>JAEIFG010001494.1:7500000-10000000 GCA_018901795.1 Drosophila sp. st01m | reverse complement strand
ACAGTTCTCTTTATGACCTCGCAAGTGCGCAAGGATCGAAAGATCGAGTACTGCAACAAGGATCTGGTAAGGAATTAGATCAATCATCATTATCATCGTTAAGACTACCATAATTCCATATGATATTTCCCAAAACAGGGTCGAGATAAGAGCTTCGTGGTAGTGCTGCCCGAGGAGGAACGCATTGCCTGGATCTGGGCTTTGGTGATAGCGTATTCCCTGCCAGAAATCGGATCGCTGATAAGATCAGTGCGAATCTGTTTCTTCAAGACATTCACGGTGCCCAAGATGGGTCATTTTCTGTTCATCTTTCTGATGGAGAGTCTGAGTGCGTTGGGCACCGCGTTGCTGATGTTTGTGGTGCTGCCACAGATCGATGCCATCCAGGGAGCCATGTTGACGAACTGCCTCTGTGTCATACCCGGCATCTTTGGGCTGCTATCACGTACCTCCAAGGAGGGTAAGCGGTTCATTAAGGTCATCATTGATCTGGCGGCAGTTGCAGCTCAGGTTACAGGACTGATTATCTGGCCCCTGTTGGAGAATCGTCGGGAGCTGTGGGTCATTCCCGTTGCCTGCGTGATGGTCTCTTGTGGCTGGTGGGAGAACTACGTCTCACCGCAGTCGCCACTTGGAATTGTGCGCACCTTGGGACGCATCAAGGAGGAGATGCATTATACTCGCTACTTCTGTCACATGTTCCTATCAGTGTGGAAGATTCTGCTGTTCATCTGCGTAACGATGCTCATCTACTGGGCAAACGGCGAGGAGCCAAGCAATATCTTCAGTCTCTACAGCGATGCCTTCAGTCCGCACAAGATTGTTGTCTATGAGTTGCCTGCCGGACTGGGAGGAGTTCTACCCGACACCCTGGAATCGGCCAACATTGATACGGTCGATGTGGATGCCGCCTACAATACTGTGATTTATGTCCTGCTCCTGCAGATCTTTGGAGCTTATCTGTGCTACATCTTTGGCAAGTTCGCCTGCAAGATTCTCATCCAGGGCTTCAGTTATGCCTTCCCCGTGAGCCTAACTGTTCCCATCGCTGTCTCGTTCCTGATTGCCGCCTGTGGCATACGCATTGATGATCCCTGCTTCTTTCACGGCACCATACCGGACTATCTCTTCTTCACCAGTCCATCGAACTTCCGATTCAATAACTTTGTCACTGAACAAATGGCCTGGGCCTGGATACTGTGGCTGCTCAGTCAAACCTGGATTGCCCTACACATTTGGACACCGAAGTGCGAAAGATTGGCGACCACCGAGAAACTCTTCGTGAGTCCCATGTACTCTTCTCTGCTGATTGATCAATCCATGGCGTTAAACAGAAGACGAGATGATCAAGCTGATGTCAAAACCGAGGTAAGTGAAACTAAAACAAGCAACACACGACACGTTCAACACTCTTCCATTCTTAGGATCTGTCTGAGATCGAGAAGGAAAAGGGCGACGAGTACTATGAGACTATCTCCGTGCACACGGATCGCTCCTCGGCGCCCAACAAACCCTCGATTAAGTCTTCGGACAACATAACGCGTATCTACACATGCGCTACAATGTGGCACGAGACCAAGGACGAGATGATAGAGTTCTTGAAGAGTATTATGCGAATGGATGAGGATCAATGTGCACGACGTGTGGCTCAAAAATATCTGCGAGTTCTCGATCCAGACTATTACGAGTTTGAAAGTGAGTTGCACAGATTTGAGTTCGACTTACGTTGACCTTTAACCTTCTTATAGCGCACATCTTCTTCGACGATGCCTTTGAGATATCGGATCACAGTGACGATGATATACAGTGTAATCGATTTGTGAAACTGCTGATTGGCACCATGGATGAGGCTGCCTCGGAGATACATCAGACGACGATACGACTGCGTCCGCCCAAGAAATATCCAACCCCCTATGGTGGAAGATTGGTCTGGACTCTGCCGGGAAAAACCAAGTTCATTGCACATCTGAAGGATAAGGATCGTATACGTCATCGCAAGCGTTGGTCCCAGGTCATGTACATGTACTATCTGCTGGGCCATCGTCTCATGGAGCTGCCCATCTCAGTGGATCGCAAGGATGCCATTGCGGAGAACACCTATTTGCTTACACTTGACGGGGATATCGATTTCAAGCCAAATGCTGTCACCCTGCTGGTGGATTTGATGAAGAAGAACCGCAATCTGGGTGCTGCCTGTGGAAGAATTCATCCTGTGGGCTCCGGGCCCATGGTATGGTATCAGCTGTTCGAGTACGCCATTGGTCATTGGCTGCAAAAGGCCACCGAGCATATGATTGGATGTGTGCTGTGTTCCCCCGGCTGCTTCTCCCTGTTCCGTGGCAAGGCCTTGATGGACGACAATGTGATGAAGAAGTACACAACGAAACCGACCGAGGCACGTCATTATGTGCAGTACGATCAGGGCGAGGATCGTTGGCTGTGCACCTTGTTATTGCAACGTGGCTATCGGGTCGAGTACTCGGCTGCCTCGGATGCTTATACCCATTGTCCGGAGGGTTTCAACGAGTTCTACAATCAACGACGTCGCTGGGTACCTTCAACGATTGCCAACATTATGGATCTTCTCGGCGACGCGAAGCGAACAATTAAGATCAACGATAACATTTCATTGCTGTACGTTTTCTATCAGATGATGTTGATGGGTGGCACCATCTTGGGACCCGGCACGATCTTCCTTATGTTGGTGGGTGCCTTCGTCGCCGCCTTTCGCATTGACAACTGGACCTCGTTCCACTACAACATTGTTCCGATTCTCGGCTTCATGCTCATTTGTTTCACCTGCAAAGCGAATATCCAACTGTTTGTGGCCCAGGTGCTGTCCACATGTTATGCCCTGATCATGATGGCCGTCATTGTCGGTACCGCTTTACAGTTGGGCGAGGACGGCATAGGTTCGCCATCGGCAATCTTCTTGATCTCGATGGTGGGCTCATTCTTCATAGCCGCATGTTTGCATCCGCAAGAGTTTTGGTGTATAACATGCGGCTTGATCTATTTACTGTCCATACCTTCTATGTACCTGCTGCTCATCCTCTACTCCATCATCAATTTGAACGTCGTTTCCTGGGGCACTCGCGAGGTTGTGGCCAAGAAGACCAAGAAGGAGTTGGAGGCGGAAAAGAAGGCCAACGAAGAGGCCAAAAAGCGTGTGAAGCAAAAGAGCATGTTGAGCTTCCTTCAGAGTGGCATTGGCGATAATGATGATGAGGAGGGTTCCATTGAGTTCTCCTTAGCTGGACTGTTCCGTTGCGTGTTCTGTACACATGGCAAGACCTCCGATGAGAAGCAACAGCTCACATCGATTGCTGAATCGCTGGATACAATCAAGAATCGCATTGATACCATCGAGAGTGCTGTTGATCCACATGGTCATCATGGATCTCGTCACAATAGACGCCGCACCACTTCAGGCGGTTCCAAGGATCATCATTTACTGTCATCGGTGGCTGAGAAGTCGGGCGATGAATCCGATGAATCGGACTCGGATACCTCTGCTGAACCCAAACAGGAACGCGACTTTCTCACGAATCCCTATTGGATTGAGGATCCCGATGTACGCAAGGGTGAAGTGGACTTTTTGTCCAGCTCCGAAATACAATTCTGGAAGGATCTCATCGACCAGTATCTCTACCCCATTGACAATGATCCCGTGGAGCAGGTAAGAATAGCTTTGTTGAACTGCCATAACTGGGACAATGTTGGGTTCTTTTCAAGAACTTTAATCCAATCCCAATATGTGTGTGTGTCTGTGTGTGGTCGTGTTTCGATAACGTTCTTTTAGGCCCGTATAGCTAAAGATCTCAAAGAGCTGCGCGATTCGTCGGTATTCGCGTTCTTCATGATAAATGCTCTATTCGTGCTGATCGTGTTCCTGCTGCAACTGAACAAGGATAACATCCATGTCAAATGGCCCTTTGGTGTGCGAACCAACATCACTTATGACGAGTCCACTCAGGAGGTAATTGACGACTTTTCAAAACTTGACTAACATATTTTTCTCTCGTTCTCTCTTTCTTTTTATCTATGAATTTCTATATATTTTATATGGTATATCGATAATATAAATGTGTGTATCAGGCCCGCATAGCCTCCGATCTGATTGAGCTGCGCAATAAGTCGGTCTTTGCATTTTTCATGGCCAACGCCTTATTCGTATTGATTGTGTTCTTGTTGCAATTGAATAAGGATAAATTGCATATTATTTGGCCGTTGGGCGTCAAAACGAACATTACGTATATCGAAGAGACATCTGAGGTTTATAATCCAAAATATCAATTCAATTCTAATCAAATTCTTAACTGTGTTTATGGTTTCTACTACCAACAACAAAAACAAAAACAAAAACAACCTGTTCTGTTCTGTTCTGTTCTGTGCATCTCAATGTGTGTGTTTTAATATATCCTAAACTTGTTCGAAGGGAACCTCTAACTTCTCTGTTTCTCTCCCACTGTATTTATCTCGCTCTCTCTCTCTCTCTCTCTTCCTCTCCCTGACTCCTCACACATGTCACGTCACACATGTTCAGTCACAGTTACATACATGTTACATCTAATCAATGTTTCTAATGTTATATATGTATTTATGTACCTATTTGTTTATAAGGCGTTTCGTTTGTTTTATCCTCGTGTTGGAAACCCATCCTAATGGTTCAGGCATTTCACCAAAAACCACAACAACAATAAAAACTTTCTCATATATCAATGCAGAAACAAAACAACAAACAACAACTACAACAACATGAAGCAAAGCTAACAGTAACCTGTAAACCATATGCCATGAAAATATACGAACAAATAAACCCAGATGTGTTCATGTGATACGAGAACAGTCCAATTTAAAGCATGTTTCATATCAAAACCCGGCATATAACACACTTATAAGGTTATCACACATATGGTAAACATAGCACAATCACCAACAATTGGTACTATGTACTTTGCCTTAAATCCCGAATCAACTCCGAATATTCTAGAATCGTTAAATGTTACTAACTCCAAAAAGAAATAACACTTATGATTGGGTTATACTAATATTATTGGTCACAACACTCCCTGACAGGTGCACATCTCCAAGGATTATCTACAGTTGGAACCCATTGGTCTGGTGTTTGTCTTCTTCTTTGCCTTAATTTTGGTCATACAATTTACGGCCATGTTGTTCCATCGCTTTGGCACTATATCCCACATTTTGGCGTCCACGGAGTTGAATTTCTGCAAAAAGAAATCGGAAGATCTAACGCAAGATCAACTTATAGATAAGGTGATTACAATCGAACATGGATATTTATTGCAAACCTTTCCTATACATTTGCATCGATGCTTTTCTCATCATTCAGCATGCGGTGGAAATAGTCAAGAATCTGCAACGATTACAAGGCATAGATGGGGACTATGATAATGATTCTGGTTCCGGACCCGATCGTATTGCACGGCGTAAGACCATACAAAACTTGGAGAAGGCACGACAGCCACGACGTCAAATTGGCACCCTGGATGTGGCGTTCAAGAAACGATTCCTTAAGCTCACAGCCGATGCGGAAAATAATCCAGCCACGCCCATATTAACCCGTCGTCTAACAATGAGGGCCGAGACCATAAGAGCTCTAGAAGTGCGAAAGAATTCAGTCATGGCTGAAAGACGTAAATCGGCGATGCAGACGTTGGGCGCCAAGAACGAATACGGAATCACGACAGCATTGCCCGTATGAAATCTACACCTATATTCCACGATTATATCTTGACATTAACTGATTCGATTAATTCCCTTTAGGCCAATAACAATGGGGCAATACCCAATACTCGTAGCGGACGTGTCTCTAATGCCGGCATCAGCATTAAGGATGTGTTCAATGTGAATGGAGGACCTGCCGAGGTTAGTATTAATTATTTAGCTGAAAATATTTAGCTTTTCAATTAGAACCGTTCAGTATTTGCACTTTTAAAACTCGAAGTTCCAAAATAAAATGCTGTTCTTAGTATATCGCAAAATATTGACAACATCCATAGTTTTTAAAAGAGAACGTTATTTTTGAGAAAAAACGTTGAACAGCAACTCATTGATAAGATCAGCAATGCGATCGCCTAAATCTATGCTAGAGATTTCAATTTAGTCGGTTCCTCGACTAATACGACTAATACGATAATGATTAATATTATTTCAGCAAATCTATGGCTCCAATGGAGGTGGTACCATTAATCAGGGCTATGAGCACGTCATTGATGAGGATGTCGAAGCTAACTCGCTTCGCTTGACTACAAGAAATCCGCATCAAGTATCCTGGGGCCAAAACACGAATGGCAATAATACGGGACGTATGTAATGCCCCAAATGATCAAATGGATATAAAATCCATATGTTAAGTTAGAAATGTTAAACAAATTCCATGTCTTTCGTTCGAGTTTTTAGTCAAAAGGAAAAAATAATGATAATTGTAATTTGTAAATAAGTATAGAAAGGAAATTGCAGGATCCTTGTCAATACACAACGAATATTATGCTTAGCTAACCACACTGCCAGTGATGTTATCGAATGGTGGCGTGTTAGTCCCAAAAAAATTAAAAGAATCTAAAAAATAGAACGGGACTACAACGTTCATACTCTATGTACTATATCGATTAGGTTTAAGAAATTGTGATGCTGACGGTCCCCGATTTAAGGGATTGTCCGACTACAATACCAGTGAATGCTGACACATAATACTCATTGTAAAGCTGTTTATAAAAGTGCAGCAGTTGAAAAGAAGACCTATTTATATTGTATAACGACAAACATGAATCTTGCTATAGTACTTAATAGTTTTTAATTAACTCAATTATTATGTAAAACTTTTGTTTCAAAATAGAATTAAATGTGCATGAAATTATGTTAAAGAAAATTATGTTTTTCTCTTTGTTTGGCTTTAAGCCACTATTTATTTTGAATAACCTTTGTAATGTAGACACAGATTTAATAGTGGTATGTATTAGTTTTAAAGAACAATTGGAAGCTCCTAGCAGTTATAATTATTACTCATAAACAATTTTTAGGACAAATTGTTAGAGTACAAACCATATAGAGTAAGAACTAATTCTCAAAGATTTAATTAAATTTTCCTTCTTTGGCATCGTTCACAGGTACATATATATAGTAATGGACCATTTATTACAATTTGAACAAATACTTGAAATACTTTATTTTTAAGGATTATTATTTATTTATCTGTTTTGACTCTAAGCCATCGTTTATTTTGAATAACTTTATTGGTGATGTATTAGCGGACCATACATTTAATACTTGGGAGCTGCTAAGAGCTTTACTTATTCATGAGGAATAACATATAGAATAAACAGTGATAAAACTCTAGATTCTAGACACATAATGTCTTCAATATTTGCATGTTATGCGGTGTGAAACGTATTTAGTATCCATGTAGATTAATGGAATAACATATTGCCCTTTTTGGCAGCAATTGGCAAACGATCATCGGGGCCAACTTGGAGGAAGGGATTGGGTAAAGCATCCATCTGAAGTCCGGCCATATGACCGGCTTTCTTAACCACACCGTTGGCATTGTTCAGTCCATTGTCATTTCCAAATTGTTGCATCAGGAATTTCTCAACGGCGGCATTCATCTCGCTATTGTCAGCCTCGCCCCGGGCTCCGTTCTCTTGGTCGGCGCAATCAAACATATGCTCATTGTCACAGGTACAATCCTGAGCAGCTTGGAACTGTCGGCTATAAATGGCCGTATTGTCAAAATCAGTGATACAATTGCCACCCTGTGTTTCCATGTCATAGCCTTCGGGACAAGGATTAGGAGGATTGCAGTAGGCGGGCAAACTGGCATCGGTCTTGACGATGGTGCTATAACGATTTTGGCCCTCACCCATACCACCTGATACATACTGATGGCCCCACAGCGAACTGTGCTGCAGAAACTCCTGATCTCTTAGTGATGGATTGCCATTTGCCTGCTGGAGAACACAATCTGGGCCACCGTCGCACAGTCTGGCGTATTCCGAGCGAGACACCAAATCCACATTGTCCTTATTGGCGGCGGCGGCGGCGGCGGCAGCTGCTGCTTCTACTGCCAAGTCCCCCTCATTGTCCACATCATAGTAACCCACCTGCATGTCGTTATCCATGCGATTCAGTAACTCCGACAGCAGAACATCCGCGAAAATGCTATCCTTGGACTGAAAGCCTTGCACGCCAGCAAAGACCCCAATCAACACAACAAAGCACCCCGTTAACATGGGAAATCCTAAAAATCAATAAATGTTATTTTTCTACAACATATTTCTTTATATTTTACATTTACCTTTAGCCTGGGCCAACATATTGCGCATTTATACAAATGATATTGTTGCTTACGTCGGAGTTCGTAATCCTATTGATTTTTTGACTGCAGCAGCTGTAGAAAATTCCGTATCTGGTATGTATAACAATTATGATGTGGTGACAACCAGTTGCATACCCAGAATACACACAACACACGGTTTGAACGTGATACAAGTACATACAAAACCACATATGTAAATCAAGCTGATAAGAAAAGCACTTCTTAGCGCAGGCGCAGGCGCTGTTAACTGCTATGTTAATGTTAAACTTCTACAAATGCGCTGTTAAGCACCATTTTCTGCTAAAAGAAGCATCGCTTAATGTAAAAATCACTTTATTATATCAATAATAATAATTAATTATGAGAATATATATTGTAATACTGATCATATGTATTAGCTGAATTCAATTAAATCGTCCTCATCCTCGTCTTCGTCCTCCTCCTCCTCAACATCTTTATCCTCCTCATCATCACACAGCAAGTCAATCTCGTCCTGCATTTGCTGAACCGTGCGTTTGTGGGGATTTGTGTTTGAGTGTACATCGAGTTGATATCGAGTCGTAAAGTCTCTATTGCATGGCTCACATCTATCGTGAAAAAGACCATGTGATTTACTTATATCTGATGCTTACATGAATCTCTTACCTAAACTTGCGCTGGGAATGTGCAATAGAATGTTTGCGTAACTCTGAAACACTACTAAAATTCTTGTCGCATTCTAGACATGGATATGGCCTTTCATTGATGTGCGCTCTGTAAGAGAATCAGAAAATGATTTGAATTAAACTGTATTGACTAAATAAGTTTATAGAAAAAAACAGTAAAACTGTGACTGTCACTAGTATATGTTCCAATACAGTATATGGAATATCGCAGTTGTATATTAAATCAGCCGACTTTAAATTAATTAGAAATCAATTTAATCCATCTTACAAAAATTAGAACAAATATGAAAACAAACTTGGGTAATATTAAATGCTATGAAAGTAAAATTGATTTCAAATGAAGTGACTTAAGCATCGGCATTAACTTGGTCTAAGTGGAAACCTTTACTACTTACATTTCATGACGCTGCTTTGCGGTATGTTCCAGAAATGTCTCACCGCAAGTGTTACACTTGAAGAGACGATTTCCATGATGTTCATTACGTCTATGAAGAGCTAACATAGCCTTGGTGTTAAAGAATGAAGAGCATTCGTGGCATGGAAAGAACTGTTTCGATTCCTTACGGTCCATGTGGCCTGCCAAATGATCTTTGTATTCATTTTCTTTCTTAAAGAATCCACCACATTCTTCGCAAATAAAAAAGTTACGAAGACGTTTAACTGGACGGCTGTCTTGCAATAGCACCAAATGACGCTTGTTTTTCTTTGACGATACTTCCGATGTGGGATTTTCAAAATCCACCGTTTCCGCTAACTCCTCTGCAGTTAAGTCTTCTACGACATCATCAGGTTCACATATATAATTTTCTTCTATGCAATCATTAAAGTCTTCAAATTGTATCTCCTGATCATTGTACTCCAGTTGATCTTCGTCAATCAACTCTTCAGATAGCTCATTGTCAGCATTATTAAATGCGTTGGAATTTTTTTCAGCATATCCTGTAGATATTTCTGCGAGAATATGCAGCGCTCCCGAAATTTGACAGCCAAATCAAGTTCAGAGTTGCATCTCTCGCATATAAAGTTGGGCAGACTTTCATTTACCAATAACTAATAAAAATAGGAAACAAAGCTTTTATTGTCTATTCTTTGACTGCAAAAAACTCGAAGTTGCTTTTACCTCGACTCCAGTTATGAGTTTTAGATTCTGCAGGAGCTTGCCTCGCAAATAGTTGAATATATGCCGCTGGCGATTCTTGTCTTTTATTTTGTTGGCACACATGCGACAAATTTCGCTGAAACTACAATTATCCATTTTTGTTTTTATATTATTTGTTTGTTGTGTCAAATAGACTTGGGTAGTTCATTAGAGGTGGAGATACACTGAGTGAAGCATCGATATTATCAATGTTTGCAAAATATCGGAAACGTCGATGTTTGGTGAGTTACTTTCGATGTTTTTGCATACAACCACCACTAAGCAAATAACCTATGTGATACAACTCTGGACACTTGTGGGCAATAGGCGGGAATTGCGAATTGTGAGTAAAAGCACTAAAATTGTATGATATTGTGTTAGTTACTTTTTACAAAGTTTCTTTTTATTAATAAAAACATGGATCTCAGGAAATCAACAAAATATGAATTTGTTATTATTTAATTGTATCTGTTTTTTATTCAGACACATTCATGTATTCTATGAATTATTAAAACGTGCTTATTAAGTTAAATATAAATATATGTTTTTTTATTATCCAATGTCTCAATTAAGATCGGTTGGACAGAATGACAGTAGTAGCAATTTAATTGTTATAATCAATCAGGCTCCTAATAGTATGTTCTAGGTATTCCTAAAATCGGGGTCTCTATTTTAACTTTTCGACTTGTTTTGAAAATACATTGCAATTTTTTTTTACGTTATATAAATATTATTGCTAATTTACCATAGTATCATCGATTTGATTCCACTATCGATGCTTTTGCAGACCTACAACTGTCGATTAATAAATAGATAATTTATCGATCGCTCATTTTCGCGATATGGAGACAAAACAACAATAACAACAACCCTTAAGTATAATTTTTGCGCGGGAGTTTGGCAAATGCTATCTTAATCACTTAGTTTATTTAATTATTTAAATATATATTAATCATGTCTACAGAAACAAGTATAAGCTCTAAATGGACACGACCCGATGATGTAATAAAAACAACCCAGATTTCGAAATCCACTCGAATTTATTAAAAATCTGCAATTTCCAGTTCATCAAATTACAAAGACTGAAACAGAAGAAGAAACAATTGGCAGCACGTGTGAGCAGCAATAACAACAATAAGAGGCCTGAACTGGATGAGAATGACAAATGCAAGCTGCTGGAAGCCAAAATAGCCCAAAAGCGAAAGAATCCATTTGCCAAGTAAGTCTTATGCTAGGCGATCAGCTGTTTAGCAGCCAATAATCCATCATCTACAGGTCCACAGATGGCGCCAAGAAGCAAAAAACCGATGACCGGGAAGACACATCCATCTGCGAACCCTTAAAGACGGAACCGAATTGTTTCGTGCGTGAGACGCCGACACGTCCACCACCCGCCAAATTAGTGCTCCAGAAATTTGATGCACAGGCGTTTGCCAAGTTGTTACATCAACAGCATGCCGAGCAAGCAGATGAGGAAGATGATGCCGCGTTAGCCGCTCGACAAAAGCATACGTCGCATCTACCCATGGATTGGTGCCTAAAGACCCGTGTGCGTTTCTTCTGTCCCTCCGAACTGCCCGCCACGCAATTAAAGACCTCACAGCTGGCCAGCGGACTCACCAGCTTTGTGCGCTGCTTCGACACTAATCAGACGGATAGTACACTGGATATTTCGGATGCTACACGCTTCAATCAATGCACATACTACTGGCAACATCCGCATCTCCCGTGGCTAACACTATATCCACGTAGTGCCAAGGAAAATAATGGAGTTACCATTGGCGAAAGAGAGCGCAAAGCTCTGGCTGAGGAATGGGATTATAGTTTTCGTGGACTCTTTCAGTTGTTGCGTGCCCGGCAATGTCCGTACTTTTATCTGTGTGCCAATACTTTTACGGTGCTGTTTCGCGCCGCTGGATGCGGAGGGCGCGCCGAAATGCATGCCCTGGTCACACCCTCCACCCGCGGCATGCGGAACGCGCTTCGCCAGGAGGGCATTGAATACAGTATGCCGCTTAAAAAAGATGCAACCAGTGGCGGGAGTTTAAATAATAGTTCCAGCGAGGACCAAACAAAAGCAAAAGTGGGCGAAGATTGTGAAAAAGAGGCAACAGAAGAGAAACCGGCTGATGATGAGGACGACGATGATGATTGGCTGGAAAGCCTTGGTGTGGATGAGCGTGAGTTGCGGCGCATACAAACCACACATGCAAGAAAATTGCAGGCAGCCGAAATGAGCGAAGATTTCAGCGACAATTCACTCCTGTTGATCGAGGGTGTCGAGTGTCAAGGCTTCTTTAGTTATCTGCTTAATGCCAAGAGCACCATCAGCAGCGTGGGTAGATTGGCTGGCGTACCGCCAACTTTGTTAGCATCTGTTGCCTTTCCCAAAGCCACTATGCAACACTTGGTGCCGCGTTCCAAGAAAGTGCGTCTTGATGGCGTCGATTATTACAGCATCGATATAAAGGGGCTGCTTCTTCCCACATTCCTTCCAAGTGTTGCAACGTTGCTTTGCGAGACACGCCAAATGTTCAGTGCCACATTGGCCAGTAGCATTAATACCTTGTCCTTTAGTAAGGCCACACAGAAGCTGCTGGAATCATCGCCAGAGGAGTTAAAAGCGCCCAGAGAGGAGGATGCTGGTTCAGGACAGGTTTTCGGTGAACAAAATCTCTCTGAGTGCGGCCTACTACCCTCTGTGGTAGGTTCCATTTGTAGAACAGGTCAACATGCCGTTGGGCTGCTGGAACGCGTTTGTTATCAGAGAGGCGAGGGTTATGCATGGAGCTGATTTGATCTTAAATTTTTAGTAATATTTAAGAATGCAGATTGGGGAGTCTATTGTAATTTTGAATGTATATTTGTGAAGAGTAATAAATGTCTAATAGCTATTCTGGTTTATTCATCTGTGTTCCTATATCTACCTCGGCTAGTTATCCACCATTATAAGCTCGTCTATGCTCCAGTCTTCGTACGAGTGGTCGGGCAGAAAACGGCGAATAATAATTGGAATCTTCTTTTGCTTCAGCTCTTTCATCGCTATTTGCAGTGGATCCGTCTCGCCATCCAATTCAACCATAATCGGCGCGCACATGGCAATTTGCAATGCTCGCGTGCCCAAGACGCGTGCGCGTTCGTATTTCGTCATATATTTTGTAGTGATACGTTTGGATTTGGGCACACCACCTACTCCAGCGATACCAGGTGTAATGATCTCAATGTTGTCAACTTCCTCCTCTTGGGCAATGTCCTCGTCAACGTCGTCATCAACATCGTCGAAATCATCACCGCCGCCGACACTGGAAAGTGGTAAGCAAATTCATTAAATATATATGTCAGACACAGCACATGTTAACGATTACTACATACTCATCGTTATCGTATTCTCCATCATCCATTATGTATCTATATTAATACAATTAATTCACTAAGTATTTTGGTGAAACACACCGCTAGCACGCTTCGTCTTGTTTTCTTTTCGATTAGTGTTGGGTAATGTTGGATTGCTCATATGTGAGTGAACAATAAAGTATTGCTCACTAAAGTGAGCAAATGAACATGTTCCTTCGACGTTGTTCTTTACTGCTCACTTGCTCGTTTTTGCTCAATTCACTCACTGTTCATTCTTGTTCAGTTGTTTCGTCTTTCTCATTTTTGAGGAGTTTTTCTTTATACCGCATTCACACAAGACTCACTTTGAATCTTAGCCGTTAAATAGAAGGTGCGTGTTTGATTTCTAGTTGGTGAAAGAAGATAATGATGCGACCGCATCTTATGAAAGGGTGGCAGCATTTTATATAGTATTTTTTTCTAAATGTTGAATTTGTTCGAAATTCCGCACATGAAAGACTACTATTATTTTTATGTAGCAAAACAATAAACCATTTTTTAATATAGTTTACATTTTCATGAATTAAAGAATTGTATTTGAATTGAAATACAAAATATGTTATTTTTGTTTAGTGGTTGAATAAAGCAGTGAGTAAAGGAACAGGTGAGCAGGGACCTGCTGAGCAATAAGAGTGAGCAATCTGAGCGAACCAGTCAGCCCTGGAAAAGAAGTGAACATCTACACCCAACTAAGCAGTGTTTACCCTACATTTTGAAAGACTACAGTTAGGCTGTTTTACTTTAAGACTGCGCGGGAAATTTCCAACAACGGAAATGTTATTTTATTTCTTTGTATCAAAAAATATTTATTATCTGTTTTTATTTGTATACTACTAACTTATTAATTTATCCTCCGAATGACTATTGTATGTTGCATTTCGAACGCTTTCGTCGTCTATGCTGGCAACCATATCGACATGGACCACATCGGAATGTGGTTAAGCTTGCCTGCTTGTCGTCCTCAAACTCGTCAGGCGGATAATATGGGCAAGAATGTGGCGAAGACTGTCGGAAATTGGGACGAGGTGCACACGAAGGCTGGTCATCATGGTCTGCGCAAGTCCGGATGGTGACATTTTGATTATATCCACAGCATCCAGTACTTCCAGTGCAATTCCGATCGCATATATTTATATCATAATTTGCAAATTGTCCAATTGAGGCTGGGTAGCATTCTGATTTAGATATATGTATCTTGGGCGCTATCTGTGTAACTGAGCAACGAGGTCGCTGCGGTTTGAGAGCTGCTCTCGGTGACAGCTTTCGCAAGCTCTCCGGATAACAGCATGTCCGCTGTGGCGGCGGACAACAACACTCGACCTCATCTTGAAGCGGCTCTGGCGATGGATAAGGGCTGACATAGATATTTAAGCAACATTGGCTCGCTGTTTGTCGACGCTGCGGAACTGGAGGATAGTCGGCACAGTTATTTGATAACCGCTGTTGTCTACCCGCGACTCGCGGTTGCTGTGAGATAACAGACGGAGTGCGACGGATGAAGCAACGTCGTCCACGGTTTTTTCTAGACATGTTGCTAAGAGTTCCCTGGCAGATCTCAACGTTTACTTCGCCGGCAGCTTGAACTGTTACCTGATGGGAATTGATATTGTAAAAATTAAATAAAATGAAAATATTGTTTTTGCATTGACTTGCCCATCAGCAATCACATTTGAATTTATTGTTGATCTGCGTTCGAATGTTGCTCAAAAAGGTCAACTGTTAATTTTGATAACGTAAACCTCATTATAAATGAACATTAAATAACTTAGTCTGAATAGTTCTGTTATTCTGGATCTGAAATTTTCATGTCGAAATTGCTTAGTATTCGTAACGCCTGCTTAATCAATCGATTAATTACTGTATGCTGCACTTCGAACGCCTCCGTTGCCCATGCTGACAGCCATAGTTCTGATTTGTTTGAGTAGTGTCTTGTGCCGGGCTACCGCATTGTATTCGAATGACCTCGGGCTGCAGATTTGATGGCACTCCTGGAACTGACGAACATGCGCATCCCGAGGTGTGAGATGCAGCTCCCAATCTGCCACTAGGCCCATTTGCTTGACATGTCTCCTCTTTCCTTGGCTTTTTTGCAGGCGATTTCGAGGATGAACATTGACATTTCGACATTTGAGATTGTTTTTCAGCCGGTTGACTTGCTTGTTGCGTTACAGAATTTCGAAATGATATGTAGGCACAAAAAAATCTGAAAGCTTTTGATAACGCCTGCTTCGATCACATAATTTATATTGTTGGTATAACATCCGTTTACTGAATGCTGCATCTCTTTCTTTTTCTCTGTTGACAGTGGCTGCACGGTGCTTGGTTTTTGGGCACGTTGTAGATGGGTACGGCTGCAGTTCCATGACCAGCTTCACACGGATTAACCAGTAGACTACCATATGGAACCACCTCACTTCGCTGTGTCGCGATGGGTGCACAGGAACAATCTGGTCCAGTCACTGGCGCTTTTTGAACCTGTGCTTTCGATTCAACCCTACTGCAGCTCTCAGTTTCGTTGGCCGTCATTGCACTCTTTTCACAGAACTTAGCTTTTTCAGCCGAACTTTCCTGAGGATTCTCGTTATTTTCAGCCATCTTGAATCTCAATAAAACTGTAAGCAAAGGTGAAAGGTGCGCTTTAGCCAGGTGAATTTACTACAAATAAATGCTTCGAATTGCATCACCAAACATTGCCAACACAAAATTATACATTGTTAAAGATATTCACTATCGAATCATCTTGCCGAAAGTAGTAACCAGAACAGACATGATGGATGGTATATGGATGGTAACGAATTCCGCAAGTTATTAACAAAGTATCAAACTCATTCAACATGTGGTAAAATTAGTAAAAATCTGTCGTATTGGTATGAAATTAAGAATTTCACCATGGTGAAGTGCTTGCACCATGCTTAACATAATACAAATGCAGCTGTGGGAAATACGTCACCTTTTCAGTCAATTCAGTGTGCGCAAATGTTCTATCGGTGAACACGTCTCTCTGCAGCTCTCGCTTACTCCCCTAATTTAAGTTCAAATTTGATTGCCAAATGAAGAATATATTTTTAGTTGTATTATTGTTACAAAAACCGTTCGTATTAGTAACTCAAAATAAGCTTAATGCATTTGAAATGTCTCGCGGCCAAAACAATCACATTTCATTTCTTCATTTTCTAAATTTGTATGAATACTTTATGTGGAAGTTTAAAGCTAACAAATTTAGAATTTTGTTGAGAATATGTGTTTACTTGCCGTCCCGGTGAAGCCTGCTATGTTCCCCAAATTCCCTAAATTGTGAACGCATCACATGACGTACTCATTGAATGACGCACTTCTTTCTCCTATGTTGCGCTTGACAATGTCCACATTGACCTGGTCCGCTTTGCGTATATTGTGGACGCTGGTTATGCTGATACGGAATAGGTTGGCCGCATGTAATCTGCGCACGCGTTGCTGGCATCGGTTCCGTCGGTTGCCTGCAGGAGGCCTCGGGCTGAACTGGCGGCGCACACTCGCATTGCGCCGGCGTCGGCTTCAGTCGGCAGGTGCAACGTTCCTCCATTGGAATTTGCCGCGTAGGCTCCGCTCGTGCCCGGGTACATGTGTACGTGTCAGCCAGAGGTGCCTGCAATGTTTCAGTTTGCTGCACTTGTCGCCGTCGACTCACACAGAGGCATTCCACATTCGGTGACTTTGTTTGTGCTTGAGGTTGAGCTTGTGGCTGATCTGCCTGACGCTTGTCCTTCTTGGAGCCAGAACACGGGCAGCTACTACATTTGCCACAGGGAGTTTCTGCTGAAACCAATTTTTAAATTAACAAATTGGTGTATCATTATTGAAGCAATTATTACTTACGCATGTTTGGGCGGCAAAGTATATCACGAGAAAATTTGTGTGTGTCGAAGCGGAGAGAAAAGCGTTCGAAACAATATAAAAAATATATGTCTATAAAAATATAGCATGCTTATTTAGACTTGGCTTTGACGGATTGATACCTAAGCTTTCAAAATCATCATTATTATTATTGTTATTTAATATATAAGTAATATAAAAATGATAACAACAATTTCGATTTTACCAATTTATAATATTCATTCAAAAAAACTTTAAGGAATTCTGTTTTAGGCATTTAAAAAAAGAACGGTTAAAATACACGTAAACATATAAAGTTGAAGTGTGAAACAATCCGTATTATTAAATGTAGTTGAAGTTTTCGAAACATTTGTTTCTTAACTTACATTTTTATCAGCCGAAATATGACTGTTTTAATATATATTCAGCAAAATTTTGAATTTTATATTGTTTCTAAAACTATTTAGCATACGAAAACAAAGCTAGTTTTCCTTACTTTAGCTGGCAGCACTAGTGAGTAAGAAAATTTGGTATTTTTTATTCCCAACTGGAAGTGCGGTCACACTTTGTTAAGAGTTTAAAACGGCGCGCTCATTTTTTTAAGTTCTAAGCAATAATTAAGAAGCAATTTCACATACATTTATTATTTCAAATTAAATTAAATTTCTGAAAAATGTCTTATGAATGTCGTTTTTTTTGGGGGGGAATGAAAGAAGTTGTCTAACAAAGTTTCATTTGGATAGTTCAAAACTTTGACGGAATTTTAACAAACCGAATGTACAGCAGTTCCGTCTTGGTCCTAGCTATTTTGCACAGTAAATTTTAGCTATTTTTCGGATGTTTTCCAGCCTAAATCATTACTGGTCACACTGTTGTCATTCATATTTAGTATTCTGTTTGCTTTTTCCGAGTGCGGAACGCGTTTTTGTGCTCGCGTTTTTAACGGCTTTGTTTTTTTTTTTGTTATTGTGTAGTTAAGTATTTACCTATACAATTTAAAAAAAAAAAAACAATTTTTCGTTTTATTGGGTTTGTTATTGTGAATAGTGTGAAGTGTATAAACACAACACTTCAATTGGAAAACATATTGTCTATGTTCCGTTAGTGCTGCTTGCATGCGCTCTTGTATGCATTGTTTTGTGTATGTGTGTGAAAATTGCAATGTGTATCGAATTTTCTTGATTTCCAAACAACATAATTGCAAATAGTAAACTACGGCAACTGCACTGGTCATTATATGGATTGACAGATATATACAAGGTAATTAGCTCAGTTATACTAATAGATATGTGCCGACATTAAACTAATAAATAAAACATTAGAATAAGTACACATGAACTTAACGCACATATACCCATACACTTTTATCCAATACATGTTTGGAATTCAGGCAGCAATGATGCGTAGGCATATCAAAGTTGAAAATGTTCATGTAGTAGGCACTTTCAGACACATGTGTTTGTATGCATACGCATACACATGCATAAATTCTCAGCTGTGGTGTTGTTGCCTTTCACAGCTGTGTTCTGATGATAACGGTGTTTGGCGTAATATGAGTGTGTATGTGTTTTTTGCCCCCTTTCATTCTCCGCATCTTCTGCTGCGACAGCGGGTGACGTTGTTTATCTGTCTACGCAATTTATGTTGTTTTGTGTAACAACGCCTGCAGCGTCAAATGGGCAAAGGGCATAAATTATAATGCATCAATTTAAATTCTTTCCCATCGCTAAAAATACATTCTTTTTTTTGGTTTTCTCTATTTCTGTGTGGTTGTCTTCCATTTGTTTACTAATCAATTTGTCAGTACTACATCAACAAAGTGAACTTTCTTTATCACTGTCTAATGTCTTTATACTTTCCGTGGCAGCTAAAATTTCAAGCGCCTAATAATGTCTGCTCACGGGAAATTTATGGCCTGTGTTAATAACCCAGAGGTCAGCTGTTTAACTTGTCACGAACGATACAGGTTAATTGTTTATATGTGTGTGCTTGTACGATCAATACAGAGGTAATGCTGACTTCTGCTTTTGCTTTGGCAAACTAATAAGCAAGAGATGCATTTGACAATGGTGAATTCTTCATTGAAGCGGATTTATTGCGTCGGATAATTCATATTTGTAGACATTCTAAAAAGAATTAAAGCAATTTGTGTCTAAATTTATAACTTTAAAATGCTGTCTAATTATTCTATTCCATAAGGGAACTCTTCTTCGATGTCCAGCTAAATTTGATAGTTCATTATATATGAGTGAACATATATATTGACTAATATTTCTAGAATTAATGTTATTTTTACACACTTAGGACGGGCAGTTGCACTTTAAACTGCTTTTTCTTTCTTTGTTCATAAATAAGCGTGTAAGCCGATAAACTTATCTGTTAGAAAGACTAATGTTTTTGGCAGCCTATAATTTAGCAAAATCAAAGAGGAAAATGTTTCCGTTTCAGAATTGACTTACTAACAACATGCACAGACTATCAAAGTTTCTTGTGTTATCTAATTGACTGTCAGCTGCAGAAGCTACCTGGTATGAAAAGTTTATTAATATCAAATAATTAACTGATAACACATGACTCATGAACTTGTTTACTACAATTATTCTGATATAATTTATAGACCAGCATGAATATAAAATATAAACGCTACCAAAGCTGTCTTATATACCCGTTACTTAAAAATTAAGTACAATGTATGTAACAGGGAAATGGAGGCATCTCCGACTCTATAAAGTATATATATTCTTGATCAGCATCAGCCGAGTCGATATAACCATGTCCGTGCCTAGATCTCAGAGAATATAAGAGTAAGAATAATCCGACAAGTTTTTCTTTTGTATCGGCGTTTTTGTTAATAATATTTTAAACATTAAGACATGGAAATATCTCATTAATTATATCAACACCAAGTAAGCAAAGACTCACACATATATCTTATACTGATTTGAACTTGCCTATCGCGTATTCCCCAGCAAAGAACTGTGTCTCTTCTGACATATCTTATCAGTTGTATGTACTATTTTATGGTTCCGCTTGAAATTGATAAGCACACATTGAGTACTAAAGAACTGCAATGTTATTGTTTACGTACGACAAAATTTCAACAGTTTTGATATAATTACACGTATATGGCTATAAATATAGAATCGTGTGAAATTTTGCATGTTGTTGCTGAGTGGTAATGCCTTGTTTACAGTTGGTTTAGATTAATTCAAACTAAATTATTTGCGTGCTCTATTAGTGATAAAATGACGTGCTTTTACTAAACAAAATAGTCCATTTGTAGATTTGAAATTGTGACTGTAACAATAACTTAACAACTATTCTAATTAATAACTTAGGAGATTGTTCCTAGTATCAATAAATATATGTTTACGTTTAATTTTGGTTGTATCTATTTGAAAATAATTCAACAATTTCAATTCATTAATTATGACTTAAATGAAATTATTATGAAAATAAATCCCTCTGTCAAAAGCTCAAATTGTTAAGCATTTCTAATTAATTTCGAGGCTTCAAATAATTTTCTAATGGCAAGCAAATGAGCAAATCTACATTGAATTCATGCCTTAAGTCACGATAATAATGTTGTATAGAGGACAAATTATCGTATTCCGTTTCACTTTCCGGGTCACTTCCATTTTCGATTATTTCATTATTTTGCCATTGTTTTGTGTTATTGTTTACTTATAACTGCGGGCAAAACACTTATTGTGAGTTAGCTTATTTGCTTCATTTCATTGAAAGAAATAACTAAATAAATACCTCTCGCTGTCTTTCATCGACTTAGGGTGTTGCGTGTTTTCATAATGAATCATTTCTTTTTTTGCAATGCAATGTAAATGCTCATTAATTTTAATTGTAATTAAATTTTGGCATGGTTTTACAGAGGGTGTGACATAAAACAGTAATGAAAGTGAAAATAAACAAACAAATTGAAATTTGATTTTAAACAATAATCTGGCAAGAGAAAAGTTTAATTGTTAGCGTTGACCGAAAATTCCTGCTATTTAAGTTAAGTGGGTTTAAATCGGGCAGATCAAAACTGACCACACGATCCGTCTATTTTGATATTGTCTTTAATTAACTAAGTTAAAAATATCAACGCTTACGATATAGTTTTTTTTATATATTTTTTCCTTTTCTTTTTTAAGCATTCAGATAGGTTTTATTTGTCGGAAAGATATTTGTAATAAAAGTGTATCAACAATTTATTTAAAATAAATTCACATTATCAATAGTACCTAATGGTAAACATATGTTATTAAGATTCCTAGAAGTTTTGCTTGCATAGAAATATTTGTACTATATAGAGGGTAAATCCTAGTCTATATTTTATATTATATAAAACTAAACAATACTGACTGACTTGCTCAAGTTATTTTTAAATAGAATGTTTGTTCTATTTCTTGTGTAAAGTCGAGCGTTTAAAGCAGTATTTACAGCTTATAATAAACCATTGCTATTAATTTATTGTTAATTTAGAGTTAAAGTATTAATCTACATCAACGTTCCTGGTAAAATATGTGGCTAGTCAGTCTCACACTCCATGGACATATAAGAACCTTCATGAAGAGCATGCACCTCTCCAGGAAGCTTGCCTTTTACTTGACTCTGATGTTGTCCTCTGACAATGTCAAGATCGTCAACGCCATTTAATTGCATCGTCAACTGGCTCAAGAATGAAGCAAGTGAAAAGTATAAAGAAAATATGATATACAAAACTTGTTTTTTTTTTAAAGACCTTCCAAGTTTGCTAGTAGATATTAGTTTTAGTTTGCTGCTTGAAGCGTGCAGTTCGAAACAGTGTATGCACACACACACACACAAACACACACAAAAACACACAAAAACAAACCGTGATTCAAGGCGAAGGTCAAGAAAGCCGCACGCAACTCGTTTTTTGCGATACACAATGATTATTGTTGTTGTTGCTACGCAGCTTCCTCCCCGAATCGATTCTACAGCAAATCAGCCGCTTTGGGTGTCTCGCTTCACCTTGAACATTGTGTATACGACGCGTGAGACGCCCTTTGTTTGCATGAAGTGTAAGTTCTGGTTTTTATTCCCTGTACTCAATGAACTTAAGGGTGCAACAACAACCTATTAAAGTGATTAGTAAATAAAAAATTAATTCATATTTTGAAGTGAATGTCTCAAATAACTGGCCGACATCATAACATTATGTTCATGTAATGTATTTTCTTATTCGGATCAACCAGTACTTTTAACAAAGGTAAATAACTGAAATCCAATCCGAACTGGTTTTGTGAGATTTTGCATTTGTATAGTGACTGTATTGTCATGATTCAGCTTAAGCTAATTGACATAAGAACACTTAAGTATAAAGTTATTTACAAGTATGTATATAAGTATCTACAAGTCAAGCACGCTTGAATGTTGCATCAATATCTCTTGTACAAAAGTGCACATGTATGTATGTATAAAAGTAATTAGCAACAATAATTGTCGACCACATTTTAAATAAGTGTACTTGTGATTCTGTCTATGTTTTTGTTGTTTTGCACATGAGTAAAGTGGAAGTCTCTTTAGCTTTAGCTACAACTCAAAGATTATTCATCACTCGGTTCTGCTAAATAAATATTGAATATTTGTGCGAACGGATTTGTTTGTTTATTCATTTGCATATTTGTGACACAATTCGTTCTATTTACCTCAAATCCGCTGAACACAGACTTAACTAAAAGCGAGAGATTCAATCGGAAGAGAAACAACTTTTTGCAACTTGTCTCAGAAACTGGTTGAGTTAAGTTTTTCAAAACCAGTTCAAATAATGGGACAGAAAATAAATAGCGTAATTTAGACAAATACTCTACGATCTAATATAATATATACATATAATAGATATACTCTCAACTTAATATCTTTTTTTAAACAGAAACCGAAATTATTCAAAGTTCAAGTTCATATTAATAAATGAGTTAAACTCTAGTTTTTTTGGTTTTATTGCAATTACTCACAACGCCATTATCACGTGTGTATCGCCTTTAACAATTTGTGACATATACATACATTTTTTTATTATGTTTTGTTTGTAAGTTTCGACAGTGCGGACATTTATAATGTCATTTGGCTGATTCGGTTGGATGCTTATCAAAAGCGAAAACAAATTAAAGCGTAGAATGAGAATTGACAATTGCACATTGCACACATACCCTGTAAATATCTAATTTTTCGATTTAAGTTACAAGCTATAACAGCAACATTATGCAGTTACATAGTTCATAATGCTGTTTATGCTACCCATTTTCCGCCTTTTTATGTTTACGTGGTGTGGCAAACAAACTGGTTTCAACTGTTGCTTTTCTGTCCACTCATCTCCCCTCTGCAGTATTCGGTATCCAGTAGACAAGCTAAAAGACAATGCACAAAAGTGTGAGCACGAAGTAAATTTAAGCACATACAAAAGTTTATTGAACTTTTAATGTTTCGTTGACTTTTAAACCATTTATAAAGATCATAAGGAACTACATATTGCTTATTTATGATTGTGTTTTTTATAGTCTTGCAATTTAAATAATAATTGCAAGAGCTTTTTGTGATATCAAAATTTTAGTTGAACTCTTAAATAAACGTACAAAATTATGATTAGCATTTTTGTTATTGATTTCAACTGGAATGAGTTGCTGAAATAGATTTTGTATTCTTTACCACGAGATCATTAAATATGTTAAAACTAAAATATTTCCATCTACTTTTCTTCGAATACTACTTTTTACATAAGTATTTATTTTGTTAACAACCAAATATGTCATGCGTTAATTTCACAACTTAAAATTAAAAGATTTGCCCTTAAAAAACAATACTTATTATTGTTACCCAAACTTAAGTTATTCAAGTTGTTAACAAATTCGTTTAATTGGATAGTTCAGCATCCCATAAGGTTGAATATAGCTCCAAAATGTAACAATCTAATCTAAAAAAATGTTTGCAAGTTTTGAAACAATTAAATTAGAATTTGAATCGCATTACTGTGTCCAAGCCTAGCTGCAGACAAAAAAATTCAGCAGTAATTAAGTATGAAAATATTTTAATAATTGAAAATTGGGAAATATTATACGAGCACTTGCTTCAATTATTAAAAAACTATTATAATAGAAAAACAAATGGCTGCGAATACATGTTAGGATATCTCGAAGTTAAGCACTTTTAACTCTTTGACTTTGAACTCTGATAACCTCTGTAATTCTCCCCCGTCAACCTACGATATTATCAAAGGCTGGAACTGTAAACAAATTACCATATTCACGCTAATGACAACAATCATCAATTTCGAGATTTAATGAAGGTTTGCGAGTGCTCAAAGATCAGCAGATATACATACATATATTGATTCTGAAATATTGGGAACCTATAATGGAAAAAATAATTAGCTGAACGTGTACAAAATTATAATGAAAAATACATAATACTTAGATGTTATTATATTATATTTGTAATATATTATTTATTTGTCAGATTCAGGCTAAAATAGTTTCAAAAACTTGGGTTTAGTTTAGATATCTCACAGATTGTCTAAATGGTTTTTTTTTTAAAACTAATCAACAATTTTTATACCACTGCATACCTCATATTTCTATGTATAGTTAGGTCTACACACAATGAGTAGACAGCGAGAAATTCATTGCCCGTAAAATAAATCATTTACAAAAAAATAAAAATAAAAATAATAAAGTAAAGAGAATGGTTTTTTTAATGCAATGGGTCGAGGGGAAATCCACCGCACCCTTCTCCCCCTTCCTGTTATCACCACAATGCTAGGTTAAGTTAAGTTAAGTTATAAGTACGTTTTTTAATGGAAACCTGTTTTTTCTTTTTGCTTCACACTATTGTCTTGCAGAGACAAAGCGATCTGAACATGACGCAAAGCAGCGGTATAGAATTTGGCAAATCAACAGTTCCAGTCTCCTCCTCCGCTGCCTCCGCCTCCGCATCGAGCTCGTCGGATGTGCTACTAAACAACTTTCAGCTGAAGAAGAAGAGCTACCGTGTGCTTCTCCATGGTCAACATTTGGTCTGGGAACGCATGCAGCGTCCAACTAAAACACCACAGAACTCAAATGTGACCGTGAAGACGCCGCTGCCCGAGCATCCAACATCGGTGGAGCAACAATTCGACAATGGCTCGCACAACTATGGAGAACACAGTCATATTCTGCACATGGATGATATTATTAGCGTCTGTCGAGGTGACACTAAACAACAGAGTCTTCAACCGCAGCATATGTTGGAACAGTTAACGGAGGACTTGAAACCCACAGCACAATTTCTGACTATAAACTATGCGGAACGCTTGACCAAATCCAAATCGGATTGCAATCGCTGGCAATTGCGCCGCATCACATTCTACAATTCGGATGCGTATATTGTGCGTCAATGGGAACTGCAGCTGCGGATACGCTTGGAATCTTCGCCAACTGGTGGTCAGCGAGTGCGCCGACTGTTGGTCTTTATCAATCCCTATGGGGGACGCAAAGCTGGCGCACAGACCTATGAGCGTCAGGTGCGTCCACTTTTCCAGCTGGCAGGGATCGATGCCACCTGCATAACAACACAGCGTGCGAATCAAATCCGTGACATTCTCCTGACCCATGATCTGAGCTGTTATGATGCTGTGTGTTGTGTGGGCGGCGATGGTACCGTTGCCGAGGTCATCAATGGTCTTGTGTTCCGTCGCATGCGGGAACTGGGATTGGATATGCAGCGACCGGCTTATATACCACGTCCCAGTCTCCCAGTGGCTGTTATTCCGGCCGGAAGCACTGATACCATTGTCTATAGCATGCACGGCACAGCAGATGTTCGCACAGCCGCCATCCATGTGCTGCTCGGCCAACGGCGTGGTCTCGATGTCTGCAGCGTGAGCAACAGTCGATCCCTGCTCCGCTTCTGTGCCAGCGTCCTCAGCTATGGCTACCTTGGGGATGTTGCCGCCGAGAGTGAACAGTATCGTTGGATGGGCACAAAGCGATATGAATATAGCGGCGTCAAGGCTTTCATCAGCAATCGTGGCTATGATGCGGAACTGCGTCTGCTCGAGGAGCCGTTGGAGCCAGAGACGCCACAAAGTCCCGTCAGCGTGTGCAGTGATCCGCCCTCTGTTTGCTATGCGAATTGTCAACGTTGCAGCATTGCCAGCTCGTTGCAGGAACAGCGTTCCACGCTCTTTCCCACTGCAATTGAAGATGAAGAGAGACAGGACGAGGAACTGGATCCAGTTCAGGATCTTGCGAGGAAGGAGCACAGACATGCCACATTGCAACCCAGTGTTGCATTTAATCGTGAGTTGCAACTCAGTGCCAGCGAGACGGCCTTGTTGCGTCCACGTCCTAGCACTCTTTCCCTGCAACCCGAAGCAGCCTCTTACGGCTCGGACTTGAGTCTGCGCAGCGGCGATCAATGGAAGATAATACGTGGCAATTTCTTTATGATTTGTGGCGCCAACATCACATGCGCCTGTTCCCGCAGTCCTAATGGCATCTCTCGCTATAGCCATCTAGGCGATGGTTGCCTCGATTTGATTCTGGTGCGCAAAACTTCGCTGCTCAACAATCTGAGGTTTCTTTTGAGTACCGCGGGCAGGGGTGGGGATATTGTAAGTAAATTTCGGTGAAATCTTGGATATAACAGGATTTTAACAATTGTCACATCTTCTTTTCAGCGAAATCTTCCGTTTGTGGAGGTCTATCGCACGCGAAAGTTCAACTTTCGCACATTGACAGCTTCCCAGGAGAACTGTAGCATTTCGGGATCTTGTCAGCCAATAACTCAAAACGGCAGCGATGGCAATAATACGGAATACTCCAGCTGGAATTGCGATGGAGAGGTTGTCACTGATCTAGACGTAACCATGAGGTGACCACAATCTATTTGAATACACTACTAGCTGAACTAATTTTCTCTTTCCGTTTTACAGCTCTCATTGTCAGCTCATTGATGTTTTTATGCGTGGTCCACATTCCTACAGTAAGCCGCAAAAAGTGGGCGTTAGCACGCCCACAACTCCAGCCAGCTCAAGCGATAATGTATACTGTTGCTGCAAGGATTAAGAGAATGCAGTAATTTGTAAAGCTTTAATTTAGTGAGACACTAAGATATTGGCCGTGACAGTAGCTTGTAAAATTTGTTAAATATTTGTGTAGGTTAAATGGATTGATTTATTGTAGATAGTTATCGAACTGGAAAAACCATTATTTGATATTCATCCGGTATTATGCGATCTATAAGATCCAAAAAAATTACATACATTCCCGTAAATGGTGTGCATTAAAATTATATATATATTTGTATTAGCATATACAATTTTGAATCACACTACCTCTGATAATAAATAATGTGAGCAAATGTGTTTTCAATCAAAATTAAATCTTTTCATCACAAGCAAAAATATTTTAATTTCGATTTTGAATCTAGCGCAACACACAACACCGTGTGGTTTTAACAGAGTTGCTGGTAATTATATCGAGACTGCTATCGATAACATTAAAATTTATAGCGCCATCTTTTGTCTGAATTCGAAAGATTTTATTTAAACTAGCAACACATTTTTAATAGTTGGATGAGATTTAAAATTCTAAATAAAATAAAGGATTTCAGTGAAGCTTCACAATTAATTCTAAAAAGTTTCAAAAAAAGTCCACAGAATACTGGAAATTAAACAAGGTTTTAACAAAACCTTTTAATTATTCTTTAAATCAATTTTACTATTGCAATTTGCCAGATCGGTATTTTATTTTTCTGCGAAAGGTGGCAGCCCCTGATTTAAGAAACCATTGCAGCTATTTTACGGATGCTTTCGAGCCAGAAACAGATATTTTTTTGTTCCAATAGCTGGCAGCACTGCTAGTAAAACTGTTCGGCTTTTTATTTGTGCCTGTCATTCTGCGACTTCTTGCAAAATTCCAACTCGATATCTGTTTGTTATAAATTAATTAAAATGATGAACAATAGTTTTGCACAGCCAATGTGGCAAAATGGACCGGCACCTGGCCAATTCTACAATTTCATTGGGGGCAACGCTCCAGCTCAGCTGCCCCGAGAATTAACGACTGCAGGACCTTTTGGTACCAAGCATAGCACGTAGGTTTATTCTGTGTCAACTTCCTGATTGCATTTTTATTTTTGCACCGTCTTCCTTGCAGTGCTGCCATCACCACAGGCTCCTCTGTGCTGGGCATTAAATTCGATGGCGGTGTCATGGTGGCCGCCGATACATTGGTCTCCTACGGATCTCTGGCACGCTACCAGAACATTGATCGTGTTTTTAAGATCAATGACAAAATTTTGATCGGTGGCAGCGGAGACTTTGCAGACATACAATCAATTAAGCGTAATATCGATCAGAAGATGATCGAGGATCAATGCTGCAATGATGGAGTGATTATGAAGCCTCAGGCAATGGCCACATGGATGACACGCGTCCTCTACAATCGTCGATCACGCATGAACCCACTCTATATCGACGTCGTTGTTGGCGGTGTTGATGAGAACAATGTACCCTTTTTAGGCTCTGTGGATCTTCGTGGTCGTGCCTACAATGATTATGTGGTGGCCACCGGCTTTGCACGCCATTTGGCCCTTCCACTAGTACGCGAGCGCAAACCTAAGGATCGTGATTTCACATTCGAGGAAGCCAGCAATTTGGTATGTAGAAACAACATTGTTAATGGTATATAATCTGACTCGTTTTATTTTGCTTTCAGATTCGTGAATCCATGAAAGTGTTGTACTATCGTGATACACGCAGCATGCCCAGGTACACAGTGGGTATTTGCTCCGCTGCTGATTGCAGCATAAAAGGCCCATTCAAAGTCGAAGAGAACTGGACCTTTGCTGAAACCGTTAAGGGCTATTAAGCGACGTTTAAGTTTACAGAATGTAATTAAGGACACACATGATACACATTTATAAAATAAAGCCTGAGGTTCTTTTGGAAAATATGTACATTTTCAATGAATTTTCAATTAAAATACAATCATTAATGCAAGCCAACAGCCACAAATATTAAATCATTAGTTAATTTTCTAATTTGTAATTTAGTTACATATTTTTATTTAAATTATAAATTGATACTAATAATATTAAAGTAATTTTGATCAAATTAATGAGTCAAACAAGTGTGCAAAGCTCGAATTAAAATACATTATATTTGCAATTGCCGCCGGAATACATGTTTTAAGTCGCCAACGCCAAGACTCCATTCCTTCCACTTCCCTCTCAATTTAGCATAGTGTGGCGATCGTAGATGTGTCTGCGTTGTTCCCGCACCTGTCGCTTCCATTTGTCCTGCTGATGACCCACGCGATTTAGAACATTGGCACGAGCACTCAGCTCTTGATTATTGCTGCCCACGGGCATTGGCGGTGTCGGCTCATCCTGGCAGCCGCAGAAAGAGAAGGAGAAATGTAAGCAAATTAGTTGGAAACCATCAAAGAGTTATTAAATTTAACAAAAGCTTTTTGGTTAGTTTGTCTAGTTAGTGCGTGCGTGTTAGAAACATATCAAATAAAATAAAACAAAAAACACTAAATTTTCTATATAAAAAATCGTTTGACAAAAAGCATCAAACGTTGTGTGCTTCTTTATTGCCAACTAGCTGCGCCTCATCATCATCATCAATATTATAATGATCATCGTCAACGCTGTCATCGTCAGCGGCTGTGGCAGCAGTTAGTCGACTATATTTAATGCCTGCATATTTAGAATTTTTGTTATGTACATCTTCATTGGTGTGCTCCTGGTAATTATTGGCCTTGACACGTTTATTAAGCAGCGGCTCCAAGCACATAAGGAAGAGCATGTATATCACTAAAATGGATATTATCCAAATCACAATAATGACAACGACCTGTAAAATAAAAAAGAAACGTGAATCATCACAGAAAATGATATAAAGGTAAACACCGACCTTTATTAACGTCGTATTACGCGCAACGTGGGCGCATTTACACTCGGCGCATATGGGAAGTTCCTTGCCATTCGCATCCACTTGCGGTAAGAGTGCGCCGCAGGCACTAAGTGTAGATGAACAAACATTTGTCAGAAATCAATTAAGACTACTTATTGCAAATATCTACAAACCATTCAGCGCTGCCACTTGAATTGGTACTTGCTGCTGTGCTGCTCACGAATTTTGGAGCTGCGATTGTTGGTGCTGCAGTTGCAGTTGATGATTTTACTGGTGACACTGCTGGATTTACTTTATTTGTGTGATTGTTGTTGCTGCTGCTTGGCAGCGTTTGTGTTGCATTTTCAGCCTTTGTTTGCAAGGAAAAACAATTCACAAATTTAATGTTACAGCGTCGTTTCAGTATTTTGCAATCTTACCCATGTCACGCCAAGTAAATAACATATCGCCAGTAGTGCAGAGTAAATAAAGAATCGCCTGTGTGCCATTAATTTCTGTTTAAGTGCAATTTTTCTAATTTTCACAATAAAAAAATTAGTACATCAATCAGAGTTGCCACCTCTTTAGAGAAAAACGTAGCTAAAAAACTATCCAGTCTTTAGAAAAACAATTATAACCCAGGTGGACAGTCATGAACCCAGATTTTGATATATTTTGAAAATTGATTTTACAATATGAAAATATATTTTAAGGCTGCCAACCCATTATTGGCTTAAGGCTACCAACCTATTTTGACTAACGGTAAACCACAATTAATTCCTTTCAATATTTGCAGTCAAGCAACATCCTTTAATTAATTACATCAAAATACTATGATTTAAAAGGCAACGTGAAATTTTCAGGATTGTGTACATCAATACAATCGGCAACATTGCTTTGTTGAGCACTCTTTTTTTCAAATTCAGTCAACTCTCTTAGTTTTTTCATTTGTTCACAGAGTTTTAATTTCTCTGTTACTTTACTGATCCTGAACATCAAAACTTTCTTTGAATGACAGCAATCTTTTTTTGTTATAAATAAAACATTATTAGTTTTTAAGGACAAAGGCTTATTTTTATCATAGGAGATCATAGGATAATAAAAAATAATAATTATTTATAATAATAAATAAATGATCTGAGCAAAAATTTACAAACATAAAGGAACATGTTCTGTCGCTCATTTCAAAGAACTTCTCGTTTTTGTTCACTCACTTATGAACAACCCAAGTTATTTGTTCCTCTAAAAAGTTGGCAGCACTGTTTGTTTGCGTGTGTTTCCCATTTGGCCGCTCGGCTTATTTTACCAAATCTTTATTGAATAAATAGTAGTTTAAGTACTTAATTGATATCATAAGAATAAAGACAGAATGCTACAAACACTACCATTCATTGCTTTGGCGCTGATCAGCTGTTTGACCAGCAACAATGGTGCGTATATTTACAAGAGCGGTCCAATTGGTTTATGTGGTCGTCTGTGATTGGCCACGACACGCATGCCGCCCCATAATTTGCAACAGTTCGATCTCTATCAATAACAATTATTTGAAAAAAAATCTATGCAGCTGCCCAGACCAACTATGTGACGTGTGGCTCCATACTGAAATTGCTTAATTCCGATTATTCGTTCCGCCTGCACTCACATGATGTAAAATATGGCTCCGGATCTGGACAGCAATCTGTGACCGGCGTTGAACAAAAGGAGGACGTCAACAGCCACTGGACAATTAAAGCGCAAACCAACAAAATGTGTGATCGCGGGGAGCCCATTGCCTGTGGTGCCACCATAAGATTGGAGCATTTGACCACCAAAAAGAATCTGCACTCCCATCACTTCTCATCTCCCCTCTCTGGCGAGCAGGAAGTGTCTGCGTATGGTGTCGATGGTGTCGGTGATACTGGGGACAATTGGGAGGTTGTATGTTCCAATGAGAGCTGGATGCGCGATGCTCATGTGCGACTGCGCCACGTTGATACAGGCATGTACCTGGGTATGTCGGGACGCTCCTATGGACGACCAATTTCGGGGCAAATGGAAATTGTGGGTCTGCACAGTCCGCAACATGGCACACGTTGGACCACATCTGAGGGTCTTTACATTGTACCAAAGGATAAGGAGTCAACGCATGATGAGTACGCTCACACTGAGCTGTAGAGAGTTGCAGACTATCAGGAAACACTTATTACTATTAGTTGAATAAATTATAATTTAGCAGAATTTATTTAATGTGAATTATTTCAGCGAAATGTGCGAAATTATAAATGAAAAGTACTTTTTGCAAAATTAAAACAATTTTACGTTTTCCAGCACTGCCACTGCGAGCTTTCATTTTTTAGTACATTTCGTGTCGTCCAACGCGCGCTTGTTCGCTCTCGTGACAGTAAGAAAGTTATATTATTTATATTTATGTAAATACTGATTCAAGTGAAAGCAACGTAAGTAATTAATACGAAATAATTTGTTTAATAAACTTACATTAAATTGTGTGGAATTTTATATGTATGTGTATGTAATGAGAAAGTATTTTTTGTCTTGTGCTTTTATACACAATGTCAATCGTGTTGTTGTTTTTTAACAGCTGTGCACACCTAAACGGTTATTTAAATTAACTTTTATATGGTGAGCAGCTGTTTGACTATATAATATGTATTTCATATTATTGTTTATAGACACCACAATGTAATGCAAAATATTACTAGCCTATGATTTAGGATAGCTTGCAAATAAACAATATTCGGCAGTCAGACTAACTGACCAATAGATTTCCTACAATTTAAATACTTGTTAATTTATATACTTTTACTCAAAAAAGCTATGTACGTTTTCATTGTCTAAAGAGTTTACGTAAAATTTGAGTGTTTGTATAAAAAAAACATAAATTCTAAATAAACGGATAGAGTTTAGAAAAACAACACATGCACCACTCTTTATATCTTAAATTTTTTTTATATAATATAGAAAATATCAATGTTTTTGTTTATCTATATAGAAGAGTATACCACAGTCGGCATGCTGACTATATTCATGACCACATTTTATAACTAATTTAGCGTTTATTAGGCAACCTTGTACGATCAAAATCGCTAATTGAAACGTACTATAAATGAACTAATCAATGGGCTCTGAAAATATATATATACATAGTGTATAATTCTTCTTAGATAGAGATACGTATGTAAATATGTAAGACACGAATTTATGAGTCGCTTAGTTTTGAATTCTTGCATTTACAACAATAGCGAGTTTGTTCCTAGCAAATGTATAAACATTTCTGCCCATTATCTGTTGTGGTTGGTTTTGTTTTATTTCTTTTGTTTAGAGCTTATGTCAATGCTTTGTTTACTCAGCATACCAGCCCGCAAAATTAGTAAGGTCAAATTGACAGCAGGAGGAGAAGCCCCAAGCCGCGAACTCATTCACAGATTTTCATAATCGTGTTGTCCTTGTAACCATTTATAGTATAAATAGCTGGCAAGGAAAGATTCCATTGTGTTATCATTGTATCTTTGAGACTTTACTTTTCCTCAATGACGAATAAAAGGGGTTTGAGGTGAACTTAAGGCTATTCCCTTTAGCTTAATTATATCCTATACCCATGAGATGGATTAAGAAGGGTATCAGAAAGATTCTAAATACAAAAAGAATTCAGTAAAATGTGCTTAATTGCAGAAACCACAATGTGCATCAATTGCATATTATTAAAATATAATTCATATAACTTAAAATTTTCTAGGATATATTCTGTGATTATCAATGGGATAATTATTGGGAAAAATTGCTAAAACTACCAAGTCAGTGAAAAGTGAATTTCTTAAACTTTGTTTAGTCAATGTTTCTTTTCATATGGAGGGAAACTCAATAAATAAAAAAATCCAATATTTAAAATACATATCTGCTTTATAAGCAACTTTTAATAACTTTTATTTTCTTAAAACTTTTGTTGTGATTATAGAACTTAATTTTCGTACAATCTCATCAATTAAAACCTATTGATTTGTCTAATATGTGTAGTTTGAACTTGGGAAATTAATAAATTTTATTGGAATTTATTTATTTCTTGAGTACCAGCTATTTGATTTTATTCCATAAGTTTAACATTTTTTGTAACTACTACTATTTCTAATTCTTGATATTGCTAAAAAGTTTTCTATTTAATTGTGAAATATTTTCAAAAAACTTGAAGTTATGATATAATTACATATTTCATAGAACATTGAAATTCAGAAATATTTGAGAGAATATGGAACTTTTTGAATTTTTTACTAGAATAGACTTAAAAGAATATGCAAATTAGAACATATGTTGTATAAGTTATGTTTTTTGCTTATTGTCACTTGGTTCTATTTGCAATACTTATGCCATAATGTGTGTGTGATTGTGTCGTATTAGAGTTCTGTGATCGGAAATTTGGAGACGTCAACACGGGAAAATGCTGACACGTGGCAAAGTTTCGTATGGAAGACTGAATTGAATGATAGGGAATCCAGCGCATCCTTCACGTATCCTTCTTTTGTATTGTACAAATTTCCTCATGCAGTCGCTGATAACCTGAACCAAAAGTCCAATATGAAGCATGGCAGGGAGTGTGAGATTGTGTGTGTGTGTGTATGTTTGTTATAAAGCCACGAGAGTCAAAACATCTCGTTGGTTTTATCGATTCTTGTTTATCAACGAAGCAAGCAACCTTCACAACTCACTACTCAATGACGGCGACAGCGTCGACGAGCTGAATTAAAGACTCTCCAACAGTCCGACAGTCTGACGAACAGACAGTTTGACGTGTGCTTTGTTTGAATGTCTGTTGTTGTTGTTTTGTGTGTGTGCCACAAAATTGTATACTATTTCGAAAGTATGTTTGTGGGCGTGACTCTCTCTCTCTCTGTCCTTCTCGTTTACATTCACATTTACTCCCGTTAAAATTCTCTCCTTTTGATTCTCTACTCGATGGCTTAACAATAAAAAAGTATTGCCTTCTTTCAAGCACTCACCTGTTTTATTTTGTTAGCATTTCTGCTGCGAAGTGACCTAAAACAGATTGTTTTTAGATGTATGTATATAGAAGTGTTTCTGTTATATGTCTAGCCATTAAGTTGATCGCCTTTGGCACAATTTTAAAAAACTACCTGCTGCGCTTAAATGCAATTTACATTGCAAATGTGCCATAATTGCAACAAATGTGGGTCATGAAATTGGATTGGTCTATTGAATTGCGGTTAATTCTTACTACGATCGGCATGAAATGTGGCAATTACTAAGCGGCTATGTCTAACAATCAATATTGTTAATATTGATGCATTATTGATGCAGTAAATTAAACTATTATAGAACTGTTTAAATATTTTTATTAGGTATAAAAATTGACAAGTTGTTAATAATTTTGTAACATTATTTACTTCTCTTATGTTAATAAATATTAATCCAAATATTAATTCATTGATTTATTTTTACTTAATAATATTAAAATAAAAAAATAGTACATTAATGTATCAATATTTAAAATTATTAATTGGATTAGAAATTCAGATAACGACTTCAGTCTACAATATTTACTGGATAGCTAAATCATAGCACAATGTCTACCAAGATCAACATATAGCGATCCTCTCTCTGATAGATTATTGCCAGCGGATTGAAATGCTATTTTTCTTTGGTGTTAATCCAATTTCACTTAATTTTTTTATTTAGAAATGCGTAAATAATTCCGAAAGCTCAGTTAATGATTTGGGTATAATTTTAGATCACAAACTGAAGCTTGATTAACATATTGCTGTTGCAGTCAATAAAGCAATGGGAGTACTTGGGTTTATTATGTGTTGGTTCAAGGAATTTGATGATCCTTATAAGACTAGACTTTTAAATACATCTCTTGTTCGTTCGAATCTTGGGTTTGGTCTCATTGGGTTTTACTGGAATATTTATGTTAACTTAAAAATATTTGAACTTATTTTTGAATTTACTTATTTTTCATTTAATCGCATAATTAAAAATAAAAAAAAGCTTGAAAGACTTTAAAAATATTTAACTAACAAATCTACAACAATACGTGTAAGAACAACAAATTAAAATGCCTGTGATAGTGAAGAATATAGAATGATTATCTTGAGATTACATGCCAAGAGTTGGTTATAGAACTCTTCTCCGTAAGGGCAGCATAAATACATTTCTACATGCATACAACAAGGCCAAAGCGAAAAATTGTATCATAAAGAGCAGCAAAACGGTTACATAACATATTCTCACACTTGCCCTCACGCATTTATACATATGTATGTACACGTACATTCATACATACAAGTGGGTGTCGTATCGTATCAGTCAGCTTGTGGAAGACAAAAGATGAGGGAGCAGAAAACAGCTGTATGTAATTAACAAAAGACTTAAAGATGCAATGATAACGTAATTTCAACTGCTGATTTTATTCAGATCATTCATAGAACAAGTCATTAATAAATAACTCCCTCTAAGTGAATCATCTGCAATATTACACACAGTGCAAAAAATCTGAACGCATAAATTATTGGATTGCATTGAGTTGATTCTGTGTCTTATTAGCGCATGGTAATCCCGCTTTTGGTCTATCCAAGCATTTTGCGTAGGCGGCCGCGGAGAAATTACATAGACATCGCCCCACAATTGGGGAATACTCCATGCGCTTGGCCTTCCTTTTGTCCATTCCTTTCTGTTCTTTTCCGTCGCTCTCTTTTATCGCACTTAACATTGAAAACTGAAAACAAGCCCCCAAGAGGGCAAAAATGCCTATCAGAAAAATGAAAAAGCAACAACAACACTAACACTAACAGTCGATGCGTTCTCAGCGAGAGTGCGCAGCATGCTACAACAAGAATTCCCAAGTCCACAGCAACAACGGGAGTAACATAGAGAGAGCAAAAGAGTCGAGGAATTATTGTCTGCGTAAATGTATGTATAAGCGCGCATGTGTGTCTATATACATATGTGTAATAACATGCATATTTCGAGATTTGATAGTGAAAGTTTTTGCAGTAGCAACAACTACACGTATTTATGAGCAGTTTGCGGTTTTGAAGTTTACATTGCAATGTTAACGACATCGCTTAACAGTAGGCTACACTTTTTATGTAAATTGACATTGTAAAATGCTTATTATAAATAAGATACGAAATGTCAATAACTTATAAACAAAAGTTTCTTCTCTTTAATTACTAATCAGCCAAATTTTGAAAAGTATTTAAAACTTTAATATGTTAAAAGCACAATATGGATAATCTATTTTTGCAATAATACTCTTATAAACAATATTTTAATTATAGACTATAGTTAGGGCCAATAAAGCGACAACAATGTTGTTAACATTGCCTTCGTAACAGCAGCTGTTTCACTTAACAGTAAGAGAGCGAGCGTACCCTTGTGAGCTGCCAACCCGGCCAGTCTATTATTTTCTTTGTCTCTCTCTCATTCTCTCTCCCGCTCTCTCAATGTACAAGTCTCTCCTTTTGTTTGGCTCGCATTTTGCTGGCACGTAAATACCGTTAGCGCAGTACGTCGTGAACAGTAGACCGTGAAAGTTTGGGCAAATCGAAAACGGCAATTATAATCTAGCAAAACGGATGAAAGAACCGATAATAAAAACTTAAAACAAAAACAAACTTATCAGGCAAAATACGCCATTAAAATGGCTGCAACAAATGCATAAGCTATGCAAATTTGTTAACACATATCATACATACATACATACTTGCATACGTAGCAATACAAGAAAACACTTATTGTAAACCGATTCAAGCGGTTTAACTGTGTGTTACATAAATCTCGGCGTATGTATATGTGTGTGCGCGCGTGTCTATGCCTGTGTGTGTGTGTGCGTATGGCGCGTGACTATGTGCGTTAATGTGTGACAAACATCAAGAATAATAACTACAACGACTACAACAACAACAATTAGTATAACAAAAATAAACCACTGTTGGCTAAAATTGTCAAGTGTCAATTAAACAATTTAAGAAACATATTACGCATACGCAGCGTAAGCAGCTTTTGAAGAGCATCTTAACAAACAACCAACAACAACAACAATTACACAATGTAAGTGTACAATTTGAGCATCATAAAAATCCAAACATTTCCACAATTAAAGTGCAATGGGAATGTAACTAATTTCACCTATTATTTGCATACAAATCGTCTGTTTTGTTGTTGCCTTCTGACATTGAAATGGCGCGTCTGCTCCATTTAGATTTCAGTTAATTTCGCTTCATCAGCTGCAGCATGGGTTTCCATTTCCCAGCGTTACATTTTCCACAACATTTATTGATTATCGGCCCGTTAAACATTGCCCAGCCGGACAAAATCCGATTCCTACCAAACCTACCTAACGACCTACCCAAAAACCTCACACAACTTTTGCCCCAACACGCTTAGCCCTTAGCTTTTGCTCGGCCTTTTTCGTGGAGTCAATTGCTTGCTAAATTTAATAGTCGCACACATTTCGCGATAAATTTTCTTCCACAATTTTGTTAATTTCGTTGAGTTAGTTCTTCGATTGGTACGTTATGTGTTTTTCTCTTAGTTTATGTGTCTTGAAACGTGTGTGACAAATCTAATCCATTTCCAACTCAATTATCTTACACTTCCGTTTTACTATTATATACATCCATCATTTGATTAATTTTCTCTTCTAGAAAGTTAAGAAAAAAGTTCAGTCCTGATATGAAATTGTGTTTAATTAACTGTCCAAGTACTTGGTTATTATCATCCATCAGCATTAGAAGCAGAAGCTGAATCTTTTATCTCTTTTCGTTAAGGTTCCGCGATGCCCAGTTAGAGTCGGGTTCGAATCCTTAGCCGATACTATACAATCTGTTATATATAATGTAAATGATATTATATTTAACATATACCATATAATTTTATATTACACTACTAATTTTGTGAAAAAGTTTCCAAATAAGACTGCTTTCCATTTCTGACGGACATATACTGATTTTAAAAAATAGTAACCTCCATTTTATTACCTTAGGTTCTCTCATTTTCCATTTATTTTATTTTATTTCTTTTCTTTTTAATTCTATTTGAACTGATATTGCATTTTCTCTCTATTAGAGCAAAAAAGAAACTTAGATCTAGTATTTATTGAATTATTCATTACATTTTTTTTTTTTTTTTTGTAGCGTACATTTATTCATTAAGATCTGTCCGTGTGGACAATAATTAAATGGTTTGGCGGGTGACATTGAGTTAAGGGATACTACATGTATTTGAGGCGGGTTTTAAATTCATTCGTTATTGTTGTGGTAGGTCAAGGGGATGTCTTCTCATTAGACGTCTGCTGGTTTGGCTGTTGTCCAACAGGTTTAAGGCGAGGTGGTTGGTGTGGTTCTCAAGCCTTTTCAGGTATCTCTCGCTGAGCTTAGAGATTTCGTCTGAGATTTCTCAGTTTGCGATGTCGAGTGGCTTGCCGTGCCCCACAGCGGAGTTTAATCTGCCCTTTCTTAATTTATATTTTGATTCTGTTACTTTATTTTCGTGTTCTGATAATTTTGCGAACATCTAAAACCTGAATAAAAATACGAAATTTATCTGTATGATATACAACCACTGTGATTGCTTATGCTATTTCTTCGTTATCATTTTGACGCAACAACTTTATATCAATTAGCTTTACTTTTAATATTCACTTGGAAATTACTTTTAGAATGATGTACAATAATAGTCAATTACAAATTGTATAATTTCATTCTTTCACAGTCTGTTTCTTCTGTTGCTATTTCGCCCTTCTTCAGCAAAGTACCCTCTTAAGTATGCAACAACTTTTAGTTTTTTAGCTTTACTCGGATTACTATTCAAATGTCTTCCATTGGTAGGAATAGTAGTCATCTGCAATAGTCCATTATGCAAAATCTTGCGCAGATATTGTATCTGCTTCCCTCGTATCACTCTTCTCCTGCCTTAACTCTGAGTCGGTTGTTTCCGTTTTTTTTAGATTACAAGCAGCTGCTTATTATTTTTATTTGTGCTTCAAAATTCTTTCTTGCTGTCATCTTGGTTGTTTTGGCGTTGGCTTGGTCTTCCCTGTGCCTCTCAGCCACATTTCCTGGCCCAGCGAAACGCATGTCCTTCTGGCCTGTTTTTCCTGCTGTTTTCCTGCTACACGCTTTGTTGGCTTACCATTGTTGTAACTTATATTGTTTGTTTGTTGGTGTGTGTGTGCGTGTGTGTATTTGTGTATCTGGCCAACAAAAACGAGTGAAGACAAAGTCGCCGTCATTTCCAGGACATTTTACTGGCTGGCTCCGTCACCGTTTCATTTGTTGTGCCGTTTATTGCTGTCGCCTCTGCCTACCATCTAATATTCTTGTTATTGTTGTTGCTGCTGCTGCTGCTGCAGCAGGATTTTGACTCGAAGTATTTTAGCCATTTGCTGGTCACCCAACATCAGTCAATGAAGCGTATTGAGAAAAGCAAAACAAAGTGGATTTTGCCAATGCGTAGCTTTTTACTTTTGGTCGAATCTCCTAAGCTTTTAAATATTTTTCCTTTTTTTATAAATGCTAAAGGAGTAAGTTTTCATCATTCAACCCGGAAACGTGTAGTTTCTACGTTTATCAAATAAATACCTTACATTTTTTGGGGCTCGTCCGAGATTTTTAATAAAGTAACGACAGAATTTTGAAAATTAAAGAAAAAACGACGTGGAATTCAACGTATTAAAAGTGTATGAACAAAATAGACGAATTTTATTTCATACAAAAATGACGTGTTTAAATCAGTTGTTTCCAAAAAGCCTACGAAGGCAACGAAAGCGAGTATAAAATGTGGGGTATTTATTTTATAAACGTAGAAACTACATGTTTCCGGGTTGAATGATGAAAACAAACTTCTCGATTGTAGTTCTCATAGCATTTTTATATTCGTTTTCATCAAAAGCCTCTGACTGAGTTCGCTTGGGCTACTTGTGTGTTCTGTGAGTTAGATGTAGCTGTTGTCTAGGGATATCTCATTGTATTAACCAACCCACATCCCATTTGTATGTTACAGGAAAACGAGGAATCTCTCACCTATAAAAACTATATATTACTATGTCCGTATGTCGGTCTATCTGTCTGTTTATATGCAGGAAAGAATCCGAGAGACTACAAGAGCTAGAACAACGAAGTTTCACAAATTTATTTCTCATTCATTATTCATTTTTAAAATTTCTTGTTCTCTGATAATTTTTATGACTGAACCGAACTTTCCGAAGAACGCGACTGATGTTGCATCATGATACCGAATGTCGAATTTGAGATTTGTATAACTCGGCGACAAACACATTTGTTTTGAACCAAAAATATTATATTAAGTTAGGACAGTTTTATGGTTCTTTAAACATTTTGTACATTTGTTAATTTTAACTTTGGCAATTCGTAATTTCATATTTTTTAAAGGACTTTAGGTATAGATTATTCTATTCTGTTGACACTAAACAAAAACCAAATCACATGGCTGGATATTTAGGAGTTTCAAGACACGCCAATCTCTATCATCAATATGAATCCTGCATCGCCAGAAAAACTACTTGGGAATTCTAAATAGCAGGAAACGACAGAGAGGCTGAAAAGCTGATCTCCTTCACTCGGTGTTGTTGTTGTTGCTGTTAATGAGTGAAAACATCTTCGGTATTAACGGTACATTAACATTTGGTCTGGAAAGTCCTGCCTGTCTGTTTTGGGATAACACCGGCGTGTCTATGCTCTTTGTTGCACTGTAAAAGTCTTCTGCACAATAAATTTATATTTCAAGTTTAGCATGAAGCTTTTCTTTTCGATGGTCCCTGACTTGTCAGTCTCTTGGAATATTGCAGGCTACAAGCTCATTTATTGCACACTCATTTTATTCTTGTGATGGGCCATTAAATATGAAAGTGCAGCGTTTTTCCTTTTATTTCTATTCTAAATGAATGTATGTCTCTTTTTGATTGCTGACTCAATGAAATAGAAATTCATAACATATTTGTGTGTCTGGTCAGGAATGGTATTTTCGGTCCCATTTTTTTTGTTTTTAGGCTACAAATATAGTATGCGGTTGATGGAAATTTTAAGTTTGCCTGCTTATTTGTTTACATAAATTATATATAAGAGCTTTACTTATTACATTTTTTGATGTGCTGCCTTTCGGTTATTAATGCGATTAAAAGTTCTGTATTTTAAAATAAAGCTGGAATGAATTTTCCAAATTGTATTTGGTGTCCTAGTAGCGGCTTGACTGTTCTTTATGTTTTGCCGCAAGTTGTCGATAGGTTCTAAAAAACATGCCAGCTATTTATTGAATAAACATTTCTGAAAAAATAAAATAAAATTAACCATTTAACTTGCGAAATCAAATGAAAACTTTATTCATATTTGTGTAAGAAAATAAACATACTGTCAAAATGGGAAAAACTCAATTATAATGCATATGTAAGTATGTTTTGATTAAAATTCGCTTGGAAAGAAACCCGATAATCAATTTTTCTGACATGTTTACCTACCTAACAGAGCGCTAACAGTGCGCAAACAGTGGCGTTAACAGCAGTGTTGTGTTGGATGTCAACAACAGCAGCTGCCAACTTAACAGTATGCGCATGTACATGTACAGCTAAAGAGAGAGAGATAATAGCAGGAGCAGCAACAGCAATAACAATAACTGTAGACAGCTGCTCAGCTGTTTTTAGCTGCGTTGCGTGCTTTGTCCTTGACAAGGTTTTGTTTTTTCATTTTTTTTCCTATGTCTGTATGTGTGTGGCAGCGCAAGAATACGTGAGAGAGAGAGAGAGAGAGAGAGAGAGTTCCACATAGGCAAGTGGGAGAGCGACTTTTAGTGAGTGGGAGAGGCGCAGCATGGCCATTTTATGCGCGATATTCATTCATTCAGTGAATGAAAAAGAAAAAGCAAAAGTATTTTTTGCTGCCAAGAAGGAAACATTTTGCGTGGGTGCTCTTGCTGTCCTTATACATACATACATACATACATATATATTTATATGTGTGTGTATGTATCTTGATGTGTCTTCCGTTCGCGTGCGATTTGCGCATAAGTTTTGTGCACCGTCCAAATTGTTTGATAGTTTCAAGACAGCCGAGCAAAACCCACAGGACTTTCACTTTCGGCCATTAATTGCGGCATTGTAGACCACACAAAACGCTTTCTCCTACTCTTTTGTATTGCACGCCTTTCTTTCTTTCTGTCGCCCATTTATTGCTTGGGTTGGGACGCGCTGTGGGAATTTCAATTGAATATCTCGAGCCGCAGATCGCACCTTTAATTGTCGCCATTTTGTGCTGGCAATTCGCATTTTAACTGCCGCGCACGTGTCCTTACGACCTGACGTCTTAGGACTCCAGCCCCATAATATTTTATGTCCCTCTGGTATTTGTTTTAAGTGGTGCTGCTGCTTCCCCTCTCCTTCCTCCTCCTCCTCCTCCTTATCATCACCCTCTTTCTGCTCTCGCTGCGTGTATGTTAATTAAAACGTTGATAAATTGTTGACTTGGCCGTTTTGACAACCAGCAACTGACAGTTATAGATGTATGTGTGTGTATGTGTGTGTGTCTGTGCCTGTCTGTGTTTGTGTACAGGTGTGCGACTATGTGAGCTAATTAACTTTCTTGCATCTATGGTCGTTCCTTAGTTTCGGCTACAAGCTCAAAGTCATCTCTTATCTCGTACTTAAAAGTTTAGCTCTAATTTTTAAATCTTTGCTTATCTGAGAGATCTTGCAATGTATATAAAACATTATTTTGTAGCTGGTTTGTTGTATGTGTGTATGTATGAATTGGAAAAACTCAGATATAATAAAATAAATATTCTTTTGTGTTTAATTTATGTTATAACAATTAATTAAATCTGAATTTTCGATTGAAAAATATAAACAAATAAAGTAAACACATGTAAAGTTTATTTACCTATTTTTTTTTTACAGTTTTTCTATTACATATTTTATGTAAATATTGAACATAAAATGTACTATATGAATTGAAAAAAAAAAAATTTATTGCTATAACTTAAATCTTGGAATATATAAGTTGAATAAGTTGAATATATAACAAGAATGCCCACATAATGCACACACACATATTATTACTGGTACAACATTGTTCAGTTTGATCTTAAGATCTAAGTAAAATAGACTACAAATATTTATCTTATTATACCTGCACAAAATACTTACTTACTTCATGATTCCCAGCTTAAGTAAATACAAACTAACTGCCTTAGAGCACACACACACACACACACTTGAGCACTTTCTAGCCACTTGGCCATGGACTGTGAGAACAAGTGGCGCACAAGATATAAAAATGAAGCTCCTGGCAGAGAGAGAGAGAGAAAAGAGAGAGAGAGAAACTAAGCTTGCCATTAAATCGGCTTGAAATTTTGCTTTTCTGCTTAATCTGTGTGTGTGTTTGTGCATAAGTACGTATTCATGAAAGTGCACAAATTGCAATTACACTGCGCAACATACTCCGAATTATCAAATGTCCCTAATGCAAATGCAAATACTGACTGCAAGTCAGATTAGTATTTAACTCTCAAAGTCTCCTTTAAATCTCTATGCTTATGGGTAGTTTAAAGTTTATTAACATTCGCAATTATTCACTTTCTATACACAACGTTGGCAATGACTTTAAATACACACGTATGTTTGATATAGAAAACATTTTAAAGTTATTTATAATACACTCTCATTTAACTAAAGTGAAAGTTAAACATCATAGTTTATATAATTAAAATAAGATCAAATATAAAATTTGTTAAGTTTAATATATCGTAAAAATATTTTAGTTAAATATGTAAAGACTATTTTTACATTATTGTTGGACTATTATCAGTAAAATATTTCTATCAAGTCGAGTGAAGTTATGTTTAACCACCCGTTTTTTTATCAACTAGTAATTATAAGCAACATATATCACTAATGTTGTTATAAATGTGAACAAAATGGTAGAAAAAATAATTAGACCCAATACAATAAAAATATACAGAATTAAAAATATAATATAATATTTTTTTTTATTTTAAGAAATTAGTTTAAAAAAGTCATGTTTGTTTTAACTTTAAAACGTATTAAATTTAAAACTTTAATTTTAATTCAATTTGAAATAATTGCTTGCATTTAAGACCTACCAAATTAAATCGAAATCACACAGCAAAATAGTTAAATCAAAGTGTAAACATTAAAATTTCAGAGCACTTTTCTCCTTTTCAGTGTACGTGTTTCTTTTAGTTTGTTGTGGTCACTTTAACACTGACATGACTCATCACCTATTCACACTTTGATCCAATTATTGACCTATATACGTGTATTTTGATTAATATCAGACATTTGTTTCGTCCTCACACTCATTCTCTCTCTCTCTCTACCTATGAATTTCTCTATCTGTCTCACACATTGTGACAACTTAATTGCGTTTCGTGCTTTTGTTGCTTCTTCCATCGTCAGCGTCGTCGTCGTCGTCATCGCCATCGCCATAGGCCAATTGATTTTGTCATGCGACCATAACCAAATCATATTTCAGGTCGTTACCAAACCCTCCACCCTTCACCCACCACCCCCCAGCCCACATCCTCCACACCTGCAAACATATCTGCTATCCGTCAAGCCCCTAACATAGCCCGACATTTGCAAATAGTTTGTGGAAGCCATAGAACAGTTTGCTTTTGTGCTCATGCTCAAATTAAATTTAATTGAAATTTATGCGCTCGCACATGTTGCCAACTTGCCCTGTGTGTGTGCGTGTGTGTGTGTGTGTGTGTTGTACACTTAAACCAATAATAAAATCTGTACAATTTTTAACATTTAATTGAGTCTTTGCATAGTTTCTCAAATGAGCACGAAATTGAAATAGATGTGAGTTTATTTATTTATTTTAAGATTGATTCGATTTAATTGGATACCAAATAACAAAGAACAGGCAACAATTCGTACTTAATTAAGATATACAATCCTGTTTCCGAGTTCCCTTTCGGCAAGAGTTATGTAGATATGAAAAGTGTTAGACTGTTTTAATTTCATTTTAGAAATATTTTGTCTATTGAATTTTCTTTGAGTTGGTGAAATATGAAAAAAACATAACTTTTAAGCAATTAGCATAAATTTCTAAGTCCTGGAAAAATTGGAAGTAAAAACCGGAACAGAACTGATATTTAAAATCAGTTTTAAATTGCCCTCTCCCTCTGGTTGTTTAATTTCCCTGTCCCTGTTTCCAGATAATATTTATGTTTTTCTATATGTTTTTTTAAATATTGGCTGAATAATCAAAAAAAAATTTTTTGTATTACATTAAATTTATTTTAAAAATGATCAGAGCGATACTATAGTCATCTAAACATCTCAACATGCGATGGAAAAATGTCTTTTTACATTTCTAATATTCACACATTATTTAAAAATTTAAATTTTATTCTAACATTATTTTAGAATAAATATTCAATACTTATGTTTTTCTATATGTTTTCTAATTTTTTTCAAAAATCAATTTCTAGAAAACTTTTTGTCTTTCCAGTATGAAATAGCTTATTTCTTTTTGTCCAATCAAATGATGGAAATATTAAATACATGTCTAGCTTAATGTTCAAAAATTGAAATAAAAATTTATTATTTACAATTTAGTATCAAGTTTTTGCGATAATTTGAAGAAGGCATATTTCAAATTTCTCTTTTACATTATATTATATTTCGATTATTTCTCCTGTTTAATTCTTTTTGGTAATTTATGAAATAGACATAAATCTATAAATCTTAGATTAATTATTGATGGTCAGTCTGTACTCTACATAAGAGCTGCTGTAATTTCTTTTTTTTTTTGCAGTTGAGCAAACTTACATATAATACCGCCGATACACGATATAATAAATGTTTTTTAGCTGGTCAAAGCTTTTATTGTCTTTTTACCTTAAATTCTTTTTAAAATCAAATGAAATGTAATAAATAAATTGGAAACGATCCATTTATTTCACAGAGTTTTCAATAATTTTTTTCTTAAAGTAAACTTAAAAAAAATTTGTGAAAGATAAGCATAAAGTTATCAATGTTTGTATGTTTTTTGTGACTCAAATTCCAAAAATGTATTTCTGCTGAGTATGGGACTTTCTACAATTATATTTGAATACAATTATTATATAAAACACAAATTTCAAGCAGATCGAAAGAAGATGAATGAATGAATTAGTAATCGTCGTAAATAATCTTGTTATTTATTTGATTCTTAATTACTGGTGCTATAAGAATATCCACACATAAATTTATGAATACATTTTTGGAAACCTACTGAACCTAACATAATGTTTTTCATATAATTTTATATTGTGGTTAAATATAATGTGATGAAAATTGTAATTTAACAAATAGAAAAAGAAAAGCAAAGATAAATAAATTGATTTTTCCAAATTTAATTTACTTGTTTTGACAAATAAGATTTTAGTTGTTGCCATCAATTGTCTTGAAATACAGTTAAGTAAGTTGTGGAATCGTAGAAAGTATTTCTTCTGAAAATATAATAACATATTGAGAATTGAAGCCGCCTAAAACATTGGCCCAATTGGTCAAGAGTAATTCAGTACATCCGGTAACAAACTCATTGGAGTTTATTGAAACAAATCAAGTGTCTGATAACCCTGATATTCCCAGATGAATGTACTTGTATGGCGAACGAGAATTCGTTTCATGTTCAGTCATTCATTCATTCATTTGGGCAGAAACAAAAGCCACTTGCACTGTGAAATTGACTCTATTTCAGGCATAAATTACATTAAATCCCCCTGGCCACCAACGAGCTTTGTTTGCCCCATTCATTTCCAGACTATGTCCGTTAGTTGGATTTTCAGATTTTCTGCGCTGTCAGTTGCATTACGTATGCGCCATGGATGCCATCGGGCATTGTCAACGCAAGGACGGAGCATGCAAAATATGCGGATGTAATTTGCATTTTGGCCAATCGGGGGGGCAGTTGCTTTAGCCATTTTCTCAAATAAGGGTAACTAAATATTCCCCATTTGAATAGCGTCGCCTGCCAATTTGGAGACTAATGGACTGCCACGCCCACAATAAGCAGCAGAGGCCACAAATGCCATGCACACATGTAAATTAAACTCAATTATGGAAAATGAGTGGAATATTTATGGTGTGTACTATGCTATTTTAAGCAGCTTTAAAGCTTTAAGCAGCTTTCGCTACCAAAAAGTGCAACTCATTGTGTCCACGTAGTGTAAATATTTTTCAGTGCCAACTCAAGGATATCCTTGATGTTTGCACACCAGAGCCAACAGGAAAGTGTAAGGCAGAAGGAGAAGGGCGAAGAGAGAGAGAAGAGAGAGAGAGAGAGAGGGAGAGAGAAGGAGAACTTAAATAAGTGCAACCTGCAATTATGAATGAAAAAGAGTAAAATTGCGGCAGGCAACAAACGAGGTTTCAGGAAACATCACAAAGCTTAGCGGAAGCGGATACTGTGCTTTCCTCTCTTTGTGTGTGTGGGTATGTATGTGTGTGTGTGAACCACAGAATAGCCAAAAATTAAATGGTTTGCAATGTTGCGACTTAAAGGTTTAAAGTTCGACGTCATTTTATATAATGCTGTAGCTCTTCCTGTGTCTCTCCCTCTCTCCCTCTCTCCCTCTCTCTCTCTCTCTCCCCTCTAGTGCCCCCTCTCTGTATCACTCTCGCTCTCTTTACCTCTCTCTGTTTCTGTCATACTGCCTGCTCTCGCATTTATGACCTCGCTTAAGTGCATAGCCTTCAAAATGACTGTGGATGTGTGTGTAAGGACATTGGAACTTTCTATGCTTCCCAGGCGGCATTCATTACTCAACGCAGTCGAGACATTAACACAAGCGCACATATTAAAAACACACACACACACCCACACACACATTTTCAAGTTCGTCGCACATTGCACCACATTTACTTCCGCAAAGGACCACAGAGACAGGAACAGTGGTCATGATTAATTTTGGGCACAAATTTGATATATTAAAGCCGTAACCGAAACCGGAACCGTAACCGTTACCGTTACCGCTAACTAGTATCAACCGATTGAAATAACGGTCGAACGAACTTTTTCTAACCGAAATAACCGCAAAGTAACCGTTTAATTTTAATATATGTTAATTTCGATTCAATTTCATTGTATTTTTATGGTGCACTCATAAAGAAAAATCACATTAAACAGTTATTCTTTTTTTAAGTTTAAAAATTCCCTAACACAATTAAATTAATGTTATACTTCGAAACCGATACATTTAAAAAATCGGTAAACGTAACTGAAACCAATATTCGCTTCGATTCGATTCCCTGATTTAATTGACTTAGTAATAACTGAAATAATTCAAATATTGTAATGTAATGTTTCCAAATAAACTTTAAACGCAAATGTTTTCAAATGAACTGAAAATCTATAATAGATTTGCATATGATTTAATTAATATTTTTAACTAGTAACAAAATAAAATTTGATATTTAAAATTAATGTTAATATACATATACATTTTAAAATTAACATATTTCGATATTTACATGTTTAAATAAATAAAGTTTCTTTTGGGTTTTTCTTGGTTTTCCCCAATCCTTGCAACAAATGTTGGACCAACTGGTTTATCTTTTTTAATTTTTTATATACCTCCAGAATATAATAGAATTCAATATTTTATATTCTAAATTTTAAATTAATGTTAATTTTATAGAAAATAGTTTTACTTATTATTAATATATTTTATTTTTTGTAATGTAAATACAAAAAATATATAAAAAAAAAAAAAAAGTAATGTATATAAATATATAAAGTAAAAATATAAATTTTAAATGTCGGCTGCTTATAGCCAGACAATAAATAAAATAAATAAATAAACTTTCAAAGAGCGAGTGTAAATCTATTCCCAAGCAATATGTGCTATTTAGAAGAAAATCATATTATAATAATATTGTTTATAATATTGTTAATATTTATATTTTATACTGTCACTTTTGTTACGTTCTAAATCAACTTTAAATAAGTTGTAGCTAAGAGAAGCACAAATTTCCCACTTTGTTGCCACATATGAATAAATATAAAACTATGCACGCTATTTGAGCAGATTTGCTATTTCTTACCACAGTAAGACCTCAATGCCGTGCGCTTCGGGTTCGAGCATTAAATGTGCCTCGCTGGGGCTGCCTGCCACGCCCCCTTCCTTTGCTGACTGCGACTGCTGCTCATTTTATAGTTGGCATACAACAAATGCAACGGCAGCAGCAGCAGCAGCAGCATCAACATTGTGAGGCAACAAAGTTGTGCACAAAAGCATAGAGAAGGGCGAGAATAGATTGTGGAAGAGCGGGGTATGTACAGAGGGGAGGGGGAGGGATAAAATGCTTTTGAGAGCAACAGACAAAGCGTGAATGCTGGGACATTAACTACAACAACTGTTCATAATAATAATGAGCTTGGTTATATATGCCTGTCTCTCTCTCTCTCTCTCTCTCGGTGTGTGTGTGTGTGTGTGTGTGTGTGTGTGTGTGTGTGTGTGTGACTGCATGAAGTCCTGTTATGCGCATTACTGTCATTCCGCTGTCTCTGCTCACGTATGTATGTGTGTATGGTATGTATCTGCTTCTGTATCTGTATCTGTATTTGTATCTGCACTTTATTGTGGGCGTATCTTAATCCCACTAGCGGGTACTCAACGTCAGCAGCTTCTGCTTAATTACATTTCAAAAATACAACAACAAACAGCAAATTGCACTTGCTGACATATTGACATTGCCATTGCCAAAGGCATCGAAGGCTTCAACTCACCACGTTTCCATTCGCATTCTCATTCTCATTCCCATTTAAGTTCCCAACATCCACGACACAAAATTGATTGCATACTTTGAGGCTTCCACTAAAATGTTAACAAATGTTGCAAATGCAGTTGACAGTGGGTAATTGGACTATTGTAAGCAAATGAAAGGGGCAATTACGAAGTAAATCCAATCCATATACCATTACAAGCACTTCAAATTTAGTACATATACTTTTATTTCCCTAATTAAAAATTGAGTAATTTTATAAACATATGTTGTCCATTATTATTTGCATTTATTAATCGCAGGATGATTTATGATTATTGTAAACAATTAATTGACATCAAAAACATTTCATTTTAAATTGAACAAATAACTTATTTACAAAATTGTAAAATAATAAATTCAAATTTTAAATTTTTTGTGAAAGATTTTGGTCTCACAACTAAAAACTTTTGTCTTGAAAATGCGTCGAGATATGATATAAGAAGCCATAGGAAGAACTTCGATTTTTTAAAATAATATCCTTAGTATTAGTAACTTGGTCTGAAAATGACCAATTTTAAGAACAAAATATTTAAAATTAATTATCTTAATTTAATAAGCTGATTCTTTTTCAGTGTTCAACGATTGGTTATAATAACAAAATTATATGACAATTAAATATACTGCATTGACAATTTAAAATCTAAATAAAAAGGTAGATTCTAGTTATCTGAATTGTCCGGGACTTTGTTAATCGGATATAAAATCGGCTGCCATTAATTAATTTCGATTTTCAATGGTTGTGTATGTTAACTATTTTTATTCAAGTTAAAAAGAAGTTTGGCTTAATATAAAAAATTAAAAAAATTCACTTTAAGACTTTTTAAAATTAATTTTAAATTAAGCCTCAATCATTTAATATAAAATCAATTTAGATCTATAAAAACTTACAAGCTATGAAGATCTAAGTTGTGTATAAAGCGCTGAAAGATTTGAATGACTTCGATGATGTAATTCCATCAAAAGCTAGTAAACTTAGAAGAGTATACTTTCCATTTCATCTTAAAAGTTTCATTCTCACTACCGAGCTGAGTTGGGCCAATAAATTCCAATCTGTCACTAACAATCTGGTGCCATGACTTTCGATATATTCTTCTCTGGTTGCGTTGCAATTTTTGACATGAATAATTCATTTGGCGGCTTTGGTTATTTGAGAGCGCACATTTCAAATGCAACTTGACATTGGATTTAGTGTCGAACACATGAATAGAAATGGGTATTTCCTTTTTTCAAGGTTTGTCGCTATTGGAAACACCAATTGAAACTGTTTATTACAATATTCGTTAAAGACTGCTTCGACAATGCTTAAATATAAGCCTATAAATCATTTGAGTTACTTGAATTATTTATTAGAAGACAGTTTTGAAAATGCTGTCATATTGAGTTAAAATTAAATCATTTTAGCTAGAATAATATTTGAAAGAGGCATCAACTATTCCTCTTTCTGTTTCAATCCTTACGATTAGGCTGATTTATGCTGATTTTAAGGATTAAACTGTCACTTGCAGGCATTGTGAGAAAACACATTTCGTTGTTTTAAAGTAACCTTTCAATTAAATTTCAATAACATGGCTAAGAAACTGTAAGAAGAACAAGTCCAATTATGATTTTCATAATATGCTTGCTGCTAAACGCAAATACATATTTGATTACTGTCCAATTAAATCGATTCGTTCCAGTTTCCTGTTTTGCGAATTTTGTTGCATTCTGCGAGCACAAAAAACTTATCGTAAAAAATTCCCCCAGCAATAGAAACTACAACAAACGTAAATTGGATTTGAATGCTATAAACAAAATGTCAACTTTTCCCCCACAATATAAAAGGATACCAACAGTTTGTGACCCCAAGCATTTAACATGTTTCTTGTCTTCTAGATTCGTTTCTTTTTTACTCTCTCATTTTCAGTCAAGTTATAACAAAGTTGGTGAAATGTTTTTAAATTGTACTTAGGACATCTGAGCAGGACATTTGGATAATATACGTATATTTAGAGTGAAGACCAGTAATTGGAATTTAAAGTGGTTTAGAATGGGAAAATATATCCAATTATGGTATGTCGAAAACTTTAACAAAATATAAAACATTCATTGCACGCATTCAAATAGAATTTGTCTGCTGGATATTGACGCATTATTACAAATTTTGATATACTCATAAAAATCTGTAAGTCCGATGTTTTCCACCGACTTTAACAATCTAATAAATATTATTATTTAATACATAAATAATAAATATTTATTAATTATTATTTCGCATAATCATAATCACATAATCACCTCAGGGTAGCCCAAAAAAATAAACCAAAATAAATCCATTTTAAACTTCATTCTGATGTAATCAATATTTGAATTAAGTAGTTGAAAAACATTTCAACTCTCTTTAAAATTATAAAATATTTCTATGAACTGCAGCTTATATAAAAAATGTTATAATTGTTGCCATAGATGAAATTGATACTCTTTTAATATAAACAATATCTATGCAGATTTTAATTGAATCAAAATAAATCTCTGTTTACATAATATCTGTTACAACTTATAATCTAAATAATTGTTCTATTTTACTTGCAGGTTCGTTGCCCATTTCAACAATATCTAATCAACTTACCAATAATAATGCAATTAATAACTAAAACATACACAAGTAAACGATACTTAACACAATAAACACACTCAGTGAACTCAACACGAACATTAGATGTAGAATTAGCCTGGTCCAACAATTACAATCAACAAACAAACAAATAATGACAATTGAAGCACAACAAAACAACAAACACAGACACAACACAATTACAATACAACAATACGAATTCGAATACAATACAATATCAAATATCAAATACTAATATCCAATACCAAATACCAAAATACCAAATACCAGATACCAGGAATATGCATATTGCTAATTAAATTATGAATACCTAAAACTAATTAAACAACAATGCTCGTATAACAGCTATGCCCACATATATACAACCTATATCCAGCTATACCAATAGATATACATATATAAATATATATATATATATATATATAGACCGTCAGTCGTATACCTATCCATAGATGTATGTCAATATTTGTGCAACAGTTAACAGCAGAGAGAATGAGAGTGAAAAAAGAAGAATAATAAAACTGAAAAATAATTATCAAATATCTAAAATACTAGACTATTTACTCTCTCTTATAAATGTCTGCGTTAATAATGTACACACCTTATTAGATGTTTACTAAACGTTTTAATAATAAGAATAATATCGTTCGATGTACATATACAATATCAATATCAAACTATGAATGTGCCTTCATACGATTATAATATTCTTCAATTAATACGACTGCTATGCATTGCTATGACACCTACTCGTATAGCCTATCCGTCTATATCTATCCAAACAAGTTTCGAGTGCGATATCCACCTAGATATGCCTATGTAAATATCTATGTTATTACGCAATTATCCCTCTACACAACTATGATTTTCTATTATCTATTTAAAAAATTTGATTCGCTTAGGGAACCCGAGACATTGGATACATTTGTAGTACGTGTACGACCCTGCCGATAGTACCACTAAAACACGGCCAACAAAATGTGCGTTTTTTCTTTGGAAAACAAATTTTGTATTTGTTATGACTCTACATATTTTTAATCAACTTTTTATACTCACACTCCTTTCTGCTTTATCGAAAACAAAACCTAACAGATACATAAAAAATAGAATATATTCGTGATATTCTTAAATTAAAGAGCATGCTGCTTGTGATCGCTTGGAAAATTTTCTTATTCTCTTAAATATATATTCATACACGACATATAATAAAATTTACACATTTAAGTTTTCTTCTACATTATACTACCGATCTTCGATTCTAATGCTTTTTGCTAATACTCATATACTCTTTCCTCACTATTGTATACCTTTGTTACTACTCTTATACCGGGCTATATCTACTCGTATAATAATAATACTATTCTTATATTACTCTATTCATATGCTACTCTTACACCGAAACTCTTATAATAGCTTTTTACAGTCTTATACTACTCTTTTAACTCTGTCATGACATCGAAGAAAAACTGCCAAATAAGCAGCGCTACATTCAATACTTTAATTCACATAGATATCATACACCCACTCTTATACAATTCCGAATACCCTACTCTTATAAATGTTCTTATGAAATTCGCGTATGATAAACATATTTTATTACTTCTATTTCTACTTATACTTATACTCTTACTTATACTTGTATTAAATACATTTTTTATAAACTAATTTATTTTCAATTAATTTTTTTTGGATTATGCCTACCTCCCAAATAGCAAAGTTTTGCACAACATTTTTGACTCTAGTGCAATTAATAAATAAACTCACCACCTAAAAAAAAAAAAAAAGAACTAAAAATCAAAGTTCAGCTCGCTCGTTTTCTTCATCTACAATCTAAAAAAAAAAAATTAATCAATGAATTAAAACAACTGCAAAAAAAATATTGGCTGCAATTGAACTAATTGTTTTATGCTTCTAATTATTTTATGCAAAATTTCTGTTTATAACTAAACGACTAAAACAAACCAAACAAAACGAAATCAAAATTTTGCTCCGAAAACATACGAAATCGTACAAATATTGAAATAATGTCACGCGAAAATTCACCACGTCATGGCTCGATCCGTCGGCATTTGAACAACAGAGACTCTCCAGCGGGATCGTCACCAGGTTCACCACATCAATCGAACCATCATCTTCATCATCAGCCACCGATAATGGAGCATGCTGGCGCATCCATTTCCACGTCCGCCTCGAATATCTCGACGGTGATGGAGGATGGTGAAAATCCAATTTTGCCACCTCTAAGCGGATCGGGGCCGAGTCGGCAGCGATCATTGCGTGATCGTCTTAAGGATGGCATCACCGGCAGCTTCTCCTGGCAGTAAGTGTTGATCCCTCTCGTTTAAATTTAGGCTTTTTCTTAATCAATTTCATTTATCAATTACTTCGTTTAGTTTTCAACGTTTCAATAACTCGAAATTGCATTTTTTTTTTGTAGTAAATCAAAATGTATTTTATTCTTTTTGATAAATTGGTTTGATAATTGTTCGAGTAAATTCCACAATTTTTTACTATTACTTACAATTTGCTAATGAAAATCAAAACGACATCACAACAAACAAATCTAAAGCACAACGTAGAAAATGATATCGTATGCAAAATGTCTTATACAAACCAAAAACACACAGTTGAAATAACTTTGATGAATCCCATATAATATACAAATACAGCACCAACTTTTTTAAATCCGCACAGCAACTGCACCTTAAGTTCAAGTTTAGTAGGACTTAATTCAAGAAATAATACTTGAAACCTTAATACCTTAATTCTCAAGTGATATTTAGGCAACTGTCTGACAAAACTATCACAATGGTAAGTGCAATATAAACCAAACTCTATGAGTGTAAGATGAATATGTCTACAAGCATATCTACAAGTTAAACTCATCTTATATCTTTACTCTAATATAAAATTTAAGATTATTCTGATGCTCGAAAATGACAATGTTCTAAGATTTTATTTTGGTAATATTTACATTTTCGGATCCCTTTTTAGCATTGTTACACTATGATATACGACTCAAGAAAGTAATTTTTGTATATACTTTTGTTTGACATAACTAAACTCTGAAGATCTCATCGCAATTGTATAATTTTTGTTGTGATAGAAGATTTTAAGATATATACATCAAGGGTTATTAATTTTCAACGTTCAAGGATCAACTAGGAATTTGTGTAAAACTCATTGTACAATTCCACATTGTTGCAAGTGATGAAAACAGAGAATTTTTATAAAGACTCGTAAATTATTTACATAAAACGTGTTACTCGGCTTTTTTGTGTCCCTTTCAATGAAGAGACGTTGAGAAAGAGAGAAAAAGTGATTGACGTGTACGCATTAAGCATCAGAGCACACAAAACGAAGGCGAATCGAAAGCGAAAGCGAAAGCGTAAGCGAGAGCACAAATCGCTGACGGAGCGAAGCACAAATAAACTCGACAGGCGGAAAGCAACAACACCAACAACAACAACAACAAAATAACAATACAATTGTGCAATTTAAATGGTAACAAACAAATAAATCACTAGCCATAAATCAATGGAATTTGACATTTTAATTTCGTACGTCCTAAATCTCGTAATAAGGCCAAAAAAGAATTTGGCCCAAACTGGCTTCAATTTGATAATCTGGAATTAAGCAGTATTACAAGTTTATAACCATAGCAATTAAATGGTCATCAAATCTAATTTAATCGCTCCTCGAATTAGCTTCTAACAGAATCTTGACGAAATCACTTTAATTTAATGTATAGATAATTGATCAGCAAGCCGGAAGAAAAGTCAAATCGATTTCAAAAAACGTTATTATCTTATGGGTAATTTTATTCTCTTGTTGCGATAATTTTTGGTTTCTTCAGAAATTTTGTGTTTTAGTGTAGCTCAGAGATAGCCACACTGGCGCCATCTACCGCTGGCATTTGCATAATAAACGGTACAATTTTAATGAATATTAATATCGATTGAATAAGTTTAAGAATGGTATTCAATCTCCCCGTAACTGTTTCTCATATTCCCGATGAAAAACATTTCCAAAAACTTGTGATGCAGCCAACTTAAAACTTTATGAACAGGGCAACAAGAAAGAACAGAGCTGAAAATGAACATAAAACAGAGAGCAGAGAACCAAATACATAATAATGTTTTCCCGTTGGCAGAAAGCAAAAGTGATGTTAAGTTATTATTTTGAACATGGCGTATGCGTAACATTTCTCATTCTTGTTCTTTGTCTATTAAAGGCCGTGTGTGGAGCAAAGTTTCACTTCATGTTTGTAGTTTCGGCTATCGAAGAATTGAATTTAATGGACACAACACAGCGATGTTGCCGTTTGCCTGTTGTTCAAGTAATTTGACCTCGAGAAGAGAATGGCTGTTGCCTGTTTTATTTTGGCTCTTGGCACTTGAAACTGGTTTTATTTTTGCTTTGTTTTGATGTCAGGATCCAACTTGCAGCTGCGTCTTGTAGAATGTCTGTCATGCTTCCTTAAAGCCTTTTTAAGACTCAACTACCAGGTAATTTATAACCTTGAAACCCTTTCACGTTGGCCTTGATCATCGTTGTTGCTGTTATTGTTGTTATTGTTAGTGCTGTTGTGGTTGTCGTTGTCGTTGTCGTTGTCTGCCTGCTCTTGGTCTTGGCTCAGGCCTCTTCCTCCATCTGTTTGTCCAGTTGATTGCATCTTCAGACCGGAGACGAAGCCTTTCAACTTGTTTAGCCACTTTTTAATATACGAGCACATATTTATGATATACCATTTATATGTATTTTTTCTGTTTTTTTATATACCTCTCAGACAACAGCCACTTGAAGGCGTCGCTGGCGCTTGACATTCAGTTTGCTCTCAGAATTTACTGAGAATTTTATGTTTCCACTTACTGTATGAAGGATAAACGTTTAATATAAATGGGGATTAGTAGCAATGATTTTTTTTACTATTAAAAAAGTAAATAAATTTGCTTTTTATTTGCATATTTCTATTAAAAGTATGTCATTTAAAACCAAGCTTTTGAATATTTGATTGGCTATTATTTATGAACTTACCCAAGGTATTATTTAATTGTGCAGATTTTTTTATGCCCTATTATCACATTTTATATCCGGGCGATTTAAGGAATAACAAAAATATTGAAAATGGAATTATAGAATGCTCATTAGAATGCATCGATGGCATTGTAAATATGTAAAATACAATCAATTCAAAGATGTTTAAGCAAAAAAATCAATTCAGAAATCAATTCCTGGTCCCCGTGGAAAAATGCTTTATTTTATTCATTGCAAAAATGCCGAAAATGCTGATATATGTTAATATGTATAATTGATATTTCGATGATAATGATATTTTGAAAGTCCTGGTCCTAACAAGAGTTTTAATAAACACTAAAAATATTCCAAAATTAATATGCTAAAAAAATTAATTTTCTTTTACCATATTTTATACTTATTTATAAGGACTCACAAAGCTTAAACTCATTAAAATTATACTCATATTTCAGTCTAAAACAATCAGGTTAATTACACCCTACAGAAAAAGTAGTAGAAAGGTAATTGTAGAACGCTGCAAGCAGTGCGTTTGTTTGCATAAATAAATATACTTTATTTCATCAATATTTTCTCTAAATAAAAATGTAAAAATCTTCAAATAAAACCTCCGAACTACCTTGACCTTAGCGAGCTTAACTAATTTCAATCTTAATGCAATTTGTTAGCTGATTTTTGTAGCAATCGTTCAGATGCCCACACACGATGTATCTGTCGAATTTGCTAATTGAAATGCGGATCGGCAAAAACAAAAACAAAACCATAAAAAACACGTCAGCCAAATATTGAACAATGTGGGGGAGACAATAAGAACATGTCCACATACAGAGGGGGGTAATTTTCGACCAGCTCCTCCAGAGTTGAGTAGGATTTTATACTATTTTCATATGATGTGTGAATAATTTTATAGAATTGAATTCATTTTATACTATTGAATTGATGGTCATAGCCATGCCGAACACGTCCCAGATGCCGTCTGCCCGGGGCCATATTGATGAGATGATGATGCGGGGATAATGACAATGACAATGACAATAATAATGCTGATGATAATTATAATGATGATATGAGTGCGAGTTTGTGTGGACGCTTAATAATCCTTTGGGCCATTTTGCATTGTATCGCGTTTAGTTCGCATTACTTAATGGCAGACACACTCTCTTACACACACACACACACACACACACACACACACACACACACACACACACACACACACACACACACATACACACACACACACAGACACGCTGACAGTGACTGCAAATAGCAGTTGACCCTGAAACAATGCACACACATATTTTCCGTCATCAGCATTGCCCCATAGAAGTTGCCGACGCCTCACCGCCCCCGCCCCGCCCCCCTTCTAACCATCGTCATCGATTCCAAACACACTAAATAGCTACTAAATTACATGTGTGCGTGAGTGTGTGCATGTGTTTATTTGCAATTCGTGTTTGACTTTCACTTGCAGCTGTGATGAGCTTCACTGCCTCTGTCAGCGTCACCACAGCAATGACAACAACACCAATTATACCAGCAACAACCACAACAACAACAACAACAGCAACCACAACAACAACAACAACAACAACAACAAGTGCAACAACAACAAGCAATATTGCCATTTGTTGTCGCCTCTGTTCCTGGCATTGTTTTTGGTCATAATTTGCAATGATTGCTAAGCGCACAGTGGAACACAGTTCATTAGCTTATATATTTTTTAATAATTGCATTTTAACAATTTATAGACTTTTCTTAATTTAATAGATAACACAATAAGTTAAGATTTTGAGTATTAAAACTAGTATTTATGGTTTATACTTTCTATTTTTTTAAATTTATACTTTCTTAACTGAAAAGCTATGAATAGTTCGTAAGCATTATAATCTCAGCATAGGTCTTCAGAAGAATTGAAGTAATAGAAAAACAAATATATCGCCTATTTACTGATTTACGTTTCGATTTTTTCAGTAGTATATTACTTGATTCAAAGGAAAACTATTTCTCAAGTTCCAGCGACCATTTGCTTAATTTGATTCTTAAAAGGTTAATATAAAATCTGTTCAATCAATAACATAATAGTTATGAGTCCGGTTAATGTAAAATCGGTCAAATTCATATCAATTTCAGTAATTTCAGGAAAATTGTAATTCTTCATGAAGTAGAAGTGGCAAAAATAATAATAAGCGTATTAAATGAAATATGTTAAAATAATATTGTTAGAATTCACATTATTATGATAAATAGGTGTAAAACTTTAATATAAAGTTTCTTATAAATGCAATATATGTGTATAAATGTGATCATGGTAAAGAATGAAAAGAATTTTAGAAAAGTATGGTATATCTGAGTTCAATCTGATAATAAAACTGTTTTGTTGTTTTTGTTTTTTGTTTTGTCTCAGTTATTCAAATACGCAGTTTAAAAAGAAGATACTGAAAATAGTATATTTTCATTTCTAAGATAATAGTTAGATATCAGAAATTATTAATTTGAATAAAATATAATTTTTAAATTAAATTAAAATAAATAGCATTTTCTTAAGTATTATCTGTTAATAAAATGAGTCTATGTATTGCAGAATTTGTTTTACATAATAAATAGGTTTTTCTTTCGAATAAGTTTCTATTATTTTTTAAGTCAGTATAATTTCTTAGCTTTTTCAATATTATACAAAATTGTATAAACATTGGTTAGTTATTTATTTATTATATACGTTCTCACTGTGCAGTGTAGTGTTAGCTGAAAGGCGGGGGGAGGTGGGGGAGGTGGGCGTTGCTATTGTCAATGTTGTGGCCAATGTTGTTGCCATTTGGCGCTTTGCTCTTGTTGTGGTTTGGTCTTCAGTCGAGGATAAAATGCGACATGAAAGTGTCCGTTATCGCTGCTGCTGCTGCTGCTGCCTGCTGCTGCTGCATTTGTTGCCGTTGTCGTTGTTTTTGTTTTTGTTGCTGGGTGTAGCTCACAAATTGTGATTAGTGTTATGTCTTTGTTGGTTGCTTGTTAATGTTGCGGATGTTGTTGGCAGCTGTCAGCATTTGGCATGTTTGCCACAGTTTATGCTCAAGATTCTATTATTTTACATAACGATTTTGCAATTCTACAAAATTTGTGAACTGGAATTGTGAGAAACTGAATTTAATTGAATGTCAAACGGAGCGTATGCGCAATGTGGGTGCAAACAAGGCAGTAAAAAGTCTTTATACAGTAGATTGTTTGAATTTGAATTAATTGGTACACTTAATTGCCGTATTGTGCATGCAAATGTCGTTTAATAAACTCGAGCTACTTTTCTGAATGGCTTCAAAGATCAGAATTTTATCATTTCTTGAGGCAATGCCAGCAAGTTAACAAATAAAGACTTGTTATTTTTTGTAAACTCTCTGCATTAGAGTAGATTTTCATTTCATTTAAATTTGTGTGCTAACAAATGAGAAAATTATTAGATAAAGTCTTTAAACGACTTTAGTTGACATTGATTTAACTTAATAAATTATTTGATTCTATGACTGACGGACAACGTGCCGCTCGTGGCATTTTAATCACACTCATAAGCTTTAATCAGCCCATTAAAGATGCGATTATACCCTATAATTGTACTTTTAGTTCAGCTGATTTATGATGCCCTAGAACACAATCACATGTGTTCAATAATAATAGCAAAACATTTTATGAGTAATTCTTTATAAATAATCATAAATATTCAACAGAATTGCCTTTTGGTGTAAACGAAATTAAATGCTCATTTATGGCCACTACAAACATACAATATATAATATTTTTATATATACCATATATATACCTCGGTCTGGTCGTGTCTCAGACACTTTGTGGACACAATGCCATTGTCATTGCTGTTTTGCGTTGACATTTCGCTTGACATTTTGTAAACAAACAAAATACAAAAAGTATTTCGTTTTATTAAATGCGACGAAATATATTTGTTATCTAAGCACAGGCAACATATATGTATTAATATACATATGTACATTGTACATGCATATGTCTTATTTTAGTCCATGTGGCAACCAAATGCACTTAGCCAAATTGGCGACATTATTTTTAAAAGTTTTGTTTAGAAATATAGACATTGTGTCTATTCTCCCAATGTCGCTGTGTCCTTTTAGAATTTTCGGACTAAAATTTGTATAGTTTATTTGTTATTTTCCATTCTCTTTGTGCAGTATCCAAAAGCAATTTCTTTAAAAGTGAAGTAAATTATACATTTTGCTTATATTCCTTTGAGTCTACTCTGCATATTCCTGTCTGTCTCTCTGTCTCTCTCTCTGTCTCTCTCTCTTCCTCTATTTTTTAACAGCTATGCTTTATATAACCATTGACTTGGAGTTAAATATACATCATTACGTGTTTTTTTATCTATCTCTCAGTATAAGTCAATAAATGTGGCTGTTAGAAGCAAGTATTCAATTAAAATAGACACTTTTTTTCAGATATCTATTATATAATTTCACTAATATCGCTAATTTAAATATAATTTATTTTATTACATATGGTTTACTTTTTATATATTCAAAAATTGATGTCTTTTGCAAATGAATGCATTGAAAGTTCCTACATTTAGTTTCTCTTCTATTCTTGTTGACCGAAATCCTTAAATATTTTGTATTTATAAGTCTTAATAATAACAATTAATTGTTATGCTTCTGAGTCTCTCTTGTTTTTCAAATGTGCCACAATCTTGAGTGTGTTCTATATCAATGTTATTTTCCAAATATATCACAATGCTTACAGGTTCATCGAGTTATTCTAATCGATAGAATGCAATCTAAGCTATAGTTTTGATGCATAAAATATGCTTAGAAAGTAAGTCGATATTATTTACTGACCTAAACATATCAGATTGTTGATATTTTTACACCCTTGTAACGGTATGTTCAATGTCAAATGCTTGACATTCAATCAATAATTTAATAATAGCTAAACATTCTCAGATGTATTATGCACTATATCAAAATAATTACCTATCATTATAGTTTAGTAGAACATATTAACCATATTATTTCCCCTATTGCATATATTAAATCTAATAATATCTATAAACATATATATCAACTAGTTGTCCTTGTAATAGACAGTTGACAATCAACAATCAACAATCAATGATCAGTGATCAGTGATCAGAGAGATAAACGATCAAAAATTGCAATATGATTTGCTTTACAAATTTATCACTTTCAAAATTGGTTTAAAATTTAAACAAATGCCATTTAGCATTCGACATGTAAACAAGGATATGACAAACAGATGACAACAACTCGGGGGACTGTCATCGACATCGTCTATCGCTCTATATGGTCTATCGAACAGCTCAATTTAGATTACATTAGACATGAGGCGTGGCCGTATTGATGCATTGATTGATTGACAGTTGGCCTCGATCTAAGTACACGCGTAGTTTATTGCCTCCTTTTAAGGCGATTCCAAAGACTTGCATCACTAAAAAGATGATTATTTATTAAAAATACTTTTAATTTAAATATATAATCATCTGATATGATTATATCTTTATTTAACGAAGGCTTATCATACTTGCAATACAATCTGATATTTGCTCCGAATATTATTTACCCAATTCTCTAAGACAAAAGTCGCATATGCCGTCGATAAGCTGCGAAATGAAATCAAAATAACAAGAAAAATAAAAACACAGTCGTAAGTAGCAAATAGGTAAATAGCGACACAAGTAAAATTTTCCAAAAGCATCCAATAAAATGTCATAAAATTTCCTTGGGTTCTGTCAATAAACAAGCAAATAAGAAAACAATCTTTTATGTATTTTGTACGATTGTATTAGTGGTTATATTATGTTATTATATGCCAAACGACGACATATTTAATGTTGAATACCCTGTAAGAAAGTGATAAATTAAATTAGCCGACTATACGCTAAACGTAGATTCCTTGAACTTTATTTATTTATTTAAACACGACTTAAGCTAGTCGTCAATTTAATATAAAGTTTAAGTTAAAAACTGAAACGAATAAAAATGATATCTGGAAAGTAGATTTGTTATAAGGATTGGGAAAATCCAATTAAAAAAATAAAAATAAAAGACTTACAATTAATCCCGAAAAATCTCTCATCCAATGCAACGGAATTTGTCATAGGACATCAGATCAATGAGATCAGAGATTTATCGGACATATGTATTAAGAGAAGCTTTAATAATGGGAAAGAGAGATTTGGTGAAATTAAATGAAAGAGTTTATTGTAATGTGCGCAGAAAATCGAAAACGATTGTTCAAAATTTAGTGACGTTGGTTTTATTAAACTCTTTAGACCAACGCTTTATAAATGCAAAATGTCCTCAGAATTATTCACAATTTAGCAAGATTGAAGCTTTATTTATTTTCAAAATATAAATACCCTTAAGAATTCATAATATCGCTTATAAAAATTAAAAAGAATTAAAATTCACCCAAATTGTTTTTGGATTTGTTCTGTTTTTTGGCTGATTTTGATTTCTATGGCAACTCTGTCAAATATATACATTATATATTATAGTAAAGATATAGTGCTTCCTTCTTTAACTATTTTTTCTATAAAAATAAATTATTTTTCTCTATAACTTTGATGCTTATAATCACATAATCGTGGCGTTCTTAGAAAGTGTGTAAGAAATGATTTTATATAGTAGATATGGACGAATTAAAAGAATTTTAGACAATTGCTATACTATTGAAAACTAAAATATATTGTTTCAAAAACAATGATTTTTAAAATGATGCTTCAATTTAAGTAAATCACACTAATCTACACATACGTTGAAGAAGTTGCAAATCTATGATAATAATGTTTGTAACTACATAGATAAAAAAATACTACCATTCAGATATACATTGAAGAAGTTGCACATTATATGTGATACAGTTCTATAGATAAATCATGTTTCTAGCATTAAAAATTATTTAAATTGATTTTGATAAAGGGTATTTAAGAGTCGACCATCCTCTATCCATGATATGCTGACTTGTTTTTCACATACAACTATTTTATGTTTAGTGCGTGGAGTTTAGCACGTGCACCCAGAGTCTGAGCAGGAAGAGGGAGATTGAATGGGGTTGTGGGGGACTGGGAAGGTTAGACGTAGTTGTTGTTTTGTTTATTGTTGTCATTTGTCAAGCGTTGTCTCATGCTCATGTTGGAATGTCTTTATAGCTCGCATTGAGAAATGACCGCAGGCAAATGGGAAAAAATAACCAGGCAAATGGAAATTGTCTGGCTCAAAGAACTTGGCCTTGACGTAGGTGGAACTTTAATTCCCGGACTGAAACAGCAGGATTATAATTAAGAAAGCCAAGTTCTGTTTAGTTGATAGAAACGTTAGCAATGCTACATATATATATTATTTCTGCGAGAATTACTCATGTATGCTATCAGAATTTTAATTAATCAAATACCTATTTCCAAAAAATAGTACTGTTCTCAGAGAAATCGCAACATTATAATTGAGTGGCTCTCTATGAGTTGTAGCATTGCATATATCTTTTAAGTCTTGTGATACGATGATGGGCCATTATAATTAATAATAATAATTCGATTGCATGTTCGCACAAATCTTGTTATAATTGATGTTGCCAACTGTCTGGTAAATGAAATATAATAAATAATGCCTTGACTTCTGCTATAGATATTTACTTAAATAAAATAAAATACAAGTTTTTGTTTACTCTATCAACAATAAGAATTATGGTATAACTGGCATTGACCTCATTGGGGGAAAATAGGCAAATTGTTAACTCAATGCGCAAAATGTGTTCAAATGCTGATAACAAATTGTTAAACTAAAAAATATACTTTTTTTCTATTTGTCATGTAAATAAATAATTTATCATAAATACCCGTGGGTAAAAGACGCAAACACACATAATCACTATTATAAACTACAAACATTAATCTCAAAACGTCCACTGCTACTGAAATTGATCAAATATTTCGTCGACTATATAAATAATAATGCTAACACATTTCTAGTATATCTGAATACTTAAACGTGCCATGACAAATGTTTCAGTCCCCAACTGTCAATAATTTTATCACTTCCCTCCTGGCGAATCGATTTGAATTTCAGATTAGAATATGCAAATTCAGTCTGTGTCCAATGGCAACTTTTTAAAAAACCATTAAAATTTATTTCTCGCAACAAAATATAACAAGCTCATTTAGTTGAAATTGCCCAGCTTAGCGGCAGCTGTTTATATTAGAATTATATTATACTTATTATATACTGCCTAGAAATTATAACTTTCTATTGCTGAAATCGAGAGATTTTCGTCAGACGTAAAGTCAAGTCAAGCGACAAGCAATCACAAATAATGATTAGAACCTTTCTTAATCATAAATAGAAACTAAACTAAATTTCAAGATTTGGTGTTATCAGAACTATCTTTATATTAAGATTGCAAGTCTGCAATATTCGGCTCGCAATCTAAACGTCTACTCACAACTAATATAATAAAATACCGGAAACATAATAAGAGTAAATAAAAACTAATCAAAATTTAAGTCTAAAGTGCAATTTGCAATTAAATCAGGAAATTGAAAAATCCGTAAATAACTGAACCGCACACATATAGCATACATATGCATTGGGTTAGTGGAGAGGAACTTTAAAGTCATTACTGTATATTTTTGGACCATTGGTTGTCAATTTGTCAGCAGACCAAATAAGGTACACTGATAAAAACAAGGTCCAAAATATCATATATAGCAACTCAAAAGTTGAAAAATCCAAGCAGACCAAATAAAAGTTGTTTGTTGTAAAGTGGCCTTTTAATACCCTGCAATGCTGCAAGATATGAATGAGAAAGAGTTTAGGTATATGAACGATCTGTCTAAACTTTTATTATAAAAAGGATTTAAAAAGATTTTATGGTTTCTTCGGTAAGCACTTTTAAATTATTATTTAGGGCCCGAACGAATCGAGACAACTCATTAAATTCCCTCAATTGTTCAACAAAAAAATATTTCACAAATAAATAATATTTAAACGTCGATTGTAAACTTAAATATGACTTAAGTTAATAGAAATAACTTTCATTAGCCTGATTTTGCAATCACTTTAATAAATTTCAACTAAACAACAATTGCCAAAACATTTATGTACTTCAATAAATTTTTCAATAATAACTCATGTATTTTTGTATTTTGTAATTACAAAGAACTCTAATACTCTTACTTTTAGCTAGGGTATTTCAACTTTCAGATAGGAGTCATAATATTGCACCGCCCGCCGAGTTGTACAAAATTTTTTGCATTTTTTCCTCATTTAAACGAAAATTGTGTTTTCCTGCCAAGCCGGTTTTTCTTTTTTTATTATTGGACCACACCAACATCGTCGTCTTCGTCTTCGCAGCCAGTATAAAAGCAAAACAAACAACTTGCAATCAATGCTGACGATGTCGTTGTAGTTGTCGTTGCTAAGCTATTTTTAGCAAGCTGCAAAAATAATAAAAAGAGTTGTCGAAACTTTGCTGAACAGATTTTACACCTTCCGCCATTCGACAGACGAAATTGCCACAACACAAGACATAATAATAACTGAAGCTTTAAGCGTTGCAAATATAAATGTTAAGCTGAAAGCTGCATATCGAAAAGCGCATTAACTGTGCCTGCGAATTGCATCAGCTGCTTTACAAAATTATAAATGCACTCGGCTTTTCAATTAAACTAAATAAGTAGTTTCTGAAACCTTTAAGATATAAGTAAGTCTTATGGGCTTAGTAAGGAATAAAATAATCAATATTCACATCAATTTTTCTATTTACGTCGACATTTTCGGCTTTTTTCAAGTCGCTAAAATTCACATTTGTATACTAGAGAAACTTTAATACATTAGATACTGATGTATGTTTAAAATAAAATTGCCTTTTCTATACCTTTTCACTTCTATATGAATTAATTTTATTTGTGTTTCTAATATAGTTTTATTTATACAATTTCTTTATAGAGGTTATGCTACAATCTTTTTTTTTAAATTTGTGGATTATGATTGTTGTCCTCTTAATTTAGTCTAAGTTAAGCAACTGAATATTAATTATTTAAAATTGTTTGTTTTTTTTTAAATTTGTAGAAATGGTAACCTTTCGTATCGTTCAAATTGAACTACTTAGAATACGGTTTATATTTTACATTGACGGTGTATATTATATTATAACAGTTTAGTTTATAATTTTATTTTTTAATTGAAAATAAAATCCTATTTAATTTAGAATATAAACAGATATGATCATAGTTTTGATCAAGTGGATTGTAGTAAAGTTAGATAAAGTACGGAAAATTAAAAAATAAATGAATTACTAAGTTAAATATTATCTTTTGGGTTCAACCACCTGCCCAATTGTCCATTTCCTTGGCTTACTTTGCATTTGCATTAATTTTATGTATTTTATTTCTCGATTTGTAAACAATATGTGGCTGGCTGTTTGTTTTTGCAGAAGCTGAAACTGCAATCCAAGAATAAATATAAATAAATGTAAATATGAGAGAAACACAATGAATGAGCGAGCGATTGAACGAATAAACGAATGAATACACGTACATTCGCACATACGTTAGAATAACACAAATATTGCAAAAATACAAATAATCATTTTAGAGAAAAATAATAAAATTTTATGAAAACTGAAAAAGCCGCCAGCTACAATGCATATATAAATTGTAGACACTGTGGCTGTGTTTGTTGTGTGTCAAGGAACCGCACAAAATGTAAAAAAATTTATTTAAAACTTATAGAATTGTTGTTTAAAAGATTTAAAGATAATTGCAGTCGAGTATTATTTATTTTGGCCAATCGAATCAATTAAACTGTCGACTTGTTTGGCATTAACATTTGTTGAGAACCTTTTTTTAACGACTCTCAGCTAATTAGCATCTAAATCAACAATAATTATGGAGCTGTCGTAAAGGAAGTAAATACATACAAGTAGATACGAGTTTATATATACTATATATGTACTTGTATCTGATGGGAGACACAATGTAAATAAAACTCTTTATTTCGATAGCACATGAATTTCTAAGCATAATCACTTGTGATTGTAATTGCATTATTATGATAATTATTATGCAAGTACTGCAAATTATATGCAACTGTATAATATTTATTTTTAAGGTTTCAGAACGAAAGAAACAAAATGAAAAAATGATTTTGTAACTTTAGCCGATTTTAGTTACCACAAAGAGAGATAGAGAAAAACAGATAAAGAAGTGTTTCTTAATGTATTGAAATTGCATCATTTGTAGTTTATGTCAAGTCATGGATTTAAACGTTTAAAAGCAAAAGAAATTCCAATGCAACATTTATAATGAATGTTCAAGGCTGCCAATTAACCGGTACTATCGTTACTTATAACTCTCTATATTTATTAAAATAACAAGTTGCTAAGTTATATTAATTGTGTGTGATCAACGCCTGTGACCTTGTAGCCAATTTCCTTGTTTAACTGGTTTCTGACAGAGGGTGGCATTCGCACTTTCACCCTAACAATGACCTACATTAAGTTAAGGCAGGAAATGGCTGCGCTTTAAGTTACAACTGCTCGATTATGTGTAATTATAGGCCAGCTTCGAGTGCGTATGAGTAATTTAATTGAATCTACAAAGTCAGCAACGACTAACCTCCAATAAATACAAAAATTTAATTTATTTTATAAAAATAAAACATAACAAAACAAAAACAATGTAAATAAGCAGCAGCTCCCGAATGAAAACAAGTTCATTGGACATGTGCATTAGAAGCAACGGCCAGGGCAAAAACCAGCTAAAAATCAGTACAAATTTAGCTAAAAATATGTTGAAAACGGCAGCGATGTTGCCAACTGCTTATCAACATGCTTTAGCAACATTTGAAGTCTGTGTCTGCAATACGTATGTAACTAAGCAGCATATTATCTTGTTTAGTTTGTTAGAATATTAGGTTCAAGTCAAAATTAAAGTATTTAGTTAAAATAAATATATTGGAAGATTAAATCAAGTGCATTACCAGTCTGAAACAAGCGTTACGTTAAATACAAATCCTGCAAAATTTAAACTAAATAAACTTATAAACAATCTGTAAGCTACGCTTAAACCTGCCAACAAAAAACAAGTTTATGTTTATCGAAGCACATGGCAACACGCCCAGAGAGCAACACCGCCAGAGAGCGGAAGAGAGAGAGAGCGCGAAAGAGTTGAGCGGTTAGCGTAGAGCGCTGCCCTACAAACAAGCAAACTGCGCACAGTGGCACATAATTAGCTGATATATGTATTTTTAACAAATTTTGGATTTGGGCCAAACGTACAATTTAACAGAGTATCTCTTTATAATAAATATGTTTTATTTACCGTCCTAACAAATCGAAATAATTCAATGCGAGTATCATGGAAATCTTAAAAATATTTTGTGTACATTTATACCCTGTTGAAAATGTCAAACATGAGTTTGTGTACCACTATGCGACGGCAATAAATAGCATAATTTACACAAGCGCTTTGGCAGCGACGGCGGCAGTGGCAGTGACAGCGGCAGCGGCAGCGTCAACACCAGCAGCGACGTTGGCGTCAACCAAAGATCGGATTCGTATTCGTTGGCGTTCGGTTATTGTGTGTTGTTTGTTTTTTGTTTCTGAGGTTTGTTGCTGCTTTCTGAGACCCATGCACGTTCGTCTCACGGTAGAAATTTTCGATCAGTTTAAGTTTTTCATTTGCAACGAACGCAAGCAAATCGCTCCGAGGCGAACGCTAAACGAAACAGCCATAACTCTTATTTTGTATAGCTCGTTTAAACAAAAAACGCGCGTGCGGATTCCAAAACAAGAAAAGGAGAAAAGTATCTGAAAATATTAATAATATTAACAATACCGTGAAGCGGCTACGTGCTAAATAAAACACATAAATAAATGCAAATACGGGTTCAAATGTGCAGCGACATCGAGAAATATTGTAAATTGTTTAAACAATACAAAAATAAAAATAATAAAATACCCCGTCACACATTCCCATGTTTTGTTTAATTGTTAAATTATCTGTTTGTCCGCTTGCGAGTGTGTGTTTTTTGTCAAAGAGAGTGTGGTTTTTAATTTGTTGTATCCACAGCAGTAATAATGACAATGTTGTTGTTGTTGTTGCTGCTATTGCTGTTGCTGTTATTGCAATTGTCTGATATTGTCTGTGCCCATTTCGTGGTTATTTTTTTCATTTGATTGCAAGCAAACCATATTTGTCTCCATTTTTGATTTTTGATTTGAAACTGTTTCTGGATACCGTTAGCATGGAATACAAATCGCAGATTCCATTTTTAAAATATCACATAAATTGTAACTGGCACCCGAATTTTAAATTAAAATAACTTATCTTAACCATCATAAATTTATAAAAGAATATAAATTCCCAGTTCATAATTTGATCTTTTAGAATATGCTGCGCAGATAATTTTGAAAATTTCTAAATATTATTTGAGAATGTGTGTGCGTGTGCGCGAATTGTATATTTCTTATAATATATTAATGTGTCAAATTTTGGTGTTCCACAAAATTTCAGAGTACACTCTTTGCATGGTGCTAAAGAGAAACAAAATCAGCATTGAATACAAATTTTATGAAAATCTGTCATTTTTAACGCGCGAGTGCTTGTGCCAAATAAATACCAATTAAACGTTTTAAAAGTTTAACGAGAGTGATAAAAAAAAATTGGTGAAATTATACCAGTTAGAAATGTGACTAAAACCACTTAACGAATTTACTTGCTTAATAAAAACAAAGAGAAACAAAGAAGGAAGGAGCGGAAACACCCCAAAGAGGAATTCAAACAGTGCAGTAAGAGCCCAGAGCTCAGAAGGCAACCGTCACATAAAGACAAAGCGATCAGGCTGCAAAGCAGGTGTGTGTTTGTATGTGTGCAATGAGTACTTGCATGATGTAAGAAGAAATAGGAAGCAAAATTGCCTGCACTCTGTAATCTGTAGACTGTGTGCATAAAAATAGGCAAAGAAACGATTGCCGAAAGCTGCCAATTGGAGAGACGGTTTTCAAAGTCTCTCTCACTAATACTCTCGATCTCTGTCTCTCTCTCTCTCTCTCTCTCTCTCTAAGCTTACTCTCTCGCGCTATGTATAAGCCCTTCTTAGTTTCGTATTGCAGTCTAGGCTTCTGTTAGTTTTCGATTTTCTTGTGCCATTAAACGGTTTGCCATTTGTTCGTTGCCCTTTTACTCTCTCGCAGACAACAACAACATCACAGAGAGCGAAAAGAGCAAAACTCTACAACTGGAATTGTTATTGTCCTCTCGTTTTTAATGCTTGCTGCATTACATTCACTTTTATATGCGCACATAAATATATATACATATGCACGTGTGTGTATTCACATTAGGCACTGTGCTAATCCAAGTTAACCAACAAAATTATTGCCATTATTATTCTCGTCTCTTGCCTTCGGGTCAAGGCATTTTAAGCAATCGTTGGTTCCGTGCCCCTTCTCAGCTGATGGTGTTGTTGTTGTTACTTCTTATGAGTGTGTTAAAATATAATGCTAGTTATTTATTACAACTTGCGGCCAAAGCGCACAAAAACAGCTGACCAACCAAATGCAAGAAAAAGAAGAAGAAGCAAAAAAAGAAATACAATAAAATAAAACCAAGCAAATCAAACTTGGCCGGCAGCGACGAATATGAAAGAGAAGTGAAACAAACTAAAGACCTACGCCTAATTTAAGGTCATCAGCACAATAAAATAAAACAACCCCATCAACAAAAAGTTCAGCACGCAAGTTTTACTGTCTTCGCTGTGCTCGTCATTTCTGTGCTTGTCTTGCTTTGTCTTTGGCTTTGTCTATTGGCCCTTCCATGCCATTTGTGTAGAGAATTAAAAAAGGCAACGGTATTTCAAAAGTAATGAACTCACACACACACGAACGCTCACGCATACGCACATATATACATATGTATGTATGGTACGTGCATGTAAGATTTAATGTATTGTAAGAGTTCAAAGCTGAGTCGCCAAATCTGTGCAAAAACTCATATTAACATTAAATACCGTTGCCCTTCCGACTCTGACTAACATAATCCATTTGGCTGGCCGAAAGTTGCAATTTCATATCTAACTGTTGTCCACATTTTTTTTCTCACAATTTATGCTAATCCGGTACAACCTGCTTTAGATTCTGTTTTTGTAGACTGACTGGCGACTGCTTCCTCTCCATCTTCTTTCTTTTCTATCGCCTCTCTCTCTCTCTCTCTGCATGATTCGGTCAGCTAAGAGATTGCCGTGAAGCTCCCTTATATTGATGTGATATAAATAGCCAAAGTTCATATAGACTTTTCTGAGATTACCGAAATTGAATGATACCACTTTTAAATAATATTTTATGCATTTTGTAGCCATCAATCAAATGGCGCATTAAAACCTTCAATGTATTAAATTCCGACTATCTTTAAAATACATTATTTACATATTTTGAAATATTTATATTTCCATTGAATTGGCGAACTCACTATCTGCTTTTGTTTAAACAGTTGATAAGAAATTGTTTTGAATTTTGCGTGAGCATCAGAAATTTAGTTTAATACTTTTATTCTACTTTCAATGGAAAGCTTTGAAACAATTTCCATTTACGATTTTGAATATATTTTATCGCGTTGGACTCTGAAGTCTTATGGTTCCACGTTAAGAGCCTGTCGCGATAGACACAAAAATAACGTATCTATAGATAAACTGATTTATTTTTATATGAAAATTAAATGCCAACTAGCGCTGAATTCAGGCCAGCCAAGTCAGGCGGCAATCGAATGTTAAATGTTGCAAAACAGTATTAATAATAATAACCATAAAAATTGGGCGTATCTTCAACTGTAAAATATTTTATTAATTAAATGAGTTAATTATTTTTAAAATCCAACACGGAAATGCAAAAAAATAAAAATTATAATGTAAGAGATGCATCACAAGGCGCCGCGATGTGTCGCGTAGATACTTTTGTATCTTTTTATTGATTTCGAGCGACAAGCGTCGCGTCGCGTTGGTCAGCTTGTAGCGCTTTAATTAATTTCAATACATACATATACATGCATATGTACTATATTTACATAAAGCGTGTACTTATATGAGGAAGCGAAAAATCTCAGAATCGTTATCATTATCGCTGTCATTGTTGCAGTTGTCCATAGTATAGCTTTTGTCTCTTTAAGGATCCCCGAAAGTTATATATTATATTTCACGAGCTATCAAAAGAAGGCTTGTCTTGCTGCACACAGAAAGTATCTTATGCATGCATATACATTTTTAATGATTCCATTGAAATTATTTTTGTTCATCTCTTTTTTTTAAATTTTGTTTTTATTTTTGATTTATTTATGAGGTTTTTATTTCGCGCGCTTGTCTCGGACAAAGAGGCTTACTGTGATTTTGTTATTTGTTTGTTTAACATGGCGTGAAAAAAATGTCATAATTACACAAATAAATACACGAGTTCATACATACATCGTATGGCAAAAATATAAAAAGAAATCAATCGTCTTTCACAAAGGCACTTAATATGCTCCTTAAGCTCGCGAGTATCTTGCGGCTTTTGTATCTGTACAAAGAGCACTTTGAGTACCGACCAGTTGTTGTTATTTTCTGTGTGTGTGATTTATTGATGATGTCGATGCTGTCGATAATGTCGATGATTTAATAAGCGCACTTCCATTGTAGACCTGACAGGGCGGTAGCTTCTGCCAATTTTATTGCAATTAATTACCAACAAAATGAGATATTCTCGTATTCTTTACTCAGTTTAATATATTTCTCATTCAGACTCTAATCAGAACTGTACAATTTCGATTCAAATGATATAAATTGTTTTCTTAATAAGATGGAATATTATATATAAAATATGACATGGAATATGCTTCACTTGTGTCTACTTCATACGATTGTTGAGTTCTTTAGCAATATATTCTGGTGTAGCCATAATTTCCAAAATACACACAGTTTGCTAAGTATGTAATATAAAATGTCATTAATGAATATACTTTTTGACTTGGGCTAATTCTGTACAAATTGAAATGCGCATTACGATTCCGACAACAAATTGTGTAGGCGAAATAAATTATTTTATGTGCAAATGTTGTAATACCATGTGAATATTTGTTGAGTGTTGACTGAAAATCAAATATTTTGAAATATTTGTATAGAATTTTGAACTCAGCTCCGACATAATTATAATCTATAAACACTCTATAAATCCTCTTAACGACCCACACTGAATATTTTGAAAATGTTTTTTAATATCTTTCTATATCTATGTATATTGGAAACATTTCCGTTTTGCATATTCAATCATTTCTCGCCCGAAGCTGATCGTTCTAGGAGGGGTCCCCGATCATTGAATATTGCTTATTTGGTTCCGTCTTGCGGTTTCTGTTCAGTTTGCAATGTGTTTTTGTTGTCACACTTGTAAGCAGAATTGTTGATTTTTCAATTCATTCATTTTAGTTTATTTCTATTTTTATTTTGCGGAACAGAAACTTGACGATTGATTGGGTTTGATTAAGCACACAGATACATAGTTATGAAAGTAGTTAGCAAAAATCACAGGCAAAAATGCCGAACTGGTTTCCAAACAAAAGGCGACCACTTCCGCAATAGTAAAAACTTTTGTTTTTTCTACATTTACACAGTCTGGCCGTTGTCTGTTGATTGAAATTATTATTGACAAATTGACAACAATAACAGCGAGTCACATTTTTGTTTATTAATTGTGCAAGTACACAGATACAGATACAGATACGTATACGTATACAGCTAGAGCTACAGATACGGATACTCAGCATGTCAACATTCTTGCTGTCCGCACAGGTTCACACACAAATCGGCTCAAGTGTCACGGTTGCGGATTATGTCATTTTCGTAGCCACATCTGAACCTCCCGCTGTGTATCTATTCCCCGTCTCAAGTTTCCCAGTTTCCCCTTCGGTTTTCCCGTGGACAAACTTCACCGCCGTCTTTCAATTGTCATGTGTTTGATTTCGATTCTAATGCGGATTTTTTATCGTAGTTTTCCAGAATTTTTTGTCAGTATATTATGGAACATATATTAATGTAGATATTAGTTTCTATTTAAATAAATATATTCTTTGCTTAATACGCTGCCTACTATTCTGTATAACTCGCCCATAGAGGTCGCAATTTTGATAATAGAATTTTTGTAAATAATATTTATTGTTTGTTTATTAAGTACTATTTACATTTCCATGTTACTTTTTAGCATATAGTTAGTTATTGCATCATTCAATCCGTATCTGAAGTAATCTACATGATCTTATTGAAAAATTCACTCCCATAAATACCATAAATAGTTGTAGATTAATGATTTTATGCTCTGACCACACCTCGTGAATTGCCCAACCCATAACCAGCATGTTCAAGTTTTAATTTAAAGCAATTGCAACAGCCGGAACATGCATTAAACTAGTTAGTTTATGATTGGACAGAACAGACTATATAAATCAAGTAAATAAATGTGTTCACATACAAATTTCTATTGCAAGTAAATAGACACAATAATTTTATATGCAAGCTGATTGTACTTATCATTTGTTCAACTAACAGATTCTACAAATAGTATAGTTTAAAATATTAAAAATTTTATTAAAGTTCGTTATCTGACACATCCCAATATATAATTATGCTTTGCCAAATTAGTATAATGTTAAATTTATATTGAGCTTAAAATTAGACATCTATTTTAAAACTCTGTTTCTGATTATGTTAATTCAATGCGTTAAGAATATTTGCTAATATACGCCCTTTAACCCTTTTATTAAATTGCAGGGTATAATTGAGAAAATTAAAATGAATTATAGAGTCGCTAGTGTTGCTGTTGTTGGAGTTGTATTTATTGTTAGTGCTGCCACTTGACACTTTTGTTAATGAAAAACGTTTGTCAAAACGGTAGCAGACACGTGTAGATACATTTGTATTTTTCACATGCATACGCATACACCCACAGTTCAACGACTTGTGGCGACCAGTTTTGTTTTCTTTTGGCATTGTTTTGAAATATTTTGCAACAAGCATAAGTACAGATACAGATACATATACAAATACAAATACATTTCGAGAGGAAATTAATTATGTTCAAAATTGGTTGATTTATGGTCTCAAGTTGATCACGTTGACAACTAAACTACTTGAGGGTCCGTGTTGTTTGTGGTCTCAAATTGGAAATTCCTTTGGAATTTCGATTGTATAGTATTTGCTCAAGTATTTATTTATTTATATATGTTTGTTGAATATGTGTGAATATTTGCTGCTTGTGTCACACATGATATCAAATTTATGAATTTAAGACGCTTATTAACGAATTGTTTGTGCAACCGGTTTTTGCATTATTGCAAACTTAGGAGACGGAGGGATTATAGAGGAGGAAGAGCGACAACAACTGACAATTGCCAGCTGTCTTATGTAGATTCGATAAAAACAACGAAAATACATTCGAAGGGTGATTGGCGACTCGAAACTCATATCTTACAAATACTCGTATAATCATTCTGACTTTAACTTACTAACGATAATCACAGTGAAGTACTCATGCCTGTATTTACTTTGTGAATCAGTGAATGAACAGCGATTGCCAAAGCAAACATAAAACTGGGTTATAAATGACATTAAATATATTTATGCTGGTTCACTAATTGAATCTAACTACATAAATATCTTAAAGTCAAAACATCTTCATGATTTCTGTATGCTATACTGAAATGAAAACGATATTTTCTCTCTTTTCAACTTGTGGACTTTTCTTATATATACAAAATATCTGACATACATATATTGTTTACATACAATGCTGTTGCTAGAAACTCGCAATTTGTATGTTAGCTGTACGACAGCATTAGATAAATTTGTATCTTTTAGTCGTTGAGTCGTGTGTGTGCGTGTATTTAAGGAATACCCTACATACAGAAATTGGGACAGAATGTTGAATAGACGAGTTAGTTCGAATCGTATGCCTTAATCATTTATTGTATTATATTTAATCTACTATGTATTTCTTATAGTTTGCATATTTTAAGGTTCCTATTATTATTACAATAATAGATTTAAAATGCACCAGCATTTTTATACCCGTCATTTACAAATTAATTAAAGGATATTTTGTGTTCGTTACAATGTATGTAACAGAAAGAGGAGTCTTTTCCAAGTCTTTGAAGTATATGTGTTCTTGATCAGCTTCAACTGCCGATTCGATATAGCCATGTCAGTCTGTCCGTCCGTCTGTCAGACTGGGCGACCATATGAACAAATAGATCTCAGGGACTATAAGAGCTAGAGCAACCAAATTTGGCACACATATTGCATTCCGACTTTAGTTATCCGACTAGTTTAACTTTATCGAATTATAGTTATTGTTATAGCTATAGTTTAATTTTACATATACATAATTAACAGTTACAGGGTATTAGTCTAGCACACTCATAATAAATATGTCTACATATTCTTTCTTTTGCGTATCATTTCATTTGGCTAAGGAATGTTGTGCACCGCTCTGTCCGTTTTGTATCTTTCAGATACATTCGCTCAGCGGCTTGTCGCATTCGAAAGCGAAAGTGCAATTTTGCATGTGCGGTAGCGTGAATGTATGTATGTGAGTGTATCTCAAATACTTTTTCCTTTGGTGCCATTTTTGTCAACGCATTCTGAGCTTATCACCAAACTAAACTGGAAAATCCAATTTTAACTCTGAGATTAGCGATTTGTGGTCGGCATTAAGTGGTTAATCGAACAATGGCATTAGAAACAAAGTGCAAAGTGGTAAATCAGCTGATTTCTATGGGTTACAAAGTAGCTAGTACTCGACTCTTAGTTATTTATAATTTCCAACTTATGTACAATAATAAATTTACATTTAATCAATTTATAGGAATTCGTTTATTCTTGAGTTGCTCTATTTTTTATTCGCATTGCAGAAAATGTGAAATTTTCAATTGTGAAACTTGGTGATGAGCATATAATTTTGTATTCAAATGTACATTATATGCATTGTTAAATATGGTTATCAATTTGCTACTTTGCTTAGTTACATATTGACTCCCAATCAAATAGGTTTGGATATAAGTTTAAGTGTAAGTTTATGTAAAAATTAGTATAACAAAAAACTGTTTACATGAAATTGATTAGATTCTTTTAATTAATCTGAAACTTCAGGCTTAATAAAATATATTACTAAAATATATTTATATTTTCACTGTCGATTTGTTATTAAATTATAGAGAATACATATAATATATTTAAAATTTATATATTCTATAAATTCAACAAAAACTCTAATTAAATTTTACAAAACTCCAATTATTTTTCTATTAAATGCAGATAATTGGATGCATTTATTATGTAATAAATTGAAGATTTTGTTGCGCTTTAATTACTTTTATTAATAAAAAGCTTGAATTTAGAGCTCGTGTTATATTTTTAAATTTTCAAATAAATAAAGTTCGTTTATTAGATCATTTTTTTTTTTTTTAACTGCCATAACATTTCTCTGCTGAACTTTGACACTGACCTTTAGCAGCTTTTGGTCATGCTAATGATAAACTGTATCGCGTTTATCAGTTCTTCGTCTTTTAAGTTGGCTAGCGTCTTGAATTAGTCATTGTGATGACTTGACAGTCACTTGTTACTTGTTTGTTGCATTTCCAATCAAGTATGAAAAGCTGACATGCCATTTGCCTGATCCAAATTCAATGTGTTCATTTGTAGCTGTCCTTATCAGTGATTGCTGTTATCACGTGCTGTAGTTTTCCACTTGCACGCCTTGTTTTTCCATGTTTTCCATGGAAAATTTTCTCACAGATTACTTGAATGGACAAGGGAGACAGACGCTCAGTTAGAGCGAGTAAAAAGATGAATGGCTTGACTATTGACTTTTGACTATTTACTATTGACTATTGACAATAGACAATAGACGACCAGTTTTTCGGTTGATTGGCCATGACATTGACACAGTAAGACTTTTGATTTTGTTTTCATTTTTTCTCAGAGTTACATTTTTTATTCATTTATGCGCATTGCACAATTGTTGGACAATGTGTTCATAAGGCGACTGCTCGTTTGGTAAAGCGACTCTTTCTCGCCTTCATGGCCCAATGCAATTTAATAAAAACGCCCTAAACACAGAGTGAGTGGCAGACGGGTACACTCATGAGTAGTATCTCTCCCGGCTTTCAAGCGTGAACTTTACTCAAGTTGAGTTCACTTCGCTTCGCTTCTCAGCTGGCAATGTAAATGCCTTGAGACTGACCGGTTGTGGTCAATCTCAATCTTTGTCTCAGTCTCAGTCTCATTCTCCGTCTCAGCTGCGCACTTAACGTGTATGCAAGGTTATGAATATATCATATATATTCATATATTCGTTAATTCATAATTATTATGAGGTGTCGGATGCTATTTAAATTGCTTGTTTCCCATAAAGTACGAGTCAATTTGATAAGACCGCACTTCAAATGGGTTTACACGTTTTAAAGCCGTTTTCAAAGTGTTTACACTGGAAAATCTGCACATGTACTTAGATAATGTCATAACCCCTAGTACTTGAGTGGTTGCTGAGTCTATCTAATCACTCTGCCTAATAACTCACTTCAGTCCAATCATTTGTTGGCTCAAAAACAAGCTGTAATCCCGTCAGGCCTTCTCGCCTGTTAAGTACAATGTAAACATTAAACTGTTCATCGTATTAAATAAACTAGAAGCAATTATAGCCCTGTTGTGATCTATTGCCAACGAATTGACGTGAGAATTGGAAATGACAGACAATACACACACACACACACATACTGGAATATAGGGACAGAACATAGTCAACCAGGCGTTAAATTCCAACAACTGTCAGTTTACAGGCCCCAGATACTCGAATAGTTGAATGCAATTAGAGAGTTAACTGAAATTTCATTCAACTTGCGCCTTTACCTGTGGAAATTCCATTGTTCTAACCGTTAAACGTTGCTTATATCTCTGCCATATTTACTATATATACCATACATGTGTATACTTCACCTGTTGCCGAGCACTTTCGATTTCAGAAGACACACTTCTAACGCTCCTAAACCAGTCGAAATCGGTGTCGTTTATTATTATTACTACTATTGTTTTTATATGTAATAATTGTAGACATTACTATGTTGTTGTCGTAGGTTGCGACTATTGTCATGATGTCATAAAGTTTTTAGCTAATTTAAATTATTAGCATTTGTTATACGTTCTACACTTTTATGTTCTTGGGGTATATTTGTTTGAGTATTCACTTTGCAACTGGGGTTTCAACTTTTATTACAAACATTTTAGGAATTCGTTGAATATGTTCTCAGATCTATTGTTGTCATTTCAAATTAACTTAAAACAACCCATTGATATGTTAAACAATGTATTTATACTATCTCTTCTTTTGTGTTGAATATCAATTAGTTCCAAAACTCAGTTCTTTTTTGATTCAGTTCAAATTTAATTAACTTGATTGATCATAAATCTAGCTTAATCTAAGCTTCTACTTAATAACACTTTATTTAAAGCATTTGGTTGTGATTAATTAGTTATCATATTGTCATCTGATGTGTTGAATATTTGATGAAATGAGTAAAAAGATGATCTCTTGCTTTATTGGTGACATTTATCTATAATCGCAACTCTAACTTAGTTTTGTTTTCGAAAAATTGTTTCATTGATTTTTGCGGATGATTTAACGGAAAGATTAGTTTAAACGATAGATTAGATTAAATTAAATGTTTCAGGAGAATATTTCTCAGATTAGTTAAGAATATTTAAACGAAATTTCAAGAAAAAGCCAATTTATCATAAAATGCACCTTACGATAATTTCGCAATGGATATATAGGAATAATCGAGTACAGCTGAATATAATGTTGATCTTGCAATTTATCATTTTAATTTCAATTTCAGCTATAAAATATTGAAATTTATTCCAAGTTAGGTTTCTGTTTAAATCGATCAAAGATAAACCAATTGAATAAATAAAATCTTTGGTATGCTTGAATAGTGGTCATGATTATACTCGTGATTATGCTGATCTTTATTATCTTTCTAAATCTATACCTTGAATTCGATCTTACTATAAAAGCTATTGTCGCAGTCTTAAGTTGATTTAAGAATCTTTTACTGACTTTGTATATAAATAGCATCAACTGATACATAAGGTACTCATTATCCATTTGAATGATACAGAGTATAAATATATTTCGCTTTTCGTAGGAGCTACATTAAGTCGCTATAACTGAATGCTAACCAGTTGGCTATTGACTATTGCAACACATTCTCGTAATGATCGCGCCCTATTCCCCACGTTTCACAATGGAAATTGAGTTGCTGTACGAATATCGTTGCATGCACTTGGATGATCGTTGATATATTCAAGCTGCGATATCATCGCTTTTGTCGATGTCGATGTCGTTGTCGTTGTCATCTCAACGTTGATGTTCCAGGTGACCGACAATGGGCCGCTAATTACCGTGCTAATGTCGGTTCAATGGAGTTCATTGAAAGTAAAAGTTGAGCGACAGTCAGCGCGAAAGAGACAGACAGACAGACAGACAGACAGAGAGAGAGATACAGCGTTTGAATGAGTGAGTGAGAGAGTGAGAGATGGGGAAGAGTTAGTTATTTTGTTATTTATATAGGTTGTCACGCCCCTTTTCTTTGGCGAGTAATTGAATCGCAGCAATTTTGCAATGCTCTCTTGAATGTTGATTATTAATGAACGTAATATTTGCAGCGCATAACGGTTAACGGTTTACGGTTTACGATTTACGATTAACGGTTAACTGTTAACGGTTAACGATTAACAGTTAACAGTTGTCAATTGAATTGAAGCTAGTGAAGGATCCAAGGCTTTAACCAAACATGAGCGTCATCGATAGCGGCAAGTATCGCCTGCGGAAGGATTGGGCCAGTGCCTCCATACCGTCATTGGTCAACATCGATGAGCATGTCGATGGCGATGGCGAGCCAGAGAATAGCAAGAGCATAACGGCACCTCTGCCGCCACAGAAGCCGCCACGTCGCAGCTCCCTGGCGCTGAGTCTCTTCTCCAGCAAATCGGACAAGAGCCAAAAGCGACGCAGCTCCATAGCCGTCGCCTTTATGCGTCGTGATAGCAATAAGGTAAGCTACTAAACAAACTACGATTTATACCAAATTTCCCCCTCTTAATCACTGTGTGTCTTCTCCTCTCTTTCGGTGTGTAGAACTCTGCCAAAGACTCGTACGAATCGGCTGTGCGAAGTGAGAAATCGGATGGCTCAGTCACGCCCACCAACAGTCCCGAGATCGTCTATAGCTCGGAGGAGAATATACGCGCCAGCTCACCGAATGAGCCCGGCAAATTGACTTATTTTGAGGATGGCACACAATCACGTGCTGTCGTCCAGGGTATGAATCCATATGATACACCCAACGATCGTCAACGGCGACGTCGCAGTTCGCTGCAGACAAAACTCGATCGTCACAGACGCAAAAAGATGGAGTTTATCAATCAAAGGAGCTTGGACTCCAATATGACACACAGCGAATCGCACGGCGATCTGACCAATGACAGTATGGCGGCTAATGGATCCAATGATGAGGACGATATTGTCGATCCCAATCATGTTGAGTATTTTCCACGTGAGAAGCGACATTCTTGGTGGAACATTTTCGTGCCCGATAACTTCAAAAACAGGTTCGATAAAACATCAGAATTGTGTTTAACCGTAATCGTTTTTTATCGTATATTTAACAAACGCCTTGCAAGTGACTAAAATGCTCGAAATATGTTTTTTAGATTCGTATTCGTCGTATCCCTAACTAATTCACCACCGATAAAAACGCCTTGATTAATTCCTGTCCAGAGTCTTTATACTTATTTCCGCCTTTCGTCAGATCGTCAGATCGATATATATGCATTAGGGATCGTCAGAAGCTTAAAATTATCAATTTAAATAAATGATATCACTGAAATCTGAAATCATTCATTATGTTCGAGTACTCGTTAATGGATTATCGTTCATTTACGTTGCGTCATCAACATTTTGCACAAATTCTTTAAGCGTTAAGGCCTTGACTTTTGCTTTTTGTAAGCCGCAACGAAAAAGACTTCAAAGGTGGCTAAATTATCGCATAGCCATTAATAACAATCGAAGTGTGATGAAAAAAATGAGAAAATAATAGCCAACTTTTTAATTAAACAACTGAGAGTCGTAACCCTTTTATGAAGTAAGGTTAGTTCATTCGCCTCCGACACAAAGACTTTAAAGAGATACTCTTCCTCGCTCCATATGAAATCTATTTGGCCTTGAACTCAGCTTAAAGATAGACTATTGACTGATCGTGACCTGGTCGAAAACCTGACCTTAGCTGAACCTCAATAAAAATTGAGACGCCTTTTGCTATTAACAGTCTGTCTATTTTATTTTAAATTTCTATTACGAGTTTACGATATTTATTTATTTTATGAATTATTTATTTGATTGTTATTCTTGTTTGTTTTTGTTTCAACAATTAGTTTGGACGCTGGGCATCTCATATTGCAATCAGGCCATTAAAACAATTAAATGTTGCATGTTATCTGTCTGTTATCTGTTGTTTTAATTGTTTACTTATGTGTCTTTTGTTCCATATATTTATATATTTTTGAATATTTGCGCTTCCTTAAAATTACATATGTGTTGTTTTTTATTTATAAGCATGAACATTTCATTTTCTTCATACTTGTCTCACTTTGTTTTTTTGTTTTTTATTTTTATTGCGATTGTGTGATTGTGGATTTTAATTACCAGCATACAGTCGCTGTTTATTTCTTATTATTGATTTTTTTTTATGCAGCGTCAATAATCAGAATTTGTGTCGATTTCAAAACCCTTATATTCATCTAAGAGTTAAAAAAATCCATTAACTTTTATAAGGGGCTTTCTTTTTCTATGTGCAAACTAATCAAGGCATCGATCAAAATGTAGACAAAAGCCACTGTCTAACAGTTTCGCAATGCAAATCAGTCATTGAACACAATTCATGCATGTAATTGTGCATATATTGGATGTATAGGGTATATGGTATATAGGGTATACCCATACACGTGAACATACATTTTAATCAAGCGCATTTGCTGCAATTTTGTATTGTCTTTTTCCCTCTGCGTGTCGTCGGCCTTCTTCTTTTTGTAAGTCTTGGGAATAAGAATATCGAAACGATAGAACAACCTGGGGCAATCAACTGCGCAACTTACAATTCAATGTCAATTGAACTTGTAAAATGAATTAATTGCCAAATGAAATGTAAACAACAACGAAAACCAACAATAATAAATAACCGATTTCTGTCGTAGTTCGTTTCTTTAAGGAAGGCAACACGTTATAATGGCACGGGATATTGAAACGGGAGCTTAGTATTTTTTATTATTATTATTACTATTATTATGCTGTTATGATATCCATGGAATTAGTTTTTTAAAAGCTGTTTCTATTACTCGTTATCTTTTAACATTGTAAATGTTTACAAAGATCTTATCAAATTTGCAGTGAAAAGATTAAAGTGAGTGTTTTATTCAGGCCTAATAATTAAAATATATCAATTAAAAACTTCTACATATATCATAATAAATAAAACAAAATGTTGATTTTGCTTTTGCTATTGGAACTCATATTAGAAATCAATTCTAACTAACGTTGGTATAAAATTAAACGATGAAGTCAAAGATTAATTATTTGGAGCTGAATTTTGACTGAATGAAATTCTAATTTATATTTTCTAATATTAGAAGTGTTTCTACTTGAAGATTACATTTTAGAAAGATTTTTCAGTTAGTACTACAAATTCAGAAGAAAATTAATAATTTTTGAATGTGTTTAAAAAATAACTCTCTTAACTAATATGTCGTTAGACAAACCAGTTATATAACAGACACACTCACTTTACAGGTCACACTAGAAATTCTTAATTAAGCGTCGCCACATTGTCATCACACTGCCTACAAAAAAGAATCTCACGTGCCTCTGTCAAAATATTTGCACAGTTTGACTTGTCATCGTCTTTTGACTCTTGGTTTGTGTACACTGTACACTGTACACTACAGTCTCTGGTTCTATTGAGGTTTCCATTACTGTTTCAGTTGTCGTCATGTGTCCTCACCGATTCACGCATTCGTATGCGTATTCATATTGATATTCGTATTTTCATTTGCATTCGATTCGCCACTGTCAACAGTTGAAGTCATAGTCATAGTAGTGAGTCAATAACAGTCGCATTCTCTCTATAAGAATTATTGTACACACTCTAGAAGTTAGTTAATGTCCATACAGTAGTTAGTTGAATACCACAACTATATTTGCAAATATTTAACATACGTAAATACACACAGACAGACACAGAGTAATCGTACTTGGTTGCATTTGTGAGTCTTTATATGAGTGCCCATACTCGTACTCATACTCACTTCTTGATGAATACAATGCAAACTCTTCGAACTGAAGGCAATGCCTAAACACTTGTGTAAACTCTAAAATATGTTGGAGGAGGTAGAGAGGGTAGATTGGGGGTTGGAGAAGTCTGTGTTTATTCATGTGAAGGATTGCGAATGCAATTGTAAGTCGCTTTAACTATAGACATATTTTAATGGGATAGTAGTAGAAATTCCTAAAGAGAGAAACTTTAAATTTCAATTCGCCAATTCCCAAAGTACTATTTAAAAATAAGACTAATCTTACTATTATTAAGATCTTACTAAAATATAACAAGACATATACACTCTATGCTTTGAAGATTTTATCACTGAATATCTTATCACTAAAAATGTTTAATATTGCATTATATATAATTTGTTACATAACGTTAAAGATAGCTTGAAACAATTTAATTAAGCTTAAAAAAATGTTAAGTAATTCAGCGAATTCTATGCGCTGTGGAAAGACATTTGAATTGAATATTGATAGACATGTTTTCTCAGTTTACAGCACCTTTGATAGCATGTATTTTCTGACATACTCGTATAAACATTCCTATATGACTCATTTCTATTGTGGGGAAGACTTGCGAATATCGCCAGTATCATTATGCATATCGTGTTGAGCTGTCGCAGTTCAGTTGGGAATGTCTTAATAAAAGCACACGAAGGTGCAAAAGACGTTAGTTAGCTGGTTTAGTAGCACTTACTATAAACTTGTACTCGTATACACAATTTTCAATTGTCGTTTTTTGTTTTATGATCAACTTGTAGTTATCAAATTAGCAGCACACTTAACACACGCAACAATATATATATTCTGGCATATTCGAGTATATATAAATATATTTATATATATACATTCGGGTTTTCACAAGGCGACAAAATTTGCGATAGCCACTTGCTTATAAGTATTCTTAATATTGTTTATAATCGTACAAATTTATGGACCCCTAACTGACGTGAGTTTCATAATAAATACTTATACTCGGGTTGTATTAAAATGGCTTTCAGTTTGTGGCCTAAAACAGAACTTCGCCTCAAACATTTAGCTCTTTATGGCCAATCAATATTAGGGATTTGGGGCATATATCATATTAAGACATGTTTATACCTGAGTTTTGGGGGTTACACTTCTGAATCCACGGAATTCTGGTTAAGCTGTCTTTGCTGTTAGTAGTACTAAATAAATAAGTATAAGTATATATTATATATATCCAGACTTTTACTTATATCCAGCTCAACGAGTTTTTAACAGTAGGCGCAATTTTATAGCTGTTTTTGTTATCATATTTATATCATCAATCACTTTGATTCGTTAGATTGTTTGCTAAATTAATTGCCTGCTTGGTTTGAAGAGAATTGTTGTAAATATGCACAGTATAATTAATATTATAGCTTGGTGATCAATTAAAAGACTGCAGTTTTATTATTTTAATGAACAATTTAGTATTTGGCGGTAAAAGTTCCACCTTTTGAGAACTCACAATTTATTGCAATTCTGTGACGATGATTTGAAGTATTTATTTTAAGTGTAAAGCGTAATACGGAAACTGTTCACAAATTATTTAATGAATATCATATGAATGTTATATACATAAATCTCTGCGATATTCCCTGTTTACAACTTGCGTAACAATATAAATGTAAATCAATAAATAAATAAAATGTATTAAAATTGGAAATCATAGTTATGCCTTAAATATCAGACAGTTGATTAAAGTTAATGTTTATTCGAAAGTTTATATTATTATAATATCCATTTTATTGTCCTAAAAAGGAGTAATTTTAATTGTTACAATCTGCGATAAATGTCTTGTCCAATGTCTGCTAAGAGTTAAAGTACTTTTAGTTTTCATTCGATAAAGCACAGCTTTATACCAGTGAATTCGAAAATACTTAAATATTTTTTTAATAAATTACCAGTTGTTGTAAAATGAAATGATTTAAATTTCATAGTCATATGAGATTTATAACGTTATCAAATTAGTTTTAGATTCCCTTTTGAATACTGCACATTTAATGTGGATTCAATGAATATAAGTAATTTATGCAGCTCTAAAATTGTTTACTTAATCCATACATTATTACTTATATTGTTGGGAATTGTGAATTAAACTTGAACTTAATTCAAGCAATGCATTATTATTTTCATAGTTCTGATAGTAAAACGATAAAAATAACTTTCTCTCTGTGCTTATTTTTCATTAATTGCGTAAGTTGTTCGATTATGAGAGAAATAACCTTACCAAACCTTAAATAAAATGACCCTTTGTAGACTATTCTATTTTATCTTTTTGGCAAATATATTATTTGAGGCAACTTGCTTAAGTTTAGACATACAGATAACTCTCTTTCTCTCCCCTTATGTATTTTACTTAATGGATTGGCAATGTATTTGGTCGGTCGATTGGTCAGTCAGCTGTTGTGTGGTCCATTTGATGATTACGTGCGAGCAAACACAAAGTCCACAACGGTCTGCTGATTTAATAAACTCATATAGTACTAGTTCACAAGGTTCAGGCACACAGACTATATAGTTGTGAGTACATATATATATGTACATTGTGAGGGTGTATCCAGCGAGCATTTAATGATAACACATCTATCCAATCTCCATTCACAATAACAAGCGACCGACATTTCTCTCACTCACTCACTCACTCGGTCATTCTCCGAATTGAAATCAGTTTTCCAGTATTTTTCCTCAGTTCCTCAGTGACGGAGCACGGTTAGCACGGAGAACATTTGTGTCAGAACATTTCATTAAATAAAATATATAAATTCTTGACGAAAAATTGTTATTATATGTAAATGCAAAAGTGCAAAGCATCGACCTGAATGCGTGTGTTTGTGTGTGTGTGTGTGCAGCCAGCAATAATTTATAATTCAATTGCAATACAAATTACTAAAATATATTTTACACAAAATGTGTGAACTTGAAATGATCAAATCAAATGAATATTATTGCATATAAAGTGCAATTTATCTGCATATTACAATAAATTTACAAGTCTTTTAAATTATATCGTTCTTTACAATCATTTACTCGCAGAGAATTGTCTAATGATTATAAATACAGAAGATTCAGAATAAATACATGTCTTGTTGTTATTTTCGAGGTCGTTGATAAGCATTGCTTATCAGAAACTGACGCAAAATAAATCAGAAACGCAACTAGATAATAAAACAAGTATTCGTTTAAATAAAAGATTAATCCTTCTGTCTGCTTTGTTAATCCGCAATTTGTATTCATTCGTTTGTTGAATTTATAATTGACGTAACTTTCGGTGGCATTAATGCAACTGGTTTAACATTTCTATATTACATTGCGAAAATGAGAAAGGTCACTTCCTGAAACAGGCAAAAAATAAGTCAAATTTATAATCTAAACAAAAAAGATGTAAGCGATATGAAATATTTAGTCTAGATATATAGATAAGAAGATTTATCTAAATATGAATTATCTAATCTAAATAAAAAGATATATTTTACTTAATTTAACTGATCAAAATGGAAAAGTGTGTCTGCTTATTGCTGAACCTAAAAGGCAACTAGATTTTATGCAAATTTCAATTAGGCCCATCACAAATTTGATATTGTTATTCCACCGTTTTTTTCCAACCGGTTCGTTGAATGTTTTCATTTAGTCAATGGCGGGAATAACAACAATTTTATATGAAAATTACTGGCGTCAGGCGCGCCGACACATTAAAATTTACGATTCGGAAAGAAGTCTTTACAAAACCCAATTACAGAACATAATGCAATTAACTGGTATTAAAAAAGCTCAATAATTTATCTGGTATACAAATGTTATTTATATTTTCAGCAGGCAGTTATTTCGTCATCTGTACATGACTAAGAAATTTCCATACATAAAATATTTACTAAGGGTTTAAATAACTTCCTATTACCAAAAACAATATGAGATAACGGTAGCGTATTTGCTTTCTTTGTAAACAAAAGCAAACAAATAAAAAAAAAAGAAAACCGTAAATGAAAACAAAAATTGCCGCAAAGCCAAAACATTAGCCTTAACCCAAATTTGTTGTTATTGCTGTTATTGTTGTTGTTGTCAGGAGATTACTTTCAAGTGCAAGTTGATTTATGATAAACGAAAAAAAGTAATAACAAAAAACATTCATCTGACCTTGTGAATTTGTTGTGCAAATTGTGAAACGTTTTGTGAGATTGGCTGATGGATAAAAGAGCTTGAAAGTAAGGGAATATCATTAATAATGCCGACTACTTGGCATTCCTTTATTCTCCATTTCTCTTCATATCTTGTTCAATATAAATCTGTATGTTTCATGGGAAACTTCATCGAAAATGAACTTGCTTATATATTATATGCCGTATTTCTGAAATTTTCCGGTAGTTTTCCTCAAAAGCTTTCTCTTGCGTCTATTGACCAAAATCATTTCATTACCAGAAAATGTATTTGGAATTTGAAGCTTGATATCAGCTCAGATATCGATAAACAATCAACAGTTGAGATTGAATTAATTCCCTTCATTAGAATATGAATCACATGGCCGCACAATTGATTTTTCTTTCTTAATTATTATTCACATAACTGTGAATTTAACTCAAAAGTCACGTTTAGTGCTGGCATTGCGACGGGCCCATTCAATTAACCCTTTTAACTGGCTCTTGTAATCAGGCAAATAAAATATAAGCAAGCCCAGAACAATATTGCGGCTCTAACAAACGAAATAGAGATAACAATGCGGCATTAAAAACTTCTAATTATAATTATAACAACAACAAATACAAACAAATACAAAAGCCGAAACGTGAACTGGAATTTAGATATAAGTAGTAATGAGAAATAAAATTCTAAAGAAATTAAATAACAAATTCCAAGCATTTGGCAACGGCTGCTGCATCAACTGCGGATGGTTGTTGTTGTCGTTGTTGCCTTGTTATCATTACACTGTTATCAGTGCAGCACGGGCACGTGACATTTTCAGTTAAAGCTTCAGTGCAGTTTCCCCAATTGATAAGAGATTCTGCTGCTGTTGCTGCTCCCGTGACTTTCACTGGGATTGAAATTGGTATTGGAATTGAAAAACTTTAAATTGCAATTGCGAGGCTGCCGCCTGTCTCCTCTATTAATTGGCATTTTTCTCGTTTCGTGCACATTTGACAAGCTAATTAATTTCGTAATCAATATTGCCGACAAATACAACAATGACAGCAAAATTGAGTCATTAAACGTCAACAGAGTGTTAGTGTTAGCCGAATTTGTCGTTTAACAATATTTTGTTTATATGTTTATGTGTAGTTATGTGCTTTTACAGCTCATCTGTCGCCAGCTGGCTGACAGTGCGTATGATTGATGGCCCTTTTCGCATTTTATCAGCGGCTTTTGTCAAGTTTCGTCTAAACAAAACACGCATTCATTTTTTTCCTTCTCGAAATTGATTTGAGCCTCAGCCTGACCAAAAAGGTTTACTGAAATAGAGGTCAACATGTAATTTGTTTTTGCATTTTTTTTTTTGCAGTGTGTGCACAGTGAGAAATAAATATTAGTTGTTATTAACTGTTTATCAAATGTGTGATATAATTAAGTTGCATAATGCAAAACATCATGATCACTTCGCAACAATACTGGTAAGAATTTTTGGACATATAAAGTTTGACATACGTGTATAGTAATAAGCTACAATATATATTTAAATTTCCCAGTCGGTATTAACTGATTGAAATAGGAAATCGGCACCGAAACAAGGAATATTTTTGACACCGAAAACAGTATATAAATAAACCGGATAGTATCAGTTTATATCAAGTATTCAATTTAATTATTTGTGTAACGTGTAATAATTGTTTTTATAAGAAAAATTTGATTTTAATTTCAAAAATAAGCTCATTTATAAGAGAACTTATCGTTTGACATCAAAGAATTTTTGGTTTTAAATTTAACATATTAATAAAAATTAAAAGATTTTGCGTAACCAATTGTAGAAAACCAAAATGCTAACATAACCGAAACCGCAACTGTAAGAGATATTCTTTTCGGTTTGATAAATAGTGAATACCAAATCATATCAAACAATTGTTCTGTTTTCTGCTATCTGTGCTCAAGAAAGACAATTTCTATACTGTAATTACAAAGTAATAAAAACACTCAACTGTCGCAGACATTCGCTTAGAAATTCCCACTTATGAGATGTTCTTCCAGTCGACTTGTCACTTTATAAATTCAAGGCTTAAATCAATAGATTATTTAATCACAATAGAGGCAGTCAACAAAGGCAGTCAGCAAGTGGCGTTTTCAATTTAAACACTTGACATTAATCACGGTTAGATTGCGAAATAGCTGTTGGCGAGAGAAGATCCCAAGGTATTCCACTTACTGACTGACTGACTGACTCACCGATACTCACAGCTGTCTCAAGCGTCAGACCTGTTCTTAAGAAGGAAGCTTGCGATCGTTGAGCATCCGGTAAGCCCAGATCTCATTAATGCCATTACACAAAGCCACTACCCATGCTTCAAGGCACGTACGCAGCAAACGTTGCCGGAAGATTTCGCTTCGGATTTGTTTGCTTAACGATCTCTTTGTCTCACTGTGCAACGAAAAGTACAAATGGGTTTTATTGATTAAGGAGAGTGTTAAATGCCATAAATATCTATTGATAAAAAATCCCCGAAACTTGTTAATTGATAATTAACCGAATTGAAGTGAGAATGGGAAAACTGTTGCCTGCCAATTGATTGTAAAAATGTGTTAATCATTGGTTAACTTGTAAATTGTTGAGTGTGCATTATCAAATGTTGAATATTTATTAAAGATTTATTGAGCTGTCTGGCTGCAATAATTGTGTGTGGGCAGTTTGAAAGTCTTTGATTGTGTTCCCAAAACATCATATAGTTTTAGTTTTCGCTTGTTTGTCCAACATCCCATTTCTTAGAATAATCTAGCCTAATTTAATATCGCTATTTTGTATTGAACGCTATAAAGATAAGCTGTCTTTATGATCCATATCAATTGGTTGAGGTGTTATGTGTAGGCGTATCTCGATTTACGGAAATAAACATATATTTTAATAGAATTATGGTATTCTTATCGAAAAAACAAATCGAATGTTAAAGTGCTGTTAACGATGATCGACATGTATAGTGAAATTATAGATGAGAGTCTCGATCCTTGAGAATCGAGTGCTGATTGGTTAGCTGACATTGCAATCGATATGAGATTGAATTCGTTTGATTTGGCCAGCCGAAGAGAGAGAGCTTAGATAACACCTAAAACATGGAGCTGAGCACTTGAGAACTATAGATAATAAATCGTAGGCTTATCGCAATCCTTTTGAATGCTCTTTACAATTCCACAGAAGCTTAAATCCAAAGGTTGCTTAAAGAAACGTATAACTGTTTATAGTATTAAAGTTGGTAATATAGTGATATTTTAATTTATTTGGATATCTGATATTTTCATTGAGTGCTTCTATGCACTTGCTAATCAAATACAATTTAGGTTAACCATTTAGATAAAGTATTAACTTATCGCCATGCTATAAAGTATACAATCAACAGTTAGAACGCGAGACTTTTATATAGCTGTAAGTATAAATGAATGTGCGGCATTTTATTATTTGCCACGTGCCCCATTGACTTGGTCAAGCACATTGTAGATACAGCAAATGCTTGTAAATCAAATGAAGATATTTTCTATTTGGGGGACAGAAAGGGTTAACGAAGGTGCGATGTAAGGAATGTCGTAAATTACGTGTGCATTTGAGAATTGGCGTTTGTTAAACTATTCTGAAACGAGTTTGTTTCCCAATTCATATTTCTAAGTAGGAAATTTATATTCTAGTATAAAATATGCATATTTTTGTAATATTTATTATTTCGTTGTTGTCCCGTTTTGTATTTATTTTTATGATTTTTTCGTTTACTTTTTGGCACAATATCGTTTGCTCCTTATAATTTATAACGTGCCAGGTCACGTAGAGCTAGTCAAGATGTCTCCAGTTTGTCACGCAGCGTTGACAATTTGGCGATACCCGTGCGCAGGTAAGTGAGAAGAAAAACTAACTATACTATCCCCTATACCCTATACCGGGTATAACTATAATAACAATACATGCATACGTCCTAATCACACAACACATCCCTCACATACACATACAAATGGTACAATGTACGTATATATATATACACATATATAAAATGTAGCTAAATCTATTTTCCATTTTTGTATTGATAAACTGTAGCTAAAATGCCTTTTGCATGTTGCATCTGCTGTTGCATATGATATGAGTTTGTATGTATCTGCATGTCGTGAATACAAAAGTTTAATTATTTAAAGCATGTCAGCATCTGAAATTTGCATTACAAATCAACCAATCAATCTTCTTTCTATATATTTATATATTATACATACAACATAAACATTTTTTCCAGCAAATTGTGACCGTAACTGAGCCTAATAACAACAAATTATAATTATTAATTCAATTACCATATATACCAAAAACAAAAGCCAATGCATTTGTGCATAAATGAATAAATAAATAAATAAATAAATAAATAGAGCGACCAACATAATTGAATTTATGAAAAGCACATTCGAGTTGTATAAATATTCGTAACAAAAACCGAGTTCGTTTATGATTATTTATTATAGATTTCGAGATAATCTTAATGTGTGCTGTCGTCTTATTAACAGAATTGATAATTTATAAGAGCCACAAAGAGTTAACAACAATAAGCACTAAATAAACGGCTGATATTAAAATGATTAGAAGACGTTGAGTACAAAACTCACAATAAACAACAAAAAAAAAAATAAATAAAAAGCATTTAATGTTCGGGAAGAAAACAGAAAATAAAGGACCAAACTGCGCAGATTACAAAAAGATTAGATTAATGTGCGAAAGAACTTAAATAATGAGGAAGGCACTGTATACCGTTTGCTGACATATTTGCTTATCATTAAGTGCGTCATATCGTCATATGAAATCAATCTCAGTCTTTTTATCATCTTTCTTTGCATAAACACAATGGGAGTTTTCATACACAATGCGATTCACAACGTGAGTTTGCTCAGAGCAAGAGCTTAACACAGACCAGACCAAACGCACAATGAACATCAAGTTCAAAGACCCAACTTGTCAATGATCTTCAGACCAGACAACACCGAAACAACAACAACAACAAGCAGACCCGAAAATATCCGAACCGACCACACCACATAAAATACATCGGACTAGACATAAAACGCATACTCATATTTATGGTAGTTACAATTAGTCATCAGTTGAAGGCTGTTGCGTCTTTTGGCATTCGGTTGAATGTCTTCAGTTATTTTACCTCTTCTCTGAATACCCTGTATCCACACATTTTAAGGTATACTATTGATGGACAAACGATGCACAGCAGGATAACGTTAAAATTTATCACTTAAGTGATAAATTTACATCCATGTTCAAATATTTTTATGTCTAGTTTATTAAAAATGAATGGTTATTAAATATTAATCTCAAGTAAAATCTTGTCACCAGACTCATCAGAATTTTATAGTATCTTCTAGTTATACATTGTCATAAAATTAAACTGAACTATTGTAAATTTGAAACATTATTGCTCTATTATTATTAATGCTGTACAGGATATCTTCTCGATTTAACACTATTTATTTTGTCCCTGTGTTATAAATGTCACATGGCTACCATGATTCATTACTGATATTGTGCAGTATATCTGCTAGCTGAGATATTCTGTGACAGTAGATATTATTTTAATATATTTAATCAAAATATTGTCGATCGGACAGTTATAAGTTTGTCACACCTCTATGCACACTTTGAACATATGAATCGTTAAATATAGTAATTATTTATGAATACAAGTCTTATATAATCACAAGAACAACAATGCAAAGAAGAAGAGCACTAAGAATGCTGTCAGTTGATGACATTTGTCAGCTATCGTTGTCGGTGGTCGAATGGTGTCAGTAAGCCAACAAACTGCATCCAACCTTCCATTTTAATTTAACCTTCTTGCCAGTTGTCATTACCAAAGCCAAGTGGCTTAACACCTTATTTCTTGGCATTTGCTGTTGTCACTCGGCCATCCAGGGTCAAGATATCTAAAGTAAACAATAATGCAACTACCAACTCGTCGTTGATAAGATATGAATTATGAATTACGAATTGCAAATGCTTCAGTATGAGTAAGAGTATCAGTAGTCGATAAAGTATAAATTATTGAATTGTACTCGTTATATTTTCGACTATTTTATTGCCTTTTGGTAGCTCATTCAGTTAAGAGCCTAGTTATATTTCAGGTACTTGAAATTCGGATCGTTACATCATTTATAGACATATCTACAATGAGCTTAGTGGCTTTTTAATCTAACAGTTGATCTCAGGTGAATGACTGCAGTTAATTGACTATGGAGTATCGTTCAGCAATACTTATAAAAATTTGATAACGAGATAAATTGAAGCCTAATCAACATCTTGGGTAATACTTATGTCCGTTGCTTTAAATATAAATAATTTTATTAAAGCTAAGTGGAATTTCTGCCAAATTGCAGCTAAATTTAGATAAATTGTTTAAGAGTTAATTTTTATGACTTCGAAGCTGTCATCTTGTGAAACCTTTACTTCATCTTTTTATAAGCCTTTTAAAAGCAATTCTAGAATAATCCGATGATTTAGTTTATTTTCAAATAGCATATAAAAAATATTTCGTCATATATGTGACATAAATATAATAACCTGGCATTAGCATTACAAATGATAATATCTCTGTCGTGTTTTAAATTTAAAGAATATTAGTCCATACGAATAAACTTATTTTTAAAATTATTCATAGAGAATTTACAAAACCAACAACATATTGTATATTTTTTTAAAACATTACAGTTCTATTTTTATAACAGTTATCAAAAAATTTTGTTGAAAATTTCTCGAATTTTCATTATTTCTTATAAAAAAAATTATGAAAATACCGCAAATGTTACACTTGTAGTGAAATCCCCTGCACATTTAATTTATATTTAATCAAATTTAATAAGTTAAAAAAATAAAATTATTTCAAATAACTGTGTACAATTTATTTGTGAATAATATATACAATATAGTTTAAATTGAGAACATTGGCATTCCCGAATTGTCACTACCTTCAAATTTTGTGCAAAAGAATGTGCAAAATAAACAAAACTCTCTCAAAAAAAAAATATATAATAAATATTACCAATACAGAGATGTTCATTGTACAATGTACATGTTTTGTATGTACTATATATTTTTGTTGATATTTATTCTGTAGGTAAATTTAAACAAAAATAAAACAAAATATTCTTCCAGACAAAACAACTGAACAAATTAAATTCCAGTGAGCTTAATAAATGAAATAAGAAAATGGAAAAAGATGCAAATGAAATAAAATAATACAATTTGTGTTGCCAACGTCGAATGTCGCAACTTACAAATCAAACACAGTTGTTTCTTAGGGTCTGTCCAGTTCAACAATTGTTGTTGTCGTATTGTTATTGCTGTTGACTAATATTTTAGCTATAATGTTCAAGCGTCCAGGTAAAATTAAGAGCAAATAGGCCTAGAAGGCCCAGCGACGCAGTTTGCTTGATTTGTGACATTTTTCAGCTGCGCAATTAATTAAAATGAATAAACAAATGAAGTTTTTAATGACAAAAGGCAAAGGCGTAACTCAATGGCAAATTGACATGGAAATTGTGATAAATAATAATAATATACAATATATACAAAGCGGGACAAATATGCGCTCGATAATTATTTACTGTTTTATCTGCAGACTCTATGAGCAGTCTCTTTGCATACATATCTGTCTCACTCTTTCTCCCTCTCGTTCTCCCGTCGCAGTCAGCTGCTTGAACGCATAAATACTAGAATTGAATAAATAATTTCATTTCATTTCGTTGTTTGCATTTTTTATCATTGATATTCAATTACGGTTATCGCAGTTGGTTTCGCTAATTGCCATCGCAGTCGCTAAGACACGCGCAAATACAAATTTTCAATAATTTATGCCAATGAACGATAGCTCTCTCTATTGTTAGCTTCTTTCATATGAGAAAGCAGAGGATCTAATAGAGTTGTACACTGAAAAATAGTCTTATCCACATATAAAGTTATTAGAATCTTTAAAGGCATATACGAGTATTATATAGCTACTTCTTGTAAAATTACTTTTTTTTAACTCCAAACTGTATTATGTATGAAGATATCAAGACTTTTAATAAAACATGAAAAAAGGATTAAACTATTTATTTATGAATATATTTTATTTAATCAAAATTGCTCTACATCCTTAACATAATCCGTAAAAAGACAGTAGAATTTATTTTGAAATACACATTGATCCATGCATTTATTTATCCGACTTAATTTTAGTTTTGTGTAACGATAAATGCAGAATTCAAAAAGAATTGAATCTGAGCCCTAAAGTTCCTGCAACTTGAGGTCTACTAGGTTTTAAAAGACTTGTTAGTTATATAAGCCAGCATAGAAACATTGCCTCAAATAAGCTGTCAATCAGTTATTCAATTTCTAACACGAAATGTTGCGAAGATTTCTTCTCATTCTCATACTATCAAACGGATGACAGTGCGTTGCTTCGCGACGGAAATTAATTTTGTCAATCAAAATGCCACAAAGAGGAAACATTTGCTTTGAAATGTATCTGAAGTCAGCATAAATAGTTGCACTCAAGAATAGCTAAAGAAGAAATAGTGTATAGACGTTGAAATAAATAGAAATTCAAGTAATTGCATAAATCGAAATTAGAGTTAAATTGGAAATTAAATTTACGATTATAAATCAAAGGCGGTAGTCAAATGTGCGACACATGCCAAGCTCTAAAAGGCGCGTGTGGTTGGGTGGTTGTGTGTGGTTGTGTGTGGTTGTGTGTAGTTGTGTGTGGCTGAGTGGTTACAAACTTGGCGCTAGGAAGCATATCAACGTCGTCATCAACAGCCATCAAAAATTCCGTGACATACGCGAGCAGCGGCACATAAATATCTTTAGAATATTCTAAAAAAAATATATAAAAAATAACAACAACAACAAATATGGGAAGAAAACTTGGAATGCACGGCAAATGAATATTAATGAGACTCAAAATGCCAGATATAGTGTGTCTCTATTCAATTTCGAGGCATCAGCATACCAAAATCAAAGTGTATAAAAAACGAGTAAATAAAATACATTTAAAGGAATAAAATAAGTGATTTTCAACATTTGTATTCGATGTTTGTTATCAATCGATGACGCGACGAGTTTCTAAGCCGGCAACGAGTTACCCTGCAAATAAACAACAAAATCAATTGCATTCAATTAAATAGAATTGCTGTCTTCGGCACACCGAAGATTTCATTCCCTTGCAGAACGTTGCGATACACTGTATCAAATCACTTACCACTATATATATATCCTTAACTGGAAAAATTGAAAACTCATACTCATTTTGCAAGATTGGTTGAGATATTAAAAAAAATTGATGGTAAATGTTAATTTGTGGCAGCTAATTATGTAGACAATTCAAAGTAGACATTCTAAGATTTAATTGCGATTTCGTATCGTATCTGTATCATATAGTTATCCAATTCGGTTGACTTCGAAACTGAATAAGTGGTAACTTGTTTGAATGGCAACAGACGAACATGACTGTATCGACTCTAGATAAAGCTTATAAATACTTAATGGAGTCTGCCACTAATTCGTTTAAATGTTACACATTTTGTGATAAAATGCAAATACCATCTGCAAGAGTATAATGAATCACATCGTATGCAATAGACTGTGAGCCTGAGACTTGCCTCATTTGGCTCCGTATAGAAGCTGGCGATCTTCTGCTGCTGCTGTTGTTGTTGGCGCTGACGCTCATTATAAAGCTGCATGCGTTCCACAACGGATATCTGGCGATAGTTATCGGCCGTATAGTGCGAGACGGCAATGCCCGCGGCCTCGATGAGAGCCAGAAGCACGCCGCCAACCAGAGCGCTGCTCAACATGGCAGTAACACCTTAAAATTGACCCCGGAGTGTATAATAATTATTAACCCAAAGTCCTTAGCACACTTACCACCGCGTGCGGCAAGAATGCCACCAGTAGCTGCTCCGCTAATAATAGAATTCCATGGATCCTCCTTACCGCGACTGTAGACCAATGTGCAATCGATGGCACTGAAGGTGCCGCCCCAGATGGCAAAGCTGCCACCAACCAATGCGGAACGTGCACGCATTGCCGCCATGCCACCTGCCAGGCGACGTTGCATGCCACATGGTGCATTGCGAAATCCCTTGATGGCCTGGAAGATGGCGCCGCCCACAAATCCCATTGCGAAAGCGCCGCCACAGTCCTCCACAATGCGAAAGGGACACGGCTCGCGTGTGTATTCCTCCATTATAATAGATTATCGCAATGAAAAAAATGTTCGAAAATGTTCGAAAATGTTGACTGAGCTTAGACAATCTACAGCCTCCTTAGACAGATAAACGAAGGCCTGCCTTTCAGTAGAACTCGGAAAATGCTATACAATTTCTAAAAACTAAATTTTGAGGACAAGCAACAACTGCAACAACTTTAAGCTTGTGACATGACACACAAAAATCGAAAGTATTTAGAGGTTAAGTCGGTTAAAAACGTTTAAGCAATCAAACAACAACAAAATCCGACATTTTAAATGCGTCGTTTACCATTTTCGGTCACTCCTCGATTGTCGATTGCCAGATAAACATTAACAATAACATAACAAAAAATCGTAGTAATAAAAACAACAGCACACATAAATAAATATATTGTTATTAGCTGGTTATGGCCACAATTTGAGCTGGAAAATTTGTAAGTGATTAAGATCGCAGCAACAAGTTACTATCGATTTATATTCGTCAATTAATTTAACAACCGTTTCGTGCTTTGTCACGTGTTCTTTTCTTTTATTTTTATGCATCTGTATTTCAGGAGCAAATCGCGTAGTGTGGATCATGGCCTTGCGGCGCCTTTCGATTTGGATTCATTGCGTTCTAAAGTTGAGCAGCGCTTTGAGAGTGTTGACAAATTGTCAAGTAAGTATACACATTTCTCAGCAGACTTTAAGAAAATTTCAAAATAACGTGCGTTTTTCGGTGTAGCTAGCGCCATCTATGATATTGCGCGCAAAGCTAAACTCACGTTAAGTTGGCGGCGCATTTTAAAATGTTTGACTGTTAACTTACAGCACACAATGCTGTTGTCGTACGTTTGTTATTTAATAGAGCAAATATAGCTTTTTATGACCGTAAGAATTCGAAAATAATTGAAAATGTTTGGAAAAATAGCCAAGATAATAGCCCACTTTATTATTATTATAAAAAAAAAGCTAATCAATTTAAATTGCGGTTTTTTAGATTGTGATACTGTTGTAAAAATGAGGAACAAAATGTTAACGTGCTGTGTTAAATTTTAAGTTAATGCAATAACTTTGCAATACATTAATAATTTGATGAGAACTTAAAATTTGAAATCTTATTAAAATGAAGTTTTTGTTGCATTTTTGAAGCTCGTCTCTAAAAACAAAAAGTGCAGACACTCATAAAAATATTGCTATAAAGTTCAGATAATGTCAAAATGAGTTAAGTTTCTTGGTAGCAACTATTTTGGCAGTTTGTCTAAAATTTAAACTTAGTTGGGGTGGCACCTTTTCGGCCAAAACATTATTTTTCACACTGTATTGCCAATTTTTAACCGATAAATAATTGTTTCTGGCTTTTAAGCGTCTAAATTAATTTTGGTGGACACTTTTAAACAGTTCTATGAATCAATAGCATAAAAATAGCCGCAACTAGCTATAAAATAGCTAAGTGGGCCTCAGTGGTTGTTAATAAACAAATAAACAAACAAACATATGGCGGCAATTAGCAAACAAATTTGAAATATTTATATCAATTTCTGAGTCATAGGGCCATGCTGAAATTCGGCTTACCTTGATAATAGTCGACTCTTATCAATTTTAAATAAATATGCTATCAATTAAGTTTTTCATTGGTATTTCGTGGACAGCGTTTCACTTGTTTTTCTTCCGTTAGTTGCTTTTTGATGCGAAAACTGCAGACTTTGCAAATTTTTGAGTGCAGCCTTTTCGCTTGCTGTCAGTAACAATGTTGTTGTTGATTTTGACTTTGTCGTTGTAGACATAACAGAAGTTTAGTAGCAAAAGAGAATGCGAAAAGGACGTACGATAAAAAGCTTCGAGTTATTTTATTCGTACGTTGAGCACAATATAACAATTGTTAGTTCTGAAAAGTTCGCGCGTTAGCACACGCTAGTTTATCAACAAAAGCTGATAAAAGATGCTGGAATTTGTTGAAATTTATTGGCGAAGAAATGTGATGCCATTAACTCCATCAATAGCCAGTAATGACTTTGTTGTTATCTTCTTGTGCCGACATTTTGAGCAAGTGGCGAAGGATGCTCTGGAAACGGGTGTGATATATTCACGTTTACGACCCGACGATGCTGAATTCACTGTGTTCGATCAGCTTCCTAAGCGTCAAAGTAATAATCACTTGTACAGAAAATATATTAATGAACATACATACATGCGTATGTATGTATTTTTATTGAAATTGTATTACTATCAAGTTTCTTAATTAACATGAACTGTTTTCTTTTTCGCAGAGCAAAAGTCTTCATTGCCCACCATACCCACCATTTCCTATACCGTGGGAAATCGCGACACATTGACCTCGGTAGCAGCACGTTTTGATACCACACCATCGGAGCTAACACATTTGAATCGGCTAAACAGCTCATTTATATATCCGGGCCAGCAGCTGTTGGTCCCCGATAAGAGTGCCAAAGATGATGCCTCCACCAGTTCCACTGGCACCAATGAGGGAGGGGGCGGCGGTGGCAGTATTTCTGGCAAGTCGAGTCCAATTGAGCGCAAATTCTCTAGCGATGAGAGCAAGCAGGAGAAAGGTAAGCGACGCTACTGGAAATGGTGTAATTGGTGCGATAATATTGAAGCTAATTTTGCAGCCAGACCAGCCTCTTCTATTCATTTTAGTTAATTAATTATTGCTTGCACTTTTATTCAAACGGCATTTTACATTTTAAATAACTTGCGCCGGCTATTACAAAGTAGTTGGCAACGCTGTCTAACAGCGCTGCACAACACTCACGCTGTGCCAGTGTGTGCCTCGCAATTGCCAACTTATCTTTTTTTATAGCTAGTTCTGTTCATTTTCAAAGTTCGTACTGAAAATTATTCAAAATTGCTACAGTCAGAAATTTGGATTTTTTATTCAGTTGTTTTGCTATAAATATTTTTTCCAAAAACCAACAAAACAGATTTAGATGCTTTTCAGCTAGAAACAGTTATTTTCCTCTAACGTGGCAGTCAAGTGTAATATTACATATAACATATAACGTTAAATATAACATTTTGGTATTTTCGACGACTATGGCGGTCACATTTTGATCACAATTCAAAACGGCGCGCCACTTTTAATAATTTGTTCTTTCGTTTTTTTTAGCAATAAATAGTTTTATTGAAAATTTACTTTCGAAAATGGATAAAATAAAGTCGAACAGTGTTTGTGACTAATCCAGTATTATGCCTCAGGCGAAGAAGATGTGTAAGAATGTTCAATTTAGTTAATTGAAAAAATTTAAATAATTCGACTAACTCTGTACATTTTTTTTTATAAGTTTTCTTAATTATTACTGAAAACTAAAAAAAGTTTAGTTTTTTAGTCTGAACTATTTTTACAATTTGATTAAAATTGCACGAGTTGCCAGCTTGGAATTTTGAACCGGGTGGCAACCCAAAAGTTGCGCTACTATATTTGTTTTTTTTTTTTTGTGTCGCATAAACAAGAGAGATAATAAGAACTACAAGATTTAGTATATTGGCCACATCGCAATTGAAAGTGGAGTGCAAGTGTTTTATACCTAAAGTGCAGAGTCGTCCATAGCATTCGTCTCAGCCTCAGCATGCACACGGCTGTATTTTGGCGAAACGGAGGTCATTCACGATTAATAATATTTGGTTATTTGATTCATCAATGTGCTAATTACACGACTGTTGTCAATTTCGGGCCTTGTCTGTTGCCCAAGCTGTACCTCGGCTGCTTGCTTACCTGTCAAAGCTGGGGGAGTCAGAGTCAGCACGTTGAAAGAGAAAAAAACTCAAAGCGAAAAGCAGCCACGAGTTGCAAATTTGCAGCTCACTTCATCATTAAGTTTATAGTGTCACATGGCGCGCATTTAGAGAGATTTAATTTTAAACTAAATATCACATAAATCAATTTGTGGCCCCGTTGACTTCCAGCCGAGTCAACTTATCTTATCAGACTGATAAAAATCACAACGCAGCTGAAAGCAACCCAAAAAAGACAATTGCTTCTGTTTAGAAACTTGCCTTAAAATGTATTTACACCAAGTACTTTATCTTACAGATATTCTTGAGGGCCTGCGTCCCGGATCCCCCAAGCCAGGACACATTGAGCGGGTGGTGGACAACAGTCAGGCCGAGGAGAATGCGGACAAGAGCGATGATCCTGTGATTACACAACGTTTTCTCAAGATCAATGTACGGCATATTACCGATGGCCAAGGCGTTGTCGGTGGCGTTCTATTGGTCACACGCAATGCCGTCATGTTTGATCCGAATGTCAGTGATCCGTTAGTCATTGAGCATGGACCCGAAAGCTATGGCGTGATAGCCCCCATGGATTTGGTCGTTAATGCCGCCATATTCCATGACATTGCACACATGCGTGTGGCAGGTGGCGCTGGACCGAGTGTTGCTGCCAGCAGCGGTGCTGACGCAGAGAAGCCAGAGATCTATTATCCCAAACCAGTATTAGTTGAGGAGGACTCCAAAGAGTTGAACGAGCAGCAGGCAGACATTGAGACCAATAAGCAACGTTTGGAGGGTGAGTTTAATCAGTTTACCAATGTTATTGTTTTTAAAATATTCCCTTTACGCCTGCAGCGGAAATTGGCTCGCTGGAGATCACCGATGATCAAGAGTCGCTTTGTTCCAGTACTGGACGCGACGGCGATGCCTTCCCCAAGACCTTTGAGCGTGAACGTGTCGAAGTGAGTGAATTAAATAAACATTTGATTAGAATCTGTAAACAATTATTTTAACCTATCTTCTAGGATGCATCAACGGAAGCCAAAGATAGCTCTAAGACTGACGCTCACAATGAGGAAGATGATAAGAAAACACTCGGCCTGACAAATACACGCAGCACGCTGGAGGAGCGGCGTAAAAGTCTCTTGGATCATCACTGGGCCATTCCGAGCAAAGATCGGTTAGTGTTTCTTCAATTTCGGTTGTCCCTGTTCTTTGTTTGATTTAAAATTTTGACACCCTCACTTCCAAGTGCAAAACCATTATTAATAATTTGTTATTCAACATTTTTTGTGTTTTTTATTTTCATATATCAAACCGCAACGTTCGTTATTAAAAAACACTATGCAAATTGTGATTTGTTATGCTTAATACAACATAAAACCCACACATACACACACCCACATACACGTATATAAATATACACACCACACGATGTTACCTGTAACCCGTAAATGACACCTCATCCCACAACGAAAACGATACAAAACACACATTTAATTGAAACGCACACGCCAAATACTTAGCTATTGTTTGTCTAATTCCCGAAGATCATCGGATGACGAGGCAGATAACGAGTCCAACGTAACCATAGACAGCGGCTCTCGCGTGCAGGATCGACATTCGACAGCCAGTTCAGTTAGTGGCGCTGCCACTGCAACCTCAGGTACTGCAACTGTTGGTGGTGGTGCAGCTGCTGCTGCGATTGGTGGTCCTGGCTTAATGCCGGGCATGTTGCCACCATCAGGCATTGATTTGGAGCATCTGGAGCAACTCTCGAAACAGTCATGCTACGATTCGGGCATCGATATACGCGAGCCCATACCCACAATACAACCGATACCAAAGAAAACAGTTTACAGCGACGCTGACATTGTCCTCAGCTCCGACTGGGTTCCACCGAAAACCATTGTCCCGACGCACTTCAGCGAGTCGCCTCCACGAAGCACGATTCTTGGCCAGAGCCTCGATGCTGGCGGTGCTCGCAAGAAGACTTCCAGTGTTAGCTTCAGCGTGGACGACGAGGCAGCACAACAGGTGCAGGTAGCTGCATCTGCAGCAGCTGGTGACAAGCAGGCCGAAAAGAAGAACAAGGTTTGTACTAATGATTTAATAGTATCGATTCCCAACCACTACAATACCGTAGTCAAATGCTTATGTTTACTATATATCCCTAAACCGAGTGTACACTTGAAAGTGTCAAGGAAACTCCACCAACATACAGAATAAAGTGATCGTAATTCACATTACATAATCTTAGACACACTTGATTCTGATTAATTGATTAAATTGATACAACAAATTTGTGCTGTTAATGATGACCAAGAATATATATAATTCATTGAATGTGGCCACGCATTTTTCACTTTGAAAGAATCTAAAAATTATTAAAAGCGATATTTTATAGATTTCATTCCTTGACGCGTACTTTAGTGTACTTAGGAATCAGCATATATAATAATAGATATTCTTAATGTTTAATTTAATTCCTATTTCACTTTCTTGCAGATGCTTAAACGCCTCTCATATCCATTGACCTGGGTGGAGGGCCTGACTGGCGAGGGCGGTGCACCGCCCGTCTCTGGCGGCAGCTTAAACAAATCGGCGGACACTGATTCGGCGCCCAATACGGGTGACTCCAATCAAAGTGTATTTTCGAAAGTATTCTCAAGGTGCGCAAATGAAATAACATTTAATAAACCTTACAGCAAATTAACTTCTATATAATTGGTGACACAAATTTCTTTATTTCATTGTGATAAAAAAAAAAAACAAAACAAACAAAAAACTAAAATATGCTTACCTTCGGTTAATGCGGATCGGCTGCTTTTGCAATACATATTTTCACTTTATGCTTTTCACACTTTCATACACATTTTTACACTAACACACACACATGCACACACCAACAAATGTAATCTCAATATATATATATATATATATATATATATGCATATCGGTTGAATATCAAATCATTTAGCTCGCCCATCACTCTGGTATCAGAGCTGGGCGGTAATCTATTTTCGAAAACACCGTCCGAAGAATCTGGTGGGTCACCAGTGCCGCCATTGACACCACACTCGACACATTCCGAGGGTCATATGACCTATGGGTAAGGACGGATCTGATTGGATGCTGTACGATGTGTTCATATGTTGCTCTTGATGTTCTTAATGTTGTAGATTTGTGAAACTCATCCAACGAATATCATAATCTATTGCTTTTAAATTATCACCTTAATTCATAAGCTAATCTCTTAAATTGTCTGTTTAGGTAGATATTTTTTTATTTGTTATATTAAACCCATATTCTCGCACTAGTTTGTCAATTATGTGACTTGATTGACTGATCATCCGATTAGGAACCATGAAAGTTTATTTTTACTAATCTTTTGCCCTTGATTAATCTCACAGGCGTTCGTCAATTGGCACCTTTATACGTCCACATTCATCAGAGGGCACGGCGTACAGCACAAAGCTGAAGGAGTCAAAGCCACAGCCGCCCAAGCTGGACTATCGCTCCATGGTCTCAATGGATGACAAGCCGGAATTATTTATCAGTGTGGACAGTAAGCAGTTTATTTCAACGCATTAGGTTAACAATGAAATTAATTGATTTATTTTTGCTGCTTATAGAGCTTATACCACGTCCAGCACGAGCCTGTTCTGACCCACCTTTGTATTTCCGCCTGCGCATGGGAAAACCCATTGGCAAGGCCATTCCACAGGGCACCACAGTCATGTCCTATGGCAAAAACAAGCTGCGCGCCGAATATTGGTTCAGTGTGCCTAAGAATCGGTAAGCTATCAATATCAATCGATAATCGAAGGCTAAATCAGTTGTAATCCTGTGTAACTTTGTGTAATCCTGTAGCGTTGACGAGCTCTATCGCTTCATAAATACCTGGGTGAAACACCTGTACGGTGAACTGGACGAAGAGCAGATCAAGGCGCGCGGCTTTGAACTAATCCAAGAGGATACCGAATGGACGAAGAGTGGCACCATCAAAACCGGTGGCTACAGCGGCAGCCAGGATGGCGAGGAAATCAGCGATCTCACCCGTGAATCCTGGGAGGTGAGCTCTATTTATATCCATTTCCTAATAGCGCACTCGCGTTTCTTCGTCTCTTTTCATATATAATTTTTAACCTATTGCTCTTTTATATGCGCTGAGTTTTTCTCTCAAATTTTTCTACTAAGTATATAAAATTACAAAAAAAAAAAAACCTAAAAAATCATTACTTTCTCAAGCTCTCAAAATTTTAAACCCAATAAAAAAAAAAAACAATATTCAAATAATAATATAACGAACTATTTATTTAAGATAATGCCTCGAAATTATTGAATTTTCTATGCAAAAACTTTTTAACATCTCTTGTATACTTTTCTTTACATTTATTGTACACGCGTTTTCTTCATTCTGTTTCTTGTCGTGTGTCTCTTTTATGTTACAATTTGCATTGATTTTACATAAAAAAAATTAACAATCTTTTAAAAAACACACACAAAAATCTGTAAAATGGGCAAAAAAAAAAAAAAACAAACGAAACAACCCGATAAAAAACAACTGAAACCAAAACTGAATTATGTGATAAATCTCTATACGACAGCTTCTAAAGGCGCCCTTCGCCAAGACCTACAAGATCATTAAAACGGCTTCGCATGCCGCATCGCATGATTTGGAAATGTTGGGCGGCGAGGTTAGGATTTAAAACCTTTTAATACGAATTCTTCCACCTAAACTTAACTAAACCGTGTTGTTAAAGCACTTATCTGAAAAGATCAATCCACTTTATGAACTTATGTGAAAATGATGTGAATTCTTTTAGTATATTTCGTTATTTATTCTGTTTTAGTTTCAAAGAATAATTAATTTTCTTTTCTTTTCTTTTACTTTTTATATTTTTGTTTGGCTCGCTCGTTCTTTTATTTCGTAGTTTTCCAGTTACACTTTTAAGCATCATGTTCTGTTTGTTCTTATAGTATTGTAACAATTTCTTGGCACATTTTCAAGCACTTTCTATGTGTGACTGTGTGTGTGACACACAATATTATCAAAATCAAAATCTAACAAATTACAATATTCATTTCAATTGTATTATTATTATTATGTAAAAGCATTTGGCACTGTTTCCATATTTCTAGTTCATTTGCACATTGGCTCATAATACAGCGAGCATTCAAAATTCACTTTACACTCTTACTATGTAACTTCTTATTGCGACATACGTTTACATATTGGCAACAATTTTTAATTCATCAAATTTAAGAAACTCAAGCATTTTCATCTAATAATAAATACGGAATGTAAACTTTTTCACATCTTCAACATTCTTCTCATACTGCCCATTTTAGAGAACTAGTTCCGTTGAGAACTAATTCGCTTGTCGACTATTTAAAACAACCATTCGAAATGCAATTAGAGTAAACGATACGACAATTGATGTAAAGTTTAAGAAACTATATATATCTTATTTATAAGGCGGAATAAGATAACAGACAATTAAACCAGTGGCAATCTATCTCTGAAGTTGTTTGCATCCAATATCTTGGCAACACTTTGTGGGCTTCTTTGAAGCAATTTCTTTGCATCGATCGACTTGCAGTTTATTATCAATCACTTCGTCAAGCCCTCAATACAACACTTATGCAACCACATGCGAGTCTGTTGCTCAACCGAGCATAACAACCCATTTACATAACTAAGTAACATACAAACCTGAACAAGTGGAAAGCAACTTGTCTCCAAAGTATTTTCCGTTTGGGCTAAAAGCCAACCGCGTTCTTGGCTCAAATTGTTATGCCAATTAGCACATTGTATAATGAAGTTTTAATCTAATTGGAGTTGGTTTTTAAAACGAATTGATTTGGGCTTTTAAGGTGAAGGCGAATCATCTTCTTTTTTTGTGCTGTTCGCATACAAGAATTAACAACTTTGATTCATTCAATAATTAGCGCATATATTTGTTTATTATTATTATGGTTCGTTTGGATATTTCGCAACATTGTCTGGCCACGTTTTTCTCACCCAATAAGTGTGCCCCACAGAGATATAAGTATGTAAATATGTTCGACCACGATTCACACGTCGTATGAGTAATTTCTTTTGTCTGCCGAGTTTTGCTTGGCTTATAAATTATAAACCTGATACGGTTCATAAAATAATGATATGAATTCTGTTGTTCATAGCTCTCGAACTCATCTATCTTTCAAGAGCCTGATAATGATTATAATTATTTCAACGATTCAGCCTTGGGATCTTCCCCGAGCTCATTATCTCTGTTATCTGTACGACGAGCAGGCAAACATCCACATCTGGTTGTAACTGATGCGGAATTTGAACGAATTGTTTCCTTATTGACTATAATAAATATACAGGTAGTTGGAAATAACAATACCGATAACCTATAAATATAATATAATAAAAGATCAAATTGACATAACATCGACAGCATCTTGAGCTCAAGAGGTTATCAAATTATATTTATAAGTAAATGTGTGTTTGGTTTTAGAATTCTATGGTTATATGAGGTTATAAATTGTATTCCGTTGTACTTATATAACTTCAGCTTGAGTGAGCGTTTTGACTTTGATAAGATTGAGCATTATGTATTTCCTTTGTTTACTACCGAAGTCAACATTCATGGATTCATCGTCTGCAGACTCCAGTTTAGTACCTGTCAAATTACGAAAGTGTTTTTTGTTTCAAGCGCTTATCGTTGACGGAGTCTAAAAATAAATCCAACATATGGGTCATGTGGGTTTATGTACTAGAAATGCGAGATAACATAAATATTATTAAAATGGCTCATTTATGCTTGTTAAGTTGCTAATATTGTCTGATATTGAATTATGTTGCGATATAGGGTATGTGTCTAATTGACATTCAGAATGATGCATTTATTGTTTCTCTGTTAACAGTAAAATATATATAATATTTAACGAACATATCGCGGATATCGCCAATGTCTCCTATTCTACCATATATATTTGTATATACTATATTTAAACACAACTTAAAACATTTGTGTAATTTGACGGAATGAGAAAATGTTTTTTATAAACATTCAATTTGTTTATCTTAAAAATTCCATTTAAAATGCGTTTATATACAAGAAATTAGCAATAATTTTTTAATGAATAGATCGAAAGCGTTCTAACACATCTATAAATTATATCTATGTATATTAAAGGGAATAGTTAATTTAATTAAAAAGAAACTTACAGATTATACCTCAATTAAATAGCTATATGTGCAAGATATTTATTTGGTGGATATTCAATACACACCGAGATTTTTTGCCCTCATAATTTTGATTAGTTACATACTCGCCAAATGTACTATGTTATTTTTGTAAAACAAAGAAAATTAAATGTGCAATTTTATATATATTAAATTTTTCAGTTTCAGTATTTCTATTTCTGGTCATTTAAAAGGGCAACCAAAATTAAAATGATGTATAAAAGTGTATCTACCAGAAACTCGCACATAAATAGATGCATATTTATAGTTAAAGTATGATACGAGTTTGATAATCAATATGGCTTCGATTAACCGGTTGGATGTGTTATACTTATTGTTTTTGTTGTGATTTCATCTATGACAAACTAAAACTGAGCGTATGCCTTTAAAATAAATAAATGCCTTCATTCATTCAACAAAAGAAAATTTGCATATAAAGAATTGCTAGTGGATGATAAAATACATGCAAACTCATTAAATGGATAGAGAAGAGGAAGGCGAGGGGGATGGGGAAGGGGAAGGGGAAATGTGTTTGATCTTGAGCTCAAACTACTATAATATATAAATGATATAAGCGTGCACATAATTTGCATGCATGTATGCATATGTCTAAACATATCATATTCAGAGCAATCCATTTAAAATTTCATCATATTGTACTAAACAACAATTAATTACGGACTTAAATTAATTACGTTTTATTCAATTGTACAGCTCTTGTCATTTAGCCGGTTATTGTTCTTGTTATAATTGTTGTTGCTGTTGTTGTTGTTGTTGTCGATATTTGCGTATCATCATCATCAACATTGTCGTCGTCTGGATCCGGTTTTTTTTGGGTTTCTATAAAGTGAATTCATTTGGAGCTCATTTTCTAATTTAGGCAATTCAGTCGATCGATCAGATTCGGTGTAATATGGGAGCTCTTGTTATTATTGATTGGCCACTAATTGTATAGGGACACACATAGTCAAATAACTGTTGTAACTATCTAAATAAAAAGTAGACATATTTTTCTCATTGTTTTTTAAATAAAGTGCATCAAATGTGAAATCCAATTATAGGTATTTATTCTTCTAAACCAATGTATGTGATGTTTTTTTACTGTCAGAACAATTGCATGACCAACTGTCTATTTGTATATACTCGTATGTACAACGCCGTGTCGTACTTGTCCGATCAATTAGTTTCAATGAATTTGTACGGCATCTACAACGACATCGCTTTGTTGAGCAATTGAGGAGAGTGCGATCCCCGGCTCCATAATAGTATACAAATTTGCATATTGCCAGTTTGTTTACTTTTAGCTAAAAATCAATAAATGTTATTAATATGAATGCACATTCCTCACAATAATAATAATATATGTACTTTCATTGCAATTACAATATTCTTGATGTCACTTTGAAGATCGCGATGAACCTCAACTGCATTTATGCCATACTAAGTTTAAGTGGCTTCTGAGTTGGCTTAGATACAGAAGAAGGTGTGGAAAGAGTGTCGACAATTTCAACCCGAGCAATAAGAGAGCTGACGAAACTTTTTAATACTGCCGAAGTTTATTTTGAGCGAGTTTTGAGTTGAAAGACTAAACAATGTAAAAAATACGTTAAAGACTGTAAATTTTACCGGTCATTATAAACATTATATGATTGAAATTGAGCTGCAGCTTGTGGAATAGTTGATAAGCGGTAATGTAAATACAAATTCCGAATACTTCAGGTATTACTAATCGCCTCCATTAAATAGTATGTATGATTTCCTGTCCACAAATAACTCTGCACTGGAAATGTTGGAATTGTACAATTTATGAAATTTGCAGACTGCAATTGAATTAGACATGTCAATGGGAATGTTTGAATGTAAGAAAACCCCACGAAGCGACCCTTTTCTGTTCAATTAAGCTCAATTCAATAAACATCCCCTGCAGAATGATGAGTCGCTTTTGAAACGCTCTACACTCGCCGAAGAACCGGTAGATTTTAGACTAAACCTGATTTTGTTTTAATGAAACATACAAACATTTTAACAACTAAGCTAAAATCTAAACACCTACCTTGAATTTGTAATCTTCTTAGTTGATTATATTGTATTGATGATAACATAAATATATATTTACTAATATACATATATATGTAGATCGAGACTGCAACTTAATAAGCGTATCAAAAAATACTTGAGTTTGCAGCCTTTAAAACCAATAAGAGAGTGAGCTACATATAAATTGCAGAGTAAATGCATATTATGCTGTTATTTCTCTACATCATACGTGTAACTGTACAGTGTACACCAGAGAGACAGAGCAAAACAAAAACGATGCAAGTAAACGAAAGCTCTCCGTTGCGCAGCATAGAAAACGCACGCAGCTTAAGCAGCTACAGTGGTGTCCAAAATGTGGTGTCCGCTGCATGCAGGGACGGGCTTGACGTCGACTGATGATGCCGCTAGACAAGTTATCAGCTGGCATCGCGTCGTACGTTTACGACGACGCGTCGCTGCTGTTGAGCCACGTTTGTTGTTTTTGCTGCTACTGCTGCTGTTGTTGTTGCTGTTGTTGTTGCTGTTGCTGTTGCTATTGCTATTGCTGACTGACAGATTGACGGCGACAACAACAGCGGCTTCGACCGTTGGGCTTGTTTGTGGGCTGTTTCTGTTTCTGTTTTAGTTTTCGCAACACATTCAAGCCGCACAGTCGCAATCGTTGCCGTTGCCGTCGTTGTCATCAGCAGTTGTGATCAGCGGCCTTTCTTTTGTGTACATAACAAATTCAAATTTCAATTGAAATACATCTACATATATAAATATAAATATAAATTCAACAACAACAGCTACAACCAAAAAGTGCTAAATTCTTATTTTTGTGTAATTTCAATGTGACTTTGTTGCTCAGTGTTGTTCTCAACTTATCAACAATCCTAAATTATATATGAACACATTTAAAGATCAACACTTTGGCATACACACATATATGTACCTAATTGTTTAAAGATTTTACGCTCTCTTGGCCTAAGGCCGGGGAATTGCCAATCAAAGACCGTATCCAAAATTAGCAACGCCTGCGCAGCGAGAAAACCGAAGAACACAGAGAGCAGCAGTAAAATACTTTAAATATAAATACAAACCAAAAATACAAGAAATACCAAAACACCGTCGCCAAAATGAGCGTCAAACCGATAAAATTATCCAAAATAGCCAAATATATTAGGAAAAAGGTAAATAGACAGAGCACAACAACAAATATATATACAAATATAGTATCTACATAAACAACATACTACATAAATGGGAATTGAAGAGATTCTTTAATTTTAAATTTAGTTGGGATTTGATCAGCGATCAGTGCAAATCATTATTTTGTCTTGATATTCACATTTGTCGTGGGTGAAAGTCAAGAGAAATAAGAGAAAACCGAAAAAACTAAGCGAAAAATATTCGTCTAAAATTCGCAAGTATTTTGTAATCGCAGCGCGTTTCGAAAAAAGCAGATGGAAAAACAAAGAAATAAAAATAAATAAGAAATATATTTGTATATTCAATGCCTTGGCCATAAATGACGATAGTCCAACATCAAGTGTCCATATTGAATAGTGCACAAACTCACAATACCATCGATAAGGTTGTGTCTGTTGCATGCAAATTCATTTTGCGCCATGTCCGCCAGCGGCAGCAACAACAACGACAATAATAACATCAACAACAATATCAGCGATGTCCCTGTAAACGCCTAAAAAGATGAGCTAGAGATATAATTAGTGTCCAACAGAAGATGGGCCAATGTTCGCCATAAGTTGCCTCATTGCCCCATTAAACGTTGCACAAACATATTGTAAATTGCCGTCAATTGGCTTTGTAGTGATGTCTATATAAAGTGGAAATTCACAATTCAAATACTTATCATTTGCTTTTCAAGAAATATATATTCGCATTTGTAAATATAACGTCAACTACATACTATATTAAATTTATCACTCTTCTTACTTTTACCTAAACAAATAAAATGCATTTTCTTTGTTTTGGGGAATGAGGTTCTTCTATTGAATGTATTATTAGTAAATTAGCTGATCGACACGTTTGTTCACATGTTTTCTCCATATCAATTTCTCTACATTTGTTTCAGTTTTTTATTTTTCTTATCTTTCATCAAATTCAATGCCAAAAATCGGTGAGAGAAGATTCAAAAATGTTTCATATTATTTTGTTTTACCTTGTTGAAACTCGCTTTCAAAGAGACCCAACAAAAAACAAAGAAGATACATTGAAAAAGGGTAATGTGAGGTATGCACGACCTACAGAATACACTTTAAAGAAATATTACAATTAGTAGTTCATTACCCCCATAATTTTTAAAAAATTTTAGCTTTATTGTCTAGAGTTGATTAAAAGGGAAATAATTATTTCACTCAAGTCTTTTGATCTAAATAAAGTCTATAATTTAGCAGGTTTAAGGTCGCAACTAGTTTCTTCTTTATATAGCCCATAATTAAGATCTGAATTTAAGCAGGTGGTTCGACGGGTTTTCGGCTAGTCTGCTGAATATGAATATTAAGTATACGTTGAGTATGCGTTAAACATTTGACATTTCTTTCACCTTTGGGCAGATGTGAGACATAAACAGGGCGGCACTTTGGGGACTACAATAAGCTTATTTTAATTGAAATTTCACTATAATTAAATGTAATTTCTATACTTTATTTATCTGCACTCCATGACACAAAGCACAAAGCGAAATTTAATGCGCATTCGCAGTCAACCATTTGTGAAGAGTGCAGGTTTATACTGGTATTATGTATTTGGCTTAGATTTCAAATATGTATATATATAATATAAGGAAGGTGTGTCAAATGACGGCATCTGCTATTGTTATTATTAACTGAGATTGGATTTGGGATTGGTGTTACTGTATGTTACGTGAAAGCGCCACCTGTTGATCAAAGCATCTGAAAACTGTGTGCAAAGTACAATTTGTATAAGAGAACGTTCTCAATAATTAGTTAAGTTCTGCATTCTTCAACCGGAATTATAATATATTCCATGGGCTAAATATACACAAATGTTCCAGTCAATTACGTGAGTTCCAGATATATTCATATAACTTTACGAGTAGTTTGTATTTAAATTAAAGAAGAAGCTGTCGATTAGCGTATGCTATAGTCGTTTTAGTTAGTCCTGAGTTTCGGTTTCGGTCTGTGATGTTCTTTGTTTAAATTGTCAGAAAGCAGCTGGCAATCTGTTGTATGAGTTGAATTCTCTGACAATGGATTCCGAATTATACAGACTACGGGGTCATAAAGAAGAAGACAATGGATTCGATAACTGGATAACATAAACACGTGAATACTTCATCAACACATTTTTAATACGATTGTTTATCATCACGCTGACAGAATTGACCGACTTGCATACCAAAAATAACACTAGGCAACATACAAAAACCGAACGGAACCAATCCCACTTTCTTATAATACTGAAATCAAATATTAATAAACAAAAATTTGTTTGTAGACCTTTTTTTCATATTTTCACGGGGTTTTCAGAGTTACGCAAACATTTGTGAAACGTGACATTTTCTTGAAGCTTATGAATATATCGAGAATTCATTAATGTACAGTTTTAAATGTTAACCAGTGCATTTCTTTGTCTGTAAAATTCTTTGAAAATGTTTAAAAAGTTCTGACATATGGTTTGAGTCTTTATTAGCATAGCTGCATCAGTTTAAAATATAATAAATCTAAATCTGTATATAGCATCATTTTAAAGCTAGGTTTATTTTTGTCGTTTTTGATGACTTCCAGTCGGAGTCGGAGTATGAAACTTTGTTACCTAGTTTAATTGCGATTTTCAAGCCGGATTTGAAATGAGAAGAGGTATAACTACTTTTCTTGCACACTATACGGTTCAAATGATTTCACATACATATCGCATTTCTAATGTGATTAATCCTTGTTGTTTCTAATTTACGCCCACAAATTGATTTGGTCCGTTGTGTGATAACGCAACAAGTTAATTGAAATCGCAACACATCTGGTAATAATAAAACAGAAACCTGTTCAAACAGCACTTGAAACAATCAAATTAACCCACAAAAAATGCTCGGCGACAAAAACAACAACAGCCTTGGCCCGATGAAGCGACAACAACAATAAGTGTAAAATATATACATATATATATATTTTTTTTTTGTTTAACTTTGTAATATTTGGTTTTTGGGCTAAAGCTCGTGATGTCAATGGCTCTAAAACAAATTGCCGCCAACTCATGCCCCAATTGTTGAGGACCAAAATTTGCAGCGCCATTAGAGCGTCATCAACCTGCCAATAAATACATAATTTGCACTATTGGCAGCAATTAGTAACCAAATAAAGTATACGCATCGTTAGCAACATGTTGCTGACAGCAGAAATCTCTTATCGCCATTCACCAAATAAAATATGTGTGTTAAACAGTAGCAACCACAGACAACACTGACACACACACACTGAACAGCAACAATGTCGAAAGTTGAAAAGCTCGACTAAGAGCGTTCAAAAATAGTTAAGAGAGTACTTCACACACACACACACAGCAATCTTATACGCTCTCGTTCCCGCTCTCTCTCTCTTTTTTTCTTTATTTGACTGAATCCCCCCCCCGTTTCTTTTTTTGACTGAACTTTTTTTGGGCCACTGTGTGCGCCTGTTCTTACATTCAGTCATTCCGTCAGTCAGCAACTTGTTTTCCAAACACGCACACAGCACAAATGTAGAAGGCGAAAAAATCAGTGTACTAGAAATAACAAAAAAGTAGAAAATATAATATATGCATATAAATAAACATTTGTTGTACAAAGTTAATGGTGTGTTGTGTGGCTAAAGTAAACAACATTAACAGTTAGCTGTTAACGTGTAACAAAATATTGGAAAAACAATTGAAAAGCATAGAGCGTGATAAAAACTGCGGCAACAACACAAAAACACAAACAACGAAACGAAAGAAGAAAAAAAAGTTGTCTCGTGGGTCACAAGACCAAAACCAGCTGTGTGGCAGAGCGAGAGAGCGGGAGAACGCGCACGAGAGCGGGAGAACGAGAGCGTGAGCGTAACACAAAACTTTGAGAGCGGTGCATGCAATGTTATTGCTGAGCACGACAAAGCTTTTACTCACACTGCTGTCCATAAAAGTTGTACAGCATAACGACGCTGCATAAGCTTTGACTGACTGAGCTTCGAATTGTTGTCGTTGTCGTTGTTGTTATTGTCAACAACATGTGGTTCATTGTCGCACTGTTCGCAGTTGCCGCTGCTTGCGGCGTAGCTGGCCGCAAATGGGGCCGTTATTTGTATCTGCATTATGGGCGCCACTTGCTGCCCCGCTCAATGCTTACAGCTAAAAACCGCTCGCCCACGCCCCCCCTCTCGCCCACTAAAGATGATCAGAGCTTGGAGGCGTTGCTCGACGAAAGTGGTGAAATGCACGAAACGGTGAGTGGGATGAAGAGAAGTGAAGAGATGATGCAGAGAAAGCAAACTGATAAAGTTGAGAAAAGATGAATTGGGGGTTTATGTACAGTGGCATCCCAGCAACTATTTCTAAAGTTGTCTCTTCTTCTTGCGTGCGGAGTTCCATTTATATCGATTACTTTTACAATTTAAAAATCAGAAGGAGAAAAACACTTGATGTACTCTGTGCACTTAGGAACAACTCGTTTGGCATGTTCGATAATTTGCAATATTTGAAAGTATTGAGAGTATTTATATAGTCATTACACGAACTGCTTTAGAGGCAAAAAATAAAATATAAAAACCAAACTAGTAAGAATTGAATATAGTATTGTTGCATCATTATGGGATACACGTGTCTTCTATAATGACAAAGTTAGCTGGACTGCAACGCAGTCGTATTAAGTTCTCGAATCACATTCTCTTTCAAGATAATTGTTTGCTCCAATGTGCAACTATTATAGCGTCATCATTACATACGACCTATGTATGAACAATACACTTTGTCAGTGGTATTGTGCATGGGAAGTAAGGCTAAATGAACCCAATTTGTCAGTCTGTCAAATGTCGACCACTTTAATTACCCCCCATTTGAGTATTTGAGTGTTTGAGTGTGGGTCAATGCGCTCAATGATGCCCTATAGAGACCTGCCTATATATGTATATTGTAATGACTGTCTCAAAAGCCTGACAGCTTTATAGTGTAATATCTTTTGTTTAACATCTGTATATTTAACTGTCCTATTGTTTAAAAGTCTGTTTGACGTTGACAAACAGCACACCTTAACTTACAGCCTTGCAGCCTTATAGCCTGGCCATAACTAACCTAACGCACCTGAGGAACGCACAACGGGAACTTATTAAATATTGTCATAGCCGCAAAATTGTGAAAATAGGAAGAATACTACAGAAAAGTAACGTGTGTTCGACTGGACAAACTGCGCACCACAATAAAATTAAATTTCACGCCCTCTTTATGCACTGAAACAAAGTAATTGCCGATAAGTTGACGGAACGAGAATGAGAAGCAGAAGGAGAAGGAGAAGTAGAAAATGCAAACAGGAATTACTTAGTTATATTCTGTGTGTGCCTTTTAGCTACCAACTATATTTGCTATACCAATCAACCTGCTCTGATAAGAAATAATTAGGAGAACAAAACATAGAAGAAATTGAAATTGAGAATAGAATTGGAGTCCAAGAATTTACACACTGACTTTTTAAATTATTCAAGTGTGAAGTACAAAAAGAAGCACATCAGCATTATATACTTATTTAATTATGATCTTGATTATGAAAGGCAGCTAAGCTACGTACTTTTTTGATAAACTCCACAATATGCAGGTGAAAATTTGAAGATCATTCAAAGATCTTCAAAGATGTTCCCGATTTGATAAGTTAAACAAATTATATAAAAAGCTTAGATTATAAATTATCTTCATGTTATTCAATTGAGAAATCTTTCTATCATCTCTATATTTACTTTAAGATGAAAAAAACACTGATATTCCAACTTTTCTTTTTGTAGAAATAGTTAAAATTAAAGTTAAACTCAGCAAAGATCCTCAACAAGTTTGAAAAATAAGTGGGTTATATACCTGTTCGGTTAAAATTTTTTTGCAATGTCACTGAATATTATTTAAGTATCATGTGTTCAATAAAATAGTAAATGAGACCAAAAAAATATAAATAAACAAACATGTACAACTATCTGTATAGCTCATGGAAGTATGTAACTTAGTAGAAAATCTTTTTTAAATATCGGATATCTGGAGTAACATTCAATTTCTATCTTAACAATATCATATCTACCAAGTTCTCTTCTTTTTTGGACTTCCTAACGAACCTAACAACATAGCGAATCGTCTTTGACATGACTTGTGCATAAACTGCACACACATGCAAATAAAATATATAGATACATTAGTATAGGTACGTTTAGTTACGCTCTGACGCGACTGTCAACTGTCGACGGAGTAGCATTTAACCCTTCTAGAGCCTGTCTTGTCTTGCTTTGCTCTGTTGATTCCCTCTCGGTCCAGAGAGAGAGAGGAACAGGGAGAAAGAGAGAGAGAGAGAGAGAAGTGTGCTATCAAATTACTTAAAGACCGAGCTCAATACTCGTTTGGCCGGCTTGTTTGGGCCATGTTGTTGGCTTCGTTTGTATTTGCCAGTTTCTTTGGTTTGACTTGTACTTTTGGCCACGTTTTCTGTTGGCTGCTTTTTGGTTCAGACAATTATTTGGCTCTCCGACTCACCGAGCCGCAATTCAATAACCAGTTGATGTGGAACCGTTGTAGAACATGTTTGCCGCGCCACTTCAATCAGCCAAACATAAGGTACTTTAGCCAAAAGTGAACTAGTGCATCCCAAAACTGTGTTGACGAGTGTAAACAAAAAACCGAATTCATTTCTGACAGATTTAAATGTGTTCCAATTTCACAATTGCAACATGTCATGAAATCGAATGAATTTCATAATAATATTTATTTTCCCGGTTTGCAAATTTAATTTGTTGGGATAATTATCAGTAAATTTTATTATCAATATATATGATAATAGATGCGACTTTAAATAACATCTCGACTATCTTATCGGACAACAGCACCAACAGAATTTTGCAAATTATTATTTTTGTTGTTGCGTAGTTAGTATTTTCAATTGAACATTGATAAACAGGAATTATTCTATCCTAAGTACATCAGATCCGTTAGATTTTTGTCTTCAAAAGACTTTATTATTGAAACTTTCGGAATTTGAGGCTATCTTATCAGAGGAATTCCCATTAGAATAATAAATAACAAAATAATCATAATGATTTTATACTTAATGAAAAACTTACCACAGTTTGACCAATTACATTATATTTTACTTTCTATAATTGTTATTAATTAATTATAAAATGTGGAATTTTATGAATTTTATAATACAATAAACAATTAGATGAATTTGGGTTTTGTCACCACAATTACGTGACTAACTGTATATGCAAATGCGTATCCTAGTCAGCATTGAGTTAATTATAGATTTCGAGTTGCATTTTAACATATCAAATAGATCGATAGAATCTTATCATTGGAGCTGAAACAACTTTCTAAGCTGCCCACAGATGCAGGAACTACTCGAGTGCATTGATATTGATTTCGATATTATTTAAATAAAATAAATAAATAGTTGACATATCTGAAGTCAGTTGCCGCTGTCTTCACTTCTGGCTGACGTCATGACGCGTCATTTCCACCAGTTCTAAAGCGAAACAAAAGTGAAGATAAACAATGCACGACATCATTTCAATAGGTATACAATAGTTAACCAAACTACGTACCAGACTAAAGTTTAGTTTATAATTAACGACTGAGAGTATGCCCAGTAAATAGAACTGAAGTCTCTCTTTATCAGAGAATTATTGATAAAGATTGAAATATTGCATCTTAATTAGTATATATTAGATATTGTATCTCTTCTATCAGTAGAGGGTATTAATCAACGGCATTTTACAATTAAAACTGCTCTAAACAATTGTACTAATCGACTAGAAAATACCCTATGATATAGGAGTATTTATGTGATTTTTAACACAATGGTTTTCATGGATCGACTTGTGAGTTTATAGTTGAATATGCCCAAGCCAATCATTGTTTACAGGGTATAGAACTGCTCAGAAAATACCGGCAGGCAATTTTCTTGATTATTATTTATATTTTTATTATTTTCGCCAGCCTTCCAACTCAATTCAGTTCAAAACAAACTCAAACTTGACTCTGCCGCTCTCGGGCAAATTGTTGCAGGCAAACAATAATATATTTATACAGACATATGCATACATATATATACATATATTTATATGAATTTGTTGAGTTTGTGTTAATTGAGCGACGACGCGACGCGACGCGACTCGACGCGTCCGTCGAGTCGACCAATAAAAGGCCCGAACCAAAGCAGCAGCCAGTTGGCAGTTGTGAGTTGGCTTTTGAACGTGAAACAATTGAAGTCGTACAGTGCAGAGTACAAGATACAAGATACAAGATACATTAACGGAGTTCATTCAAATATATACGATCATATTGTTAAGTGTACCACGTGCCGTGGCGTCGTATACTTAATATTTAAAATATATGTGATGACAATGTGCGAGTTGATTGTCAATCATTCGCTCAAACATGAGGTACACACACCTAGTATAATTCATATCAATTATTAAAATACAATTTCAAACAGTGTCAACTCTGTTAGTGTTGTCTCCGGTGTAAAGAGAATAAACTGGTTACCAGATCAGAGATCTAATCGCATCTTTATCCATACTCCATATTCCATACTCCATACTCCATGCACAAAACAAAACTGTCAATGACATTTAACTTTTGCAAACGTTGCGGAATTTTGTTTATAAATATTTGCTTAAAAGCCCGTCCTAAAATTATCGGTTAAATAAATCGGTCATTACTTTACACTTATACAGTTCATATCTGGACACCTCCACATCTTGTCACGCTTCAATTCGTTGGTTTATTGTTGTCATTTTGATGATTGTGGCATATAGTATTTGAGTAGACGGATAATTATAGCTGCGACAAAAATGAGTTTTGAATTTTCAATCTAATTGGTGTCTGACCCCATTTTGGCTACACTGAGCGAAATGACCTTTGAGTGAATTGTCAACTGTAAATAGAAGAGATTTGCGAATAGTTTTAATCATAACTTCATTATTCATGCGTGTGGTAAATATTTGATGTTGCAATCTAACAATCTAACAATATATTTAAAACTTAATCTTGTTCCAAACAAGATGATTACAATGTGTACAGTGTACAGGTTTCGCCTTCAGTTAGTCATGCGTAATATATCTAAAAGTCCATTATCAATTCAGAGCCAATTTGAAGCGAGGTCGATGCTCAGTTGTAGACTATAGAGGTTGATGTAGATACTTGCAAACTGGCGCCAAAAAACTAGACGACAATTGCATAAATTTATGCAATTCATGCATAATAATCAACGGAACCGAATAATTGATTTATTGGTGACTACACAAGAGATCTCTTAATGCCAAATCGAAATCGAATTCAAGGCACAATCAACGACGCGACGTGTGTTTTTATCAATCGATCAATCCACGAGTTGCAACATCGCATTCAAGTACTCTTATTGTATTCTAAATACATTAAATCAACTTGGAGATAAACTTTTCTACGATTAATCGATTGTCAATAAGTTGCAGCTCAGTTATATCTTAATATCTCGAGGGAGGGGATTTTCCGATCAAGTTGTGTCGTCTAACGAAGTTGCTAATGGTTCAAGCACGTTCAGTTTTATAACTTATTGAGTTCATGGAATTAATTATGAGTAGTCCACGAAATTGAGAGTAAACGACTTGAGGATGAACTACAAATTGAGTAAAGGCCATGCATCAAATATGTTGTAGAGTTTATTTACTTAACTCTTATCATTATTTATAAGTATACGGGTATATAGTGCTTATCTATTGGGCTGTCGCTTCAAATACTCGTATTTGTTTAATAGTTTATTTCTATTTTATCGCAAATTAGAAAACTATAACAGGCAGTAAAAGATGCATTACAGTCAAGTTAATTATAGTCGAGCTGTTCATTTTTGTCAACTTTAAACACACCCCCAACTACTTAAATAATGTACTTCAATTCGGGTGTTTTTAGAACTCCTCAAATTAGAATAACTGCTTATTTTAACACTTTTTTTCATCATACTCGTATGCTAAAATTGTTTAGGTGGTTTCCTTGGCAGTAGCAACGACTACTTATGTCTTTTGTGTTCGAGTAATTTGTTATCTCGAAAGTCATCAAACAAACTCAGATATGGAATAACAATACACCAGTAATATGACGACACTCGACACTCATATAGCGCCAATTGGCGCCTTCAAGCGATTCCCAATGACGTCGACAATTTAATTTCCATTTTCCTCGCACGCTCCTAAATGATATGTGTCACTTGCGTTGCTCAGAAAGAGCAGAGGAAAGTTCAGAATCCATCACGATTAGTCACAGCTCGAATAGAATTTCACATATTTGTCAAAATTTCTGCTATCGTTAAGATTCCCGTTAGTCGATTATTTTTATGTAGTGATACGAATTCTTTTTATTCTGTTGCTTCTGTTAAAAGTTTACATGCGTTAAAAATATGTTCACTACCAATTCAAAGGCAAGAGACCCCATAAACTATAAGGAATTGATAAGGAATCGTGAGTAAACTATATCTTATTACGTTCACGGTTTCTGAACGTATTCCAAACAAACCTAAGTGATTTACAATCCCGAAGATAACCCCCGCATATAGTTTGCTATTTTATTTAAAAATAACCGTTGAGGGAGGGAAATATGAGAACAAAGCGACACCTAGCGTTCATTGGACGAACTTGATTTAGGATATGCAGATTCATATTTCTAATCTCGCAAAGAATGACGTACAATTAATCTGCAGTATAAAGTACTGTAAAAACAATTACAAATGGAAATTTCTCAGTCAGCATGCGTTGAAAATATTTGAATTGTGTTCAACTTTCGAGACTTAGCAGTCAATCAGTTTAAGGTCGTATCAGTTTTAGTATTTTTGTATTAGTTCAGTTTTATAGTCAGCTCAATCGGAAACAGTTCTCGAAATATTTAGTTTTTTTTGTGTAATTTCTTTCCCTTTTGTACGCATCTAAAATATAAAATTGTGTAGATCTGTGTCCAAAATTCAACGTACTTTAAATACGCAGTGTGATCTATAATAGCTCGAAAATGAGCACATCTAAGAATTTCGGACTGAGTCAGTTTGCATTACAGAATGTCAAGGCCCAAAGTGGTCTTGGCCAAGTGTGCAACTTGTACAAGAGTCGTGTGGCGACTGCTCTGGCTCAAGGTTCAAGTCTGGCAAGGAACAATAGTAATCACCATAATGGTGGACGCATCAGTAAACTGATTGGCGTGAAGAAAACTCTGGTTAATCAAATGCAGGGCATGGCTCAAAACGCTCGACCAAAGATGAAGACGCGTCCCTTAAACTTGGGGATGAGCTCAAAGTACAGCATCTATGGCCAGACGAAGTTGTTCTCCTCGGTGAGCAGTCTTCATGGTCGGAGCAGCAGCAGCAGCAGCAGCAGCGGCGGCGGAATAAGTCCAGCTGTGAATCACAGACGATGCTTGTCCAATCTCAGTCCACGGGAGAATCCTGTGCGTTATATTGTGCATCAGCGGTATCATCAAACCGGCAAGTTGCAAGAGAAACGCAATGAGGATATTGCCCGGGACATAAGTCAGTCGATAAAAGCGGATCTGATGGATGTGGACTCGCATACAAAGCGGCTCATCAGTTGCTCCAGATCGAGATATTCAAATACGAACGCCAATGTCACAACGGAGCAGAAGGCTGCCGTGGAGGAGGACGACGAGGAGCAGCAGCTGGTTCAGAGACCGAAATTTCCCTACGATCCTCTTGAAGGTTGGAATCATCCTCGGCCTGTGAAAAAACTTGATGCGATGAAATTCGCTGATGACGGACGCGATTCCGATATCGATCTCGATCTCGTCAGACAGTGCAAACCGTTGCGCCGCAAGTCACGGAATATACGCTACAAGGACGAGTCCAATCCAACGAAGTCAGTAGTTAACCAACAGTTCGTCCAGCCCAGCCTGCAGAGCCGCGCGTTGCGAGCCCAGTTGGGCGAACTCTATGTTAAGAGCGCCGTGGAGCGCATCAACCATGCCAACCATCGGAAACATGCCAAAGATGCTGATGCTGATGACGATGCCGACGATGATGCTAATGACGAACTGATGTCAGTTCACCAAACGAACAGCAGTGACTTGGATGCAGGATGCTTGGATGCTCGATTTAAGCAATCCCCAACGGAGCGCGACTTTATCGATCGCAACGTCTTGAGTTCGAAGCGCGACGAGAGCGACTTGAGCCGCATGGATGAGCAGTATTACCAATCGAAGATGGCTGCCAATTTGATGAGCGCCTCGCAACGCGTTATTAACAAACAGTTCGAGGGGTATCGCAAAGAAATGTCCGATTCACGCAACAAACTCAAGCAAATCAAGCTGGCCAAGAACATGGTCAAGACGGTCAATCCGATGCCACCGCCATCATCGAAGGCAACCTTACGGGCACCCGGAGTGCCCAAAACGCGGCTCAAGGCAATGGTCCGGTCGAAGGAGTCGCTCAAGGGCAAGACGACGTTGGGCAAGACGAAGGCCAAGGGTGCCGCACAATTGTGGAAGCGCAAGAGATCGGATACAGCCACCATGCTAGACAGATATGGCGAGCAATATATGGAGAAGCTGTTGGAGAAACCAAAGCGTTCAATTCCCTGCTTACTCTCGGAGCAGGCGGTTGAGAAGAAGAATAAGAGCTCGGAAAATATTAAACTGCCATCGGCCAACCAAATAGTGCAAATGCAAATGGGCGAGATGCGACGTCATCAGAAGGATGAGGGTTATCCGAATGAAAACTTGCAAAACGTTATGCAAATGCCTGTGGAATATTCCAAGGAATCCGCTGTGCAACGTTTGGGAACGCTTGTTGAGAAACGTGCCACATCCTTCTACCAGCAAAGTCAACGTGCACGTCATTGACCATTAGCCCTTAACCTTTAACCTTAACATTAACCCATTAACCCATTAAACCAAGCGAAGGACCAACCTAGGACTGTCGAATCTGATTGGGGTTTCTCTTCAGTCGTGTAATCTATCAGATTCCATCAAAATTTTAACTTTTCCTGACTAAATTCCATGCGATGCAAAGTTCGAGTGAAATCATTGAAATTCCAAACGTCTTAATGTCTTTGTCCCCAAACTGATTTCCGATAATTGTATCCATTATACATTCCGTCGAATAAAACAAATTTTTTGCGTATTAAACTTGGTGTTTTATTTGGAACTTTTCGGTCTCTTTTAATGAATTTAATTAGGTTTTCATTGTGGTTGACATTGCTGCCAAATTTCAATCGGCTCAATAGAAATTTCACAACTAAATTCCGTTGAAATATTTCCTATGCAGACAGTAACAGTTGTATCTTCACATCGATCGGACAATCGAGGATCAATTTCAATACCCAATCGTTCGAATTCATTTTCAGCATTTATGAAAAGTTGTTGCCAATTTTCACAGCGATTCAGTTTTACTTACTGCATTGTAAAATATACATAAATACATTAATATACATTAATGTTTTTCCAAATGTACTTAATTTGTTTTAAAACTTCAACATTTTATTTATGTTACTCTTGATAACCAAACTTAAGCGTGCATTTTGATTTGTAGTATATTGAGTTATATCAAAAATATATCTTGTACGAGACAAGCTCACAAAGACACAAATAAAATATCTGAATACCAACACACTCTATTATACATAAGAAATAATTAAAAATAACCATAACGAACTCAAACAACCACAGACAAATAATTTTCTTAGTCACTGCACTAGAAATTTAAAGTTTTTCTACACCCAATCCAACATAAAATTAAACGTATATAAATATTTCAATTTTTTTTTAATATAATGGCGGGTTCCGATTTCCTCTTTATCTTGTTTTCAACAGAAACAATTGTGAAAAGTACAATTAAATACCTCAAACATTTACATTACATTTTTTTTAATACAGACTTTGAGAAGTTTTGTTTTTATAAAGATGAAATATAAACTAATTTTGAGCTAAAAAAATATATATTTGATATTTAAATTGTTGTCCGCAAATTTGGAAAAGTGAAAATCGGAACATGTCGGAATATTATTTAATTTATGGATATGTATTTTGTTTTAATTTAGTTTATGTTTTTTTTATTGTAAATGGGCCAAATTCTTGTATATTTTTGCTAATTCCGAAACAATTTGATCGTTCTCCAGGTGCTGTCTATGAGCACAGATGAATATCGCAAGACCTCACTCTTTGCAACTGGTTCCTTTGACCTGGATTTCCCCATACCAGATCTAATTGGCAAAACCGAGATACTCACAGAAGAGCATCGGTAAGTGAACAATACTTGTAGACTCAGCAGCAACTGTATTTATTAATTCTTATGTATTTACATTTCTCTAGCGAAAAACTGTGCGCACATTTGCCAGCACGCGCTGAAGGATATTCCTGGTCCTTGATCTTTAGCACATCGCAACATGGTTTCGCCCTGAATTCCTTGTATCGCAAAATGGCTCGACTGGAGAGTCCGGTTTTAATTGTCATAGAGGATACGGAGCACAATGTAAGTGAAGCTTGGAATACGTATTTATTTGGAGAATTCGAGAAGTTCATTTAAATTCGACTTGCTGAAATCTATATCTCTAAACTGTTGTAGTCATGTCTGTGTTCCGTTGTAGAATATATTTATTAGCTTCTTTATCAATTCTAACAATTTGTATTTGCATCTCTCTATAAGGTATTTGGTGCATTGACATCCTGTTCGCTGCATGTGTCGGATCATTTCTATGGCACCGGCGAGTCCCTGCTCTACAAATTTAATCCCAGCTTCAAGGTATTTCATTGGACTGGCGAGAATATGTACTTTATAAAAGGAAACATGGAGAGTCTCTCAATTGGCGCTGGCGAGTAAGTATACGCCCCGTAGTAGGCAGTAGTCAGTTGTCAGTAGTCCCTCATATCGATTGACACTAACTTGTATTTCTTTTTCAGCGGTCGGTTCGGTCTCTGGCTGGACGGTGATCTGAATCAGGGTCGCTCGCAGCATTGCAGCACATATGGCAACGAGCCACTGGCGCCACAAGAAGACTTTGTTATCAAAACACTCGAATGCTGGGCATTTGTTTAAGTGAATTTTTGTGTTGAGAACGCATTCTACATGAGAAGAGTGAAGCCTACCTATTTAATTAATTATATTTATATATATATATATGTATGTGTACTACAAAAAAATTACAAACAACCTGAGAATGATATCAAAAGCTAACGCGTGTCAAAACAAATAATAAACAACATCAACAACTACTAAAAAAATAAAATAAAAAAAAAATAACTACAACAAGCATAACATTTAAAATATAATATAAATCACACGGAAAACACAAAGACGAGAATAATAGAAACTCTAACCTTAACTTCAAATGCAATTGAAAGCTTGTATAACTGTAAATGCCTGTGAGCAGAAAGAAAATTGCTGTATGCGTTGAAACGTATTAATTATTTAGTTTTTATATAATATATTACTAAACAAAGAGTAACTAAATTATGTATTAGATTTAAACAGTGAGAAAAAATGATTTAAAACAAAACAGAACGAAGCAAAACAAAAGCTACAAGCGAAACAAAAAAATATAACAATTGAAATGTACACTTAAAGCACACGACATTTGGACATAAATATCATGCAATCACACACTACAAAATACACACACCCACTATACACACTCTACACTCCACGCAAACACACACACAAGCATTTAAACTTAAGTTTTATTATCAAAAATTATACTAAAAGAAATGTTGGTAAACCAAAATACAACCCCAAAGCGACAAGCTTTCAATACAATTTAATTGCATCTTTGTTCTGTACTCGGTTTATTCATTTTAACATAATTTACATTTAATTATAATTTGATTCAAGCCTTTTATTTTCTCTATAAACAAGTGCAGATAGAAATGAAAAGAATGTCGATATAATTTTAGTGCAATGCTCTCAATATTTGCAAGTGAAACGAAAATATTTTTTATTGATTTAACTTTTTAATGTAGAGCAACTGAGTGAGCAAGAGAGAATGAGAGAGAGAGAGAAAGAGAAAATGAAAACATATAAAGGCAATTATTTTCTTTAGTTTTAATTATGCTAATGTTGTTGTTTTATTATGCAATTTTACTAAAAGGAAACAACACAAGATTGAGAAATACACAATATACTACAACAATTACAAAAACGCAGAACTTTTTACTTTGTTTACTTAATGCCACAGTCAATGGCCAAATTTCAATGCTGGCTGGAATAATTGATACATTGGTTGGTTTTTTAGTACAGCGTTGAGCTGAGACAATTTACTACACGATTGCAACTGGTTTGTCCAACACCGATTTAGGTCGGTTTATTGAGTTTATTGAGACGCAATTCCAATGAATGCCTACTATAAGAATGCATCTTCCAGATACACATACACATATTGATTTTGATCAGAGATTTAGCTATATACCTACGTATATATGTTGGTTAAATGTTTATTGCATTAGCTTTAAACACGCCCAACTACACAAATTTCGACATCTGCAGCTCCAAAAAAAAAAATATATAAATTCGAGTTGATGGAGCTGACGGTGCAATGGTTTTGAAAACTTAAATGGCTTTATATCCCTTTTGAGATACAATTGAGTATAACTACTTATAAATATATATACATATAAATATATATCTCGTATTATATACATGCATATATACAATGTATGTACAATGGAAGCTAGGAGTAACTAAATGTAAGTGTCATGAAATGTTTGGTGTATTTGTGCAGCGACCCTCGCCACCCATTGATGTGTAAAATGGATGTTGTATAGTCTCCCACTTTAGAAATGTGCAACTAATAAATATATTTTAAATATTTCAGACACATATAAAGATACCACAACAACATAAACGTACAACATACATACATACATACGAGTACGTATGTTATACAAACATACATTTATTAATATTCGAGAGAGCAAAACAAACGAAATTGCTGATATTTTACACAGAACCGAGTTCGAAAAACATAATCTTGAAATCTTTTACACAATTTTAGTTTAAAATTTGTTTTTTTAATTGAATTAATACTAATTATTAACGCACACACAAATTTTTAGCAAAAAATTTGCAGGTAATGTGAAGAAACCAATGTAAATCAACTGCGAATCCCAAAAATTTATAAATAATTGAAAAAAAAAAAATAATGTAGAATGCAACACTTTAGAGAAATTTAGCTAAAACTTTTTTGCACCCCAAAATGCTTAAAAAAACAATAGAAACTAAACAAAAAGGTACACAAATATATTTAAGCAGTACCCATACATATGAACATATATGAAATATATATAAATAATTGTGGAGACTCACGCCAAACTGTTTTTAGGTGTTATATAACCCGTTGACAAACAATATTTCTGTAGCTGTGTGTAAGACATACCTATGATGTACTTATCAAACCTATCCATAAATAATATATACATTTGCATAAATATAAATATTTACCTATGTGTATTCCTTGACAACGCATGAGTTTTTGAGCTTTAAAAACAAAGGAAATCAAAGAATCCAATTGAAAGGAAATCAAATTAAAACTAGAGTTGTATTTTGAAATCGGAAGACTCCTTAATGTAAAAGTAACAAAGACCCCGTCAAATATTGGCTTGTTTACAGACAAAATAAAATAAAAGAACCTGAAATATTTTAAAATTGCTCGCTAAAATCCCAACAATGCGCAAAATTCATAAGTAAATACATAAAATCTTGAGACCAAAACGCGTTTACTATATATACCAAAAATCTAAATACAAATATGAAAATGAAAACCAATATAAAGTCTTCATCTTGATCATAACATGCACACTTTTTGAGGCCAATATAAAATATACTCGTGAAATCTATATTGGAGAGACAAAAATTGATTCGAATAAGCCTCGCAAATTTGCTCGTGGATCGGAATGGATTATCAACTGATTTGTGCGTCAATTACACATGTCTCAACACATCCTGCAAGCGCACAAGATGCAAGATAGTTTTATGTATATGTATTATTCGTATTATAATTCAATTATTTGGTAGATGTGGCTACGATAATATATATGTATTAATATGTATGTTGTTAAACTCGTAGACAATTTTGTTGTGCAAAAGAAAATTTTTTGCATTGTAACTTCTGTCAATTAACTTGTAGACTGTAGAATTGCATATATATGCTTATAAACCAAGTGGAAACTGAAAAACAAAAAACGCACATTTTGTTGATGAAAAAATTAAAAATAAGTTTTGTTGTCGAGTAATGGCTTAGTATGACAAACAAAATTATTTATTTTGTTTGTAAGAGATATAATTTTCTTGATTTTATACTTCTTACCCAACAGTATATATCAACAATCTTGTCTAAAATCTAGAGCACATGAATTTGGCACACATACTCGTATTTATATATTTGTTTAAAATTTAGTTGATTGCTTATTGTACTTTATTATTATTAATTGTCCTAGTTCACATAATGAGTTAAAAGAACTTTAATTATAATTTCGATTGGGCTTAATGAAATTTAAAAATAAAAAACTAAACTTGCAAGTCGAATTTGTAACATTATTCGCAAACCCAAAAGGTTTAGTTGTTCTGATGTCAGTTGTGACTTTTATCAAATTGGCCCCCACCGCACAAAACTTTCATTTTGGAATTGGCTGTACTTCTATCAAATGTCGGTAGATAGTTATTTCTGTTATGCCAACTTTGAATGTCCTTTTATTTGACTAAAATCGAGATTTTATTATTTCCTCAATTTAAGTTAATCAAACTATAGGTGTTATAAATTTATAAAAAAGTTTCTTTTCGTAATGAATTTAATGTGTTAATGTTAATATTTATTAAAAATATTATTGTTTTAACATAATGTAATTTACAGTTATTTTAATTTTATCATTGCATATAATTAACAAAAATGTTCAAATTAAACCTTTCAATATTATTATATTGTGTAGAAATAAATATATATCTTCATTCACCGAGGGATGACGACCAAAAATCCATCATGAAAATTAGCACAATTATTTAATTTCGAGCAAAAGATTAATTTTTAATTTAGGAAAATCACAGTAGCGTATGGCAGAAGTGTAATACAACATTTAAATAATAGTATGACAGTACATAGCGTTACACTTGCATACATAAATAGAACGACAGTGATAGAGAAAGCAAAAGAGATAGTTAGTTAAAGGAAAAAATAATTCAAGCGAAGAAAATATTTTATTTTTCCACCGACTAATTGCAGGCAATGATAAAGAAAAGACAAGATATTGTTAAAAATACTTACATACATATGTACATACATATTACGGCTATTAAAATGCTCGTGTACATATGAGATATGAAATAAATACATATTTTTGGAAAAATCGAAATAGGCAGTGACATATGTACATGCACACCAACACACTGTATGCACATACATCTATGTATGCAGCAGTATGTAGAATGCAGCAATGCCAACAATTGCCAAGAACTAACTATACAGTTTCCCGAATACATAGTTTATATGAATATTGTAAATGTTGAAAGAATTAAAAATTAAAATTCATATTCGTTTGGTTGTTCGTTTGTCAAATGCATAGATACGATTTCGGTTCATATAAATATAATAGACTATAATATACACACAAAGCTAATGCGAAAATAAAATCATGTGTGCTCCTTGTATCGCAAACAGCTTAAGGGTGAGAAGAGAGTGAATGAAAAAGGAGGCGAGAAGAAAGTGTGGCAGATCTGAGAATGTACTTATATATAAATAATTATATATACTATATATTAATGTAAATGTAAAAACATTGCAAAAATGAACAACTTTTCTGAAAAATAAAATGTATATTCAAATATCAAAAACAACGCAGTTCTTCTTACTAATTTACTTACATTTTGACTTATCTCTTGGAAATTAAATTGCATCTGTTTTGAATTAATTGCAGTTTTTCATTTAATAAAAAAATATACATATGCATAAGTATACATAATTGATCATAGTTATTTTCTTCCTTTTTTTTTTTTTTTTTGAGGCTTATAAAAGAGATTTTATGTTATTTGTTACTGTTCTTTATCTACGATAAGTCAACGAATTGAGTGTAGTGAGGGTAATACAACATAACCAAATTAATTACAATTTTTGTTTAGAAAACGATGAGATGGGAAATTAGAATAGATTGTTGCTCTTGTTGCAGCTGCATTTTAGCTATAATACTTTGGCAGCTCAAAACTAAAAATAAACTAGGCGAAAATCCTGATAATTGATTGTACAACTCGTTAAAATTTGCACAAATAATAAAAATAACAATCAACATTAGGCTGATAAGGCAGTTAGCTAAAGGTTAATGCAAAAATAACTAAACATACGACTTAGTACCTACAACTATCGTTTTTAATGACTAAAGGAGCTTTGATTCACATTTATGTAGGTCAGACGAGTGCAGTTTTTGAGGCAAAAACGAAACGAAACTTTCCAGGCTGTTACAATTTTCCATGACTGCACTTCAGATTATTGTAGCTTATTGACTTAAGAATTATATATATAAATAGTTTTTAACTAGCTTTATACAATGGATGTTTATGTGTCTGGTGTTGACATAATTTACACTTTTTGGTTGCCGACCATCGCTTCTGTCCATAGTCACAGCATATGGTTTAGAATCTAGATATATATATACACAGGAGGCCACAACGGGCAAAAACGGACTACGTGCAGATCTCATTGCAGGAAGTGTTTGCCACATTTGCATTCAGTGCTCCACTTCCCGTGTTCATACTTGCTGGTGTCAAGGCTTTGTTCGCTGACAACGCTGTAGATGATGTTGTAGATGCGGATACAGATGCAGAGGAGATGGAGCTGGAACTGGAGGCGGAGGCGGAGGTGGATGCTGCGGCTACTGCAGTTGCTATTGGTGGTGCGGGTGTGGTTGTTGAATCAGGTTCCGCCTGCTGTGCTATGGTACTGACATTGTTCGTCTTGCTGTTCTCCAACTTGGCCCGATTCAGCGCCTCCTCCCGCTCCTTTGCATCAAAGTACCAGACGGTGATGGCATAGCGGGTGCGATGAGCTGGCTGCACTTCGTGTGGATTGCGTATATCCGACCAGAAGAATATCAGTCGATCGAATTTGGGCTCAATATCCGCCACAGTTGTGCCAGGCGTTGGTCGAATGCTGTTGATAGAAAAGTGAATTAATCAATTTAGAATTTCAATTAATATTTATTTCATTTACAAAGAATCGAATTGAAAAGATGGAGATTATTTGATTTGTCATAACGACTGCTAAAGCTATTTACAAATGATTCAGTCAGCTCTATTACGATGCAAATACTCAACTAACAATATAAAAACTTGGAAATTCCCCAGAATGACTCTCGACTAGCGAACTTAAATGATGTCAATCATTCTAGGAAAGAATATCAAGTAAAGTTGTCAAACATACCGCAAGATGCCGCCACTTTCTCTGGCATCCCAGTTGATATTCAGATAGTATATTGCTGTAATGACGCGTCCATCCTTGTTGGGATTATCTACATGCATGACATAGTGTGTGCCAGAGCCCGGATAGCAGGCAACCATTGCCTGTCAAAATTAAAGCAATATATCAATTAAACGTTCTCAGCTGTAAATAAAAAACGGACTTACTCTAGTGCGTTCTCGGATATGATAGTTGCCCAGGATGCCATTGTCCTTCATGGTATTCACACGATATACCACAGAATCAATCTGAGAAATTGTATATATAAATTAGATGATAATTCAATTGTCGAGGCTCTCTAGTGATGTACCTGATTGGTCAAATACCAGACATTGCTGCAACCGGGCTCATTGCCGCCCACCCATTTGATCTTATCACCCCGAATCTTATCACCGCGAACCGCCGCCGATTGGGCATCGGTTCTCATATTGTGCACCAGTTGGCCATCATGAAAGGCGCCAGAGTTGTACATACTGCGCACCTCATTGAGAATCTTAAGGCCCTTCTCCATACCCAGAAAATCGTCCACCACAGACAGTCCATACTGGTTCATGTCATTAATGATGTTGCGACACAGATCCTCATATCGTCGTTCGCTGTGGAGATAAACATAAAAATATATATTAAATAATTCCGTAATAGTCGATCTCATCTGTAAATTGTATAATCTTCATCCTGCGAGGCCTAGAGTCACCTTGAGTTATTAACTCGGGAATGAACTATATACTTAGTTGCAATAAGTATATTTATTTATACACATATATCTACATATAATCGCAGACATATCGATATGCAAATATTTAAATGCATTAAGTATTTTTCTTAGTATAATTTCTATGAATATATTTCCCGTTTTACGACATTTTTATGATGTTAGGGCCATAAAACTATGGTTATTTGCTAGACATGTTTCAGTCACGTAGTCCAAAATCCCACAACTTATATACCGCTAAATAGAGAGCAAGAAAACACTAAATAGAAAGAGAGGAAATGGGAATTCGCTAATTTCTGGATAAACAAAGCAAAATAAATAAAACAAAACCTATGCATCACATCAAAGAAATCATAAATGTAATTTTCAAATGCTGTGAATCAGGAGTTGACAAAAGTGTCTCGAAATGTTTATGATTAAGAGATTTACCTGACCGGCAACTTGAAATATTAAAAACAATTTATAATTATAATAATGTACCTATAGCAAATTATTGATCACACAACTGACTTGAATTTCGAACCGGATTTTATTTTTGTTAAGCATTAAGGATTAATTTAAAATGTAGCAGAATTTGAAAAGAAAACATTGTTTAATGTTCCAAACAATTTAATAGTAATTACCGTTTATCCAAAAGTTCACGAAAATATTGTTCAGCATTGGCAGGATGCGCCGAATGCTTAAAGAAATTCTGGTAATCCGTTGTTGTTGAGGTAATCATTTTATGTTTTTGATTCAGTTTATAATTTAAACTTTATTGTCACTGCACTTAATCCTTGAGTCTTTGTTTTGTTCATTAAATTTGACGTACGCTTTCAAATCGGAATAGACTCCGGAAACAATTCACGCACAACTGATGAAAGTTTCAAAATATTCACCAGTTTTAATGTGTCCGATTGAGACAGTTAGGAAGAGAACAAGCGAGTAGAGCAAGAAGAGAGAGAGAGAGAGAGAAAGCCGGCTGTTTTTATCGTGTTTGTTTTTATCTCTACGTGTGCGAAACAGTGTTGGTAAACGTACACTTGTGTGAACAATCAGCTGTAGTTTATCGTTTTCTTTAATTATATGTTTGTATAGTTGCAAGTGCAGCTGTTTTATTTTTTTGTACTTTTCAGGTTCAGGTTTGTTTATTGCTTTAGCTCAAATTGTTGCACTGTAACTACATAAACAAACTAATACTGGCCAACTGCGCGTTGAATAACGACCGTTCGCGATGACCGCGCGCTCACGAATGCGTTGACGGCAGCCACAGCGGCAGCAACGAACTCGTTCGACGTCGTGAAGTTTGCAGTGCCTATGTGTGTGTGTGTTGTGTGTGTATGAGTTTGTTTGTTTGTTGGTATTAGGCATGAGCCTGGGAAGCAGCTGGCAAGATAAGCGCTACATTTAAATACATACATATGTATACATATGTATGTGTAGGTGCAAATAATTAAATACGAAGCGAAAACGGGCGCCGAATTTATGGGGTCTCTCTGACAATTGGGGCGCATTATAATTGGGTTTATCAATATACACAGATATGTACATACATCAGCAGTCGCTCGCTTCCGCATGCCCTTCAACTTGCTTGCAACAACGCGACGCCTCTTAAGCAAATACAAACGCTAACACACAGCACACACCACACAGCACACACACAATGAACGAGCCAGTGCTCACGTAGTCCATCACACATTTACAGACACGGACGCACATGCGTGAAAATCATAACACGGCGAATGAAAGAAACGTCGCGACGCCAGCGAAAAGTAGGAGGCGTGGACGAAGACATTTGAATATGTTTAACAAAGTCGATGGGAAACACGGAACGTCAATGTAGTCACAACAAAATTTGGCAGCTGTAAACACACAAGTTCGAATAAATTATGTATGTATGTCTGTTTGTATTCTGCCTACAGACATGTAGAAAATCAGCATTTGCCGTGTACTCCATAAATTTAGGTCAACGGCCCAGTTCAAAGTCGCTCATAAGCGAAATGAGTTGTTCATTTTGAAAAGGGCTCTATCAGCAAACTCACGAATTGATTAAGTGGACAAATATTCACAAAGATACAGAAGAGCGTGTGTTTGTGTTTGTGTGCAATGATCGATTTTAGCCCTTTGCCTTTGATATATTACGTGCGATGCCAGTGTGCACGGCACGTGCACCACTCATAAGAGATGCGTCGTATTTTTTTGTAGTCACAGGTTGCTTAATAAAGTAACAGCCTTTCACTGTAGACGGTATTCCACGCTAGTGACGAAAGCATCACTGTGCGAAAGTGGATATTGCGTATACTTTTGTATACTTTTTATTACCTCGTAAAGAGTTTTATTATGAGATCTACTTAATAATACTATAAGTTTGTTTCAATATATAATTAAATACAACTTTAATTTATGCTGTATCGTAACTAGCATTTTAATGTATATCAACTGCAGGATATATTTATACAATATTGGATATTGTTTTGATTTCTATATTTATCTGTTGTAAAAATTACTTTGAACCAGCAATAATATTACGCATAGCATTTAATTCCTTTTAAATACGTCACACAATTTATATCCATAAGCAAACCCATAATTTAACAATTTGCTACATTTATTACTACTATTAGTAGAGATATTTTCTATTATTTATTTCCATAGAACATTATTTTTAATTTAGTGCTAAATACAAAAGGCGATTGTCAGCGAGTCACAGTGATGCCAGATTTACAATTTCGCTCATCACTAGTTTGCGGTGAAGTCTGTCGAGGGCGGCGCACACGCACTGCGTGTCGACCTTGTGACGTGCGTAATGAGACGTTGGTGCGTATGTATGTACACGCAAATATATCTCGGTATGTTTTATAATACGTTTGTTTTGTTTCTTGACGCGCATCTGTTTGTTGCTAGGCAACTTTCAGTGTTTAAAATTATACCACCTGATCCAGTGCACGCAGGCAACACACAGCGTGTCGAAAACAACAACTCAATATGTATTACCAGTTTGTGTAATGTCAATTGCATGCATCACAAATGCTTGCAACCTTTCTCATCCGAAATACCATTGTGATACAATAGTGTTTAGTTTATGTCAATTTTTGCGCAGCCTCTTGAGAGGCGATCAAAAATTCCTTGACAAGTGTGCCGAGTGCCTAACAAGTCTACAACACTCTCACTCACACTTAAAATTAACATAAATGTGTACATATGTGTGTGGATGAATATGTATGCAAGAAAACAATTTTAGCGAAATTAGATCATGCGACATGTCAGGTTGCTAATTGTATGATAAAGAACAACAGATCCAAATTCAATCTTAATACGCGAAACAATAGCAGAGGAAGGTAGATATAGAAGTCTGCTTATAAAATTACTAATACTAAGCGAAATTAAAAGTAAAAAACTTGATTTTGTGTACGTGCCGCGCGTACGAATACACAACGCAATAAATAGAGGGAGAAAGAATGAGAGGCCACCCAAGTGCAAGGCGATGGGGACCACCCACCATGGAATAAAATAAACACTGCAAACGATAAGCCTAACAAAAGAAATTCGCAAACTTATCGATGAATCACAGGAATCTGGCACTGGCACTGAAGTCATCGATCGAGACGATTGCGCAAAAAATGATTGCCAAGTGCTGCCAAATGTGCATGTGTACGTGTGTAGATGGTACATAGTATATTGTGTTATTATATCTGTTAATGCCAATGTAAAATAATATAAATATAACAACACAAAAATTCCGTCGCTGCAAGCAACAGGCAACTGCGCAACAGAATAATTACAAAGTCAGCGGCGCCGTTCGTCGCTAAATGCGACTGCAATTGGCGAGAGGTGTTAACAAATCAAAACGTACCTATTCTATATTTGTACATACATTCATATGTACCTAAATGTGTACGTGCGCCAGTTCGACATGGGAATGGGGATGACACTCGGGCGCATGTGTGTTCGGTTTGGTTTGACTCGGATTACCTCGGCCATGTGCATTACATTAGGGTGCACGTAACGGCAATAAGATAAACATTCCAGACGATTTGCGGCACTCTCGAAGCTGCAGCCAATCTAATCGCAAGACACATATTTGCTCATAGCAAAAAATAATAACAACAAAAAGAACAATAAATTCACAGGCTAACAGTCAACTCGGTTTGCAGTCAGCGCTAAAGATCTGCGCACGTAACGCTTATCGCTAATTAGCGCCTCCTGTGTGTACTCATTTATATGGCATACATATGCATTTACTAGTAATACTCCCGGGGCGTTGGCTTGTGTAATTAGAGAATTATGTGTCGCAGCAAGTTTAAACTTGGACTGGGATTTACCGGCAGCATTTTTAGATTTATATATGACTCAAATAGTTTCCTTGCATATAACTGACATATTTCTCTTTGGGGCGTTGTATACTTAAGAAACGATTTAGTAAATCCTTAAACCCTGTAAATATGTTATGTGTAATGTAAAAAAAATTATATTTATAAACATCTAATGATTGCTAACAAATAATAAAAACAAAAAATTATAACTTAAATGGTCTAAGAGACATTTATATTGTTATATGACCAATTCCAAATGGAAACAGAATATATGCAAAAACTTCTTGACGAAGACAAGTTATGATTTTAAAAACATAATTTTTTAACATGAGATATCTCGACTACGCCTAACAGAAACATCTTTCAATCTGTCTTAAATTGTCTGATTGAATTGTAAATAATTACCTATGTAAATTTACACGCTTTGAAATGAACTTATCTTTTTTCCCCTATAGCAAAAGCCTGCTTTGATTGATAAATAGATTCATCTTTTGTTAATCATAAGCTTCAGCTTTTGTAATCATGTTTGTTAGAAAATTGTTTTGAAGAACACACGTTTTCTGTATAGTCACAAAAAAATTTACTCGAAGATCGAACATTTGCAATTAATATTGACCCACAGACAAGTCGGATACTACGAAATTTTGCTAGCAAACAAATCTTACAAATTTGACGACCTTGATTAAAATGGTTGAGTATACTCGTCAGCCATGTCCTATACGCGTTGTGGAGGATTGTGGCTGTGCATTTTTAATGGGCGCCATCGGGGGCACCATGTTTCAGTATATGCGGGGATTTAGGAATGCGCCAGCTGGTTTGGTACGCGGATTGTACGGCGGATTGGATTCTGTTAAAATGAAAACGCCAGCGATGGCGGGTAATTTTGCCGTTTGGGGTGCAACGTTCAGTTCCGTGGACTGTACATTGGTTTACCTTAGGCAGCAGGAGGACACGTGGAATTCAATAATCAGTGGAGCTGCGACGGGCGGAATTCTCGCCGCCCGTAACGGGATTAAGGCAATGGGAAATGGAGCTTTAGTTGGAGGTCTCGTGCTGGCCTTGATAGAAGGAGCCGGCGCAGCAGTGGCCACAATTTATGCTGCCCAACCCAACGGCGAGAATGTTAATAATCCTGTACGCCCGGAATGGGAGCTGTTTCCAATGGCACCCACTGTTGAAGAGGACAACAGTAGAAGCGCCAACGATGCGCTGGCGGAGATTGAGCGTGTTGTCGAGAAATGCAGCAACAACAGAAGGTCAACACGAGTCTCGATGGTAGGCCGGAAAGCGAATCCCGTGGAGAACATTCAAAACGAAAGTCAGGACTACACCAAACCGCCGCCATCCCTGCTAGAGCTGGTCAAACTAGCAAACTTTTTTTAAAACAAAACATTAACCCATTTCGGCAGTCTTAGTCTTAATATATCAACCAAATTAAATGCATATGCATTTTATGTCAAATAGCAAGTATCAGACTCGATTATTTAGCTCAAATATTTCAGCATAGTTTCCCAATTTAAGTTATAAGGCTAAGATGACTATTGACTTTGTCTAGATAGCCATTAGCTTACCTGCCGCTGCCCATGAAACTGGCATCTGTGAGTCCAATCTGGTAACTGGAGCTCTTCTCGCTATTGTGATTATGATTATGATGCTGCGGATGGTGATGGCCAACACTTGCTGGCTGAGTTGATGGCGATGCCGTTGTCGGTTGTTCTAAGTAATTGAGCAGTTCGTCCAACTCATTTGGCCAGGCCTGAGCCAGTGCAGCGGGAGTCATCATTTGTGCCGTCGAGCAATTGGCTCCACTCACATCCAGCGTTGTGGCTGCCACAGCCTGTTGCAGTTGCTGGATTTTGTGGGTGCTTGCGTTGTTGTTGTTCTGCTTTTGACGCGCAAGGTGGCGACAGTCATGTCGATGTGACGGCCAATCCAAGTGCTGATGCGCTACGGAACAATAATAAATGCTCTTACACTTGGCGCATCGCAACAGCTGATCGGGTGTGCCGCAGATGGCACAACGTGCTGGCAACGTTAAAGACTGTGACAACTGTGACTTCTGCATGTCCTTGCCGCGTCCGCTGCTCACATCATCATCTTGCCAACGTCTTTTTAACCTTAAACGTTGTGGGTGTACGTATGCATGTATGTATTCTCACCACCCGCCAGTAAAAATACACTTTGTCGCTTTTTGATTGCTTGGCCGACACTATCAACAATTATTGCAAAAAAAACAACAAAAAAAGCCGCGTCGGCAGCGTGTGTATTGGCCAATTCGCTTTCAGGCCATTTCACCAGACCTCATTTAGCAATTGGACTCTGACTATACTATACTCTGTTCATTTTAATCACGTAGGCCCAGCCAAATAATAACAACAAAACGATGCTGCCTCCGTGTTTGTTGTTGTTGTTTCTGCAGCTGTAGCCAGCTGTGTGCTCAGCTTCTTCCTTTTGTTATTTACTTTTCAGTTATCCGCTTAATCACTTATTTTGGTACGTTTCACGCACGTGGCACTAAATACGCTTTGCACTCTGTGTTTTTTATTTCCAACAATGCAAATTAATGAAATATAAAAAATGCTATTCACTTTCTCGATAATTAATAGGTTGTGTTCCGAAACGAACTAGTAATATCGATTGTAAATCGGCTATTTTGCATTCATGAACTATCGCAAAGATTTTTGGCAGCCCTGAAGTCGTTGAGTTTTAAAACCAATTTTAATTCTAGTTATTAGCAGTTTATAATAATTAATAATTAAAACTTCAACGAAAAGGTACTGTTGGTGTGGTCCTATTTGGCCGATCCAAAATTTGACTTAAGTCTTCAGTGAACAAGCTAAGTAGTTTGTTTGTTCGCTCGTCTCGTTCGTTCGTATGAGCTCAGTCAATTTAAAAATCAGAGCTGGCATTTTTAAGGGGATAAATAGCTCTTTCTGGCTGCAAAGTATATTGGCGTGAACTTTTGTATAGTATTACATTCAAAGATATAATTACAGCAAAACATGTAATTACAAAGTAAGAACGCGATTTTGCAAATACAAACAATATAGCGGTAGGCCTTGCCTGTAATGATATACAACATAGGTCAGTTTACGTTTTGTGAGCCTTCTAACAATAATAATAATAATATTAGCAATTTTTAGCTGAATATATAATAATTAACATTTTTGCATCCAAAAATAGGTAAATATCAAAGCAATAAAACTTAATATATAGCCAATTATTAGAATTTTTTGTCCATGATTTATAAGATATGCAAATTATGATTTAATTCGATAAAATCATCATCAAAATCAGTCCAGTATTTACCAATTTTGAGTAGGATATTTTTTAAGGGAAATTTAATGTCGTAAGCAGTGACAAACAGTAGTGTTAATTTTTGAATTGGTATTAAAAAGTAAAACTAATTCAAATTCCCAGGCTTTTTATTTTCTACTCCTGAGACCCAACTCTCGAACCTTTTAGCGAATCTGGACGATGTCTAGAGAGAGGTGTTTTAAATTAAGAGGTATCCAGAGCGAGTGAGTTTTTTATCGAGTAAATGCTCATGCATTTACAAAATTCTTATTATAATTCAGGAATCAGTTTGCAAAAATCGCTAATTATTGGCATACATTGGTATATAATTTCAAATTTCTTTAAGTCCCGATAATCATGCGATTGAGTGGGCAAACAAATTTAATTTGAGAAATAAAATCAAATAAATCAATTTTCTCTTAAAAAATTTGTGAACTCAATATCTTAAAACAGAATCTCCAGCTTTTACTCAAAGTTGAGCTAGAATGTTAAAATTAAGAAGTTTCCTTCTAACTCTCTCTGTGTCCAGTTGTGTTTTTCCTTTGCTCTGTGAGTTTAGTTGTTTTTTTCCTATTAACAAGCAATTTAGAAGTTAATTTTTGCAATTGTGTTAGCTTCGGTGTTTGGCGTTGCCTCCAAGGCATTCCTCCTCCGAAACCTAAGAAACATGTTTTTGTCTCTAGGCTTCCCCAAGATCAGTTCTCTTACGATGTTAAGGCTCATATCCTTAACATATTGCCAGATGCTGATATTTCGGTGGATAAATTTAATTTTAATTACCATAGAGAAATATCCTCTTTCAAAATATCGTGCTCGGAAAGTGTTTTTGCTAATATTTATCTGCAAAACTTCTGTCCCGAACATGTCTTTGTGGCCGAGTACAAAGGAAATGTAAATCGACAGAAAGATCGAATCCCGATTCTAGGTTTTGGCTCCGCTCTACCTATTATTTCCTCAAACGTAGTTACAAAAAACTAATTTCCTCTATCTCTGTAGCTTACCAAAATGGAAGAGGTCTTAATAGTAAGTTATCTAGCTTATTTCTTAACAGTCATTCCTTTGACATTGATGTTATCTGCTTTACTAAGACCTTGCTCAAGCCTATCACATTAGATTTTTCAATTCATTCTTCTAATTACACTATGTACAGGTGTGACCGTTTAATTCGAAAAGGTGGTGGTGTACTGGTGGCTGTTGACGCCAATCTCTCCTCGAAACCAATACCAATCTCATTTGATTTTGACATTGAGTTCATTTGTGTGAAAGTATCTTTCAATAAATTTTCCATCTCTTTTACATGTTCATACAATTCACCAGCTTCTGATGAAACAGATTTATGATAGTCATCTTAACGTTATCAAACATATATCTTCTTTAGTCTCTGACACTGACTTGCTTTTTGTCTTGGGTGATTTTAATCTGTCCGATGTTGAATGGCTTGCCTCCAATGACTCAAATTTACTTATACCTGATAATTCCAATAGTTTCATTGATGGTCTCTTAGAGCTTTCTTTGGTTCAAATCAATCCTGTTTGCAATTCTATTAACAGCACTCTTGACTTGCTATTTGTTCTGGATCCCACCAATACCATTGTATCTAGGATTGACCCTTTGGTTATGCCATCCATCACTTAATACATGTGTTAATTTATCTGTGTGCCCAGATGAATTATCATCTGATACCACTGCGCGCAGAAGGTGTTTTAAAAAAACAGATTTCGTTAAGTTATATAATATGATTTCGAGTATGGATTGGACACAATTATACGCATGTTCTGATTTGAATAATGCAATTGAGCTTTTTTATACAACTGGAATGCGTTCATGATACCGGAAGCTCAGTAAATGATTTGGTGATAATCCTGGATCATAAGCTGAATTTTAATAAGCATACTGATGTTTCGGTCAATAAAGCAATGGGAGTTCTTGGGTTTATTAAGCGTTGGTGCAAAGAATTTGATGATCCTCATATTACTAGACTTTTATATACATCTCTTGTTCATCGGATTCTTGAGAACGGGTCATATATTTGGTCCCCTTAATACGAATCACATCGTGCAAGAAAAGAATCAGTTTAAAAACAATTTTTAATATTTGCTCTTTGCGGCTTGAGCTGGAACTCTGAAATCCCTTTTCCTTCTTACTCTAGTAGACTCCGCTTAATTAATCTCCCTCTCTCACTAATCGTAGAATTATGCTTGGAGTAATGTTCGTTCATAAATAACTACGGGGTTAAGTTGAGTCAAGTTGACTCAGTTTGAAATAACTTTTAACATACCTTTTAGACTTACTCGTAACTTTAACCCTTTATATCTCCAGCATTGCATCACTAACTGGGCTTTGTATGAACCTTTTCGTAATATGTGTGCTGATTATAACAATCTGTACCGTACGATTAGTTTGCAGTGTGCTTCACCTACTGTTAAGGCCTCTAAATTATTACTAATCTAACTTACTAATCTAACTAACTAATATTTCTCTAATTTTATCCTTGTCTGATTGGGTTTTCCTGGGATTTCCCCAATCCTTGCAACAAATGTTGGACCAATCGGTTTATCTTTTTTAATTTTTATATACCCCCAGAATATTTTATATTTTTAATTAATATTTATTTTATAAAATAGTTTTATTTAATATTAATAAATTTTATTTTGTTAATGTAAATGTAAACTTTAAATGTCAGCTGCTTATAGCCAGACAATAAACAACAATAAATAAAATGAAATAAAAGTTGCCTTTATTTTTGTATATTAATTTAGTTTTTATTATAGTCTCGCCATAATTATTTTGTTACATAATAATATATGTATTTGTTTTATTTCGCTTATATAAACAGGAAACAATTAACTTAGCTTTAAATTTACAATTGGCTTTAGTTAGAAATTATAAAAATATTGAAGCTTTTTTTTGTTTTTATTTTGTATTAATTTAATATATGATAGGTTTTCATTTATAATGTGTATATTTATATGTATGTATGTATGCATGTTTATGTACACTAACGCTGTCTGCTAATTGCGCCAAAGAAAAGCCAACTATTCAGAATATATATAAATATAATATCTGTGTAAGAAGTTGGTATTTGGCGTTGTCGCGGCTGCTCAGGTTTCTTCTAAATTTCTTTATCCTTTCCTTTTCTCGCTGTTGTTGTTGCTGATGTTGTCGTTAAGCATTTGCAGTTCGTTATTAAAATTAAGTTAATTGAACTACTAAATTACATAATTGTTGTATTTTTGTTGTTGTTTTATAATGCTTTCGGCAGATTTTCCAACTTTTTATCTTCATTCTCAAATATATGTGTGTGTATGTATATATATTATATATTTATAAACTTTTATTGATTTAATTTATAATTCCATTAATTGTTTTTACGTTCTCATTTAGCATAAAGTTTACAATTTTCGTTACAATTTTTGCTTTATTATGTACATAAAAACAAAAGGAACTATATTTTTCAGTCTTTTTAGTGTGTGTATGTGTGTGTATACATATACATATAGCATATGTGTGTGTGTGTGTGTGTGTGTCTGTAGAATATTTTTTGTGTTATGTATGTAGTGTATGTAGTATATAGCGCATTACATATTATTTAATTTAATTATTAATTCAATAGTTTTCATTCAATAGTATTTTCATAGGTTTCATTTACAACTAGCATTTTGTATAATTCATTTAAATATTTGAAGTGTCCTTGTTTTTTTTATTTGCCACTATAAAATAAAATAATATATAAACGGGCTTGCTTTTCTTTTTATATATGTATATCTTCTAATTCTTATTAATGTAGTGTTATATATAACTTTTTTATTTAACTGTATATTTATATATGTATATAAAGAGCGAAGGCAAATATCGAATACTTTTGTTTCTGTTTTCTGTTATTATTTCTGCTTTAATTATAAAAATTCCATTTCTTGCAATTGCAATATTTGAAGAGAATGTCTGTGTGTATTTTCGTATTTATAGCGATTCTTCTATGAATTCATGTAGAGTAGTTATATTAAATAGTTGAAGTGCGTAATTCGTCTATTGCTTTCCATGTATCTTTTCTTGAAATATTATGTAGGTATGTATTTTTGTATCTTTTAACTGTATTTAACTGTAATTGTCTATGATCCGTAAATATTGATCTCTTAAGCGCTGTATCGTCTGTTTTCTTGTTCTAATTTGAGTTTATGGCAATATCTATGTATCTATGTATGTTTGTAGGTATGTTCTATTTAATCAGTGTGTATTTGTATGTAGGTGTTTGTGTGTTTGTGTGTTTGCTTTGTTGCCTTTAATTTATTAATATTTTTCAATAAAATGCGCATTTTATATCATCTAGCATACATAATTATAATTATGTAAATGATGCGTTAGTTACTTAAGCTCTCAATTGCGTAATTTGGAAGCTTGGCTTCAAATTAAATTAATTTAGATAATCAATGTCAAAGGATAAAAACAAACACAATTTATATATGCCAATCACTCAAAACCATTTTGTAGTAATAACAGATACCTTATAAGTGAATTGGTGTTTTACCTTATTGCCAAGTTTGAGGAAATCTCCTAAGAAAGAGAGAGAGAGAGAGAGTGAACGAGGTCATTGACATCGATCGGAGCAACATCTATGCAGGAATGATGTGTACTATATACATGCATCTCCGAAAGATGAACAATCCGTATCCGAGTGCCCGAGGAAAGCATCATGCCGATGACATCTGTACTTTGGGGACAAAAAACTATAGTGTAGAAAGTCTTGCTGCCGAATTTACTGCATTCCAAGCCAATAAGAAAGAACTACATGTGAAAAGAACATGGGACTTTAAGCTTGCTACTTCCCTGGTTGATGCTTTGACCGCTTTTAAGATGGCCTGGGATGAGAACAGACTTTCTGCTTCAAAATTCAGGCAGAGATTGGGAGATCGTGTGGTGGAAAGAACTTATAATGATCACGTACCTTTGTTAGTTGGACTAACATACAAGAATGAACGGAGAAAGGAAGGTGGAATCAATCTTATGATGCTTTCAAGGAGTCTACAAAGAATCTTCCTATGAGTGAGGCTTCAGCTGATTGTCTGGCTGAAAAGAATAGGGATTTTTTAGAATACAACGCATTGTTTACCACTCTTGCTGATGTGCTGCTGTTAACTGGAAACAGGAAACAGGAATAGTAACAAGATGTATTTCCCGATACTATGCTTGGCAATAAATGTTGCTGTGGGGAGAGTGGACATGGATTTTCCGGGGAAGAAAGAAACCTTTGGTGGAATTCAACCGTTAGCTTATGCAGAGGAAAATCTGAAGAGATCTCTCAAGCCGTGTTTCATGTCATTTTTGGAACTGCAATTGAAGAGCTCGGTATTTTGTCTAATATACAAAGTAAGTAGGAAGGACATAGATGCTGCTTACCAAGCAAAGGATACAGTGAAGAAACGTTTCACTCCTATGAAGTACAAATTCTATTTCAAGCTTGCAGCTGCTTCAATGATAAGAGGTAAGAATGGCATAGTGTTTTCTGGGTTTCGAAAACGACATTATTCCCATTATTAGCCTTCATTAGTTTATATGGCAAATGGAGAAAGGAACCTTGTATATGGGAAAGACTGCCATTCTTTAGCAAATTCTCTTGTTCGTTATAAGGAAACCTACAAGAAAATACCAACGAAGTGAATCAATGCTGACACTGGACTAAAGACAGATACAGTGTTTCAGAAGACAGGATATTTCTTTTACAGTCGATGGTATAATTGCCCTAGCAACTAAGTAGTTCATTTAAACAATGCTGAACGATCGGCAGCGGTAATCGGATGCTTCTTACTTGGAGTGTCGCATTGCGCTGCATAAAGTGATGAGTCGGCTTGCCGACCATGACTTTATGGCGTGATGCATTGAAGCTAAGGAAAACTTATACTTTTCAATTTCATTGTCTTTAGTTTTGTAGCACACGTTGTCGAAAAGTCAATAAAGCATTCTCTATTAATTGCATTTGTTTTATTTGCATTATACTGCTGAGTCACAAGGTCAGTTAGTCAAAGGGATGAAGTTAAATCCCCATTCTAATCATCATAAAGCTTCTCATCGCCAGACGCAGTCTTCGAGGGAGTCTCGAATCGACGTAGCACTCTCTCTCCCTCCTCTCTCCTCTCTCTATCTTGTTATCTCCTTTTCTCCCAGCACAAACTTTTGCCAGCTGCCAAGCGCCATGCATAAAATCAGCTTTTCTGTTTTTCTTTGTATATAAAACGAGCAACACTTAAACATAAACGCACTTAAAAATTGCAACACAACGTCATTTAAAAAATAAAATTGGTTAAAAAAAAAGAACAACAACAAATTTGTTTGAGTACATGTAGATTTCAGTTGCAGTTTGTAGTTGTAGTTAATATAGTGACTAATTTAAAAACATTAAACTCAGTGAAGATATTTTCTTTTGTTAGTTTGTTTTGTTGTATTGCTTATTGTGGTTGCAGTTTTGTTTGTTTTGTTTTGTTTTGTTTTGCGGTTCGCTATACAGTTGTACAGTTAGTTTGCTTCATTGTTGCATCGCTTCGTTTTGCATTTTGGTAGGTACTAAAATAATTATAATTAGATGTATGTACATCAGTTAGGTTAGGTCATGCACATACATATACATATCTATGTAATGAGCTGTAATGTATTGTAATTTAATGTATGGTATTGTATGGTATTGTATTGTATTGTATTGTATTGTATTATATTGCTTTGTTTGTATGTCTATGTCTATGTCTAGATATAAACGGTACTTAGGTTGGTTGGTTGTTGGCTTTTGTACTTTTGTTATTTGCATTTAGGACTTGTTTCGTTTTCTTGTATGTATGTGTGTTTTCTCTTTAACGGCGATAGTAAATTATAAATGAAATACTTAACAAATACGAAAAACATACATACATATAAAAAATTAAGCTTAAGTATATATAATTAATTTGTTAGCAGGCTTGGCTGTAGACAAAAGTTTGCTCGCGCCCATTTTGTGTATGTATGCATGTATATTAAGCATGATTTACAAATGTGGAGGGAACTAAGCACAGAGAAAGACAGAGAGAGAGAGAGAGAGGAGAGGGAGAGGGAGAGCGAGAGAGAGATCGGCAAATGAGCGAGCTACAACTTTTCACACATACATATACGTATATGTAAATGCAAAAGCTCCGCTTAAGTTGCACTCTCTCTCTCTCTCTCTCTCCCTCTCCACTTGCTCACTCTGCTCTCTGCTGATTGCATGCCAAGCAAGTGTTCTCTTGCATTGAGTTCCCCACCATATACATACGTATATTTCTAAATATTTTATACTAGTTGCTACATATATGTATGTACATGCATACGTATGCATGCAATTACTTATGTGTACATGTGTGTGTGTGTGTGTGTGTGTGAGAGTTTATTTACAAATTCAGTAGACACTTGCGTTTCTCTTACGCTTCGCGTCCTATGAAACCATTGGGGGGCGGGGGGCGAGTCGTGCTCGCCTGCCTCAGCCAATTTTCCTTGAGTATATTGGACGTATTGCCGGTGGTTGCAACAATAGTTGCAGTCGGCGTTAGCGTTGGCGTCAGCGTCTCTGCTTTGCGCGTTTGACTGACGCTGCGACTGCGCGGTTGCTGCTGCTGTTGCTGTTGATGATGTTGATGATGTTGCTGATGTTGCGGCTTAATGCGCGTGCGTTGCTTTGGTCGACTGAGTGGCATTCGCTCCATCTTAATGTGCTCCATGTGCTCATCATCATCTTCCTCATCGTCGACGTCTGGCAATGATCTGCAAATACAATTCAATTCGATTAGATACATATATTTATCAATTAATTCGATTATCTCATTAAAGTTCTCATCAGCAACAACTCACACATCGTCGTTCTCGTCGTCATCGGTGCTGCTGTGCTGCAATTGTGTTGGGGCAAGCATTGACGCATAATTGGGATTATCACTGGTGAAGATCGGACCCTGTCCGGATCCCAACTGCGGCTCACTCATCAGCACATAGTTGGGATTATCACTGAGCAGGTTAAAGGGTTGCGATACATTCATATCCGTTGCTGCTGTTGATGTTGCTGTTGATGTTGCTGTTGCTGGTGGTTGCATCATTTCATAATTGGGATTCAGACTGCTGGTCGTCAGCTGTTGTGGCCAGACGGCATTGCCTGGATCCGCACTGATAATTGACTCGTCCAGCAGCTTGTAATTGGGATTGTCACTAATGATTGTTGTGCTGCCGTTGCCACTGACACCTCCAACACCACCAACACCACAGCCACTGGGCGTCGTTGCTGTGGGCGTATAGAAACGTGGTGTGCCCGTAAAGCTGCCCGCACTGCCGCTGCCGCCGCTCTCGATGGTGCCCAGATTGGGTCCCATGCTGACCATGGCCATGCCAGCGGGATGGCTGGTTAGATTCGTGTTGCTGCTGTTGCTGGGCGCATTCGATATGTTGCTCTTGTGACTGACATTGCTGCCGCTCCGCTTGTGGGTGAAACGATTGAGCACACGATTCCGGAATGTGTCGGCCACAACGCGCTTGAGACTCGGCTGGCGACTGCTGCTCGCATTGGAGCTGGCCGCCGATGCCGTCGATGGCTGCAATGATGTGGATATCATGCCACCACCTGCAGCATTGCCTCCGCCACCAATCACATCATCCGGCATAGAGCTGCTCATGTTGGGCACAATGCTCGCTCCAGCTCCAGCTCCAGTGCCAGCTCCAGCGCCAGCTCCGACTCCACTGCGCTTCGTTTTCGGTATCAGATGCTGCTCCCCGCTGAGTCTTCCGCTGCCGCTGTGCGGCAACTCTCCGAAATTGGGACTGGGATCGTAGAGTTCATAGCCACGCTCGGCATCCGCTGTGTGTTCCACATTGGGATCGGCCAGCACATAGGCAGCATCTTCCATGTGCGATCCACCCGCTGTGGGCAATGTGGATAGAGCATCTGGGGTGCTGCTCACAATGAAGCCCGAGTGCATGCTAAATGGTGAATTCGTTGTGGCCTGATCATCGACGAGGGCAATGGGACTCTCGGCCGGCTGATCCAGCGACGTGTTGTGCTCCATGTTGGACTTGTAGCCCTGATGATATTCGCCCACACGCAACGGCGTCGTTGCATCCTCACCATCAACATCCGCATCAAGTTGTCCGCCCGCAAAGATGTCCAATTGATTGGAACGCTCCTTGCGCTCCTTCTCGCGATACTGCACACCCGACTCGCTGTAATAGAAGGCCACCTCCTTGAAATTCGGATCGGCCGCGTGCTCCAAATAGGCAATTATGTCCAGAAACGAGGGTCGTGCCGTTGGCCTATGATGCCAGCAGCGATGCATTAGCTTGTGCAGCAACTCGGGACAGTTGTCGGGTCGCTCCATGATGCCGCCATCGATGACATAGCGCAGCACCTGCTCATTGGACAGTCCCTGATAGGGCTGAGAGGCGAGTGTGGCCATTTCCCAGAGTACAACGCCATAGCTGAAGACATCACTCGAGCTGGCGTAGACACCATCGCGCAGACTCTCTGGGGGCATCCAGCGCACTGGCAACAGACCCTTGGTGCCCTTGCGATAGTAATCCGTCTCATAAATGTCCCGCGTCATTCCAAAGTCACCAATTTTGACTGTTAGATCAGCGGCAACCATGCAATTACGTGCGGCAAGATCACGATGCACGAACTTCTTGGCCGCCAGATAGGCCATGCCATCGGCAATTTCGAGGGCCATCTGATAGATGCGACTATAGGGAGGCGGCTGCACAGCTCCCAAGGTGGCTCCCGTGCTGGATGTGAGGCCAATCCGCTGCTGATAGACAGCGAGCACATCCTCCCGTTCGTCCGGTCGATGGGCTCGCAAATATGACTTGAGATCTCCCTTCTTCATTAGCTCCATGACGACCAAGGCGGGCTGACCACGTGAACAGACGCCCAGCAGACGGACCACATGGTACGTATCGAATTGCTTCATCACACTGGCCTCGCTCAGGAAATTGGTGCGCTCACGATCCGTGGCATTCTCATTCACCGTCTTGATGGCGCACGGCGTATCCTCGTCGTTATTTTGGGCCTTCAGTATGCCCTCGTAGACCATGCCAAAGGAGCCCTGACCCAATGGACCCAACTGTATGATACGTTCACGTGGCACCTCCCAATCATCGGGCACATACTGGAGACTGGCGTAGAATGGATTTACTTCCGTATTGATGACCAAGTCCTCGGGTCCCTTCTTCTTCTTCACATACAAGTAGGCCATCGAGATTATGGCGAGAATGATTAACGGTACAAATACGGCGACCAATATAATGATAGTTGTAAGCGATGGACCCGGAGGCTGTAAAATGGATCAATGATTTACGATTAACGATTAACGATCATGTTAGTTGATAGTTGAAGTGAAATGCAGATTATTTACCGGAACTACAACATATTCATAGTTGGAGAGATCACCTTCACCCGCCAGTGAGTTGGCTCGAATAACAAAGCTGTATTTGCCCTCATTCAGATTGGGAACCACGAAGCTACTTTGATTGCGATAATCCTGTGCGGTAATGCATTTCCTCTCCTTGACAGCATTCTCCTCCTGTCGCTCATATATGATCATGTAGGAGACGACGGCACCGTTCGGTGCTTTTGGTGGATCCCAATGCAGTTCCACACTACCTCGCGTGTTATTCGCCTTCGACTCCAGCAGACGCGCCGTTAGATTCTGTGGTTTGTCCACATGCTCTGTAAGAATCCATAACATTGCTCATTAAATGTGTATCTACAGATGTAAATCATTAAATTTCCTGAAGCTCCTACGGTATTAAAACTATTATCAGGCTTGTTCCTGTTTTCACTTCCTAGTTTGTAGAATTTCATAAAATATTCTTTTTCACATTACATTTAGGTTGAGTATTTTAAAATTACATTTTTGCACTTAAGCAAACTTTAATTCAACAACTCAAGGTTAGATCCATTTGTCATAAAATTCAAAAAAAGATAAAGACTGTTACTTCCAATAAATCTTGATGAAAAAGCAAACCGGAAAAGGTCTGTATATTTTAATGCACTTCAATGAATGCGATAATCTCGATACAGTTGGAGTTGACAATTGATAGATAGCTAAGTTGTTAAGTTACTTTAAATACGTACGCTTCTTTAGAGTTTTCTTGTCCCAGTAAACCCAATTGCTGCAAGTTGCATATATATCGGTATCACCCTCCTCCATCTCCCGACAAGCCCTAACACTGATGGTATATAATGAAAAGTGCCGCAGATTTGTGAATCGATATTCCGTTGTGGTGGCATTCACCTCGGTGGAAAAGTGTTTATAATATGTGCCAGTTAGATCCAATGTTGTCTTATTTTCCCAATGGTTTAATGCTTTCTTTTTCGCATCATTGTCTCTAAAATTGGCAGTCACAGATTCAATGCCATTCTCAGTGTTGAGGGATCGAACGTGACGCATCAACACACTATCCATTTCCTCATCGAGCTCATCCAATTCAATATATCTTCTCTTTCTGTTTTCCTTAGGTAGGTCATCAATAACATTTGTATTATTTTGCTTGGAACTTGTACTATTTTTCTTCTTCGGAACGTAGAGAAAGTTTTGTAGAATATTCTCAAACTCGATTTCATCAAGCACCTTTTGCTCAGATGTCTGCTGATCATACACGGGACGATCTGTCTTATCGCACTTGCAGTCCGTTTTGCCTGTCTTCTTTGCAAATGCTTTATCATTGGGCGATGAGGATTCATCGACGAGCGCGGCATTTGGCATAGCTAAAATAAAGTACAAATGTACAAAGAAGATGAAGGAACTGTCTCTTTTATGTAAATGTGATAAACAACTTACGGTCTCTGCAAAAGTTACGATTATGCTCCAGGTGAACGTCACGTCGAGTGAGTTCCACACGTACTTGATACTTTAATAATTTGCCATTCACTTCCAATGGGGGATTCCAACTCATCAGCTATAAAATAATTTATAAGTTTATCGAGCGAATCAATTGAAACTCAAATCATACTCACAATCTCAGAATTGCCTGTGGATAAGGCATTTAATCGACTCACTTGCGATGGATTATACGCTCTTGTCATTCCCCGTATAATGTCGCTTTGATAGTTGCGTTTCTCGGAAGATATTGTCATTGTTCGCACATAGAATGCATATTTCGTATAAGGTCGCAGTTTTTCCAACATCATAATATTATCCAGCGAGGGATCCGTGACTAACCAACTGTGAATAAACATTTTACATATTTCATTAGTAAGCAATTTTAAACATCAATTTCTTTAGCTCCAGTCAACTCGGTTCTACGCACTTATCCGAACAGGGAAGATAGCTTTCCCTCGAGACATTTCCGTTGGGATCAAGTGTATAATATATCTGGTAGCCAATGAACGATCTGTCATCATCATAGTTAACGATTGTTTTGTTAACCGTCACTTGGAAAAAAAAGGTTCCAATTGCAGTGATCTCAACGTTCAGCCATTTCGTATTACCTAAAAGTGTTTCAAAATAGTTGTATATATTAGAAAACTTTCAAATACATGTTAATATGTAATTTAAAAAATCTTTAATTAAAAGAAAATAAGAACTAATTATTTTAAATTCAAAATAAAATAAAATAAAATGAACATAATTGAATTAAATAATTGATTGAACCGATATTAATCATTATATGTATTCAGTTAATCCATAATTTCGGTTTCAATTTCAATCGGTTAATACTGGTTAACGGTTACGGTTTCAATCCCTGCCTATAGTATAGTATAATTGGAGAGAAACGTACATTTGCCCTTGTCACCATTGGAATCCTCAGCAACCTCGTTCTTATTGAACTTTAATGGTTTATCTGGCAACATCGGTTTCAGTTTGTCAATGGTCTCCAAGCACAGTTTGGGATTGAAGTGAAAAAAAATGCTGCCATTGATTTGAACTGTCTGATTTTCGGCCCAAATCGTTTCCAAATCCCGATTCTCCAGTACATAGAGAACATAACGTCCGTCTACCGTCTCATTGCCGCCAATTGTGCGCAGACTTTTCAAGAAATCGAGCGAGGTGAGTTCATAGGTCAAATGGACCTTCAGGAACGAAGTAATTGTATGCACAGCTCCCAAACCATGTTTCAATGCCTCAAGCATGTGAGCTATTGAGAATAGAGAATGTGAATTTGAGTATATTTTATTGAATTCATTCAATCACTTTATTCACTCACCTCCACCACGCTTAATGCTTATAGTTAATCCGTTTCTGCCGATAAGAGTACAGCCATAGAATTCCTTAACTCTCGTGGCACTATCGATAAGACCGCCAGCACACCACTTTTCACAGATTCCGTCGCACTTCTTGCAGGTGTTGTTCACCTGTGCATATCCCTTGTCACAAAATGCTGTACACTCGCCATTGTAATGCACAAGTGATTCCTCATTGTTGTTTACGAACTTCTTTCCAATCTTTTCGCACATCTCGGCCGTAATGCAGCGGTTTTCGTACTGAAAAAGAAACACAAATAACAGAAATTTAAAGATCTATAAAGAAAAATATTCATTTTTTATAGTTATACTAGAAAACTTAAAGAAAGTTTTAAAGTGCCACTTATACTAATAAAATAAAATAAAGTTAGCATTGGAATACTGTAGAATTCATTTGCTACTGTCAATTCTAAAATGTTTTCACGAAGAAACCATAGTTTGAAAATCCTTTTCTGCTTTTAGAGTTTTCGTTGTTTTTAATAAATTATATATTATATATTATTATTGTTGGAACAGCACTTTTAAATTAAATACTTTCGAAGGAATCAATTATGCTTAAAACATATAAACAAACAAATTTTCAACTCAAAAATCAGGGATTACGAACTATCTTTAAACTTATGCTTCCTTCGTGAAAACAACTAAGAATTGACAATAGATTGCGAATTTGGTTTACCATCGATGCAGTATAACGAATAGAGTTGCATGAATAATAGGAAATGAGGTAATTTCAAAGAGCTCACCAGAAAATAACCATCTCTACACTGGTCCACGCATGTGCCGTTGTCAATAGAAACATTTCGACAGGCAATGCAACTGCCCACAAGCGGTATGGTGCAACTGCCCAGGCAGGATTCGTTGCAACATGTGTTCTCATCGAAGCAGTTGTAGGGACACTCCTTGGGGCAGTCTTTGGGATAGAAAAGGATTTGATATTGGTTATTAGATTGTTAGATATTCACTCGCGATTCTACTCACATCTCTGGCAATCTCTGCTATTCCAGCAATATCTATTGCCATCCGTATACTGCGGACATGCGGTAACATCGTTCGGTTCATTTATGCCTATGTCGAGCTCATCGTTGCCTTCACCTTCACCCGGACAGCGAGGACATTCGACATCCCGTCGATTGTTAATCATTACAATATCAGCATCCGTTGCGTTGGCGGAGAGTATCTTCCTCCAGTTGACCGTCTTTACAAAGCAGAGATACTCATTCTTCTCAATTCGTACACCGCCGTGGGTGATGGTCCGCAGATTGGTTAATCCAATATCCTGAAGGTCCCGATTCGAATACACAACCAATGCGTAACTCTCAAAGAGAGTATTGCCACGTATAACGCTCAGATTGGGAAAGATTTGGGATAACGATATCAGATTTGTGACACGATAAACGACTATGTAGCCAGTGACTTCTGTGAGCAGTGGATAAGTTCTGTTCAGCTTATCAGCATCGTTGATAAGCGAGATAAGTAAAAACCCTTCGATTACCGAACAATTGGCCAATTGATTTAGTTGCGATATATTGTTTCGTATATCCATCGATTTGCAGGCTGTTGAAAAGCAAGAGAAACCAATTAAAAACAATTCATACAGTTAGTCAAGCAATTGTTTTGACTAATTCAAAAATTCAATTTCGGAAGTTTATTTACATTTTAAATCAAGTTAAAGTAACTAATAAGGATTTTCTTTGCGCTCATATACAGTGGGGAGCAAAAGTGATTCCATGATCAACATATTCATGTTTGAGCTCACATAAATATTAAACGAATAATGTAAATGACAAAAACTTTTTTTTATTGAGCACCTTATTTATTTTTTTACAATTAGGCGTATATAGCAACATAGAAGAAGAAGAAATGGAGTAGAAATAATTTAAAAACAAAAACAAGCGGCATGTACTCAGTTTTGCACCATTTGCAAAATCGCTCATATTTTTGCTCTTCTTTCTTTCTTATCAGCATTAGACCTGCAGATTTACCGTTAAATGCTTTTTGCATTTATTATTTGTTATCAGAATGGAGAAAATCACTCTGTTCCACAAGTTTATAGTTGATTTGTTGAATTTGTAACTTAGTCTCTCACTATTCACTGAAAAATGAAGAAGCTGTCTTCTGATAAGGAAAATAGTATTCTCTCCCTGACTAAAAGTGGGTGTTCGACACGCACTATTGCTGAGAAGCTGCAAATTAGTCAATCAGTGGTTGTCAAAGTGAAAAAGACAAAATGTTTGTGCTGGAAAGCAGTTGAATGGTCGCCGTCGGCTTCTAACAGACTCTGACGCTCAACTTATGATGTCTAAAATGAGAAAAAAATAGACTTTTAACGCCAAATTAAGCATCTACAGCAATAAATAAAGGCGTGAGTCGATGGACAGCTAGAAGAGCGCTTGGTAGGATTGGGTACGTCGCAGCAGTGATAAAAAAACAAACCAACTTTATCCGAGAAAAATTGTAAGGCCCGGCTAAATTTCGCAAAGGAACACAAGATCTGGACAATAGGAGACTGGAAACGTGTTATTTGGTCGGGCGAATCTAAGTTTAATCATTTTCCATCGGATGGAAAGCAATACTGTTGGCGGAGACCTGGTGACACGCTTCTAAGGCATCATGTGAAGCAAACCGTGAAACATGGAGGCGTCAAAATAATGGCATGGGGGTGTTTCACGTTGGACCGTTGCACAAATTTGAAAGGATTATGCGAAAGGAACACTAATTGAGCATTTTGAAAACCCATCTTCCCAATTTTCTTGACCAGTGTGCCTACCCAGAGCAGGAAATCACTTTTCAGCAAGATGGAGATCCCAAGCACACTGCGAAAATTGTTAAAGAATTGACTTTTTTTCACCTTGACAACCACTGATTGACTAATTTGCAGCTTCTCAGCAATAGTGCGTGTCGAACACCCACTTTTAGTCAGGGAGAGAATACTATTTTCCTTATCAGAAGACAGCTTCTTCATTTTTCAGTGAATAGTGAGAGACTAAGTTACAAATTCAACAAATCAACTATAAACTTGTGGAACAGAGTGATTTTCTCCATTCTGATAACAAATAATAAATGCAAAAAGCATTTAACGGTAAATCTGCAGGTCTAATGCTGATAAGAAAGAAAGAAGAGCAAAAATATGAGCGATTTTGCAAATGGTGCAAAACTGAGTACATGCCGCTTGTTTTTGTTTTTAAATTATTTCTACTCCATTTCTTCTTCTTCTATGTTGCTATATACGCCTAATTGTAAAAAAATAAATAAGGTGCTCAATAAAAAAAGTTTTTGTCATTTACATTATTCGTTTAATATTTATGTGAGCTCAAACATGAAAATGTTGATCATGGAATCACTTTTGCTCCCCACTGTATGTTTTAAAAACTAAATACAATCTTGTGAATATTTGTTGCTGTCAAAACAATTATATTATGTCAAAATAATTATATTATAATTTCTGAAAACACCGAAGATTATAGTTAAACATTGTTGTCAGACTTACGTGTTTCAGTGTATGCCAATCTTATGCTGCTGTAATTCTTACTCATGCCGACACTGTAACTGTTATCGATGCTGTTACTGTTATCAATGCTGTTACTATTACTGTTTACTCCAATGGCATTATCGTTATGCACGTGAGATGCCAGTCTGTCCGAAAACTTGTCCATCTGTTGCTGTTGTTGTTGCTGTGCTGCTGTTGTTGCCGCTTGCAATGCTAACAGTGTGATGACTGTGAATACGATGCTATGTTGTCGCCAATGATGTTGCGCTTGGCTGTAATGCTGATAATGTTGATAGCTCTGTTTTTGTTTCTTTTCTAATCCTTGTTGTTGTGGTTGGTGATGTCGCCGCACTCTTTCAAATAGATTGCAGCAATGTTGCATCAACATTTGCGCATGCTGAAGCACCAACATAAATTGCAGTGTGCCCAAAATGTTTAAGCAAATGCTGTAATTGTTGCGATTATTGTGTTGCTCTTGCTGTTGCTGTTGCAGTCGCTGATTATTTGTGTAGGTGTTTTTGCTATTTTCATTACAGTTGCAGTGGCAATTTACAGATGTTGCTGTTACTTTTTGGTTATTGTCATTTGTACTATTACTACTACTACTATTTCTTCCTTGATTACTACTGCTACTACTACTACAGCTATTATATTCACAGCAACATGCATGCGCGACGCTGGCAACATGATGCTGCTCTTGGTGATGCTGCTGGGGTTGTTTATGTTGCTGATGATTTTGCTGACAGTCACAATGTTGCGCCGACGTCTGTTTGCTGGGGAATGTTGTCGCCGTCGCGTCCCGGTTTCTGCTTCTGCTTCTCCGTTTGCTTTTGCTTTTACTGCAATAAATGTCGGCATAGGAACTGCTACATGTTGCTGTCTGAATGCAGCTACATGTTGTTGGGAGCACATGGCGGCATATGATACAAATGTTGCCATGCGATGATGATGCTGTTGTTGCCGACTTTGATGTTGCCATCGTTGTCGTCGTCTTCCCTATCGTTGTTGATGTTTTTGTTGCTTTCATTAAAACCTCACAACCTCGGAAAACATAATCCAAAGTTGAATTAAATTGAACTGTTTCGAACATTTTGTGGCGTTACTTTCCGATACACTTTGCTAATTTTATTATTTTCAGTTGAATATCTTTGTTTTTTTTGGAAATTATTTAATAAATACAATGTTTTGTTAGGGGCAATGGGCCCACTAAGTAATCATTGCAGTTTGCTCTCTCTTTCTCTCTCTTTCTCTCTGTATCGTTTTTTTCTGTCTTATTTAAATTGTTGATGTTTTTGTCGTTTTGTATTTATCGTCGTCAGTTGGAATGCTTATTGTTGTTGTTGTCCTCGTAGTTGTTGTTGTTGTTGCTGCTGCTTCGCTAGTCGAAACCTGTAAATACATTAAGAAAAAAAGTGCAAATGTTATTGTTAATGTTTTTTTTTTTTTACAAACAGCCCTGAGGCAAAATTACAACAATTACGTATTTGAGCTTTTGCTATTACAATAATTTAATGCGAAAAAGGGCGCCAAGTGCTCGACACACGTGTCGCCGTCGTCGTTGACGTATCTTTAGCTACGAGTGAGTATGTTTATGTTAATCTGTCATTACATGCTAATAATACATTAATAATGCATGTTTCTAATTGCTTAACAGCTGCTAATAACAGTTTTTGGTTGGCAGTTGGCCGGATGCTGCTGTCTATATCTTTCGCTCTTTTGTTTTGAAAACGCTCTAAAAAGCTCACGCAAACTTTCAATAAGTATGCACAAATCTATATATATATGTATATATATATGTGTGTGTGTGTGTGTCTGTGAGAGTGTGTGGGAATGCGAATACGCTGCCGCATTGCTCAATTAAGCAGCAGTGTCTTGGTTGTTGTTGCTTGGAATTCTACATACAGAGCAATAATTTTATGCGGCAGTAAAGAAACAAGAATACACACAAATAATTATAATTATGGTTAGTTATCTCATTGTCGTTGTTTTTGTTGTTGTTGTTGTATTTGCAGTAACTGCTGCTGGCCAAACAGCATTGACGTTTGTTTTAATGACGCTCGTTCGCCGACTTCGCCGCATTGACGATAACAGCAAGAAACTGCGAATGCGACTGCGACTGCGACTGTGACGCCGGCAGCGCAGCAATTGTAGGAACGTAGTAAATAGTAACAACAACAAATGGGAATAAAATTTACGCATAGCGTATTTACAACTACGTTGTAATTCATCAACTTGACGCTGCCCTTCACTCAGGGTGTTGCCGGCCTTAGTTACATATTTATTTTTCTTTTTTTTTTTTTTTTTTGGGGCGTAAGGAAAAAACAAAATGCGGCTGCGTTCTCAGCGGTGTGGGAGCTGCTGAGCGTAAAACGTGGCATCAAAACAGAGAGCAAACTGTAAATGAAATGAGCGAGAGATAGAGAGAGCTTAGAAAGAGGCGGGGCACTAAGAACACCACCCGCCACGTCCCTGTTGTTGCTGTTGTTGTTGCCAAAGTACAAATGCTGCTGCGTAGTTAAAACGTACTCATACATACATAACTATTTATGTATGTATGTATGCACATACAAGATAATGGTCATACATACATTTCAATATAAATATGTAGATACAAACATACATGCATACATATACAAATACAAATACTATTAGAGCATGTTCTTGTGGGTCTGACAGAATATGCTAGCAAAATGTTTTCGTAGCCCATAACAGCAACACCAACAACATCAGCCACATTAGCAAAGAGAATAACAAAACAGTCGGCTCTCTTCAGCACTCACGCACACTTTGCTCTTAGTATGTGCTGCGACCGCCGCTTGTTTTATTATGCTTTATTATTTGTTGTTTTGGTTGTTGTTGCTTTTATTGCGCAGTAAAAATAATATACTAAAAGGCAGCTCGGACAACCCACAGTTGCGGCTTAAACTCTGTGCCATAAATAATTAAAAAAAAATTATAGCAATACAGAGAATCAACAAAAATAATTAAAATTGTTATAATAAATTACATTAAAAGCACAAGCTAAAGACAATAACAAAACGGAATAATAAATGCCAACTGCACGATGCCTCTGACGACCGCCATGACACCTGCCGCATTCGTACTCTCACTCACTCTCTTTATATTATTTTACGTTCGCTCTTTGCAAATCATTCGAACATTCCAGCCGCATAGTTTGAGAGTCACACAGCAAAGATGAAAAACTCTTTTCGTTTACGCACATAAGGAGACCAAGAGAATGAGTGTCCCACAGTGAGTGAGAGAGTAAGAGAGAGGGCACGCTCATGCAGTCGCTGTAAAACCATTTAACAACTTTGTTGCTTGGCAGCTGACCCAATTTCGAAAATGTTTATAGTTTACTACCTATCAGGTAAAAAGCGCAACATTTCCGTCTACACGATGACATAAAAACAAACGGTGAGTAGCAAATACATACATACGTATGTACATACGAAAGCACATACATCCGTACGCTTATCAGTTGCACATGGAAAATTAACAGACGCTCCCACTCGACTTTATTTTTTATTTATATTTTTTTTATTATTGTTTCATTTGGCTAAACTCCGCCCAGGCGCCACCGTGCACGCGCTCGTTAAAGTGTAAAGGTGCAATTGTCACGCTTAACTGTCATTTGTTTTGCTTTTTTTTTTTTACAGCAACAAGAACATCCAAAGGGCATGTTATCGGGGAGTATTAGCTAAACTGCATTCGCTACGCACGCGCCCGACGCCGCGTCGCAGTCGCGTCGCAGTTAACGAGAGAGCGACGCGTCGATATTCTGATCAGTGCTGCCAGAATATTGTGAGCTAAATTTGCCTTATACTAAAAAAACAAAAAATCGATGGATTGATGAGAAAAAAATAAAAGAGTGCTCTTAAAAATGGGTTATATTTGCAGCAGATTTACATCTTTTTAAAAATTTATATTTAAAGTTGAGTTTCAAAGAATTTTTGTAGAACTTTAAAACACGAAAAAAAAAAAAATTTTAAATTTACTTCAGCAACAATGTTGCTTTGATGATGTCGATTAAACATCCTCGACCAAATCGACAATTTTTGAATTTCCAAAACATTTATTAACTTTCTAATATCAAAAACCAATAATAGCTAAATCATTTAATAAAATAGCTAGAAAGGCATTTCTAAAATTTTCTTTTGAATTTAAAAGAAAATATTGTGAAATGGGCAACACTGTTTATGATGACGCCAACGCAGCTGCTCTCTCGATCCTCTCCCGACACTTTGTTGCAATACTAACAAAAACTAAAGCAAAAGCAATAATAATTATAATATTATAGATGTTTCTAGCTATATTAACAATATACAACAACAATTAACGACGGCATTGACGATGGCAATAACGGCAACCAGCAAGAGCAGCAGCAACATAGCATACAACAACAACAGCAGCAACAACAACAACAACAACAACAGAGCACAAACAAACCACTGCGGCATCCAAAAGGCAGCAACATTCCAATCCAACACAAAGTTGCCAGACCAGTTAAGAGCAGTGACAACAATAACAAGCAATGCATGAAATATTTCTTATGCTCCAAATCCGCCACTGGGCAAGTTTTTATTTCTTCTTCTTCTTCTTATTTTCTTGATTTGTTGTAGCTGTTGTTGTTGATGTTGTTGCTGTGGTTATTTTATTGTCCACACGCACACAGAAAACAAAAGATAACAATATATTGAAATGAATAAAAGAGAGCAAGAAACATCAACAAAATCCATTTTTATTATCTATTTTAACGCTTTTTAAACAGATCCTTAGCCGAAATTCATAAATAAGTTGATCAATGATCTTCCATCTGGTTATTTTGTCTCTGATGATCTAATGAAAAGTTCAACAATAACATCATGTAGTGATCCTCAAATTGAAAGTTTACTCAACAAAAAAAAAAACAAATATTTTGCTAGAATTAGCAAATATCTTAACGCATTCAATAATTCGATATTCCCGGAATTACGAGTAACAACGTTTCTTAAAGATACTTTTATTCGTTTGCAGATTAGATATATAAAATTTATATGAAAATTTCTTGATCAAAAAAGCTCACATTACTATGTCATATAAACATATTCATATTTGATAATACTATACTATTATACTATATGACATGTTAATTTATTTATATGAAATAATCTTGTTTCTTCAGTTAAAATTGATCATTAATCATCCAAATTAAGAATACATTTTATCGATGTATCACTATCATCAAATATAAATAGTTTCTGGAATTCTTTTTCATTGGCTTGTGAAATTGTTGAATTTATTCGAAAATTCTTATTATGACAACAGCATAATCATTGTGACTGTAATTCTGTACACCATATTTAATAGTAATTTCCTAATTTAAAGTGACGCCTTTGCAATTCATCCAGAATTGTCAGTCAGTCACATGTAGCGCCTAATCTTTATATATTATTTCCAGAACCCAGTCGAATTCGCAAGTCATTTTAGTCAGAGTCATAGAGGGAGTGAATGAAGTGAGCATAATAATAATAATAATATAATAATATTACGAGAGGGCAAGCGAGAGAGCGTTGACAAGTTAACAGGTGAAACAAAACTTGTTAGTAAATATAGATGTATATACAATATTAGTATATGTGATACACATAGTCATAGTTTGTTGTTCTCTATGCATACGAGGAACTCAACTTGCCTCGACTCATGTAAGTTCCAGATAAGCAACGTGACGCCTCACGCGAGATAAATCGACTTTGCCGGTTGCCAATTCGGGGAGAGATCGGAACGTTGGTATCTCGGGGAAAATGCTAATAACTAGTATGACATTTAAATGCGACTACACACACATTATGTGTACACATGTATGTTTGTATATAGCAAGCAGTATATATTGCTGATAAAGACAATACGAAACCCCCAGAATTCATACACATAAAGAAACAGAAACGATAAAGACATTTTAAATATACAGATACAAAAATTGAAAACATCAATAATACGTTAACTTTGTCATTAAATTCAATTAACAAAGCGAAATTCAGTGGGATGAAAATACATTTCTTACTATTCAGAGATTTTTTTTACTCTTATATATTATATTTGATTTCAATCAAACACAGAAGCTATAGCGAAATATTCTGGGATATATTTCGATTTTAAATGTAGCATAGCCAAGTATTTTTGTTCAGTGTACAGAGGTGTGAATTTGTTTTGATCAGGCACAACAAGCCTGATTGGCGTCTGTCTTAGAGCGTGTCCGTGAGATTCATACCATACATACATACATACACACATACAAACATTCCATGCATACATACATTCACATCTATTTTAGACCAGTCATAACTCTAGACTTAATTCTGAGAATATTCCCAACTCGCACGTACTATTTGCCTCGAAAGTCAACAAGTTGAATTAGATGACGTGTCCTACGCAAATTGATTACGACACACGGTGGCACGGTGGCACAGTGGCGCGGGGGCAGAGGGATAGATAAGACTAACTTGGTCTAACAATAGAAATCTCAACTATGTAGTAGTAAATTTGTATGATAGGTAATTCACTTGCTATCGTTGACAATTCAAAAATAAAAACAAAAAAAACTTCTTGTTTACTTTAGTCACGAACTATTGGATTTCATCGTAATCACAAACTTAAAACGACTTAAGTTTCCAGGTTTATTATTAATATTGCAACTTTAGTTCCCATATTGAAGGTAGTAAATACAACAATCGGATTCCGCATAAGAAAGGAAAGAACAAATTTAACATAAAAGACTGTCGCTAACTACAAACGAGATCGAGTATTAAAATGAACAACAATTATCCAGTTATCCAGAAATAATTAGAATTAAAAAACAATTTGTGGCATGAATTCAATTTCCATTTCAATTCAATTTATTTAATGTTTCTAGTCTTTTTTCTTCCCATTATACACCTTCTTAATTCTGGTTTATGTAACATTTTTATGACCAAGTTTTATTATCGGCATTTCTTGAAAAGCCTCAACTTAACTCCTTAGAATTGCGTGCTTCTCGGTCCGTGGAGTAGAATTGGGTAGATGGGGGGTCAATATATCAATATATTGGATAGAATCAACTTGGAAAAAGTATTGTAATTATTATCTGCTTATGTTAATATGCACGCACTTCGGTTTTAGTATCTAAACGTTCTATGTCCACAAATAAACTTAGGCTAGACTAGAAACTCTGATACGATAAACGAAATTAAGGTTTAAGTTCTTTTGATGACTATCTCTAAAAATACACAAATAAATGTAATATAAAATAATTATAGAAAACATAAAAAGTAAGCATTTTATAATGTAAACTATAATTAAATTCCGAACAACCTTTTAACTTGGATCTTTATTTCTTGAGTTTACAAATGCGTCTATCAATGAACTGCAAAATTCCACAGCAAGGTAAAAAATACCTCGAAATCGATGCCATTGATAATGATAACAATAATAATTCACTTAATGAATATTCTATTAATTGATTTTCCAGTTCTTTTGTGACAAATCAAATCAAATGTCCGTTCATTCAGATTATTCAACATTGAGAAACCTGTAGCGACTTCAATTCTCGGTTGTCAGTTCAGTTCAGTTCAGTTTAGCTTAGTTTATGACACTGCTTTGCTGTGGAATTTTACTGCTCATTACCGAAAACGTTTCTCTTTCGGTTGGACTTGGAGGCATTTTCAATAAGATTACCGATTCGTTAGACTGACTGTGACTGTTGATTGCAGCTTTTGTTGTTGTTGTTGTTGTTGTGGTTGCTGTTGTTGGTTTTTGGTTTTTGGTTTTTGGTTTTTGGTTTTTTTTTGTCAGTTTGTTTGTTTGCACGTTCATTCATAAGCTCGTAAAAATTCGAAAACAAACATAGCCGTTAAATGAACTTTCAAAGAAATTCCATTACAATTTTCATTAGCACAAAAAAAAGAGGTCTTCAACTGCCGTTAGGGGAGCGCAACAATTTTTATGTATTTTGTCATAAAACGTATCGAAGCGCACCCAAGCAAAAAACTAGGCCTAAACCGAGCCAACCACAATCACAAAACTAATCTCCAAACTGAAAGCCAAGCCGATCAAAGAACAAGTCGAAACCATTACAATTACAATAGACACCTGCGAAAAAAGCATTATGAAATGCCATTGCGACCCAAAAGAAATTAACTCTGGATACGTGAGCTGAGATATCAAACAGGTTGGAGGAGAGGCCAATACCAAAACAGGCTGTTAAGACCGAATACGATGAGGGAATCGGAAATTCCAAGAATCTGACGTTTGACATTCCGATCGCTGAGTCAATTCAAGTGACTGATCAATATAATTACGTTTAACTATGCTACAAGAATGTTTCCATCATATACAGATCCATTTTCATACATGTTTATTCTCTACATATATAGTATACTTGAGGACTAACTAAAGTAAAGTTTCCAAATATTACAAACATGAACAATTACATTTTATTTAGTACATGATACATTTTTGATCATACATAAGTTGTTTGATGATTCCATAGTTTCAGCTACAATTATTTATATTAACATCCTTACAACTTTAATTGCCATATCTTAGACATGAATTTGAATTATTATTCAAAAATTGTTTGGATTTTTATAATCTTATCTAAAAATATTTCTAAAATATACATTTCTGTAGCCAAACCATTTTTGGATAATAATTCAAATTCATGTCTAAGATATGGCAATTATTGAATTATACAATAATGATTTCTTTCTGATGATGAAGAAAAATATATTTAAATTTAATAATTATTAATACAGATTTATTGAAAGTTATTAAACTTTTAAATGCTTCATAAAAACTCTTAATTTGCAGAGGCAAGCTTATGTTTTTTTTTTTTTTGGGAACCACACAACACACATACACAAACAAATCTTTACGCTACGAGGGCTGTACGTGCAGTATTCATATCAATGTTGCGACGATAACACTGAATGGCTGAATGAAAAATCGAATCAGAGTCTCTCTCTCTTTTTAAGTTCCTCTCTCTCGGTCTGTTGACAATTCGCTGATGCCGTGAATAACAAGAAACAAAGCGAGGAACTAATTAAAAGTGTCGATCTCTTTAATAAAAGTGCGTGAATGGGAATTGTGAGACACATCAAAGATACAACTGATAACGAATATTAGTATCTCAAAGTAGCCACTCACAGAGCGCAACTTACAAATTCATTAAAATAAGGTTTAATTAAACTAGAGTTGACTTGTAATCAGTTATCGGTATCAAAATCTCATCTCTGGTTTGTCAACTCTTTTCATTATTATATCCTGACTGTCACCAGTCTGATATTTAGCTATCGTGATTTGTTAAGCATCGTGATATTCAAGACCTTGACACGATAACACAAAACAAATCACAGTCACGTCGTTGGTCACGTTGCTGATCACGTCGTGACATTTCAAGGAGCTTGTCATCTCTAGCGCCAAGAAGTCGCCCAAAAAGAACAATAAAAAAAAAAAAAAAAAAAAAAAAAGAAGAATACCGAAGCAAATACTGTCCAAGATACCGCTAGTTAGGCACGTTCCCCACGTTGTTTGTTATTGAGACGTTATCAGTTGCACGCGCATAGCTCGTATTCCAATTCATATGTCAAGGAATTTGATTAATGAATTGCTCTAAATAGACACTATTATAGTGCGGATGTGTAATGATTGTAATGAAACGATTTTCCCAGCGTATTCTTTATGATTTCGATCATAGATTATCTTAAGATCAGAGACCGTTGAGATAATATTAAATTGTATATATTGGACTACATCGATGCATTCCTCGGCCAAATCGGTCTAAAAATATTGGTGGGATCAGGCTTCAAGACAGCTGCGATAATATCAAAGGTATATTAAGATGCTTGAGACACGGACTTGGGATACTATCGCAACTTCCGCTTCCGCATTCCAAATACGCTCGTATAACCAGGTGTATGTTGGGTTCTAGGCATTTAAATCCAAAATACACATCGCTAGTAACTGTTAAGTGTAAGTAAACTTCCTGCCTTTGGGGAGGGAAATGCGTCAACTTACACTTTGATATCGATAATAAAAAAAAAAAAAAAATAAAATAAAAAACATTATTCACAAACAAAATTATAATGAAAACATTCATATGTTATATTCGCACATTCAGTCAAATAATCCAAATGCCTTTGACGTAATCAAGCCACTGTTTTTCTTTATTTTTTTATTTGCCATCGACAAATATTGTGTAGTACTACGGATACGGGTTTGTGCACTACTTGTACGAGTAAACCAACTACGATTGTGATACGAGCATTTTATGAGCAATACTTACATATATACTATATGTTATTTCCTGTTGATTTTGGAATTTCATACTCTGTATGAATCTGTATATCCATAAAATGTATCAAACAGGGTATATTACAGCTTTTATCGATGAACGAACTAATTAACTATTATAAAGTATATTTTTTAAGCACATAGTTTTTAACTTTTCATCTGCGATTTCAGATTTGAAAGATTTGCATGAGAAGTAGAATAATTGTGTGCTTAGGATTGCGATTTTAGGGTATCTTCAAGTTGTGAAAACTTCTTTTATTATTAATTTCCTTGGGGACGGGGCATTTCATCCCTCTTGCCATTTGAAAAATATATCAATTCTCGGAACTGCCTCAACAAGTATCGAAATCAAGTAGAAGTATAAATAAAAACGAATAAAAAGAATGTGAAACAAAATCATTGCAGGCCCTTATTTGTTATTATTTATTGTCTGGCTTTAAACAGCCGATATTTAAAATTTACATTTACATTAACAAAATAAAATTTATTAAAACTATTTTTTAAAATAAATATTAATTAAAACTATAAAATATTCTGAGGGTATATAAAAAATAAATAAAGATAAACCGATAAAATGATAACATAATATTAGAAATTTACTTTGTTGGGGGATCTTGGCACCAATTGATTTAATTGTTTTGATACGGAATCCAGTTCTAGTTCCAGTTATCAGACATACGAGTACTTCTACACTGCATACAAATATAATACCCTCAGTTCACTAGCTATGAGTTACCAATTACCAGTTACCAGTTAGTCAGCCATTAGTTTATGTTTCGACGGCTTTTTATACCGCCAATAAATTTACCAATACTTATAAAAATGCCCATGCCCGTAAATAATATTGTCAGCAGTTTATTTTTTATATTCACTGGAATTTGTCACATTATGTAGTTTGATTGAAGATCATTCAAACAATATTATTTTCCATTATAATTATTAATCACGTTGTCATTGGAGCTTTTCATTTTATGATCTCTTGTAACCGAAGCTGTAATCAAATCCATTTTCTTAGTCTTCCTTATCTATCTATCTATCGATATTCTTTGCCTAATATTCACAACTTTCATTCCAAATGGTAGTATTATAGTTAGATATGTTAACAATATCGGTATTTAGTTCTTAGCCTGTAATATGTAATATATAAATGTAAATATATATACACATATATGTCTATTTAAAAGTTATCTATATATAGATTCAGCAAAAGTCGATGTATCTATTTGCTTTATTTCAGTAATTATAGAAAAGGCAATCTATTATTTTCGATTAATTTAATAACCTAATTGATCGAAATTTGAATTTTACGTGAATACGTCACAAACTTCTAATTCTACCCACGTTGTATGTTAAATAGGATTTATGCAACAAACTTGTCACAGCATCCGATGCGGTCGCAGTCGCTGTCGCAGTTAGCGTCTCTGCTGACGTCTCTGTTGAGGGCCGGCGTTTGCGGATCTCATAGCGGAAATAACGTAATTCCAAAACAACATTTTTGTTGTTTTTGTTGTCGGCTAATTTTTGCTGTTTTCTTATTTTTTGCTAAGGTTTTTATTTATTTTTTTTGATTATTTTAACTTTTTTTATATGAATGTATTACAAACAATTTTGTGGTTAGCTTTTAGTGTCTATGAAACGTGTTAAGTGCACACACAAGCACACACACACACACACGCACACACTCGAGCACGTAACGAAGCAAGAGATTTGGAATTACTCAATGAATGAGCCAATTGCCCCGTTAGCTACACACGAGCGCCGGCCCAGGGCTGGTGAGCAACGATCCGACTTCATTGCATGCTCTGCCTTACCATGCCTTGCGTGCGCTCTCTCGCTCTCGCTCTCTGTCTCTCAGATCCCCGTCCCTCCCCCCGCCAACCAGCCATCACGTTCACATTTACTCTCTCAGACTTGCATTATGTGTGTGCATGTGACTTTTGTGTGTGTGTGTGTATATGTATGTGAATGAATGCACCGAATGTAGCGTAAAAAGCAAAAGGCAAACGTTCGCTTGTGTTTGTTGTTGTTCTTTTAGTTGTTGTTGCTGCTGTTGTTGTGAATCAAGTGAATGAAATTTAGCGCGTATTTTGAATGACATTTTCAAGTGTTTTGTGCTCGCTAGCTGCATTGTGTTTGTGTGCGTGTGTAAGTACAAGTGTATGGAATGCAGGAGTGTAAATAATAACTGTCAAGAGTAGTCACAAACTTTTAATACAAATTGTAACGAAAACAAAAAATGCCTACACTTCGATACGATGATTTTGATAACAAGTTGAGCCCCGGGGCCGTGGCAGCTTCAATCTGTGGTATGTGGTATACACACATAAGTATTTATTTATTTAGTTATTATTTATGATTAGCTTAAGTTCGTTTCACAATTGCCAGTAAACAAGGTGGTAGTTAGAGAGTGAGTGTGAGCGAGATAGCTAAATTGCCCAATTTCTAAGACGCCTCGCTGTCGCTAACTCTGCCGGCATTGGCGTTGACGTCGGCGTCAGCGTCAACGTCGCTTTGTCCCTTATATATGCAATTGCACAAGCCTCTCAACTGGAGTGTGTGTGTGTGCGTGTGTTTGTGTTTGTACTGTTTATTTGATTTTGTATTTCAAAGTTATCAATGAAATTTGTAGTACACACACCCACAAACACACTCTCACGCACACACACACACACACACACGCAGAGACAGCTAAAATGTGTAAATGTGTGTGGGTAGTGTAAATTGTTGTTATTGCGTTTCATTCACAGGTCCCGGCTCTAGTTACAGACACCTCCAAAGTATGTACATATGTACATACATAATACGTATGTATATATGTAAGTAAGTATGTGCATATGTATGTATTTTTGTATTTATATAGCCCTTTGAAATGAATTATTGCCCTCGACTTGTGCCCCCTTTTTTACCATTCTTATTTTTGTTATATTTGTGTTAGATATGCATGTTTACGCATTTAGATAAGCGTTTTATTTAGTTTTTGTTTTTTTCTGTGTGCTTATCTTTTTGTTTTTCTGTGCGCACTTATCAAAACTTTCTTCACTTTTGATTGATCCACGCTCTCTCTCTGTCTCTCTCTCCGTCCCTCCCTCTTCCTATCTCTCGCTCTTTCTCCCTCTCTCTCTCTGCCTTTCCTTCCACCTTTACGATAATGCCGCATTTGCCGATTATTGGTGCAAGCATTAGTTTTGTCAGATTCTACTCATATATACATACATACATATATGTATGTATTTTTACAAATGCTCAAGTGTGAGCTTATTTATATGTGTGTCTATGTGTAGGGGCAAGTGAACCTATAAAGCTATGATTTTGATTGGGATTTGCGTTTTGTGAATGAATATCATGAAAACAAAATGAGCGATCGTTTTTAACGTTGCCAGAGATATTTATACGCACATCAGTACACTCAAAAAAACTCAACTCAACTCCGTACTTAATCAGGGAAAATTCAAGTAAAAACGACGGGAATTTCCAAAACTGAATACGAAGAAATCTGGATTCTGAAATGAGTTTAAACCAACTGTGTAATTGATCGGAAATATGATAATTTAAGCACAGAAAAATCTATAATTTGTTCCAAAATATACTTTAATTCAATTCAAAGAACTTTTCTCTGCTATGTACTTCTAAAAGGTATAAATATATTGATTTATGTATATATTGATTTCTCTTGGCAAAGTCGTAAAGGAATCACAATGCGTTTTTTAAATCTCAGTAAATGATTAAGTATAATGTTGAGTTAGTGTCATTTTGTTATTTGACTGTGTACACAGTATGTATGAAAGTATGTTTGTAATTGCACAAAAGCACGCTTATCAGCGAAGCAAGTAAATATGTACATACTATGTATGTATGTGATTAAGTATATGCATGGTATATACAAATACTAATAAATGTATATATGTAGAAGCTTTTACTCTAGCAGCAACATCTCCCCGTCTCTCTCTCTCTCCGCTGGACCAAAAATTTGACATTTGCTGTTGAACCGTTCATAAAATAGGCGCCAGTCAGATTGGGTTTTCGGATTGGGGGTGGAGTGGGGGGGAGGGAGCAAATGGACCCACACAAAGAGAAGGAAATGTTGCTTCATTTGTTTTCTTGTTGTGATTTATTAAACATTAAATTCGCTTTAATGAATTAATTTGATTTGATTTGATTTAATTTCGACAGCGTAACGGAAATCTACATAGATGTGATGTAATGTGAGTGTAGCCCAGATTGTGCATAAGTGTGTGTTTGACTGTGCCTCTCTATTTATTTATGTTATTTTTATTTTTATTTTTTTGTAAGCGCCACTTGAGAGGCGCCAGGGAGACGCATCGTACAACGCAATTGTCTGAGCGGAGAGCAAATGCACAAAGGCAAATAACAGCAGCAGCAACAACAACAAGTGCAGTAGCAAAAAAGAAACAAATTACAATAACAATAATAATAATAATAATAATGGCAACAAAAACGAACAACTAACAGAGCGTTGTATTAACGGTGGCAGCAACAAGAGACGCGGCAGCGATCATAAATAAAACGCAATACAATTTTACAAACGGCGGAAAAATACAAATACAGCAGCAGAAGCAACAACAAGAATAACAATAACAACAGCAGCGACAACAACAACAACAACGGCGTCGTCGTCGTCGCTGTAGCAAAGTTAAAATAGTTGTTAAGCTATTAAGTTCCGCTTAAATTGTTTTCACATTTGCCTTGTCCGCTCTAATGCTACACACACACACACGTTCACACAAATATACGAACATACACAAAGGCAGGCAGCAATAGCAAAGACAACAACAAAGCAAAGTGCGAGGCACAAAAGAACCTAATCAAGAGCCAAAACGCCGCAAATAAAGCAATAAACAAGACACAATATTGTTTTTTTTTCCTACCCAAGACAAAAGGAAATAAGAGCAGCAGCAGCAGCAACAACAACAGCTTGAAAGCTTCTCTTCTCTCTCGATTGTAGACTCACAGAAAAACACAGGCAGTCAGACAGACGCAAGTTAAATGAACAACAACAACAACGACAACAACACTCACTCACTCACAAAGGTGCGCCTCGTCCTAAAGAGAGTTCAAAGAGTGTAAAGGAGTGAAAATGGAAGGAAGAGTGAGGTGCAAAATGTAAACTAAAAAGAGCAATTAACAAAAATGATTGAAATTAATAGAGCAGCTTTTAAGACTTGACCTCTGTTATGGGTTTTCAGCTTTTTATGTTGCATACAAAGTGCTTAATTATTGTTGTGACTTTTCACAGTCGATCTTCCAAAACTTCAGATACACTCACACACAGACAAAGGAACGCCAATGTGAAGAGCCACAGAGAGCTTGAGAATGCTCAAGATGTGTGAGCGAGATGAATTACGAGACAAAATAGCAATAACAACAACTGTCTGTCTGTCTGTGTGTGTGTGCATGTGAGTGTGAAGTTACCATTGTGAGATGGGATTTTGTTACTCTCCAGCCGCTCAGCGCTGTGAGCGCGGCTTTTACTCAATTGTGGATTTTGTTGTGCTTGATTACTTTGCGCGATACTCTCGTCGCCTCTCACACAAATACATGGGCATGCATACATATAAACATATACATATTTATATGCACATGTATATGTATGTTCGTATGCAGAGATATTTGATGCTCTGCTCTTTATTGTGTGGCTCTTGCGTTACAAAAAATATTTGTATTACAATTAATGCATTACAATTACAAAATGACATTTATGGTAATTTGTTTTTCAATCTGCCAACGCTGAGACGTAGAAATAGAAATAAATTAGACAACAAACGGGTGACTGAGAAAAGCAACAACAATAACAACAACAACAGGAATAACATGGCGTTTATTTTTACAATACGTAATAGTCGTTACACCAACAGCAACAACAATTGTACAACAAATACATGCATGCATATAGGGAAAATACATACATATGTATGTATGTATGTATGTATATAGTATAGCAGGCCAACAGCAATAAAAATAGAAATAAAACGAGCACGAGCAATAACAACGACGACATTAAATGGCAAAGAAGAAGGCGCAAAGATTGAAAAGCAAAACGAAAGTCGAATATGGACACTCTATAATCTGCAGTGTTGTAAGTAACACTATAGTCTACTCTCTCTCTCACACACACACACACACTATTAATCTTCATCGCTTTCTATCGGCCTATCGATAACAATTTAAAGCTGCAATCCGAATGATGCGGCACGCACAACAATAACAACAATGATAAGCAACCACTACAACAACATTAAGTCCCTACTCTCGTGCAGCGCGTGTCCAAGTCCCGGATTTACAGTTGTTGCTACAAATCAGCTTAAAGAGTGCATACAAGATGATGACGCCTTTGTCCCCAGTTCATTCTACTCTCCCATCCTCCCTTCCTCCCTCCCTTTGCTCGACCACATAATTGTGCTCGCTTTGGTTGTGTTTATTGTTGGGCTGCACGACGAACGTGGTTTAAAAAATAAAACAAGAAGATCAGCAGACATTGTTAGACGTCGACGACGACGACGACGTCGACGCCGCTGCTGGCGACAGCTGAGGTGCAAGATTTACATCGATCACACATTTTATGTCACATGAAGAGCCGCAACAACAGCAACAGCAACAACACCGTTTGGCGAGACAGTTGGGTGACACAGACAGCAACAACAACCACAACAGACTGGCGAGGCCATTAGATGATCGCCGTCTAAATTTAAATGTCTGTGCGTTTAAGTTGCAAGGCAAAAATAAATCTACATAAGTAAAATGTAAACGTAAACAACACAGCAAAAACAACAACAACAAAAACAGCAAATACAAAAATAAAAAAAAGGAAAAGAAAAAGAAAAATACAGATAGAAATAGAGAAAGAAGCAAAATGAAAATAAAGAACCGTTTCCTTTGTAATGCCAAATCACAAGATCGTCAAGATCGTCTGTTGTCTAGTTTATTTTCTAGTTATTTTCAAGGGGTTCTGCCAGCGGCAAAGGGTTGCAACACCACGACAATCACACAACTTATCAACTTAGCGGGTTTCTCAAAATACAAAATATGTAAAACAGTCCCACAACAACAACAACAACAACAACAACAACGTCATCTCTACACGCCATTTTGAATATATGTATGTATAGTATGTTAATATTATCGAGCGACCCTAGGAACAGACATTGCCTTAAGGGTCTGTCAATCAATAGAAAGTTTTTTTTTAATTAACAACAGCAAATAAAAAAACCGTTTATTTTATTACCAAATGATTATGATCTAAGGGTTTCGCCACAGCTATAATCGAGTCCTTAAGGGAAGTTATTTGGGTAATATTATAATTATCATTGTATAACATTGAAATACGCAAAACATAAATTGAGCAGCATTTAAATTTTGTTTTTTAATAAATATATTACAAGCAAAAACCTCGATTTATATTTTTAAACTTCTCTAAATACGATGAATATTATTATAAAATATTATTATTCAAAAAAAACTATAAATATTAATAATAAATCCAATTATAGTATTTGAATGCATTTCTTGTTATTTTAAAATGAACTAAAGATCTGTCAGATTATGCTTTATTATCTATAATATCAATATATGATAGTTTTTTTTGAGTACATATAGAATCTAAATTAATTTCTTACGCTTCTCTAACGGTAAATGAACTCTCATGGCCCCGTTATGCGTATGTGTCTCATTGTCTCGCTCTGTAGCCAAGCAACCCCCATGATCCGTCCATCCCTCCTCCACCTCCTCCATCACCTCCCATACGAAATGTAACGCACCCCTGCTTCGCATCACCTGGCAACTAAATTACATTTCCACTTTTAACTTATTTATAAAATGCATTCTTTGGTCGTTGCATTAAAAATAGCATCGAAGCATTTCTATTATACACATCCGAGTACAAATTTATATATATTTATATGTACATACATATATTGTTCATAAAATAAATAACACAAGATACACCCCAACAACAACTCCTCCGATTTCGTCTTCCTCATAAGCACACTGAAGGGAAGGGAAGGGAAATGAAGAGGAAGCATTTTTCGGGGGAGTCGCCTTAGTTTTTCTTAATTTGATTTTCGTGTTGCATCTCACGATCAATTTCATTCCAATGATTGTAATTAAAAACATTTCTCTGGCTGCATTCTCTTGGCCACTGCAATATAGTACATAGCAGCCAGAGGGGGAGGGGAGTTAGGGGGCAGAAACGGCCCCAGTCGGAGCCAGTCACACGTCGGCTAAAAACAAAAACATTTTGCGCTCGGTTGCATACAAAACCAATAAAAATTAACTAAATGCGATCTGTGCATGAACAGTTCGAATTAGCAATACCCTGTACCATTCTAAATACTTCACAATAAGTTTAGATCTGCCGCGTTCCTAGTAAATATACTCTGTAAGTCTCTCAAGTCCTGTAATTCAGCTGCTATGATGATCCCTGCACATGTCATTAGACAGCAAACTTTAGATTAAAAACCAATATTTCCTGGACTCGAACTTCACATTTACCACTTGTGAATTTCTGGAAAATGTCTTCAGTTGGAAGTTTTAAAAATGTTCAATGTTTTGCAATTTTGAGATATGGTGTAAAGTTTTCAGTTCAAAAAACAATGAAATATTAATTTCCTTGAGTTATAACTTTTTGTATACATAACTATTTAAAAACGTAGACATTTCCATTTATTCTTTTAATATATAATATTTATTGCTTAGGTTCTTCCATTCAATCTGATCATGCCCCTTCATTATAGTTACATTTATGACGAGGGTATTCAAAACAGCAACGACGTCGACAAAGGCTGCCAGACAGACAGTCGGCCGGGTAGTACAATGATGGGTGAGGAGATTGAATGCCAGCAACACCTCGGATAGTCATCAAAAGCACATGAGTGTGTCGTCGACTCTCTCTCCTCCCCCTCCCCTTTCAATTCTTCTCCCCTTTCCATCTCCTCATTGCATCCCCTACAAAATAGTTGGACACAAGTCCGCGAACAACGACGACGTCGGATAAACCGAATTCACGTTCCGTTCAGAGCGTGTAAATTGCGGGGGCTGCAGTTTGTCTATGTCTACGTCTACGTCGTCATCACCATCGTCATCTGTTGTGCATTTCAATTTGTAATTGTCTTTGTATCTTATCTATTTGTGTGTTTCTGTTTTTCTTTTGGTTATGGCCCATTTGGGGCACGTTGCATTCGCAATTGTAGTGATTAGATGATGTCCATGACAGATACCCCAAGTCCAAAATAGACAAGAGCTTTGAGGAGAAAGAAGTTTCGAATATGGTATTCTAAACGATCTTGAGAATTCAGAATACCAAAGAAGAAAACACATTTCATTTATTTGACTTTCACTTTTTATTTGATTCACTTTCAAAAGTAAAAATTGTTAAACTACGAAAATGTCAATAAATTAAAGTAATACAATATTTTGAGGATGGTAAATGTGGCATTTTATAAGACATTATTATGAGTTGGGTTTATATATAAATGGTATTTCAAATTAGTCAAAGATTCTCACTTAGAAGATCAAGAATTTACTAATTTAAACAAGTCCAACTGAATTAATAAAAATAACGTTCTAAGAGAAGGATTTAAATTTAAATGAAATTTGAGGAAGTTCGACTACAGTTTAATAGAGGCAATTAAAGTTTAATCTTTATTTAGGCAATTATAAACATATACAACGCGCCAAGCTTACAAAGTTCAAAACAATTCAAAGCCAAAAAGCCGAGACTATTAACAATGCTGTCATAATAACGCATACCGCTAGAATTAATCATCAAATCAGCATCAGCATCAACAACATCATCATCATCTCTATCGGCCCGGATGCATAATGCAAAAATTGCAGTATCAAATCCAAAAATGGGCACAATGACTCAAAGCTTGATTAAGATTAAGTGTGGGGGCTATAAAAAAGAGATATACAAAAACAACAACCAACAGCCAACTAACTTTCCAAATGCCAAGCCGATAGACACAGACAGACATTACATACATATAAACATATGTAGTATTATAACACTATCTTTGAAATAGAGACTCGTACAATCTTATGCATAGTTTTTTTCAATTGGTGACGACAACGACGCGACGACGGCAAAGCGACATTTAACTGAGAAATGCAATAAACAACATTCCAATCTAACTCTTATGCACATTCCCATCGGCAGGAGGGAGTAGACATTGAATAAAATATATAAAAACTACAACAACAGAGTCAGTGTCTGTTATTATGCACATATCATATAATCATACAGAGATCTCAACTATAATCATCAAACGCCTAGATTGTCCAATCAACCAGCCAACTAAAATGCCACAATGAGTTGGAATGTGCAACGAGACAACGAGTCAAGAAAGTGACGAGTAATTGAGCAACGAATAACGAGTGATTTATATTTTATATTTTTCATCTTTCATTTTCATGATATTTTAAATACATTTCTTACGAGCTGTCGGGCATTCTTTTCCAAAAATGTTTAATTATCTACATAAAGAATTTATCATTAAATGAATATTATTATTAATTTTTATTCAGACTCCAGGTAGGTTTATTTTATAAGGACATGCGACAATATTGTTAAAAAAAGTAAATTAAATAAATTAAATTAAATTATCTATATTTCAATAATATATTATGTCTTTATATATGATTTTTTTCAGTCAAATATAATCTCTAGAGTCAGCATTTTAATAATTTACATAAAGTTTATCATTTTTACAGAAAAAATAATAATTACTGATGAAAATCATTATTAAATAATTGGTATATTAGAGGTTATAATGATTACGTTCCTTATTCGATTTGCTGGCAAATAATAAAGTCAGTTCTTCAATTGAGATCACCTGAATATCAAACTTCACAGTTGTCGCTGTGGAAACTAGTTTTTTTTTTTATTGATTTATATTTATTTTTTTGTTACTTGAAAACTGTTGAGACTGGGGAAAAAGAAAACGATATGTATATATTTCAGGCATTGCAAAAGACTGAAGCGACATTGTCAATGTCAATACCAAGATCGGTCGATTGCTTGACTATGATGGGGTTGTTCAATATAACCGTCTCGCTTGCTCCAGTCGTTGTTGCGGGGATTTAACGAGATTTCACACTGAAAATGCGCATATCTTAAGTCTCTGCTCTTGTTGCATATGCTTAACGGTTTATTTGATGTGGCGTTTTTAGCATCTCGAGTCACTTCAAGTGATTATTGAGAGAGGCCCCAGTCAGACACTCGACATAGGCATATATACATACATACATATGGTATATATATATGTGTACATAGATTTATTGCCCGACCGAGCGTATTGTAGACTTTTATGAGCAATTAAAAAACTATTATAGGTTCCACCACCACCACCAACAACAACAGTTGCTGAAACGGCAGCTGCATTAACGTCGCCAGGCTTTAACGTGGCAAGAACTATGACGTTTTAATGGGCGCCACGAGTGTGTGTGGGTCGAGACTCTAACTTCCCCCCTCCGCACCGCCCACCGTCGACAGAGGCTGCGCATGCGCCTCGTTTGGAATGCGGAAATACTACTTAACCGGGTACAAGTATCGAATACGGAGTACCAAGAACCGAGTACTGAGTACCGAGTACCGAGTACCGAGTACCGAATAACAAGCTTGAGTGAGGTCAGCTTATGGTGTGTAAATATGTATGCGGTGAGACGGGAAAAATATATGTATACGTATGTATTTAGATGTTCGTACAGTTAGCCAAGTAATTCATTTAACATAATCAAATATTTGTGTAATTTTTCTCTACAGTTATTCTTACAAAACAAACGAGCTGATCTGTTTTTAAAAATAAATAATCAATAATGTACATTTAAAAACAGTTACTTGACTGAGTGTCAGCAATTAAAAAATATGTTCAATAAAAATTATATTCTAATCGATTTCTATGCAATGCACGCAAGAAAAGGAAAAACAGCTTAATATCCACGTTAATCACAATAATTACACTCTTTTTCAACCTCAATTCAGACAGAGCGAAAGGTGCATTTTTGCATGCTCCTCTCACTCTCTGACTCTCACACACACAGACACTCCTTTTTTCTCTCTCTCACGATTCGCCCACTCGGTATTGAAAGCTCCTTTTTCATTATTTGCACAACAATTCATGGCATGTCATATGCAGCCGCATTACAACAACAGCAGCATAACTCTCACTCACTGTCTGATCTCCTTTACTCTCTTGCTTTCCGCTCACCAAGTCACTTCCAAGTCTCAAGCAAGTCTGCCTTGACTGTCTGATACACTCTCTCCGTCTGTATCTCCCTTCCTCTCTCTCTCTCTCCTCTGTCTTCTTGTCCAACAACAACTAGAATTGACGACGACTCATTCACACGCCGTTCACATAACTTAAAACGTGCTTTTTACATTACACAGCAGACAGCATCCACAGTTTCCACAGCATCCACCACAGAGCAGAGCAGAGCAGATAGAGAGAGAGCAAGGGACGCGAGTGCTGCTTAATCTTTGCATTCTTGACTGCTGAGACAGCACCAACAAAGTCAACGACAACGACAACGACAACGAAAGCAAACGACAGCAACAACAACAACCACTGTAGTTAACGAAGGTCTGTTGCTGTTGTGCCACTCTTCACTCCATGTTGTTGTTGTTCATGGTTGCACAGCCGTCACACACCAAAAGAGTGAGAGCTGGAAAAATTTTACGGCATGTTAACTGTCTACGGTATTGAGCTTGAGCTCATAAAGCAAATGCAAGAGAGGGCGACATACATACTATACATACATATGTACATACATAACTCTAAGAGAGTTACGTCTGTTGGTAACTGTGAGTGAGTGTGCATATATTCACATGTGTGTGTATGCGTGTATAGATACAATGTGCACTTTTACAAAGCCGTAATTAATCATTCGTGGCGGCTCGAGGTCCATTTTCCCCAATTTCTGGTTTCTAGTTTCTAGTTTGTATTTTCTGCTTTCCCCCTGCAGCAAACCAATCAAGCAGACCCGCAGTTTGGTTTTCATTTTATTATTATGAATTGTGTTAATCGTTACATTATTTCGTTTGCGTTCGTTACATCATTGCTTTACAGGCATAAAAAGCGACATTAATAGCCGACATTACGAGTCGACAGCGACAGCGACAACTACAACAACAACAACGTAGGTTTCGCTGTCGCAGTCGCAGTCGCAGTCAGCGGCAGCAGCAACTGAAACTGCGACTCCGACTGCGACAGCAGTCAGCCATCAATCACACGCACAAAACGGAAATAAATATAGGAAACATTTGGAGAGGCAGCAACAACAGCGACTGCAGCGTCAATAAAATGTTATGGAATGGGAAAAAAGAAATTTAAGAGGGGAATTGTGAATGTGGCAGGGAGGTGGGATGTTGTCGACTATAGAGGCAGTGTCTCTATGCAACGGAAGTGCGTCTAATTGAACAACTGACAGAATGCGCGCGTCTGCGGCATGTGCTAACACTAGCACCAACAACAATAACAACAACAACAACAATGCAATCAATACTCCATCCCACCACACCCCTCAAGACCCCTCAAGACCCCTCAAGACGTCTCAAGAAGCGCGCATGCATTGCAAGCGAGACAAGAGGAGACAGCTCGACTCGACTCGTCTTGTCTCGTCGTATCGCCTCCATCTCTCAATCAAAAAACAGCAACCTCGCTGACTGACTGACTGACTGACAGTCAACACGTGCGGCAACTTAGCTCGACAACTTACAAGTCTAGCTGGAAATGTTGTGAAAACAATTTACGATATGGCTATAACGATATAATTAAGCTAAGACTTAAATAAATAACCCTCAGCTATTAATAGAAAGCAAAAACACCAAGAGAAGAGATCAATAGATAAATATAACAACACTATTACAAATTTATAAATATATACATTAGTGAAATATATAGAAAATATTTAAGCATCTTCTGGAGATTTAAATTACAGTTCCCGAGTTTCAAAATCATTGTTGGAGATTGATTCGAGAAGATATATATGAAAAAGATAGAAAATATTTGCATTCCCTACAGATTATTCCTATAGCAACTATTAACTAAATACAACACAAAATATACCGTTATATTACAGAAGATAATGATGACATAAGTTCTTATAATATTTATACGCTGAAATGTCACTACCAACTGCAAATATATATTCTAAATATATTCTGAATCTTCAATGTTTACTATGGCGACATTTTGAATATTTGGTTGAAGGATTAACAATAAATATTAAAATATAATCTAAATTTATAGATTTCAAAAAAAAGAGACTAGAAGATATTTTAGAAAAAATTTGATCTTACAATTACAGTATAGTCAATCACTTGATAAAGGTTTTATACGAGTATAAGCTTAACATTTTTATAGCATACTTTTGCTATTTTGTTTTTTCTGATGATCAAATACAAACTGAAAAGGTTTGTTTATTATTTTATCATTGGCTACAGATTCCGATTTAGACTGTACATTCAGTTGCGACCATTCAAAGACAGTTCTAACTGATTAATTTACATGCATTCTCTAAAAACAAATGTATGTGTTCTTTTGAATATCTGGAAATTTGAGTTTTCTTGCACTATCGTTGACCATAATATTGTTTATGGTGAGGAATGTGGCTAAACAGGTGCACAATATAGAACTTTTAGAGTGCTTTGAGCTAATGCTGAAGTAATCGAGTGACTATTAAATACAGCTGAGCAATTCTAGTTGCATTAGCTGGCGTTTCCGGGCAATAATGGCAACCCAGAGCATGGGAGAGTGGGGGGATAGGGGGGGGTTGCAACAACAGTGTTGGCAACGTACGATATCTAAATGTACAATGGCAGTGCCACAAATCGCATGGCATGCCACAAGCCACATGCCAACAGACGTCTCAAGTGTGCCTCCATCCACAACACACACACACACACAGAAAAAATACCCAGACGGTGAGTATGCAATTGAGTGACTGACACGGTCACCCCCACCCCCTTCCACTCCCCCCTCCCCCACCTCCACAAACTCCCTCTTCAGCACCAACTTACAATCTGTCCCCGCACGTCAGTCGTCTGAAGAATGCTGAGTTGGCGGGAGCAGCAGGAGGGGGCAGGAGGGGTGGAGGTTATACCCGCTGCTGGAGCAGGAGAAAAAGAACAAGAAGAAGAAGAGGGATGGGAAGAACAGACGTCGCTGCCAAGTTATTATTATTGCAGTTGCAGTTGCAGTTGTTGTTGCGACAGACGCGCCATTTGTTACACATTATTTAGCCTGGGCGCTTTCCCATTTTCCGGAATTTTCTAATATTTATTATAGCTTGGAGTGCTTGGGAAACTGGGCCATGCGGAAATACCACAAAAAAAAAGAGAGAGAATATAAGAAACTGTTAAATATTGTGGAACAAACGGAAACATATTCTCCCATTCCCCCATCCGCCTCTATTTCCATCTCATCCGCCAACGCTATTTAAACTTCCATGCTCACATTGTCAATCTAAGGAATTTCCATCTGAAATTTCAAAATCAGACATTAGCATCAATACTAAAACAACGCAACTATACCCTGTAGCTAGAACGAACAATTTTCGGAAGATACAGATGAAAAAGAGAATTCAGTTTCACTATGAAATCTATCGATTTATTTGTAACGATCAAATAAGAGAATGTTAAAATGTTTTAAGGTCAGTTTAATAAAAGATTCCACGTGTACGATATAAATAATTGACATAAGGAAAGACAACTCCCATAAATGAAGTTTATTACCATAAAGAAAGACAATTATTATTATCAATAATTTCTAAATAACTATGTAAACCACATAAAGTACACAACTTAAGCTATACTATGAAATTATTTACTGACCCAATTCAGTACAGTCACAATACACTAAATTCTTCAACTATAGTCACTCCATATAGAAAGTTATTTAATAGATTTAATTTTTTTTACGTTTATCTTAAAGTTCTCTGTACCTAAATAATAATGAAAATCCCTTTTTCTTTTGGCTGCATTCTTTGCACAAGTATCTTATGCTTACAGGGTATATAGAAGAAAAAGAAACAATACTAAGATTGGAATGTCACACAAATTTGGAGCACGCACGTATTGAGAGAAAAGCTCTCCGACCAGAAGAGAGTGTGGAATGTGGTATGCAAGCAACTTACCTATGGGGTGTTGTTGTTGTTGTTGTTGTTGTTTTCGTTGATGATAATGATGATTATGTTGAGATGTAGAATTGTTGTTGGATAGGCGATAGAGCGAGAGCGAGAGCGACATCGACAGCGACAGCTCAGCAATTTATCTTATTTATTGTTACAAAATTAAAACAAGTTTCGATATTTGTTAGCTCTGCTTCTGCCTCTTCTACATATACTTTGATGCACTTTCTTTTGCTTTCTTCCTTCTCTCTGTGGCTCTTCTGGCGAAAGCGTAGATAACAACAATGTGTCAATTGTAAAAATCGGTTAAACGCTTCAAATGCAAGGAAGAGAAAGAGCTGCTTTAAGGGCCAAGACAACAGAAGATAAAGAGAGAATGGCTTTTATTTCTTCTTAGGAACTCGGAAAATGCACTCGTCGCGACGACCCGTTTGCCGATTCGTCTCGTCTTCGTTTCTTTTCGTTACGATCCGATCTCCGATTCGATTCGCCGTAATTCGTCTCTCGTTTCTCCAAACTATTTGACTAGTAATTTTATTTATTTAGGTTATCATCTTCTCTTACTTTGTTTATTGTTGCTCTCTCTCGCACGGTGCATTTGCTTTTCCTTCGTTTGGTTGTCAGTTACTTTTAAATTACGTTGTTCTTCTCACATTTTACACTTTTTGGGCATTTTTCAATTGATTTCAACGATGCATTTTTAAAAGCTGCAATAAAATATGTTGAAATTGATTAGTATAAGTGAACTCATTTTTTTTATATAATATCTTTACGTATTATTGTATATATATGGTTGTTAAATTGTTAAAGCAATTAAAAAGGCTAATTTTAAAATCATTACTGAATTGCATTTTTTGGAGTGTAAATTAAAAATAAAACGTATTTGTGCAATACAAATAGTGGCTAAATTATATTTACTATATCTTAATTAATTTAAAAATATATTATTTATCTACAAATTTATGTGATGTGACAATTACAATTACTGATAAAATTAACTTTTACTTTAATAAACCCGAGACAAAAATCAAGTTATGCATCAAAAAGAAAATAATAAGAGTTGAAAAAATAACATACAAAGACGGTGACAATAACCGATTAAAACACAAGAAAAAGTCACACGTTTTTACCAAATTTCTTTTTTTTAAGAACAAAATAAAATAAAATGTGGTTTTGGCAATTAAAGGCCACGCCTTTAGTGAAGAATAAAACTGGCAAGGGAAGCAAATAAATAAAAAGAGAAAAAAGAATTGGAGTAGCACTGTTGCTGTTGCTATTACAGCTGCCACGCCCCCACCAACACCCCAAAACAGTCATAAACAAAGTCAGACACAACAACGCCTTCGGAAAAAGAGATAGAAGAAAAGCTTTATGCAAAAGTCATGTGTGGTTTTGTGTGCGGCGTGTGGCACGCGAAGCGCAGTCAAATAAAAATCAACAACTAAAACGAGACAATGAAAGAAACTGCTGAAGTATAGCAAAATAAATTTTGTTTATATTATTGTTGTTCTTATGCGGCTTTTAATTGGCAATCGCAGACGGCGAAAAATGTTTTAGATACCAGTTTTATTTTGCTTGCAACTCGCAGTTTGTTTAAAATAAATTTTGGTCAAGACAACAAATAAACAGAATACGAGCACAAACTGACAATAGTCATATGGACAAGCCAACAGACAGACAGACAGACGGTCAGCCGGGCGGGCGGGCGCATCGAACCGGGAGGAATCGTTCGCGTTGCGTTGCGACAGCATTAAAAATGTGCTGCAGCAGCAGCAGCAAAAGAAATACTCACACTGCTAAATATAACGTATATGCGCATAGCATAACGCGATATCTCGTTTATGAGTATTAAGTCACAATACGGAAAATTATTTGTATTATCACATTAGAATGCACTGCAAGCTGATATCGTGATAACCGTGTGCGCATAAACGTAGTAGCAGTCAGACGCCGCAAAAATACGAGACTTGCACAAAACAAAAGCAATAGCAACAGCAACAACAACAACAACAACAAATGCAAACGCAAACAACTGCGACGATTGACGGCGGCAGAAGCAGAAGCAGAAGAAGCAGCAGCAGCAGCAGCAACCCTCGAGATGACGTTGACCCCGAAAAATGACGCGAAACGTAATGTGTGAAACGGCAGACGAATGTGTATGAAAACAAACTGAAATCTAATAACAAAATATGCCAAGTGCAAGCGAGAGAGAAACATATGCACACACACCCAAGCAGAAAGTAAGACAGAGAGAGAGAGAGAGCCATAAACGAATGTTGAGAGAAAGAGAGACGAAGTGTCGGCGTCTGCGTTTTAAGGATAGACGTGTGAAACGCAATGCGTATAAAAACATGCAGACGAAAGGACGACAACAAAACTTGGAACCACAGTTAGGCGGCGGCCAAAAGAGAGCGCCCTCTCGCACACAGATCGACTCTCGGAGAGCGAAAATTAAGACACAAGGCGCATGCTCAAAAACGAGACTCTGTCGATGTGTGCGTGTGTGTATGTGTGAATGTTGTGATAAGGGCGGAAGCAACGCATGCAACAGCAAAACAATAACAAAAGCAACAACAAAACACAGCGACAGTAGTAAATAAAAAAAGACAGCAGATAAACGTACACACACACACGCACTTAAAGAAATAAATAAAAAAATATATACATATGTACATTTCATATGAAAGCCGCCAAATTTTGCAGTGAGCGGCGCCGCAGTCGCAGTCGCCGTCGACTGCAAAAAGCGCAACGCTTATGAATGAAGAAGGCGCACGCCTGTCCTCCGATATGCATGTGTGTGAATGCGAGTGTGCATGTGCATTTGTATGTGTTCGTGTTCGTGCCCGTGTGTGTATGAGGAAGAGAGACAAGGAAAAGAGAGCGTGAGGGCAAAATGGTGTCGTTGGCCCCTGTCTGGGGCGCTCTGTTGTAAAAATATGGTACAGTGACTACCAAAAAATACTAGCATAGTAGTAAAAAGGCCTAAAGCAGAAGAGTGAGTAAGGAGACGAAGGATAAACGATGCATGCGCTATACAAATGATGATGGTTTAGTAGTAGTTGTACTCGTAGTCGTAGTCGTAGTTGTAGTTGTAATTGTAATTGTAATTGTAGTGGATGTGGTTGGTAGTGTCGATGGTGGTGGTTGTAATAAAAATTTACAATTGCGATTGTAAGCTAGTAAAAATGTTTGTAGTAGTATTATTTTTTTTAATAGTGCGGCGCCCGTCTGCGGCCTGGCACCAAAATGTAACAGACCATTGCAAAATGCCTAATGAGAAGCAGGCGGCAAACAGATAATGGGTGAAGGGAGGGTTGGGGTAGTGTTTTGCGCAAAGCGGGATTGGGAACGGGGAGAGACTGGGAGGGTCTAGAGTCTAGACCAGCGGCATCATCAAAAGAAAAAGCCGCCTAATTAAAAAGCCATTAAAAAGTTAAAGCCATCACCTATGCACGCTAATCAAAACATAAAATTTGCACACAACCAAACGGAGAGGAAGAAAGAAAGGAGAGCGTGCGCAAAAAAAAAACCAGGCGAAAACTAATTACCTCACGAAACAAACAAAAAGCAGTCAAATAAAACAAAAGGGAAGCAACAGTCCAATAGCAGCAACAGCAACAAGAACAACAAGAAAAATGCACTCGCGATGTCAACGTTGCCACGCCGTTGGGAACAGTTGGGAACAGCATGGAATTGTGGCTAAAAATAAACTTCGTGTGCAACAATATTGCAAAAACCAAACAGGGCGACAGACGACAGTCAGTTACATACATACATACATATGCATGTATGTGCAAATACACACATATGCAAACATAGAGAGACAGACAGTGAAAGAGAGACGCATGACCAAAGCTCGGCTCGCCCCGTCCCTCTCTCTCTCTCTCTCTTGACAACGGTCTCTCTGTCTGTCTGTTTGTCTGCCGAGTGCCGACGTCTTATTGTTTGGGGAGGGTTTGGAGCGGCAACAACAACAACAACAACAACAACAAGAACAACAACGACGGCGGCGGCTAAAAGGAGCAGCCGCAAAAATATAGAGTGCCGCGACTGGCGCGTGAAGCACGCAAAACGAAAACGGAGACAACGACCATGGAAATGAAAGAGGTAAGAGGAAGCAAAAATCAAGCCAACAAGAAGAAAAGACAACAACAAGGCAAACGATGAACAAGACGACGAAGTCGTCGTCCACTAATCGCTAAATTTACGAGTACAGTTAAAATAAAATCATAAAAATTCCTTTCTCATTGTTGCTCTTGTCAATGTGCATGCATACACACATACACATGTACATGCATACATGTATGTGAATACACGTGAGTGCACGCATACTTTTGAATTTATTTAGAATTTTAGATTCATCTCACAGTCGTGCTTAGTTAACATTTGTCTTGCAGAACGAGCAAGAGAAAGCAAAATAGAGAAAGGGAGAGACACATACTCATTGCATTCAAATCCTTTTTGTTAAATAATTTCCGGCAACCTTTAATAAACATTTGCTTTAAGATTTTTGTGATATGATATGGATGATATGGGTAGTCAAGTTCAAAACTCTTCTATTACTACCTATAACGTTATTTAAGCTAAATTTAGAATGTCGAAAAATTACAATCAATTCATTATCCTTGGTTAAATGCATGAAAATGTTGAATGTTTTTAAGCTTGTGTGACTTAAGAATATTATTTAATATTTCAAGGGAAATGTAAAACAGTAGAGAAAATTTACGAATTAATTTAGATTTATATTGAAAATATAGCATCGAAATTGAGTCACTTAAATCACTTAAATTCAGAACTTGCAGATATTAGTTTCCCCATAGCTTGCTCTCCCTCTATAAAAAATTTAAATATTAATTTATTTTTTACAAAATAAAATATGAACTTTTAATTTGAAAAAGATATTTATTTTGTATATATAATATACGACCACACACTGAAATTATAGCTTCTGTCTGTCGTTGGGACACTGTGCCGGCGTTTTCCATTTCAATGAAGATGACAACAATAACAAGAACAACAACAACCACACGACATACACATGCATGAATATATTGAATAACAAGAACAAAAACAAAAACAACGATAAGTTACGATGACAAGCGTTGAAGTTAAAGTAAAGTGGCAGCCAAGAAAAATGTATAGAGCGTCGTATGTTTTAATACCCAATATTATTATTATTATGGGGACGAAAAAAAATACAAACATTGCGAGCTACTTTGTCACTTGGTACGAATAAGAGAGGCAGTGGAAAAGAGAGAGAGAGAGAGAGAGACTTGCAAATATTGCAATAATTTGTATGTGTATGTGTGTGCATTCCATATGCTAAGTGACCTAAATTAAAACAAAGCTAGTAGGAAAGTTAAAGTCGGGACATACTTTAAGGCTGATAATTGCTTTAACAATTAAAACTATTAACTGCTATACTGACGCTTTGCTTAGCCGATCTTCATACGATTAAGTCGGATGATAGATAATAATAATAGATAACTCTAGTTACCAATATGTGCGACTCGGCTGTTGAGGTTGATCAAGAATATATATATTTTATAGGTCCGATTTACTTAATTTTTAAGTATTAATGTCATCCGAAATATAACATTATTTTTAAATATAATACACACACTTTAATTTTAATTTTTGATTGATTTCGATTTATTTAAGGTCTATCGATAAAAAATACAATTTATGTTGATCTAATTTCATAACAAAAATATTTCAAAGAACAAAACAAAAATAAATAGAATCCAAATTAGGTCACTCAAAGGTCGTTCCGTTCCACAAGAATCCGCAGTAAGTGGCGCAGCGCCAAAAGGCAGCGATTAGAAAGCTAAACACATTTGCAATAAACTAAAAAAAAGAGGAAAGGAAAAAAAACAACTTATTAACTAACAACAATTCAATGCCGTCAGCAAATCCCGCAATTTCAAGAAAATCGTAGATATGCAACGTCAAAATACCCACGCATAATACACACACACACACACTCCAATGTACACTAAAGAAGAACAACCAAAACAACAATACTGAGCGGGCATTGGGTTTATCTGTTAATGTTTATAAAAAAAAATACTATAAATAGCAGCAAACGCCAGCGCCACCGTTAAATAGCCGCCCACCCAGCAGCGACGTTCACACTGAATGCTCCAAGCGCCATACACCTATACACACACACTCACGCACACTCGAATATACTCATTGCCAGACACATGCAAATGTAGCGTGAAGAACAAGAGTTGACCGACTGCAGCAGCAGCAGCAGCAGCCACAGAGTTAGAGTTGGTGAGCGAGAAAGAGACAGGTTTGGTAGAAATGCAACCACGTGTGTTGTTTATTGCACCAACACAAATGGATGGATACATACACACACACACACACACACACACACACACGCACGTACGCACACCGGCTGCTTGATGAGCGTCGTTAAAAAAATATATGTATGTATATGCAGACATATGTAAACGAACGTCAATACAAGAGGGAATCTATAAAAACAAGAAAAACAAATAACTGCGCAAAGGAGAATGCCGAAAACGCACACTCAACCACAAACGCACACAAGCAACACACAAATTTATAAACAGAACGAACAGAATAGCAAAACAACAACAACAAAAACAAAAACAAACTTGAAGCGATCACATCGCTGTTTCTGTAACTGTAACTGCACCTTGGCAAAGGATAAATTACCCATAAAGATGAAAACAGTGCTCTCAAGTGTAAATCGAACATCATTTGTCATAATTACACACATTTCTGTACATATGTATGTATGTTCAGTATTTCACAAGCATTTTATGTCTAAAATATACATATTTTTAGTTTTGTTATGCAAAACAAATAACTCTCTTTGATTTCTTTACTTTATTTCTTGTTTTACTATAGTTGCTTGTGGTACTAAGAATATTGGGTTTGACTATTTTTTTTTTTTAAGTGAAAAAACATAACTTTTGAGGATTGACAAGATTGTCTTGTAAATTCCCTTTGTATTGGCAAACGAGAATTGGGTTCTCCCAATGTCTACTTACCATATGCATAATTTAACTGATGAAATAAGACGTATAAGAGATCATATCAAAGTGTGATATGTTCTAGTTTTTACCATATTTAACAAGTGATTCATTCGCATCACACGCTCCGACTTCGCACTTATCAAAAGTCTAAGGTCCAAATAAATAAACAACACAACTACAATCGCAACACAAGCACACACGTACACAACAAACTGTCACAGTTATGTTGTCTGAGTTGCCGCCTACGCATAAAAAACCAAATGCGAGTTTGCAGTTCACAATCGTAATCACAATTTATGGTTTTCGCCAAATAATTTTGAAAAAATGGCAACACTGGATTCCACATTGCGAACCAGTGTTGCCAGAACAACTTTCTTACGGTCAAAGCTGGCTTTTTAACTTTTTCTCTTTCTTACGCAAAAAGAAAAACATTACAAAAAATTCAAATATAATTTCGAAAATAATAAATTTTTAAAATATATTTTTCCTTATTTAATTAAATGCAACGGCAAAGACAAATTATGTAATCTATGGGCACAGAATTTACCAAAAATAAAATAGACAGCCGGATTTAATCTATTTCAAACAGAACATAAATTTGTTACACATTTTAACTGATAGATACTTTTGAATTGCACATAGTTTTTCTGAGTGCTTGACGTCAAAATATACCTAATATTTATCAAATAAATGATCATCATTACATTTTAATATCATTCATCGCTTCCCCACTAAAATTATGAACTTAGAAAGAATATTAGATACTTTTCAAACAGCTTCTGAAGAGACATCAGTAAGTTCACAAGTTTTTTTTTAGTTTAATTATAATTGTTAGTTTCTGAACTTATTATTATTTTCGACCTTCTTGCCACTGGAGTTGTCTATATTGATTCTAAAAAGTTGGCAACACTGTTGCGAAGATAGACAGCCACTCTGACATAATGAGAATAAGAGCAAAAGAGTAAGTCAGTGTGTAAGAGAGCAAGGTGTGACAGGCGGCCGATGACGTGTTGTTGTTCTTCAGATGCTTAACGGGGGCGTTGGCGAGCAGTCACAGGCAGGGACAAGGTTACGGGGAGGGGTACGCACATCTTGTGATCACAACATTTTTAGTGGGAAGGCGTTTGCTGTTTTTAGCAAGTGTGACAAAAATATGTACATATGTGCACTTATACAGCTACAAATGTAAATACATACTTGTAATATATTTTCATCGCTGTTATTTTTAAGTAACTCGCTAATTTACTTTTACCGAATTTAAGAAAATGAATTTCATAACTGACAGCAAAAGCGGAGCTTATTCGATGCAATCAATAATTAAATAGTATTGTGACACAATGTTATAAAAAAATAATGCTAATCTAATACAATAATACTATACATTTATTTGCAAGGTGACACACGTCCGAAGCTTGTGTTTCTGTTCTAGATCGTTCTACTTTGTAACCATTTTAGTTCACTATGCCGAAACTATGTCTACTGAAAGGATTTTTGGACCAAATTTCTAGCTGCTTTTATATTTTTTATCTTCTTACTTTCTACCATTTCCTACAACATTATTATATGGCAGCATTATTATTTTATTTTTTTTTGTAAAAATGATTAAAAATTTGGACTTTCTAATGCTACAAGTGGAAAAAAATCTACTAAATTATGGCAAATATAGTTGGGTATATTGATAATCTGAAAAGTGTATATGATTTGAGCAAAATAAGTTTTTTTTTGTTTCGCTATTTATTCATTTGTTAATAAATAGAATAGTTAATCACTATAAATTATTCATCACAAATACTCTTTAAACTATATATTGAATTATTTATTGATAGGTTGAATTAAATTTGTTTGTTTGATGAGACATTGCCTTGATTGGTAAGGTTATATTTCTTAAATGTTCTTTAAATGAGCCCAAACAATTATCAAAACTATTCAAATACAATTTTGTTGTATGACTAACTTAAATTGTACTTATCTACACACAAATAAATACTTATATAGATTTGTATGTATTTTTGTGCGAATTGTACAATTTAAGAGACATATGTATTCAACTCAAAGCTCGCAGCTGGCTCTCTTGAGAATATTGAGAGCATTGAGTCATTTAAAAAATATGCCATGAAGCGATTCGGAGGACGTGACCCACCCAAGCACCTCCCCCTCCCCACCCTGATACTCTGTGGCATGGCTGACCTCAATTTTAATAATAAAGAAAACAAAACAAAACGAAAAACAATAAAAAAAAAAAAAACACCAACAAAAATTACAAACAAGCTGTGCTTCATACAGACAGATACACATACACACGCATTTGTCAACAGCAATATTAACAACACCAACGAACAATGAAAGTCGCAAAGCTGTTAGCACCAACAACAAACAACAACAACAACAAAAACAATAGCAACAGCATCGAAAGCAACCAAATTGCGTAATTGATACCATTTTTGGTGTGTGCGTTTTGTGCGCGCCTTCAAAAGAGAACTGTCAACAAAAAGCATAGCAAAAAAAAAAAAAAATCAACAACAACACAAACTGATGCGTGTGTATATTTATGTGTGAGCTTTGAAGCTTCAAATATGTATTAGAAAACGCGCCTAAGTTCAAGGCCAAGCAGCCGCAGTGTAGCATAAGCAATCACAATAACAATAACAACGACAACATTAACAAAAGACAACAGCAAACGCAGCACAAGAAAATAACAAAACTGCAAATAACAGCAACAACAATAATACTAAAACAAAATGTGCTTTTACCGTCACAGCGAAAAAGGTCAATGACACCTGCCAGTTTGTCTCGCTTAACCAACACAAGCAAGCACACACACAACACAACAACAGACACACACACACAACATCAGGCACATACACACACATGCAAACACATACACGGCCAACTCGCTTCGCTCTCTTTTTCATTTTCTTGTTGTGCTTGCACACGCGCGCCTTTTAGACATGTGGTCAAAGTATTTGTTGTTGTTCTCGTTCTTCGTACTGCTAATTAGTGTGGCCAAATTATGCGCCAAAATTTCCACCTTTTGTAAGTGTGTGTGTGTGTGTGTCTGTGTATGTTAGTGGCCCGTCATACGTCATTAAAAAAATAGCGATCACTTGACGTTGACGTCGCTGTCGACGTCGCATAAACAATTTCCGGTTTTGCTATATACAAAACTTGGCCGGTCCTGTTGTTTTTCAACAATTTTGTTTTTGCGGCAACTTATTTTAGTCACACACACACACACACATGTAAGCAAACTTGATTTAAAAATAAATAAATTACACAGAAAGCGAACGCTCACACACTAACACACAGCAAATACTTAAATACTCACACATTCAGTGAAACACACGCATGTTCAAATTTCCTTGTGCTGCCGCCGTCTAAAATAATATTATGATTAATACAAAGGCATTTTATGGCATTTCTTAATACGTACATACTTATGTACACTCATATGTATTCACCAAAAACAAATACAATACAATAAAATTGATATAGCAAAACGCACAGCAAGTGGGAGCTCTAAATGAGCGAACGAGCGCACAGCGGCATACCAATTACTGCTACGCTTTTTAATTAGTACAACACCACCACCCCAAACCCACCCCATTCCACCACACGCCTACTATAATAAACTAACTACATACGGCTACTCGCACACGGCTTACTTATAGTGTCTGTGCACTTGTCTTGTTGTTGTTATTATTATTATTGTGGTTTTAGCACTTCCTTCGCACTTTTGCTTTTCTTTACTGCATTCACAATTCCATTCTCACTCCCGCATACAACTGATTACGAGAGAAAGACAGAGAAAAAGAGCGGCAGCATGGGAGAGAGTGCAAAGAGCATGAAAAGAAATAAACACTGGGAAACAACAGAGCGAGAGAGCAAAAGAGAGAGATGCCGGAACGACGTTTTTGTTTTGCTATTTTGCTCATATACACGCACACTAGACAGCGCTGCTGCGCTGCTCATTCACAAAACGAGACGACGTCGGCTGCGGCGGCGACAAAGACGAAGCAGAAGATATGATAGATATGGAACAACAACAACAACAACAGTACCGCATAAATTTCTGCTGCGTAGTAATTTTTCAAGTATGTTTGTATCTTGTATACATTAATACACACATATTTTCGAATGCATATACATATATACGCATATTCAATGTATTTACCTTTTTTTTGCATTCTCGTTAACCATTTGTGTTTATTTATGCTGCACTTTGCACACGAAAACATACACGACTACAACACTACACATGCACATACATGTATATGAATGCATATGAAAACATTCGTATGTATTATTGTTTGTATGTATGTATGTACATATGTAGAACGAGGCCCACTTTTTGTGTATTTTTATTTTGGTATCGATTTCAAAATAAAACGACGCACTTTCCTAGATGCAGGCGTAATTTAATTTTTTGCCCCTTTTCTTGTTTTATTCGCGGTCTTTCTTTTTGCGCCGCAACTTCACTTTGCTGCTTCTGCTGCTCACTTTGTGTATACAATTTTATTCATTTATTTACCGCTTCTAGTGAATTTTATTTTGCACCTCGCGCGCGCACTCACACTTTCTCACAGACACTCGAATGTCTGTATGCATGTACCGACATACATTTGTATGTATAAGCTTGAATACATGTGTCGGCGTACGCACTTGTGATTTCTTGGAATCTATTCACTTAAGCATTTTTTTTAGTTGGCTCTGCCTTTGAAATTTTCTCTATTACGATTTTTATTTCCTTAAAATTTATACATTTTTATATACGTGTGTATATATTTATTTAATTGTTTTGTAAAACGATATTTTTCGCAGCAATAAACGAACATGCGTCCGCGACACCGAACACGACGTCTGCACGCTTCAAAAGTCAGAATTCGAATGAGCAACAAAACAAAATTGATGAAATTCAACGAGTGAGAGCGAACGAGGGAGAGAAAGAGAGTGGCTATGAATAATGGAGGAGAATTTCCGCTCTGAGTACTATTTACAGTTATCAACTTAATGTGATACCAAGTTTTGAAGGCACTGTTGCCAACTTAGCTACTTCATAGCTAAATCTGGCTGTTTTCAGTGTTGTTTACAATGTATCTGTTTGTGATCGGCGCACATTTCAAAAGTAAACTTTATCTAGCAATAATTTAAGATCTTTAATGAAAATTTAAGATTTTATTTAAGATAAAGTAATAAATGTCATTTCTTTGATGGTTTCAGGTTCGTCATCTTTCGGAAAAAGGTTGTTTTATGTTTTTAAGATATACAAAATTCTACATAATGTGAAAACACAAATGCCAGCACAAATTTTAAAAACTCTAGCTTCAAAATTAATAAAAGACAAAAAAAGATACATTTTGAAAAATATACATCTTATACATCTTTTGGCTATCGCACTTTTATTGAATCAAAAGGCTACCAGATTTTCAAACTATCGATGACTTTTCTGAGACTCAAAGCTGCCACCTGTTTTTTAAATATTCATTTTGTGGAACTTGACTAATGAAATTTTAATTTATATATTTTAATAAAATTTAAAAGTAATTTCAATTGATATTTTAAAATCTATTTTTATCGACACTCCAGCATTTTTCAAATTGCCAACACTGTTTGTATATTAATATTATAAAAATGTTGTTGAACAAATATTTCTTTTTTAATTGATAGGGAATTGAATGTCGAAAGGTATAAAAAGTGTTCTTCATGAGAACAAAGTTTTATATTGTTGTTATTAACAGTGAGCAACAGTGTGATACACTTTAGTCCCTTGCAGCCTTAAAATTTAGTGTTTTAGTGTGGACAAATTGAAAAGTGCAATAACTTTGAAATGAATATTATACATGATATAATTCTATAAACAAAAACGAATAAAATAAATGTTTCTTTCACTTAACTCAAACTTTTGGCTCTGACGTTTCAAACATATTTCTATTTTAGTTCTTCGATCGGACACTAATTGCCCAGCCTTGCTGAACATCCGATTCCACTCCCAAGATATTGCAGGCATGCAAAAATATTTGTTTAAAATCCTTCATGTGTTCTGTATTCATCTATTAAATTATAATCATTCTCGTGTGCGATGCTTTTTTTATTATTAGAGATGAACAAGCAAAACATCAATGATTTGCAAGCGAACATTCGAAAAACATCGATGTATCGATGTTTCTACACCTCTAGTTAATAGTTCAATCGAACTTGATCTGAACGATTCGATACAACTCTAATGAAGCAATTGTTTTAATAGAAGTTGTATGCTTAAAAGATAGCTTGTGCGCGATAAGGTCTCCATTACTTTGTTGACGGTAAGCGACTGCACTTGACAAACTGCTGCGTACTTACATATTTAAGTCAACAAAAACTAATCATTATTTTTGTTTTCTTTGTTCAAGATGGGGTACTGGCAAAGAAGCTACTACGAGTTTGTCAAGGCTTTTACCTTATTTTGCATACTTTGCTTATTGTGTTTTGGAATTGGAAGTGCGTCTCTTTCCCCTCCTGTAGAAGATGGTGCTGTCCAAGCCACGTTGCCAGGCGAATTAAAGTTTGCTCATGTGGTAAGTCAATATGTTCTTTGTATTCCACCATATGTTTGGTTCATTCTGAAATGGTAATTCCTTAAATGTAGATTTTTCGCCATGGAGACCGAATGCCCCTTGACCCGTATCCAACTGATCCCTGGAATAATCGAAAATACTGGCCTAATAACTGGGGGCAGCTAACAAATGTAAGTAATTTTGTTAAAATACGGGTGGACGGACTAATTACCATACAAATTCAATATCAACAATAGCGTGGCAAACAACAACACTACGAGCTTGGCAAATGGCTGAGAAAACGATACAGTTCGTTACTGAGCTCCAGATTTGACAACGAGCAGATCTATGTGCAGTCCACAGACGTGGATCGGACCCTGATGAGCGCCGAGTCGAATTTAGCTGGATTGTTTGAGCCTCTTGGAGAGGACGTGTGGAATGATAAAATCAAATGGCAACCGATTCCAGTGCACACCGTTCCTGAACACCTTGATGCGGTAACTAAATCTTGTAGTTGTTTCTTGCTTGAGGAATAATTTGCATCCTTTTATACATGTACGCAGATAATTGGCGCCAAGGCAGCTTGTCCAGCATTTGACTATTATTTGTCAGTCTTACAGGAATCCTCGGAATTTCAAGCATTATTAGAGCGCTTTAAAGATCTCTTTTTCTACTTAAGTCAAAATACTGGTCGTCGGATAAGCACATTTTTGGAAGCACAATATCTAAATAACACATTGTTCATTGAAGATGTGTATAACAAAACGCTGCCAGTGTGGACACAAAAGGTTTATGGAAGCGCAGATTTTACTTACGTGTCGAATTTCGCATTTGCCATTAATACATATACACGACAATTGGCGCGCTTGAAAACAGGCCCATTACTTAAAGACATACTGTCTCGAATTGCACTAAAAAACAAAAAACAACTGGATCCCGATCGCTCTCTGTTTATATATAGTGCCCATGATACAACAATTGCCAACTTATTAAATACACTCAAGTTGTTCGAGGTGTGTGCAATTAATATGACGAGTTTTACGTTATGATTCATGATTTTCTGCCTTTTAACAGTTGCATAGTCCGCCATACACTGCATGCATAATGTTTGAGCTACGTGTGGACGACCAGAACACACCATTGGTGTCCATATTTTACAAGAACACCACAGCGGATCCTCTGCCCATGGATATACCCGGCTGTGGTATTTCCTGTCCATTGAATAAGCTGTTTGACTTGTACAAGGATGTAATACCCGAGGATTGGGATGCCGAATGCAAGAGATCGACTTTAACGATGACATATGAGGAAGCCAATTTGGGTGCGGCGACAGGCAAGTTAATAAGTTAACAAGCTAATAATTAGAATTAGATAAATACATGTACATGTCCCCATAAACATTTGTACCGTCATTGCATGTCTCTTTCTTTGTCTCTGTCGATAATAAATCATATATATATATATATAAAAACAACACTTTGTTCTTACAGGTATTCTTATATGCATCGTAGCTGTGCTTCTATGTGTCAGCTATGGTCTGATGGTCTACTATCGACGTCGCAATTATCGCATGCATACTTCATATGGTCAAATGGCATAGAATGGCATAGAATGGCGGGAATGTTGCGGAATGTTGTTATTAAAAGAAAAGACTTTGTTAAATCTCTGGATTTGATACCCGAACTCAGCACATGATTGAATTTTGAATATTTTTGAAATTACATATAATATCTCAAATTTGTTTGTACCTTGTTGCCATCGAAGAGCTGTTAATTATTAATTTTTTGGTGCGATCATTGTTAACACAAGCTAATGAGAAGCACAAGCCAATGTGCTCTTGTTACTATTTAGTTAAAGCGTATGAAAAACAAAGACTGTGAATGATTATCCTGAAGTATCTGACACATTTGAAAACAACTGTGTACATTTTACATTTTACAATTTAAATATATATATATATATGTATGTTTATCTGCATTTACGAGTAGAGACTTGTATGAAATCATCTTGATGTATAATAAATAATAAAATTAAAACACATATTTGTGAATTATATGAAATGAGAAATGTTCATAAATTGAGCTCGTATTCATATTTATATACTAGAACGTGTTTATTACGCATACGCGATATTCCGACTTAAATATGTTAAGATACAGATACAGTTAGAATGTACTAAGTCTATATACAACATAAGCTGACAATATTTTATGATATTTGTGTAGAACCTGTTTTTTTGGCAGCTTCGCTGCTGCTGCTTGACTGAGATAGAGATGGAGACTGAGAGACTGTGAGACTGTGCGACTGTGAGACTGTGAGAATGTGAGAATGATAGCTTAAGATTTGACTATCCATATGTCCTGTCTATCTATCTATATGCCTTGTCGTCTGAGTAAATGATGTACGGTTGATGCTGCTGTTGCGTCAAACTCTCGCCACCATCGGCACTCGCTGCCGCTCCAGCTCCGGCGCCGGCTCCACTGAAGTAAGACATCCGCGACATGGTCGAGTAGGCAGCCACGGCAGCTGCCTGTTGGGCGGCCGCCGCCTGTTGGACAGCCTGTTGCTGACGCTGCGTCAGATTCTGTGTCGACTGATGATGTATGGACGCTGCCTTATGTGGCAGTGTGGCATAATTCGCCTGATACGGCGGCACAGCATACAGAGCAGCTGTTGGCGCTCCGGCTCCATTCTTGTAATTGTAGGCGGCATTGTGGGCGCCCATCTGCATGGTGGGCATGCCCATCATGGCAGCACTCTGTTGGTACTCCGCATTACTCATGCGCAGTCGAATAATACAAATGATGATAATGAGTATGGCTATGAAGGCGACCACACCACCGACAATGCCTATGATCAGAGTGTCATCGTTGCCAATTATCGGCGCCTGGGCTTTCATCAGTGGCGCCTTCGTCTTAATCTTCATTATCGTCGGCTGTGTGGGCTCCAGGCTCCAGATGATTAGTGGCTCCTCGGTGGTGGCACTGCTGCTGGTTCGTGTCACCAGCTGGCTGGAACTCTTCTGCAGCTGTGGTGTCGTCGGTCGGCCAGTGGATGATGACGATGATGTCATGCGTCGGGTGTCACAGGTCAGCTCGTCGTCGCCCACCTCGATGAGCTTGCGACCGGCCATGTAGGGTGGCTCCTGGCACGTCAGGTCGGGCATACCCGAGTTGGGCAGCCAACGGCGCAGAGCACGTGCATCGCAATTGCAGTTAATTGGATTACTCTCCAATCCCTGCAGCTGCAGACTGGCACGACGATCCTCCAGAGCATTCAGGAATTGCGGCACCAGCGAACCAATCCTAGAGCCTTCCACATTCAGTGTGAGATGCGAGGAGCGTGGCACTGGGAACAGCAGAGCTGGCGGCAAGGCATTCAATGAGGTATTCTGCAGCTTTATGGTCAACTCGCTGCTCTTGAGCCCGGCCAATGTGCCCGAGGATATGGACTTAAGACGCTCCCCTCGTATGCCAATGGAACTGAGTCGTGGATGCTTCAGGGGCTGAATTTGTTCACTGCCAATTGTTGCGTCCTTCACCTCAATGTCAAGCATTTCGAGAGCAGGCAGCAGCTCCATGATGCCCTGCAGATCCAGATAACCCAGCAGGGGCAGATCGTGGGCCTCCAACGTGGCAAGATTGGGCAATGACCTAAACGCGTTCTTCTCAATGCGGCTGCAGAATGGCAAATGGTTCAAGCGGAGCGTTCGCAGCATCTCCAGCTGAGCAAAGTTCGACTGGGAGATGAGCTCGAAGCTGTTGTTGGATACGTCCAGCTCTTGGAGCACCTGCAACTGTGGCCAGGCCAGTGAAAGATCGCCCAGGGATTGCAGCTCATTGCCGGAGACATCGAGGCTTTCCAGCAACGTGACGCGTTGGAACACCTCCGATTTGATGTTACGCAACTTGTTGTTCGACAGATTCAGATACTGCAGGAACGGAGTCTCGAGCAGTTGCAACTCCTCGATGCCCGTGCCCGCCAGATTGACTTCCCGCACGGTCTTGGGCTCGTTGAGGACATTGTGGACGGCCTGTGGGGTGAGTGGATTGAAGGAGAGGTCAATGCGCTTGATGTTCATCATAATGCTGTCATCTCTGGGCAGTTCCCTAATCCGGTTATGACTGAGATCCACCGAGGAAACAAAGAAATGACGCAGCTGCAGGGCATTAAGAGGAGCGTACTCGAAACGATTGTGGGCGAGATTGATGCTCTCCAGCATGTGGAGCTTGGAGTGCTCAAAGACGCCGTCGGACAGCTCGGCAAGGAGATTGTGCTCGAGATTCAGTTGCTCCAGACGTACAAGGCCCTCAAAGGTGCGCTCCCCAATGCGATCCAGATTGTTGTGGGACAGATCGAGGATCTGCAGTTGCGTCGAGTTGTGGAAGGCCATTTCACTGACCATGTCCAGCTGATTCTCCGCCAGGAGCAGCACCCTCAGTCGGGGAAGGCGGGCAAAGTCGAGCTCATCGATGGTCTTCAGTTGATTGTGGGAGAGATCGATGTGCTGCAGATATTGCAGTGTTGTGATCAGTTCGGCGGGAAAGAACGAGAACTTGTTGTGGGCAGCTCGAATCTCGCGCAGACGCGGATGAATGCGGAAGGAGGATGGGAACAGATAGCTCAGCTGATTGTGCGAAATGTCCAGCTCCTCAATGCCTGTGCCCGTGTTGAAGAACTCGCCCTTAAAGGCCGACAATTGGTTGCCATGCAGATCCAATCTCTTCAGCTGCATCACATTGACAAAGGCGCCAGCGCGAATAGAGTTGATGCGATTGTTGGACAGATCAATGGAGCTAATGTTCCACAGATTCAGGAAGCTGCCATCCTGCAATTCCTGCAGCTGATTGTCCCTCAAATAAATGTGCTTCAGATCCTGCAGTCCGGCCAACAAATCGCCACTCAGCTGTCGAATGCTGCAGTGACTCAGATCGATGATCTGGAGTCGAGTCAGCGGCTTGAATACCATCGGGGTCAGTGGTGCCAAGTGGTTGCCACTCAGATTCAGCGATTGCAAGTTCTCCAATTCACTGAAAATGCTTGGAGAAATCTCGCCGAGATTGTTGCTGCTTAGATCCAGACTCCGGAGCTCTGGCAGCACCAATGGCATACTGCCTAATCCAGTTAGCCTATTCTGCGACAGCTTCAGCTGCATCAGGGTGCTCTCCAGACCCGCAAAGGTGTCCGCATTGATCATGGCCAACGAGTTGCCGGCCAGGTCGAGAGTGTGCAGGCTGCTGAACATTTGGAAGCTGCCCGGAGGCAACTCACGGATGACATTGCGGGACAGGGAGAGTGTGGTAATGTCGCCTGCCTGCAGGGATCCCAGAATATCCGACGAGAGCGCTGCAACACGATTGAAGTCCATTTGCAGCGAGGCGAGCTGTGGCAGACGACCCAGAGCACTGCCAGGAATCAGCAAGATGTTGTTATCCTTGATGATTAGCGTTTGTAGGCTGTCCAGACCCTCCAAGGCATCATCTTCGATCTGCAAGAGACATGTTACACACGATTTTCCATTTCTAAATTAAGTATACGCACTGTGCGCAGCGAATTTAAACTCAGATCGAGATACTTGAGTGCCGCCTGATCCCGGAACGTGCCCGGCGGAATGCTGGTTATACTATTGCGGCTAAGATCCAGACTCTCCAGCGACTTGACCACTTGCATGTGAGTATGGTCCAATTGCTGCAAGAATTGAGAGAACATTTTACACCAATTGATGCTTTGAAATTCACTTGGTTTATAGAAACTCACTTGCAGCATGTTGGATGACAGATTCAGCGACTTGAGTCCAAGAATGGGCACAAGTGCCACCGTTGGAAACTGGACAAAGAAGTTCTCAGATAGATCCAGTTTCTGCAGCATCGGCAGCTTCTCAAAAACATCGCTATTCAGATTGGATATGCGATTGCCAGCCAGCTTAATTTCCCGTATCTTTCGCAATCCATGAAATGCTTGGCTATCAATACTGCGCAGCGTATTGTAGCGCAGATCGATGATCTCCAGCTGTGACTGGGCACTAAAGGATTCCCGATGGAGCGTAGCTAAGTTGAAAGCCATTAGTTGATGATTGTTGATTGTTCAATTAATCGTACTCTACCTATGTGATTCTGACGCAGCGATAGATGCCTCAGGGCAGTTGGACCATTCAGAGAGTTGACTGGCACCGTCGTCAGACTATTGCGATCCATGTAGAACTCCTTGAGATCCACGCATCCCTTGAGTACTCCCTCCTCAATTAACTTGATCTTGTTGCCAGACAAATCGAGCAATCGCAGATTCTTCAAGCTATGCAGCTCGGCGGTGGAGAAGATGGGATTGAGATTGTCGCCTAGTAAGTTATTGGCCAGTCGCAGCTCGTTCAGTGAATCCTTTAAGCCAACAAATGCTTTTTCGGGTATGCGACGTATGAGATTGTTGGACAAATCCATCTCCTCAATGGGCAACTTCAGCTGTCCAAATGTCTGCGGGTAAATGACAGTTTATTTAGTTAAATAAATATTAGAATATCAATTTCAATTATATCTAAATTATATCTATATTAGAAACTATAAAAAAGTATAGTTTGCATAAAGTGTTATATATTTTTCCATATTTAGTTTGCAGATGAACATTAAACTTTCCCTTTTATTTACCGCATATGACTGAGATAAATTAATGCAGTTGTTGGTATCAAATAGTTGATTAACCCATCTAGTTTTAGGTTCTCTTTAGAATTCGACTCACTTAAATGCATGCCACCTGTTTATACATAGTTCGTAGACCTCTTTGCTTACCTGGGCGGGCAATGTTTGTTGGCCGCTGTAACGTTGCGTATACGCCACGATGGGCGCGCCATAAGGCAGCTGCGGTGCATCGCCGTGAAAGACAACGCGATCGCAGTCCATGGCCACGGCTCCGAGTTGTCCGGTTGCCGCAAAAGGCACCACATTGCATCTGTAATTGTAATTGTCGCCAATCGCAGTGATTACTTGCAAACTCAATGCCACTTCACAAATTGCATGCAATTTGTGCAGATATTAAAATCATCGACAAGCGGAAATGCCAATGTCTGTTTCTCTGTCAATCTGTCGTGTCTGTCGTGTCTGCCTGTCAGATATTCACTCACCTGCATGGCAAACGTAACGCTGTACTCAGCTCCGGACATGGTCGCCAGGCTTCACTGTGCCGGGTCAAGTAGCAGAGACAACAAAATAACAACAACATCAGCTGTCGTTGTCGCTGCATTTTCCACATTTCCATTTTCCTTGTGCTGCAATTAAGCATACAGATTGATTAACATTTCGCAATGCAAAACAAGAAATAATTGTAATGCCAATTTATAGCAACCTCAAACTTGTTTCAAATTCCGCACGTAAACATTAAACATTCATTCTCTCAGTCTCAATCACAAATGCCACGCCATTGTCGAACTCGTATTTGGTCATTTCCTCTTTTAACTTTATTCTGTTTCTGTTTCTGTTTCGGATTCTGTTTCTGTTTCTTTTTCTAATTTTGTTGGAACATTTCATTTGCATACCGCGGGCGAGTTTTTGGTCAAATCCACATATTTGTCTTTGCGTAGATATTTGTTTACCCGCAACTTACAAATTAAGTAAACGGGTATATTGTGTTCGTTACAATGTATGTAACAGGCAGAAGAAGGCATTTACGACCTTTTAAAGTACATATATTCTTGATCAATCGTCCGTATGAACAACAGGATCTCAGAGACTGTAAGAGCTAGAGAAACCAAACTCCAACTCAAGTTTGTTTCAAATGTTTGCCACGCTTCCTTCCTTCATTGTGTATAGCAAAATAAACACCACAGCCACAGTTCTTAAGATATTTCGCTATTATAATAACTAACGTTTAATATAATTATTATATATCTTCCTTCTCAAGCGCATTAAGATCGGTAGAGCAGAACGGCAGCAATAACACTTTCATTGTTAAAAGCATGTCAATCTATGTAACGGGTATTCATAAAGTCAAGGTCCAGACTTTAACTTTCCGACTTGTTTGTCCGAAATCACGAGATTGCCATAATGAAGAAAACCAACAAAAATCAAAGCCAAGCTACCTATAAATTCAACTTAGAATGGGGCATGAAGATTTCCCCCAACAGCTGGCAACAAATCTAAACATTCTTTCCATCTCAATCCAAAATCGTAATAGAACTAAAGAATATAAAAGCATTGAATGTTACAACTCTACCCGTGTAAGCTCTTCTAGCTACTCTTCTTGCTCCTAATATTGAATTCTTGATTTAGACACTCGGGATCAATAAAATAGGCGCGTCTTCCTATTGACATGTTGTAAAAATAAAGTTCAAGTTCAGATTGGGAGAAAAAATCTGCAGTCTACATTTATGCTTAACTTTTATTGCTATAACTTGATATATTTAATTCTATATCTTTAATTTTAACTTACTCTTCGATTATTTTACTTAGCAATTCTTTTATAATTACTTCTCAGCTGTTTTTGAGCTGAAAACTATTACTTTAGGTTAAAATCCAACTGTTTAAATGAGAAAACAACTACTACAAGTTTTTTAAATTATTACACTGGAAAATCGAAAATGATTTTCAACTACTTCAATTCGATAATATTTTCAGAATTAAATAATTTTCCATGAAAAATCGACAGTTTAGCTCTACTTTAATTTTGCTTGAAAATTAAAAAATTTATATTTCTCTCCATCTCTGTCAAATTCTTCCATATTTTTCTCTTAAAGCTTTTCTTTTTTAAATTCTTAAACTGTCATAGCTTTGTCATATCAATAGATATTTTCTTGCGGTATGTCAATTTTATCATTATTCTGCATCAGAATTGGAAAAGAAATTGTTAGTCATTTCTGTAAATCTTTTCCTAACTTTCGACTTATTCAAAAACTTTAAACTGTCATAACTTTGCCATATCTTAAGTTGTTTTCTTGCGGAATGTCAATTAACTTCATTTATATTCCATAAAAAAGAATTTTAGGATTGAATAACAACTCGATAACATCTTATTACTATGTTAAACTTTCAGCAACAAAAGTTTGATTGTAAAAGCAACAAATTAAAAAATATTTTATTTAAACTGTTCGCGAGGAATGGCACACCTGTACAGTGTACACTGGTCATAAACATCATTAGGGATTTTAGATATCTTAATGTGTTTTTCACTATAGAACTTTGTTTATAGAGATAATTGTAGCGGTTATTGGAGCGCAGGCGCTGGCTACTCGTATTTGTGTAAGGTCACATTCACATGCAAAGTGTACATATATATGTGTGCACAGGTGTGTGTTTCATATTCTTGATTATTTCTCTCGAGGCGTTTGCAGTACCGTTCGAATGAATTGGAATTGTTGCTACCAAAAACAACAAAAACTTGTAGCTCACATGAACAGGTGTGAATGTGTGTGTTGGTGTGTGTTGGTGTGTGTGCTAGTGTGTGCACATACATACATAAGTAACTGTTTGTTATTGCTATGATATTTGCTCTACGGTCCATAGACATCAGCATAACGTTATTTGGTCAGTTTTCGAAATAAACGAGTGATGGGACAGACGTCTCTTGGTAAATAGGTAACAGGTAAACAGGTAAATGGTTTTGTGCATATGCAAATACCTGTGTGTGTGCACATATCTATGTAAATTTATATTGCCCATTAAAAAACAGCCCCATAGCGTGCATTTCAAAATCTCGAATATCTCTTACATTCAAAAACGCGCTTTGATTTGATTCAATTCGATTTCATTGGATTCGATTCGAAGCAAATTCAGAAAATCGCGTCCAAGACGAGGCGTCAAGGTCTCCATTGCTACATGGTTTGCTCTGCGACTGCGTCCACTTCTTGTTTTACACACACACACACACACACCTACAGTCAGTCAAGAAAGTGTTTGGACAATATTCACAAATGCACACATTTCTTTTCTTACTTTTTCTTTAGATTTTTCTTTATCTAAACTTAACTCAACACATTTCTTTTCTTATTTTTAAAATTAGTTAAGCGCAATGAAAATGATTTTTCATTATCCTAACTTTTCTCCACACATTTCTTTACTTATTTTTAAAATTAGTTAAGCTCAATAGTTTTTCTTTATCTCAACTTGTTTTTTAGAACCACAGTCAAGTATAATTAGATTTTAAGTCATATGAATGTCTATTAAATAAATCTATATTTCTGCTTCTGTTAGTGTGTGCATTTATGATATGGTCAAAACACTTTCTTGACTAACTGTGTGCATACATTCGCACACACACACACACTGCATACAGGGCGATTAAAAACATGGACATTTTGATGGGAAATATGTTAATCACAAGCTGCGGTTTAAAGACAATTTGAGTTGTTGTTGTTTCTGTTGTTTTTGCTGTTGCTTTCGTTGTGTTTGTTGTTTCTGTTGTTTTTGTAACCAGTTTCTTTGCTGATTTATATTTTTGGCTTACTTCTTTTGGGATCTGCGGCTTGTGAAATTGCAATTGAAAATGTTGTGTTGTTATTTGCAGTTGTTGATGTTGCTTGGGAAATAGTATTCTTTTGTTGCTGTTGCTGTTGCTGTTGGCTGTTGTTGTATAAATGTTTATTATGTGTTGTTGCGCGTTTGTTTGTTGTTGTTTACGTTTGTTTTGTTATACACAAAAAGAAAGCGCAAAACGCAAAATGATAGAATATTTTCCCATGGAAAAGCGCACACACAATGTTGGAAAATAGCTCATACACAGTTCACACATACACGCACACATACAGCGCTGCTTGTGTGTGTAATTTTACCTATACAAGTGCAGTAAAAATGCAGACAAACTAGTAAACTTTGCACGGGAATCGAGTCGGGAGCAGTTGCTGCTGCTGCTGCTGTTGTTGCTGCTGTTGTTGCTGCTGTTGTTGCTGTCGATGATGGTGGTGGTTGTTGTGGTGCCGCTGCCGCTGCTGCTGCTGCTGCTGCCAATAATTAAGCTGCGCAGTGGCGCTGCAATATCAACTACAACTACAACTACAACTGACTGCGCATGCGCAGCGTCGCTTTGTTGTTGCTGTTGTTGTTGTCGCGTCCCGGTTTTGGTTTCGGTAACTGCCTTTGGCTTACAGCAAAACCGAACACTAACTTGGCTAAGACTTGGTCTCTGTCGGCTTCTCTTGTCTTGTCTTGTCTTGTGCTCCACTTGAGCGTCGCGCAGCAACTGGCGCTGCCCATGACCAGCTTCTGCCTCTTGGAGCCCAGCTCTCTCGGCGCTAGCTGAAACTGGTTTTCTTTCAACGCTATGCGTACTAAAAGACAGGTACTAAAAATTCCAAGATGCTGGTCACAGAGAGAGAGAGAGAGCGAGAGAGACAGACTGCTGCTCTCTTTCTGTATCTCTCCCGTGAGTTGATATTGTGCGTCTCGATCATCGTTTTCGTTTTTTATACACTTATGCAGAGAGTATTATAATTTTCACTAAAAATGTGCAGATGGAACAGATCAGTTTATTAAATAGCTGCCTGTAAAATAATTGCTTTAATATCAGCCTGTAGTTTGTTTCTTTTAAAGATTTCTCCAACTAACTAAATAAATAATAAGTAAATCGAGTCGATTGGCCAAAAAGATAATACTATAGTGACAGTTATTATATTATAAGAAAATTACTTGTACATAAGTGAGAAAAATAAAAGTAAACTAATAATAATTCATTAAAAAATAAACAAACCAACTGTGTGTTGAGTTTTGAATCAATACAATCGATATTGACAACATATAAATACGGACTAAACTGTGATATGTTTATCAGAGAAAATAAAGGTTAATAAAATTAGAAATACAATATAATTTTAATTGAATATAATACTTTTCCTATGATTTTGAAAAATAATTTCAAATTTTGTTACTTATTATATTAGAATTGAAAGAAAAACTTCGATCAAGTCTTATAAAAGTAAATAAGTAAAGTTCAAGTAAATGAGCAGACTCACAGATTGTGTATTTGGAAAATTTTAATTGAATATAATATTTCCCTATGATGTTGAAATATAATTGCAAATTTTTTTTTACTAATTAAATTAGAATTGAAAGAAAAGTTTGATCAAGTCTTACAAAAGTAAATAAGTAAAGTAAAAGTAAATAAGCAGACTCACAGATTGTGTAATTGGAAAATTTTAATTGAATATAATATAATATAATATTTCCCTATGATTTTGAAATATAATTTCAAATTTTATTACTTATTATATTTGAATTGAAAGAAAAGTTTGATCAAGTCTTATAAAAGTAAATAAGTAAAGTTCAAGTAAATGAGCAGACTCACAGATTGTGTACTTGGAAAACTTTGGGCTTAACTATAGAAAGCTGTCATGGAAACGATTTGTCGATAATGTAATGCAGAGCAGTGTAAGGGAATCAAATCTCCGGCGTGCGAGAAACAACCTTTCTTTCTTGTTATTTTTTTAATATTTTTTTTTGGGGGCTGGGTAAAAGTTTTCGCCTCGCTCGTTCTTTGGCATGCCGCAGAAAGTGTGTTTCTTTGTTGTGCGGTTGGGTTGCCCTTGCCTCGCATCTAAGAGATACGAGATACGAGTATGCGAGTATACGATACAAGTGTCTACCTGTTTTGTTTGCATCGCTGATTGGCAAGTGCGCCAATTTACGCTAATGGGGTTAAGTCTTCAATAATGCGCAGAGAAGTGACAAAAGGCAGCGGCTATTGATGCCACGTTACTTTCCACAGTCGTAAATTGTTTGCTGTTTGCTGTTTGCTGTGGCAACTAATTACACAGACGAGAAGGCAGTCGCATCTACCACGATGATCAGCACACAAGTGTGTGTCTGTGCATGTGTCTTGAGAGGTTGTTAACACCTGACAAACAGGCAACAGAGCAACCCCGCCCCCAACATTTTGATACAACATACAATATACTACAATATATGATATACTATATACAATATATGTATATAAAATCAAGATGTTTAGGCATGCATGTTAACAACTTCGCGACCGCAAAATTTCTTTTGCGCAAAAATACTTTCCATTTTCATGAGCAAATGGTCTACAAACGGCAGCAAACATAACAATATAATATTATAAATGAAGACGAGTGAGTAGTAACAGCAACTTGCCGCAAATAACGTGCCACATGCCGTGCTTAACCATATAAATCAAATCATTCAACTGATGAATTATATTCGTATCTTAATCGCAACACTTGACTGGCTTTTCCATTAGAGCAGCGTCGCGACTCGCGACCTCGTGCGTGTCTCCTCTTCAAATGTCTACAAGTTTCTAATGTTTTTGTGCAAACACAAAAACAACATTGAACACACATCCTCCACCTCCATCTCCACCTCCATTTCCATCTGTACTATCCCTGCCCAGGCACAACCCATCTTTTCGAAGAAAATACCAGCCCAATTGATTGCTCTCATTTGCATAATCAAAATGGTTTAGGCTCAGACAGGTTGACCATTGAGCTGAGGTTATTGGTCTGCTTTTTGAAAGGAAAACTGAAGAAAAAAAAATGATAATATTTCATCTGACTTATTGATAGATTGTGATCAGTTCGTCCCAAATACTATCGATTTACAATTTCAAATGATATGATTGCGTGAGAACACAATATAACAATTCTTGGGGAAGATTAAACTCAAAAAAAAGCTTCTGGATTCTCGCAATTTAAGAACTAAAATTGCTTTGATTTATTTTTAACTTTTAAGTTAACTTGCGCATAAATAATAAAAGGTTTGCTTAAGTTCGTCAAAGATCAGATCACTTTAAGAGCTAGATTCACAAAACTTTGCATTTTGGTTTCTATGTATTCTCTGCAAACTATGTTTATTTGGAATTTTGTCACGAATTGCGATTCGAATTAATTTGCAGCTTAAAAAGATGATTTAGTCTTATAATCATATCTTCTCAGTTAGCATTAAAATTAAATGCTTACCGCAGTTTATCCCAAATTCCAATTACATTAGGCTATAAAGTGTTGGCATTTAAAATAATTTGAATCCTTCCGATGGGAATTTAGCCTCATCCCCAGCTGACAACAGGTCAACACATCCTCTAGGGCTTTTGGGCGGTCTGCACCAGTTGTCAGAGTCGTTACTACTGTTGTTGTTTTGGTGAAAGTTTTCAAGTTGAATTCGAGAGTACAACACGTTTAGCTAGACGACATGAAAATAGCTTGTCAGCGGTTTGCATATTCTTTTCAGTTCCAATAAAGATTAATGTCTTTGTACACAGAACATAAATTATTATTTAGAGCCGAGACACACACACACACACACACACACAGACACGATGGAGAGGAGGGGACTGGAAGAAGCGATAAGTATAAAAGTGTGTGCTTTATTGGCAAAGCCAAACCTAATCAATTATACAAACGCTTTGGCTGCGTCAAAGTGGAATGGTTTGTCAACATAATAAGACGGCGTCGCATTGTCCTTGTTCCCCAGTTCCCCAGTTCCCCAGTTCCCCAGTCGCTCAGTTCCCCAGTTGCTCAGTTCCCGGTTCTCTGCTCTTCAGTTCTCCAGTTGGCATTTCATTTTATTAGTCGTCGCACGTTAATAATGCGCAAAGACGTAAACAGCAGGAGTCTAGCTCTTCCCACACCTTTTTTTCCTATGTATCTACCCTAGAACTAAGCCTATCCACTTCAAAGCGGTTCCTGACACAGCTCGATGCTTACACTGATAAAAAAGGGTTTTAAAATCTAAATTTAGAATTTTAGTCTGAAAAACAAACGATCTTAATGCGATCAAATAGGATGATAGATAAAAATAATATATAAAGTTAGCTACCAATAATAGAAAAAGAATATCTTTAAAACTGAGGGGAAGAAGGAGGCGTGGCAAACATTTAAAACAAACTTGACCTGCTTCAACGCACTTGGACTCGTGAAAAATAGCTTAAGAAATCGATTGAATCTAAAAACTTTAAATGCTATTCTAACCATAAGGTGTGTTACATAAACAACTATAAATTTTGTATTTGAAATTCTAATATTTTTCTAAATTTACAGATATGGACTTTAAAGAAGTGGTATGTGTTGCCTAAATTACACATTGCCACCAAAATATTTAAGAATGATTGACGAATCAGATAAATACATTAATTCTAACGAGAACGTAATCGAAATTGACAATACTATATCATTTTTGTAATGAAAAACAGATTTAATAAAGAGTTGGTTTTATTTTCAGATCAATATTGTCTATAATTCTGAATTTAACATCGATAAACAGTTTAGCTATGTTTTGAGCTATTTTCTTATAATTTCGGGTATTTTTTGCTATTTTTTCACGTTCATTTGGATATTTTTGCCCACAAAATTCTGGCAACACTGACTTGGAGTATGTGTGTCAAATTTGGTAGCTCTAGCTCTTAAGGTCTCTGACATTGATGCCGATTACGAATATATATAATTTAAAAGGTCGGAGAGGCCTCCTTCTCCATTTAACACACAATATACCATTTATTTTATAAATATTGTTGATATATACACATTTTTTAAGTATTCCTTTTAAATAGTTTTCCCTGAAATGAAATAATATTTATACATTTCTAACAATTTAAGATTGAACTCCTATTTTTTCAAATAATAATCTTCGTACTTTTAATTTGTTCTTAAATTTGTCTTATTTCAAAAACAAAATTTATAAAAGAATGTTTTTAACTTTAACAGTTGGCCTCGTTTTGTACAGTGTATGGAAGTGGAAATTGAGACAATTGGACAAGAACTTCGAGTGGCATTTTCCGGATTTCTATGTTGATAAATTATTTAAACTACAACTTGTAGCATTTGTTTGCTCATTCAGTCATCCGCAACAGACTTTCCTTAACCCATAAAACGGTTGATATTATGCTACATCAAATTAGTCGTGAAGTGACAGCAAATACAAACAGAAGAAGGATGAATATTGATTGAATTGTGTTGATGTAGGCATAACCTTGTAGAAATATTCGATATAAATTGATACGAGTACAGCTCGATATTCGTCCTGCATTCGAACATTTGTCCGTTTACACTAGAAGTCAAAATTCAATTTACTTAGGTATTCTATATATTTATTTTCATAAATGTATCTCTTTGCCAATTGTATTATTACATTTGCAATTTGCATTTCGAATTCAATTTTGGCCAAGTACTCAGACGAGTAGATGAATATATTGAAATTTCTAGACTGAATACACTCAACATTAATACTTGTGCTTCCATTTTGTTGTTGTTGAATACTTGCCACAATTGATGACTGTCTATATGCTTACTTTTGTAAATTTTTTTTGTTTTTTTTTTGTTGTCTTTTGGGTTTTGTTTTGAGTGGATCTATTTTTGGTTTCGGATTATGGCCGTTGGCCAAATGGTAGGCAGTTGGCAATCAGCGTTGTGGCCAACTTGTTGCAACAAAGTTTTGCAGTCAAAGGCAAAACTTTCGCAAACTGTTGTTATGCGAGAATTTACAGCATTCTAAGGGAGTGGGAGCAGCGAGGGGATGCGAAGGAGGAGGAGACTGACAAGCACCTTTGAAATGTTAAAATCAAAGCATACACCTCAGCGCACTCACATCCTCCTGCTGTACAGTGTACACTGTACAACACTGTCTGTGCTCGTGTGTGTTGACTGTTGTATAGTAAACCTGAGGTTAGCCAATCAAGTGTGTTAATTGCACCATAATTGGTCAGGCAGCTATCACTAAAACAACAAGAGCAACAACAACAACAACAGTCATACTCATAGTAGCAGTAAAAAGTGCAGAAATGCGTAATTAATGCATCTGCCTCAATGTCAGCTGCACACTCTTACAATCTTCCCCCCACCCACCCCTTCCATACACACTTACACATGCATGTGAGATGTGTGTGTTTTTGTTCTGTGTATTTGTTACAGTCTTTACCGAAAAAGTGCGAAAATTTTCATGAACCGGTAATTAAAACTGCACAGAAATCCACTTCAACAATTTTAGGTTAACTGCACACACAGCTGCACGACTGAAAAATACCCTGTACTATTTATTCATTTACCTTATCAGATCCAAATTTTCTTTTATTTATAATAATTCTATATGCTCTCATATGTTGAATTCAACAATTTGTATTTGCATTTCAATGTTCGGGTCTTAAGGGATTTCAGTAAGCCACTTAAAATTATTTTTATACACATAATAAATTGTTTTTCTAAAAATAGAATTTTGGGTCTTACAAAAATATTATCATAGAAAGTCGAGTGTTAAATATTCTTTTTCAATCAGTAACTTAAAACTCTCCTCATAAGTGAAGCAGAAACTCAGGCACATTTAATTAGGGTACTAATAATGTGTATAATATTTTAGAATTTACAAGCTCATCGGCATCAAGTACAATCAGAAAGTTAAAACACCCTGGGTAAGGATAGGGAATAAAATAAATAAATTAAAATCACAAAATCAACACGTAAATATGTGTGAATTTGGAGAAAATGGGTTGGCAACCTTTTTGGTTGATTTCGGGCTGGCGAATTCACCTGCTTCAAAGTCAGCTTCTGCCAATATGTGATTAAAGGCTGAGCTTAAAGCCTGAAAACCGCTGGGCTAAAGGCAAAATAGGCGTGGCCGGGACAGAGGCGTGTTCTGCAACAGTTAATTAAAACTTTTTCGCGTTGCAGAACATCCAAGCAAAACCGCAAACAAAGACAAAATTAGAGCGAAGTGGGAACAAACTCATCTGCTTCCACCTCTAGCTGTTCCAAAGCTCATCCAACTCCCCGCTCCTCTCCTCTCTCAACCATGAGCGTCTCTTGCCACGCTTGAGTTGAATGATTTGATTTGGCCGCTCCGTTGTGTGCTCTGTTGAATGTGAAAAACTTTTCGCACGCGCATTTGATTTAACTTTAATGCAATTAAATCGTTTAATTTCAAAGAAACATAACAACTTTGAAGTGAGCTTTGACTCGCAGCATTTAGCATTTTTGGCTAAATATTTTTCTTATTCATTTCACAATAGATTGAAGAAGTGACGCCCGAAGGCAGCATCAAAAGATTGGGTTGCAAGTTGAAGGATTCTCGTATATGAAACTCTGGATATTCAATATCCTTCAAACATTCGTTTATCATTCAGAATTATGAACCAGTCATAACGAATCTAACGAAGACGTAGTCAAGACCATTGAGTCATGAATGTGTGTGTGCGTGTGTGCGTGCATAAATTCTATACCTTAATACACACACATGCATCGGTGAGGTTGAATAACTTTCACGTACATTTGCATTTTTTATGGCAAACAAATATTTTCTAACATTTTTTGCCTCGCATATTTAAAAACATGGAGAGTAAACAAACATTTTGAAAAAAAAGGCGACAAGCTTGCCAAATGTACGCACACTCACACACACATACGCACATAGACATTGACACTTTTGATGATGTCGTCTTCGTTTACTGTTGTATAAAAATGTCAAGTAGGCAAAATCATCGTCTGGAGAATTTTTTCTTGCTGTGTCCTTGCAACGAGGTGTGAAATTGAATATCAAATCCTGGACTTATTCCTTGTTAAGGATACAATGTTCAGCTTTAAATGACTCGCAATAGCTTCAAGTGAACTCCGCGATTTGGTGCAAAATATATGATCGTGTGGCAATCTCAATAGATAATCAACCTAATCAACTTTTCAATATTTCAATGCAGATTGTTCAAGCCATTAAGAGCACATGCTCAGGCAAATAACAAACAAATCACAATTTTGAGCCATTTGATTAATAGACATAGACCTAGCCGAAGTTATTCACAGGTAAACAAACGGCGAATATCTTAAAGTATTCATTGTTATTCACATTATGTGTGAGACTGTAAGCTGCGCACAATTTATGGCTGCATAATTTATTAAACCATTCCAACCTTACAGTCGCATAATTGAATAATATTGATACATAAATTACACTCGGAAGTCGGATGTGACTCTGTGACTAATCGGACAAAGTAACTCATACTTACTACTGCATTTGCACAATGGGTTATTAAAACTATATCTCGGCGAATAATGTACTCAACTTTTCGGCTGCATTTTGATTAAGAAAATACTTATGTATTGCCTTCATTAACGAAAGTTAAGTCATTGACTCATTGGAATTTTCAAGCTTCTTAATAATTGCTAAATTCAAATAAACTGACACTTAAGTCAGCTTCATATGTGGCCTCCTTTCTCTCTCTCTCTCTCTCACTCTCTCTGTTTTCTTTTGTAGGCATCAAACCAATTTTCAATAAAGTGCTGCTGACGTTGCTTAAAATGGCGCCCAAATCCCGTTTGGCTTAAGGCCGTTTTAAGTCGACAGCCTGAAAGTATGCAGCAAGTTTTTTTCGCACTGGCATTCACTTTAAAATAGCAGCCACACACATCATGTATGTGCACACACACACAGCCACACTCAGACTCTGCAGCCCACAGAAATGATGTGTGAAAACGTGTCGCACGTATGCCATCGAAATTAACTTGTTGGTGACATTGCGACAGTCTGACAGAAGACAGAACACAGAATCGCTGATAGGGAAGACAACAATTTTACAACATTCCCGCTATGCACGACACATTCCTGAACGTTGCCTGAACATTCAGGTGAGTAAACCCACAGCCGAAACCTGTAGGAATTCTTGAAGTAACTCATCGAAATTGTAAAGATTACGTTTGCACGAAACTGTTTACATTTAAGCCTAAAACTGTGCAATGTTAAATTAACCGAAGTTTATTTAACCAAACTGATTTTTGCGTAACATCATAATTGGGAACTTTTAGTACCAAAGAAGTTTCTACTACAGTAGACTGATGTAAGAAAATCAAATTAAAAAATGAGATTTTTGTTGTATTGTAAAATTGTTGACACAAAAAAAACTACGTATCACACAGTGATTTCAAAAATTATTCCATGAAAAGAAAGCAGATTTGACAAAGGCATATTTATTCAAATTAAAAATAATAATTTATTAGTTGTAATAACATGCGTTTTAAAAAATTTAATTTTATTTACTTCATATGATTCGTTTGTAGGTCAGAATAAATTAATTTTGTAAAATATATATTAAATATTCTGTGCAAAAACCGAATCATTATAAATAAATTATATCAGTATAAATATTAACATAAAATATAATAAAATGTTTTTACAACTATCAAATTAACTTATAGAATTTGATTAACATAAAATATAATAATTAATCAAATTCTATAAGTTAATTTGATAGTTGTAAAAACATGAGTATTACAAAATTTAATTTTATTTATATAATACGATTCTCTTAGGTCACATTATTTATTCACTTAGTGTTATAAAAGATACCTCGCTATTTCGAACTTTGTAAAATAAATATAAATATATTCTGTTGGAAATCCCGAATCATTGATATTCAATAAAATATAAAAAGAATATACGTATAAAACATATATTACACAAAAATTATTAAATGTTGAAAATTGATTTTTAAATCTATTTGTTTAAATCATTAGTCGCGATCTATCTAATTAATTTTACTGTTAAAGTTCTAAGTTCTAAATGCATATGGGATTTTTATTTTTTTGTGTATTTCAAAATGTAATTTGTAATTTTTGACTGGTTTTCATAGCTGTATTCTCTGTATTCTATCCCATGACATGTACAAATCTGAAGGGGAAGGGGAACGGGAACGGGATCGGGAACGTGAACGTGACGCTGACAGCTTGAGCAAACAAGTGTAATTTGGGTAAACTTTTCGTGTGTCGCTTAAATATAGCACAACGATTTCATGTTCAGCTTAGAAACATGCAGCACGCAGCATGATGAACGAGTTTGCTGCTTGGCAGCCCGGGAAAAGTGGGCGGCGTCTAGGCGCCAAGTCATTTGTTCAACGAATTGCGACCAAAATTAATAAGCATAAAGAGTGTCTGTGGCAGAGAAACGCCCTCCAACATCCCATTCTCAGCATAGTAGATGCTGGGAGTCCATCCACAAGGATTTACATTAGCTAGAGTATAAAATGAGACTGCTGCTGGGAGTATAGCATATATATCTCATGTATCTGGAGCATATTGTGTGCTTCTACTGGGCTCATCTGCACGTCAGCTCATTTCCATACGATTGCGCTAAAAACGGTGGCCTTTCTTTTGGGTGTTTACCTGGACAGCAGAGAAGGGTTTGACATGGCCCTGAATGTGACATCGCTCTAGACATCGCTCTCTGGCCCAACTCAGGACTTTGAGAGGTCGCATAATTTCATAAAGTGCTTTGCAGGGTCACGATATGCTGGTACTTACTCTTCAGATTATTTATTTATTTTTATTTTTTTAGAAAATATATTTTCCCTTCTTGTTGTTTGGTTGTTTTGCTTTTCTGCTTTTTTACTTTTTTACTTTTTTGGTGTTAAACGCCCTTCTTCGCTGTCTCAATTACATTACATTACATTACGCTGCCAGGAATTACCATATTGTCTGGCTAAAGCGGCTTCTTCTAGGTCCGACCAACTTTGCAGTCTAAATCTGTTTCGGCTATAGCAGACTCACACACTACACTCTACATTCTGCACTCTCTGAACTCAAAGTGTGTCTGGCAGACAGGAGACGAATTCACATAAATTGCTGTCTGAAGACAGTCGAAATTTATGGAATCCGTTTTAGCTGAAGACGGAGAAATCACAAATCACAAGTTTATTTGCAGCGCATGCAAAATGTCGACTGACGAAATGATTCAAGATTCCCTGACGATTTTGTTTATCCCTGTCGTCGGGTCTTTTGCCGGCTCATAGCAGTAATTTGTTTAAAATTATCCTTTTAAATTCCTAACACTGCGCGCTTCTTGAACAGGAACATTTTTTTATTTTTCCTAAGACTGCTTGACAGTCGGGCAAATTGCTTGGTAGCTCGTTATTAAAGATGGCAGGAGGATGTCGATGGGAAGGAATTGCTGGCCGGGTTTGTTGCCATTTTCTTTTCGATTTCGATTTTCACGCTCAAATGGATTGGATGCAAAGAGTTGGTCCACTAATACAAGTATCTACTTAAGAGTTTGGGTTGCTTTATCATCAACAGTAAATAAATAAACTCTTAATTTGTGCGCGGTTCCATGACACTCGGTAAATAAGTTTCTCATAAAAAAGTTCCCAATTGACCGAACCCAAGAGTTTTTCGACACAAAGTAAGGGATTCTACATATATATACAAAATCCAATCCAAATCATTTACCAAAGAAAAGGCCAAGAAAAATATGAGCAAGTTGTTAACTGCTGTCATAAAATGTATAAGTATCTTCTTATGTACTTGTGCTTACAGTGGCTCACAGCATATTTGTCGCACTACATTTTTAATTTTGTTTTGGTTATGCAGAAAAACCAATTAACAAAATAAAATTAAAATATTTGTCTATACTGTTAACATCAGCTACTTACCCTTTTAATTAAGATTCATTACATTTGTGATATGTATATGCTGTGGGTCAAAAAAACTGACAGTCACTGTGTGTATACGTAACCTTTTTAAGACCAAGCAGCTGAAAAGTACAACGGGTTTATTAAGGCTTCTCTTTAAAGCTATCTCCGATAAATCTTCAATCTTACAGGTCTGTGTGATGGGCCTCTGATGTCCCATAACAAATCCCAGTCTATCGGATCGGAGTTAATTCGTGTTTAGTTGCATTTCTTTCAATTTTCTTGATTTTGATCTGATTAGTTTGTTTTGGGATTTCCCCAATCCTTGCAACAAATGTTGTATCAATTATAACTTTATGACTTTAATTTGATATTAAATTAAATTGTAAATTTATTAATTTAATTTCACAGTCTAATTAAAAATATTTATTTTAAAATTCTTTTGGCAACTGATTAAAGTCGTGTTTAAATAAATAAATACATAACAAATTAATAAATATGTTGAAATCATAATTTGCCAAACAGGCAATAAAAGACAAATCTTATAAATTATATATTTTCCTGATCCAGCATTTACTGTGGAAATCTGGAATTTTATAGCCTTGATAATAATTTTTAAATTGCAGGGTGTCTCACAGTTGAGATTGCAGCATTAAAGCGTTAATTTTTTGATTTTCCGCTCATGATATTAAAATATAATAAATCGTTCTTCATGTTGGTCATGTCGACAACGTTCTAAATTACACATTTTTGTGTTGTTTCTGGACAAATGAGTAAGCTGCGGAAGTCTACGGGCTTGCATTGGGCTTCTCCAAGCGCTCGTTTGAGCTGAGATTTTAGTCAGCTCAGCTCCCAGCTCCCAGCTCCCAGCTTCCATTTGCCAGCTTCCAATTCAGAGCTCAGCTATGCGCTGCTTATTTTCTAAGACATTCCATTGTGTTTGCCCTGAGGGGCATTGTGTGGGTTCCAGTTTGGGGGTAAGACAAAGTTTTTATTGCTGTGCAATTGGAGTTAGCACGTTATAGCCGCAGGATGTGTGCTCCTTGCTCCCAGGAGTGTCGTCATCGTCGTCATCGTCGTCCTGCTTCCCTTTGCTCGCTCGTTGTCATTGTCATTTTGGATGTCTTATTGAAAAACTGATTTGTTCAACGTACAAATAATTTGATGTACTACTCGCTCTCTCTGTGTCTCTTTATCTGAAGAAGATTGACTTTGGCTTTGTTTAAGTGTCCGTCATGTTTGAAGATAATAAAAGGCTACAACAATCTCGAATTTGAAGTCATTTAATTGGGCTTTTAATTTAATTTTGTACACAATTTTAAGTGTTGTCCTTGATGTTAGTTGCTTAACTTCAAAACTGATTTAAAAAAATTCGTTTGATGAACCTTTTGTCTCCGAGGGACTTAGCAGCTAGTTGGCAGTACTTTATACTTTCCCCGAAACTTTGGTCGGCAAGCTACCGCAGTCGTAAAGTAGATCATCGTTAAGCTAATTTGCCAGCCTACATTAGACAGCAACTAAAAAGGACTATTTAGCCAGGCATTCAGGGCATTCCTGGAACCCGGTGTCCTGCTGCCTCACCAAATGGCACCTCTGTGAAACGACTTCCTTTCCCTCATCCAGCAGATTCTGGTCGGGGTTCAGCTACATTCCGGCAGCAGGTGAACATGACCACCAACTGTGCACACCACATGGCCATTAAACTTGAAACTTTTGGTGGTGATTACACAGAATCCTGCCAACTGAAAACTAATCCCACACGGCTTGATTCTCTAACCTTGAATTCCACATACACATACTCCAAAATTGACAAATGCAGATTCTGTCAAATGTTTGAGGGCTGCTTTTAAAGTGCTCGGGTTTATGAAATCGATATGCTTTAAGATTAACGTGTCTATTCAGTTGCTACCAGTTGCAATAACTTATATAATGCTATCTGAAAATGATTACACTGGAGACATTTGTCATTTTTGTTGCATTTTCCATGATTTCCTGCCATCAGAATTAACTGACAGACACGTATATGTATTCAGAATTCAAACAAAAGTTTTCGCACCATGAACAGCATATTTTCCATATGCTCCTAAGCTCCCTCTGACAATGTAGAAAGTCTCTTGGCTCTATACTCTGAATTTTGTGGCCTTGATTTGAATTTGTTGTAAAATTGGAAACTTTGCACTTCAATTGGCAGTGCATGCAAATACATAACAACAACAAGTGGCAACTGTGCCAGCCTCACCTCAGAAAGTGGGTGGGGGGTGGGAGAGGCTCTCGGTCACAGTTGCAACAATCTGTGGCATGCGGCAATTCACATTGATTTGCTCTGGCTGGCATATGAGTCTGGGTCTGGGCTTGATTAGATGCTTAGTCGGCGGGTCTCTTGATAAATGGCACAAGTTGAAAATACATGCACATGCACATATACATGCATATGTGTAGGTGTGTATGTGTAAGCGTATGTGCGTGTCTGCCGCTCATAAATATGGTTTAAGAGTTCAAGGTTGAGGTTTCAGCTTACGACTTAAGCTGCATCGAAACGCAGCAAGCGCAATCTGTTCTCTCTCTCTCTTTCTCTCTTTCTCTGCCTGTCTCTATCTCTCTCTGCCTCTGTCCCTCTCTGGCTGCTGTTACAAAAGTCACGTAGAGCCATAATTAAGCAGAAGCCAGGACATTTCTATGATCCTGCCAAACAAGCAGCTCGCCAGCCGATTTGTCTCGAAGGGTTTACATACAGATATTTGTATTACTTCTATATTTGTATGTACATTGTACACGCTGGCTGGAAAATTAACTGCTCCATAAGGCGACACCTTCGTTTTCTTACCACACACTCACACACACACACACACACACACACACGTACACACACACGTACACACACGTGCCAAGAAAAGTTTTGTCCTGCCTTCGTTTTGAGTTGATTTGCTGCTCTTTTTCGCAGCTTTTTCTTTTTCGAGCAGCTGTCTAATGTTACTCTCCCCCCCTCGCCCTAATACCCCTGTAAAGGAAAAAAAAAACTTTATGCTTTATGGAAATTGAACCTTTCCTAATGAAGCTACCGACAACAACAAATCCAAGAGAAAAGCCGCCGCCCTTCTTGACATCGTTGCATATTTTAAAAAAGTTCTGCCTTTTTTTTTTGTGTTTTGTTGTTGTTTTTGAGCCATTTTCATGCTTGCAGTTTATTAGCCGTAAATTAAAGTGCTTCAGAGTCTCAACAAACAGCTGAGTCCAATGGCATTTTATGGCGCGACCTTCAAAAACTAACAGATGGTCGCTTAATACTTATGTGAGTCCTTAACCAGGACGCCCGATGCTCAGTTACCTTAATTTGATAAATTATACGAGCAGCTTTTCTTTAAAGCGAAGCGAGGAAAATTCACTTGCACTTAGAAAGTTATTCTTAGTGACGATTAAGTTAGAAAATAAATTAAAATTGCAGAACATACTTTACTTTAAGGAAAGAATAATAAAAAGCGAGAATAAAGAGAATAAAACTTCAGATGTATTTCAAATACTTTTTTTTACAAACAATAAATGACAAGGATGAGCACAAGAAGATTGGAATCATTTGTACTGTAACAAATTATTCAGATGATAAATCAATGGAATCTGCTTACAAGTATTTCATTTTATTTAAATGAAAAATAATACTTATTTTATAAAATAAGTTGACGAAACAAATTTACTTAATAACAGTTTCTATTGACTACGACCTTTTATAAATAACAATCTGAGTTCGACACAGTCTCTAATTATATTTATTGAATATTTCTTTGAATAATTCAAATCATTTATCTAATTACATTTGGGATTATTTAAGATACACTTTTGAAAGCTGTTATTCTTTTAATATTACCAAACTACCAAATAACGATATTACACATTTAAAATATTTGGCTTATTTCGTTACAACTCTTTGAAAGACCCTCAAAAATAGGAAAATAAATTATAGATGAGTAAACCACAAGTTTGTAACTATGCAACCAAAAATGTATTTGGATTAAAGGTTATGATTTTAAAATTTGTTCAGTAGTTTCTACAAATGTAACAAGCTTTAAATAATTAAGCACTTTGGTTCTACAACTCGTGCGGTCGAGATATAAAGTTTACATGTACATTATTATTATTAATTCTGAATTGCATTTTAACAAAGGTTATGGGCGCAGAAATTAGAATTCTTTTTCTTTGCTCGAAGTAAATAATAACATTATTTATGCAAAAGGAATTGATGAAAATCGTATAGATTAACAGAGACCGCTACTAAAGTTGCTAGAGATAAAGAGATATTTAATCACACTGATTGGAAATGGATCTGAAAATGATGATGATAATAAAATAAAGAAAATCTTTTTAAGAGACAATATTGTATGAAATAATTATGATCCTTTTGGGGTATAGCCAATAAGGAAATTGGTCTTCTTTTCAAGATTGGTTTCATATTTTTAATCATTCAAAGAATTACAGGGCAAGTAGAACGTTAGTCAAAATAAATAAAGGAAATTGTCTTCATTTTTATGGGCAAAAACAATAAATACTGCGACAAATAATCGAAATTGCGATATTAAAAGAATACGCTTTTATTGTAGCAATCGAATGCAGTGAAATTATAACATATATTACATGTACTCAAGACTACACTTTCAGAAGAGTATCTAAGAAAGATGAATAAAATAAAACTTGCATATTGGAGATGTAATTTGAATTAAACCAAAGCATTTAACGGATTCGTTGGAGACTAAAAATCAAAATGTGGTAGCTTTAAGCAGGAATTATATTGATAACATTAATAAAGTGTGATAATTGAAAAGCGAATTTAATTGCGTTGTTTTAAAATTCAATAAGCGTGTATTTTGTTTAATTTTTGTATGCATGTCAGAGAGAGAGAAACTTGCAATAGGATATCCTGTTTAGGAATTAAATCTTTATAAAGGAGCCGCCATGAAAAACAGAAGCATCATTTACGGAAGACCGAGCTGGTCATCAATCAAAAAATAAAAACAATTCTCTGCCACTGAGCCGTCAAGTTGTTGGCCTTTAGCCAGAAATATGCGTGGCCTAATGTGAATTTTTAAGTTGAAGTTGACAAACAAATTATCATTTGAGGTGAAGTGCGGCCAGAACGCGAATCCAGGACACAGGGCAGAGCAGAGCAGGAAGACAATTAACTTTAATTAAATATGGACCATGGACAGAGCTTTTAATAAAGCAATGTCCAAGGCATGGGGGATAAATAATGGCCAGCTGATGTTGACGTTGCGCATACGCCATGTATGTTGCGTGTGCTCTTTTGCTTAAGGTGCTTGATGAGGTGTGAATAATTGCATGATGGAGCAGATAACAAGGTTATTATCAGGCGAAGTGGCTACATTAAATGATTGATTAGCCAATGTCTATGAAACTTTTACTTGTGCTGCCTGCACACGATATTTACAATGATTTTCACTTATTTTCGATAGAGATACGAATATGCATAGTGAATCTTCAGGTTGCTTTCTGAACAAGTACTCAGCGGGATTTTTATGAATCGAAGATTGAATGTTTTCCTTCATATGCTTTAATGTTGCTTACTTAAGGCATTTTTCGGGCCATAGGAATCGCACCTGCAGCTGCCTTATGCGAATGAGGCAAAACATTTGGTGCCCACACACACACACAAACACACACACACACACACACATAGACAGGCACACGTACAGCCGCATGTGGCTGCCAATTTCAATTCCAATTCCAATTTATACTTTCTATTCACATTCATTGGCCCAATCACACGTGCTAAATACCATTGTGCATGACTCTGTTTACGAATATGAGTATAAAAACACAGAGAGCACAAAAAACGATTGCCCAAGTGCCAAAAGAGGCACAAGAGCGCAGACGCAAAGAGGAAAGTACTGAAAATACGATACGCTTGCAGCACGGCAACACTGTCCCCTAATGCTACATTTGAAAACTACAATTTACACAAAGCTTCGGCTTTTGCTGCATTTAAGTATTTGTACAAGAGTGTGGAATATAAAAGAGAATGCAATAAAGACAAGACAATTTTTAGATTTATTGAGTATTTATTTATTTTAAGTAGCTGACAAAGCATGCAACAAGCGGCTAACTAAGAGCAACAAGCGCGCAGCAGCAGCAGCAGCAGCAGTAGCAGCAACTGCGACCTGCGTCTGCTCGCCACTTCGGCTTTCGACTACATCTCCGTATCCGCATCCGTCTCATCTCGGTGTCGGCGTCGTCGCTATAGCCACATGGCTACCGGATGGGGGCAGGCGGACGGGGCAGACAGACGGTCACAAATTCAACACTGGCTACGTCTTTGCCTTCAGCTCAGTTCGACGGCAAACTCGCGCGCGAACAGTTCGCACAGTTCGAAAAGGCGACGAACGCGTCGCGTCGCTTCTGGCTGTTTGATGAAAAGTTGGAAGATGTTAAGCGTGGAAAATGCCGGCGGCAACATTTATCGAATCGTAATTAAATTTCGCCCAGTGAATCTAAATCCAAATTAAATTTTGTGCAAAATAAACATAAAACATTAAACAATTGATCAGTACACACAGGTGTGTTTGTATTTGTGCTTGTGCATAGTAAAAAATGGAAAGATCTGATTATTTGCCATGCTTTGAATGGAAACAACAATAAATATTTACATAAAGTCGCTGCTGCTTAAAACTAAAATACCATCTAAAAATCTTTATTTATTATCGACTTTGGCTTCCTGTGGTGCAACATTGAATGACTGCTAAAATTCGTGTTCCAATCTATTTTGACATTTATCGCTCATACGCCACGCGGATCGACAGTCAATTTCCGGGTAAGCCATACATTTTCCAAAAAAATGCATATAAATATTATACTTGACCATTTAACTGTGATCATCGACGTACTTAGTTTTAATTGATTGTTTACTCGGCACTTTGCACTCACTGTTATTCGAGATTCCTCAATTGCAACAAATACGGATGCACACGCCGTTGAGTTAAACGTGAGCGCGACAGGAAACTCTTAATAAATGTACTTAATATTATGTTTCAAAGGCACTAATTAACTTGTTACCAGACATAGCGAAGAATTTAACATTTTTAAAGTTCAATTGTTTAAATGTCAGTACCTCAAACGGTCCAAAAATCTATAGAATTATCTTATAATTATCATACATATAAAGTATATATTATTTTAATTGTTAAGGATAATCAAACTTTATTAGAAAACTAAAATATTAAAGATTAATTTAGGCAAACTTCAACTCAATTTGTGCCAAATAACTTGAGCTTGCACTCGATTTACGAAATTCTGTGGCAAAACTTCAAATCGAATGAAAAATAATTGCATTTTAATTGAGTTTCGTGTTCTGTGTTCCCTTAATGGCTTAAATTGCATCGATTGCTAAAATTTGAAAATTAACTGATACATCTACAAATCTATGGTAAAACCATTAAATAATTAATAATCATGAATTCATATTTAAATTCAATTCAATTATGCAGAAAATGTAATTTCCACATGACTAGGAATTTCTTAATGTAAAGCGATTCATAATTAAACCAACTGTTCGCTTGCAGCAGTTATCGAAACTAATTAAAATTCGAATAGAAACCAAAGTTTTTTATAAGCTGTTTAAAAATTAAAAAAAAATGTAGAGATAAAGTTAATTATATGAATCAGATTTATCAATAAAAGTACATTGGACAATTACAAAAGTCATTTCCATTCACTCTAATTTATTCATAAATTAATCCAAATAATATTGTTCGCTGAAATTTAGTTCACTTTGCGCATTAACAAGGTCGAATATTTAGTTAATGGCAGAGAATATTTTTTTTAAGCGCTTTGGGTAAAAATAAAACTGATCAATAAATTTAAAAAATACTAAAACAAATAATGACAAGAATGCAAATATATTAAAGTTATGCTTTTCTTTTCGTTTATTGCGCAAACATAACTCGAATTTGTGCACAACTTTTTCGCTTATTTGGAAATGTGTCTATGTGTCTATGTATGTATGTGTGTTTAGTACTGTGTGTGATAAAGAATAATGTGGTATTTGATGTCGACAAATCTCGTAAATCAATCAGAGCACCAGCAACACATCCAGCTATAAATATTTAATGTCGAAAATGACGGTCATCCGGTTGGGCGTTTATCCAACTTGATTTCATTTTAACGGGATCAATGGTGAATGCAAGAGAGTGAGAGCATTGCCAACGGTAGCACAAATTAGCCAACTCACCAATCAAACTTACGGTTCAGTTAAATTCGCTTTATCTAGTAATAGTCTAACCTAATAATGAAAACCCACGGTCAGCTTAGTAAAACCAAAAACTCAAATCCTTTCAACACGAATTGCTTTTAGCGACCTCTGATTCCACGACACATTAACTTATTACTGAGTGTGTGTGTGTATGTGTGTATATGTGTGTGTGTGTGTGTGTGTGTGTGTGTTTTGTCAGCCATTAGTTAAACTTTATGGCTATGCGATGCGCTGCGATGCGACTTCAAACTTCATGAATGTATGTTTGTAGGCTATGTCCTTGGTCTCCGTCCCGGTCCCAGTCCCAGTCTCGGGCTCTGTTCCAGTCTCGGTCCCTTTCCCGGTCTCAGTCCCGGTATCGTTCCGGCCATTCTCCACAGAATCAGTAGGCGGAAAGGTCTTTAAACGAATTAGAATGAATGCCATATCGTGTGCATGTTTTCTCATATTCTCGTTTTCAGTTGTGCTGTCATGCATCAAAACATTTAATTAAATTGGCACTGAAGCAACAAAAGCTCGGATCCTTACGCTCATTGAGAGCGTATGTAACTGGACAGTTGTAACCAGTATATGTTAGTATGAATTTAAATGAAGGTAACGGTCTCGGGCCCAGAGACAAAGTCCCTGCGTCTGAATCATGTGCATATATTACCGATGCCAGTTTGTTACACATTTTATTTTTCAGTCTCCCAGCTTTGCAACAGCCTGAACCGCTTCACTGAACCCTCGACTGTACCATGTTTAGTCAACACAACTTCATCCTCAATTCCATGTGCTCGATGTGCTCAATATTTGCCGCAGCACGACAAGTGCATTGAAAGTGAATGCATTTTGCTTGCTTGCGACTTGGCTACTTGAGATCTCATGCGATGGCATCTGTCTGGATTCGCTTTGTTCCTCAATTTACACATAATTGCAATAAATTGACTGAGTTGAGTTTGGTCCAAGGGAGCGCACAAAAAGGCAAACAATTTATTTCTCCCCACACGTGGAGATGTACTATGTATTTTGTCGAGTAATGTACTATGTGGTTGCAGTGCCAAGTCTCTGAATCGATTTAGGGCATAAATATCTGTTGGCCTCTTAATAAACTCAATGGCGATAAGATAAGGCATTGAACGAGACAATTGTAGTCTGACTGTGGCAAGAACTTTGTCTGTTCGGCTCTTGATTATTGTCTTTTGCTTGGCCTTGCTTGGTATTTAAGTCTGACGTACAACAGGTCGTATGCGTTCTGACTCCCTTTCCTTGCTTATTCTTATGTGACCAAAATGCTTTAAATACCACATGATACTTAGTACAATAGCATGCATAATTTTGTTAAATTTAAGTACACCATAAAGTTTTGTTGGCAGAATGGAATTTGTTATTGTTTCTTATGGGACATTAAGCATTCTTTCCGTATAACGAAATGTACATAAAGAGCAATCACTGTTATCAGGCTTAAGAGCTATATGCTTTATGATAAGACCTTCCGCAAAGTTATCTGGAATTTAAGGACATTTTTAGCACTTCAGTTGCTTTGATTGTTTAGCCAAAATCTTAATTGCTAATATATGTAAATATTATTATTATTGTTTTGCTTAAATGCTGGAACACATTTGCATTGTTCTAATTATAAACCGAAAATCTTGACAAATTCGGTCAACAAAAGCGCTAAGTATTTAGCCGCTGATTTACCCCTTGAATCATTTAATTGCTTTTATTTTAAATATCGTAATACACACGCAAACAAATTAAAAGCGCATAAACCATTTATCTCGCCCACATAGACAGGATATCATACGGAAAACAGATTGCCAGCGACTTTTCATACATACCTCATTCTGCAGCAGTGCGAATATTGGAATAAATTCAAGAAAATATATGTAGTATATGGTATACTATGCATATATAGTATAGATATACAGTATGTGTGTGCTGCTCACCCCTTTTATTTATTTATGTGCGAGCATTGTTTAATTTTTAGCATTTTTAGCTGCTTTTTGCGAGGTGTGAAAGAAGAACACATTCTCGTAAATACATTTTCGGGCCGAGCAGCTCATGAAGCTCATTAAAAAATGATGTTTTGATGAATTTTCGGCTCTGGTTGGTTGTGGCCAATTTATGGCTGCGGGTATTTAATTAAATTTCATTCCATTTCACTTAAATATGTTTCCGTGTGGGCAAATTAAAAATGCTACGTGCTCGTTTTGCTCGCTGCTCAACGACCAAGAACCAACCAGAACATTTAGGGAACAAGGAAAGCCATACGCAATAGGCCTTGGTAATTACAATTCAAGTTCATTTCCATTGTGCTCGCAACGAATAGAAACAAAAGCCGAAGCCGAATCCGAAATGAAAAGCAAAAGTGTTCCTTCTCCTGCCCAAGCTTAAAGCTGCAGTTAGGAACACCAAAAAAAGCGGTGGCTGGGCGCATTTTAGCATTAAATTGTTTTAGAACTTTGCCACGCCATCTCCATGGAGTGGCAGTGAGAGTGGGAGAGGGAGTGAGAGTGAAAGAGTGAACGAGTGAGAGAGGGATAGTGTGGGAGGTGAAGGTTTTGAGCCTAAATGTAGACCAGCATGTCGCATGGAGACTGTCGGAACTCAATGCCTATTGACATATACACACATATGTATATGCCAGGACACACACTCACACACTCACACATGCACACAGATACACACACCTACCATTAGGGCAAAGTTATAGCAACAATGAGGCAACTGCCGCGTACACATAAAAACTCTCTTTATTATTACATATATATACAAATGTGAAAATGTGTTTTTTCTCCTTTTTCTGTTTATTGCAGGGTGCACAACCTACACTTGACTTGTCAAACAATAATCCTGCATACACACACGTATATACCCTATGATTCAGCCACTTTCATAGGGCACCTAGTTGTGTGAATACTTTACAATTCCCTAGCTGAAGGTTATTCCAGTCTCACCCATTAATGATTTAAGTTAATAGTTTACCACAATAATCTAGACAGTATATCAAATTATATTATTTAAACCACTAAGAACTCAGTAAACGTTTAAGAGTTTTTTTTTTTAGACTGACAGCAAGACAAATTCATTTGGATGCTATGCCGTAAAATATTGAATGCTTCTGGTAGACGGCGCGTATACGTTATGTGCCCGCATTTCACATTGAGAGCGACAACTCCCAAAACATCCACCCATCGAACTTTCTGCCTGCGACTTTAACATTTTCCAACAATCAACTTGGCGGCACGTGACATTTTAGCTATTTTTCAACTCGACAAAAAAATACAATAAATATAAATACAGCAAGAAATCCAATTTTTTGTGGATTATTGCAAAAGAAAAAAAAGAAAACAATAAAAAGGGTCCCAAGCAGTTGGCGCTGTGCTGCAATTTGTTAGTTTAACAAACATTTAAGTAGATATATTTGTAGTTTATTTCGCGGTCATCTCGGCCGAGAAATGTGGTCGCATTGTCTATCGTCGCTCGGTTGGTCAGTTCTCCGAGTTCACTGGATAGTCTAGGGTAGTCGAGGGCAGTTCGGGTTGCTGTGTAGCTGCCAATTATAGCCAACATTCTTTTGAAGTTTGTTTACATTTCATTAAGACTAAAATGCCCGTCGTCGCAACCGTCGCCGCAACTGCAACGCTTTGCTATCTACGCTTCTCTTCTCCCCCTTCCCTCCTCTTCCCGTCTCTTCCCTCCACACTTCCTCCATTCTCTCGGTTCCCAGTCGCATCACAATAGCATCAGCACATGCACAATATTGGCATATGTTATACGTTTTCTTTTATTTTCTGTTGAAGTACGCGTATTTGTAATTGATTTTTGCCTACTTCCCTATTTGTTAAACATCAATTTTAGACTCTGTTTCCAGAATGGAAATAATTGATTAACTGCTCGCCACATAATCCAGTATCAGTATTATTAATGATTAAAGTATTTGGCATCATCTGCTTCAACTAAGAGACCGAATCGCATTTTAACTGAAAACACACAATATTATTTTCCATCTTCATTTGGATACTTTTTTTCATTCTGTTTGCTCTTGAAAATTTGTTGGAAAATTTAAGCATAATAAATACTCAGAGTTAAGGGCTCAGTCATCGCTTAATTTGGCGAAAAATGTGAAACCGTTGGTGGTGCTTTCATTTCGTTGAACTTAAAATTGCGGACAGGGAAGTCTGTCTGACATTTCCGTCACTTGCAATCGTCTCAATCTGTCAGCTTCAGTTTTTGGTTGGTGGTTGAAGGGCGCCGAGCTTAAGAATCTCCAGGAAGATGGCAACGTGTTCACTTGCCGCTTGCCACTTGCCACATCTGTTGGCCTTTTATTAAGAGAAACTTTAGCTGACATTGCGATCAGAAAATGAAGAAAGGTAAAAGCAATTTTCAACGCCAGAACGGCCAGCGTCAAAAGCATTCATAGCCTAAGATACAGGTGAGAAGATAAAGCACTGGGGACCAATCGTATAAAATGTTTGTCTCAAAAGTGATTGTCTAAAACTGGATTAGTTTTTGTTTAAATCTTGGACCACTTGCTGTTCTTCATCAATGGTTTCATTGCCCATTTGACCAGACAACAAGAAATACAAAAATAATTGGAATACAAGAGAGAATTGTAAAGTCTATTTTGGTTTTCCGTAGGTTCGTTTACACATCGCAATTGTTTGTTTTATTAATTACGTGATGGTTGTGTTGAGAGAGTCGACATTTAGTGGCTATTGATTAGATTTACTGAAAGGTATTTACAATTAATCTTAATTCAGTGGGTATCTTCAAGTCATTCATTGTGCGGCAATTATCAAAACATTATCAAAACACACTCTCGAATGTTTGTCAAGCTCATTGATAAGAAATAAGTGTACTCAGTTATAATGCCTCAATTCAACATTGTGAGAGTAACTTTTGATTAGAACTTGGCGTATCAAGCAGTAATAATTTGAAGTTCAATGTTGTTGCTCTCTTTATGATTGCAAGGTGAACGAATTGCAATGAAACGTATTATTAAATGAAATAATAATAATTAATTTGTATATTACAAATCAAATTACAGCATGAGTACGTGAATCAAGGTAATTTTAAAGTGATTTTGATAAGGGAAAGTAACTGTGAGTAGATACATATTAATGTACTTTAAAGTCACTTTTATCTGTTGAATAACAATTCCCAAATCCACATTAAAAAGTGTAAACAAAGTGCTGATATTAATCAGAAATTAATGAAAGATTTATGAAACGTTTTAGAGGTGTTTCAAAATAATTTCTTAATTGGCTCAGAGAAAGCCAATTTCCCAAAGTTAATTAAAGAAAAATATAGAGATTTCAGCTTTAAAAAGCATAATATTTATGCTTCATATAAATACCCCCTGGTAGCAAGGTTACATCTTGAAATTTAGGTACTTTTATTTTATAAATTAATATGTTAATATTAAGAAAAAAGCATGTAAAATCAATTCCCACTCTAGACCCTGCAAATTTTGTTTGCCTTTGATGTTTCAAATATGAAACCAATTTAAAAGTTTCCTTATTAATTTACATTTTGAAGTGTCCCAACCATTTGTTCTTAAATGTAGCCAGGTTTATTTACATGCCAAGTATTGTATTTTAAAATTAAGCGGAGAAACTTTTATGTTAATTGGGAAAAGCAACCACAAAAATATGTCGAAATCGGTGGGCAAACACAAATCAAATACAATCGCTTTGCCACACAATACTCTATAAGCTAGAAAATCAAAAGGCCAGACACTAACCACAGTCTCCAAAAGTGGCCCAGTTTTTGTGGTTTGTGGTTGACCGAAATAGAAAACATCTAAGAACTACGGGTGTTTTTTGCCTTTTGGTAGCCTGAAAATGAAATTAGTTAAATGTATTATTGTTCTTACTCTGTTGTTCTTGCAGGCACACGAACAAGCAAATGGAATCCAAATAGGAATACTGAAGAGGACACGCAACATTAGTCAAACCAAACAAAAGGAAGTTAAGCCAAGGTCGTCCTGGTCAACGGGTATTCCCAGGACGTGTTCGATTCTAGCCTTCAAACATCGATAACGACATCAGAGATGGACACCATTGACGAACTGCAGGACAACAACAATGCCAGCGACAGTGGCATCTACAGTTGGAGCAACTGGAGCACTTATGCACCCACCATACTATACAGTGCGATGAATAGCATCATGGCTGTTGCCAATCAAACTCCACTTCCCGATTTCAATCAAGATTTCCGACAGAACAGTTTGACCTACAATTTAAGCAGAGTGTAAGTAAATATGGTCCGAGTCCAAGAAATGCCTAATTATGGCACAAATTGAATTAATGTACAACACAAGCTGCCATTAAACGGCGTTTGGTCAAGAGAAGGACACGAAGGCAACCTCTTAGTCAGATCTGTCTCTTTCCCTCTTCCTCTCTCTCTCTCTGTCTCTATCTTGATAAACTCGCTCTATTTGAAGAAGAGCTCAATTCCTTTTGCGTTTTGTGTGCTAACCATGCATATCTAATGACTCCACATTGCGACATCCATTCAGCCATTGAATCATTCTCTCATTCACTCAGTCCTTCATTCACTCACTGCAAGTCGCCATTCAATCAGCCAAGCATTTCCGTTTACTCCACCCAGCTCATGGCTTTTTATTTCCGTTTCAAATACATTACATTAAAGCCCCACGCGGCCAACAAACAACAGAAAATACACATTTCACATTTTATCTATCTGATTGTCAATATGTGTATGTATGTGCATGTGCATGAGTGTGTGTGTGTGTGTGTATCTATATATATCACTGACTGCCTAATGTCGTCTTCTGTTGCTCCCAGGAGAGCAAAGGCTATATTTTATTTAACCAAATATGGCAAAGTTGACTTCATAATGTTTAACGTCCTGTTAACTTTAACATTAACAGAGTCTGTAGAGTTATAAGCAGACAGCCACAATTAATCTTAAAGCAATAGCAATATTGTTAATTGCAATTGCATTTTAACAATTATTAATGCAAACATTAAATTTTAAAGTCAATTGTAGCAAGTTTAATTTAAAATACAACTTCATAACTTTAAAAGACAGTTAACTGTAACATTAACAGAGTCTGTAAAGTAAAGAGTCTGTAAAGACACAATTAATATTAAAGCAATAGTTAAATTTAAAATTAAATTGTGGCACACTCAATTCTTTAAATATTTTACAAATAATTTTGTGGTTATAAATGGGGTATTTGCTAGTCTATCATGGCAGTTCTTTTAGACTTTTTTACATATTTAACGACTACGACAGTCGTTTTATTGCAGTTAAAAATTGTTTACTTCCCACACACAGAGATAGACAGAGTCTATCCATATAAGTACAAGTGCTGCCTCAACCAGAGACAGAGACAGAGACGGAGACGGAGACAGCAACGGAGACACAGGCAGTGGAGAAGAAAGAGATAGCAATGAATACAGAGATATAATTGCTGCGTTTGACGTTTTGGCAATACGATTCTGAGGTCCTGAGCGTCCTTCAAGTTGCAGGCAAATGGCAATGTCTCATCTAGGATGCCAAACGACATCTTTCAGTTGATGTACAGTGTACACTGTACACACATATACATACATACATAGTTGAAGTATCTTTCGTTGCTGCGGTTGCCAATGCTTTTCTTTATAACTGTTTATTTGTTTGCCTTGCCACCGCGTTGCGCAGCTCTTGGGCTTAATGCAGAAAATCAAAGCACACCAAAAGCAGAAAAGATCTCAGCAATAACATCAACAGACTTATTTTTTTTTTATTCATTTTTTTGATTTTACCATGACATTTTCGTGTGCCTCCGGCTGCTGCATGAAATGGTTTTCTTTAGATTTTGTTATTTTATTTATAAGCATTTGTTGTCTCCCTTTTTTTAGCATGCTCCTTGTCATCCTACTCCGCTTTGTTTGTGGCTGAGAAACTAGCCTCCCTTGTCTAAAATCAATAATCCTCTTTGCACTAGGCCAATAAACAAAGGAGACTTATGCAAATGGCTTCAGAGGCGATGTTTTTGAATCCATCATACTAAAGTGATGAGAATACATATTTTAATTGCTCTGAAGAGCTGACAAGCACTAATGACGAGCAGCCTGGACTAATTCACAGGTCCGCAACCCAGACAGCTTTATATATTTTATTTCATAGCGCATACATATTAAATTACTTGTGTCCGGGTCCTTAACGAGTCGTATAACATGAGGCCGATATGCTCACAAATACACACACACAGCATTAAGGGCCAACACACGCGTTCCACACACTCGCTTGACAGACGACGCGACGTGGCGCCTCTCACTCCAGTTGCAACGTTTTGGGTTGCCTCTTTAAACAAAACCACTAAATCTAGGCCTCAGTTTACTGCTGCTTATTGCCTGTTTAAACACTTACACATACAGGCGCACTCACACTCCCACACACACACACACACATGCACAGCTAAATCAACAATCGGAGACACAAAATATTAAAAAGATGCCGACGTTACCCTCAGACTAAACCAGAGGTTTTATGTGGCAGAAGGCGCACAAAACACGGATTTGTTAACGCACGCACAATTACATTCACCTAATATCCTGCAAAGGAACAAACTCACACACAACACACACACAGCACACACAACAAACACTCGAACACACTCCTGCAATGGGACACCCACTTCGGACTCGTTTTGGCTTAACGCACATAATCTTCATGTCACTAATACAGCATTGTTCTAACACATCCAACTCTCTCTCTCTCTCTCTTTAACTCGTTCTCCCCCCTCTCGTTCCCTCCACCCTCAGTTTGCCTACAGGCAGCACAGGCTTAGCAGCTGGCGATGTGGGTCCCGGTGTCAATGCCGACCACGAGGATGCGGCGACAACATCTGCCAACTTTGCCTTCGTTGTTCCCTGGTGGCGTCAAGTGCTCTGGAGCATTCTTTTTGGTGTCGTGGTGATTGTGGCAACTGGCGGTAATCTAATTGTCGTCTGGATTGTGCTGACCACCAAGCGAATGCGCACAGTGACCAACTATTTCATTGGTGAGTAGAAGAACAAGTGCCCACAGGACGTATGCGTAATATGCAAACGCCCTTTGAACTTTCGAAACTATTTAGGATGCCCAAGTTAAACGGGATCGGATCTAACGCCTTTGTATGCCAATTATAGTCAGGGATATATTAACTTGTTGCAATAGTATGTAACTGACAGAAAGAGGCGTGGCAACTCCTACAAATTTAAAATGCTCCTCTAAAGTAGCCGCCATTTCAATGTGTTGTATATAAATTTTGTAACACTTTTAAGAGATCATTTAACTTAAAATGCATTGAAGTTAAAAATATCTGTTTAATATAAATTAGGTCAACATTTAGAAAAAAACGACGATAAATAAAAGCGTTATATAAAGTTTACAATTTATAAAGATAAAGATCATATAGTTTCGACTGTGCAATAATCAGTCAGAGAGTCAGGATAAAGAGTTTAATATATGCATAGAAAAGAAGACTTATTTATTTACTTATATGCAAGAGTATTATATATATATTTAAGATAACGTGTATATATAAACTTAAATCAAAGTTGACCTGCGTGGGGTAAACAGAAAGTGGTTGCTCTAGCTCTTATTGACTCGGAGATCAGACGGACGGTCAGACGGACGTAGCTAAATCGAGTCAGCTATTGATGGTGGTCAAGAATATATTTATATAGACTTTATAAGGTCGGAGGTGCCTCGTGGTTCAAGTTAAATACGTTGTAACGAACACAACACTCCCTTTTACTTACTTGATAAGTAACAGGTGTAAAGAGTAAACAAATTAATAAATAAAACAATAAATACAATTTTCTTAGCATTAAATTAACTCTTGTTTGCTTCCAAGTTGCAAGCTGCAACTTGTGACATTGACTAACGAGACATTGAGCTGGCGGCGTTATTAAGGATGTGAGCTCATCTTACGTTCTGCTGCAGGTTGAAGAAGTTTTACATTATTGAGGTGCCTTGCAGACAAGTGTTGCACAACAAACAAGGCCAACTTTGGCAATGCATAAACGAAGCAACTTGTAAGTCAAGTATACAAGTTTTGTTAAAGAATGATTACACTTGAACTTAATTAGATATGACATTGTTTAAGCAATAAGGTCTTTGATTTTTAATTAATTAAAACGCTTAACGGCAAGGCTTAAGTTGCCTGCAGCCAAATGTGGCACAATCAATAGCAAAACAAAGAAGAAAACAACTCTGCAACTACAACAAAATAGTTAGCTTTGCTGAAGAACAAGTATACTTAAAAGTAATTAGATTTCATGTTTCTTTGAGTTCCACTCTGAAAATAGTCCGAGACAATTATAGGAATTTGCATTTCCATCATAGCTCGAGGGCTGCTCTGGCCATAATGATATTATGCTGACAATGCTTTTTAATTTTTGAGCCATTTTGCTGACTTCTTGCCCTTCGCATTCTCATGCGTTTGCCATATTCGAGTCATTTATTTTATACGCCATACCAGATACTGAGACTGACATAATGCACACGTATTTGAATGCATTCCAACTGCTGTTGCCGAAACCATTTAAAACAAAGCGCATAAAAATGTAACAACAGCAACTAACCCTGGCCAGATGCTGTCAGCTGACTGCCTTCCGACAATTGTCCCACATTACGTATACGTATACGTACGAGCAAACGAGCATACGTTCACACTCACAAGCTGCATAGTCGAATGCCCGGCGGTCTTATGCATGCGCAACTTGACAATGAAAAAGGCTGGCAAAATAGTTACACTGTCAGCCATAATGGCATCTGAGATTCATCCTGACCAAATGGAGAAAAAGCAGCAGCAGCAACAGTAGCAATATCAGCAGCAAATGTTGTCTTGACATGTCCTCAGAGCGGATGTTCTGTTGCTGGCAACCGAAGTCCGAAGTCTGAAGTCTCCTTCAGCTGTTATCTCTGTGAACTGATTATTATTATTATGTAAACTAAATGCCTTGCAGCACGAAAGGCTTTGCAGGCCATTACAAAGTTTGCATTTGTATATTCACATTGGCGAACATTATTAGTTGGCCAAGTTATAAATTCAAGTCACGCAATTTTCAATTCCCCGCAACAGGAGTTCATTGTTGGGAAGAAAGAGGGAAAGGGAGAAAGTGACAGTAAGAGAGAGGGGTTTATTGTCAAAGCGAAACATTTGCATCTTTTGTTTGTGTTCATTCTCCTATTGTTATTATATTTTTATTAATTAAAAGGAGGCCAAATCGATATTCAACTACGTGGCTGACAGACTACAGACTACACACTAAAGACTGACTCCAGACTCCAGACTGTATAGTCTCATGGCCCTAAGGCGACTCAGACAGGTCGTTTGGCAAATGCGACACGTTTCTTGTTTCTTGTTTCTTGTTTCTCGTTTGTCGTTTCTCTTTTCCCACTTAGTAGGCGTCAATGTTGGCCAAGAACTACACTGTCTAATGCCTCCGAGAACATTTGCTTCATTCACATTGTTGCTGCTGTTGTTGTTGTTGTTGTTATGACTGTGGGTGTTGCTACGAGTGTTGCTTTTTATGCTTATTTCTCTCGCTGCTTATCTACATAGATAATAAAAAGTAAACAATAGGCAAAGCCATGCCATTCTCATTGTAATAATAATAATAATCATTTTGTCTTTTTCCTTTTGGCCACCCGCGTCTTCTTTTTTTGGCTTCATTCTGATTCATTGGCATTTAAATCGTTACAAACATACTGGCAATAAAAATTAGAATGAGACTGAAAGTGAAAGTGAAAGTGAAAGCAAATGTAAAAGGTATACCGCGTTATAATTAATTACAGACAGACTCTACCTTCATTACTGCCGAGTCGCATCGAGGCTGCCGTGAATTCAACTTAACTCTTTACTAATTATAAATGTACAGCACATAAATAAACACAAAGTAAACAAATAAAACATTCCCCCACTTTGTGTACATATGGCCAAATTATGTCCCGTTGCTCTTTACCTTTTTATCTAAGATGTTAAACATCACAGGCATACCCTGTACGAAATGCTCACGGGTCCAATAAAGTAAAGTTTTGCCAAGGCTAAGATGAGAAAAGTTACTGTTAGCATGTAAATGTCAGGAGATTTGACAAGGAATCTAATGAGAAAACCATGTCCCAAATAAAATTGCAATCATTTAGGAAACACAGTCATTTTTAAGCAACATATCATTTATTATAGTTCCAGATTTTCTAATGACGATCTTAAGGACTTAATTAGACTGGGAAATATTATACTTAAATGAGTTTTAATTAGTTAAAATTATAAAACTGAGAGTAGAATAATATTTGAATATTTTTGAGATTATTATTATATTGATCGACAAACAGAATAGACACAAACATCGTAATGTGCTAAGAGGAATGTATTTAACAGGGATTAAACCCATTAATTGTGTAACCGCAAAAAAGAAAGGGGTATCTTTTATAGAGCATAAGCAAATAGATTATTTTTTTCCTATGGTAATGTCGATAACTTTCGGCTTGTTTATTTGCAATTAAGTATTTGCCCACGTCGCATGATCAGCCCGTCTTTTACTAATCAACGTGTGTTTCCTGTTTATTTTCCTGTATCTGCTGCTCACTACAGTGAACCTCTCTATAGCGGATGCGATGGTCTCCAGCCTAAATGTTACCTTCAACTATTATTACATGCTGGACGGCGATTGGCCCTTCGGAGAGTTTTATTGCAAGGTCTCGCAATTCATCGCCATGTTGAGTATCTGTGCCTCGGTGTTCACCCTAATGGCCATATCAATAGACAGGTAAGTGAGTTAATATCCCGTCCACATTCTCTCTCAATATGTGTACATATATAACACATGTGCGTATGTGTTACATATGTTATATATGTGTAAGAGTACTCAACAAATTGGAGACGTGCGTGGCTCGTTTGCCAAGTTGTTGGTCGCCGTGATTTGGGTGCAGTACCCTTATCAATCTCTGGCTTGGTGAACCCAAAAATCGGATCAATTTAATTTATCGTACAATGTACATATGTAGTCATATGTATGTCTTGCAATTTGATATGTTAAGCCGAAATGGGGTGTTGGGAGCATGTCAATAGCTTGTTGCGTTTTGGTCATATTGTTAGCCAAATCGACGTCATCATTCATCGGCCTTAACGTGATTCTCGTTCACAGTCAGGGCCAACAAGCGTTTCTTACAATAAGCAATCGAAACTTTAAATATTTTGTGAGGTTCATCAATTCTGACAAGCGTCTGTCAACCATCGCCTTATTTAAGACCCATACATTGATCAACAACTTTTCAAAACAACATCGAACCATTCAAAGTTCCCCAAACCATCAAATAGCTTTACAACAGGACTTTCCTTTCACTACAATGAATTTTCTTATACACGTTGACGTTGCAGCGGATGGACTTATTATTTGACACAGGGATTCAGTAATCAGCAAACCAAAAACGATCAATATTTAATTAGTTTCCATTTAGCGAGTCTCCTGTCAACATTTTGGGAACTTAATTTGATTTTCGTGGTTTCGTGGAAGGCAAAATGAGAAAGTGCATCGTTAGTATATGTGTATATCCTGTTATAATAAGGGTATTTCAATAAAAATAAAATGTGTTACACTTTGAAGAAAATTTAAAAAAAGAATTGATTAAAAATGTCGTTTGCTTAATATAATTTTAATATTACCTTGTAACTGACAACCTGATATTCCAAGTTTAATTTAAAGATTGTTGCTATTTGTTTATTTTTAATTACTATTAATTTATTTCTGTGTTATCAAAATAGCCTAAAAACTATTCATTAAATGATTGCCCAGAAAGTAGAATGTTGGGCTATAAAATTATATTCTTTTTAAATAAATTTCAGTTTAATTGAGGTAAACTCTGCAGGGGAATTTCACTTTGGGCAACCCTTTATTTTTGTATTTATTTTAATACTGGCCTCCATCGAGCCTACTTGGGGAATCATGAAAAACTGATATAAAAACTGAAGCTGAGCATATTGTGAATGCACTCATGTGAATGAATATAATTAGTTTACAAGTCCGCCTTTTAATTGCATTAAAACTGAAAGCGGAGAGTGAGTTCCTACATATACATTTTTGGAACATTTCAGGTACGTGGCAATTATGAAACCGCTCCAACCGCGGATGAGCAAGCGCCGTAATTTGGCCATCGCTGCGGTCATCTGGCTCTCCTCATCCCTCGTCTCCTGTCCGATGCTGTTGTTTTTTAAAACCGAAGAGGTGCTTTTAAAAATTTTTGTTAACTTCCTTTCGAATTGCAGCCACTTAACAAGTTGTTGGTTTCATTGCATTTCAGGTGGCGGTGGAGAACACGACGCGCATCGTTTGCTTTTCCGACTGGCCCGATGGACCCACGAACCACTCCCATATGGAGCATCTGTAAGTACGCGTGTCTGTTAGGATAGAAAGGAAAGAATTTTTATTTTTGATGCACCCAGATGGTGCATCTGTAAGTACGCGTGTCTGTAAGGACACAAAGAATCGCAAAATGTTGCATTCGCAACTATAAATCAGCAAATCAGACAATTTCATGGAATGCGATTATCTTTGAGACAATACACGACTAGGAATGGATTGATGCCATAAAATGGGACACACACCAACCAACAAAGTCACATCGAATGGCACTACGTTTTACAGCCAAAATACCCATCAAATAGAGTATCTGCCATTAAATTTCGTTTCGAAATAAAAATGACATACCATTAGCAGAGTATATAAATTTACATACTACATATACGCTGCAATAATGATAATGACAGCTTGTTAGACTTATCTATATGACATTTTCGCCTTTATCCTTTGCAGTTACAATATACTCATCATGATACTCACCTACTTTCTGCCCATCATATCCATGACGGTCACCTATTCGCGGGTGGGAATTGAACTCTGGGGCTCCAAGACCATTGGCGAGTACACGCCCAGGCAAGTGGAGAATGTGCGCAGCAAACGAAGGGTAAGACGACCACAAGAATAACAGTAACAACAACCACGATTAACCCCTTTTCATGAATACAATTATCAAATGCTTGCCCCAAAAAGTATGCTATGTTTTGCTTCAATTCCAACTTCATCCTCGTCATTTGCTTATTATAATTAATAATTATTAAACATTTATACATTCCGAATTTTGCATATCTTGACAGACATTTACATATATTTATATATACATATATATGTATGTATGTATGTATGTACATTTATTTGCAATTACCATTTTCCGCGTAGGTGGTCAAAATGATGATTGTGGTCGTTTTAATATTCGGCGTCTGTTGGCTGCCATTCCATTCGTACTTCATTATCACATCCTGTTATCCGGCTATTGTGGAGGCACCTTACATCCAGGAACTTTACTTGGTTATCTATTGGCTGGCAATGAGCAATTCCATGTACAATCCGATTATCTACTGTTGGATGAATTCCCGGTGAGTACTTAAACAAACAAGTGAAAGCTCCCTGTCCTTTGTGCCCTGTCCTTTGCCCTTTGCCCTTTGCCTTTTGACAGACGACAAATTATGTAATTTGCGGTTGAATTAACATAGAGCACTTTAAGTGCAATGCCACACACACACACACAATTCCCACTTAGTTGACTTCTCGAACGTCAGTCACTTAGTCAGATAGTTGGTCGATTAGCTTGTTGGCCGGAAATTAACTCATCGCCCTCTCATCATTACCGTTATCATCATCATCATTCTTAGCATTATAAGAACATCTTCATTTGACGTCGCGCATTTTGAATCGTTAATGTCTAATCGTAGCGGACTACGCGAGGGCAGTCTCAGCAGTTTGGCAACGGCAGATTCAAATTAATGAGATGCAACATACATTTTTGATTTAAAGAGAGTTTGTACATATATATTACTGCATATATATACATATATATATATAAAGACAGAGAGAGAGAGAGAGAGAGTTTCCAGTTGAAATAATTAAACTATCCTCGATGATAGCTACATCTACACCGCAACAGATTACTTTAATACCACACACATCTAAACACTTGTTTATTGAGCTATGTTCGTTACGCGACTGTGTTCCACATCCGTCGAGGGGAAACGTAACTGATTGCAATTAATTTGGCCAGTCAACATGCCAATGACTGTTGCCGTCGCTTCTCAGTTGAATGTGGGATGGTTGAGGTTCAGGTTGACTTATGAATGGGAGTTCATGGCTGATGTCCTGCCGGCTTACGTGCATTCAAACTTTGACGCCAACACATATCAAGACTCCTCCCAACTTCGGCAACAGTGCTCGTCAGTTGTCGACGCCTTTATGTAAATGTTAAGAGTCTATAAAGGTGGTTTCTTTACCCTGTAAACGTAAACACTGCCAAAAGGGGTATGATCAGTTTCAGCAAACCGAACTATACTCTACAAAAATTAATAGACGAATTTAATATTTAAAAAGTTTGTCTATATTTTCTCAATTGTTTTTCATTTTTGACATAAACTTTTAAAACTATAAAACTATAAAATTAAGATTCAGAAATTCATTTGTATTTTCATAACTGTTGAAAATCGTAGTTTCGTCATGACTGGTTCAAAAACAATCTGATCTATTAAAAAAAACAATAAATCTACACATAAAGTTAATCAAAAAAGCATTTTGAGCACATCAAAAATATTCGCATGTTCTCTAACAAAACATATGAATATATTACAGACATTTATTTAAATTACAAGTGGAGATTAAGTTAAATAATTTTCATTCATCATTAACTAGTTTTAAATAGTTGAAAAGCTAAAGTCAGGACCCGGACTTTTTAAATACCAGTGACAATCGTCTTATCATAATACATAAACTGGTAGGATGTTTAATAAATTGTGTATGGGTATTACCAAGTCGAGCACGCTTCGCTTCGCTGCATTGTGAGTTGTTTATTATTGCAAGTGCTGTCAACTAGTTGTCGATACTCGTACAACTATGAGAAGAAGGAATCAATGAATCAGTCTGAATTGTAAAACGTAAATCTAGCGAATTGATGCGCTGCCAAATCATTTGAATGCCAGGTGTTGTGGCAGGAATGCAGTTGGAATACTTAATGAGAACGACTGAGAGAGAGAGAGAGAGAGAGAGAGAGAGAGAGGTAGAGAGAGAGAGGAGAGAAGAGAAGAGAGAGCAACAACAAAAAGGGAGACAACTAGGTGATGCAGATTAGGAAATCGAGAGCAAGATGTCAATCATACATTCAATTAAATCGAGAGACTGAAGGTAATGCAAACATTAAGCATTAACGAGCAATGTTTCCATCTGCGGGAAAGTCCTTCACAGCAATCCTTCAGCACAGACTCAACTGTCAGATGGTTCATATCTATTAATGAACAAGTCAGTTTCATATTTGGACGGTTCGTCTTTACCATCTATACGAAAACTTCTTATTATTTATTCCATTTTCATTTCCAAGTGGATGCACATTGGCGAGTCAAGTCGCATCGCGTCACCACAAGACAGGGCAAGTCAGGACAAGTTGGGACAAGTCCAGACAAGTTGGTTCATGCTGATTGTTGGAATTTTAATATACTCCTTGCAGGTTTCGCTATGGCTTCAAAATGGTCTTTCGCTGGTGTCCCTTCGTTCATGTGGGCGCCGAGTCGCTTAACCGCCGGGATAATCTAACCTCCCGCTACTCCTGCTCCGGCTCGCCCGACCACAATCGCATCAAACGGAATGGTAAGCTCTGCTGGACTCCTAATGAGTTTCTTCTGACTTGCTGACTATTTGATGCCTCCACAGATACACAGAAATCAATACTTTATGCATGTCCCGGCTCTCCGAAGTCGCATCGAGTGTCGCACTGTGGTAAGAGGACATTCGATTGCATTCCCTCACCTGATAGCAATTATTTTTCTCCCTTCCTTCCCTTTCTTCCCTTCCTTTAGGTGTGCTGCGTAGCTCGGTGGCGCGGTCGAGTGAGCCGCGTGAGACACAGCATCGTCACTCGACGCCGGCACAGCAATTGGGCAGCAGGAGTAGTGGTCCGATAAGTCTGCGTGATCATAGATCGCCATACCAGCAGGAGATGCGCGAACGCTGGAGCAGCGACCAGTCCAGCAGTCCCGCCGTCAACCTGGCAACGGAATGCCGCACCACGAAGTTGCTCTCCTGACAGGATGTTTCAACCACACTACCGGAGAGCATCGAGATGGAGATGGAGATGGAGATGCCAGCGGTCTGCACTTCCAGCTACAACAATAACTATCGACGCATCAACAATGTCAATCTGGCGGCAACTTCACAGACATCAGGTGATGACAAAACCTGGTTGTAGACTCCATCCCAACTTCTTATTATGTCTCGAATTTATGCTAAGCGAATGTTAATTGATGTCAAAGCAACAGATTAATCGATGGACTCCTACTTCAACTTCTTATCAAAAATGCCGGCATTATGAGTTATAAAATGTAGGTGGAAAAGTTTCTCACTTTTCGTTTGCCATATCACATTACGAATTTTCATTGCGGCTTCATTAAATGCGTTTGAAATACAAAATAAACTAAAAATATATAAATATGTACAATTTCGTTGATCTAAGTGCTAAATATAAATGATAAATCAAAAATCAAGAATCAAAAACCAAAGTCATCTATCGATTGAAAGCAAATGAAGACTTTACAATTCTATTCGTGTATGTTTGTATATACTCGTAAGCTTAAACGTATTAAGTACTTGTGCTAAAATCAAGTTGAACTCTTTAAGTTATTTCAAATTAATGTGTAAATATGAATATTGCATACGTATAGCATACATAACATTGTATTTATTTATTTAGGTACGAGCATCTTTCCCTTTGAGAATTGTGAATAAAGCGTCTTACTCAAAATCCAAATCCAAGATTAAGTGCAAATTGTTTCTGGCATTAACTCGACACAGCAGCAACAGATTGATGAAATCTCAAACCATTAGTTGCCACTTGACACGTGGCGCCTAGACGACAGCACAACTAACTGTGCTCTGGGCCAACTTTATCTGCCGAAAGATGAAAAAATTGTCAGTAAATATAAATATAAATAATCCGGCTGCCTTGTGGCATCAACGCTCGGCACGCAAGTGTGGCAAAACCAAGTCGACAATGTTGCATAAACTCATGTTTAGGTCTCACATCACACACACACATACCACACATACACACAGCCACACACAGGCACATACACACATGCAGATCTATGTACACCTTGGAGCTGTATCAATTTTTCATAAGTAACCATTTTTGAGAAAATTGCATTTGCCTTTATTTGGTTTGTGTGCGTATGAATGTGTCTACTGATGGGTGTGTATGAGTATGAGTGTGTCTATGTGTGTTGAAGTAATTGAGCATCTGTGCCTGTTGTTGAGTCCCGGATAAATCTCGCGAGTGCGTCCCTTAAAATCGCCTGAGGCCTGTGCCAGTAATATTTGCATAGATCTGCACAATATCCCCAAAACACTGCGTTTCCGTTGCCGTTGCCGATGCCGAAGCCTCTGATAAAATGAAATACATACGTATATACATTGTGCATTATACATATGGAATAAAAGCAGATGTGTTTTGCTGAACAAACAGTCAGTAATTTCTCATACCCTAAGATGTCATGGACTTACTATGTCACAAGATACTCCCAAGCATTTCATTTATAATACATAGATTGACAGTACATAATCGTGTTTGATCAAACTGATTGCATAATTAATTAAGCAATTGCCGTCTGATTGACTTTCCTTTTTGCACTTTGATATCAATCAGTTACGATTAGGTTGATTATGGAGTTCTTATATGAATATCTTTAGTTGCTTTATATCTGAAGGCTAACTTATGCAAACTCTGAATGTGTTCGCAATAATTACAAGAACAGGAATGAAACCGAAGACGTTGATTCTTTCAATATTAAAAGAATCTCTCAACTGAGGTACAATTTAGTTACTTTTCTTTTTTGTAGTTAGCATTATAATACATTTAAATTGTAACTGTCATAAAGTGATAAATTATATGTATTTTGGAGTATTGCTGATTTCCCAATCGTATTATAACAGTAGTAAAAATTGGTGTTAAATCGAAAATCAAAGTTATTTATTAAAATAACAAAAATAAATGTATTATATCATTCTTACTAGACCATTTTCGTTTTAATATAGTCTTAAACTTATTTCTTTAAATTTTTCCCACAATTATTACAGTGCAATATATCTTACTATTTCCAAATAATAATTTTTCTAGTTATGTGCTCCAAATTTATTTGGCAAATGTGTAATGCATACCATTTTTAATGCAAACTCTAACATGGAATCGAATGCTCACATGCTCTTTGAAATTGCTGTGGGGCTGTAGAGCAGTATCCGCAAGTGAAAGCAATTTCCCCACAACATTTCTTCGACAAACACAAGGACCAAAGTCAAACGTCTGTTCGTGACACAATTCGTTGCCTACTTTTCAGCGTAAGGCTAAAGCACAACATGCAAGTACACAGTGTGTGTACTACAGTGTGTACTACACACCACACACAGACACACATGCACACTTGTGACTGTAAGTGAAAGAGAAGACAAAGGAAAAACTGTACAACATTATGAAGTGCAGCACATTGTTCTTAACAATTGACAGTGCCAAATTAGCGGCCAACACACATATTTACTTATAAGCATTATTTTAGCCCCACACACATGTGGGCTTTTAAAATACTGCCAAATGCATTAAAAGTCGACTTTGTTTATTAAATGAATAATGTACTCCAATATACACACACATACACACAGAGCGTGTGGCAACTGCGGTTGCGGCAAGCGTCAAGTGGCAGCTATAATTGAATCCCTTGCTTATGCATCCGCTCCGTGGTTGCAACAAACCAACCAACCAAGCAACCCAATCAACCGCCAAACAAATTATTATTTATAACGATAAAAAAAAATTTAAAGTAATTTGCTGCGGTGGCTGTTGTGGCTGGCAAACAAATAATTTGCTTATTTATCCCCAGCAATATCTATATTAGGACCTGCATTTAAAAACACTAAAGGTTTATTGCCACACATCAGGATTTTATGAATTTATTGTGAAATATGTAATCTATCAAAAAGTAATAATCTTACTGTGTTATATTCGATTTTCTTGTTTTTGTTTAAATAATAAAAACAGGGTCTTCCTCGTCGATTTCACTCGACCGCACTATTTCCTAGTCGGAGAAATTTTCAATCTGCAGTTGCATCAACCTGCATTCCTTTCGCCCACTGATTGTAGGAGACTAAGTACGAGTATTTGTGCGTTTGTCGATTGGACAGCACATAGTTTATGCTGGCCTTAACTAAAATCAATTTCATTAAATTGAGGCTTTGAGACATTGGCATGCACGTCCAATGTTCCACAGGGACAACATGGTTGTCCTTGAAGCACGTGAGCGTAAAATGCCAAAGGAGCCAAAGCATTAAACATTTCATAATACTTTTAGTTGAAAGACATTTACGTGCTTATAATTTATCATTTTATTTTTATTGCAAAAGGGCAACCAGTCAAAAGGGTTAACAAAAATGGGTTGCATTATAATTTAGTTTCTCTTTACTTTTTTTTTTGAATTTTTGGTATTTGGCAAAAAGCTTAGTTATATCTAAAATACTTTGCAGAATGCACACAACAAAACACGGGGACAGGTAGACGTAATGGGATATACATTCGAAAATGTATATGTGTGTATATCTATGCATCTAGTTAACAATACATCCTCTGTACAATTGTCAATTTTACTGCGTTTGCCTGATGACTTTTAGGTAATAAATTAGATGCTCGCCCATGTTTGGCTTGAGGAAGAAGATGCACTGGGTCTGACGATGCACGTCGTCATCCTCCTCCGGATCTGTCAGATGCAGCAGATCATTGAGAGAATCGTTCACAGTTGCATGAGTTCGAGATGAGTTCAGAAAGCTCCTGATTCTCTCATTCGTGTACTTCATTTGCTGCAAAAAATGTAAATAAATCAGTGTTTCCTTTACAATATAATCGATGAGTTAATGCTTACGCCTTGGTCTTCGTCAATCTGTTCGGGTTTAAGGCTCAAGAAGAGCTTGGATGGATCTTCTCGATCAGCAATCACCTCCACCTTCAGCACAGACGCAATGAATGTCAGATCTTCGCGTTCCATCTCCATGATAACCAGCACTGTGGATGTCACAAACAGCAATGCCGGATGCATTTGTCCATTCAACATCAGCGTAATTTCGTGGAAGAACAGTATCTGATCTTGATTCAACTGCTGTGGCAGATAACGCCAGATGCGGTAGGAGCTCGCATGCAGTGCAACATTCCGTGTAAAGCTTGGTTCCACCTGCTTTGGCATGGTATTAAATCCAACTGTATGGAGTACTCCCTGGCCAGTCAGTGCCAGCATCTCGGCAGCGCCACTTATGGGCTTAGTCAGAGCACCAACAATACCTTTGGTCAGACCTGTAATGACACCTACGGAACTTCGTGCCTCCAGTGTATGATGTGCTAATCCTCCGACGGCGCCCAGCAAACTAATGCCGAGGCCAGTCAATCCTTGGGTTAGCCCGTCCGCAAAGCCTTGAGGACGTGCCCTTCTTCGCGCCTCTGTCAGCTCAATGTGCTCCGAATCCAACGTAAGTCTATCCAAATTACGTGCCACGGATCCGGCCAATTTTGTCACAGAGTTAACCGTGCCCGCGGTGACATTACGGAGTAGGGATGCAGATCCCTGGGTAACTCCTACTAGGAATCCCCAAGGTCCACGAAATAGACCCTCCACTGGCATGGATATGAAGTCACGTAATCCCGTGCTGAAGGAACGTGCCAATCCACTGGGACTGCCCAGAATTTCAAGGGATCCCACCACCCAGCCGGCACCAAAGATGGCACCACTCAGATAATGTAGACCCAGGGATTGGCCAAAGCGCAGAGGCACCGTGAGAATCTGCTGACGCTCGTAGCGGGAGAAGGATAAAGGCGAATGATCCAAGGCAATGTACAGTCGCGAGGATGTGTGCACCGAGAGAAGCAAACTGAGAGGCTCCACAACAAAGCTATTCAAACGAAGTGGCTCGGAGATATACACCGACTGGGCTACCACATGCCTTGGCAACAAGGTCTGTCCCTCCTCCAACTCAACGCGATCAGTTTCCGTGCGCGGCGTGTAGACGCAGTTGGAGGGCTCGCATTCGACGAGGGTATCCAATAGTTGATTCAGATACGCATCCTCGATGTAGACACGCAGTGGCTGAAGTTGACAACGTACGGCCTGCAGATACAGCTCGTCCTGGTAGAACACAAAGGTCAGCAACGAGACGGGCATCCGTTCCGCTTGACGCTTATAAACAGCATTCAAATCGTAGACCTGGGGCAGACAGCAGTTGCGCTTGTAGAGCTGCTGGGCACAGAGAATCACTGGGAAATCATATTTGCCACTGGAGTACAGTTGATTGTCCAGCTGTAGATTGGGTAGCTGCAAATTGAGCACTCGCTGATCGTCATCGTCATCGTAGGCCAACATCACATCATCCGCATACAAATTGCACACTTCAGTCTTAAGGTAATCTTGTTCCCGATTATTCGTTTGCAGACTGAACACAAAACTCTTGATGAAGATGCGCAAAAATAATTGCATCTTCATCTCACACTCCTCCTTGAAGTGCATGCAGTCAGAGCTGATTGCCTCAATCTTCAATCCATCCGCTTCACTTTGTTGTGCCGACGGAACGACGTTCTCCGGCAAAAGAGGATTCACTTCATCTGGTTTTGTCAGACGTGAGCGCAGATCCTTGACAGAAAACTCCATCTGTTGCGCTATATAATAGATATTAAGGCGTATCACTCGATGCTTATCACAGATCACCACTTTGATGTCGCCGTGGTTGGGCACATGCATGAACTTCTTCCACGATTTGTCCGTCCTGATAGGCTTGGACCAGCCAATCTTGCCTTTACCACAAGTACTAGACTCTGTAAAATCAATACAATAGTCAATATTGAAAATTCGTTAAAATAAATTTAGTATTTTCTGTAAGAGACAAATTAAACTATTGCATCTATTTGTATATGATGGAAATCTATGTAATAATCAAGTATGAATTATTATGAATCAAAAAGTATATTGTAGTCGTAATCATGAACCAAATAGTTGCAATATTATTAAAGTATCTTATCTGGTTGAAAATATATTTACCATTGTAGAGTGCCAGCGATAGATTACACATGCTGAATTCCACATCTGGAAAGTTGGCATACATCTGCGGAGGACTGTAGTAGCATTTGCTGTATGGCGCAATCAATTGATTCCACTCAAAGTGCTTGCCAGCAAACTCAGAGGTGGTGCAGGTGACATTGCTGTTCCCCGAGGCAGTTGTCTGGGCAACAATAAACTTTACATTTGTATTGTTGTTAATCACGATGGTCGGTGCTGCGTCTCTAAATACATTCAGGTAGTAAACATTATCCTTCTCAATCAAAGTGATTGTTAGAGGTATCGAATCTTTTCCATTCTGCAAACTAAAGCAACGACGTGTAAACGGCAAAGCCAGAGGAACAGGCATGGAAATGTCTTGAGTGCCCATCACGGCAAAGCTAACAAAGTAAACAAAAGCCGTGTCACTGGTGTGTTTCGTCTTGCGAGCGTTAAGATCGTGAAACATTTCCATGGTGACGCCAATGCTGTAAGCAGCGAAAGAAATCAAATTTAGTGATGGAAGTGATGGTTGATGCAAGCAACACTTACGAATGCTCTTTGGCATTGAGGGGCAGAAGACTTCGTATATTTTTGGTCATGTCTAGAGAGTTGACATCGTCTCGACTAGAGGTCTCCTTATGATCCATGGTCAGCGACATGGCGTGCAATACCACATCCGTAAAATTAGCAATAATAAATTTAGAGCGCAGTTTGAACACACGCCGTCCGTCTTCCATATTATACTCCAAGATCATGCGGAAAACGTCTTCGTTGCGCACCACAACGATATCTACAAAGGAACTGAGTCGCAGGACAACAGGACGTCCAATCCCACTGGACGTCTGCACCGCCTGCGTTTGTTGCTCCAGGCAAATTGGCATCGATGGAATCCAATTGGAGCCAAAGGGTATATCGATGGTGAAGTGACCGCTTAGCACTGGCAACATTTCCAAGCAATTCGATCCAATCGAATAGCGAGCGCCCTCCACCGGCAAGGATATGCTCACATCCTGACCCGTGGCATTGATAAACATGCCCCAAGCGGTGACCTCTAATCCAAGCGTGCAGGTAAACTCACGTGACGACTGCACACGATACTGAATATCCAGTTTATTAAGAAGCTTAGAGGATCGCTGCACTCGCAATTCCTCGGCATCATTTAGAGGCCATTTGGGTTTTGGTGTTTTGTCCAGCTTCTGCAGCGTGCGTTCAACTGTCCACTCGGTGGGATCGTAATTAAAGAACTTGTGCCAATCCATGTTCTTCAACATAAACGTGTATTCGCTCTGTGAAGTCGGTCCAAGCTCGCATCTGAAAAATTATCAAAGATTCAATTAAAGAGATGCTACCAATCGTGTAAAACTATATATTATTTAGTTGCTTTGCATATGTAATTAGAGAGCGCAATATAAGAAAATTGGCTTCAATTTATAACTTCATTTTCCTTCAGATTCAGAAAAAACTCTCTGAAGTTGGGAAAGTTATTAAGTTATTTGAAATATTTAGACATACGGAAATTCAAATTGCACAGGATGCTCGGTGGAATGTGTTGTGGCCGTGTTAAGAGCCTGACGACCACCTTGTCTGGGAATGGTAAACTTTTCGTTGGTGGTTGTCTCAGTTGCCTGCAGATCGTGGTTGAGCAGATTACATATCTCAAAGATGGGCCAAATGCTAACGAGAATTTTCTGCGGCTGGAAGCCATCCTCCACATTGTCTAGGACAATGTCCTCCCGAAGAATGCGCACCCATAAGCTGATGAATTGCTGAGGCAGCTGAGTGGGAACCTTAACAAGCCAAGGGAGACTGTTGTTCGGCTTCAATGGGATGTCCCCAGTGCGTCCTTTGCTCTGATCTGTAGTCAGCTTGAGTCTGTCGTATAAAGTATAATCTATAAAGAAATATTTGCATTAATAGACAACTACATACCGCATTGTGATTTCCTCGTTGCGCAACACCGTGTTGTAAAAGGATGTGCGCCCCTTGGCATTCAGCAAAAGTCCCATTGGATTTTGTCCTTGTTCTTCGTATTCTTTGCCCTCAGATCGAAACTCGGTGAGCAACTTAAAGGGCGCCATATTAACAAGTTCAATCTGGCCCTTAACGAGCACATACACCTGTGTTGCGGACAATTTTCCCTGCTTAATGGTCATACAACCGTTGCCAATGCGCACGTGACGCACACGATGCTCCTCGTCGAACTTTAGGGCAATGTGTACAGATTCGCTGACCTCCAATTGATTCGTTTCTGGATTTTGTTTGTAGAAAGTCAGCTCTTGGCTGTGATAATCACTGCAGAAATAGTAAAGACAAAGCTCTTGGGCTTTGGCCGAGATGCGTTCGTTAGTGCCAGTCTGGCCGAAAGTAATTGGTATCTGCATTCGATTAACTATCACCAATCTTGGCATTAAGGTGTTGACTACCTTGTTCTGTTTCATCACTTCCTGCCAATGCTGTTTCGAGCAGAGCAATGTGTGTATCACCCAAGGACCACAATTGATGCGTAGCTTGTCCACCAATAAATTGGCATTTAACAATCGTTTTATCTTGTTGAATCTTAAATAACTATGGAATGTCATCGGCTCCAATATGTCGACCATGTTGAAGAAGCCATAATCAAGGCATTTGATGCGACTGCGAAAATCTGTCTCGACACTATAGTTCTTTCGGGTGTAAATATTTGAATGTATCTGCAGATTATCCACTTGGATGGTAAGAAATGTTTGAGTTAGCTCTGTGATCACTTTCAGGTCGTATTTCTTGAGCTGTAGTGGAAGGACATTCGAGGCATCCGGCATGTTCAGAAAGTTCACCTCAATATCCTGACAACACAATAGCAACTGTAGCTTTGGCACGAGTCCGGGATGGAAGGTTGTGTCGATGCGCATGCATCCGACAAGAACTTTTGGGTGCAATATAAAATCATTATCCAAATTTCCCTTAAAGTCCTGTACAACGCGATTGCTCTCAATCTGAATAGATGAGTGGGTTATCAAACAGGATTATAGAGGAGAGCCTACCAACGCTTACCGATTGCAGTTCCTCATCCTCATCCGCATCAAAGCAGGTGCCATCCACAGAGATCAGAGACTGCATAATGACAACACGCCAAATTGTGGCGCTGATCTGATGTTCCGGCGGTGTCAATTGCTTGCTGGTTATCTCCGAAAGCTCAAAATCACAATAATGCAAAAAAGTTTCATGTGTTTCACTAAAATACTCCATGCGGCACTTGATGTGAATGGGGTTCTCCACCTATAAAACGGAATTTAATCAACTCGACAGAAGAAAATGACAATGTTGATCTCTTACCGGCATTGGCACTGGGTAAATATAAATTCTGTTCATCTGACGAGGCTGTGGATAGCGCCAACAGACGATACCATAGTTTTTCTTGATTATCTGCACCTGGTAAGGCATGGGCAGCACAGAGTCGGTATTTAGATAGACAAATTGAAAAGCGCCGGCACTATAAATAGAAACGAACACTCAGTCGTTAAATATAATGAAAGTTACTACCAAACAAACCGAAGATCATCACGGTAGAACTCTGCCTTGGGTTTCACAGACATCTTCGAATGGAGGATTTGCGATTGGTCAGGTTTGTAGACAAAGAGCGATTCCAAGGGTGGAGCATCTGGTTGGCCAAAGGCTGGTCGATTGTGTAGAAACTCTTGCCACTCCTCGTTGACATGCTCCATAATGCTATCCAATTTTTCCTTCGCCTTACAAAGTTGCAATATGCTAAGCACACTTGCATCCACATGGAGAACATTAAGCTTCAATGTGGATGTTATTAAAAGCTGATCACACCATGGTTCACTTAGCAGATCTGCGGAAAGTCGCATTAGCAGTGGATGGAGGAATATCTTATCGCCGGTTTGCAAGAAAATGGACCCCAAAGTCGCCTTAATAGATGCCTTGTTTGGACGTGCACTAAACTTGACGTTAGCATTGAGATCGAGGCAGACAGCACTACACTTAAAGTAACGCTGCTCATCGTAGAACTTAATGGTAATTCGATCGCACACCAGATGCAATCGATCCGCATTGAAGCAATATAGCTTCAACTGACTCATTGGCGTCGATTTGACCACAGGCTTCTCATTCCGCACGGCGAAGTAGGGAGTTTCCTGGAGCAATGTGTATATGCGAATGATATCGCTTAACAGAAGCTTAACACTCCTCTCACAGAGTCGGATTAGCATTGGTCTGCCCAACTCAACATCAACCTCCAGCTGTTGACTGCGATCTCGATGTGCCTTCACCGAGAGCAGCGGTGGTGGAATTCCAGAACTTCCCAATGTGCCGGGCATTGTGTCGAATATAAACTCACTAAATTTGTTAGTATCGGTTTCGGTATCGCTGACAAGTTCTCTTTCTGTCAGCGTCTTGGCTAAATTGATATTAAAATCGAAAATTGAGGCCTGTGTCGTGGACGAATACAAAGTTGTCATCGACAAGAAACTGGGCTGCGACATGGTTATCAGTAGAAGCGGCTTCAGCAGCATCTCATCGTCAATTTCCACCACATCGTAGATCTGTAGCGAAAATTTTCCCGCCACAAACGACACACTCGATGGATAACTCACTTTATGCTTATTAACGCTTTGATATTCCGTAGGCCCTAATAGCGAATTTACTGTGCCCGTAGAGGTTTTGTGCATGTTAATGCCCGAATCACTTTGGCCGGCATCAAACATAATGTCGCTGCTACTCTGGGCATCTTGAAAGCTTTTACGTGCTGTTATCTTCACCAGAGGAGTATAGTTTGTTACGATCGGCGGTTTCTTTTTATACATTGAACCCATAGATTGTTGTGAAGGGGACATATGCAAATAAGTTGGGGATGTTTTATTCCTCGCATGAGGTTTCGAGCACTCAATGTCCAAAATGCTATCGATATGAAATTTAAAATATTTGTTACATTGAATAATTTTCATTTGAATAAGATTTTAACATACCTGCGCAATCGCTGCAGTTGCTCTATAATGTGGGATATCAAGTGGATCTGATGAGTGTTTAAAGTAGCCAGAAAATCGGTAACACAATTGTACTCGATAATTTGACCAGAGACTAGAAAACGATCGAAATTTATAGCTGGTGCGTAGATAGTGATAAAATCAAAGTCCTTAAAAATGTCCATATGCTCCAGTTCAGTGGACTGTGTTAAATTGTTCCACTCAAAGGCCGGATTATTGTGCTCATCCGAGACCGACTTTGCCAAACGATACTTTTGAGTTTGCGGCCAATTTCCAGAGGAGAGTGAAATATTACGCACACTCAGCTCGTATTGACGATCCTCAACAAGAGATCCAGGAGTGTTGAGCATGTTCAGTGCAGCTGCCTTGTTGTAAATATCCTGGCGAATTAGTGGACGTACTAGGGGATTCTCTACACTTGGAGTCAATTTAATGCTCTCAATCTGCAAGTATGCAAAAAATGATTACACATTAAAGCAAAACCGAAAGATCATTCATAAATACACACTCACCCGCAGCAGAAGAACGGAGCAGCGCAGCTTTTCTGTCTCCTGCGGAATATAGATATAGATGCCCTTGCTGTTTAAATGCACCATGGGCAGATCCTCTACAGTTATAATTTTCTCTCTTTGAGAATGTTCTTCGGTTAAGGGCGCCTTCATACGACGATGGTCGTTGCGCATAAGTTCTAATACCTCGCATTGATATATCATAAATTCGGTTATTTTATCTAAATCCAATATCATCTCAATTGGTTGCAAATCAATGATCAGCTCAGAGATTGTGCGCTTCTTATTGACCAGATTTACGGCACCAATTTTAGAATATAGATCCTTTAGGCTGACTGTCGTCACAACAAGACTTATCATGGGTAAATTTGAACTATCTCCAAGCATCTTGATGTGAATATTATCCACAAGCTTCCAGTCAGACGCCATTTTTGCTTCGAAGTAATTAAGGCTTACGTTCTCCACTTTACTTGTGATTTTAGTGAAATCCGGATGCTTATCCACATTTAGCAAGAGATCCTCAAAGTTGATAACAAGTCTGCGTTGATTTCGAGCAGCAAGAGTTTCAACTTCCAAGGAAATACGCGGAATTGTCCATTGACAAAATATTATCAACGAGACGCCATCGTCTGTAACTGCAAATAATGCAAATAATATATTTTAAAGTTTACACAGGTTTATCAAACACCTAGCTTACCACTGTCCAACTCAGAAGGTATATAATCTGGATCGAGATCTAAAAACTCCTTAATAATTGGAAAGTTCGCTACACTTCCTGTGTAGATTTGTCGTAAGCGTCTAGAGGCAATGTCAAAGCACTCATTGTTGGCATCTAGCAGACGTATCGCTTTATAAATGGCATATACGATCTCAAAGTGTTCATACAGAAGCTTCAACTGCGAAAGAAATGTGAATTAAACAAATATTCCAATGGATACAAAATTATTCAAGATAAATAGCACGATTTTTACGAAAGTTTGTCGGGATGTCTTTAAAATATTAATAAATCAAAGAAAATCCATAAGGTATTTATAATTTTTGCGACCAAGTCGTATCATAACTTGGAATAACTTAGTTTATCATTCTAATCAAGAAAATATATGTTTTTGATGGAATCGCTAGATACGCCAAATACAATAATAAAATATATTAGACCTACACGACGTCCGAATACACAGATCTCCGACATGTCCACATGAACGTTGATTGAACATGTTTTCACCGATTTCTCCGTATCATCGAGTTCCTCCCGTCTTTGCCAGTCAACTTTCTTGGAGTTGGAATGCTTTAATTCGTCAATGTTGGTATCCTCAATAAACGAGTCCAACTTTCGATTCACTTTTGGTCGAGACTTCTCGATTATCTTGTGGGACAAGGCAATCGTGATTGTCGTATGCACAGGAGCTATAATCATGTCAGTCTTGTTTGAACGTCGAAGGCACATATAAAACTCATGCAATTCCACAACCCACTTGCAGATCTCTGTGGAATCCAACATGTAGATGGTAGTGCGTATATTTCCACGTATCACATCCTTGCAGTTGTTTGAAGTGATCTTCGTTCGTGGCAGACGAATAGAGGTATATTCGACAGCCAGTTCTTTTATGTTTTTTCTTAGCATCACTTCACATACATCGATTCGGGCCTTTGCCATATCAACAACAACAACTATTGAGCTAAGCCTTTGTATAAGCTTAACAAGGTCTACATATGTCGCTATTGAAGCGTTGCTCGTCTGAGGTTTCACTTGCTCCACCTGAACAATAGTTTTCTCTTCACGTTCGGAACTTAAATGTATCGTCTCCGCTGGAATTGAAACTTTACGGCTATTGCGAAGAGCACGACGTGGTTGCATTTCACTTGGTGCAGGTTTTAAAACTGAAGCCGAAGTATACGAAATGGTTGAAAACGATTGATTCCTTTCCAATTGACTAAGATTGTCCGAATCTCCTTCTATATCTGCAAAAGGGAACATTATGAGAACAATTCTGTCTATTTAATAATCAAATGTTTTACACTCAAGACATTGTATAGTTCATAAGTTTGTAATTAATAAAATATAAAGATTTTGAAGAAATCCCATTATCCAAAAACTGTTGCAATAAAAGTTATTAGACTCCTCTTTCAGATTGCCAGCTATTTCAGGCCCAAATGAAATGGAGTACATTATTATCTTACCATTGTCGATGCAGTCCACAAAGTTGAAAGAGTTAAAGAATTGAACCAAATAAATATCCAGTGTAATGCGGAAATTCTCAAGCCAAAGGCAGACTGCAGTTGCAGGTATCTTGTTGTTGTCGTTTACCGTAGATTCCTCACGTGGAACCTGCACCTGCAACTCAAGCCACTTGTTGTGTATACCCTTGTTTGTGGATATCACAACGTTGCGAATGTTCATCATCGTGTGGTAGACATCTGTATTAAGGTTGCGCAATGAAACCAACATTGCCACATGCGTATGATACTTGCGATAGTTGAGACGCAATTTGGTGACCAACGTCTGCAGCTTAATCACATCCGATGAGAGATTTGCGCGGGACACCAACCTGGCTAGGGCACCAAGTCGACCGCTATCGTAGGCAACTATTAACAGTATCATACGATTGATAAGCACAAGTTCTCGCTTGGAGAATTCCAGAGTAATGAGCTCCGATTGTATTTCAGCTGTTTCCAGAGCAGCCACATTCTGACGCCAGAGATGGGGCAGAACGAGATTATTAAACTGTACCTGCATGCTGGGAATATTCACAAGCTTGGCCTTGCCCATCTCTGGGGTTGTGTTGAGAGCAATTATGGTTAGATTTTTGACATTTAATTTGTAGGAAGTGTAGCATGAATCGATTATCTCACGAGGCTTGTCCTGCAGATGCGTAATCAACTGTACCAGACGCTGTGGATTCCCAGGACCACAGATGGTTCCCACAACCGATGACATCTTCAGCTGCAAATAGGGCAACAGAGATTGGCTGACAGTGGTGGTAAGACGATGTTGATTGGCGGTGGTAGAACTCTCGGCACTTTGCTGACGAGGATAGAACTGAACAGTCATGTTACGCAGGTCGATATGATAGTTACAAACGGGCATGAATTTAATTAAGTACTCAATATCAGCATACGTCATATACTCGTTCTTGTACTCCTCATCTCTAGTCACTGGTCGACTGATATTTTCACCCGCGGATTCTGAATGATATCCTGTGTAATCGTAAGGACGCAATAAATCACTAATTACATTTTTAACCTGGAGAAATGACTGCGAAAAGTGGAACGTTATGCCAGCAGACAGCAAACGATACTTCACACGAAGTCCTGCATCCTTGATTTGAGCTTCACTCGACACATGACTTCTGGATTGATTCGGAGCGCGATACTCGACAATGTCAAAGGCAAGTACAGGACTGCGATAGAGCATATAATCATCGGTATTCCGCGCATAGTAATCGTCGTGATTGTTGGAGCACCAGGTTCGATCTGAAAACATGTACTGCTCGTCGAACAAACTCTTGTCGACAAAAGCACGCTCGTTTTGGGACTGAAAGATTATGACAAATTAATTCCATTTAGACGTTCAAATGGAAATCAATTGGATACTTTACCTCCTTTGTGTTCATCAGAGATTGATTCATGGGGTCATCGCTGCGATAAATGCCCAGGGGTTCCATGTTTAGACTGGACAAGCCAGCTCTTACATTTGCCCAATCGTTCTCCTTGAGCTGAGAGCGCTCATAGTAAATCCCGCCAAGACTTATACGCATTATTGGGGTATAACGAATGCGCTTGATGCCCCCATTGTCTGGTCAGTAAATATCTCGGAGTTTTTGAGCTGGAAGTTGAGTTCTTCAGCATATACGCCCACATCAAAGGCATGGCCTATGGGCTCGTCTACAGCAGGAGCAGCAGGGGCTGCATCAAAGCTGGGCAACAGATTCCAAGCCCAGCCAAACATTGAAGTTGGCGGCTCGTTGACGACACGTTGTTGTGAAATGTCGCTCGCTGGAGGCTCCACTGTCTCTTGCAAAGCAAAGTTGACTTCATCTACGGTAGCCGGCTTGAGCTCTAGTAACATTTTTACTAGTCTTATAACCATTGGAAATTGCAGCGAAGAAACATTGATATCCAGCGATTTGGTAAAGACGCCAATGCGCGTTGTGCTTGAAGTGTTGACGGTGTTGGCATTGTATTTTCGTAGGACACGCAAATCCAATGAGCAACGGTAGAGAATAGGCTCCTGACACACCTCAATACGGCCAGCCGTGTTTCGTTTGTCCAGGCAAATGGTAAGATCGGTTACTTGAAGGAGCTTGCGCAATAATACGGTCACGGGATTCACATCGATCATGGTTGGTTCCCATTTCTCGTTGGCTGAACTAAAGTTTAAATACTGCACATTCATGGAGACCACAATATCGTCCTCCACGTACTTTAAAATAATGTTGTGGCATTGCAAATTAATGTTGTTGATGATCTTATTGACAACTCCCGAGCTGATAGCTCCACTCTGCTGCTCATCGAGCTCATCTGCACTATTCCTCTGTCTGCGTCGCTCGGCCAAAAGCCGCTGTTTGGCCTCCTCATCAGGCAGCTTAGCCACAAATTCAATCGTGTTGATCTCAATTCTTACAGGCTCCGACGTCAGTTTTGTCCATGGCACCTGAATGGACAGCTCGTGTATATGACCGGATACCAATTCCACGGGCAAATTCAATTCCTCTTCGAGCACGTCCAACCGGAGGTCTAAGTTTTGAAATGTTACCTCACCCTCCCACAGCGACACATTCGCATCTTCGTCGCGAATGTTTTTAACATACTTCGCCACGTAGTTCAGCAAAATTGGTGTAATATAGGACTCTAGTTTAAACATTATCGCTGCCCGGCCACACGTCGACTCAGCGCGCTAACTGAAACTCCAATGCGATGTTTACTTAATCGATTGTCGCCGTGTTTAATTTAATGCACATTCTGTTAATTTTGTTGAAATTTTAGACCGAAAAGCAAAACAAAATAACAGTTGCCACAGTATTCAATTGTTTACTTTTTTTGCCCCGGCACTCAGTGTTGGCCAACGTTCAAATGTTCTCTTCACAACTCTTAAGAGAAATAAATAGCTATTTCTGGCTAGAAAGCATTCGAGTATAATAGCCAGAGCAGACTATGTAATAGCTAATATGACAACACTGCTGTCAGTTGGCAACGTCTATAATCAGTGATGGCAATTCAGCCGGGACAAATCCCCAACATCCTCTAACCGAAAATCTGAAGTTTTTTAAGATTTAAAAAACAAAACGAAAATAGTTTCTTAATACGCTAATATTCAACTAACTAACTAATAATTCAAATTGCTTTGGTCGAATGTATAAATGTACAATTTTAAGCAATAGGGTAAATGTGTTTATTATAAAATTCATGGCGGCATATAATTTTAAAAAAACCCAAATAGAAAATAGACGAGAACGTTCTCAACGTTATATTAAATTTAAAAAAATCTCCTATATTCTGTTTATTTTATTAATTTTCCTCGTTTAGCTTTTCTTTTTCTCAGGTTGTTTTGTCCTATTTATCCGAAAATTAGTTGTCATCACTGCTATCAATCAGCTGTTCCAGCAACTGTTGTTAACAACAACGAGGGACCACAGGTTCAATTTGACATTTAAAATGCCACAACTTAAAAAAATCTGATGAAGAATTCGGTATGCCAAAAATAGTTTGTTAAATAATTGTTACACAGCTTTTTAAATAAATCCTACTCTTTTAGATGTAGTCAAGTACTTTTTACAATTGCTTGACGATGATAAGGACATGTCCTCTGGCATTGCGGCCATTAAAACGCTGCTGATGATATTGGAAAAGAAACAATGTAACACGCTTGCATATTACAAGAAAGAATAAGGCGTTTAAAACTCCCCATTTTCCTTTCAGTTGGCACCATACATATTCTGCACACCACAATGCGGGAAGCGGTAGCCGCCATGCGAAACACTGATCTGTCGATTGCTGCCATTGTTTCGGCAGGAGAACTATTTTGTCGTTTTATAACGTTAAGTTTGGACGACAAGCACATGGAAGAGTGTCGTCAGATTATGTTGAATCGAGGCAAAATATTTCTTACCAAATTGCTCAATTCGCGACAGGTTATTTCACAACAGGCACAACGTTTCATTAGCGATGGCTGTCGTATCCTAACACATTCGCGTTCCCGTGTTGTCCTCAATGCGCTAATTGCGGCATCGAAAAACAAGAAATCATTTCATGTATTTGTCACACAAGGCGGTGTCGGCAACTCTGGGTAAGGACACGTTTAGCAAGCAAGATATCATTTGCTTAATACTCCATATGTCTTTAGTGAGGAGATGGTCCAGGATCTGCATGCGGCAGGTATTGATTGTACGCTGATATTGGACTCTGCCACTGGCTATGTTATGGAATCTGTGGACTTTGTTATGGTTGGCGCTGAAGCGGTAGTGGAAAGCGGTGGCATTATCAATCGCATCGGCTCATACACAATGGGATTATGTGCACGTGAGATGAAAAAACCTTTCTATGTGCTCTCCGAAAGCTTTAAATTTTCTCGCTTATATCCATTAAATCAACGAGATCTTCCAAACGAGTATAAGGTGAGAATACATCACATTAAATGAAAATGTATTGACTTTTTGCATTCTATTAGTACTCGCGCAAGCATTTAAATGACGTGTCAAAGGTGCATCCTCTGGTCGACTACACACCTCCTGCATACATCACGCTGCTCTTCACGGACTTGGGAATTCTGACGCCCTCGGCAGTAAGCGATGAATTGATCAAATTGTACATGTAACCGTCAGTAAAAATGCTTGTCTTAAATAAAATTTATACATACACACATATGTAAAATTGCGATTATTATATACGAGAGCATTTATTCTAAATAATAAGAAAATTTTGCATTTACATTTACATTTTACTCTTAAAATTTATACTCGACGTTTGGCTAGTAATGTTCCGCATGCACATAATAGTCATCGAAATCTTCGGGATCATTCTCGACGTCGTATTCAGAGCCTAAATCATCATAGATTCCCATGCTAAAGCGTGATGCATCACTTCCATTGGTGTACTCGCTATTATACTCCTCGAGATCATCGGAATATGCATCGCTCTCCTCATCCATTCCGTGCGCTCCGTGTGCGGCCAAGTGCTCATCATAGCCATCATCGTCGGACTCATCAAGATCACTAGCATTCTGTGTAAAAACGTCAATATTTATTGCGATCTTTGTGTTCTTGAATAATTTTCACCTACCACTTGACCAGTTTGAATATTAATCTCAATCTGCAGCCGTATGTCCATTACCAGAAAAGCTGTAGTGACTAGCACTGGTATGGTCAGACGACTCTTCCATGCCAAATCGGTGAGAAAGAGAAATACATTGCCAAACGTTGAGTCCATTATGATTTAATTACTATCCCCTATATTCTCTTGCTTTTGCTCCTTCTTCTGCTGTTGCTGCTCTTCTTCAATCTGCTCTTCGAGAGCGTCGTGTTTCACTATGTGCAGAGTTTCACCCACCGTCACCGCCTGCACAGGCAGTAGATGACGATGCAACCGACCGCTTTCAATGGGCGTATCAAGCTCAAGCAGCTGCTCAAGTGTTGTTGCTGGCAAACCGTCCGATGCTAACAGATTCCGCATACAATCCTGTTTCTTCTCCTGCAGCGAATCCAATAACTTGGCTCCTTTTTGCACTCTTTTCAGTTTGCGTTCTGAAAAAAATTAAAGTCTCAGTCTGTGCATTAAATACTTAACCACTTAAATTTCACCTAGCGATTGCAAGTAGTTTGCCGAGTCCGGCAATGGTTCAATTTGTGTTGAGCCAGTAACATTACTTTCAGTCTTATTGTCGCCGTCGATTTCCTCCGATATATGCGTCTCAGATTTATTAGGGTTGAAATTGTCCTCAAATTTTTCAATCACTTCAATGTTTCCGTTCTCTTGTATTTTAGTGCTATCGTTTTTCAGTTGCCAGGGATCAGCTTTGCAAACTGACATGTTTTACAAACTAAAAATAATCATTGGCATTAATTTCTTAATAATTCGGTGATTTTCAACCAAAGTATTCCACTCGTCGCTTACACACATACAAACATATGCTACATATATTTATGTGAGAATTAATCGCCAATACTGAGAGCATGTCCATTTGTAAGAAATGAATTTGATTCTACTTACAACTCATATATACGAAACTCCCTGAAAGTTTTTCTCTATTTCTGAATTTATACTTATGATTTCATTTATTTACAAATATCGAAATAGCTGACAAAATGTGTGTTGTAAAAGGAAAAATACATGTATCATAAGCCTTGTTAAACATCGGTAGTAGTTCCATTGATGTTTTCGACGTCGCTTTAAGCAATCGATACATAAAAGTTTTCTTCAAAAATAATTCAAATAATTGTACACATTTAAAAATTATTTAAAGTAAAGTGAAAGAAAATCGGAAATAAAGGCTAGATAATGCAATGAAATTATTTCTTACAAAATCTATATTGTAATGTATTTTTTTGAATTACGAACTTCAAATCATTAAAATCGTTTATTTTATTTAATTTCTAATAATAAATCTTCTTTAAAAATCTTTATCGATTACCTAGTTTAGTTCACATATGATTTGATACAATGCAAACAGTACTAAAAACATCCGATGAACAACTGAAAGATTGGCTAGCCGATTTGCCACCACTAACAAAAACAGATGTTTTATCAGAGAGAGCGGAGATAATAACTATTATAAGCTTGATTATATTTTATCAAATACAGATTTAATAATGGATATTTCGGCGCTGTCGGAGCCAGCATTCAGTGCCTCGGATTGGATAAATGCAAACTACAAGAAGTATACGAATGAAGACGGTAAAAAGGGCAGTGTAAGTGCTACATCGTTTATTCAAAGCTACGTGGCCAAGTTGCAGTTGTATGTTCAGCAAGTTAACTATGCTGTCGAGGATTCTAGTCAGCAGGTTGTGGCCAGTATGCCGCGTATTGCCAAGGAAGCTGCAACTCTGCAATGCGATGTTGCAATGCTGCAACAAAAAATGAGCGCAATGCGTCAAGAAGTTGCGTCTGTGCAGGAAAGAACGGGTGATTGTATGGCCACTTTGGAGCGTCTCAATACTTTGCAAAGCAAACTACAGGCGGCCAAAGAATCATTGCAGGAGTCTGATGGTTGGGGTAACTTACTGTCTGAACTGGAAGATTGCTTTGAGCGCAATGATCTAAAGGTGAATAAAACCAACTACAGTTAGACTTATTATTACATTATCATCATTCAACGCAGGGAGTGTGCGAAAAGCTGACGGCGCTGCAGAAATCACTGCAAGCACAGGAACAGCTGCCTGGACATGCTGAACGGCAAACCCAAGTAGAGGATTTCAAGAACCGGCTCGAAGCAATGGCTTCACCTAGCTTGGTGCAGTGTTTTGCTGAGTCCAATTTGGAACAATCGCAGAGGCATGTGGAAATCTTTAGCAGCATTCAACGAATGCCGCAACTGCATCAATATTATCGTGCCGTTCAGAAGAACGTTCTACAACAGCAATGGAAGCAAACGCTTGAACTGCAAGTCACCGACTCCCAACAGACGCAGCACCAGCATTTCTTAACCCTCTTCTATGACCACCTGCTGGATCATTGTCAGCGCCAGTTGAAGTGGTGCGTTCAATTGTTTGGAGACGAATCATCGGAAGTGGCTCAATCACAGCCATTTCTGGTCATTGCTGAGCTGTTGCCGGCGCTGCAGCCAACTCGAGATGCTCATATACTGCAGCTGCTAAAGACATCCAACGAGCGTCTGGAACTGTTGGGTCAATATGCTCAGGCGAATCAGAGCTTTGTGCTTCATTTGAACTCTATGTTCAAGCAGTCACATATTGTGTTGCCGTCCGACTTGCATCGCCAACTGGGTGAAGCTATCTTCGAGTATTTCCACAAGTTTATAAATCAATATCCGCGACTAGAGGAAACACAGCTCTCAACGCAAGTTGACCGCTTGCTGTCAAATCAGGCCACACCAAGTGATGCAGTTCATCATCTGGAGGACAGCACCCGTAAGCTTTATGAATGGCTCCAACAGGCATGTGCACGCTGTGCCTCCATAACCAATGATTTGGCCCTGTGCAAACTCATTACGGTTCTCAATGGCATTTTTAAACGACAGCTGGAAAATTTTAATCGAACACAACGCCAACTTAGCCTTAGCCTCGGTAGCAGCAACAACGCTGGTACGGGAGGAGCTCGAAGTGAAAACTGGTCGCTGCTACAATATACCATGTCGCAATTGCAGTGCCTGGCGGACTTTCAGTTGCAACTCCATCAATTCGAGCAAACTTTGCACACCCGAATGGACACGTTGTCAAGCCTGCTGCAGAAGCCATTAAACGGCAATGTCATTAGCATCTATCAGACCTGTGAACGCTCGGCATATACCCAGCTGCTCGCTAGCATCTCTGACTATCAGACGAAGCGCGCCGAGGCATCGTCAGCTACCAGTGCTGACAGTCTGGGTATCTTTCCGCAGATCTATGCGACACTGAAAACATATCTGGCCGAGACGCACGACATTACGTTGAATATATTGTTGCAGCCCATTGAAGTGCACCTGGCGCACATACGTCCGCCCGTGGAGGCGCATACCTCAGCAGGGATTAACATGCCCGCATTTAGCTTTGCACCTCAAGAGAGCATCACACAGATTGGACAATATTTGCTCACTCTACCGCAACATCTAGAGCCTTTGCTGTTATCTCCTTCAGCGCTTCTTAAGCAGGCCCTGGAACTGTGCAACATCAAATACACACAAGCAATTCCCTGTGCTGATATACTTCTCTCCCTGGTCGTGGATCAATGTTGTGTTGTATATCAGGCTCAGATACTGCAGATCAAGTCATTACCTGCCTCATCCGCCACACAGCTTAGCGTAGACATTGAGTATTTATCTAATGTGCTGGAGGAGCTTGGTCTAACCATTAACCTGCAGCTATCACAGATCCTAATCCTGCTGAAGGCTGCACCGGAGCAGTACCTTAGCTTGAGCAGTGGATGTGAGCCGCGTCTGGTCACAGCCATATGGCAAATGCGGAATATTATATCCACGCAATAGTTGTAGTCTGCAGATTTCCTAAAGGAATGATTAATAAATTATGATTAGTAAAACTACGAATAAAAGTATTCCTCGCAAATTGAATCCAATATAAAGTTAAACGAAAACGCAATACATTCAATGCAATATTATATTATGAACACTTATATTCTATATAGTTAAAACAATTGTTAGATTAAACTACAGAATACCCCACTAAGATGTTGCTGCCGTTTCCACCTGGTCCTCCTTGTCATTTACATTGTGCGCCTGCCACCAACCACAGACATATTCCCGCAGGCTGGAGAGGGCGAGGACGGAGTGCATATCTAGCTTTTGCTGATTGGCCAGCCAGTCACAGTACTCGGACCGGGGGCAGGCGTAGTTGCCGCCAAATGTTCGCAAATAACGAACATTCGCGATTTGATCGGGCCAATGTCGAGTGACGCAGTCGAGCAAAAGATCCAGTTGCTGAGCGGACAGTGCCAGGTATTGACCACTGCTGGTGGCCGTCTTTTGCATCACATTGAGCAGACGGGCGAGACCAGAAGTCGAGACGCGTGGTGACATCAGAGGCAGCAAATGTATAACCAGACGCTGAAGACGCAGCTGGACATGGGCATAGTCCGATAGTTCGGATCGGCTGGCGGCCACAGCATAGAATAGATTATTAATAATGCTAATGATACCCTCGATTATATCAAATTGATGGAACTGCGTATCCCGAATGACGCCAGTCAGCCAGGAGAGAATGCCCACATGTTCCAGCATTATCTTGACAGCACCGGGAATCTTCACGCAGGTGGATAGCACCGAGAGCAGCAGCAAATTCGTGTCCAGATTGGCCAGATTCGAGCAATAGAAACTAAGAAGCACTTTAAATGTGTTCGTGGACACAAGCAGAAAGAGGTCCGCACTACATTTGATTCCATTGCTGAGCAACTGTACAATGAATTCTCGATACTGTTGATGCTCCGGCTCCTGGGAGTAGAAGAACACATTGAATTCGGGTATTGTCTGGAAGTTGAAGCTCTGCTTCAGCTGCAGATACATCATCACACGCTTGTACAGCAGATGTGTGGGATCTGTGCTTAGATTGAAACTGTTCGCAATGAAAAGAGCCGGAATCAAAGGAACTCGAGGAGTGCCACCATGAGTGCGACGTTGTGCCAGCCATGAATTTCTCAGCTCACTCAATCCTCCTTGGATGTTATCATACGCCTGCGTCCACAACGGTTTCTCATAGAACTTCGAAAGCTCGAAATGGGTGCGATAGCGTTGTTGACAACATGCGGCTGCCAGACGCATATCCTTATCCAGCGAGGACAATGCACAAAAGCTCAGGGCGAGCAGTCCATTCTGCACTGGCCACTGGGCACGCACCACAGACTCCGGTGCGAAGCAGTGCATCATAAGTGGCAGCATAAAAGCGGGATCATAGCACTGCTCGTAGAGTTCCTCCCGTTTGGGACACAGCCTACGAATATCTTGGGCAAACTCTGATACTCCTTCCTCAATGCGCTGTTCCAAGGAGTTATCACCAAAATGCTGCGATTTCTTGACGGGATTGACAAACTGCAGCTCAGGAATCTGCTTACTGGCGTGCAGAGTACGCCAGATGGGAAAGTTCTCAATGGTGTACTGGCAACCTGGACGCACAATCAGAGCCAGCACCTGGGCCACATTCGTCTCCTGCTGCTGCAGCTTGGCGCGCTCGTCCTCGTCGGCGGCGCGCAGAGCATAGTGTGCCACAGCGCTCTCTCCCCAGATGAAGGGACGGTACTGTGCCAGACCCACATCAAATCGTTCATAGTGTTCCAGCAGAGCTAAAGCATAACGATCAGCGGGCGACAACTTGGCATGATAGGCGCCCAGAATGACAGGGATGTGAGCAGAGTGCAATGCCGATGGCGCTTTGCGCGCCAACGTTTCCAGCAGCTGTAGCAGATGAGTCTTAACGTCGCTGGGATCTCCCAGCAGATGATCATAGCAACAGGAGTGGGTGCAGACCATCTCATACAGCATAGCAGCATCTTCAGCCTGCTCCACTATCTCCTGTTCCTCGGTGTAATCCTGGTAAAGGCGATCGCAAAGATAAGCCAATAGCTTGAGCAGCAGTCCATTGATGTGATCCTGTTCCGGTGTCTGATGCTGCTCCTCCGCTACCTGCATGGCGTGCTTTAGACAGCTGCGACAATAATTCAGCCAGTGAGGCGCCTTCAACAATCGACTCCAATCCAACTGATCATGCAGAGAGTGCTTTTGCCACCAGTTGTAGCAGTTGTATGCGAGCTGTTCCAACTTGTCCAGTTGGACTGTCTGCTTTTTTCAAGTCTAACGCCAGCATTTGGACATTTAGATTCACATAGCTGACAAATATGTTGCCTTTTTGCTTCTCATCCTTGCTGGCAGCGATGGCCTGTTCATAAATCTCGCAGAGCACACGCATTTGGAATATCTCCACAGCATCAAACTTCAGCTGCTTCTGGCAGTAATCCAAGCACTCCGACTTGGGCATGCAGTGGGCAATGAGAGCTGCACTTGCCCCTGCATGATCTCTATAGATGACTGCAGCTTTAAGTGGCTTCTCGATGCTTTTTAGAATGCCATTCTTGTAGGTTTGATAGCAACGTTGGAGCAGTGATTGATCCAGTTGATAGCCACTGCGAAATGCAACATCCAGCAGGGGATAAATCAATTCCTTCTGCTCCAGATGCTCCGGCAACAGCTCTGCGAAACTCTGCGCCAACTTTCCATTCCGTTGAAGCAACAGGCAGGCAAGACTGACAGCCGCCTTACTTAGCTTTCGATTGGAAGTGGAAAAAAAGCAGGCAAAGAACTTTCCATCGCATGTGGCCAGATGATGATGTTGGCTGGTTAGAAATTGAAGCATTGCTGTTTCCAGCTGCTCCAGTTGCTCCGTTAATGTGCTGTCGCAGAAATCCTTATAGTATCGCTGCAGCTGTAAAACGGACTGGCTGCAATTTACGGGCTCCTCTAGGTGCGCCAGTCGCCGCAATAGACGCAACATGAGCTCATAGTAATGATTTGTCTTGTTGCCAGCCATGAAATAATCGACAGCCTTCAAATTGCTTGTCAGCAGTTGCAACATTTGAGCGCATTCTGTCGCATTCAACTCAAAGGTATCCACGAGGGCGACACACTCCAGCAGCTGAGCAGGTTGCTCCACACTTTCAACTGCTGTGGAGCCAGTCAATGCAATCTCCAAGGCAATTACCAGCTGCAGCCTGTAGAAGGACGTAAAGCCGGCAAACTTGGGCAATGTGCGGCAATGATCTGTGAGACGCCTCAAGAAGACCACATAATGAAGTTGCGTTTCACTTGTCTCACTTAGCAACTGTGTCGCCCTCAATTGACTCAGTCGCATGCCATAGATGTAGTGCAGCAATCGTTCGGTGTGCGTCTCCTGCTCCTGTAGCTTTTCGTCGTTGTACAGCTCGACTATTGTCTGCTTGCCATCCAATTGACTGGCAATTTGCAGAAGTTTTATCAAGGAATCAGCAATCAGTTCGGATTGCTGAGCATTCAGTTGCTTACTGTCCACCAATTGGGACAAAAGGAAGAGTAAATTGTGGGCATAGATCATGTTGCGACGTGGATTGCGCAGACTGACATGTAACTTCATAGAATTGTTGTCCTCCAGCTGCAGTTCAAAGTGTTCGGCGTCCTCGGGAGATGCCTTAAAAATCTGTTCAAAGGATAGCGTAGGTTGCTTTAAGATCGCTCGCTGCAGCATGTCCAACTGCGGCCAATGCTGACCAATGGCAGTTGGCAGTTGGCTTGGCTTAAACAGCTGCCAATTATTCATGTAATCAGTGTGCTGTTCCAGCTGTGAACTGTACAGATGTTGCACCTGCTCAGGCTTGGTGTGGTATTGAAAAAGAAGCACACTGACCAGCTCTACATAGGCGTCATAGGGAGGTTCGATTGTTACACCTTGCAACAATAGGGGCATCATTTTACTCAGCGTCAGAGTCTCCACATATCCCTGCACTGTCTGTCCCTGCTCAATTTGCGCAAATAACTTGCGAAGATTTTCTAAATTTATCGCCGTCTCGTCTGCATTCAGAGCGGGCAACTGCTTCACCTCCGACAAATCCAGGGAAAGTATGGTCAGTAATATGCTGGTCACATTATCCACGGTCTCCGCATCAAAACCAATTAAGGCCTCCAACCAGATGTTAATCTCGTAGGTGGACGAGTCAAACATGCCTGTATTGTGGAACAAGCTATGCAAAAGCTCCCCGGCTTCCGACTTGACCTCCACATCGTCCAGCATATAGGCCTTAATGAAGGAACGCAGCACCTTCTCAAAGAGCTTCTCCTGGGGATGCAGTGAGCGCGGAAACAGCAGCAGTATCGTTTTAATCGACTTCAGCTCCAGTTTAATCTTTTGCACCTTGTCCATTGAATTAGGATTATTTGGATCTAAAGGTTCATCAAAGTTAGTTTCATACAATGGCCGCAGCACATCCAAATAGTCAAGAATTTGACTTGTTTGGTTAACAAAAGCGCGATTCTCTTTGCACATGATCAATACCAACTCCAGGGTGACCGATAGATGCTCCAGCACATCAACTTCCGGCTTAATGCGATCCTGAATACTTATATACAAGGAATACAGTACACTCTCAATAGGCGGAAAGTTGACCAGTAAATGATTCAGCAAGTCAAACTTGAACCGACGCAATGAGTTTCCAGCTCGCTTCGACTGCTCCCGCTGGGCAACGGCATTTACATAGTTGCTGTACTGAGTCATCATGGACAACAGCAAGCGATTAACGGCTAGACGCACAGTAAAATCATCGCTCTTTAGCATGCCCCTGCGCACAATGAAGATCAACGCTTCGACAGGCAGACACAGTTCCTTAATCCAAAAGCTAAAGTCGGTGAGCGTCATTTTGTCCATGGCGACAGACAGGGAACTTGGCGGAACAGCCGCAATCACCTGTGATAGCATATCCATGCTTTTGGGCAAATCTGTTGCTGATACTCGCATCGGGTTTATATAATTGGAAAAATTCCTTGCCGAATGCCTTCCCAAATCGGGACAAGCTTGTAGCGTTTTCAAAATCAGCTCAATTTTCCGCTCGTCGTCAAAGGGACGATAAAGGGATCCCATCAGCTTGCCCTGCAGTTTGTTGTGCTTTTGACGATAGTTGGTCATGGCATCAAAGCTGATGCCGTGCTTTCGAGAGGTCAGCAGCGTTAGGAGTAGCTTATGAACGGCTGCAGCGACTGCTTCACGATTCTCCGGTTCGTAGTTTTTATCCAAGATATCCAACTTTCCTTTGTACATGTTGGCCAGTCCTTGAGGTCCTTCCCAATCGTAGAGACGACTTAAATGCTTACAACATTCTAGATCAAAGACATGCACCTTCTTGGTCTTCAATATATTGGCATTCTCGAGCACATATTGGCGCAGTGTGTTAACCACAACGCAGACAGTTACATGGTCATCGTACATAAGACCCTTGACAAGTACTCTTACCAAATGAGCGCGATCCAAAATGTTGCGAATGAGAAGCGTGTTGCCATCAACTAAAAATGCAAGTATAAAGTGTATATATGCCTTGCGTACGGTCTCGTCATTCTTGTAATCGTTCTTGGAATGTGACAGCATTTGCTCCATTGTCCGCACATTCGACAGAATATCATAGGAACTAAGGACTTGGCGTCCCAACTGCGGATCTACACATACAATTGCCGTCAGCAGCTTCAGTGCATTCCTTCTATGGTTTGACTGTGCTGATTGTAACAGCTGATCCAGTAAGGCTCCGTGCGCTTTTAAGAAATAACGACCAGCGTGAGCCGCCGACTCCATGTGGCTTTTTTGATTAGTAAGAATTTCCATGATAATCCGTTGCAAAGCCTCACACAGGTAGCCGACATGTAGAATATTATTCTTATCAATTCTGTTAAAGGCTTCTGCGAGCTCCAGCGGCTTGCCGCGTTTCTCAATATACTTGGCCACAATCTTGGGCCTAGCTTGGCACATGTAGAGAAAATGCCGCAGCTCTATTAAGAATAAAAATCACAGATGAAGATGTTTCTTGTTATATTGACTTGTGGAGACACTCACCTGTAATAAAGTTACTGCCAAGCAGTTTGCTACGAAAATGCATCATTTTAAAATCATTGGGAAACCTCTGTTGTGTCTCCTCCGGCTCAATGCCTGAATCTGGACTGATTTCAGCTTCATTTGTTTCTCCATCCTGTGCACTTTCTTTGGGTTGATGGCGTGGCTTCCGTGGCTTTTTCGAATGGACCTGAATGTCCTCGTTCATGGTCGTAGAAGTGTCCTCAATCTCATCTATCTGCTCCGTAATCACCTGCTCATTTGATTCCTCCTGTAAGCCAACACTTGATTTTGCCTCTTTTTGTTTTTTTTCTTTGGCGTGTGAGACTCCTTGGCTACTTTTTTAGGTACAGCAATTTCCGCATCATCCTGTTGCTCTTGGATTGCTTCTTCATGTTTTCTTTTTCGCCTATTCGATTGTATTGCCATTTTGAAGTGCTTGTTATATTATTATAAATAATCAACTAAAAATTATTAAAATTCTAAAAGCGCCTCGCACGCACGTGTTGTATCGGCTTTTAAAGACATTGCCACCTAACAGATAAAGTTACCGTTTATTTGAACATTGCCAGACAGAATGGTCTGGTAAACTCATACCCATTATTTCTTTAAGTATTTTAAAGTTACTTGAATAGCTTTGTGAGTTATCGTGCAACAGTTGAGCTCTAAGCACTATTGCCAAATTAGCTATTTGAAAGCTAGCTCTAAGAATTTTCCCATAGATTCCCATATAAATTTTAAAATTGCTATTTTACGGAAATATTGTCATTTTTAATATATATGCAGCTATGTTTTGCTATTAGTATTTCTATTAATACTATGCTAAAGTGCACGTTTTCCAGCTAGAAACAGCTTCTTTCTCCCTTGAAAAGTTGGCATCACTGGGACAAAGTGCTATAATATCCTATTTGGCGCCTTTTATAGATTTTGATTTCATATCAGCAGTCAATTTATGGCTGATAAGACATATATAATTCTTTGAAATAATAATATCAACAAGCGATTCTTTCTTAAATTTCAATTTTACAGCTTTATTTTGACGATCATTAAACACTTATTGCTTAAATTTACTTTAATACTTTAAAAATGTGTACGTGCTATACTCAATTGGATCTTCGAATAACAAGATCTCTTTGGCATGTTTGATCAGCGTTGCTAGTCGTCCTCAAGTGCTATGTTGGTAGCGCCACCTCCGATAGCAGAAATGCCGGAATTTGTACCAGGTTGGCTGGTTACTGCAGGAAATTCCGGTAATGTTGTTTTTCGTTGCTTACCTGGCGCTGCTGGCACAGGTGGCAAGTCTACAGACTTGCTTGTACCTATAATAAATCAATTAGTCGCACAATTATTTTTGTAAACCTTGTTAAGCATGTACTTGAATATAAAATCGCTTACTACAACAACAACCCATAATAATTGAGAGATTATCGAGGATAATTTGCTGCCGTACAGTGGAAAGAATTTAAAGAACTAAATTAAAGAAATCAAACCGGTGACCAATCGGCCATGGTATCTTTATAAGTATGTATGTGTACGTGGATCCGACGAGCATACGATTCACAGTTTATTGATAAGGGGCTTTTGTTTTTGTTTTAAAATGTAAAGTGGGTTATTTACGGCTACGGGTACGGCAATTATCTACAGGGTCGGTCGCGTTGACTGGCTAGAAATTTACGTTAGCTCTACGGTTTCAGAGAATAAGCCAAGTCGACTGCAACCAAACGCTTGCTGTGAATTCTACCAATTAAGATAAGTTCTTATCAAAAAGCGTTGGGCCCTGTTGTGTTTAATGCCCACGATTGAAATTTTAAATTATAACATATCGAAAATCGATGAATACTATCGATATAGTTGACCAATTAATCAACAACACATATATTTTGTTCAGTGTCACTTGCGGCTAATTAAATAGTTAATATGTAATATAAATATACACAAGTACGGATTAGTTGATGCAAAATGATGTTCTTAAAAATTTCCAATAAGCGAATCAAACTTAAACGTACATATGCTCGGACGTTTTTCGTTAAGCTTCGTTTTGCAGCACTGTCTCTTGGTCAGCTGTTAGCTTAGTGCGCATGATTTGGCTCTCTCTACTTCTCTCGCTATTTCATTCTCACTTAAACGGGGAGCGAACCGAAACGTAAACAGCGTCCGCTGCCATTTCACGCTTTTCTGATAAAAATGTTTTAAATCAAAAAGTGTTAATTAAAACAGAAATCAAAGTCAATGTGGCTGTGGACGCAGTCGGTTCGTGTTTGTGCGCGTAAACGTACACAAAAATAAATCGTTTACAGCATCTGCTAAAATTAAATACTAAATTTATTTCGCGTCAGAACAGACAGACGTCTGAGAGCGACGGCATTTGGCGCTCGTGAGTGTGCTTTCGCATATTTTTTGTGTTTATGTTCTACCTGACATTCTGTGGCATCAGTTGTGAATGTCAGCCGCAAAGTGGACAAGACGAGAAATCACGGCCAAAAGCAAATAAACAAGAATCATTAAAAACGGCAAAAAAAACACAGATTCGGACTCGCTCCCGTTCAAGAATTTACAATATATTAAATAAACAATTACTATTTAGTTTTGCGTGGCAGCCGGGGCTAAAAAAAAAAGAAATCAACATCCCAATTTGCTGGCTGGCTGTAATACGCCGCCAATTGGCAGACAACGAAAAAACCATCGAAATGGATGATGAGTTTAAGCTTTGCTGGAAGAACTTCCAGGACAATATTGCCAGTGGATTTCAGAACTTGTATGACCGAGGCGACCTGGTGGATGTTACGCTGGCATGTGATGGCAAACTGCTTCAGGCCCACAAAATTGTCTTAGCCATATGCAGTCCGTACTTTCAAGAGATATTCACAACCAATCCCTGCCAGCATCCCATTAGTAAGTTGCCCATTTTTCTGTTATACAAATCTTGGTTAATACTGTAATTATTAACACGTTCTTTGCCCAAGTTTCTGTTTGATGATACGATGTGCTTAGCACTCACCGTTGTTTGCCCAAAATGTTCACACGGCAGTTTCTACGAGCGCGCCAAACTGTGCGCCATTCATTGGTTGCAGTGTTGTTATTTGCCCTATTTTGTGCTATACTTGACAATATTTGAATTAGAAAATTTAAGATATAGCAAAAACTGGAAAATAACAAATTTGACTAGTCCTTATGATTGTCAGATAGCTTTAATTTATTTAAAATCAATATACTTAAACAGAGTGTATTAAATTAAATTAAGATACTTAAAGAGAGTGTATTAAATTAAATCAATATACTTAAAGAGAGTGTAATTAAAAAAGTTGTTAGGAATTGTTAAATTTACGGTTATGCATTATTTACACATTAGAGCAAATAAAATATCACATTTAAAAAAAGTTAGTCCGACAAATACGTGGATTTTACAAATAAAATTCGTTGTTTCTAGCATTACTCTTATTGTGCGAGTATAGTAGTTAAATGTAAAATGTTGATAATTTCTTTTCCCATTAGCTGCTGTAGTTCTATTTAGATTTTGGCAACACTGATTGGCTAAATTTGTGAATAGACTCGTATACGAGTATTCGTATTGCAAGTGGCAAAGTGAAATTTTATCACTGATACGCCCGCTGTCCACCTGTCAGTTTATCTAAGCACGGCCGTCAGTTGTCAGATGCCAGATGCCAGGCGGGGGCACCGTTCGATATAAATCAACTTTATAATAAATTCGTTGTCACATTCAACAGTTATCAAGCGGAGATACGAACACCACCACCACCACCATCACCATCCCAGTTTGGCCCAGTCTTGGCCCCGTCAATGCGTACTCCTAAAAGGCAAATAACACAATTTAGCCTTATCATAAATCAAAAATCAAACAGAATTAGCTGCAGCGACTGATAATCCTGTTGCATTGAGCATTGAACATTGAGCATTGTAGCTGTCGTCGCCACGTTGTCTCTAGATGCAACTCCATTTCCATAGCACGCTTTTGCTCCAACCCACACACACACACACACACGCATGTGATGTGTGTGCACCCGGTGTGTATTCCCCTTGATAACGATGCTACACTCCAACTCCAAGTTTCATGTTGGGTGCGTTGCTGACCTCATCAAATGTATAACAAATGCTTAACTTGAATCAACCTACATGCGAGCATTGTGCATGGACTCTGGAATTGTTATAGTACATGGATATGATATCGCCTGGCTGACTGACTGACTGACTGACTGACTGACTTGCTCACTAGTTGGCCTACCACGACTAGGCTGGTTGGTTAGCTTGTTGTACACGTCTGCTGCACGGTGGCTTTATCAGATCAAGCGGCAATAAACAACAATGTTTTATCTTTCAAGTAGCAGCAGAAATGTGCTACCTAACAACAACAACAATAATAATAAGAAGGGAATAGAACCACAAGCATTATTTCCAAAGATAAAGAATATTAATATACGCTATAAATAATGCTTTGGGGTAAAATAATTATAAATAAACCAAGTCATAATACAACAACTGACTTAAGGTGCTAACAAGCCAAATCATTTGGTTGCTGTTGTTATTGTTGTTGTTGTTGTTTTTACTATTTTTGTTGTGACTACTGTTATTGTTGTTATTATTGTTGCTGCTGCGGCGTGTTACACTTAAAACAGCAGCAACAACTACTTGTACAACAACAAGAGTCAAACATTTTATCTTTTTATCGCGTTCAACAATCATTTATTGCCCAACTGAGCAACTGAGCAGCAACTGGGTCCCCGGGGTCTAACGGCACCTCTGTCCACAGAGCACTCGAACACCTTTATATTTTATTTTTTTTTATTTTTTACCGAGATATTGATTAGGGGACACTCTGAGGTTGCTGTTGTTGCTAGAGCGATATGAATTGCTGTTGATATTACTATAACTATTGTTGTTGTTGCCGTTGTCGTTGTCGTTGTCGTGTTGCGATAGATATATACAAAATACTTAAAGAGCACTCCCTGGCCAACAACAGGCAACAAGTAACAGGCGGTAACCACTTCTAATATATCTACGCCATTTTGTTGTCTACACTAATCCTCAAATACGAACACTTATTATCTATTCCTATTCGCTACGATTTGATTCGTTTCGTTGCGTTGCGTTGCGTTTCGATTCCGTTTAAGTTTTATTATTGGCATAAACGGCAGATTGAGTGTTTATCAGCTTTGTGTTTAGTGCCTAGTACTCTGCATTTCTGGGTATCATTTGAAATCGTAAAATAAGATTTTTAACTTATGACCAAATGGTCAGATAACATACACACACACGCGCTCCCATTGAGACTTGGTCTCTGAGCCATATTGGCACTTAATACCCCTGAAATACAATTAGCGACTAGGTATAGCCATAGTTTCCCTCTCAAGTGCTCTAGCGATCCGATCGAACTGTGCCTTCTACTGATATTTCCAATAATAAATGAAGATAATATAATATCGATCGCTGAACTTGTCGTAAATATCAAACTCAATGTTATTTTTATAGTTGTGCATGCTCTAATAGCCAGAATAGCCAGAGGTAGCGTTACCAGGAAGCGCTACCCGACCAATGGGGTGACACACAAAGGATAATTTATTATTGATGTAGAAACATTCCGAATATTTAGCAGTATCTTTTAGAGGCATCCATAGCACACTTTGCTCTTTTGTCTTTTACAATCTGCTAAAAATATTATATCTCCAACTTCATTTAATATCTTCCCCCTTACAAGCGACGCCCATGTCTCACAGGTGCCATTAATCGTTGCTTACGTATTATACCGGGAGCACATTTTATAAGCGTATCATATAATATCAGACTTTGACATTGGGCATGTGAAATTTCATCGGTTTTTATTGAGTATTTGCGTTGACAAATATTAATTTATGAGTCAAATAGCAGTAGCCATAGATTTACTTATCGGTCTGGTTAATTCCTTGGCTAATACCCAAACACCATGATATAACCAAGCCAAGATATGCAGAAAGTTGAATAGGCCCTAAGCATTGTAAACAATTTTCAAGTTATCACTTGCTATAAAGTATGACATTATGGAACGGATATGATCTCTCATAAAATAATGATCAGTCAATTGAAACAGTTCTATAAATACTTTGACACTATTTAAAAAATGTACGTTTATTCTAATTAAATAAATATGTAAGCTTAAACTAATTGTATAGAATGGTATTCAGCTTTGTTTAAGATTTGACAACATATAATGAAAATTTATTTAAATATATACACATTTATGTTTTCATTATAACATTAGGACTATATGTCTTTCGAACAGAAACCAGACTGTATTTATATTTTTTTGCTGCGGTAAAAGGAAAGGTTCGATTGGAACAATTTTGAATTCCTTAAACCACTGTACTATTCCCAAATTAAAAAGATATAAAAATATTTAGGTATTATTTTAAAAGAAATATAAGTATATTTTGAATACGCAGAAGACTTTATCCTAATTTAATATTCTATATTATCCATAGTGATACTAATACAATTTTCAGGTATTCTTTATTATCCACAGTGAAACGAATACATTCTTTAGCTCTGTACAGACAGATACTTTCTCAAATAGAAGAATATATAATTCCGTTTATCCTTAAAGATATACGCGATATACATGTAACATATTGCAAATGGTCGATTGTAGAACTCCCCCTCGATATGTTTTATCAGGCTGTAGTAAAGATTCGCTACTCGTACTAATACATCGAATACTTGACTCGACTAATATGGCGTTTATAGATAACATTTATTTGTTAATGTTTGTGTGTCGAGTCGACATTGTCAAAAAGCGACAGCCCACTCCACTCGACAACGAAAAAAAAGCAGAAACAAAAAGAACTATTGCTATTGGCGTTCTGATTCGATAAACATTTATCATAATCATAAAATAAAAATTGGTTCGACTGCAATCTTATTGGCTGTTGTGTATCAAGTGGGCGTGGACTTGTTCCTCATGGGTGTCTTAAACAAACAGTATAGTTCGGACAATATAGCTGGAATCTATCTAATGTATGAAATAGGTACAAATATGTATTTATATTTATATGTATGTATCGTAGCTGTCTTGCAACGTGCTGAGCTGATTACTCGAAATGGCGCCGAGTTCAAGATCTATAGCTGAGCTGTGCGATATCAGTAAAGATCAGCGGGGTTCAGGCATAAAAACAGAAATAATTCTGGCATATAAATAAGTGATATTTTTAAGCAAACAACCGACCCAGTCCCGTCCCAGCCACATCCAGCCAGACCATGCCAACAACAATTGAGAATCGTTGATCGTTGATCGTTGATCGCCATCCAACAAGATGCCCCGAATTCGGTTGGTTTGGATGTTCTTCCTTATCAACATGGCAGGGCACGCCGTAAGCGTATTTATCACGTTTTCCGTGAACTTTTGACAAAGTTTATCTACAGCTTCGTTCTAGCACACACAGATACAGCGGAACATTCGAAGATTCGGTCTGTCTGTGGATCTCTTTGTGCCTCGGCTTGTACTATCTTCTATCCGAGACACGTCTCTATCATGACAAATATACAAAGTATTCGAGTATTTGTACTCGAGCAATGTGTAGATTATAGATTCGAGCTGAAAGTTAATATTTATCGCTGATAACAGATCATTAAAAGATCGATTATATTATAATGTGTGTATATTTATTTAAAAAAAAAAAAAAAGTTTTACAATAATAAGTTGCATTACGATCCTATCCGCAACAATATCGGGATCATCAGTCAAGCACATGAGATTTGAGTTTTTAGATCGATGACGGTTACAAAAGGCACATATAACACTCGGATTTTGATCTTTGCAATACAAAACACGGACATGGCGACGCACAGATACGACTAACAGATAGGGAATCCGACGATGTCGATGTCGATGTCGATGCCGATGCCGATGCCGATGTCGGGAGAGATGTCAGCGTCGCACGGTCAGATTAAGCAACAAACGAGCAGTCGATCGAGTTTTATATATATACAATTTTGTTATTGAGAACAAGCGATAATATTGTTTTTTTAACTAGATGTTGATGCGAAGATGAGCGGCACAGTAGACCGAATAATGAATCGGTTACATCTTATTACCAGCGTATCTTTCAGAAAGATTACATCACATCTTTAACAGTATCTGATAACACAATGATATAGTGTTCACGTTGCCCCTTGGCCTTTGTTTTGTTCAAGTGGCTCAGTTTGAAGCAATGTGTACCACTGTGCACCAGAGTAGCACCCGGACAGTTTCATAGGCCGTGTCGAAAGGCAGCAACAGTTGTTGCTGATGATGATATGACATGCTACTTATTTAATAATTATTGCTGCTGTGCGAGTTGCTGCTGTTGTTGAGTTTATATTTAAGTTTTCAGATTTCTTATCATAGCTGTTTTTATGTATTGATTTAGTATTTGATGATAACATCTTCACTATGAATGTGACCTCCTTTCATTCGAATGTTTTCGTCGCATGCAGACACATATACACACACACACACACACACACACACTTTAATAATAGACATTGATAAATATTTAAATAATTAAGTAATAATTTGAAATTCTAGCCCAATTCATGTTTATTTCCCCTTTTATTGCCTTTCAGTCATACTCAAAGATGTGAGCTTCAATATCATGTGCGAATTGCTGGAGTTCATGTATCAGGGCGTGGTGAATGTGAAGCACACGGAGCTGCAATCGTTCATGAAGATAGGACAGTTGCTGCAGATTAAGGGTCTGGCTACCAATTCAAACGCCTCGCCCGGCTCCAGTGGCTCAGAGAAGTCCGCTAGTCAAATGACCAATGTCGCTGGTGACGAACCCAACAACAGTAGTAACAGCAGCCACAACAACACCAGCAGCAACAGCAACAACAACAGCAATAATAATAACAACAACAACAACAACAACGGTAGCAGCAACAACAGCAAAGCGGAAGCGGATCATATTGACTCCAAGAACAGCACGCAAAGCAATTCACGGACTTCGACTGCCTCCCCGAATGGATGTCGTGGTTTGGTCAGCGATCCCAGTCATCTCTTTGCGCAGAGCAAACGCTCAGCTCCCGCGGAATTCAACAGCGATTCTCTGTCCATTTATTCGCGTAAGCAATTGCGTCGATCTTTGACGGAACATTCCGGCGCCGGGTGCAGTGAGAGTGGAGATAATGCGGACACGGCCAGCATGGAGAATGCCCTCAACTCGGAGGAGTTCTTTCTGCCACAAATACCGCACATCTCCATGGGCGAGTCGCGCTACGACCTAGGCAGTCTGAAGCGAGAGGGTGAGAATCATCATGGCGCTGGCGGTGCAGTTGGAAGTGGCAGCAGCAGTGCATCCTCCTCGACAGCGGTTGGTTCGCTGCGTAATCCTTTCACACCGGCCTTCAATCTGGACTATAATAACTTCTACAAGGCGGGCAACAGCAGCGGACCGAGCAGCTCCAACAATGTGTCCGGCCTTGGGGCCAGTGGTGGCAACAATGGAGGCAACAGCTTTGGAGTCAACGTTGGTCCTGCCACCGAATATCCCAATGAACTCTACATGCCTAGTGACTACACCAAGAACTTTGCCAATCACATGGACATTCCGTCAAGTAGGTGACGCATTTGCACAATATTCGTATACCACATCTATGTTGCATGCCACCATCTCGATTTTGATTTTAATTTAAAATGCCGGCTGTTTGGTTACATTCTTATCACTTTCCGCACTTATCACTAATACTAAACCCCATGTCCCACCTGTTACTAATATTCAGTGTTAACGAGGGATTAAAACAGGGATGGAAACCGGGATTATCATCCAACTGAATAATATTTAATACTCGGATTGATTGGGAGCACTATATGTAATTAGAAGCTGGTGGTTTCCATCTCTGGATTAACCAAATTATGGTAGTTAGTATATAGCTTATTGCCTGGATATGCTTTACTGATCCGCCCCGCCCCGCCCCGCCTCTCCTCCACTCGATCCGCCACGCCCACCTCGCAACCGTTAACGAGTTTCGTTCAATTCCCTGTATATAACATCCGTTAAGTGTCAAGCATTGTCGGTTACACCCTCCCCCACACCCAAGATTTGCCCACTAATGTTCCATAATTGTACGTATATTTGTTGCGGACGCTGCTTTCTGGATCGTTCAGATGGCAGCAACATGGTAATGCTGTCCACCACCTCGCTGCTCCATGGCAATTGCGTTTTCAATCGTAACAACACCGTCGCCACTCAGCAGGGCATGAAGACCTACTGGCTGTGCAAATCATATCGCATCAGCATGTGTCGGGCCAGATGCATCACCCATCTGGGCAGAATTATATCCGCCACCGGCGTTCACAATCACTTGCCCCATATGCGGGGCGGCAACTCCGGCGGGGGCTCCAGTGCCTGCAGTAGTACACAGGGTAGCAGCTCATCAACGACTGTCACGCCGAATCCCAATCCTGGACAGGCTAGCTACAGCGTCTCCGATGGTAGTCATATTATATCACCACCCGGCGTAGAAATTAGTCATGCGTCAGCGGGAAACAGTTCGAGTTCCCGGCTAAGTGCTAATCTATTTGGCAACCAGACGCCGACGTCGCCAGCATTGCCTGGAGGTCATGGCGGACACGGGAGTCATGGAGGTCATTCGGGCCCAATCTCGCATCATCATCACCACCATCTGACGCAGTCGCTGCCCAATCTGCTGGTACAGCATCACACTCCCCACGGCACCATGGAGCAGCATGGCATGGGAGGTAATCCGCCGCCGCCGCCACCGCCAACGAGCAACAGCGTCATACAGAATATTATGCACAATCCCAATTTAATGCATTTGCCAATGCAACCGCATCCGCATCCGCATCCACATGCACATCATCACCAGCAGCAACAGCAGCACTCGCCACATTCACAGCATCACCTGGAACTGGGTGCTGGATCGGTGATGTTGCCACTTTCTCCTGCCCACATGCAACAGAGTCCGCAGTCGAACAGAAGCAGCCACTCCATGCATGCCACCGAATCCCCGCTGGGCATGAAGAGTCCTCCGCCGCCACAGTCACAGCCACAGCCAACCAGCAGCCATGTGGACACCGAGCAGCGGCAGCATGTTGACATCAATGCAACTGCAGATGGATCTGCGGAGAGCGCGGCGAGTACGGCGCATGTGATTGACTCCATAACGATATCACCCGGAAGTGGTCACAACTTTAAGATCGAGAACATCTAAAAGGCTTCGTTTAGATAATAAGATGGAATTATTTATTGCGGCAGGAGCCGTTTAGTTAGTGTTTTTAGATGAAATTCAATACTATTTGTTTGATTGACATTGATTTGATTTGTTCTTATGTATTTATATATGATATATGTATGTATTATACTACTTACATATGTAATTATGTATGTATAAGTATTGTGAAATGCAAATGAAACATATGAATTGCAATCGATTTCGGGTTCTCTTTTCCTCGTTCCTCGTCAGGTAAGTGGTTACCTCATGGGATCTGCATGAGACAATAATGGGGATCATCTGTGAATGTCCAACACATCAAACATAACTCTCATATATTACCTAGACACCATACACCAACTCCAACACCCACACACCAACACACCAACACATACACATACGCTCAATTGTGCCAATCTTGTGTATATTATAGTCGCACCCGGCGAGCACTGGTTTCAAGGCAAGCTCGAGTTTATGCTGAGTCAGCGCGGCAAACCGTTATTGGTCCATGATGGCCACACATTCGGCATACAGTACGTGCGCAAGGATAAAAAATACTGGCAATGCAATTTGTCGCGTAAATTCAATTGCAAGGCACGCGTCACCACAACGGACACCGGCGAGATCATAGTTACCAACAACGAGCATTGTCACACGGAGATACGTCAGCATTTGCGCAAGGATTATCAGCGCAACAAGGTTATGATGAATGCGTTAATTAATCTGAGTACGAATCGTTTTGCCGATTTGCGACGTCAGAGCTTGGGGTTGGGCGCTTTGCCCTCCATGGTGCCGAATGCCCTAACCCAGGGGTCCCCTATTATCGATGAGGTAGTGCAGAATCTGCATGATCTAGCTAAGGCCTCTGCGGAGGCAACTCAGCAGCAGCAGAGGGCAAATGATGTGTTTAAATATGAAAATGATCAACCGTTGAACTGTGAATATCGTAACTCTGCTGCGCTGGAAGATATGGCACGTAGCTTTATGGCCAGTAAAACTACAGAAAATGACAATATAGCCAATGACTTGACTAAGGAAAATGAATGGAAGTGCAAAAATGAAGGGGACGATGCTCACCGATAGCTAGATCTGTTCAATTTTTTCAAATAGCGCGCATGCAGCGCTTATTTACGATAGCGATAACAGTGGCAGCAAGTTCCGATTAGCAAACGACACCTGGCGTTTATTTCACGCACTTTCGCTTTGGCGGTTTAGACTTTAATTTAAAAAAACCAAATTAAGTACAAAAAACCACGATTGCCAATTTTTTAAAGAAAATAATGTCTGTTTCTCGCTGGAAAGCAGCTAAATAAGTTTTTGGGGGCACTTTGGCAGTTTTATAAATATTAACAAAAAAAAAAGCTAAAACGTAAATAAAAAGATTTTAAATTTTTCTAGCAAAGGTACTTTTAAAATTGCTAGAACAAGCTAAATTGGCAAAAGTGGTACATACGGACAAGCATGCAATATAATACTCAAATAAAAGGACAGCGAAACCAAACTAATTCCAAAGAATTTAGATAATTAATAAATAAATGCAAATGTACTTCGACATTTGGACTAGCAAATATAAGGGAATTTAACTTTTTGCCATACGCATTAAGAAAAACCATGAATTATATTGTTTTATGTAATGTAAGTTTTACACTGTAATTACTTGAATTTTTTAATAAATTTTATATGTTCTTGGGTGTATATGTGTCTATGCTATTACAGAATGGGCTTAAATATTTATAACACGACTGAGCTTCTGAATACGATTAAGTAGAAGATCACCCTGTTTAATTGTAGCCTGATACTGCCAATTCTTGTTGTCGGGTCGATTCGTCTCCACAATGCCACCTACGCGATCCACCTTAGCATGCAAGCGGCCAGCCGCAATAAAACGTGCCAGCTCCTGATCGATATAGTCCACGGTGACGCCAAAGGACTCGGCCATATATTGCAGAGTGAGCGAGCGATATGACTCCAGCAATTGTGTGTATCCCAAGATGCGCATTTCACGCACATAGTACCGATAATGAGGATGGACGAGATAATCAGATCGCAGTTGCTTTTCCACCTGGGCTAAATGAACATAGAACTGCTCGTACTGGCAATTAAAGAGGGAAAACAAGAACTGTTTCACATCTGGCAGGCCATGCAGCACTTCCTGGATCTCAGATCCCTTAACCACCTTTTCGCGAAGCTCGTTGCGTGGCAAGGCGATCATGGATACATATACAGTGTAACGCACAAAAGTGGGATAGTCCATAAGCTCGTACGAGGTGAAGGTGCTGACAGTATCTAAGAAGAAGGTAGCCGCTGCCTTGAAGTCACGCACAGCAACCGAATATATGCCCTGGTACACCTTAAGGCGATTACGACGATCCCAGTCGCCACCCTCCTCGATTAAATACTTTGCTTTATCAATGTTGCGTGTTATTAAATCGTGATCCAAATAAAACAGACCAAGACGAATTAGATGGAAGACAATGTCCAGGCGGTGGCCTAAGGAAACTGTCTTTTCGTAGGTCTTGCGAAAGGCTGTTTCAGCAGCTGCCTTGTCACCAATGCGACACAGATACTCCGACTTTTTGAGGTTGGCCTCGCGTACCTCCATCTCGCCGAGATTCTTCTCGGCGTCTTCAATGGCGGCATCCAATTGTTCGATGGCAATACGGTTTTGTTCGCGCATACGTGTGAGCATCTCCTTGTCTACATTCCAGTTTAACTCGGTGCAGATATGCTCATACCATGGAGCCATATTATCCGCTCGAATGGCATCCAGCAATTTCGACTTGAGAACTACATCTTGTTTGTGCTCGGCAAGCGTCAGAAGGAACTTCGTTTGTGCCAGCTCCAAGTTTGGGTTTTTCTCCAGACCCTGTTCCTCAAGGTTTTCCGTTGGCATTTTTACTTTTATTTTTTATAACACGGAGCGATTAATTCAAACTGGAAAATAATTTCCGAATACAAATGAATTGTTTTTGTCAAAGCCGCAGAGTCATGTACGAACTAAAGTTGGCTGCGATTCTCTAAACAGTGCTGAAAAATTCTGTTTTTGAAATCAATTAATATCGAGAAGGGCAATAGTTCCAGATCAGACTTATAGATCTGGCAAAGCTAAAATAAATAGCATTTTTTCTGCCAGGTGGCAACATCTTACTAAGAAGCTGGCAGCACTGATCCGAAAAAAGGGGAGGGGAGCCAGCAATTGATTTTTTTGTGGAAAAGTTGATAAGTGGGTCCTAAATTTGTTGAAAATTTTGGGTAAACAGCGTAGCGCTACTTGTACTAAGAACGAATTGTCATAAATACAGTGTTTTGGGCCTAGACGGTGCACATAATGATTGGTGGTTTGTTCGTTTACAACCACAAGGGTGAGGTTTTAATCTCCCGAGTTTATCGCGATGACATCGGACGCAACGCCGTGGACGCTTTTCGGGTCAACGTCATCCATGCCCGGCAGCAGGTGCGCTCTCCAGTGACCAATATCGCTAGGACCAGCTTTTTCCATATTAAGGTATATGCCACGTCAACCGGATGTTTGCCCGAGTTATAATCACAACCAATTCTCCGCCTCTTTTTAGCGTGCCAACATTTGGTTGGCTGCGGTCACTAAGCAGAATGTTAATGCTGCAATGGTATTTGAGTTCTTACTGAAGATCATTGAGGTGATGCAGTCTTACTTTGGTAAGATCTCTGAAGAGAACATCAAGAACAACTTTGTGCTCATTTATGAGTTGCTGGACGAGATTCTGGACTTTGGCTATCCGCAAAATACGGATTCGGGCACTCTGAAGACGTTCATCACGCAACAGGGTATCAAGTCGGCCACCAAGGAGGAGCAAATGCAAATTACCTCACAAGTGACTGGTCAAATTGGCTGGAGACGTGAGGGCATTAAATATCGACGAAACGAGTTGTTCCTGGATGTGCTCGAATATGTCAATCTACTGATGAGTCCACAAGGTCAGGTTCTGTCTGCTCACGTTGCCGGCAAGGTTGTCATGAAGTCTTATTTGTCAGGTGAGTGCATTCACAATTAGTAACATATTAATTAATAATAATTTTTTCGCTAATTGCTTTACAGGCATGCCCGAGTGCAAGTTTGGCATCAACGATAAAATTGTTATGGAATCAAAGGGCAGGGGAATATCGGGCAATTCGGAAGCAGAGACATCGCGCTCAGGAAAGCCGGTGGTTGTGATTGACGATTGTCAATTTCATCAGTGCGTCAAGCTGAGCAAATTCGAGACGGAGCACTCGATTAGCTTTATACCGCCAGACGGTGAATTTGAACTTATGCGTTATCGCACAACAAAAGACATTTCATTGCCATTCCGTGTTATACCGCTGGTGCGAGAAGTGGGCCGCACAAAGATGGAGGTGAAGGTGGTACTCAAGTCAAATTTCAAGCCATCACTGCTTGGCCAGAAGATCGAGGTGAAAATTCCGACTCCACTCAACACTTCGGGTGTGCAATTGATTTGTCTAAAGGGGAAGGCCAAATACAAGGCTTCGGAAAATGCGATTGTATGGAAAATTAAACGAATGGCAGGCATGAAAGAAACTCAGTTGTCAGCGGAAATTGAGCTCCTTGAGACGGATACCAAAAAGAAATGGACACGTCCACCAATATCAATGAACTTCGAGGTGCCATTCGCACCTTCAGGCTTTAAAGTGCGCTATTTGAAAGTGTTTGAACCGAAGCTTAACTACTCCGACCACGATGTGGTCAAATGGGTACGCTACATTGGACGCAGCGGTCTGTACGAAACACGTTGTTAAGTGAAGAGAGCTCCCCCAAAAGCAATCGAGCAAGTGGACGACATTATATTTATATGTTGAATTTAATAGAAAACTGAAGATGGAAACGTTTTTCATCATCAATCAAATTGAACAAATGTTGTCTCGTATTCCAAAATAAGTTCTTCAGCAACGGGCACCAATGATGTGGTCCATCCTACAATGCATACACATAGAGTTTATGTACGCACAACTTTGTGCTTGTGACGATGCATAATAATACATACATACCATTATATACTATTATTTACACTATTTTATATTATAATCAAATTGTTTATATTACGCCCTGGCGCGCGTCGCAAATCTCACGCTCTTGTTTTCTACTGTTGACTTTTAATTATGCTTTGTATTATTACATTAAAAAATCTATATTATTCTTGTGGATATTGAAATTTATCACACACATGTATTTAGTAAACCCTGTCAGTCGACGCTAATAATATTGATATTCAAAGTGTTAATAATAATATTCGAATGTTTAAATAAATAAATAGCATGATATATAAAGAAATATAAATACAATCATATATGACTGTATAAAGTTTTGGTCTACATCCGTTTCATTTATCTGTACAAAAAGTATTTTATAAACCTCTACATATATAACTGAGATATGTGGGTTATCGTATTGCAGACTAAATTTTGAAGTTAATTAACAAAAGCGCGACGGACACACACGACTATATACACCCGTATTCAGTTAGTCAAGCAATCAGATATGATATTACAAAATATAAGGAAGTATACTGAATATTATTATATCGGTTACAAATAAGTCTTGGAGTAAATGACCGTTTTATTTGGCAAAAAATATTACCTTTTCTATATACTTCCTAATTTTTTCTATTTAGAGCAAGATAAAAAGTAAAACAACAATAAACGACATTGCGTGGGACTATTGTAAAAACTAAAATACAAAGGTGTATATTGTATCATTGCCAAAGCAATTACTTTACCAACTATATATGTGTACATTTAGATACATATACATATATATATATATATACATACATATATATACATATATACCGGTTAACCGGTATTTATCTGCATACTCATGTACATTTGTACAATTTAGTTGTGCAAAGTTCATTTTTGATGTGTTCTTGCACATACATACACATACATATACAGACAATAGATATTATTTATAACAGTTACCAGGCCTTCAGTTTTCGTTATATTTTTTTTTCCTTAGATATTAATTAATTAAAGCAAACTAATCGTACATACATACATACATATATAGCATAAGTGTATGTGTGCAGTTTTGCATAAGTAGCAGGTGTTGTTATCGTCCAGTTGTCTTCTTATCATTAGCCTGAATCATTCCATGACCAAATTACGAAATTACCACGCTGATAAGAACTGACATCGGTATCGAAAAACAGTGATTTTTATTAATTTTTAATTTTCCACGTCGACTGGTCAGCTTAAGTGTGTAACGACAAGAAAATAAAATGAATGATCTTGTGCCAGATGTTGTGGACGAGTTGCTGCCCAAGGGTAAATTGCAAGTTAAATATGCGACGGGTGTGGCTGTCCAGGAGGGCAATGAACTGACGCCCACACAGGTGAAGGATGAGCCTCAGGTGACTTGGGAGGAGGAGCAGGGCCATCTATATACTCTGTTAATGGTGGATCCTGATGCTCCAAGTCGCGCTGATCCCAAGTACCGCGAGATCTTGCACTGGGCCGTCATAAACATTCCAGGGAACAAGTTGAATTTGGGCCAATCTCTGGCTGAGTACATTGGTTCTGGTCCGCCCGAAGGCTCAGGATTGCATCGTTACGTTTTCCTCCTGTATCGTCAGGATCAGAAGATAGAGAACTCTCAGCATATAGACAAACGGTGGGTGAATGTGAATGGATTACATAATAGCGTATTCTAATAAAGTGCTTCCAATTGCAGCTCTCGAGAGGGAAGAGTTAGCTTCAGTGCTCGCCAGTTTGCTGAGAAACATGGACTGGGTCACCCCATTGCTGGCAACTTCTACGAGGCACAGTACGATGACTATGTTCCCATTCTCCATAAGAGTTTCAGCGGCTGAAATTGTAAGATTATGTCGAATCTTCGTCCAGTCGTGGCAATAAAGTTAACCGGTGCACTTGATGGCACTATCAGCATAGACAATGTCTTTATCAATATCTTTATCTAGTGTGTGAGCATTGGGCCAAAAGTGCACGAAACTGATTAGGGCCATGATGATTTGGCAGTGGTAGTCGATGTGCCGGCAGATCAATAAATAGCGAAGCCGGCGGCAGCGAAATCAGAGTCACTGTCACATCGCCAGACAAAGCACATCAGCAACATGGACACCAGCGGTATCATTCCTGACATTATCGATGAGAAGCCAAAGGCCAAGGCAACTGTTGCCTTCCCCTCCGGTGCTCAAGCCGATCTCGGCAAGGAGCTGACTCCCACACAAGTGAAGGATCAGCCCACGATTAGCTGGGATGCCGAGGCTGGTGCTTTGTACACTCTGCTGATGGTTAATCCCGATGCACCCAGTCGCACCGATCCCAAGCTCCGTGAGGTCCTTCACTGGGCTGTCATCAACATTCCCGGCAGCAATGTCGCCGATGGTCAGGTGCTCGCCGAGTATGTCGGTGCTGGTCCAGCAGAGGGCAGCGGTCTCCACCGTTTTGTCTTCCTGATCTTCAAGCAGGGTGACAAGATCCCCAGTGAGAAGTTCATCTCCAAGACGTGAGTAGTCCCTACATTGTATATTTGATCTAAATAGATGACTTTCTTGCTTCTTCAGAACTCGCGAGGGTCGCCTTAACGTTAAGACTCGTGACTACATTTCCAAGTACAACTTTGGAGCTCCCGTGGCCGGTAACTTCTTCCAGGCCCAATATGATAGCTATGTGCCCACTCTTCTCGCCCAGGTCCAATAAATCACTTTCTGTCCAAATTATAAACTAATAAATTTTTTCATAAGCAAAATAAGTTTCACTTTATTATCTTGACTCCCCCCCTCCTGTTATTTATCTTTAAAAAAGTCAGAAACGAGCTTGTTAAACTCTTCGGCATATCGCAGGTGTATATTGTGCTTGCCTTCCGGGAACTCGTGGTATCGTGCAAGAGGCATTCGGTTTCTTAGCCAAGGTGCATGCTCAGCGGCAATAACGGGATCCTTCTTGCCATGAAGTATGAACGTGGGCGCCTTCACTTGGTCCACCTCATTGCAACAAATGTCACCGTTGCGGTGTTTGTAGAACTCACATTCGGCATCCGCCCATTCCGCCCACAACTTGGCAAAGCGCTCAACTCCATACACTTTCTCCATTGGCTCACGCATACGGGGTGACCACGTGGATACGTCTCGAATCTTTCCCAAAGCCTTGACTTCAGACTCACTTATGTATGCGCCCACGCCCCAAAAGGCCAATTTTTCCACAGAATCAGCATGACGAGCGGCTAAGACTATGGCTGTGATGCCACCATCGCTCCAACCGAGAATTGAGAACTTCGGTCTGTCGAGAGCACGCATCAACTTGAAAGCTGCCTCTGCATCGTTGTTGTAGAACTCAAGTCCGAATTTACGCTGCGGAGGGATCGACTTTCCATAGCCTGGGGGATCCCATGCAATAATCGTGTGATCCGGCAGCAGTTTGGGTAACTGCTCTATTTGTGGCCTAAAATCTGTCCAAGCCGAGCCCAGTGCACCAGGCATTAATAGCAAACTGCGCGATCCACTACCACATTCGACAATATGCAAGTCTCCAGTGCCCTGGATCTGGACTTTGCGCTCCGTGTGGAGAGATCGTGCAATGCGAGGCATCAAGCGACTCGTCAGACGTCCCAGTTGAGTGCCAAAGAGCATTACGTAAGCAGATAGAATTGGGGAAATTAACAATTGCTTAAAGTGCACTTTAAATTTGAGCGTTTTGTCTTTTGTTTGTGTATACACACATATACAGCTGCACCTGCCTTGTAAAGTGTTCGATAAGCGATTTGATAAACCGCTCAGCTGTAAATGCGCGATGACAACAACTTAAGCAGACGCCCGTTAAGCTTTCTGATTCACTTGTTTTATCAAATACATATACAGCTGTGCCTGTTTTCCAGCACTGTTCGATAAGTCGCCCGCGCATACAAAAGCTTAGCATTTTTCTGACGAAATGTAGAAATACAAAAAATTCATTTTTGTGAAATCGATTTTCATAGATCTTTTAAAAACGTTAAATTATCATAACTATGACAAAACATAATCGATTTCTTTCTGCAATTGGAAGTTACATATTTGATGTGCCGCCATCATAAACTCAAACAACAACAATAGCCACAACAGATTTATACCATGTCATCGATAGTTATATATAAACTGTCTTTATTTTTTATTGGCGAATAGGAAAAGTATATCGCCCGACCGCCTCAAGCTGTCGACCGAACGGTCAAGGCGCGCAATTGAAACACAAATTAAATTTTTTGAGAATGATTTGAATTTTTGATAAGATTATATTTAGCTTAACAATTTTCATACGAATTTAGATTAAATAGATGTTATAATATGGATGAATTCTCGCTGGTTGTCGCCCCTCCGTTAATGATTTTTTCAGCAATAATTTCTTTTTAAAAATGCATGCGAAATACCAGAAACTGATAATAAAAAGAATCACTAAACTGAGTATATGACCTACAATCAAGACCACGTCCCTCGTTCTCATTGGCTATTTGTTCAATTGAACTTATTCTGAACGTTACGTTACAAACTTCCTCTACTGTAACTGTTTGCCCGAATCACCTTGTCTGATGTCTTTCATTGCCTTTTGATAGACATCGCTTTAACATTCCATTGCCAGTTCAGCGCGTCGCAGCAGTTTGCTTGTGCGTCCAAAAGGACACTCGCGATTTAATATCCATAACTCTCGGGATTTATTAATAAATAGGAATTTGAATCATTCAGTAAATGCGTAATGACCAGTGCGTGCTCAAGAAAATGAGCAAATTGACGTTAATCCAATATAGACGTGTTGGCCTTGCAGTCCTTGTGTAAAATTGCATATTATAAGTAAGCTCCAAGCCAGAAGGAATCCTTCACTCAACCACATGCGAGTCAGCCACCCACACACAAGCACACGCACAGATACAGAGATTTGCATGTACAGATATACATGCATCAACAAATGCAAATGGAATTTGACGCCGTGCTGTCGAAGTTGTGTAGTGTATAATAAATGTCAAGGCATTTACACGAGTCGACGTTGTCGTCCCTGTAATGTGTATGTGAATGCATGTTCATACACACATACTTACATACATACATTTATCCTGTCCCTTCTAATACGCTTCGAATGGTGCAGGTTATGAACCTGCGTGTTCTCCGCTCATTACGCATGTGTGAGTGAGTGTGCGTACATGCACACATACATACATATGTATGTTAGTAGTACGCATACATACATGCCTCGTTGAAGGAATAGAGCTTTTAATTTTTGGCATTTTAATGCCCTACAACCAAAACAGAGGTCTTTCATTTCAGAAAAGATTAAGAGAACATTTAAAATTATCGAAATATAATTTCCCAAAAATAATTTTAATAGCATTACAGTAAACTTTAAGATTATAAACTGTGAAAATTGTTATTATTTGTTTACTTTTCACGCTATTGTAGAGTGTATGCTGTGTTGCCTATGCCTCAAGCCAGCGCACTTCGAGTAAACTGACGGAGCTTTCGTTATCCATTGGAAACACTGCGAAGAAATTAAGTTTGAAATTGCAGTTCAGTCTTGTCGTGAATGCAGCACAGATCGATATTAAAACCTCGAGCAGCGGGAAAAAATTCGACATATAATTTTTGTATCCCCGTTTGGGTAAAATCTCCAAAATTCAATTGCAACGCTGGATTTTAAAAACGAAACTACATGTAAATTCAAATCATTCACATTCCTAAAGTAAAAATTATAAGGCATAAAAAAGTGTGTTACGAATGAAAAAGAACAATTGTGTAAGCTAAATCAAATGCTTAAGCCAAATTAATTCTATACTAGAATCAATATTCAAATTATCATAATCAAAGAGTTAATAACTGTGCTTTAACAAATCTAGAAATGGTTTTAAGTGGCCCCCAAATTATTCGACCTGAGGACGCAATGAAAATTTTCGCCTACGTGAAGTGAAAATTTTTTCAGATTTTTAGTATGTACATGTACGTTGAAACGGTCGTGGACACCATTGCATCGGGTGGAGGAGGCGTCCGGCGAGCTTTTACCACCCCCATAGTCAGCTACATATTGTGCTGCTAACGGCTTTGTAACACGAAACAAATGGCCAAAGAAATGTGCACGCTACTGAGCAATTTGCTAAGCATTATGCAAATCAAGTGTAAAAAATGCCAAAAACTCAAAAATCATAGCAATAATACAAGAAAGTACAAAACACGGGAAAACTAACAAGAATAATAATATCTAATAAAGTCAACGGTGCGAATAAGTAACGTTAACAGAGCAATAACAGCCGCAGCCAACTTTGCGGCTCTGAGCTTTTCTCTCTTTAACTCACACTCACATTTTCAGGCTTTCTTGGCGTTCTCAGTGCTCTCACGCTCGACCGACGAACAAAAGTTCAATGAAAATTACACGCGCGGATAAAATTCCAAAGTATCTTCGTCTGTCGGTGTAGTAATAGTATACGAGTACACCAATACAAGGACACTTGCCAGAAACAGAAAGCTTCTCAGTCAAGGACTGGAATACGTAGGCGACATTTACGTTTTACGCGCGCAACTCTGAGTGTGCTTATCGGTAATAGTGTGTGTGTGTGAGTGTGCATGTGCATGTGCGTGTGTGTGTGAGCTTCAGCATATGTGAGGGAAAAGTGAATGAGCGCGCCAAGTGCAACATATCAGAGTTATTGAGATAGATACATATACAGAGATACATATATCTTCACGGACATCCTTCAAGGACTACACAAACTATGCATTTGAGGCCATGACAGCCCACAGCATTGAGAAGGCCCACAAAATGGACAGCGACCACGTTGCCGAAGAGCTGCTGTCCAAAAATAATACGCTGTTGATATCAGACGATAATAATAGCACGCGGCTATTGCCCGATCCAGTCGAATCATCTACTAAAGCCTGCTCCTCCGACTTACTGTTCAATAAGGCGCGTCGCCGACGAAGAGTTGCTCCTGATGAACGCAACCTGCGCACAGAGCACTCTCCTGAGCCCCTGCCTCCTCGGCCTCGGTCTCGTCCTCATCCAGATCCACGTCCTCGCTCGCGGCCACCTATAATGGTTGAGTACCGTCGTTCATACCGAGTGCTGATTGTTACAGCTCTCCTGGTTAGTCTGGTGGCCAGCTTTATAACGATCAGCGCTGGCTTTCCACTCGACGGCTCGCAGAGTTCATTCTACACCTTCCGCAAGTGGTACACTGGCTTAAACGGTACCCTGGAACTGGAATTTAAGACGGAGCAGCCCAATGGCCTGGTGCTCTATACCGATGATGGGGGCACCTACGATTTCTTTGAGCTCAAACTGGTTGAGGGCGCACTGCGTCTGCGCTATAATCTCGGCGGAGGCGCTCAAATCATAACGGTTGGCCGTGAGCTCCATGATGGCCATTGGCATAAGGTGCAGGTGCTTCGCAATGATGACCAGACCTCGTTGATTGTCGATGGCGTCTCACAGCAGCGTTCAACCAAGGGCAAAGAGTTCCAATTTGGCAAGTTTGCCAGCAACTCGGATGTCTACGTTGGTGGCATGCCCAACTGGTACAGCAGCAAGCTGGCTCTGCTCGCCCTACCCAGCGTCATCTTCGAGCCACGCTTCCGTGGCGCCATCCGCAATCTCGTCTATGCGGATCAACCAGGTGGCACCACCAGGCGACAGGAAATGAAGCAACCTCGCGACATCAAATGCGGCGATGCTCCCTGTGATCATGGCGAGATGCCGCCTCGAGAAAGAGGAATGAGGGTGAGTTTTAGCTAGAGTTTAATATCTATAAATTGAATTGTTAACTTTGCTGACTAAAAACGTTAAGAAGATAGACAAACTGTAATTGTTTGCAGAAATATTATTCTCGTAGGGTCGAGTGTATCTCAGATAGAGTTAAATTTGACTAGTTAAGCTACTCATCAACTATGAGGTAAGGATTAGGGTCTGCATTCGAAGGGCCTGGTGTTTTTAACGGGTTTCTTCGAAAGTTACATTAAATAACTAGAGATAATTCCTAAAATACAGGACATCCGATCTTCCCCGAGTTTCTCTTAACTATCCAATGAGTTGATTAAGTAGAAGACAGCTTTTCTGATTACTTTTTAAATCGAAGGAGTATTTAGCTGAGCTGAGTGGCTTAGCTGGAACTTTGTCCACAATAAGTTATAGCTCTTTTAATGCCTATGTTTAAGACACAACTTGACACCTTGCGATAATAATTCTCGCTGATTTGTCGACTGTCTCTAAAATATTTCCGTTTAAATTGTTGAAAACGTATTTGTTTCCCTCATTGCTCCTCCTGCTGCGTTATTAACGGGCTTCTGTGCTCCATCCATTTTAGGGGGTAAGGGGTGGAAACACGACCGACGCCTGTGAACGCAATGATCCGTGCCAGCATGGTGGCATATGTATATCAACTGATTCCGGTCCAATATGCGAGTGTCGTAATCTTGAGTACGATGGCCAGTATTGTGAGAAGGAGAAGGCGCCATCGGAAGCAACGTTCCGCGGTACACAGTTCCTTTCGTACGACTTGGGCCAGACGGGCGCGGAGCCCATTGTCAGTGCCCAAGACGCGATCTCTTTCTACTTTCGTACACGTCAGCCAAATGGACTGCTCTTCTACACGGGTCATGGCACCGACTACTTGAACTTGGCACTGCGCGATGGAGGCGTGTCGCTGACCATGGGTCTGGCCAATGGTAAGCAGGAGATGCACATAAAGCCATCGAAGGTGCGCTTCGATGATCATCAGTGGCACAAGGTGACCGTGCATCGACGCATCCAGGAGATCTCGTCCATAACCAGCTTCTGTCGGGTGCGTATTTCCAACGAGTTGTCTTGGTGGTAATTTAATGATGAGGATTCCATTCCCAGCTCGTCACTGTGGTGGATGATGTTTACACGGATCATTCGCACATCGCTGGCAAGTTTACCATGTTGTCCTCCTCCCGGGTCTATGTCGGAGGCGCGGTCAATCCTCGTGCCTTGCTCGGCGCTCGTGTTCACAACAATTTTGTGGGTTGCCTGAGGAAAGTGGAGTTCTCGGCCGACACATTGAACCTGAATCTCATTGATTTGGCCAAAAGTGGCTCCAAGTTGATACAGGTGGCCGGCAGCTTGGAATATCAGTGTCCAAGCGGTGATCCTCAGGATCCAGTCACATTTACCACGCGGGAATCTCACTTGGTAAGAGAATTACGTTAACCACAATGCTTCTATTGCCTTCATGTCTGTTTTATAGGTCTTGCCGCCGTGGGAGACGGGCAAACAGAGCTCGATCAGCTTCAAATTCCGGACCAAGGAACCCAATGGCATCATCATCCTGGCAACTGGATCCAAGCAGCCCCGTGCCAAGAACGTAAGCGACAAAATGATCAAAATGCACTCGATCTCGTGCTAATTCCACATTCCTATCCACAGCCCGTGCTGATTGCCATTGAGCTGCTCAACGGCCACATCTACATACATCTGGACTTGGGCTCGGGAGCATCAAAGATACGCGCCTCACGTCGACGGGTCGACGACGGCGACTGGCATGATCTCATCCTGCGACGCAATGGTCGCGATGCCAAGGTGGCTGTGGATGGCATTTGGAATGATTTCCGTACACCTGGAGACGGCACCATTCTTGAGCTGGACGGTCACATGTATGTGGGTGGTGTTGGGCCGGCCTACAACAGCGTCGCCTGGCCAGCGGCCATTTGGACGGCGACTCTGCGACAGGGATTTGTGGGCTGCTTGCGTGACCTCGTGCTCAGCGGCAAGGCGATCGATATTGCGGCCTTTGCACGCGTACAGGACTCAGGTACATAAGCACATAAGAACATTCATATTACATGCATTCAGTACATACATTCATCTCGCAGAGGGTATTAGAATTTCAAGGTCAGGACATCATTTGAGTCCATGTGCATAGACAGCTTTTCAGTGTTAAATCTGTATTCCTGTAACATGATATAATTCATTCTTATATCGAAACCGGACCAATGAGATTGATATTATTATTATATTAAATTATCCTAACGCTTTCAAAAATTATGGTTCGATTAGAACATAATTTATTTATTCTAATAATGTCGTAATTTAAGGAAATATATCAGCCGAACTCACAATATGTGTATCTAATAATATCTTATAAATTCTGACGAAGTTTTCTCAAGATCGGATTAGAATTTCCAGGTCACGACATCAATTTTAGTTCATGTGCATAGACAGCTTTTCAGTCTTAAATCTGTATTCCTGTAACATGATATAATTCTTTCTTATATCGGAACCGGTCCAATGAGATTGTTATTATTATTATATTAAATTATCCTAACGCTCTTATAAATATTGTTTCAATTAGAACATAATTTCTTTATTCTAACGTTAGAATGAATAACGTGATATAAGGAAACTCACAATATGTGTATCCAATAATATCTTATAAATTCTGACGAAGTTTTCTCGAGATCGGATTAGAATTTCAAGGTCAGGACATCAATTTTAGTCCATGTGCATAGACAGCTTTTCAGTCTTAAATCTGTATTCCTGTAACATGATATAATTCACTCTTATATCGGAACCGGACCAATGAGATTGATATTATTATATTAAATTATCCTAACGCTCTTATAAATTTTGTTTCAATTAGAACATAATTTCTTTATTCTAACGTTAGAATGAATAACGTGATTTAAGGAAATATATCAGCCGAACTCACAATATGTGTATCTAATAATATTATATAAATTCTGACGAAGTTTTCTCAAGATCGGAGTAACATATATCATAGCTTCCATAGGATCGATCTGTCAAAATCAAAGTTAAGTAAATAAAATATTTTATTTCTGCAAAAATGTTAGCAAAACTCACAAGCTTTGTTTATAACCCACCTTAATGAAATCAAAACACTTAATATAGTAATCAGACAGAATTCCAGTAGGAACAATCAGTGGAAAATTAAGAATATGTATATTTTGTTTTGTTTTCGAGATTATTGAAACATGGAAATTAAAGAAACCTTTAACCGCAAGAGTGTTAAATCTTCGGGGTATAACGAATATAACCTTGCTTTGCTGTATATATACATATATTCATATACTAACTAGGTCGGTTTTGGGTAATGACCTGAGCGTGTTTATGGTATTTGCCTTTACAGCTTCAGTGAAACCATCGTGTCATGTGCAGGGCAATGTTTGCACTGGCAATCCCTGCCTGAATGGCGGCACCTGCCTCGAGGGCTGGAATCGACCGATTTGCGACTGCTCGGCCACACTCTATGGAGGACCAACCTGTGGACGGGAACTGGCCACGTTGGCCTTTAATGGCAGTCAGCACATGACCATTTGGCTGGCCAATGGCCAAGGGACTAAGACGCAAACCGAGGAGCTAATCATACGTTTTAAGACATCGCGTCCGGCGGGTTTGTTGCTCTTGACCAGCGCCGAATCCAATTCCCCGGATCGACTAGAGATTGCCCTAGTGGCAGGTCGAATACGTGCCAGTGTCCGGCTCAGCGATCGGGAGAAGGTAAAATACTCTAGTTGTAGATACAAATATGTAGATATTTTTGAATACAGATATGCATAAATATTAAGCCAATCAACTGCTGCACAATTAATCTATGTTTGCTCAATCCTCGACAGAACCTGCTCGCTGGCCAGTCGGTGCTCAATGACAATAATTGGCACACCATACGATTCTCACGTAGAGCATCGAATCTTCGTCTACAAGTCGACGGGGCTCCCCCCGTCAGGGGTATGTTATGTATGTATCAACAGCACATCTATTGCCCTACTACGTGTCGTGCCGTGTCGTTTTTTTTAAAGGAAACTCCCCATTCTCGAGTCTCCTGCTATGCATATACTAAGTTTACATACTTATGTCATGTTGATGATTGTTAGATTTCAATTTGAAGTGCCCCCAAGCGCAAGAACAAGTTCAGGCCAGACCAAGATTAAAATAATCAAAATTATACATGTGTATATATAGACCCTCCTCCCTAATCCCCTTGTCCAAAGGTGTGTGAAGGTGCCAGGAAGTCTAAAGAATTCTTTCAAAAATAATAGAAAAATGAGGAAGATTGAAGCAACGGTATTTAAGTTTTTCTTAAACGTTTAACTTTTCATTTGAGAGCTTTTTAGTTAAATCCAATTGACATACACACAACAAATAACACACTCAAACACACACACACACAAAGTGGTAAAGGCCAATAAAAGCTAAAAGCAAATGTTACATTTAATAAACTTTTGGTTTTCCCCGAAAAACATTATCTATGACATTTTCTCATAAAAATTCACAGCATTTCAAAAGCTTGAATAGCTGAGATAGATTTGAACATCACATACTCGTATTCGTACTCGTATACTCATTCGATCACATTCACTTTAACCAATACACCCAAAAAACCGAAAAAAAAAAAACAACTCGTACATTGTAAGGCTCTTTCACCTATTTAATTAACAAATCTTTCAACTCAACTCAACTTTTCCACTCCATTTAATTGCTTTGTTGTGTTATTCTTTTTTAATTGATAAAAATTATTAAAAGATTCTTCGTTAAGACTTGCCCATTTGAATAATCATTAATTAATCATTAATATGTTAACTTGCCAATCTCATTATACTTACAAAAATATCATTATTAAACAATTCATTTTTTTGACTCTCGTAAGTTATTTGAGACTTTTCAAACATCTTGATGTTGTGTTTTCATTTGCGATTATTCTAATCTGCCCCCACTCCTTAAACTATACTATGTTTGATTTTGTGACAATCCCAACCAAAAAAAAAACCCAATAATTAGCAAGAGTGTGCCAAACAGTTAAAAAAAAGATATATAAATAAATAAATATACTATGTATTTATGTGCCACAGATAAGAAAAGTATTCGATAAGGTGTACAGATGCTATAAATCGCATTGAATGTTATAAATATATGAATTTTGATTGTCTTGTAAATTGTTATGTCCACGATAAATATCATAAAGATCATATTGAAGTACTTTCTTTCAATTACTTTGGATTACTTTTCACAATTGATATTAACTAGGAATTGAATTAAAGTTAACATCAATTGTTGTAAATTACTTTCTGCTTTTCGTTTATAATTTTTACTTTGATTTATTATAGTTTCGATGTAAATATCAAAGATTTGTACTTGCAGGCATAAACAGTTCAAAAGTGTGTGTATATTATTAATATTTAATTTAACGACGTGAACAAGTTCGATTCAGGAGTGTTAAATTAAAACATACATATAATTTAGAGAAGTACAAGCATAACAATAACAACAATTACAACAAACCGTAACAGCAACAATAATAACAACAAGTACTTTCAGTTGTACTTGTTCTTAAATGAAAAACAATGTCAAATGCAAATGCAAATGCAAATGCAATTTTCTTATCACAGATTGTGATCTTAATGACCTTTTCTATTTCAAATTGCAAGCAACAGCAACCAAAGCGAAAGCGAAAGCGAAAACGAAAGCGAATGAGAAGAAATAAACATCGTAAATAATTTAAAATGTTTTTTTTTTTCGAGGCGAGAGTAAAAAAAATCGACACGCAAGAACTCGGTGAAACATTTTTTTGTCGAATCGCTCGATAAAGTCAACTCAAGGATGCAAGTGCGTGACAAACACACAAAAAGGAAACACGAAAAGCCAAAACCGAATAATACGGAAAATGGAAATGCAAATGAAAATGAAAATGAAAATGGGAAAATTGTTAAAGCACGCGAGTCGCGACTTATTGAGACGAGAAGGCAAAACAATGTTTGGAAGCACCCAGGGCTGTAATTTTGCACCATTTAATATGTAATTAGCTTTGTGTTAAGTAAACTATGTACTCGTTACTACAATAACAACAACTACAACTTTAGTTCAGTAACAACAATAAACGCAACTAAGCGTGTCTAAAACGTACAAATTAGTTTCGCATTTTGTGTAAGTGTACAAATGTGCAACTTGGCCGACAAACGATAAACGACATTGGCAACCACATGGCCTCCTTTCGGACCACGTTGGTTGCTCGTCTTGCCTGTGTTTAGGCCGGTCACATACTCGTACAGCGCACACACACTCTCGCACCCACTCAGATACATTTGCTGCACCACGGTTGTTATGTACGCGCACGCACACCAAATTGCACACACAAACACACACACTCACACAGAGGCACACACACACAAACTGACACACACAGAAACGCCCACACACGTCAGAGTTTGCATGTGCGCACCTGATATGAAATGAATAAAGTAAACACAATTAATAACTTTGAATAAATAAAATGAAAATCGCATGACTTGCTGCCACATGCCACAACATGCTCCACAATTAGCTCGATCTCTCTCTCTCTCTAACTCAACCAGACACACACACACTCTTTATGTCTGTCTCTCTTTCTCTCTACAGTTTTTTAGAAAAGTTTGGCACAATTCAAAGTACTTATAACTACTTACATACATATGTATATGTAATTGCGGCTAATTATATGGCTGACAAAGCAGCTGCAACATTTGTGTCCCACATTGCTTTCATTCTCTCTCCCTTTCTCTCTCTCACTCACTCACTCACTCCATCTCTTTATCTTTGTCCATATATCGCTTACTGCTGTCATATTTGCATGTTCAGATATGTCAATCATTTCCACGCTGAACCACGCGTCGTATGCGTAATGTAGTCGCTGCTCATTGGAGTCAAATGCACAATTCCTTGTACTCGTATTTATTAGATGTATTATTAGTCCAAAGCACAAACTTGCGACTCTCTTTGGGCCACATACACACACGCTCACACACACACACACACACACTTACATAACATAACATAACATAACATTACAGTTACTCAACAAATTACCAATCGATGTTTAGTTTCAATGTCGTTGAAGAGCAGCAAAAATGTGTACTTTAATTTTGGTTTACAACTGTATTTCTTTTATATTTTCGTATTATTTGTTTCTCTTATGATTTTGGCGCTTAGGTAAGAATAATAACAACACAATAAAAAGTTAACAAATTACAATTAATCGTTGTCTTCGGTTCTCATTGTTGTAGGCGTCTAGTTGCAACGTATTCTTAAGTTAAACTCTTTATTTTTGCTCAGTTATTCTATCAAGCAATGCACCTATCGAACAAATAATGTCACCGCTACAGTAAATACTCGTAAAAGTGAATGTTTATCACACACCAAAAAAAAAAAAATAAGCCACCAAAAATAATTATAGTTAGCAAAAAAAAAAAGGCAACAAAAGCATATGTACATCAACTATGTATGTATGTGTGTAGATATATATACTACGCACCCAACTCAATACTTAACTTAATTATTTATCTAATTAACTAACTAATTAACTACACTACAGATAATCTTCATTAAGTTACTTTCATTGTTTCGATCGAAAGTCGCATCAAAAGCTCAAAACATTTTCTCAGTTCTCAATTTATCGTTTGATATTCCACTTCTCTCTCTCTCTCTCTCTCTCTATAAATATATATATATACTTTACACCGGCATATATTTGTAGTCGAATGTATGCGAACTATCGTATAACTATCGTATAACTGCACCTTTCTTTAGTATGAACCCAAGCTGCATTGACAACAATTCTAGCCACTGTCAAAGACAGACACCAAAGTACAGCAACTGCTTGAAATGATTTGATTATGAATCGAATAACATACTATACTCGTACTTACTTAGCTCAATGTCTACTCAACTATATAATCAACTTACTACTACTAATACTACTACTACTACTACTACTACATATACTCGTATGCGTATGTGCTTCTTGTAACTAAAAAACCAAAACAAAAAACTTTCGTTTGTCACCAACAGAAACTCTTAAGTAATATAAATTTAATCCTTAACCAATACCAATACCCATGTATCCATATAACCAACTATCCATATATCCATTAATATATATATATATATACATACGATATGCCAATGTTAACGGTACTTTGCCTAGTCTAAATATTAAATATTAGAAACAAGCCCAGGCTGGCACATTTCCCATGCCCTTAACCCCCTTGAGCTTTATCGATCTATGCTGTATTCTTTGCACAGCTGAGACAATCCTTGGACGCCACAGCACCATGGAGATACGTTCGATCCATCTGGGTGGACTTTTCCATGCCGAGGAGGAGATACAAATGACCTCAACAATGCCGAATTTTGTGGGACAAATGCAGGGATTTATATTCAATGGACAGCGGTAAGTGTCACACATTTTCCCTTTTATTTATTGAAATTGTCTTTTGTTTAATATTTTAACATTAATTTAACAGAGCCGAATTAATGTTAAATATTTTTCATACCTAAAAGATATCAAAACTACATCTCATAGTTTTGAAAATACTTTTTTTTTAATGATCCACTCAAAGATAATGTCTGGTCTCGTTTTTATTTTCATTATATTCTAATTTTGAATTATCTGCCTAAATCCCAACAAAAGTACATTTAAAATACTGTAAAGATATACATAATGTTTTAAATAAACTTTAAATTACTTTTTATTTTCATTTTGCATAATTGTTTACCTACATTTAAATATATAAATATGATTTGATTAATTAATGTGGAAATTCCTTTTCAAAATCTCACACGGATTTTACATATTTGTTAAGTTTTAAATGGAATTGTTTCTATTGACACCAATACTCTTCTCCTCCTCGATCTTAGCTATTTGGACATAGTCAAGTCACTGGGGCCGGAGCTATCGGCGTTGCCAAGTGCCACCTTCAAGCTAACAGCAAGATTTGTAAACTCGCCGACTGGACAACCGTATCATGCAGCTACCTTCCGCTCCAAGCACTCCTACGTGGGTCTGGCCATGCTGAAGGCCTACACGAGCATCTCAATTGATTTCCGGTTCAAGACGGTGGAACCCAACGGTCTTTTGGTATTCAATGGAGGCAGACGTAACGACTTTGTGGCTGTGGAGCTGGTAAATGGACACATCCACTACACATTCGATTTGGGGGATGGGCCAGTCACCATGCGGGATAAGTCTCGCATTCACATGAACGACAATCGATGGCATCAGGTCAGCATTCGTCGACCTGGCCCAAAGACGCACACACTAACCGTGGATGATTCCTTTGAGATTATCACGCTGACTGGCAACAATATGCATCTCGAACTTGCGGGTATTCTTTACATTGGAGGCGTCTTCAAGGACATGTATTCGAAGTTGCCAGGCTCGATATCATCACGTTCCGGCTTCGAAGGTTGCCTGTCCTCATTGGACTTGGGAGATACCTCGCCCTCCCTAACAAGCGATGCGGTTGTGCCCAGCTCCCTGGTTGTCAGCGGCTGTGAGGGACCCACCAAGTGCAGCCAGAATGCGTGTGCCAATCGAGGCATCTGTGTCCAGCAGTGGAATACCTATGCCTGTGAATGCGACATGACCTCGTACACGGGACCGACCTGCTATGACGGTGGGTCCAATTTTATTTATTTCACATTTACTTATTTGGTTTTGCAATCTTGTTGCGAGAAACCCGAGAAAATGTATCTGAGTGAATTGGAAATTCCAGACACACTTTATTTTAGGTGTGGTATCTTAAATAGGAAAATGTGTATTTTAAAAATACATTTATAATCTGTAATTATTCATAATTCAATTCTAAGTTTTTAATCCAAAATATTATAGTTACTCACTATCAGTTTATTTTGGTTTTAATTATTTCAAATAAATCATACATTTTCATTATTATTTCTTAATTTTATCTAAAAAATTGAAATTGTGAGTAAATGGTTCAGCCAAAAAATAAATGAATAGTTCTTACTTTAAAAATAGTAATCGTAGGGTTATAGATAATGTTCAAAAAGTATATAGAAATATATCCTATTTATTGTGCTATACTCAAGTGTTATCTGTTCCCTTGCAGAATCGATTGCCTATGATTTTGGAAACAACAAGGGAATGGTGCAGTACAATTTTCCGGAGAATACACAGGCGGACACCGAGGAGGACAATATTGCACTAGGCTTCATCACGACGAAGCCGGATGCGGTCTTGCTGCGCGTTGAAAGTGCCACCACACAGGATTACATGGAACTGGAGATAGTCGAGGGCAATATATTTATGGTGTACAACATTGGAAGCGTGGATCTGCCGCTGGGCGAGATTGGCACCAAGGTCAATGACAATGCCTATCACGTAGTGCGATTCTCACGCAAAGGAGGCAACGCAACGCTTCAGCTGGACGACTACAATGTCCAAGCAGTGACTCCGCAGGGTAAGATTCATAATGGATCCATTTATGAGTACGAGTACGAGTAGTGCTAATGCTGGATTTCTGGATTTCGTAGGCCACCACTCGACCGTGTTCAATACCATGTCGAACATCCAAGTGGGAGGCAAGTTCAGTCGCAACGGTCGCACGAGGATCGAGCGTCCGTTTGCCGGGGTCATTGCCGGCTTGTCGGTTAACAAGCTGCGCATCCTGGATATGGCCGTCGAGCGCGATCCCCATATCACCATACGAGGAGATGTTCAATTGGTAACTGGAGTATTAGATAGAAATGATCTGCAGAGAATGCAGCAGGTTAGGGAATTTATTTGAAATTTTATTTGAATTCCTCTCTCAACTTTCAACTTTCCAAGTATTTTTCTCATCGTAAATAACAACGTTTATTCAAAATTCTTTCTTTAATGAAACAAACAAAAATATCAAAGCTAAATCAAAGAATATCGTATAATTATTCGCTTCATTTGCAATGTGAACCTTTTTTCCCCAGTTTCATTTTGAACGTGAAGAACTTGTTGATAATAATCGATCAGTTTATGGGGAAACTTGGTTCAGCATTCAAAAAAGAATAACTAATTAAAACTAAAGTCTTAGCTAATTATAAATGTATTACTAGTGTAAATGCCATATTTTTTATTTACTTCATTTGTTTTCTGTCAGTGACGTAATCGCTTTTAACCAGCACCAGCAATTAACCCCCAAGATATTGCCACTAATCTCAGCAATCTGATGTATATTTAATATTTATTCCTTAACGCACAGCATAATGCAATTATCTTATTGTGGATATGCATTAAACAATTAACAACTTATTCAAATATAGATACTCACCCACTCACAAACACACACACACATACATCGACATATATACAATAGTAATTAACAAATGCAGATAGTCTTGTATTCGTTTTATTCGCACTTTTGTACCCGTAATTCCATCATTTTAAAGATTTTTAAGAGCACTTCCGCTGCATGAATCTACACGTTAATTAGCACAAGATTACGCTAACTCTTACTACATCCCTGTACATACTATATACGAACATATTATTTTATCACATATACACACATATATATTTATATCACATATTATTATTATTATTATTATTATTATTATTATTATTATTATTATTATTATTATTATTATTATTATTATTATTATTATTATTATTATTATTATTATTATTATTATTATTATTATTATTATTATTATTATTATTATTATTATTATTATTATTATTATTATTATTATTATTATTATTATTATTATTATTATTATTATTAAGCTGTAATTAATATAATCGTTATCTAAAAGCATATATACAGATATTATATGCCCATCTAATTATTTGGCTTAAGTTATCTCGGTTTACGAAATATCGTCGCCAAAGATGTTTTCTTTTGAACAATAAGAGCTCGTCACACATACTACAACATTTACTCACACATATGCAAGTTTAATTGCACCTACTAATACCTAATACTACTCGTAATACAGTTAACATTCACTAAAACATACAATAACCGCTTTGCCAGTTCGGCGTTAGATCAACTGAGGTAAAATTAGACTTTGAATTCTACTCGACAGACGCCAGCTAGTGGTTATCCGGGTGCCATAGACGATCTGATATTCTCCGGAGCCGGATCCGGATGTCGCGGCGACGATGAGGACGAATGCACGCCGCCCTTCGAGTCGGGCAGTGGAGACGATCTCATAACTCCCGTCTATGTGCCACCGACAAAGCAGACGACGACAACACAGCAGGGCAACAGTCTCAGTGTCGATCGCAGCAGCAACAACAGCAACACAAGCAACAACAACAGCAACAACAACAACAGCAACAATGGCACAGAGCGTGCCTGCGATGATGAGGATTGTGTCCACGGATCTGGAGACTATGGCGAGACAACGGAACAGTTTACAGCGACCAGCACGGCAAAGGGCGCAGGTAAGTGGACAACAAAGTCAACTTGTATTGAATTATGTGTATTTCGTTTTGTTTTTTGCCAATGTGGTGTCATGTTGTCATTGACATTTGCATCACCACACACACACACACCAATACACACACGCCAACACACACAAGCACTCAAATCATCAGACACTATTAGCTAGACAAAATGTTAAACTTACATACATATGTAAACTTTAATGAATCAGTAGAATTAGCGTTGGGTTTCTTTCTAATTTAATGTATGTACGTATATAGTTAGCAGAACTGTAGAAAATACTGATTTAATTGCAATAAATATTCTTGTATTTACTACGAATAATAACAGCCGTATAACAACATAAAAAAATTGAAAGCAAATAATTCAATCATTTATTTATTTAATCTGAAAACATAATTTCGAATTGATTGCAATTTTTTACAGATCTGATAGTACATACCAGCATACATACATACACCCAAACACACACACAGCCACATACATACATACTTGTATACATTTATACATACGTTTGTATATTTGTGCCTATTTAAGCCGCTTTCTAGTCTTAATGTTTCTTGTTAGCAATCTCTTCATTCGGGTTTTTACTATGCGCTTTGAAGTATGCAATGATTTTTTGAAAACGCTTTTTTAACGCAAGTGCCAAAAGTACACAGAACTATAACTGTACATATACTCGTAACTACACATTATCTATCGTCTAGTTTGCAAAAATATTATATAAAATAAAACACTCACTCCACAGACATTGATCAGACCAAATCAAAAACTTTCAGCTCAGTTCAAATCCCCAATCAAAAATCGTTCTATCAACAAAAATCTCAAATAATCAGCCTCACTCTCGTGTCATCTTCTCAGTCTCAGATCAGCGCCATCCATTCAGTTGTTGATGATGCTTCCTTCTAAAGTAATTTGAACTGACAATGAGTACGCCTTATGTGTCTCTTTCAGAATGTGAACACATCTTCATATTTCTGACTGTGATTGCGCCTTGGATACTCTGTAAATTTACATAAATCAAAACCAAAAAAAATAAGAAACAAAACAAAACTAAACAAACTAAATTAAATGAAATGATCAAATCTATGCAATGAAACGTCTGTCTCAAGCAATGCACTTAGGCTAAGCTCCTAAAGTATTTACATATGTGTTTAGGCAGATACAGATACAGATACAAGATATCTATATGAGCAATTACCACCAACGAAGCAACAAGCATAATTATAATAATTTATATATATCAAAATATATATCTGCAACAACTACAACAACAACAAAAACAACAAATGCAATTACTCCTACAACAACCAACTACAACAACAAGCAACACAGCGATCATTAGCGTTTGAACGTTTGAACAGCGGTTAGGGGCGAAGATGAAGGAAGTCATATTAGATATTCTATATATATATACCATGGATCGCAAATAAGAGTTATGATTTCGATTTACCTTAAAACGTATAAGAATACGAAATTGTCAAATACTCTACTTTTTTAAATATCCCGGTATCTTGGAAAAGTATTAACTATTATATTCATTTTATATTTATAAAAATTTATTTTTCCTCCTATTTCATATCTAAATAAAAGAATTGAATACTTGGATTTTTTATTTAAATAACATATTAAAACTCGTATTTTCTACGTATATAATAAAAATTTACAGTAATTAGTTATTTTACAATTTGCTTATCAAAAAGGAAAATCGAGCTGAGATGTTTTTTAAAATTCTTAAATAAAGATATAAAAAATCATTTTTGGTTTTTAAATTAATTTTTTAAAAAGTTATATGCATTGCGGTCCCTGATATATGAAATCTATATATATATATATATATATATATATATATATATAGACGTGTGTGTATTTATGTGTATACTAGTCGAAAAGCACTCGTAATTTTTGCATAGTTATAGTTATAGTTTACATAGGAAACTTACATGTATATATATGTATTCCAAATGTACATATCAACCAGTCGAAGCACAGCATATCTCTCTCAATATCTCTATCTGTCTCTATCTCTCTCACTCTGTCTAACTCTATCTGTCTCGTAATTTATGTTCAATAAACTATGATAATTAATTGCAAGCGGCGTAAATAATGTATTTTGTCGGGTGGGGCACACACACACACACACACACACGCAGACACACTCACACACACACACACACTCCTGTAGATAACTTTGAAGATAGATACATAAAATGAAGAACATTAAAAACTGCTGCTAACCACTTGCAGAGTCCAATAATGAGCTGGTAACCGCATCGACAACTGGACGCAGCAGCGATGTCACCACGGAGCAACAACAACACAGCAGCAGCAGCAGCAGTAGCAGCAGCAGCAACAACCTTGGCAGCAGCAGCACCACCAGCTATATGACAACCATGTCGAGTGCCGGCAGCAGCAGCACCTCTTTCAGCAATCCGAGCACCACCAGCAGCATGGGCACCACCTCCACACAGCGCACCACCAGCAGCTCGAGCAGCACGACAACTACAACGACAACAACCACGACCAGCACCACACCAGTGCCGGAGACACGCACCACCGTGACGGAGCGTGAAACCACGCCCGATATTTACGTGGCGATAGGAGGCGGAGTTGGAGGAGGCGGTTCACATCGTGATCATGAGCGTATACAATTGCCCGATGATCACCAGATGCCGCCGATGCCACCGCCATTGCCACCGCAGCCAGATCCTCCGCCGTACGGTCCGTACGGTGGCAATACCTACAACAGCAACGTGAACAACTATCGACCCAAGGGCAAAGGCGGACGCATCAACTCCATTGAGGAGGAGCGCACAGCGATGATCATTGGCATTGTGGCTGGCATACTAATAGCCGTTATCCTGGTCATATTGCTGGTGCTGTGGCTCAAGTCCAACGGCGATCGTGGCTACAAGACGGAGAGTGAGAAGGCCGCAGCCTATGGTTCGCATAATCCGAATGCAGCCCTCTTGGGCAACACCAGCACCAATGGCTCGTATCATCAGCAGAGGCAGCACCATCAGATGGCCGGACAACATCATGGACAACAGCAGCATCAGCAGCAGCAGCTGCAGCAACAACAGCACCACAATGGACACAACAATGGTGGTGGTGGCGGTGGCGGTGGTGCCGCTGGTGGTGGTGGCATGATGTCCAGTGGCAGCGGCTCCCTCGGCTATGGCAGCGATGGTAGACCACAGATGGCAGGTCTCGTGCAGCCAAAGGCCAAGAAACGCGACTCCAAGGATGTCAAGGAGTGGTATGTCTAAGTAAAGTGCAACAAATGAACAGCGTCAAATTAGCAATAAATACAAACACAAGCATACATACAACAAAAGCCATAACAACATTTATTTAGTTATTTATTCATAACCCTCATGACGTTAATTACACACATTGACAAAGTGTACAAATGACGGAAGGATAATAAGCGGACACCGCACGGATTGGTTTATTTAGGCAATAATGTTAGCACGGATAAAAGAAACACACACACACAGATACTTTAGCTGCATATGCATTAAGTTTTAAAGGCATTGAATCAAGCTGACAGAAAACTTTACAAAAATAAACGAAAACAGAAGAAAAAGAATAAAAAATATATAATTATGAATTTTGAGCAAAAATTATGCTTAAGAAATTATAGCTTCGAACTCAAGACTTGCTAATGAAAAACCAAAAAATTGAAAATAAAAAAAAACTATCACACGACGCAGCGTATGAATATATACACAGTATGTATATTATCATTGTTATAGTAAACAAATTATGCCACTAGCCAATCAAATAATTGTGTATAATATTTCGCTACCAAAGTATGAGATTGAAAAGTTAAATGATCGAAAGATGAAAGATGAATAATAATTCAAGCATACAAGCAAAATTTAGCGAAAAATTCAATGTAAACGTAATTTAAACATACCTACAATAATTACTTAAACACATACTAATATTATTATATAAATATAAATATAAATACATCAAATTCTATAAGCAGTTTCTGTTTGTTGCGTAAACAGCGTGTAAAGTTATCAAATGTGGTGCTGTAATCTAATGAATGTCGCAGGCAGCGTACAATTTAATGCTGTTTATTCTAGTAATGTAGTAACGATAACACTAATGAATATGTTAATGATACTGCTAATGAAAATAATAATGAAAGGAAAAGAACAAAAAACATTGCTGAAATGCAAGAATCTCTGTTAAATGATTGTTTAATTCAATTGAAACTGGCTTTAATTAGTTAATTGAAATATGATGGCAAAAGAAACAAGAAACCAATCGATGAACTGTAGAACCCTTTGCTTTAGTTGAATTTTAATATATGCTATATATCTATATATATATATGTATATAGATTGCATGTATATGTAACGCGACTTTCTCGTTTGCTTGAAACAAACTCAATGTTGAGTTTACCAAACGATAGTAATTTTGTTGTAAAAACCCAAGATATATACTTTTAATACAATGTATATGTATTTGAGACTATATATTGTCATAGATTTCTCTATGCAGTATGAACTCGGACATATCAATTAACAAGACACCAACACCAATACACACACACACACACACACACACACTCAGAGACATGACACGCGACACTGAAGCGAACCTACCTAGCTTTTTTACAAAATGTGAGCAAAAATTACTTTACAGCTAACAAAAAATGAAAAAATGAAAATGATGAAATGAAAATGATAAAATGAGAATGATAACGAAATCAAGCAACAATTTTACAGTATTAGAGCCGCTTTATGCGTATTTTTCGAGGCTTACGTGACGTATACACAATCAGCAGCTGCAACTAACAATAAGACAACTCACACAGACACAGACGCAGACACATACACACCTATACACACACATCACATACATATACATTTAAGTTAACATTTACAATCAGAAAATATATCATTTTGAAGCGCTTTCTATGATTTTGCAGCTATTCCTACAAATCTTTACACATTTGCATATATACTTATGTACATATGTATGTAAAATGAACTTATACACGCACACACACACACACACTTAGACACGCAGAGAAACATCTGTGTTCTTATTAGCTGAATTCCCTTATTCATTCTTGTCCTGAATTTTTCATAACCAATCGACGGTTTATCCCATTATCGAATGAACTATTTATACATATACATATATGTATATACATATTTACATATACATATTGTATAATTAACACCTAACTACATATATATACTGCATTTGAACAACTTTTTGATATATTTTCGAGTGTTTTGAAACCTCAACTTGTATACAACCGAAATACCACATGACAAACTAGCGAATCTAGCGAAAGGACACATAGGACAATTTCAAAAAAAAAAACAACAACACAATACTATGCACACATATTTATACATATATATACTATACAAATGAAATCAACAAAAACCCTACTTACATACTGATACATTCATATATACTATACTCTACTCTTTATATATACCTATACATAAAAAACAAGCAAACATGCATATTACATACGATATAATGTAAAATGAATTATTATTATTAATATTATTATTATGTATGTCCCTTCAAATTGATAATTAATTGATAACAATTTCAAAGCCTGTTATTAACTATTAAAAGTTCCCACTTAATAATATGTATGTAACAAACACTCTCCAATGGCTACGACAAAAATTTCTAACTTCACAATGTTAATGCTGCACAAGGTAAACTCTGCATTTAAAACAACCACAAAGTTTATTCATTTCGATAGAAAATATTTCAAACTTTTGCCTTGCGATTATTAAAAGTGCACACGAAAAACCGAAAATTAAAAGAAAATTCTACACGCCATGCAAATTGTTTAAAACCAATATTGAAAAAAGATTAAATCATTACAGATCCCAATTTAATATATTGAATAATGTTTTATGTGTATAAAAAACATAAAAGATAAGAGGCAAGGCAAGTACAGTTAGTATAAAGAGTAACAGTAACTTAGTTAAAGCATGTAATAGTTGAAAGGTCATAGGAACAGATAAATGCGAATGAAATGCAAACAATGTATCGATACAACTTAAATTTACATTCATACATATATTCATATATGTATCTATATAGGCTTAATATCATTGTTATCTAATATATATATACGAAATCAACACACACCCAAAACACACACATATACCCAGTATATAACTACAAAGAATATGTAATGGCTGTGCAGCGCTGCAGTTGAGCCTACATATATATTATAAAAACAAATCGTAACGTGTATGTACATGTAGCGGCAGTGATTGTTAATGAAATTGCTTTGTTTTATGTTAGATTTTATAATTTATGAGAAAGATAAATGGTATAAAAATGCAAACAAATACAGAATGACTGACAAAACACAGAATTATAACATTGCATATAATAAATAAAATAAAAGTATGAAAAAAAACGATTCATTTTAATTTCGAATATAACGGCGCTGATTAATACCCAACATACCGAATATGAAATTTTTTTGCTTTTTCTTTGTGGTTGGTTTTGGAAAACAAATATAAACATCTTTATTTTTACAACAAGATACAAAACCCTCGAACTTTAAAAATTGTTAGGAATATCAGTAAAACAGCAAAGTTGGCAACAGTGGTTGGGTGCCATGCCAACCAGCTTTTTTTAGTGTGCTCGAATCATAATGGGGAATCAACTGAACCAAAAGACATACAATCCGGAATTTAGTTCGTTTGTTCATATAAGTGAAGCGTTAATCAGAGCTTATTCTGAATGATTAAATAAACTCCGATTCCTGCAGACAGAAAATACAAAGTTTTTAAATAGTTTGGCAATAAATGAATAATCTGATGAACATTTATTGCTTGCTTTAGTTGCTTGCTTGCGAAAAGTTCTACTTTCAATAATTATGAAAAGCATTCGAAAAATATAATTTTTGGAAGGAATCTCTAGAGCTGAAAAATGATCCAACTTCGTTTGAAAGGTCTGGCAACGTCCAAATAAAGACAACTTTTCTTCGATCAGGTGGCAACGTCTTGAACTTGATACACTGCGTGACTAAAAATTGAAATTATTTTTTATTAGTTATAAAAATTTAGCACAAACCAATATGGCTGCAACCGCAAATAATACCGCAAAGACAGAGATGATTGATCTCACCAAACTCAGTCCGGACCAACTGATGCAAATCAAACAAGAGTTTGACCAGGTGAGTGAGCGAGTGTGAGTCGCGTGTGGGTGTGAGATTTAGTCACAGTGGGAACGAGAACGAAATGGCACATGTTACAATTAACCGATTTTATGCCGGGCTGATTAGGAGATGAGCAATATAAAGGACTCACTGTCGACTCTGCATGGCTGCAAAGCGAAATACGCTGGTTCTAAAGATGCCTTAGATGCGTTTCAGCCCGATTGGGAGAACCGTGAAATACTTGTGCCCCTCACTAGCAGCATGTACGTACCTGGACGCATTAAGGACCTCAATAACTTTATCATAGACATTGGCACCGGCTACTATATCGAAAAGGTAACTAGTACACATGTCTTAAAATATTAAAAATTTAAGTCTCCAATACCGGCTGTTTGCTTAACAGGACCTGGAGGGATCTAAGGACTATTTTAAGCGACGCGTCGAATACGTGCAGGAACAGATTGAAATAATTGAAATGATTCAATTGCAAAAAACGCGTTTTCTCAACTCTGTGATGGGGGTGCTGGAGGTGAAACACGCAGCTGCCGCCAAAATGATTCAGCAACAACAGCAGGAGCAGCCAACTAAGCAGGGCGTTTAGACATGTGCATAGGATGCGCAGAACGATGATAAAAGATAATTAAATTATTCAACTGAAAAACAATATTTGTGCATTTAATTAACATATGTAGTTTATTAAATTGTTCAACTATTTTTTGGCTTCTTCCAATGCGTGGCTTAGCACCTTTACCTTCTGTTCATAGGCCGCTTTAAGATCCTACAACAAATTAATTATAATAATTAATGAGTGTTATCTTTCTACAGAGTTGGAAGCCTTATCTCACCTTGAATATTTTCGACTGTGTGTCATATTCTGCGCGTAGTTTATCGTAAACGCCCTTCGATATGACGAGTTTCTTTTCAGTCAACGCACACTTCTCTTGCTCGGCTTTAATCCACACTTGACTCTTCTCCAGTCGTGCCTGAGTGTGGTCGCACTCTGTGCTTTTCAGCTGCAACATGTCTTTGGTCACTTGCAGCACATCCTTGATTGAGTCAACCTGATTCTTAAGCACGGCAATCTGTTGTTCCTGTTGTTTGTTCACTTTCGTCTTTTCAAACAGCAATGTTTTGGCTTTGAGCAGCAGCTCCTCCTGTTCTTGTCGAGATTTTGGAGCTTCTGTGCCGCCCAGCATGACTGACTGTTTTAGCGACTGCTCCAAATTAGCGACTCGCTTCTTGAGTCGCTCGTTTTCGCATCTTGCATCCTTTTTGTTTAGAATATCTTTTCAGTTAATATTCACAGAATTGCTTTCGGAAACTAACCTCAAAATCTTTACGCAGAGCACCAATTCTTTTGCGAGATTCCTCTAGCAATGCCTGTTTCTCGCTCTCCAATGTGAAAACCATGTCGAGTAGCTCATTTTGTGACTGCCCGTTTGCCGTGTCCACTTCCGTCGCATTGTTGTTCAAATCGCCTCCAACGGCGCCTTCCAATGCATTTCCAGACATATTTCAAAAGTTTTTCTATAATTTTAACAAGTTCCCAGTTCAATTTCTTTACATGCCATGCGACTGCGGAATTTGTTTTCTTTTTTTTTTGTATTTATAGACGGTATAGATGCACGTCCTATTTATAGACTGTAGACTCTCCGTCTCTCTGAAACGTATTCTCTCTCTCATTGATATTCCATAAAATGAAAACATTGTCTAGATATTAGTTTTGCATACGCCGCAGCATATTTTGAAGTTCCATTTATTATGCATATTAAGTGAATGAGAAAAGTTGATTAATGGTGCGGGATTAATACAAATCGCAGTAAGCAATCAAACAATTAAATTGTTATTACAAATAAATGGGAGGGTGGGGCGAAAGTGATACATAAGATTAAATGCCTAATCAAGTAAAAGAAATGATAGTAGCGGTGTTAAGTATAACTTTTAACTTTAACCATCCAGTTCGCCGGCAGCACAGGCATCAGCGTAGCTCTTGCCGCTCTTATCCTCGGGATTTAGCTTGATCATGTCGTCAATACGCAAAATTGTGATGGCTGCTTCGGTGGCGAACTTCAACGATTTGATCTTTGACATGGCTGGCTCGAGGACGCCGGCCTTCTTGTTGTCTCGCACTACGCCCTCAATTAGATCCAAGCCGGTCCACTTGAGCTCGCCATTTTTGCTATTTGTCTGGCTGGAGTTGTGGTAGGAACGCAACTTGGCTACCAAATCGGTGGCATCTTTGGCGGCATTTACAGATAAGGTTTTCGGAATGACCAACATTGATTTGGCGAACTCGGCAATAGCCAATTGTTCCCGCGATGAAAGGGATGTGGCAAAGTTTTCGAGGTAGATAGACAGAGCTGCCTCCACGCAGCCGCCGCCAGCAACGACTTTTTTGCTTTCGAGCACACGCTTTACCACGCAAAGAGCGTCGTGCACAGAACGCTCCATCTCATCACAGTAGAAATCATTGGGACCACGCAGAATAATCGAAGCAGCGGCACTATAAGTAAGTATAGAAAAAACAATGAACAAAGGGTTCACAAAGTTACAGGTTAAACGGTCTCTTACCGAGCTTTGGTGCCCTTGATGAGAATGAGCTCATCATCGCATATACGCTCCTGTGCCACCTCAGCTGCTTCACCCACCATTGAGGAGTCGAAGGTCTCCTCGCCATCCATGTTTGTCAGCGACGTAAGGAAAGCGGCACCTGTGGCCTTGGCAATAATCTTTAAGTCACTCTTCTTCACGCGACGCACAGCCATGGCGCCGGCCTCGACAAAGTACTTCATGCAAAGATCATCAACGCCACCACTAACCAGCACAACGTTGACGCCGGTGCCCAAGATCATGTTGATACGTTCTTTAGTGATGTCTAGCTCACGTGCGCGAATGGCCTCGAGCTTGTCTGGGTCATTGATCAATACTTGCACACCCATCTTCATCTTGGTCTTTTGCAGCGAGAAATCAAGGCAGGCAATCTTAGCGTTCACAATTTTCTTGGGCATTTGTTGTGAGGCAATGGTGCAGTTTAAGGCATAGCCTGGAATCAGCACAGATTCGCGAGCTGATTTTCCGTGAGCTTTAAGCACATTGATGGCTTTGATGGAATAGGCTGGTTGTCCTTTGGGATCGGTAATCTTGACTGCATTAGCCGCATCCACGACCATGCTTGAAAAGAAATCAGCATCGGCGCCAATGATTTTGGAGCTCATCGATGTCTTTGCAATGTTGATCAATGAGTCACGACTGAGCTCATCCACTGGAGCAGTCAGGTGCTCTGAAATGTACTTGCACGCCTCCTTGCAAGCAATACGGTAACCAGAGATAATGGAAGTAGGGTGAATCTTCTGCTTAACCAGCTCATCGGCGTTCTTCAGCAGCTCTGCGGCCAAAATGACAACGGATGTGGTGCCATCTCCAACCTCCTCATCCTGCAGCTGTGCCAATTCCACAAGAACCCTAAACAACTGGTTAACAGATACCCAAACGAACATGTTTATTCTGACTTACTTGGCAGCTGGATGCTCGACCTCAAGCAGACGCAGAATTGTTGCTCCGTCATTGGTAACAGTGACATCTCCAATGTCATCCACCAACATTTTGTCCAAACCAACGGGACCCAGCGAGCTCTTCACAATGTTTGAAATGGAGAGAGCTGCCATGACTGTAACGAAAGAATGCAATTGGTAAATATTCCAATTGTAAATATGAAGGTGGCCTAGACGCTTCCAACACCATAACCTCACTTTGAGTGCTGCTTGCTGTTTTACATTAATAGCATTCATTTTGTTGTGCTTAAGGTGTAAATACATTAAACTGTAATATAAGTAAGCCCTCCAATTCTTTGTTCGGGAACATTCCCTATGGTCGTGGGAGTGTCGCACTGGCAACGTGCTTGGAACCCGGCTGCAGCTGTTGTTCAAACCAATGATTTCTTACCGTTTTGCGTACGCACTGAAGCGCCGGACTGTCGGGTGCCAGCGATGGATAAAGGACTTGCCAATGTCGACATTTTTTGTCTGTGTTGTGCGACTTTTAATAAAAAATTAAACAAATGGAAAACACTTGGCTACTGCTTGCTGTGAAAAATTGCCGCACGCTAAACCGCCTGACTCAGAGTTAGAGATGTAACTAATTTCGCTTTGACAATATATCGTTATTATTAATTCGATGTCTTTCAAACGATCTGACATTTCTTGTTCAAAAATAAATTGGCTTTGCTTGTGAATAAATTAAAATGCGTTTTCCATATGAGCATCCTTTTAAACAATTAATTCTCGACACATCCTCGACAGCCAATTTTATTTTTATTTTTTAAACCAATTCATGACGGTAAACACGCTATCATGGTCACTCGTATAAGAGCGATATATGAAATATCGAATTGGGAACACGAAAATGATATTGGGAAAGCTATCGATTAGCAAAGCTGTGTAAAAGCGATAGACCGACATCATCATTAACAAAACCGCGGCAAAACAACAAGTTTTTTGGTGTATCAAATAATTATTTAGTATTCTGCTTTTATGTGGTTCTTATTAATTAGTTAATGTTATAGCTAAAATACACAAAATAAAATGAGTGGCACTCCAACAAAGATACAGATAGCTGCCTCTAATGGCGCCGAGTACAAGACTCCGAAGAAACAGATGACAACAAAAGGGCGCCCAAGATCCGCCAGTTTAAAATCTATTGAAAATCTAACAAACTCGGAGGAATCAAGTGCCGCAGAAGTGGAGGAACAGATCACCACACGCCGATCAGCACGTAAGCCGAGTCCCACCAAGAAATATCAAGCCTTTAGGAACGACGCAAATAAGCAACACATTGTTGTCAACTATGTTGAGCGCTCGGATAACGATGAGCTGCAGTCGGAAGATGAAGAGGATGTCGGAAAAGCAGAAGCAGCAGCACCAAAGCCAAATGCTCGAGATTTACAGCTGATTCAGGCGGACTACAATGTGGCAGGCACCAGTTTGTTTGGCTTCAACACGCCCAAGAAGCGTGATGCAATGGCCATCGCTGCAATCAATGCCACACCTTGCACTCCAAAGACACCGAAAACACCAAAGACTCCTCGATTGGGTGTCAAAACACCAGACACAAAACGTAAGAAAGTAGATGATCCAAAAACACCGTCACATGTTCGAACGAAAGTTAAACAGCGTAAGTGTTTCCCAGTTGCTGTAATGTCAATAATCTTCACATTTTTTATTGTCTTACAGAAATAGCCAGAATTGTAGCTGATTCGGATGAAGACTTTTCCGGAGATGAGAGTGACTTTCAGCCAAGCGATGAGAACTCCTCAAGCAGCAGCAGCAGTGATAGCGGTGGGGCCACTTCAGATAATGATGACGCCGACGATGAGCCCAAAACTCCTGCCAAGGCACGCCGGGCTATTGTGGTTCCTGTACTTCCCAAGACACCGTCAGCAGCGCGCCAGCGACAATCGGCACGCGTTAAAAGATCCAACGAGTACGTGCCAGAAAGCGATGGATACTTTCATTCTCATGCCAGCAGCAAGATTCTCACATCCGATCACACTCTTGATCGTCTTAAGAACCCACGTCTGGCCGCAGACAGGGTATTCACTCTTTTGGCTGATATGAAAGCATCGGCAGAGCATGAATCGGCGATCAATGCCATAATGGAAGAGTATCGCTCCTACTTTTCCAAGTGGATGTGTATTTTAAACGAGGGCTTCAATATTTTGCTCTATGGACTTGGCTCAAAGCGACAGCTTTTGCAGTCCTTTCATCGTGATGTGCTCTCGAAGCAAACGGTGCTCGTGGTCAACGGATTCTTCCCCAGCCTGACGCTTAAGGATGTGCTGGACAGCATCACTACCGAAATATTGGACGCCGGTCCAAGTCCGGGTAATGCTCATGAGGCTGTGGACATGATCGAAGAAGAGTTTGCGCTGATACCCGAAACTCATCTTTATTTGATCGTGCACAATCTGGATGGCGCCATGCTACGTAATGTCAAGGCGCAAGCCATCCTGTCGCGCCTGGCGCGTGTACCTAATATACATCTCTTGGCATCTATAGATCACATCAATACCCCCTTGCGTGAGTGGACTTAAATATGATCATAATACAGGATACAATTCATTTATATTATTTTTTATTTAGTGTGGGACCAGAACAAATTAAGCAACTTCAACTTCTCCTGGTGGGATTGCACTACCATGCTGCCATATACGGATGAAACAGCTTTTGAGAACTCGCTCTTGGTGCAAAACTCTGGGGAACTGGCACTCTCTTCGATGCGAAGTGTATTCTCCTCTTTGACGACGAATTCGAGAGGCATTTACATGCTGATTGTGAAGTTTCAGTTAAAGAACAAAGGTATTGCCAATTATCAGGGCATGCCATTTAAAGATTTGTACTGGAGCTGTCGCGAGGCTTTCCTTGTTAGCTCCGATTTGGCATTACGTGCTCAGTTGACTGAATTCTTGGATCACAAATTGGTCAAGTCAAAGCGGAGTGTCGATGGCTCTGAGCAACTAACCATTCCAATTGATGGCACATTGTTGCAGCAGTTTCTAGATGAGCAGGAGAAAAAATAGTCGCCAAGTGTTTAGAACATAATAATTTATTATCTAATTTGTTAAATACAATTACAATTTGCGTTTTAAAAAGGTTTCTCGTGTTGCATATTCCCCAGTTTACTTTTTACTTTTAAGTTCTATTACATACATTTACGTTCTGTACTCCTGATCCATTATTGTTTTCTACACATTTAGATTGGCATGCATAAAAATGTATCTTGTATCTTAGTTAGCTTTAATATGTTTGCTTTTGATATTTTCTTCTTCTAAGAGTTTAGTTTTCAATCATTCACACAGCATTCTTAAATTAATGTTATCTTTTGGTCAAGTGGAATTTAAATAACAATCGTTGCGTTGTATGAAAGCAAACCAATAATTCTGTACGTCTAATAGCAACTTATATTTATATCCTCTATGACCGATCCAATTTGGAATAGCTTTTTAATAATGCTGTATAAGTTTAATTTATCTGTTGTCTTGTGCACTTGAATTCCACAATCAAAAGACTAATGCTATTTATTTACAATTCGCAAATGCTGTTATAATTAATCAATCAAGCAAACTGTTTGACCTACCCCCTTTCGGATAAGATTCCTTGGTTTCCGTGTGGTAAACATCAAATTTATTTCGATTTTATTTAATAAAATCTTGAATTTTTATAAGTAGTTGGATGAGTATTATCACTTTTTACTTATTCGTTTCTTGCGTGCCACTTTTACTTCAATTATTTTAGTTATTTTTAAGATTTGCAAATAAGAAATATAATGAAGAAGGAAGGGGGGAGGGGGAGACAGCTGTAATTGCAGCTAGAACAAAAGAACAAGTCCTATTTAGGCTTATATCATCCAGGCAACCCCATTGACTGACTGTCTGACTGGCCGAGACAATGATAGAAGACTCGTTGCCGGTTTATAAGAAAGACGACGTTGTTGTTGTTGATTTTTGCTTACTATACACAGAGTGCTACATTTTGCTTTTATTTCATCAATGCGTTGATTTTTTTCTTTCTAGTTATTTATACAAGAAATAAAGAAGTTTGCATTAAATACTTAAAACAAAAAACATTGCAGTTTATTTATTTGTTTGTTTAACGAAAATAGAATAGAAGTTTTATGTATACAATGGTTCTTTTTATTGTTGTTTGTGGTGTGTGCTCTTGTTGTGTGGCATGTGTAACGACGGTGGTTGCAGCTTATGATAGTTTGTTGCATCTTTGTGTGTCCGTTTCTGTTCTGGGCATCACGACTGTTTGATTCGCTGATGTGTCTTTGTTTGTTTGTTTGTGTGTGTGTGTGTGTGTGTGTGCTTGGATATTGGGGGAGTTGCTTTCGGTAAATACAAAAATAAAACCTTTAATGCTCTCTTGAATTCAATTAGCAGAGTTTACATATACACAATATATAAATCAACTTCATTATCATATCCGTATCATTATGCATTAGTCATACTCATCGAATATACATCACAATCAAAGTGTACGCTTTGTAATTATACGTGGTAATCATAATAATAGAATTACATAATAATAATAATTATAATAGTTACGCAATGTTTTATTTTACTTTTATTATTTATGTATATGATTATATTTGCCTTCGCTTCTTAATGAACTTCACACTCTTATTAAAATGTTTATTTATTAATTTGTTTCTTTTCTGGTTTTCGTTTTCTTGCTGTTCTCTTTTTTGTTTGTTTGTATTTTTTTTCATTTACTTTTAATTTTCAACTTAGAAATAAACATTAAACATAATCATAAATCAACAAAATAAAAATAATACATTTATCAAGTTATTGAATATTAAATTAAACGATTTCGAAACAATAAACTTTACTTTTGTGTCTGCTTCTTCTAATTCTGGCTTCAGCCAGTTTATCTTATTGTTGTTATTGATAATGTTGCTGCTGCTGTTGTTCTTGTTGTTGTTGTTGGTATTGATAATAATATTAGTAGCTGCTCGTATTATATTACCATTTGCTCGAAATCTGCATTGAATCTTGAACAAATGTTGAATGCAACCATTGAAATTTGTTTTACAATTGCTGTTAATGTTATTATTATCATTATTATTATTGTTGCTCTTGTAGGTATTGTTGTTGTTGCTGGTTTTTCTTGTTGCTGTTGTTGCTGCTGTTGCTAGTGTTAAATGGTTGGCTCCTGCATTATGGTTTCAGCTCATTTTCACGCGTTTCCTTGGTGGTCCAATTGGTGGGATTTGTTGTGTTGCGAGGGCACGAAATGCCTCCGCTATCAAATGTGAATGTGTTGTGATCATATTTTGCCAGCCAGAGGTTTCCATCACATCGGTGGCATGACTGTAATAAACGACAAGCAACAAATGTCAGTTAAATATATCATCATTGAAGTAAATTGAAGGTGCATTTCACTTACGTATTAATGAAATCTATCGTTTGTGCTTTCAATTGATCCGCACTGTGGAGATCAGCTAATATTAACGTTTCGGCTGCTGTTTCAACAGAGAGATTGACGCACAGCGCCTCCTCGCACATCACTTTCAGCTTTTCGAGTGCGTACTGTAATTGTTGAATTGAAATAAATACAAATGTTACAGATTCGAATTCACTGGCTTACCTTATCAGCAGCCGCTAAGAGATCATCAGCCATTTTTTCTAGGTTAGACGCCTTGCCCGTATATATGAATCGCAGCATCTCTTTGAGTACCTCATGATCCACATCGGTTATGGCGACACGATTCAGCTTACGCTCCTCCATTTCGTGCTCAAACATGGCCGCAAAGACATCACTACGCGCTGTAAATTTTAGACGTAAAGTTGAGTTAGTTTAGGTAGCTTTTGGTTTCGGTTTCGGTTTCGGTTTCTTACCTGCCAGTATGGCCTTGTGCGCTTGAAACTCACGGCCACCAACCGAGAGCGTTACATCGCTGAATTTCTCATTGTCAAACAGATTGCCGAGATCTTCAGAGAGCTTGCACTCCGGCACTTTGAACTGCACAATATTGGATTGTCCGGAGATGTTCACACTGTCCGCCACAACGCTGACCTCACAGAATATTGTCAGTTTGTCCTCGGGCAGAAGGCCATTGGCCTCGTCCAAGAGGAAGTCGCGGCGAATAAACTTCTTAAAGCCCCAATCTTTGCCCTGCACGAAACGGTAAGCTCTGCAAATGAATTACAAATATCATGTTATTATATAGATCATAGTCACATACATATATAGACCTTTAAGACTTACCGCTGGGATTCCATTGCTTTGGTTTCCTCACGTTTTGCATTTAATATGGAAAATTTGAACTTGGCTCTGACTTCAGATTTGTTACACGAAACTAACAGTAAATATAATGATAAGTAATCCTTGCTTTCCTCATCTAGTCCCTTGGGATTCACCCGTAAACACCTAAAGTAAATAATCAAATCATATTAATAATTGCCAAATGCAATGCTATAATTATTAGTTACTTACCATTTCAGTTTGTCATTAGCACCGGCTGAGAATGTGGACGATTTGAGTACTTCACCCATTTCTTCCCGACAAAAACTAAAGTTATTTATGGTCCACATATAACTAAATTTCACCACTTTGACCTGCAATCAAACGAGGAAAATTGATTAGAAATATTAAACATATTTGAAGATACTACAGATGTAATTTAATTTCTTTAGTTTACTTAAAGGCAGAGTATCAAGTCGAATTATATATCGGTATCAGTTACGGTTTCGGTTGAAGAGAGAGAGAGAGAGAGGGAGTCCACAAATCTTTGCAAATCTCTCTTTACATAATTCTCTTTCATTTTTTAAGTGACACCCATGTTGGGAATTTGTCTCAAGAGAGAGAGGGAATCCACAAATCTTTGCAAATCTCTCTTTACATAATTCTCTTTCAATTTTTAAGTGACACCCATGTTGGGAATTTGTCTCAAGAGAGAGAGGGAATCCACAAATCTTTGCAAATCTCTCTTTACATAATTCTCTTTCATTTTTTAAGTGACACCCATGTTGGGAATTTGTCTCAAGAGAGAGAGGGAATCCACAAATCTTTGCAAATCTCTCTTTACATAATTCTCTGTCATATTTTAAGTGACACCCATGTTGGGAATTTGTCTCAAGAGAGAGAGGGAATCCACAAATCTTTGCAAATCTCTCTTTACATAATTCTCTTTCATTTTTTAAATGACACCCATGTTGGGAATTTGTCTCAATTTCAGTTTGCCAGGCAATGGACACCTGCGAGGGAACGGAAATGCACTTTCCTGTGCAGACAAGAGAAAAGTATATACATATATATGTATATATGTTTATGCACATAACCACAAAATGGGGAATCAGTTTACTTTACTGAAATTCGAGCAGCTGCAGCGACGCAACGCGACAAGACGTCGGCAAATCCATAGGAATGCAAACATTGACCAGATCCGTAGATCCGCAGATCCGCAGGCTCGTTACATTGTAATTTAATCCTTTTGGGTAGGTTAGGGAGGGAAGGAAGGGGAAGGGGAGGATTGTATGGTGTCTTACCTGCGTATAACACCAGTTCTCAGCAACTGGCGTATTAACTTCCGGCAAGGGCGGCGAGGGAACACGGCTGACCGCCATTGTGCTACTGGATGCGTGCAGGTTCGAGGTAACTCTAGCTGTTTGGCTTGCCTGACATTCGTTCACCGGCAATCTGCAAAGATACACAGATACAAATTACAGATTAGAAATGAATTCAATTCGAATAAATTAATTAAACATTTGCAAAAATAGTATAGTATATTAGTGGCACCTTGGCTCTTGCAACAGATCCATAATGCTGCGCTCAAACTCAATCTTGACCAGGTTACTATCACAGCTCGAATGTCGGGCGAGTAAGTTGAGCAGCTTTAACAGCAGAGAGTTCTCCAGCTTGCCGCAAATGCACACGAAAGTTGATAAAAGCTAATTATATTTTAAGTTCTTAAACACAAGAGTTTTCTTCAGCAAACGCGACAGACAGAAAGACGGAATTCAAATGAGACGAGGACGGTGACGGTGACGAAGACTGTGATTGTGACTAAGACAAACGAACACACGGAAATCACAAAACGGAATGCGCCAAAATGCAAAGTTCAGCGAGGAGCAAAAGTAAAATTCGCAAATGAACCGTTAGTGCGTTAGCGTTGAGTGAACGCGTGAACGCGTGAACGAACCGAGCAAACAAACGATTGACCGATCAACCCGAGCGCACTGAGTGTGAGTGGGCGTTTCACACAGTGAATGCGAGTGCGAGTGTGCGAGAGAGAATGAGAGAGTGAGCTTTTTGAAAGCACAGGGCGTTCGCCTCAAATGAATGTCACAATGTGGATTCTGATTTTGATTCTGATCTCAGCTCGAGTTTGTTGCTTGAAACGTTTAGTGTGCGGTCAACAGCGGAGTAGAAGCGACTGTCATGCTGAAGCGGTAAATGATAACTAAATGCTCAACACGGTGTCTGGTTTGGGCAAAGAAAGAAAATCTGAGGCGGCTAAGAAGCATCACTGAGAGAATGCGGAGAGAACAGAGACAGGATAACACAGGCAAAAGTCTGCAGATGACGGGCAGCAAACAATGGGCCAAAATATATGGTATATTGTAGCCAAGAGTGGAAAATTGACAAACAATAGACGATGGTGAGGGAGAGCCAGAGGATCTGCTAGAATAACAACAACACACACTCACACGCAGGCACCAACAACAACACAATAACAATGCGAGTTGCGAGCAGATGCAAAAGGAACAACAGCAACATTTTCATATACAATTAAGCATTGAAAAAGTCGGAAAAATCTCTACAAGGCTGAAACGACAACAACAAGAAACACTTTATAATAGCTGCACAACTGAGCTCAGTTTTTCCAAGGAGTTGCCACTATTTTGGTGTATGCTACATCTGCTGCTGCTGCTGAGACAGTGACCATCAAATGCCTCAAAAAGGACCTTCAATCCATGTGCGTGTGTGTGTATGTGTGTGTGAGACAGAGCGCGTGCGTGTGTTAAAAGGTTGACGCGCATATTTATCAAGGTAAACGAACGAGCATCGGAAGTAATAACAAAAATAACAATAACAACAACAACAACAACAAGAACAACAAAATGACGCTACCGCTGACAGCGACCGCGGCAGTGGCAGCGGCAGCGGCTGCGACGTCAATCATGCGGCGAAGGCAACCGCTGTATCGTCAGGTTTAGTACCTTCAAGTAGCTTTATTCAATTTTAGTGAGTGTGCTTTAGTGTTAATGACATTGATTTGGCATTGAGAGTCACACACACACACACACACACACCGACAACACTCACATACACTTGCACAGCTTAAGCTGTTGTCTCTCTCAGGCTCACTCACACAACTGCGCGCTCACTCTATCTCACTCTATCTGTTAAACTTAAAGCTTTGAAGGGCCAGAGCCAAAAGTTTTGTTTTGTTATGACATTGAATGTCGCCGTTACAAGGCAAAGCCCAAGGCGCAGAATTCTGAAACTACTTGTAAGGTTAAAATGTAAAGAGAAAACGCAGCCTCCCTTAAATTGATTAATGGACTGTCAAGAATTCCTAATGACTCAGCATTGGGCTGGACCTTAAACGTGATTCGAGAGTGACATAGGCGTATTAAATGGACATATCAAATGACATGGTCACTCTTCTGCATTGTTTAACTAACTTCGCATATTAAATGTATTCAACAGTGCTTAAATTTGCTGGTAATAAAGCCAGAGGTCACCACTGTTTGTCTTTTCTTTAATTCCTCTCTTCTCTTCTGCTTCGTCGCTGTCGATGCCATTGGCAGCTGAATCAAATGCATTTCGACACAGACACGCTGTTTTAATGCCATCTACGCCTTGGGCGATCTTTAGCGTGGGCCCATCAAACAAAAGTACAATGATGTGGCAGCTCTGACACTCGAGCAGAGCAGTCGCCGTTGTCGCCGTCGTCGCAGCAGCGCAAACAGAATTTATGATGAACGACAGCGCAGCACGCGTTAAGATATAATAAATCGCTTTAGCTGGCAAAGAGGGGAAGACAAACGAGAGTGCGACTGAGGGGGAGAAAGAGAGAGAGTGAGAGCTGTGTGTGCGGGGGTCTGACGATTCAGCTGCAAAGTGAAAAGCGCGCCAAATGCAACAATCACTTACAGCTTTTCACCAATTTTCCGCCAAAGTAGCATGTTATATAATTGAAGTTGACTCGCTTGCAGCTTTCCACGCACACTTCCGGCAACTTTTCATTAGCATTTAAATGAAATTTGATAAAACAAAAGCAAAAAAAAAAATAAAAATCAAATGCCTCCGAACCCAGACGAACGTCGACAACAAAAGGCAGGCCAATAATAAAAATGGTGAAAATTTTCATTTTTACAACAAATTATCGCATGAGTTTTCACTGACTTGTGTTTGTTGTTGTTTTGCCGTTTTCACCAACAACAGCAACAAAGCAAAAACAACAACAGCAACATGGGCAGATAATACTCCTTTCACTCGCCTAACAACAACAAATGAGTCGAGTGAAAAACGTTTGAAGAAAAGGAAATGCTTTTCATTTTGCAGACAAACACACACTCACATTGTATAAATGCGATGCAAAGATAAATTTAGCAACAACAACAACAACGAAAGCAGCGAAGAAAAAACGACCTGGCCATTTAATTTAAATAATGTGATCTTTAATGTCAATGAAAATGATTTCAAAAGAGAAACTAGTCTTACTACTACTCTGATCGCTTCATCTCTCTCGTCTCTTAACTTCCGCAACCAAATGCAGTAGCAACACCAACAACAATAATATCCACCCACTGCTCATGCAATTTCTCTTCATCCTATCGCCCTTCTTCATTTACACATACATATGTATGTACATACATTTGTGTGTATTTTGGAGTTGATGTCAACGCATATTAATTTTCAAAACTCCCACGCTCAAGTTTCATTTTATCGTTACGCTTCGTTTCGTTTCGTTTCGTTTTATTGTTTTTGCCTTTGCGCTTAAAGTTGTTGTTGTTGCTGCTTTATCTGCTTTGACTTCGGCTTTCTGTGGAGTTCAGTCGTCAATTCGTTGCGTCGCTTGCGTCCATTTGCCTTTGGCAGTGCAGTCGCGGCAAAGGCCGAGACATAAGGAGAAAGCTCCTCAGCGTCTCTCTGCAGTTTTGCTTGCAGTTTTCGTGAAAGTCGCTGGCGACTGCGACGACGCGACGCTGCTACTGTCTGTGTTGTGGTTGTTGTTGGTGTTATATAAAATATATAAAATCATTTAAGTAGAGTGAAATTTGTCTGTTGCCAACTTTTTTTTTTTTTTTTGCAAACGATTGGAAGTTTGCACCGCGGACTATTAGGGTAGGTTAATTACATTTCTCTTATGTTAATGATTTTCATATTATAAACGTATAAGAAATGACCAAATATAATAAAACCTAACGTCCCACTTTGCTGAGAAAGCAGACGTCGAAGAAAACCTACAGCAAACAAATGCTAGAGGGCAGAGCTTTGACTTTATTCAATTTTGACACTTTGGCGGCAGAGCAGCAGCAGCAGCATTGCAACATAAATGAAAGTTTAAACTATTTTTGCGTTAATAACAAATAACGACAGAGGGAAAACATATTTGGATTACGTAAACATTACATTCAGGCGCCCCCCTACCACAAAGCAGAGACGTCGCGTCGACGCTGGCCTGTATTTATTTGTAAGGCGCACACTGTATGTGTGTGTGCTATTATGCGCAGGCGCGTAGGCGGCAGCGCTGTCGCGTCGTTAACGGCAGCGAATTTCACCCGACCGCAGTGTAACCGAAGTCAAGCTACGTGAAACGAGAGCACATCGCTGCTAGTCACGAACCACGAGGCGAAACGAAGCGGCGCGACGCGAAGCAATACTTTATGTAATCGTAAGCGAAGCAACAACGACAACAACAGCAACAACGTGCAAAGCGCGCGATAAGCTAGCGGCAAGTCAAACTTGTTTGATGACGTAGTTGCCGTAGCAAAGCTCAATTTACACACGCTCGCTCTCTCCTTCTACTGCTCTCCCGCTCTCTTGTTGTGGCTTGCGTTCAGTAAGCACGTTGCCGTTTAACGCGTGGTCCGACGTATAGTATTGTATAATAGTTGTAAAAGAAAAAGAAGAAGCAATAGCAGCAGAAAAGAGATAGACAAACTCAGACTCATCATCATCATCATACTTCATTATCGTGTTAAGGCATGAAATGAAATCAATAAATTAATAAACATTTTGTGCCCAATTTTTACAATGCACAAATTTTGGGCCAAACTTGGCGTGCTATTGTTGTTGTTGTTGTGGTTGTTGGGTTGTTTGCATTTTGCCGCTTTTACCATTTCTCTGCACTTTCTAAACAAATTGTGCGGCGACTGCGACGAAGCGAAGGCAACGAAGGAACCGACGACCAAGCGGCAAGAAATTGGCTTTCATGCGTTTTCACATTTTGTTTTTGTCGTGCTTTCATTTTTGTTGTTGCTTGACAACAACAACGTTGTCGGATTTCTACTACTTTTTCTCTAGGCACATGGCGCATGCCTCATGCTATGTGTGCGTGTGTGTGTTCAAATATCTTTTTATTGGCTTAGAAATTTGTGTTTGTTTGCTTCTTGTGCTTTCCGTAGAGATTTGTTCTAAATTCAAAATGTGGGACCCAGAGAAAGAGTTGATAGTTGTTGTTGTTGTTTTTTGCTTTTATGATGATGATTATTGGGTGAAATGCGTTGAGCAAAGTGAAAAGTGAAATATCTGTATCTGTAGCAATGAGTTCAAGCAACAGATTCCACAACGATTGCCAATTCTCTTACAGACTCAGCTTAGCATCCACATAACGTTGGCAACATGTTGCTGTTGGCTAAATTGGCAACATTGTTGCTGTGAACTCAATGGACGATTAATTAATTTAATAATTTCAATTTATTAAAAATGTTATTGATATGGCAATTAGAAAGTTATTTGAGATAAACTTTGATACAAAAAATATAATAATTGTATTAAGTTTCGGAATTGTTTCGCGATTTGTTGAAAACTCAACAAGAGCTTAACAATTGCAAATGTGAATAATAATTATATAAGCATTCACTTTGTAGTCCATGTTTCTGCCACATGTTGCCAAACAAGCGGAGTATTGAGTCTCGGACCCTTGCAACGCCGAGGCACTGAAGCAAACTTCCCGTCCCGTTTGCTCAGAGGGCGTGCAAAAAAAACAACAACAAAGAAACCACAATTCCGACATTTCCCAGTTCATAAGCAATCACATATACAATAAGGTACAACGATCGTATAATATATTGAATACACATAGAAATAAACAGGAATTTATGCACATGGAACTGAAAGCAAAATAATATTCTCAAATTTACTTATCGATCGATCTAATTTTTCTTCAAAAGACTTTTCGAAATGAAATGTAATTGAAAAGCTAAACATATATAAAACTTTTCAAAAACCTGAATTTTAACATTTAAAATTGGATTTTTACATGAAATGATGTAAACATTTATTTTATGATAAAGTTCAATCAATTGGAGAATAAATGAATCATCTGGCAAAAGAAACGCAATCGCAGAGAAATTGACATATCTTGTTGGACTTTGCAACGATGCGATTTGTGGCGCCACAAGGCCAATGAAAATAAGCAACAAGTACAAAATAAAACTTGTCGTTTTCACTTGAAAATTAAATGAAACGAAACGAAACGAAAGGAAAGAAAACATGTCTCGTATTTCATTTAATTATAAACAATGCCGAACAACTCTCCAATGACAAGCAGCTGTTTATGAGACCTTTGGACTTGCCACAGCTGCAACACACAACCACCCACTTCTTTCATTTATGGAACACCAAACAAATCGCATCACTATTAAATTTATGATTGTTTACCCCTCAAAAAAAAATGTATTAATTTTATTGCTTCTGTTGTGGGGAGAATGAGAGAGGGAGAGAGAGCGGAGTGAGTTCTGAGTTTATTATTAGTTTTAGTGTGTGTGTTTACCAACACTGGCGCATAAGGTCAGCCAAGGCAGCCCAAGTGGTAAGTGGGTTACGTCGAGGTTGAAAACTAAACTAGCACATGAGTGTACAAATCGCTGGCAAATGAATATCCAAATGAATGCCAGTGGAAACGGCAAGTCATTCAAATGAATACACAGCAAACAATGTTGGTAAACAACAACAGCAACAACAAAAAAAGTGTTGCTGTGCTCGCCACATAATTCAAGGATGCAACACGTTTTGCACAGTGTTAATCAAATGTATAACGAGGTGGATCAAGTCCGTAGAAGGTCTTAAATGGGGTCAAGTCGTGTTTGCAGAGGGAATCTGTGAAGAGTTCTTTCTATTCAAGTACTATTGTGTACAGTTCTTGCAAATGTGTCTTTTGGAAATCCTTTCAGTTATACAGTTCATTTACTATAAATTAAAGTTAGGTAATTTTCAATAAATACTAAACTTCTGTTTCCAATTACATTGCTGTTTTATTTCCCAACATTCCCCATTTTTTTACACCTTTAAAATATAGAAATCTCTATATTCAAATATAAATTGCTGTTAAATTTAACTAATTACAGCTTTATTTCATTTTCAATAGTTTCCACCAATTACCAATTGGTTTCTTTTCCAAGCATTCCCCTTGTCTTACACCTTTTTTTTCAATAGTTTCCTTCAATTACCACTCGGTTTCATTTCCCAACATTCCCCATTTTTAACACCTTTAAAATATAGAAATCTCTATATTTAATATTACTTAAATTTAACTAATTACAGCTTTATTTTATTTTCAATAGTTTCCTTCAATTACCACTCGGATTTATTTCCCAACATTCCCCATTTTTTAACACCTTTAAAATATAGAAATCTCTATATTCAAATATAAATTGCAGTTAAATTTAACTAATTACAGCTTTGTTTCATTTTCAATAGTTTCGCTCAATTACCACTCGGTTTCATTTCCAAGCATTCCCCTTTTTTTACATACAAACTTAATTTTATTTCCGCTGTATTTAATGCTTACGGAAGTTTTAAAGACAACCACTAAGTGGTTAAGTGTTAAGTTTAGTGCAGTTATTTTTCGTTTAATTATGCATTGTAATGTTTCGTTTTCCGGCATTGAATTCATTATTATTTACCTTTTATCACAGAAATTTGCGGCGGCGTTACAAAACTCCTTTGAATTTGGGCATTTAACTAATAATACTAGGCACAGAGGAGATTGTTGTTGTTGTTGTTGCTGGTGTTGTTGATGGTGGTTGCTGTGATGTTGTTGTTGCTGCTGCTGCTGTTGATGATGATGATGTTGCTGTTGTGCAGGATGAGCGCAATTAAAGTGTTGCTGCTGCTGCTGATGTTGCTGATAATGCGACGAGGAGGCAGAGTTGTTGCTGTTGTTGTTGTGATTGTTATTGCTGCTGCTGCTGCTGCTCGTTGAAGATGAGGTTGAGGCGTTGTTGTTGCTGTTGCTGTGATGATGTTGCTGCTGGTTGAGATGCCGCCGTATCGATTGATTAATGCGATTTGTTATTGAATTGGTCAGCGCGGAATGATGACTATGCAGATGATGATGCGGCGACAGGTGGTGCGACGAGGAGGAGGAGGAGGAGGAGGACGATGATGAGGTGGCTGCTGAACTGGAGCTAGCGCTCGAGGATGTTGGTCCAAACAAACGGCTGGCAATAATGCTGTTGCTGTTGTTGTTGCTGTTGCTGTTGTTGTTGCTGTGGTTGTTGCTGTGGTTGTTGCCGCCGTTGTAGTGCCTGTTGCCCGCACAGGCGCTGCTGCAGTTGTTCGACGAGAAGGAGGAGGAGGAGAAAGAGGAGGTGGAGGTGGAGGAACTTTGTGCGCGCGTTAAAATATGTTGCAAGTTGCTGCTGCTGGTGTTGCTGTTGCTGTTGTTGTTGCTGCTGCTGTTGTTGTTGTTGTTGTTGCTGCTATTGTTGTGGTGGCTGCTGCTGCTGTTATTACTGCTGAAAGCTGCCTGCAATATACTGCTGGGTGTTGCCAAATGCTGCGCCAGTGTTGCTGTGCCACTTCTGGCTGCCACTGTTGTTGCTGCTGCTGCTGCTGCTGCAGTTGCTCCACTTTCGTAATTCAGGTGACCCAAATGTTGTTGCAAAACCGAAGGTGCTGCCGCTTGTTGCTGCTGCTGCGGCGACGTTGGTGTTGGCGATGGCGTGCCAACAGCAACAGCAACGTGTGGGTGTTGCGGCAACGTTGACGCTGACGCTGACGCTGACGCAGACGTTGACGTCGACAGAGACGATCTGCGCAGTAATACTGGAGGCGTTGATATCAATTGCTGCAGACGACTGCAATTGTTGCTGCTGCTGCTGCTGCTCGCTGTTGTTGTCGCTGCCACTGCTGCTGTTGCAGTCGCAGTCGCAGTCGCTGCCGACGTCTCGGTCAATGCGCTGCTTAGTGCGCTAACACTAGCAACATTTTGCGGGCCACTTTGACAGCAACAATTATCACTTGGCTGTTGTTGCTGCTGCTGCTGCTGTTGCTCCAAATTCACATCGACAACATCGACATTCTCATTTTGATAAATTTCATGCACGTTTCGCTTTTTTTGATTTTCACATACGGCTCAAACATTTTACAACCGAATTAACGCTTTTTTTTATTTTTGCTTTTGTTTTTGTTTTATTGTCGTATTTAAGTAATTCAATTTAGTGAAATTCGCAATTCGAATTTCTTATTGCACACACATTTACACAAAAGCACTAAAAACGCTTGCACATACACGTATATCAAATGATTAAGTAATTATATTTATTATTTTTCTTCTTTTCAGCTATTTATATAATTTATGATTTTTGCTGTTTGTTTGTTTGTTTTTGTTGTTGTTATTTAATTAACCGTTCAACGCGTTCAATTTCTGTTTAAAAATTAATTCTGTTATTGTGCTTGCATCACTTTTAAGTTGTACAAAACTATTGAAACCCTGCAATGCTCCACACGCCGTATATCTAAATTGTTGTTGCTGTAGCAGCTGCTGCTTATTTGGCTGTCAGCTTTTATTTGTTAGTGGGCGATCAAAAACGAGAACGAACCACAACCGCTTCGCTTGAAAGTTTGCGGAGAACTGAACCAAGTGTAGTCAACTGAGCAACGAGACGAGCGACTAATGACGACGACGACAATGGCAACGACGACGTCGCTGCTTGCGTTGGCTGTTGAGTGAGCGGCGACAGCAGCCTTTGCTGTCCGATTTCAATGCTCGGCGAGTTTTGGTGTCGACGCTTGCAGCGCTGCTTGTAGCGTTTCAGTTTTCGTTTCGTTTCGTTTCACTATGTAACGAAGCCGACGCGACGCAGCAGCGTAGTGTGGCGAAACGTAAAACGTACACAGACACACACACACACACACACACACCCAGAGATGAGTACACGCGGAGCATACAGCTACACCTACACTCTTTAGCTATTCAAGTGAGAGGCGTCGGTGGGGCGCTCTGTGTGAGGTCGACTAGGCGTATGAGAAAGGAAGCATTGTCGGCAGCGACACTGAAAAACCACTGAGCGCAGCTGCGGAGAGAGTGCTGTGTTGTGTGCTGCGAGCGAGCAAGCGAGAGAGAGAGAGAGAGAACTCTTGCTGAGGGCCAACGGCAGCTGATAATTGTACAATGTATGTACATATATAAATGGGCATTTGTGTGCGTGTGTGCGCTTAACACAGGACGGCAGCGATTGACGAGGGCGAGGCGAACGAGGCCACGGCATGATGTGAAACTGGTGGTGACGGAATGAAATGGAATGGCCAAGTCAACCGATGACCGTCGCAGGTCCTTCGACTAGATAAGCCGTAATCATTTAGTCACAGAGACAACGCTTCAATTGAGCCGCCGTAACGTAGCCTTGCTGCTGTTCTGTCGCTGCCACAGTCGCTGTCGCGGTTGACTTATCGGCGCTTCCTACTTTACATCAAAGTGCGCGACGGCTTCAGTTTCGATTGCACATATCGCTCGCTTTATTTTCCCCCTTGTCCTGCTCTGCTCTTGGCGCATGCTTTGCTCCGTTTGGGGGTGTAGTATATACATACATACAGTGGCTCACAGCTTATTTGACCCGTTACATCTTAAGCTATGTGTTCGTTTGTGTTAGTAATTAATTCAGATACAATATATATTTTAAAAATTTAGTCAATTATAAATTAATATAATTAGTAACTGTGTTTAATTTATAGTTAAAAAATGAATACAAATAAAATTGGTAATATGTAAGAGTAGCACTATAATAAGCTGGGAGCCACTGTACATATGTAGGCATATCTGTGAGTATATGCTCAAACTTATTTATGTGTATATGTAGAAATGTGTGTGTGTGTATGTATTAAGTCAGGGGCGTTGTCGGTAACGCATGTCACGTCGTGTTGTCTTGGGCCACCCAACTAGCAGCAGCAGCAGCAGCCGGCTCTTCACTCCACTTTAGTCTTGCCTCTCTTAACATACTCACACTCTCTTCCTCTCTGCATGCCCACTCAACACATTCGTTTCATTTATGGCGTGCAAATTAGCATCGACCGGAGGGCTTCGTGTGTGTCCGTGTCCTTTGGCCCGGGCCACACACATGTGTCAGCTACTGTATGTGCTGTGTTACTCTTCCACTCCCCCCTCTCTCTCGCTCTCTCACTGCCGCTCTCTCGCAGTTCATCTGTTGCCCATTAGGCAAAGCGACCAAAACTACAGCTGTGTCTTGAATGTGTGAAAATTTGACAGTAATGCGTCGTTTGCTTTGAAGTTGCAAATACCGACAAAACTGAAGGTGTTGAAAGTCGGGCGAGAGTTGTGATTGCGTTAGTTGAGTTATCGCTGGAGAGATGCCAAGAGAGAAGGAAGTGAGGGAGGTAGGGAAGTTAGTGAGTGCCAGCCACTGACAGACTTGCGAAATTGGCTATCCAAGTTGTCCATTTCAAATGTTGACTGATGTTTCCATCTCCAAAGTTGAAAGCCTCAACTCAACTCAACTCAACTCAACTCTCTTTAAAAATGTTCTCAACTTACGATCCACAATGATCCCACATGGTTAGCAGTTGTATAAGGTTGATGCTCAAAATCATCGTGATCATTATAAAATATTTATATTTACTTTTGTATTTAGATTTGTATTTAGATTTAATATTGAAATCAAAGGCCATTCGACGTTCACTGACCTTTGAGCACTTCCTTCAATGGCGGAAATAATACAACAACTGGTAACTGGTTCACCTTTCATAGTTTTAGTATCTAAGCTAACTAATCAGACTCCCCTTTGGCATGTTTATCGACTCGATTGCTTCAGCTTTCATAAGTTTCATCAATTATCGATTTTCAATATGCTGTTTTTAGAAATTGAAATTCCTATCGATATTGTAAAGCGCATGCACATGATTTACTTGACACTAATTTCCATAAATAAAACAACAAAAAGTTCCATAAAAATTAAAGCACAACCCCACTCCCCTAACATCCCCCCTTCCCCCCCTGCCACCACCTCACGGCCGCAATGACAATAACCCAATTTTCAGTAGCAACAAAAGCAAAAATATGTGGACGGCACAACGCATTGACGACCAAGGCAGGCAGCGACGCTTGCGCTCACGCTGACGTTGCTGTCGACGTCGACGTCAACGCAGAGGTTAAAGCTGACAGCGCTGCAGTTGCCGTAGTCACAGTCACAGTCACAGTCACAATCGACGTCATCGTCACATCACACATCACAATATTTTCATTTCGATTCTCATCTCGTCAGCTTCTGAGATTTGACAAAATTTTGTAAACTAGAGCAGAGCAGCTGCGAGCCCTCACTCTCTCGCTCTCCCTTTCTTGCATTTGTTAACTGCGTGGGCTGTCGACAGAGGCTGCGGCAGCGGCAGCGGCAGCTGACGAAAGTGTTAATTGATTTTATTATTGGCTTGGAGAGGCGATTTAACTGGCGATCGAAGCGACTAAAAAGTTATACCAATTCACAGTATAAAAACGAGTTGAACAAGCTACACACACACACACACACACACACGCATAGCCAATGTTACGAGGCGCATCCGTTAGATACACAAATGAAGTTGTAAGCGGCCAAGATACATTCACACATCGCAGCGGAGGGACAGCGGAGCAAGGGGAGGAGAAGCGGAGGAGAGTTGCCCAAATGCCGTGGGATAACTTCCGCACTCGTGCCGAGTGAAACTTTGAGACTTTTTCGTAATCAGTTTGCAGCAATTGCCGTTTTTTTGGTTGCAACCTTTTTGTTTCGCGTCTCGCCTCGTCTCGTTTCGTTTCGTTTTCGATTTTGCTTTTTACATGTTGCTTTTCTCCGTCTCTTTTCTGAACTCTTAATTTACATTTCAAATTTGCACAACACTTTGTAGCTCGTTGTCCATGCAACAAGCCGAATGATTAGAGCCGAGAAAAGCCGCTTTTCGCTTTCCGCATTTCCCACACACACACACACACACTCATAAAGAAAACTATTTATATACATAATCAGACCACGCCTTCAAATCTCTTATCAGTGCTGTCATCAATTGCGGATCTTAACTTTCTAACTATCTGAGATAATTTCGCAGTTACTTTAAGAGGTCAGATTGTTAACTTACTACTAATTATATTGATAATTATCATACTTATCATATTTATCGCATTTGTTTCGATTTTATTGTGTTTCTCATGCTCAGTCGTAACCTGTTTTGTAATAGAGCAAAACTGGCGCTGTGTTAATTTATTAACAATTTACTATTTTTCTTTGATTTGTAAGCCGTGTTTTCTTTAATATACCCTGTAGGCTTGCTAAAGGGTGTTATAGTTTACGGTTAGTGTATGTAACAAGAGAACTTAACTTCAGCAAGTGAGAATTAATAGATCTTATATAGTATAAAATGGAGTTTGCCTTTGAAATAAAAAAAAGGACAAATTAATATTTTATTTGATATTGATAAATACAAACTTATTAGAAATTTTCGTGACATTCTATTCTATATGATATATGATATTTTCAATATTTAAATTTAGTTAGGGTATATTTATATTTATTATATTATTTATTATATATATTTTTAAATTTTTTTTTGTTTTAGAAATAATCTGGTTATTGTTATATATCTATATCTTTTGGAATTGTTTTCGAATGTTTAAAGAGACTGAAGCGCCGAAATAAGCAGAGTATCTTTCATTCGATCAACTTTAATTAATTTACTTTTAGTTGCTCTTTGTAACAAAGTCATGTAGTTGTTTATTTTCTCTCTCTGCCTCTCCCTTTATATTTCTTGGTAGTTGTTTTAGGCCGGGCTAATGGGGAATGGACAAATGTGGGGAAAAGTGTCGAAAAAATGCGTGGCAAGTTTAAAATGCCCTTGGCTTGGTTTATGCTGGCTTTTAGCGATTATACAATATCCGACCCGCTTGAAAGTGTGACATTTGGTCAGAAGAAAATAACTCAATCTTGACGGCTTTGAATTTGTCTCCCTTCATTTCATTTCTCTGTGAACAATCCATTTCCTGTCCATTCTCTAAACATCTATTTAATCTCCACAGTTTGAACGGACAATTGTCACAATTTTATGGCTCAAATTGGTGACAATAATTTGTCAATGCAATTCGCTGAGTCACAGTTTTGGTCTTGGTCTTGACTTGGTTATCTTTCATCTGTGTTTGAATGCCCGAATGTCGGAATGACAATGGAACAAAAGAACACCCAGGCAGGATCTTATCTCAGTGTCAAAACAACAACAGCAGCAAATATGATTGCGGGTGTCCTTTGTTTCTTTCTGGGTGGGCAGAGAGAAAGAACACACGGGTTAATTATGAAATAGTCCTTGGTTAGAAACCGACAAGCAAATGGCAATTGCTAAGGATTCCCTCTACTCTCCTCCGCTCCGCTGTCAGTTTTAACCACAAGAATCGCTCTGTTGCCCACCCTGAGGCAAATAGAAGACGTTGCAACGTCGACTACCCACGGCGTTTGTTTACGCTCATTAAAAGGCAAAAAAGGTGCCACCAGTTGGCATAAAGGGCAACAGGCAGCTGTCTGGAGGGATGGAAAGGGACAGAGGGGCACCTGTACAGTGTGTACTCAATGAGTGAGTGTGTGTGGCCCGAGATCTGTTGCGGTCTATTCTTCTCAAGCTTCTCGTTTCTAACAATTATGCCTCAATGGCAAATAATTCAATCTTCGTCTGCTCTTCTCCCGTGTCCATTGTGTGATGGATTCCCCTTCTGATGGATGGGATGGATGCCTCTCAAAGCGAGACGTGCGATAGCTGGAGCAACATGCAAAGAACACTCACACTCACACAGCTCTGGCCATATAAATATCACCAAAATGTCACAATTTATGTTCTAAGAAAATATTAGTATTTTATAATCATTTTCAAAGTTAAATAAAATTAATCTTTTTGCATTTTTAAAACATTAATAAGGTTATTAAAAATTAAATTTTAAATCCCCGTAAATTAATCTACTAATTGATATAGTAAACATGCTTCAAATCTCAAAAATATCATTATAAAATAAATTGTAAATTATAAGAAATTAACTTTTGTTACTCCGCATCTGAGTTGTGATATTTAAATACCCATTACTGTATTTTGATCATACACATATTTCTTATTATGTTCAACAGTTAATTTTTATATATTTACTAGAGGGCCCGCTTATGAGTCCTCGCATTGCTCGGACTCAGACCCACAATTGAAGTTTTAGAAATATATTAATTAATAACAAATAACCTATGGACAGCTCATATCATACAACAGAAAGTTTGCGCTTTGGCTTCGGCTGTGATATATCAGTCAGTGAGGAAAAAGCATTTTATATATATACATAGTTTATTTAAATTTTGAGACCTCCCAAATGTGAACTATGAAATTTCCGAGAATTGTAGCTGCTGATTAATAACACTTTTTATAAAGCATTGAATAAAGAGCAAAAAAGCGGAAGGGAGATATTTGCCAACCTTTTATTATAACTGATGTGTGCTATTCGAATGGCCATGTCTGTGCATATGTATCTGTATCTGTATAGCTGTAGCTATATCTGTGCATCTGTATCTGTATTTGTGGCTAGGCTAATTTGAAGTGCGTGCGTGCGATGCTTTGTGTGTGGCCCTTGTCTCCAGATACCACATCAGGTACCTGTGAGTCGCCGCCACAGCAGCAACAACAACAACAGCAACTACAACTACAGTAAATTCAAATGGTTGACTGGACCTCAGTGGCGTTTATCCCGCTGTCGATCCCATAGGATGCGTTGCCAGAAAAGGCAAGGAAACCCCTTCTCAGTCTCAGACTCAGTCTCAGTTAACATATAATACAACTTCTGCTTTTTTATGTTTCTTTAATAATTTAAATACAAAAAAATTATAAGAATGCCACCAAAGTTGTGCGGCTTCGTGTTTACGTGTGTGTGTGTGTGTGTCAAGCGCAGACGCAGAGCCTAAACAATCACACACACACGCACACACACACACACACACATGAGAATCGACCTCGGCCTCGGTGACGATGGCGGAGCCACACACGATTTTAGTTTCTACTTCTTCGTCTTGCTCTTCGTCTGCTTCTTCTTCAGTTTCGAGCTGCGTTGGTGGCCGACGTCGCAGCTGCCGTCGCTGCCGCCGTCGACGTCAAGAATACGAGAAAAAGGCAGCAGAAGCAGCAACAACAACAACAACAACAACAGCGACAAGTAGAAAAAGACACTCGAAATTAATTCTTGTCTTTTTCCTGCCGCATTTCTCTCTCCATCCGAGCACCTTAATTTCTTTTGTTTTGTAATTTTCTATTCATCTATTTTATTGCCTTTTACTTAATTGTCTTTTGGGCCTTCCAATTTTCTTGTTCTTAACTACTTGTGTTATTTTTTTATTCTGAGACAATCAAAATATTATTGAAGTCACTTTATGTGTCGCATTTCGTTGACCTTTGACCGTTTCTTAGCTGATAATTAGCTGCAACAGGTTCTTAAGCTAATCAATCTATGATTTAAGTGGTCAACAATTAATTAGTGATGTAAATATATATATAAGAAATTTAACTCGATATCTTTTTGATGATCTATCGAACTGATTAAGTAGATTTTCACGAAAGATTTACAACTCACTGGCAATTTGTTTATCGCAGTTAAATCGTTCAATTCTTGATAAAAACAACCGTAAGAAATGAGTGAAAAATATAACAAAGCTGAAATATGAAATATTATAACGATGTAATGATATTTTGTGTTTACAATTGCGTTGTTAAAGAAAATAAGTATTTTTTTTCGATATTCAAACTTATTATTTCTGAATTTATCGACAAGTCGAAACATATTTTTGGCGACTTTCTTTTTCAATATCAAACGCGGTCTAAAGTTTGGATTTATATCACTACAATAAATCCAAGTTTCGGCCACAATTACCTGCATCTTGTTGTGCCACAAAGTGTCGCAACCTTGCACGTAAATTGATACAGTTTTTTCTTCCTCTTTGGCCAAGTTGTACAAACTGTGGCTACTAAACATATGAGCAAGCTTTCAAATGAGCTGCTAATCATACAGGGCCAAAGAAAACTAAATACATACTTTTTTTTTTTTAAATTGAACAAACAGATAAACGAAATAAAAGAGATGATGGAGAGGAAGCAGAAGCAGACCAGCCCAGGCCAGCGTCAAGGCCCAGTTAAGAGCGCTGCGTGACAACAACAACAGCAACAACAACAACAAACAAACAGAGGAAAAAGTTGGCCCCGAAAAGCGTGTGTGTGTGTGTGTGTGTGTGTGTGTCGCCCTAAATGGAGGCAAATTGTAAATAAACGTACATTTCTGCTTGAGCCGAAAGAGTGAAAACTGCGCGAACAAACATTTATAAGTCCGAAAATGTAATAAAATTAAATCCAAACGTGCAAAAAAATAAAAAATTATAATAATAATAATAAAAAGCCAAACTACATCAGAAATGCAAAAGTTGCTTAAATACACAAATTGTTGCTGCCCAGACAGATGATGAGCATTAAAATAAATGAAAACTAAAAGTAAGAGCCAAAGAAATAAGATGGCTTAAATGCGGGCGACATCGCCGCAGTTACGCACAACTTGTAAAGTTGTTATCTCTCTCTCTCTTGTGTGTGTGTGTGTGTGTGTGTGTGTGTGTGTGTAATTAAGCGAAATTAGGGCGGTCCAAAAGGCGCACGCCAAACAGTTGGCCAAGATGAAAGATACACTCGAAAGCATCTGTTATAGCATAAATACCCTGTAGATATATATCATATATGGCAGATATGTGTGATATCGATGAAACTGAACATTTATCACTCAAAGCAATCAGGCAATAATATTTCTTAGTTGTGTCTCATTTGTTGCATTTCATTTGTCGTTTAACCTGTTTTATGTTATAAAAATTAAGACTTTAAATCAAAACAATTCATGTTTAAATCTTCGCACCCAATTTGAGTACTAATAAAATTCAATTTGTTTCTAATATTAAAATTAATTCATTATCATTACAATAGTATTTTTTTTTTTTTAATCTAAAAGCTTGGTATTAACATTTGTGCTATCGAAAGTATTGAAATTGTTGACTTGAAATATTTCTTTTATAATGTTAATTAAATAAGAGAGGAGTAAAAGTTGACAGCAAAAACGAATCAATCAAGCTTTAAGTATTCAAAACTTTATGTAAATGTGAATGTCAATTCATACTTCAAAATTCATGGTTTTTAGAAAATTACGGGGTATTTCGTAGTCAGCAAACCGCACGCTGTTCTTACTTTTTCTGTGGCAGTTATGGCTAGTTTTTGAAAAGGTCTTTTTAAGGCAGAGTTTTGTATATGTGTATATGTATTTATATATGTGTATAAGTGTAAATGAAGAAAAAAAAGAAAGCCACAAAACGATGCGAAAATGTTGGAAGTTCAATCAGCGGCAACGTTAACGTTAACGCTAAAGTTAAATTTAAAGTTAACAGCAACTAAGTCAAGACGATTGTGCTTACTGTTGTTGTTGTCATTGTTGTTGTTGCTTTGCTTATTACGTCGCCTGCGCCGGCAAAACTTGTGGCAGTCGCGCAGTCGTGCCCCCTTTTTTTTGGCCATGTGACGTCGCTGCTTGCACAAAAAACGTGTCGCGCTCGTTATGTAATCGTCCCCAACGCGGCAACGTCGCAGCTGACGTCGCTGCCAATGGCGACGGCGACGCTGACGCTGGCTACAGTTTGTCATTTGTTGTAGTGGTTTTCTTTTATTTATGTATTATTATTTTTTATTCATTTATTCTTTTTATAACAATTTGATTTTTCTTGCTGTATTTTTTACATTTTTTTCTTTTTTTTTTTGGTATTGCCAAAAAGTTGTTACCAAAATGCAACTGCAACTGCAGCGGCAACTGTGGGCGAGTCTCTCCCTCTCCCTCTCTCTCTCGCTCTCCCTCTCTCTCTCTCTGCGTCTCTCTTTGTACCTGTAGCTGTATCTCTTTCCAGCGCTGTGTCAGTCGCGCTTGTTTATAATTTGCTGCGCTTTTTAAGCGCATGGCATGAAAAAGAGGTGAAACTAATTTTTGTTTTTTATTTTTTGTATTTATTTGGGAGTGTGTGGCTGTTTGACTTGTTAGCCGCAGTTGTTGTTGTTGTTGTTGCAGTTGCTGCTGCTGCCTGGTGTGGAAATCCCTCTGAGTGTTTATGTAATACATATTTGTCATGGATTTTGTGCCATGTTGCAGCTTGTGGGCGCTGCCACACGTATAAATGTCACTCAGCTGCAACTTCAGCTTCAATTTCAGCTACAGTTTCAGTTTTAATTTCGACTTCAATCCAATTCAATTGCAAATGCAAGGAGTTATAACAATTAAGCCAAAGATTGCACAACATTTGCAGTTGGAGGAGGAGACGACAATTGAAATTAGAAAGGCTGCAAATTTGCAGAGATCAAAATGGAAAACAAAGCTACAGGCAGAGACGGAGATAGAGAGGGAATAGATAGAGAGGCAGGGGAAGGGGCAATGTCTGCTGCTGCTGCTGCTTTAGTTGTTGTTATTGTTGGCGTGAAAGGTGAAAGGTGTAGATAATCGTCAGCAGCAGCAACAAGAGAAAAGAGAGTTTTTAACTCAACTCATGTGATAGCGGGTGAGATTTTGTGTGTGTGTGTGTGTAAACAACAAATCGCGGGTGGTTTCGTTTTTGTCTTTTGTTTTAAATACAAATCTCAACTCGACAAATTTTGCAACTCTCTTTTGGGTGTTACGAATTCAAGTGAAATCACAACGCGCCACCGAAAAAGCTTAAAAAGTGCATGAATCTCTTTTTCATTTCTTTCTGTTTCAGTTTCTGTTTCAGTTTCTGTTTCTCTTTTTTTTTATGTTTTTTGTTAGGTATCTTTTATTTGTTTGTGAGTTTGTTTTGGGTCGAGTGTAGTTCCGGCATTGTTGGATTTGTTGGATTTGCCCAGCCAGCTGGATATGCAGGCGAGATTTAAATTGATTGGCAAAACGAAAGGAAATTGAATTTCGAATGCGACTTTGGCCGAACAGATGAGTCCAAATGGGCGGGGCGGGGGCGGCAGCGAAAGCGGTATATGAATATTGGGTGGAAGGAGGAAGTGAATAATAATTAATAATTAATACACATGTGCATATATAACAAGTGTTAATCCATGCGATTAATATAATTTAATGCACAGCGAAAAATGATGTTCAGAAATGCATCAAAATAATGCAGTTCCTTAACTCTGAACTTAAATTAAGTTAACTCAATATTCATCGTAAAATAACGATAACTCAACGCTAATTTCATTCAGCATCAAAATTGTTAAACTCTCAAATCTTAATTTGATTGTAATTAATTTGAACATAAATTCTTCTTTTATTATTATAATGGAATGCATATTTTCCGTTAACTGTCTATTTTTGCATACTATTTAAGTTGTTATATGAATACCAACTGTTATACACGAAGATTCAACGGCTTTTGCATAACCTGTCATACATGACGAGTTGTCCACATTTTATGTATTAGCTGTTATCGGCTTAAGCCTTGATTCAATTATACAAAACTTAACAGTTATACAAAACTGTAAAAAAATGTCTTACAAATATCGATAACTGTTATATGTATACGTAGCACATTTGAAATGTGCATTAATCGATATTTTGACTATTTTTCGTTATCTATGCATACAATTAATGCATATTTATTGTGATAAAACCGATAAACCGATATTTATTATGATAAAACCGATTCATTGATGTCTTTACTGCCAAAAATATGTCATACGTTAATCTCTGAAGATTTTACCAATATAGATTTTTAATTTACATCACTAGTAAAAATCGTTATACGAGTACAAAATGCATCGCAATGCGCAACCATTAACTGTGATTCATTCAAGTCATAAACAATAATAATACAACATGTAGATGGAAACTAAACACGAACAGACATGCAAGCCCACCTTTATGTGTGTGTGTGTGTGTGTGTGTGTGTGTGTGTGCCAGACCTTTACTTTACTTTTCCCCAAAATGAAATTGTTCAAAGTGCGCCCAATGGATTTGAATTTAACTTTTGACTCGAAAGTCAAAGCAGGTCGCCACAATGGGCATCCAACGATTGCAACTTTTAGGGGAGAGGGGAAGGGGGGAGGGGTAGGAGGGAAGGGGAGCTGGACAAAAAGTGCTCATTGTTTTGCATAAGTTGAATGAAAGAGAAAACACGAAAAAAATACAAGATAAAGAGTAGAAAAAGCAGATCACCTTTCGTTTTTCACGCTGCTGAGAAAGTCATTAAGTGAATGCTCCCCTCCCCCTCCCCTCCTACTTCACTCCCTCCCTTCATCCCCTTCGCTATTCCAACAACAAATTAGACTTCAAATTAAGTGATTATTATTATAATCTGTTATTAGTTCGTTCGTTCGCACAGACACCGAAGACTGTGACTCAATCTCAGTTCAGGCGACATCGTTAGCGCCTCATTTAAATGAAAGTTGAGCTCCTACATCGAATCTATAGATATATTTATTACTTTCGATTGCGAGGGATACTTTTTACAGTTACTCAATAGGTTGACAATATAAAAAATAGACGTATTTGTTTACTACAATAGGTTTACAAAAATTGAAACACAAAATTTCCCAATTGTTTTTCTTGAAATCATGTACTTGTTTTAGAACTTAACGAAACTAATGAGAATAAACCATAAACAGCAATTAATTTACACAGAATAAATTTGTGTATTTTTAATTTTGTCAAAACAATTACACGACTAACTTTATTTCTTTAAATATCTTATTTTAAGAGTAAACGAAACTAATGAACATAAACCATAAACAACAATTAATTAATTTACACAGAATAAATTTGTGCGTTTTTAATTTTGTCAAAACAATTACACGACTAACTGTATTATTTCGGCAAATTGCACAATTTTCTATTGGCTGCCCCAGAAAAATCAGTTTTGTTCGTCGAATGGAAACAGTTGCAAAAGTTGAAAAGCTAAAACCAACGACAAAACCAATTTTGTGTTTAACTTTCCACAAGCCGCAGTCGCTGCCAGCGTCGCAGCCGCAGTTACGTCGGCAGCGACAGCGAAGGCGACTTCGGTTATGTCATAGCAACGAAGACGAAGACGAAGACGACGACGAAGACGACGACACCGGGAGCTGCTGCGATTTCCCTCAAGTGAAACTGAGCAGCATTTTGTATTTTTTTTTTATTTTTACTTTTTTTTTTTTTTTTATCAGTTTTTGGAAAGCCTCAAAACGCGGTTGCGGCTGTAGGCCTCAGTAGCAGCAGCAGCAGCAGCAGCAGCGGCAGCAGCAACAACAACAACCACAGCAATGAAATGAAATCGAAAGTCTGCGCATCCGCAATTAAAAAATTTGACCGCGACTTTAAACGCCAGCAAAACGCAGGGAAATTAGAGGCGCGTTATTATTTGTATACTTGTATTTATTTCGTTTTTTAGTGAATACTTGAATTCGTATTCGTATGTGACCTGCTTTTGAGCTTGAGTTTGAGTTAGTTGTCAGTACAAAAATATACAACTACAGCTGGCCAACAACTTCATCACTGACCAGGCCCAACGGCCCAAGTCGCATACAACTTTCGACATGCCTATGACATGTCGTCTTTACACACTTACCCTATCCACCACCTCACACCTTGCCCCCTCTCTACATTTAACCGCATACTTCACTGTCGATATTTGGGGCACGCACGCGGCGCAACCACAACGATTTTCGGTGTTCGTAGAGTGAAAAAATGAGAGCACGGCTTTTTATGACTATGAGATACTCAGCACTTGGATAGATAATCATAATAAAAAGTAGATTCAACTTAATGAAAAAGGCCGCAGAAGTAATTAGCAAATCTATATTTGTTAGAGAGAAGCTTTAAATAGAAATGAGTCAAATAAAACTCTATCTCTGCATTATTATATTAGATTTTTTCCACAAAAATGTTACAGTTCCAATAATATTTGATATCAGAAACAATACCAAACTTATAATAGAAACAAGTAACATATATATTTGATAAATTAAAAAACTAAAAACATTTCCGCCCAAACGAAAATATTCGAGAAAGCGAATAACCACAGTTTTTTAAATATAACACTACTATTGGCAACTATTGTTATATATTAATATTATCTATCATTATATTTAATCGCATTAAGATCGAATTTTTATGGCAACCAAGGTTCTAAAAGAATGTAATGCGTATTCCAAAAGTCAAGGACGAGACTTTAACTTTCCGCCAAGTTTCTTTAAAAAAAGATGCAGGTTTACATAATATGTGATTTCAGGAATTTAAGGGACAATATCAAACCTAAGGCAGAATCAAAAAATATCTATATTTTATATTAAAAAAAAAGAAGAAACTAAACCTTATTCTTACCTAATAACCCAACTTTAAAAATATAAAATTTCAAGCATACAATCAAGAAAATATAGTATTATATAAAATATATTGCAGTTGAAAAGAAGTTCAATCTTTTGATGACATCTAAATCTGGCTTCAAGAAGAGTTGCTACAATCGAGCAACAATAAATTTAACAACAACGAAAATGATATTTTTTAAAATCAATTTATGTAATGAATCTTCAGATGGATACAGCTTTTTCAAAAATGTGCCCAAAAATATCGTGGCAGGAATTTAACTGGTTAAACTGTAGTTTTTAGTCATTTTTGTTGTCTTCTTTGCGAGTATATTGAATAATTGCGAATGCTGTTGAAATGGGTCGACTTTGATCTTGCAACGGATCGAATCGAATCGATGCGAATCGATGCAATGTTGATCGAGTTTCGCTGACGTTTAATCAATTTAAATAAATTATAATTACTCACACGTATTAAATGCGGTTCGTTAAAAGTTGCAGCTGTGAAAGCCTTTACATACCTGGAAAGAAAAGGAAGGAAGATAAAGGTCAGTAATTAATGGTACATTTAATTGAAAGCAATATATTAAAGGAATGTCCTCTTTTATTTATATTCGGCATCTTTCCTCTTATATGCTGTGATCGTATAAAACTTAAAGTAATGCTTAATGCCACAAAACCGTCAATATCATGGGCAACATTAAATCTTTTATATTCTGCAACATATCAAATACTTGTAATAAATTATGTCTGACTGCCATCAAAGGGGGAAAAAAGAAATCGAAGACAACACAAAGGGAAATTGGATCAAGAGTTCGAAATCCATTTGGAAATCAACATGAACTCAAATACAATAATAACAATAATGGTAATAATAATAAAAATAATAATACATAATAGTGTAATGTTAAGAAAAAAAGGCCGAGTTGAGCTGTGATATTAATCTTGCCATAAATCAAATGGCAACAGACGCTGTCACGTCAAAAGCTGACAGCGAACATGGCCCTAACTTTGTTTAAATGTTTTAGAGCCCTTAAAAAGAGAGAACTGTCAATGGTAGATTTGCTCAGAGTTAGGTGTGTTTCAGATGATCTCATGATGTGTTCGACATTGTTGAGATTTAGTGCAACAACCGTTTGTTTGGGGTCAAAGCATCTCGCTCCACAATGGATTGACGAGCTGCTGTTTCTCTGGCAATGAGCCAACATTTCAGTTGTTGTTGTAATTGTTGCTGCTGCTCATTTCAAACCGCTCGAGTTGAAACAATAAATAAATAACACACGCATATTCGTCCATTGCCATGTTGCCATTGCTAAGATGTCGCCTCGATTTGATGCTGCGACTCGGCGATAGTTTCACGGCCAGCGCTGTAGCCTCAGCGGCTTCCCCTTAATATAGGCATAGTTTGCAGAGCTCGGAGTGAAAATCAACCGCGTCTCGCTTCACCTTGTCAAGTGCTATTAATGTTGTTGTTGTTATTATTGTTTCCACTTTTGTTGTTTGTTTGATTCACACAAATTTCACGGCAATGGCCAACAATCTTTGCACTGCCGTTGAATGGCATTTGAAATTGTTTTCTTTGCCGCCATCGCAACATGAACTAGTAGAAAATCGAGTTAGCTTGGCTTTCAGAGACCCTGTACTTCATAGTCGCAAGGAAAAAACATCTCACAAGCTTTCTATATTAATACTAGAGGGCCCGCTGTTTGAGTCCTCGCTTTGCTCGTACGCAGACCCACACTTAAAGTTTCAGTAATATTTATATTAAAAGATTAGTGGCGCCATCTATTGTTAACGGCGCACTTTAAAATATGTATTTTTTTTTAAATAAGTTGCAGGTGAAATTAAAAAATAATAATAACCATACGAATCTATAAAACTATTCTGATTTTTTTTTTAAATTGAAGTCTCTAGGACATGTGCATTTTATATATAGATTAATATAGATTAATCTACTATTAATATCCTGAAATTTACATTAGAGTGCATGGATATTTTTCATAAAAAATTTTAAGTTGAAAAATTAATTTTCGCATTATCATATCAATATCATTTAGAGTTTTAAGAATGCTGTCCTGATCCTTTTCATAGAATAGAACGAATTGTCCGTAAATATAATTTTCGGTTATGCAGAGACTAGAAAAACACAAAACTTTAGAGGCAGTTTGTACATTTTAAGTTCAGGTCCTAACTTCTTAACTGAAGCAGCAACTTAATCCATAACAGTTAATTTATTCTAACTAATTTAGACAATTTTTATGGGCAAAGTTCAACAGCAGCTGATGCGCGCGACTTTCACGTGCGACTTTAAACGCTGGCAAAACGCATCGCTGCACAAATTTGCATTTTCCAACACTACAACATTGAAATGAAGACCAAAAACATGTAAAAAATAAAAGAGACAGTCACATTTTCAGCATGCAAATGGGAAAGCAGCAGCGAAACTAAAGACAACAATAATAACAATAACAACAACATTCACTGACAACTGTCATAAATATAATTCGAGCTCAATTGAGCTTTGCTGTTGTCGTTGTTATCGAAACATACACTGCCACACATAAATACACACACACACACACAGAGAGGTAGATAGAGGGAGAGAGCAACAATCTCCAAAGATTTCTCCTTTAAACAATTTTTTGGTTTTTCACTTCCAGTTGTTCCCGAGTTTTATATAACAGCCGAAAAGCCGAGACAATGCCAACTTAGATACATTTGTATCTCACAGATACAAATGAGTGCAAATGAGTCGTTGGTGTATCTGTTGTGCTTTCCAGCACTCAAGAAGCTTTTCAATGTTTTATCACAGTGCCTAATGCATTTGTGCCTTTCACACATCACATTATGTTCTGGCTGTTTGCATGTATACCTTAATGTACACACACGCACACACACAGACACACATAAAAAAAAAATATATATATATACATATATATATATAGCTGTGTAGCTGACATCGCACATGGTTTTTGGAGGCCACAAGATATTGGCTTTGGTAGTAAAAGTTGGACTCGACTAATTGTTTTTTACGCAAGGAGAAAAGGTAATTTCTGTGTCAGTCAATATGAAAATATTTGTCGTCTCTCTCTCTTTCACATTTACAGAGCGAGAGTGCGATAGATACATTCTCGCTTTTTTTTTCTAACTCAAGTTATAGATCTTATTATTATTTGTTTTATTTCCTTGTAGTAAAAGTTTCTGAAGTTTTGTCATTTACTTTCTTTTTTCATGGAATAAAAATTTAATAATTTTTTAGCATTTGCCGATAATTGTTAATATATATTATTTCCTTTGTCCAATTAAAAATGTTTACAGGGTATTTTCAAGTGTAGTATTCTCATTTTGCGCCAATTTGTCTGCATTTAATATTTTTTTTCTTACTTTAACTGCCTTCATTTAATTTTTAATTTTTATTATTAGTGTTCTAGGATATCTTTAAGTCGAACCCGCTCAATATCCCTTGATTTTAATTTGCTATCATCTGTGTTTTCTCGATTTCTGCAGAATATGCATTAATCTATCGGCCTATGGGCTATATTTATATATGAAATATAATTTTATCTGTTTCTGATTATTTTCCTAATGACTTTCAGCCAGCTAAATGATATTCACCGTCTCGCTCTCCCTTTGTGCCTGTCTCTCTCTCTCTCTTTCTCTCCATCTCTTGTCTACTTATCTCCTTTTAACTGGACTTTGGGGCGTGTCACTAAAATAGGCGGACAGCGTACACTAACTACTGTAAACGTATTGTTGTCGTAAACTTGAACATGACATTAAAACGTGGTTTCTGTTTGGCCTTTTTGTTTGTCTTGAATTGTTGTTGTTGTTGTTGTTTCGTTTTTCAGTTTCGTAGTTTTGGCCAAGTTTTGGGTTACGGTTTTAACAGTTTACGGGTTTTGTATTTGACGTTTTTATGCTGGCACGTAGCGCAAAGTGTGTGCATTTTAATGGTCGAAATTATGGTTACTTTATTGCGTTATTAATAACATTTTGATTGCATCACGTACGCACACGCATCGCTGGTGTCATCGACAATTGTCTTCCCCATCATCCTCTTCTTCTCCTTCCACCTCTACAACTATATCGTGTACTTCTTGTCTCGGGGAGTTCCACTCACGTTTCGAAAATGCGACCACGTAAATGGGAAATGACATGGAAATGGGTGCAAGCTGTAGCTGCATGTGTGTGTGTGTGTGTGTGTGTGTGTGTGTGTGTTTGTGGTGTGTGTGTGTGTGTCTTCGACTCCTCCTTGACTTTTGGGTTTCAGTTTCGGTTTCGGTTTCGGTCTCTGTTCATATCGATGTCTGCACTGAGCTGAACGAAGGGCATCCCAAGTAGAAATCGTGCCGAGCTGCAGCCTTGGTTCAGTTTTGCTTTGGGTGTCTTATCAATTTTAGCCGCGTCGAGTGCCGTTTTCAGTTAATTTTCCGTTTTTTATTTTCTTTTTTCTGTTATTGAATTTTTACAACAGCCATAAGTAGGTCAAACATACGGAAGATACACTGATACTGATACAGATACGGATACAAAGATGATGAGCAGCAGAAAATGAATGAGGGAAAAAAACGCAGACAACATTAAAGTTTCTTGCAAAGAGCGTCTGTAATTTTTGGCATTCATTATCCAGCCCTAATTGGAGCTGTGGCATCTCAAAAGTATAATCCACGAAAGGAATAAACCAATCTAAACTAATGATTAACGCACCGTCCCCTCTTTTAAAATGACTCTCTTCTCTCTAGCTCTCTTGATTCTTTGTCAAAGATCAGATCTGCAACTGTAACATTTGTCACAAGCAACAACCTTGAAAGTTATTTTCAGGAATAAAAAATAATTGCTTTAGAAAAGAGGGAGAACCTGCAGAGACAACAACATTAAATAACTTTCAAGTTATAACAATAATTTTGAAAGCCAGTTATGTGCTTCAAATGTGACCAAGGTGTGACATACTCGTATGTCCACAACACATTACAATTTCAATGCATATCAAACAATTCTTCATATATTTCTCCCCTCTCTTCTGTTTGCTTTTTCGCTTAGGAACTTTGTTCATCGCTTTGATGTTATGCGCTCTTGATCTAAACCCAACAACAGCCTTGGAAAGCCCATCAAAAATAGAGATGTTAATTTCTCAACTATTCCTTGAGTGTTGGAAAATATCAGGCAGATTTATCCCCGAAAAATAAGTAAATTTATATTTTTTAGGTAAAAAAAATGATTATTATAATAATGTTATTATTATAATGTTACATTTACATTTCTAAATCTAGCTTGGTATTAAATAATATTGATATTATCTTGATTTCTTCTGACACGCTTTCCTATGTCTAAAAATAAATTCAGCAGTGTTGGAAAATATCAGGCAGATTTATCCCCGAAAAATAATTAAATTTATATTTTTTACGTAAAAAAATTATTATTATAATAATGTTATTATTATAATGTTACAAAATACTTTAGAGTACATTTTTAAATCTAGCTAGGTATTAAATAATATTGATAATATCTTGATTTCTTCTGACGCGCTTTCCTATGTCTAAAAAGAAATTCAGCAGATATTAATATATCAAATTTAAAGCATAAGCTACACATCGACACATTTTAATCTTACAGAGTATCTGCCAGTCTGGCATGCTCTACTGTTAAAATTCTTTGCGTTTCTTTCTTTGCCTTTTTTTTTTTTTTTTTGTTATATTTTATTGTTTTAACAAACTCAGGTTGTTTTTGACCATGAACCCATCATAAGTTTCAAATGCCGCATGCTTCGAGCTTCTCGGAGTTTTCGGGTATTCGGTTTTTGGTTTCGGGCAATGTTTGCCATAGAATGTGTCTGACAGACCCCGAGAGCTCTGGCCATAGTTTCATTTATATGTCTATATATTTATATATACTTATGGTATATGGCCTCTTCGCACTGTTTCCTCTTGTTTCCCCAGCCACTCACGGTTACTTTGTTTATTTAAATGGGCGGACTATTTGAACTCATTTGACTGTCTTCATATTCAGTCTTTTTTACTTATTCTTTTTTTGTTCTCCTCTTCTTCTTTGGCCTTATTGAAATTTGTCATAATTTGGTGGGTTTAGACGGCATAATTAACGAGCTGCGTGTAGACCGAGTGTGTGTGTGTGTGTGTGTGTGCTAAGTAATTATGAACGTTAGAAGCCAACGTCTCCTTTTTTAAGTATGTATACGTGCATATTATTGCTGTCTGTCCGTCTGTCTCTCCGTCCCGTCCGTCTCAATGACCATTCGGGGCATTAAACGTGCGATGAGCTCTCAAACTTTTAGGGCGTCTTCGTTTTGTAGCCCGGTTTTCATGTAGCTCGAGGCGATGTTAGTTCTTTAACTGCTGGCCTTGGATTCTATCAAATTGTGAAGAGAACTTCGGGGGCAGTAATAAAATCATGTTGGAAATTTGCATATTTGAAGAGATAATTGTGCGATTAAATGGAATACAATTGAGAAATTTTAAGAAAAAAAAGTAAGATTGCATTTCCATCGTTTCCGTTGATATCTATAACAATTTGTAATGTTATAGTTAAAGAAGACTCTATAAAGAACTTTAATTATATTTCTACTCAATTCAATCGTTTCTAATAACTGTTGTTTCATTAGAATTCTTTCAGCTATCAAATACATAAAATAGATCGCCTAAAATTTAGAAGTTTCTTGAAGCAAGACTGAAGAAACAAAACTACACAAATATAATCAATTGTTGTCATCAACTAATAACTTGATTTGCCTCTTTTTAAGTGTCTCAACAAGATGTTAACAACATAAAGATGTGTAATTTGATCAGAGTTAAGAGCTTTAAGGGTAGAGTTCACAATTCATAATAAGATCGCATAATTTAAGCACTTATTAAACAATCTAAATAACATATTGTGCATAAAAATCACAATTTTTTACTCTCGACGCGTATGCGATATGATCGTCGTGTGCATTGTTCCAATCCTAAGGCACTTGAGAGGGGAAGTGGAAGAGGTAAGTAAGGTTGACACAAAAAGGGATCTTCTTTCAATCCGATGAAGATGACGATGACAGACAACAACAATGACAAACTACAAGACAAGGGGCTGGGGAGAAGAGATCAAACATCAGACGAGACCATCAAGTCAAATAAAGTGAAGTTGCGCACAATGGGCAGATAAAAAGTGAAGGCAACAAAAAAAAAAAAAAAAAAAAAAACTGAAACTGAAAAAAAAAAAAGAATTAAAAAAAGCGCAGACAACGACGGCAGCAGAAGCGGAAAGCAGAAAAGCAGATCAACATAAAATGAAAATAAATCAAAATGTAAAAAAATTTTGCATAAAAAGCAAAGCGAGCAATAAAAAGAAAGAAAATTACAACAACAACAACAAACTATAGGGGAAAAAACTCGGTCGCTGAGGATGCCAAATGAAACTTTTCACCATTTTGCATAACAATTTGTATCTTTCAGTGGAGCGCGTTAAAGCAATACAACAACAATAACAATAACAATAACAACAGCGACAACGACACAAGGGGCCAACTTTTACTCGTTGTTGCTCAACTTTAAATTTGTGAGGGACAAAGAGACAGACAGACAGAGAGAGAGAGAGAGAGACAGAGGCCATAAAAAGGGATTGGGATTGGTGTTGGGTTAGGGCTTGAGATTGGCACTGAAATTGGGATCGCAATTGGAATGGAGGAGTAAGGAGAGAGATAGAGGCAGAGGAGCTGGAATTTAAAGCATTGCATGCCAGATGCAAAGATATTGAGATGTGTGTGCGTGTGTGTGTGTGTGTGTACTGTACTTAAATGTGTGGAAAAGGCGGAGGCAACGAAATTAACTCAAACTGTCGACAGGCTGAGAGAACATCAGCAATGATGTTGCAGTTGTTGTTGTTGTTGTTGTCGCACTCGCTTCCCTGACTTATCACCCCCTCCGCGCCCCTCTCCACACCCCCCTACACTCCACACTTCTCTTCCTTAGCTGCTGCAACTCAAGTTTCAATTTAAATGCAACTGACATTAAATTTACTACTTTGCCACAGAGCTGGCGACTACTGTGTGTAGTATAAGTCTCTGTTGGAGAAACAGGGAAAAAGGCCAAGACAGACAGAGGGAGGGAGACGGGAAGAGCAGGTCTAGAGTGAGAACAGGACTGTGTGTGTGTGTGTGATGTGTGAGTTGTCGTTTCTGTTGCAAGTTTGCAATGGTACTCGAAACCGTTCCGCAGTCTGAAGCTGCAGTTGAAACCGAACTGGGGACAACTGCGGCAATCAGCTGGCAGAGAAACAGAAGGAGGAGGAGGAGAAGGAGGAGAAGGAGGAGGAGAACGAGTAGAAGGAGGAGGAGAAGAAGGAGAAGCAGAAGCAGACGGAATCGGAGGCAAAGTCTGTGCAGACATTGTTGTCGCTGTCTGGTAAACTAAATTTAATGAACTGGCGCAGCCATAAAGCGCAACTTATCGCAAACACTACACAGTGAGAAAAGAAAGATCAAATACTTCCAACTTGTATCTCACTAAGAATGCAAATGCTGAAGTCAAAGATTTAGTAATTTCCAAATTAACATACAGTTTTCAAACTTAATTCTATTTTTACACTAATTTTCAGTAAATATTACATATATCAAATAATAATTTGGTGTATTAAAAATACATATTTCGAGTTAATTTTAACACAATTAACGTAAAAAATTCAAGATTTGCTTTTAAACAAAATAACTACAGCTACTTATTTATATTATTAAATATTATATTATCTTTATTATTATTGGCATTTCGACAGCATTTGTCCCAGTGTGCCTGCCACTTAGCGGTGCACACACTTTATGGTTTATGTCATTTAACTTCTTGTTGCATTGTGCAATAAACCAAAAACAAACTAACAATTTACAAATGCAAATTTCGCTAGCAACAACAAATATAATTCAAACGGTATCAACATGTGAGTCAGTTTTTGATTTAAGCCAACGGAATCTTAACAGACCGTAACTTTCAAGTCATATTTTCGGCTTAACACAAATTTGTAAGCTACACATTTAACATAATGTTAACTCACTGTTAGGAATTTTACTAAGCTGTTAATTTACGCGGAGAGAATTAAAAAATAATAATGGATAATAACTTATAATTAACAATGGCTTAAAAGAGGTATACAAATAATATAATTTGAATTATTGTGAATGATTTATTTTATTTTATTTGGTTTAATAAAAAATAAAGTTTAATGATAACTTATAATTCACAATATTTTAAAAGAGCTATACAAATAATATAATTTGAGTTATTGTGTAAGATTTATTTTTTTTTTATTTGGTTTAATAAAAACTTTTTTAAAAAGTTAAGAGCGCTAAATACGTTAAAAAATTAATTGTACTTATATACGTGTAAGTTTAAGAAAATATAAATGTGAAATATTGTATATATTCATTTTTACATTTTCGCTGTAATTCTTACTGAGTTTCCCTATTAAAAGATAATGTTTTCTTATACTCATACATTTATAATTTGAACTACATAGTTTGATGTTGAATTGCAATTTTAGGCAACGCGCAAAAGTTTCTCTGTTTATTTAAGCTTCTAATAAATTTTTTATATTTTTGATTATAAGTCAACAAATTTAAAACAATAATCAATTAGAGAAACGGCAAAATCACTTCATAAAATCAACAATTGAGTCAAAAAATAAAACAGATAAACTGCAACATTGAGGTATAAATCGCGTAGCTGCCTTCTCTTGTCTCCAATTGTGTGGGTGTCTCCAAATGCAACAAACGACATTTGAACATATATAAAATCGGGCAAAAGAATCAAAGAAATAATAGTATATAAGAAAAGCCCAAAGACTGGAGAATGGCATGAAGCAGCTGCGCTTAGGCAATTGAGATAAAGTTGAAAACGAGACAAGCGACATGGGAGTTGGGACTGGGGACAAGAGACAACTGTCATTTGTTATTGCGTATACGCTTTTGTGTTTGGTCAACTTTATTTTGTATTTTTCGGTATTTTTCTGTGTTTTTCTGTGTTTTTCTGTATTTTTCTGTATTTTTTGGGCTGCACCCAGGCGAGTCACCCACATGGGAAACTGACTTGCAACGAAACTTTTATGATATCCATCATTTAGCGCCAACAGGAAGAGAAAGTAATGCATGCCAGGTGACTGCAGTTGGAGAGAGACAGACAGACAGTCACAGAGAGGGAGAGAGAGAGAGAGAGAGAGAGGGAGAGGGCAACGCGCGCTCTCACTTCATAAATTTGAAGCGGCAAGGTGTCAAGTTAATGGCAAGCTGAGGACGCTGCTCCAGCTTCGAGTTTAGCTTTAACCAAGTGAATGACAGTTGCCACCTTGAACACGGCTGCCGCTTGTTGCCGCTTGTTGCAGCAGCTGTCGTCGGCCAGTGCCAAAAGCTTTCATTTGCCGCTGTCGTCGTTGCTGTCGCGGTTGCCGCTGCCGTTGCAGTCGACGTCGCAGCTGGCGTCACAATTGGCAGCTGAAGCATTTGGGGCTGGCGCTTTAACTTGAGTTTCAGCTTTAACTCTTTGAAAGCAAATTTCATTTCTTCATTTGATTTCGTTTCTCGCGCGCGTGTGTGTGTGTGTGTGTGTGTGTACTTTCATTACTTTCATTTGAGTGAAAGATACTCACGCTGCCTGCACGAGCGTGCGGTCGCCCAGCATGCGGCAAGCAACCGCGCTTGCCCCAACACTCGACTCGTTGCCACCGCAACACTCCCCTCTCTAACTCCACACTTCCCTCGCCCCACTCCTCCCACTCCTGTCCGTTGGTTCGCTTACAATTTTCTTACACGCTTTGAACGTTTTCATTTCACCAAAAAGGACCAATTTCAATTTGTACAACGACTCGACTTAACGGCTTTCAAATAGCCACAAAATATTGCTGCTAATTACGTGCAAGTGTGTGTGTGATTGTGTGTGTGTGTGTGTGTGTGTGTGCGTCTTGTGGCAGCTGCAAAATTCGCCAAAACAGGAAGTGAGTTTATGCTTAAATTCACTTTTACTCGCACTTTAAAACCGAAATCAGCATCTGCATTTACTTGATTTTGCACATGAAATATATATTTAAAAATATTGGATTTTGTTGCAGTTTAATCATAAATAATATTATATGAATATTATCAGAAATTTAAATGAATTGTAGCCGCTTTTTACGAGCAAAAAAGGTTTTGTTAGACAAAAAAAAACCAGATTTATACTAATATTAAACAAATACACACTATTCTAGAATGTCAAAGTTACTTAAAATTGTGGTTTGTATTTAATTTTACTTAACGTTAAACTGTTGACAAATTAAAATGATCAACAGGTAAAATCTTGTTACAAATAAATATTAACTACTTAAAAAGATAAAAACATATATTTAAAGTTGAATAGAGCGAATAACGATAGTAATAATCGAAAGTAGTATGCTAATGTTAATCATTTGAAATTGTCGTAAATATGAAATAATTATAATATTTATAATATCTATAGACAAACACGAAATTAAATATAATTTAAGCTATCGATTTATCGATTTACCATCGATGTGTAAATATTAATATTAAACAAATACACACTATTCTAGAATGTCAAAGATATTTAAAATTGAAGTTTGTATTTAATTTTACTTAACGTTAAACTGCTGACAAATTAAAATGATCACAAGGTAAAATCTTGTTACAAATAAATATTAACTACTTAAAAAGATAAATCATATATTTAAAGTTGAATAGAGTGAATAACGATAGTAATAATCGAAAGTAGTATGCTAATGTTAATCATTTGAAATAAATATGAAATATTTATAATATTTATATCTATAGACAAACACGAAATTAAATATAATTTAAGCTATCGATTTATCGATTTACCATCGATGTGTAAATATTAATATTAAACAAATACACACTATTCTAGAATGTCAAAGATATTTAAAATTGAAGTTTGTATTTTATTTTACTTAACGTTAAACTGTTGACAAATTAAAATGATCACAAGGGAAAATCTTGTTACAAATAAATATTAACTACTTAAAAAGATAAAAACATATATTTAAAGTTGAATAGAGTGAATAACGATAGTAATAATCGATAGTAGTATGCAAATGTTAATCATTTGAAATATTTTTAATATATATAATATCTATAGACAAACACGAAATTAAATATAATTTAAGCTATCGATTTAGTGATTTACCTTCGATGTGTAAATAGTTGTAATGCTGAAAACACATCCGATCTTACCTACCAGTTATTCGTTCTTCAATCAAACAATTTTCAATTATCGTATCTTTCGTTTATCTGGAAATCCAGCTAATTTTTTAACCAAGCCCAGACCCAGAGTTAAGTCCTAGGTTTCTTAACGGTGTCGATGTCGAGTACACGAATGCTCGCTATACTTTCTAACGACTATCAAATTTCACAAAGTGAGTGTCAAACGATGTAAATGAAGCGATAGGCTGGCTTTTTACAAGAATTTGGTGAAAGCTACAACGATAAGCTGGCATAATTTTCACGCTTTTCCGGCGAAGAGGCGCCCCAAAACTAACGAACGAGCAAACTAGCAAACAATCCCAACAACAGATGACAGCACCCAAAAACACAACACACAACACACAACACACAACAAGAACTGATTTACTATGCAAATTAAAAGCCAGCAACTTGGGAGGAACACAATGAACACGGATGAAAAACTGAATGAAAAGAAAGAAATAAATAAATAAATAAAACAACATAAGTTGGAAAAACCTTTGTGAAATGATTAGCTGTAATTAGTAAGAAGTTCTGCGTCGTGTCACGAAGAGGGGCGGGAAAATGACGAACGAGATCAAAATGTGCAGATTGCTATAAAAGCAGGCAGTCAAATGCGATATAATAGAAGCGATTAACAACAATGAAAAGAAGAAATAAAAAGACCAACAAAAAAAAAATTATAGAAAAAGGCAAACACATGACGACAACGATGATGACGACGATGTTGAAGTGGATACCATCCGATTATACCTATTAACAAAGCAGAAGAGTTCAGTTTGCTTGTTCCAAATAAACCGATTTTCAAATACACTTTAAAACACAATTTAAATAAATTTGTAATACCAAAACTACATGTGAGTTAAAATTAACATTTAAAACTAACCATTGAACTGGAAAAATTAAAAAACTGATTGATGATTTATTTATATGTATATACATGTGATAATATACGTATAATGTTGAGAAAGATTATAAAAAAAATGAAGGAAATGGAAAAATTATAATAATCAATTAATAAGCAAGGAACGTAAAAGTTACTGTTATTTAAATATTTAAAGCAAAAATTTTCTTTGTTTCTTAAATTAAATAAACTGATTACTGATTAATTTATATGTATATACATGTGATAATATACGTATAATGTTGAGAAAGATTATAAAAAAAATGAAGGAAATGGAAAAATTATAATAATCAATTAATAAGCAAGGAACGTAAAAGTTACTGTTATTTAAATATTTAAAGCAAAAATTTTCTTTAATTCTTAAATTAAATAAACTGATTACTGATTAATTTATATGTATATACATGTGATAATATACGTATGTTGAGAAAGATTATAAAAAAAATGAAGGAAATGGAAAAATTATAATAATCAATTAATAAGCAAGGAACGTAAAAGTTACTGTTATTTAAATAATTAAAGGAAAAATTTTCTTTGTTTCTTTAATATTTATGGAAAATAGTGTAAGTCTTCAAAATATGGGCAACTTCGTAACTTTTAAATACATTTATAACTAAATGTAACAATTATTTTGAATTTTTTAAATAGAAATTAATAATAAGTTTAATTTTTTAAATTTGAAGTACAAATTTAACTGCAACTTTTATTTAAAAACAAAATGGGGCAAATACGGTCAATGTAAATAATTAATATTAAATATAAAAAACTAAAAATACATAAATAAAAAAAATAATTACCAAACAAAAACTTTAAACATAAGTAAAGTAATCTCTCAGCAAGAGTATGCAATGAAAGAGGGAGACAAGCCGCGAAGAGCGAAAGAGAGGAGAGAGAGAGAGGGAGAGGTTGGAAGGGAGATAGCTAGAGAAGTTGCTTGGCATTAAGTAGCTACACAGACAGAAACCGCAGCAGCAAAGCAGCCATAGCAGAGCACATGTAGTTATTGCTCTTGAGATACTTTTGGACACGAAGCGGAAACAGACAAGCGACCGCAGCAACAGCAACAGCAACAGAAACAGAAACAAAGCGTACACAGAATTGAGGGACAGACCAACGGACTGAGCGGCCTTTTGAGCGAGTTAACTCTTTGGCTACATAATAAATATTTAATGTGAAGAAGATCTGGAGAGATGCGGCAGCATTTGCTGTATCTTAAAGATACAAATTACAAGAGGTAGACATTGAGATTGAGGCCTAAGCGAACACGACGCCAACGTTGAATTTGTTGCTAGTGTTGTTGTTGCTGCTGCTGCTGCTGCTGCTGTTGTCGAGTGGAGGGCAATAAATAAACACACAGAAGCGGAGGCAGCATGAAAATGATTAAAAGAGCTTAAAGAGCATGTCTGGTCGAGTGTAAGTGGAAGTGGCAAGCCGTCTTTGTTGCTGTTGTTGTTGCTGCTGTTGTTGTTGTTGTTGCTGCTGTCGCCGTTGCCGCTGCGGTCGCAGTCGAAGGTAGACGGCCTCATGGTCAACGGGGCGGTACCAACTCTAGCAGCGCAACGTTATGGAATTGAAACAAAAAGCGAGGCTACCCTTGAGATATCTCTGGCCAGGCAAAGCAGGCAAACCAGGCAACTTATGCAAGCCCAAAGCACAGGTCTCCCCCCTCCTCTCCCCTCAACAAGGAGAGATAAGAAAAGGCAACTGTCGGCAGTCATCATTTTTGTCACGCACGTGCATGTCGACTTTTGAAGGCTTCTGCCAAGGGAATGAACTGGAATGAAACAGGCCAAAATGAAACTTTTAGCTAAAACTTAGTCCACTGCCCAGAGTGGCACCGACTGTGAGAGAGCCTGTATTTATGGTGCAAAACTAAAACCAAAAAAATTTACAGTAATCAGTTTTCTTTAAACTCTCTTTCTATGTCTTTTAAGTAGCTTTTAGTTTCAGTATCCTAATCAGATTTTAGTTAACATCAGAATTATAATGTGTGTCAAAATTCAAAAACCTTTTCAATCTGCAAAGATTGAAAAATGACGCATCAGATCTTGGAGTGTCTAGCTCTTAAACTTAGTAAATCGAGAATTATAAGTTAATAGATCCTTACACTCTTTGAGTACAGGGTCTAAGGCGAAAGAGGTACATAAATCTGAAGTTATTACAACTATAAGCGGCAGACTCTTTTGGATTATTTATGTGGAAAGCCAAGTCAACAGCATTGACTTCAATTCTAACCCAGTTTCGTGTGTTCGGTTACACTATACATATTGCTATTGGGATTAACGAGAGTGAGACATTTACTTTTCACTCTAGCTTTTCTGATTTCAATGAGCACTGTCCGCTCGCTCAGTGTCAGATAATTATCAAGCAATGTTTTTTTTTTATTTTATGTATATTTCTCTTTATTATTTATATGTGAAGTGTAGTGTATGTAAAGCCCTGACCTGAAAGGCAGCTTTATTTGCTTTGGATGTGCATACACACATATACCTACACAGTTACACATTACATTTGGCTATTGTGATAGTCATAGTCATAGTTATAGTTATAGTTATGGTTATAATTATAATTATGGGCATGGGCAAAACATGCAAAGCGTTTTAGCTGTGAAAATCGATATTGGACAATGTCAATTACTGATAATGGAATAGCTGCACATTGTTCTATTAGCTATCGCTTACAATTATCAGTAATGCGCACACACATACATATATTTAATGCCACACCTTATGGACATGTTGACTGACTTCTTCGCCGACTTCCTTCTGCCTTAGTCCCGATTCTTCTGACCATGAAAATACAAATGCTTTTTTTTATATACCACTATGTGTGTACATATATTTATGTATGTATTTTCTGTCACTACAACAACAACAAAGGGAACAACAAAATTGTAGTTGATGACCCTCAGACAGTCGACGCTTTCAAGGATACGCTGTCGACGCCGGCTTCACAGTGCGCAAAGGTTAAAGGTATCACAACAGTTGCTGTTGTTGTAGTTGCTGTAATTGTAGTCGCAAGGTTGGGAACACAGTTCGGTCAGTCAGTTTTTAGCTTGACTCGCAGACGGTTTCGACCAATCTACAAATGTGTAAATAATAGCGATGACCGATCAATATAAAAAACTTCGCGTTCTCTTAATATATATTAAATTTATGTTGCATCTTCTTGACTTGACTTAATGCTGTAACTTAACTACGCTAAACAAATTCCAATAGGTTGTCAATTTCCTTGGGAAGTCAATTAAAAGCACTCCATAAATCGTCAAAATCGCTTCCGCCAAAGTCGAGTTGCCGATATATTGATGTAATTTAACATCACTAGTAAAAAATATCGAGTGGCGTAAATTACACGCGGAAAGACACAAAAGAAACAAGGGAAAAGTCCAGTTAAGTCCCAGTTTGTTTGGTTAGCAACAAGCGCACAATAAACTAATGAAAATACATAATAATAGCAATAATAATAGTCAAATAGAAGCACAACTTACGCCCGGCAAGAGGAGAGGCAACAAGGCGAGGAAACGAAACGAAACGTAACGAAACGAATAAGAAACGAAACAAAATAGAACAGAGTGAATCCAGTAGGGGGTTTTCTATATATCTATGTGTATATATGTGTCCGATTCTATGTGTGTGTGAGTGGCCCTGGCCCTAGGCAAATGACTGTATTAAGTGATTGAAGAGCGGGTGACGGAGGCATCGGGGAGGGAAAAGGAATACGATTAATAACGACTATGGCCGGCGATGACTTGAAAACGCGCACAACGTAAGCTTGCAGATTGTGAATGAATTGATATAGATTGTGAACGAAGCGAGTGATGTGACTCTGTCTCTGTCTGTCCGCCTGACTAATCAAGGCATAACATCGTATGGGCGGTCAGTCATTGTAATTATTCATATTATCCATTAAAATAATGCAGCTAATTGAATTAATGTATTAAATGTATTAACCAACGTATTACAAGCAATCAGATCTATTATATAGAACCGAAAACTTAATAATATCACACATCTTATGCAGTTGTACTTATTAGCCAAATTTCCCATCTCTTACTAATCGTAGAATTATGTTTGTTCATAAATTACTACGGGGTCAAGTTGACTCAGTTAGTTTATTGAACGAAATTACTTTTAACATACCTTTTAGACTAACTCGTAACTTTAACCCCTTATATCTTCAGCATTGCACCACTAACTCGGCATAAACCTTTTCGTATTATGTGTGCTGATTATAACAATCTATGCCGTACAATTCAATTGGAGTGTGCTTCACTAACTATTAAGGCCTCTATATTATTATATCTTACTAATCTAACTAATTAATGTTTCTCTAATTTTACCTTAGTCTGATTGGGTTTTTCTGGATTTTCCCCAATCCTTGCAACAAATGTTGGACCAATCTGTTTATCTTTTTTTAATTTTTTATCTACCCCCAGAATATAATATATTTTATATTTTTAATAATATTTAATTTATGAAAATAATTTTACTTAATATTAATAAACCTTTATTTTAAATGTAAATGTAAATTTTAAATGCCAGCTGCTCATAGTCAGACAATAAATAAAATAAAATAAAAAAAATCTTCGAATCAGTATCGAATCAGAATACGTAATTAAATTGGATTAAACAAGTATAAGAAATAATAAAATCCATTTTTGTTGTATAGTATTAATTTGATTTCAAATTTATCTGTGCAAAAACTTGATTAAATAGAAATTCTTGACTTTTATAAATCCAATTCAGCACTATGGAGAAACTTGACTGTTTTATAGTTATCTTAACCACAAGTTCAATTCAAAATGCGTTCCCTCATTAGCAAATTTACCCTTAGGTAAATGTTAGTTAGGCAAAAGTTAGGCAATTAAATTGAAAATAGCCAACTGTTTATTGAGTTTTTACCCCAATTTCTCGCATTCTAAGCAACTCCGAAGCTAACCGCAAACACAAACAGAAATACAAACACAGTCACAATCTCAGATCCAGCATCACACAATATTTAATATATATGCACATCGATTTTGAATATTTGTGCATTGTCGAAGCTGTTTTAACGGCTGTCGGGTGCCATTGGCAGAATTGGGTCAAGTTTTAGTTTTATTGCCCTCGAAATAGGGGCAGAGAGGGGCTGAGGGGCTAAGGGGCAGAGGGGCAGACTTGTGGTTGGTCCCTTTGGTTTCAGGCACTCCCTAGTGTACTAGAGTGTGTGTGTGTGCGTATAATATCTTTGATTAAATCATGAAATATGCAACAACAAAAAAATATGTATATATGTTATCACATGACCTTTTTTCCCCAAGGGGAAACGGGCTGGAAGAGAGTGGCTCTGGAGACACGAAATATAAAGCAAAGCAGAGTTTTTGAGCTGTGAATTTGCGGTGCCTAAAAAGCGGAAACTGGGTCAGAGTTGCCTGCCTGCCGAAAATAACCAACAATAATAACAACAACAGCTACAACGGCTGGCTACAACAACATTGGCAGCGTGGTGCTGTCAAGGATGACAGAGGCGGTTGGGAATTATAACAAGCGGCTTTTGTTGCTGTTGCCAGGCGGCGCTTCAGTTTCAGTTTTAGCTTCAGCTTCAGCTTCCAAATAAACTGTCACACATGCCGTATGCGTAATATTCTTTGAGCAAAACAAAACACACACACAGCTGCTGCTGCCCAAAAGGTCAAGCTGCTGCCAGCAGCGTCAATCATTCAACGGCAAGCGGCAAACGGCACTGACGGCAACATTGAGAGACTCTGAAGCTACCTCGCCCTCTGTCTTCTTACCTCTCTCTCTCCCTCCCTCTGCCTCTCTCTGTCTCCTTCCCTGCTACCCATCAGACTCTCGCACTCACTACTCAGTCAGCGAGTGCGGGGCAATTAGCGCGCAATTGACCTACATTGGGGCAGCATGGCAGCATTAATGGTGTCAATAGTAAACGAGACTGACGACAGCGACGTCGACGTCGACGCAGCAGCTGGCGAACGAACGAACAAAAAAAATGTCGAATGTTTATGCACGCACACAGCTTAGATCGGATTGCGGTACGAGATGGGGGAAGGTTGCAGGGGGGCAGAGGTTGCAATCAATCAATGAAAAATAGTTTAAAGATTATTAAGCTATTCATTGCAATCAACAGGAACTGCATACACTGATCTCATGACGACAACAATGAACCAGGAAGCGACAACTATAAATATTCTTCATATAACTATCTATAATTATATACGATAAATATTTGAGCAATATTTACTAAGAGATTTATTCACATTGAGTAAATGAAGCCAAAATCTACATTACAATCGACTTCGTTCAATTTCCATTTGTTGCACAATCGCTGAATAATGAATTTAAGTTAAGGGCATTACATTGAAAATTAATGATTTCTAAAATAAATTCCAACTTGTCGAAATTTATTATTCTGTTGAGTGACCTTTGAACTGAATTAGAGCGGAATATTCAAAAACTGAGCATGCCGCACATTTTCTGTACACTCTTCTATGTAGTTAAATGTTTTATGATATTATGTTATTGATAAAAATTAATTTTTTAAATGCCCACACTTTTTAAATTATCTAATCATTGATTCTTTGTTTTAGGAAATAGATTTTACTACATATTTAATCATATTTTGTTGATTTTATTTTTAAGTTAACAGAATTCCTAGTACTCTATTATTACAATTTTTATTTCAAATTGCAAATTTTTAGTTATAGTAAAGGAATAAAAAGGATCTAGTTGAAATATACAATTTACTTTATTACAATTTATATTTTATTTATTAGCATTGTCAATCGTTATACTCTATTGCAAGAGTATACAAAAAGAATTACAGCCGCATTTTTGAACGATAAAAACCTTGAATCTCTGTACGTTTGCCTCCCAGCGAGCTCTTGTTCTGAGTTTACCCAAAACATTCACTCGCTCTCGCTCTCTTTGACTCTTTCAGGGCAAGTAATGCTAATTCGCTCACCTCCTCACACTCTGTCTGCCCAATACAAATTCAAATACACAAACAAATGACCAATGTGTTCGTCCAACAATGACGCGCACTGTGCGTACGACTTGTATGACAGACAATTGCTAAGCAATCGTCGCGTTCACTTCCCCTTCCCCTCTGCACACTTCACTCTCCACACCCCACTCTCCACAGTCACCTCTCCACTCTCCATCCAGCGCTCTCATGGGCACAGTTAGCCCGAGAGCAGGGCAGCGACGCAGCGTAGCAGCAGCAGAAACAGAAACAGCAGCATGTAAGTTGTACACGATAAATGAGAAATGAGGTTACCTACTTTTTAAGAAGGTCAATACAACCCAAAACAAACGAGCGAGGCAACGTAACGCAACGCAACGCAAAGCCAGAGCAGCGCTGTCAGCAGAGAGCAGCAAGCAGAGAGCAGCGAGCAGAGAGGAGTGAGCAGAGAGCAGAGAGCAGCGGACAGAGCAGTTGACAGCAGCGCATCAAACAACGGGTCGCCGTGCAAGCTCCAAGCTTCAAGCTCATACCTCTGCTTGCGTTTAAGTTTAAATGAGTGTCATGAGTGCCGACAACAAAGCTCAGTGACCATGTGAGCAGCGAGCGGGCAGCGGACGCCGACGTCAGCATACCACAAACATATTACAGCAAACGTTTTCAATGAAAACAAAAGTAGTACACGCTGCTTGCGCAGACGTCGACGTCGCCGTTAACGTTAGCGTGCAGCTGTAAATCGCCACCTGGTGACGAATTTGGCGTCAAGATTTGTGGCCGCATGGAGGGCAACTGAGCTGCTGCCGCTGTCGCTGCCGCTGCTGTTGCTGATGATGCCGTTGTTGTTGCTGCTGCTGTCGACTCAACTTTAGTGTTGTCGTTGGCGTTGGCGTTGCCGAGGGCGCGGCTGACGCGACCGCTTGTAACGAGGCTAAGCGAGCGCAGCAGCATTTTATGTACGCCAGCACGCCAACGCCTCTGCCACGTCGCAGTCGCAGTCGCTGTCACCGTCGCCTGCATTTCTGTCGTTGTTAGCCGCTGCGGCGATTGTCGCGCTGTCTGCTTTTAGCCTCCACCTCCTTTTTTGCTATGCATTGTTTTATAGTTGTATTATTATTATTATTATTATTGTATTGTACATTTATACATTTGTACATTTGTACATTTGTTGCTCGCTCGTTAATTTTGTGGCGTCTCTGCCCTTAAATGAATATTCCAGCTTGTCTTTACATGTTTGTTAATGCTTACAACGTTTAAATCTGCTCAGATTTTAGATTCGCTTACAAAAATGTTATATAAATTGAAAACGTTTTTTATATTTTGCCAATATGCATTTTAATTATTTGAGCATAATTTTTAAACAGTGGCAAAATATTAAATTTTAAATCAATAACTTCAGTTAGACTCTTTAAAATGTATTAACTAGTTGCTTAAATCATCATATAGACTTACTAAATAAAGTGAGCAAAATTATTTGTTTGTATTATATTGAATCATGGCTTAAATCAACGATTTTCATGAACGATCTTAAAAGTCTTCGGGTTCTGTTTTAAATATCTATCTGTAGACTAAACTTCCAATCCAAAAACAATCAAAATTCACATATCAAATTCAGTTTCTTCTTCTGTATTTCAATTTCTATTGAAAATGCTTTAATTTCTGTTTTTATTATCCGATTGTAATGAAGTTTCCGATAGAATCTAGAAATTTAGTATGTATTTAAAAGTTAATTTGAAATCGTGTGCTGTAATATTTTAATGTATTGAAAGGCGCAGGTCAAACTGTAATTTAGTCTGTGATTATCGTCATTAGCTAGGAATGTATGTGTAAAGGTCAAATCTCAATCGATATTGTAGACACATATGTATTACGAAACTAGGTACGTTTCCTCACGCTGTCCAACTTGTCCAAAGGCCCATTATGATAGCTGCTGCTATTTATAACACTACTCAATAGATACCCTAAAAGTTTGGAACGTGTTCGAGACAGTGTCAATGTATGACAGTCGAGAGAACCTTGTGCAGTCCACGATGAGGGACAATACAGCGATAAGTATGGCTGGAAATAGTCCCCAGTCCCCAGTCCCCGATAGGTATTGAGTATGTTCACGAAATTTGACAAATCAGTGCCAACTGAATCGAGCATTGGCCATGGCAAGAATTACTTGGCATAACTGTAGGTACTATCGATAGTCCACTGTAAGAACGTTTTATTGTCGCCTTGAGTTGTTTCTGATCTAGATACATGCATGTGAGGTTCGCTTGTAAAACACTTGACAACATAAATATAATTATAGCCCTCAGCTGTGTTTCAACTTAGCTGACAACTGCTTTTGAAGACTAGGAAATGTTGCTGTTCCGGAAACTACAGAGACTTCATTGTTTATTCATATAGAAAATTAATTTCAATAAAACTATTTCTTGTATATTTTATAATATAAACTAATTTATATAAAATATTTATGTGTTATTATATGGAAATAATAGAAATTTGGTAGAATTGCTTGAAAACCGATCGCATATGCGATATGCATAACTATGTATCTCATTTGTTTATCTTGTAAATTGTACAATTTACATGTTTATTCACATATATAGATGGAGATAATAATGTACTTATTATACTCATATATCGGAATCTCATTGGAAAAAAAATTATCAAAGGCAAATTACGCAAAATCATAGAGCAAAACGACCTTATCGTGTAAATGAATTTCATGTGCTACAATACTTAACAAATGGCTTTTGTAACCTACCTATAATTACAACAGAGAAGCAAACACGTGCTAATGTACACACACACACACACACACATGCACTCAGATAGATATAAATGTATCTGTGAATATGTGCATATGTTGAAACATTGATAAGTGTATTTAAACGCGCGTGTGTGTGTGTGTGTGTGTGTACACGCAAGCACCTTTTGCAATGGCAACAAACAAAACAAAGCACAAAATTACAAAAGCTTGCTCACTTCCTAGTGTACACACACACATTGACAGAGAGATACGCATTGAAAAAAAAAATACAGCTACAACAACGACGTCAGCGGCAGAGAATAAACCGTTACAATACAGATGCAACAAACAAAAAGAAAATAGAAATAAAAAGCACAACATAAACAATGCCAACAATAATCATTGTCGCCTAAAGCGCACATGCGAATTTCAACTGATGTCCACATCAAATCCGGCGCCATCCTTCCGACACACACCTCCTCCGCTTGTCACGCCTTCTTACTCTCTTCTTAATGCTCCTCTCCGTCTTCTTTGCTTCCCCACTTTCCACCATACGCCCACAGCCACTCACTGACACATGCCATCAAGAGCAGCCTCTCACCTTCGGTCAAACGAATTGGCACGAGCCTTGTGTGCGGCTCTCTCGCGGTCTGTCTCTCTCTCTCCCCTTCCATTCTGTCTGTGTGTGTGTGTGTATGTGTGCTTGAATTGAAGCGTAATCGTGAGAGAGTGAGATCGAGAGCGAGAGCGCTATTGACGATTACTACTTTGGAGCTGCACAGTGTCTACTTTCTCTCTATAAATAGTTGAAATCGAGTTTCAGCTACAAATTCGATGCAAAGACATATCGTAAAGTGTGAAAGTGACGGCGATGCGAGGGAAGATTGAAACAGACCTGGGTCACCTCTCACATCAGCGCCAGCGACGACTCTCACCGTCATCTCGGAGAATGTAATAGTATTTTTTATAACGAGTTCATATTGATCTGCCTCTCTATCTTTCTTTTACTCTTCCTATCTCACTCTCTCTTGATGAGCCATCACTATCATTAGACAGCGCAAAGGTTGCAATTACAATTACGATAGTTTGCAATGAGTTTTCATGGCAAGGAAATTTCATTTAATTTCATTTCGTTTCGTTTCGTTTTATGATAACGATCGACGGCGGGGTCAGTCATACATATGTATACTATATATAGATATTTATCTGCCGCATGCGTTGTTGCACTTGAGCATAACGGTAATTATGCCTAGGCACGGCATTGCCCCTGAATTTAAGCATACATTCATACACATAGTAATACTAACAAATATATGCAATAAAATGCAAACATGCGATTTTTCCCCCGCGCACATTTGTTATTGTTATTGTTGTTTTTCCACGGATCTTAATAGCGACATTGACTTTGCAATTTGCTGCCCGTTAATTAATGGTTAATAGAGTTGGGTCTGTGGTTTTGCCCAGGAGCGAGTTACAGTTGTTGGCTGCTGCTGTTGAAGGCTGAGAACTGACTGTGACTGTATAATATTAATTTATATCACAATATTATCTATATGTAATACTTAAAATTTAAGTAGAACGGTAATTTTCGATTCAATGTATGTAACGGGACGAAGGAGACATCTCCGACCCGATAAAGTATATATATATTCTTGATCAGCATCAACAGCCGAGTCGGTAAAGATATGACGGTCTGCCTGTTGGGCTGTGTGTCCGAAAATCTCAGAGACTATACGAACTGTAGCTACTAAGTTTGGCAAGTTTGTTTTGTAAATTATTTGCCACGATATCTATTATTATTATCTATCATCCTACTTAATAGCTTAAAGATCGGTTATACAGATCGGAGGTAATAGCAGTAAATAGTATTAATAATTAATAAAGTCAAGCTCTAAAAGTATGTAACGGATGTATTCTTATTGGAAGAAAGTGAGCTTCAAATCACAATTAAGAGTTATATCCGTTAAGAAATTATTTATTTTAATTTAACTTAATTTGACAAATAAATCAACATTATACATTTCAAAATCAAAACAATTTATTGATAACGTTATCTTACCTTGCTAAAGCCATTCTAACATGAGAAAGCCCTCCAAGAGGCAACGCTATTGCATCCACTTTGAAAGATTTTCCTTGACAATTTCCCAGCACAAAAAAATCCAAAAGTTGTGCCTTTTATTGTGCTGTCGAATTGCTTTCTGAATTATTTATAAATATGCTAGTTCACAGCACTTTGTATGCAATATAATAAAGTTGAATTCTTTGCAAGTTTATATTAATAATTGTAACAGTTTATATTTTATTTTTATGGTTTTGCTGTCAAATAAGCGTCATTTTAATGCTGAAGTTGTAAATAATTAATTCAACACTTGCGAATGCCAAAACGCCACAAAGTGTGCAACAGTTTTGAGCCGGAAAGAAACTTGAACAACATCAACAGCAACAACAACAACAAGAAAAATGCGATGGTTATAAAGACTGACAGCAACATCAACATCAAGTAGCATCCGTCAAAACTGAAAATTTATCACATTCAATATGGAGAGTACGTGCGTCACCATATAATGGCCAAGTTTATTCTCCCAGCTACGTGATATTTGTGCGTGAAATTATCAAAGAGCAACAAAGCAAAAAACCAAAAAAAAAAAAATCAAAAAAAATCGCACACATATATGTACAAATGTAGATGTATGTGTTATATGTATTCATAAAAGAAGGGTGAAGAAACCTGCAAACAATGTTCAATGCCATCGACGAAAAAACAAAATAATAGAAAAAAACAAGAAATGAAAATAAAAAAGATGATTCGGAACGAAAAGCGAACTGGCTTATCAGCATTGTGTGATAAGCAATGAAATTGAACAAAGGCACTGACAACCAACAACGACAAGAACAAGAACAACAAGTATACCAATTGATAGTCAAAAATGCTGACTGCTTTCTGTTATGTGTTACCCTCTACGATACCCTCCTCCCCACCCACCCTTCTTCTACTCTATTTGTTCAGTTTTGCACATGGCCCGGCAAAAGGATTGATAAAAACCTCGAAAGCGACAAAAAAGCAACAACGACAGCAACAAAAACAGAAACAACAACAGAAATCAATAAACTTGCACCGGGTACACAGCGAGGTCAACACTGACGCCCATGCCAGATGAGCCAAATTCATACATACTTTTCATATATACATATTTATACAGATGAGGGCCTTCCCTTATGCCCATGAGGTTGTACACTGTTAAAAACAGCTCTCTTGAAAGAAGATTTTGGTGGCCAAACTACCATTATTGGTCTAAAATGTGGTTAACATTTTAAAAGTTAGAAAACAGTTTTTGATTTAGGAACATTTCAAAAAGGACCCAGTTCATGTTATATTAAAAAATGTTCGTTAAATTCAATGAAACAAATAAAAGAATACACTTTCCTAACAGTTTAAGATTTTGACATTAATTTGGTATAAACATTGTCTTATATCAAGAATAATATATTTTCTTCTTCAGATGAATGTTAGTTGTAAGTTGATCCCTTTTCTCAGTGTACTAAAGAAGGGGGGGATGTGGGAGGCCAAAAGGTCTTTCGAGCATCTTTAGAATATCAGAGACAGAGATGCCTTCATAAGTATCCAGTGCACTCGATATCAGCAAACGGACACGAAATGTGAATGTCTAGTAAACTTCAAAAAGAAACAACAACAACTACAACGACAGAAACGACAACGGCAGCATTGAGAAGTGCAAACGACAAGCCATCAAGAAGAAGAGAGGCAAAAATAAAAAAAAAAAAAAAAAAAACTACCAACTAAATTCCATTTCATAGTCATGAGAGCACACAAGGTTCTTCCTATATCAGTCGATTTTGGCATTTCAATGTGTGAGTGCGAGTATGTCTATATGTATGATTGTATATAAATATGTGCGAGTACATACAAACGTATGCATGAGAATAGTATACAAATAAAAGCTAAAGCCAAAGCACGGTCAGAAAGCTTACATTTACTTTTGACTTTGCGGCAAAGCTCACGCGCGTGTTCTCCCTCTCCCTCACACTCACCCTCTCTCTGACGTTCTCTCTCTATCTTACTCACTTGCGCCGGTGAGGGTCGTTTGATAGCAGTTTGCTGTCGGTGGGTGTTTTTGTCTGAGCATGACCTCAGCAAGACAGAGAGAAAGAGAGAGAGCGGCAGAGAGTCCAAGAAAGAGAGAGAATGAGAGAGAGAGAGAGAGAGCAGCTGCTTGCGCTTAATGCGCTCATTTATAAACAATAAACAAAAATAGTGGCGCACATGTTTTTAATTGACTTTTGCTTTGCAAAGCTCTGGCAAGGCAAAATCAAAACATATGTTATGCGCGCGAGTGAGACAACTGTAATAATACATACAGACATTTGTAAATGCGAATACATGCACACATACAGGCATAAGAACACGATGTATATAATGGGAGAGCAAAAGAGAGACAACAAAATTATTTCAATGCTGACTGCAATGGTTTTTGCTTTTGCCTTTGGTCACAAACTGTTAGGAAATTTATACAAATTTCAGGCAAAGGTGTTAAAACAATTTAAGCAAATTCAAGCCAAAGTACAAACATGATAAAGAGACAGCGAGTGGGAGAGAGATGTGAATAGAGAGAGATGCTTCAAAGAGCTTCAAACTGAATAAGTACAAAGTATATGTGTATTAAATGCCGCCTGTCATTAAAGCAATAAACTAAGCTCAACCAAATAAATACATTACTTGTCGTTGTTGTCATTTCTGTTTTATTGACACTGTGTACAAGTGTACATACATACATATGTACATATGTACATATACACGTACTTTGCCTAATGTGACCTCAAGCAACCAAATATTCAAGAGTCGCTCGAATTGAGGAAGTTGTCTATGCCATTCGCATTGTTGTTGTAAAAGCTCTTTCTCATTCGCTTTTTGTGTTTAACTGTGCGTGTTTTTGTCGATTATAACTTGAACTTAATATTTAACTGCTAATATTTGTTGTTTTTAATAAGGTCACAAGTATACACAACCCGCGCGTTTGGGTCACACACACACTCACAGTTTGAGCCGGTTACAAATATCATTGATAAGGAATAACGACTTCCGATGTCCGATGGGCAAACCGATAATAAAACAGATACCTTTAACGAGTAGTTGTCAATTGAAATATTAGTTTAGTAATATCCGTCGAATAGATTAGACGTGTTCTGCGAGACAGCGAGACAAAAAAGCACACAAACTTTACGCTATGCGCAGCAGCTGACGACTGAGGGAGCTTTTTTTCATGGCTTTTAGTTTGATATGTGTGCGAGAGCGTATTGCTTTTGCACCTTCACCTCTGTCTCTGCCTCTGCCCCTATCTTTGCCGCTGACTTTGTTTGTGTCTTTGCGCTGAGCTTTTTTTGTTTGCGCTCTCAGCTGTCGCCGTCTAATAAGAAGCTGAAATTTTTGGCAGCAGGGAGCAAGGACTATTATGCCATACTTAGAAAGCTGTATTCGTTAGTGGTAACTTAACCCGAGGTTCATCCCCCGCTTCAACTATATAGGCAATATTCACAGAGCAACATTTTAACAACCATTATTGTTTCAGGCGATTTATCTAAAAACCTAATCCAATCAAGCAAATCTACATAAGTCAACTTGAAGTCGGGTATTAAACCCGAAACCAAAAACCTAACATTACTGCATAGTAACCGGTTAATATATAGTTTTGTTATTAAGGAACATTCACCGTTTCCAAACTAATTTGATCTAATTTTTAATTAATTAATTTGAATATTGTACTAATTAAAGAAATCTTCATTTTTGAAAAATCATTATTTTTGTTTTTAGAAATTAGAAAAAAATGTTAACGATTACTCGAACTTACCGAAAGCCGGTAACCGGTCTTAAAAATAAAACAAAAGTTCCCTGCTTACCTACCTAAATTATTTGTGAAACTCACTTAGGTATAATTATTGTAATTAGAATCTGAAGTAATATCCCACTTCGAGTTCGCACAGCATTGTAGCATTATTGTAGTAAATTGAATAACTTACCTTCTTTAGCTATTGACAGCTATCGCTGTCCTATCCTGTCACTGGCTTTACAAACTGATCAACCTTATTGATGTTTGTACGTCGATTAATACGAAATCCGCAAACAAGAACAAAACTACCTGGTGTCCGAGTCTGTAATCGTATTAAAGAAAGTATGTAGTTATAAATCGATTATTATAAGAATCATGAATATTTAATACTAAGCTTAAAATAAAAATAATTGTTATCAGTAGCGTTTAATATACGTTCGTGCAATTTTATCGCAAGTGTTGTAAATACATGCATACATATTCATGAATCTACTGGTGCACTTGCACATATTATTTTGCATACAAAATTAACGAATAAAAAAATGCGCAATTCGGTCTTTGACTTTTCCCTGTTGCTGCTGCTGTTCATGTTCTTATTGTTGTTATTCCCTTTGTGCTTGTGTCGTTGCCTTTTATTTCTCACAGAAATTAAAAAGTTTTTTAAATAAACAAACTGACTGATTTTCAACTGCGGGATACCCATTATTAAGCTATGATTTCCAAAACATAATAAAAATTATTTAAAAATTAATCAAGATATACATATATGAAAATGGAATATCTTACTAGATTGTGTGTTTTTTTTTTGTTAGCGATCTCACTCATATTAATATCTAAACCACCTAATAAAACTAACATTTAAAAGAGACTAATGTAATTATTTTAAATACAGCATACTCCTAACATTTTTAGATGTGTATGTAGAAATAGAGTCCGAACTGCAGATTTAAAATGTAAGGAATTACAAATGTTTACAATACGACGGAATTTGACACTTTACTAAAATCATGATTCACAGTCATGAAAATCTAACCATTTTGCGACAGTGCGAAAAAAGGTTTCTTAAAAAATAAACATTTCGTATCTTATTGTGTTTACATCTCAACAATTTTGGGTATTTGTTTATTATCGATATATATTTATTGATATCGATTCGATTGTCACGTAAATATGTCAAGAGTCCTATCTGATCTAGTTGGGTGGTCGATAAGAGGGTCAGCACTGTCGTTAAAAGCCGCATTCAACTAAATTATTTGCATGACATCGCAGAGACAAAAGATATGTGGTTTCCTGCATCACTCGCATGCAAGAGTTAGTTGTATTTGTACTTATACGTACATGCATACATACAAACATGCCTACATTCACAGACACACACACAAACTCACCTTTGTAGATAGTTATTTTTCTTTTTGCGTACTTTGTCAATTTGATTTACATAAGTCGATGCAATTTGATTATTGGCTGGGCATTTGTTTTGTTAACAAAATTATATCGATTTTAGTGCACTTTTTAACATTAATAACACAATATGGCGATATTGCTTCTTTCACTTTTTTCAGGCCAACTTGTATGAACTGCGCCACACACGCACACACTCTTGACGACACACGACGAAGGCGAAGACAGTCGGCCGAATTGCATCGGTTATTCCACTGCACTATATGATATCCAAACGAAATTTGGGAGTATTGTATTGCAATGGGAACTGCAAATACAAATATTATTTATAATATTACAGGTAAATACGAGAAGAATAAAGCCAGCGTACTCGCTGCGCTTTTCATTCCATGCTGCGGCACACACAAACACACACGCAAATACTTTGAATGTGTGAATGGCTTATTGTGAGTGGGCGAAACATCCATCTGGTAGCACCACTGATCAAAGCAACACTGCTACCAGCTGGAAAACCAACCAGAAGCTATCGAAATCGACATTAGAAATTTCAGCGAAACAGAGCATATAACATGTCTTCAATAATTCTAATTTACTTTGTAAAACAAAAATAATAATGAGCAAAGTCCGATGGATATAAATTCAGCAATTAGCATGCTTGTCAAATAAAATCAAACTGAACGGAAGAAATTATGCGTAATTGTCTGGCAGCCTTCCAATAGATTGTGGTGGTTTGTCGATAAGTCGATACATCCCTTGTGAGCTGATGAAAAAATCAACTAAACGCAGCAAAATCAATTAAATTAAAGAGCTGAGCTGGCTATTTAGTTAATATAAGTAGGTATCAAAGACTTTGCAATCAAGTGGCCAGACAGCTCGAGTGCAACTAAGGTATTGGCCTTATTACTAATTACAAGAAAGTGTTAATGAGCACGAGCTGGCTGTGTGTGTGTATTAGTACGTGTTCCAATAAAATTCGTGTATGTTAGTATATCCACGGACTTTAGCTACTCACACCCGCGCATCTATTTATTTTAACAATTTATTGCACTCACATACGCGCTCAGCTGGTTTCGATACATACTAGTGCGTAACAGTAAATTTATTAACAACGGAAGCGGGAACGGGAGCAAGAAATATGGAGGGCAATAAAGACGAGGCACAGCGGTGTATCGATTTAGCTGTGCAGGCTCTTGCCGAACGAAAGGTTGATAAAGCGGAGAAGTTTTTGCTAAAAGCTGAACGTCTTTATCCCACGGAAAATGCAAAGAGTAAGGCAAACAGACTCTATCACACTTATCTTATCTTCATATTTAACATGTGAAACATTTTAGGGCTGCTCGCACAGGTAAAAAGCACAGCCGGTAACGGTAACAACGGCAAAGAGCGTCCAGCCGCTGCGGCAGACGAGAAGGACACTGGGCCACGGAAACGTGTGAACTCGGATTCAAGAAATCAGGCACCAGATTACACTAATGATCAGCTGGAGGCAGTGCGTAAAGTCAAAAAGTTCGTACCATAATTATCGTAAAATTTTGCAGCAAATAATATTTGTTTTTTTTATTTAATGCAGGTGTAAGGACTATTATGAAGTTCTCGGTGTAAGCAAAACTGCAACTGATTCGGAGATAAAAAAGGCATACAAGAAGCTGGCTCTGCAGCTGCATCCAGACAAGAATAAGGCACCAGGCTCTGTGGAGGCATTCAAGGCATTGGGAAATGCTGCTGGCGTATTAACCGATGCGGAAAAGCGCAAGAACTACGATCTGTATGGCATCAATGAGTCGCATAACGGGCACGGCAATGGTGGACACCATGGACATGGGCAGCATTATAATGATTATGGCTACTCACGTGGCTTCCAGGCCGACATCAGTGCTGAGGAGCTTTTCAATATGTTCTTTAACGGAGGCTTTCCGCAACAAAATGTATACATGCGTCAGCAACGACGTCGGCAACAAGCACGCGAGGACAGAGATGTAAATGACACATAAAATTTAAGAATATTTTAGTTGAAAAACTAACCATAATTGATCTTTATTTTCAGACTAACAACTCTTCTGCCTTAATCAACCTTTTGCCCATTTTGTTGCTCATTGGCTTGTCCATGATGTCGTCCTTCTTTATATCGGATCCAATGTACAGCTTAACGCCATCACAGTGAGTTACACAAATTAACTGTCACATTCTTTATTAAATTGACTTGCTTTCGTTCTACCAGCAAATACTCGGTTAAACGCGAAACAAACGGTCTGAAAATTCCTTATTACGTGAAAGACAATTTCTATTCGGAGTATCAAGGATCTGTAGCAAGGCTTGAGGAATCAGTTGAGGAAGATTTTGTAAATCATTTGAAGCACTCCTGCAGTCGGGAACGAAATTATCGTAAGTGACAAATTGTATTTAATTTAATTATTGTGATTTAATAATATGCACACCTTTTTCTTCCAGGCGATTCAATGCTGGCCAAAGCTCGAACCTTTGGTGATCGGGATCTATATCGAAAGGCCCAGAACATTAATACGCCTTCGTGCGAGAACTTGCAAAAGTATTTAATCACATGATTTCAATATCCGCAAACTGAAAGCAATGAAATTTAAACGTGATTTACACTCTTATTTTCGTATTGGTTCTAGTTTTCTCTTTATAGTTGTTATAAAATGATTTTATCCTAAATTGTTATAGTTTATAATGCTCCTTTTCCTCCACACATAAGTACACATCAAAACAAATCGAACATATTTATGCCTAGATTAAACACGAGTCTTTGCTCTCGCCGGCGTCAAATGGAATGTGCTAATTTATGATCCTTTAAAATGGATATGGGCTTGCACTTGAAGTCAATATTTAAATGGACTAATTGCTAAATAATGAATAAATCTAAATAAATGACACTACCCTCTGTTCTTCATCTCATTAAAAATCTAGCCCAATATTATAGACAAATGTTATAAAATTTGTTTTGTTTTTACTAGTTATAAATGTACAAATAAAGCAGTGTTATGCTAAGTAAAAGAAACAGACGGTGGCGAGTACTGCCAGTCTAGGTCCAAGCCTGGTCAGATCGATAACTTCTTCAGTTGCTAATAATGGCCTCTAGAGCAGCCACCACATCGCCGCTCTGCTCCCGAAGTACTTTCTCAGCTTGAGCCTTGCTCACAAGCAGCTCATTCATCTGTGGGAATGTGGATTGTGTTATGTGGGTCATAAATATTGCCGTTTATACTTACAATCAGTTCAATGTCCTCCCTCTTCACCTGCACCTTTTGCAGCTCCTTCTCTCTAGCCACTCGCAGCTTGTTCTCTTTGGTACGTTGATTACCAAATTGTTCTACCGCCTAAAGTTTAGTGACATTAAGTTACAACATTGCTTAATATTATTAATAATTCTTATTTACACTTGATATATTCGCGGCAGAGATTTCCTTTTCCTCCGCGTAGTCTGTCACACGCTCCAAGTCGGCGGCGCCGCCATCGTGACGGGTTTGCTTCTTTTGCTTTTTGTCCTGCTCTTGGGAATCATCCTCGGCTTCTCCCTCAACTTCAGCTTCACCGTTCACCTCGACCTCAGGCTCTGTTTCCGCCATGGTGCAAACAATTTTTATTTCAATTTAATAAAATATTAAAATTTTGCTGGTAGCCTCGTGCGACTGTTTTTTTTACTTTACAGCAGTGCTGCCAGCTGTTTTGAGAGACAAAAAGCTGCCATTTGTTATTGCGTTGCCAGACGTAGGAATCTGAACTAGATTATTTTTGATTTTATACGCGTATCGCAAGTTACCTCACCGTTAGAACCAAACATAGGTGGAGTATTTGTCGAAAACAGTCAAAAGGTGTCGCACTAAGTTGGTTAAGTTATTTTCAGTTTGGATTTAAATGTAAGTTGTGGGTAAAATTTTTGTACATCGTTTATTTAACATTAATCTCTGCTCTTAAATTGCATTGATAATCAATTGATAAGTCGGAAATAGGGTATCATAAATATTAAATCATATTAAATATTTTGCGTTTTAAATATTAAAGTCAGTTCTTGTTATCTGCTTCAAATCGCCTCATTTCAAATAGAAAATTACGGCCACAAAACTAATTAAAAATGTCTCGAGCATAAAGTTGAAAACTCTTTCTATAATATACACGTAAATAAGATATATTTTGTATAAAATTTTTTCTCTGATTCCCCACAACTCTTGCCTAGTCTTAACTCAATGTTCCACTGCAAAATTTGTTGTGGTTTCAAATTTTAATTATAAGTTTAATGCCAGACATAATGAGATTCTCGACGAGCACACACATCCTAGTCTACTGGAGTATAAGGGGGGAAAGGAAAGTAGCTGCCCCAGTGTGCCAAAGTCCAGAATCCTTATGGAAATTCCTAGTTTTCCCCCATTGAGCTGGTTGCTCGCTGCGGGCGGTGCTGCCATGTTCTGCTCCTGTTGACATAATCGTTAGCCATCATGATTAATTTAATTGTCACTTTGACGCAAGTGTCGCAATCCCTCTCTCTCTCTCTCTCACTTTCTCACACTCTACACTTAACGGAAAATCAAGATTAATTAACTTCTCGACCATGGGCGGTCAACATCATTTGTTAGTGGATCCGTTCGGATAGAGAGTGTGACAACATATGTGCACTTTTAATGTAATTTAATTTGATTTCTCTGCGAGCCACACTTTAAGTCATTTCTCATGCAGCACGCGTTCAGAGCCAAAAAAAAATTTGTGTATCTCATTGCCAGCTCATATGTGTGTTTGTGTGTGTTGGCGCAACAGGCCGCACATTTTAAATGTTTGCACCACACGGCATTCTTGCCACAAGTCGAAGTCGAAACTGCTCGACGCTCTGCGTTTGCCAATTCCCAATTGAAAATTAAATTATGCCGCTAATTAGCACTGACACACACACGCACATAAATTATGCCGGCAATTTTGGGGCTCATTGTGGTTTTTGGCCTCACAAATTGCGCATTCGCCACGTTGGCCGTCGTTGCATATTGTGAGGCGACTTTTCCATTTCCAATTTTATTTCCATTTCCTCTTTGCATGTGCTATGAGTGTCCGCATTCACACAGTAAATTTTGGAACCGCCACACGAGTTGTGGCAAGTGTGTGAGGCAAGGGAGTGTGGCAAGGACACTGCTGGCAACAAGGGAGAGAGTTGCCTGCGTTGAAAGTTGGCCGCGTGTTGTAATTGAGCTGCATTGTTATTTGGCTTAAATTCTGTTGTGGTTTTCTGGTTTTTCTGGTTTTCTATTTAAACGTTCTAAAGGGATTAATAGTTTGTGTACAAATTAAACAAATTCAGTCAATTTGATATTCATGCTTATATGATTATTTGCAGCTGGTGACAAACTACGTAATATTTAAAATATTAAACGTAAGAGCTACCTGGAAAAATGCTTTATTTTCCAGTAAAATTGTCAGGAAGTTGAAATTTATAAGAATATTTGGTATATTTATATTAATAGAAAAAGTAGAATATCAGGGCATATTAATACAAATTTATTTAATAAATTCAAGTTTACTCACTTTTATTTTCTTTTGTGATGATCATTTATTGAAATGATCTACATTTATTTTAAATGTCCTAAGTACACAGTTCAATTAAAATATACGACATAATTATACCGGTTACTTAAAAGTATTAAAAAAGGGTATATTGTGTCCGTTACAACGTATGTAACAGGGATAAGAACGTATCTCCAATTCTATAGAGTGTATTCTTGATCAGCGTCCGTTCGTTTGAACAAATGGATCTTAGAGACTATAAGAGCTAGAGCTACCAAATTTGATACAAATACTCCAATTGCTTTGCAGCAGATTAAGTTTGTTTAAAATGTTTGCCACACCCTTTGTCGCCCCGCAAATCGCGAAAAACCACCACACCCACAGATTTCGAGATATTACGCTTCTTTAACCAACGTTACATATTATTATTATCTACCTTTTTTACTAAATAGCATTAAGATCGGTTGGGTAAATAATTAGCAGTAATATCCATTTTAATTTTTAAAGCAATCAAGCTGCTATAATAATGTAACGGGTATTCCTAGTCCGGGTCTCGACTTTCCGACTAGTTTAGAAAACATATGAATATAAGAATGGTTAAAAAAATAAATAATCTGCTGTGAACCAATAACAATTTGTTCAGTAAATGGGATAAACTATAAAGATCCAATCTTTTTTCGATGACTTATCTGAAATGGTTTATATACTTTTCTGTCTCCTTTGGCTTAACTTTTATCTTTATTGAAAATTACAAATAATAATTTTAACTTGTATTTAAACATCATAAAAGAGGTTTTTATGAAAATTAAGCATAAATATGAGAAGTATATATTATCTTTGATTTCCATTATAAATATAATAAAATAAACAAATATACTTCTTATGAACTGGTTAGTGTACATCAAATATGTGTGTTTCCTATTCCAAGGGATTCTAAAAAGCTCTTCTTTAGCCGCATCAATAAATCTGACATTTTGGGGATAACTTCAAAAATCGAAAATTTCAGACTTTGATTTGCGAATGTTTGTGTTGGTGTGTGAGTGTGTGTGTGTGTGTGTTTTGAAATCGATTTATGCTGCCAGCCTTGTTGCACGATGGTGGTCAGCTGCTGTGGCCAATGTCATTTGCCGCTGCCAGCTGCAGTCAATAAATAAATTTGCATAGCAAATAAATTAAGAAAATGCAATTTTCAAGTACTGTTGCAGAGGACACAAAGCGTGAATTAAATTGGATATGTGATGCAATGTGGCAAGAACGTTGAATCAATGTGGGAGTGTGTGTGTGCGTATGTGTGTGTGTGTGTGCGTGTGTTTCACCCTTGAATGTCCTTTTGGCCAGGACATGCATAATTTGCTACCAACTCAATTACGGCTAATAACACTTGAACAACGGCTCAAAATGCGTCAATTGCTTCAGCTTCAATGGCAAAAGTGGCCAGAAGGATGACTCCTTCAGAGGGGGGTGTCCAGAGCGAAGGAAGTGGCAGAGGCAGAGGCGGAGGCAGAGGCAGAGGGGTGTTTGTTAAGTTGCTGCTGCCAAACTTTGGTTTATTCGCAAATTGTCCAGCACAAAATAATTGAGCCATTGAAGGCGGTCGGTCGAGTGGTCAGCAAAGTTCGCTAACTGTAACTGTAACTGTAACTGATACAAGAAACTTGCTCCTTGCTCCTTGCAGAAAGAATGGATGCCAACGGATGTACGAAGCGGGTTCCAAGTATATTGTGTGGCGACCTATTGACGACCTTTATCCCGGACTGTACATAAACCATAATCGCAATTGGCAAGTGGCCGCCACTCGAAATATTCAGCAACGGCATTGTCATGCTTGGCAGGAGCAGGACACACACACACACACACACACACACGCACACACACACACACACACACACGCACACACACTGGGAGACAGGACATTTGCCAGTCGCTGGACGTTGGTGTAACGCATTGAACGGAAACGCTTCTCATTCATTTAAAACTTGTCTGCAAGTTGCCAAGTTGCCAATCCTCTGCTGCTGCTCCAACTCCTCCTGCTACTGCACAAGGTGCAAACACACGCTCAAGCACTCGTAAAGTCCTTGCTTCCGTTATCCTTCAACCCCCTGCCGCTCCCCCCTTCCCGCTGCTGCTACTCCTTCTATTCCTTTGCTGGCATTTTGCAACTTTTGCGTTTAACAATTTTGCTTCCTTCCGATGGCTAAACGGCGCCAGGTTGTCGTGGAAATTTGTTTTAATCGTCATCTTTGCCATCTACGTAAGCGCTGCTTCTTACCCTACCGTTACACCCCCTACCCCTACCCCTACCCCTACCCCTACTCCTACCCTTGACAATCCCCCCACTCAATCTCTTTCCCTTAGCTCAGCCAAATTGTCCGCAAGGTTCGTTGACGTTCCTCTATAAGTTTTCTTCCTATCTTTTCTTTTTTTTTTTTTGAGCAACTCCTTCGCTTATCGATGGCCTGTTCAATATTTTATTAGTGTCCTTAACGGCAGCCTGCAGAGCAGGAGCGGATGAGGACGAGGACGAGGGGCGCCACAATCGTGTACCTAGCTGGGTTTTTGGTTGAAGTTTTCTGCATGCCTTTGCTTTTCCCTTCCCCCTTTCACTCTCCCGCTCCCTCCATTGACTTTGATTTCTTACTTCGGTGCGCAATAAATTTTTATATCCTCCCGTTTCTGATTGGAGAGTCCTGCCCTAAATGTCGGCCATTTAGCGAACTTACCTAAATGAAATAGCCTTGTCTCAGTCTTAGTCTCAGTTTCAGTTTATAAAGAGCGGGCGCGGGGGGGGGACAATGCTTGAAGTACTTTCCTTCCATTTGAGTTATGCCCCGATCGTTTACTCTCAGCATATAGACAATCGAGCGCCTATCAACCCCAAAGTACTTCAGGGCATTCAAATGAACACAAGTATTCATTTGAGCTTATACCCTGTAGTTAGAGCAAACAAGGCTGACTATACCTAACTAAGAAAACTTTAATATACTTTTATATATATATTGCTTATTCTCGGTAGATTAATAAATTATTATTCTTGTCCATAAATAATGCAAAGATGATTATTAAATTACTCAGCTGTCATATTCTCATTTTTATGATAATACTGAAACAGGGAATCAAGTATAAGTTTCGGTTCCGATTCCGATACAACAATTTCAATAAAAGCTTCAGTTGAAATTTGTAATATTTAAAATTTCATAGATTCAGAATTAGTTTAATTTGAATAAATTTAGCTAAAAATAAAATCCGGAACTCATTAGAATAATTATATTAAAGTTGAATTAAATATCTTAGACTTATTTGTTTCTTTCAGCTCTGAGGTATTTAAAGTTTTTACTGTCTAAATTAAATTATATTCTTAATATACTTAAATATTAAAATCAGCTATTTTAGGTTTGAAATTCATGGGTCTATCTACAGGGTATTTTGAAACCTACTAATATCCAAGTATATAGGTTTGGGTTACATTTGTGGCAACTCTTCAGTGTGTGCAGAAAATGACAATAACAATATGTTATGCAACTGGAAAAACTTTGGGAATGTCTCAACGTGCACTTGGAAATCGTGTCGGACTTTGAATTCATTTCTTATCAATGAGCTGTTGCTCTAACTGTTGGCTAACTGTTTGCTTATCTTACTTCAAGTGTGTCTTAGTGAGAAAAAGGAGACGGGGCTATATTTTCGCATATTTTATAGCGCCATTTCTCCCACCCCATCCCTCTTCCCTCATTCCACCTTTAGCAACCCCTTTCAGTCGTACATTTTAGTTTAAACGTTATTATTGTCGCCCGACAGTCTCCACAATTTGGCGTAATGTGTAATATTTCTTCTTTATAACCGAACTACGCATCCGCCCAGAATCAACTTAGTTATATGTATGTATATAAGGTGAGCTATGCATTGACTGCAGAGTGAGCGAGATAGAGTTTGAGATAGATGGGGCTGCTTATGATAATCAAAAGATATAAGTACAAAAGAAGAAGAAATTCTGCATACTTTTGTGCATATTTTAAGTGATTGTAAAAGGGAAGCCGGATATCCTTTCATATATCATTTCATTTACAATATTCCCCCTTTAGCTGATATGCTTCTAATCAATTTGATACGTCTGAAAACTATATGGCAACTCTGCACTCCAAGTGTTTTTGTTTTTGTTGAAAACGAAGTTTTCGCTTAGCTGCAACTAATTAAAAACGTAGCTAAGCCAGCAATCTGAACAGAGCAGGTAAGAGTGGCAAGAAAGAGACGGAGGCAGAGAGTGAACGGGATGGAGTGCGGTGGAGCGAGAGGAGAGACGCGAGACGACAGGTGCGGCGGCAAGAAGTCGATAGAGAGAAAGAAAAAAAAAATACAACCATCTAATGACTATACATCATTTGAACAATCAATCAATTTAAGCATACTTAATCCATACGAATCATGTTACATGTGTGTCAGTGGGAGGTGCACAGAGGAGAAGTAGGAAGAGTTGGGTTAAGGGGCAGAGTTCAGGGCTACTCGCTTGACTGGAACCAACTGGAAATCTTGTGATATTAATCAGTCTATTAGACGCGATTTGTTCCATCAGCATCAGCATCAGCATCAGAGAATGCTCTGTCGACATGGCGCACGATTATTCAATCAGTGCTCGGCTCGACTGGACGCACAGTTGGTTGCCCAGAGTCAGACCTCCAACTCATGTCCAGCTTAAAGTTAGACTCCCCTTTCCTCCCTTGACCAACAGTTTCAGCTGGCAACATGATGATGTGTGTGTGTGTGTGTGGGAGCATGTAAGTCTGACATGTGGCAAGTGCTACGGGGTTAATTCGCGCATTCATTTATACACACATGCATACACACACATGTGTGACTGTCGAATGTATGTGTGTGTGTTTGATTTGGGTTAGTGTGTGACCTTGTTAGGCATAAAGTATAACCCATAAATGTTTTACATTCTCTGCAGTTGACTTTCAATTTGAAATGTGTCCACCTTTAAAGAGAAAACGTGTAAATAGTAGAAGTTAACTAAATGATATTATTAACATACCCTATGAAGTCCAGAAAGTGATATGCTACTTTAATTGTTGTAATTATATTTCTTATTATACTGCATATACGGTATATAATTATTATAAATTATTATGCAATAGTTTGTCTATGTAAATTGATTAATAAATATTTACAGAACGCACACAATCACTTTAATCAAAACAAACCATTAAATCAGTGACAATGCATCGATAACTACAATTCGATAAATGGCTGCGACAATTGACAGTCCATTTCTCTTCTTCTTAAAATATATCGCACCATTTCTTCTTCTTCTTAAAATATATCGCACTTTTTCGAAAGCTGCAACAGCAAACGAACAAGAAAATGAACACTGTGAGTGAAGCAATAAATTAAATAATTTAAGCTTTTGAATTTGTAAATATATAATATTTTAGGAACTCAAAAACAAAGTTGACACCTGTTGTCGCACGGCGGAGAGCTTTACGCGATTATATTACGCCACTTTGGACAATCGGCGACATGTGAGTGATTTACTGAAAAATAATAATAATAGGAATTGAAAATGTAGGTGAATGTAAAAATATTTGTTGAATTTCGCATAGAAAATGGGTTGCCTGTATTTAGAAAGTGCGACTCTCAGTTGGAACGGCAATGGAGCACAGGGTCGAGCAACAATTGAACGCTTCTTTATGGAATTACCGAGTTCAAGTCATCAGGTGACGACCTTTGATGCACAACCCGTACTGGATGCAGTGGTGGGTGATCAGTCGACGCATGTCGTCCTGGTCGGCGGAACGGTTAAATTCATTGAGCAATCAATGAGAAGAAACTTTCAACAATCCTTCGTAATAACCAAGGAGAATGGTAAATGGAAAATTGTCTCGGATTGCTATAGACTGCAGGAACCATTAGAAAATGTATGAAAATAAAACAAACCGAAAAGACAACTTTCAAAGCTGCGTCGATTAAAAAGTTCATTATTCCTTTCCAGAAGAATATCTTCTCAATATATTTGTATTTGTTATGAATAAATAAAATGAATCAATTAAAGGAAAAGCAAATTACACAATTTTATACGCTTTAATTTTGCAATAAATGCAATAAAAATGCTCTATAATATAGGAGACAGGTTGCATAATAATATTCAATTTATATAATATATAATTTTAACATTAGAAAAGCACACATTTATCTCATACATATTGTATTAAGTGTAGTATTTTTCTCAATATATTTGTAATTGTAATGAATAAATAAAATAAATCAATTAAAGGAAAAGCAAATTACAAAATTTTAATCGTTAAACGATTAATTTTCTCACATAATCTATACATTAAAAAGCAATAAAAATGCTCTATAATATAGAAGACAGGTTTCATAATAATATTCAATTTATATAATCTATAATTTTAAATTCATAAGCAACATTAGAAAAGCACACATTTATCTCATACATATTGTATTAAGTGTAGTATTTTTCTCAATATATTTGTAATTGTAATGAATAAATAAAATAAATCAATTAAAGGAAAAGCAAATTACAAAATTTTAATCGTTAAACGATTAATTTTCTCACATAATCTATACATTAAAAAGCAATAAAAATGCTCTATAATATAGAAGACAGGTTTCATAATAATATTCAATTTATATAATCTATAATTTTAAATTCATAAGCAACATTAGAAAAGCACATATTTATCTCATACATATTGAATTAAGTGTAATATTCTTCTCAATATATTTGTAATTGTAATGAATAAATAAAATGAATCAGTTGAAGGAAAAGCAAATTACACAATTTTTTACGCTTTAATTTTGCAATAAATGCAATAAAAATGCTGTATAAGATTGAAGACAGGTTTCATAATAATATTCAATTTATATAATCTATAATTTTAAATTCATAAGCAACATTAGAAAAGCACATATTTACCTCAAACATATTGAATTAAGTGTAGTATTCTTCTCAATATATTTGTATTTATAATGAATAAATAAAATGAATCAATTGAAGGAAAATCTAATTACACAATTTTATTCGTTTTACAATTAATTTTGTAATAAATGCAATAAAAATGCTGTATAATATAGGAGTTAGTTAGTTAAATAATAATATTCAATTTATATAATCTATAATTTTAAATTCATAAACTATATTAGAAAATCATATATTAATCACAAACTTATTGAATTAAGTGTAATATTCTTCTCAATATATTTGTATTTATAATAAATAAATAAACTGAATCAATTAAAGGAAAAGCAAATTGCACAATTTTATTCGTTAAACGATTAATTTTCTCACATCAACTATACATTAAAAAGCAATAAAAATGCTCTATAATATAGGAGACAGGTTTCATAATAATATTCAATTTATATAATCTATAATTTTAAATTCATAAGCAACATTAGAAAAGCACATATTAATCTCATACATATTGAATTAAGTGTAGTATTCTTCTCAATATATTTGTATTTATAATGAATAAACTGAATCAATTGAAGGAAAGCAAATTACACAATTTTATTTGTTAAACGATTAATTTTCTCACATCAACTATACATTAAAAAGCAATAAAAATGCTCCTTAATATACGAGACAGATTTCATAATAATATTTAATTTATATAATCCATAATATAATGTGCATAAACAACATTAGGAAAGCACATATTTACGTCAAACATATTGAATTAAGTGTAGTATTCTTCTCAATATATTTGTATTTATAATGAATAAATAAAATGAATCAATTGAAGGAAAATCTAATTACACAATTTTATTCGTTTTACAATTAATTTTGTAATAAATGCAATAAAAATGCTCTATAATATAGGAGTTAGTTAGTTAAATAATAATATTTAATTTATATAATCCATAATTTAATGTGCATAAACTACATTAGAAGAGCACATATTAATCTCATACATATTGAATTAAGTGTAGTATTCTTCTCAATATATTTGTATTTATAATGAATAAACTGAATCAATTAAAGGAAAAGCAAATTGCACAATTTTATTCGTTAAACGATTAATTTTCTTACATCAACTATACATTAAAAAGCAATAAATATGTTCCTTAATATACGAGACAGGTTTCATAATAATATTCAATTTATATAATATATAATTTTAACATTAGAAAAGCACATATTTATTTCATACATATTGTATTAAGTGTAGTATTCTTCTCAATATATTTGTAATTGTAATGAATAAATAAAATAAATCAATTAAAGGAAAAGCAAATTACAAAATTTTAATCGTTAAACGATTAATGTTCTCACATAATCTATACATTAAAAAGCAATAAAAATGCTCTATAATATAGGAGACAGGTTTCATAATAATATTCAATTTATATAATCTATAATTTTAAATTCATAAGCAACATTAGAAAAGCACATATTTATCTCATACATATTGAATTAAGTGTAGTATTCGATTAATTTTCTCACATCAACTATACATTAAAAAGCAATATAAATGCTCCTTAATATATGAGACAGATTTCATAATAATATTTAATTTATATAATCCATAATTTAATGTGCATAAACAACATTAGAAAAGCACATATTAATCTCATACATATTGAATTAAGTGAAATATTGCTTAAAGAATTCAATACACATCAACGTAATAATAATATAGGTTTATTTGATTTCGCACAATTTAAATCTATTTGCAACTATTAAATAATATGACCTATGACCCTTTGAGCATAAACAAGTCGCTTTAAATACGACTTTCACTGGGCAAAATCATCATCGTCAAAGCGACACTTTTGGGGCAGTTTATAAAGCCGAATATAAATAAAAAGAGAAGAAGGAGATAAGGAGATAATGGTGAAAGACATCCTTCACTTGCATTTATAGTTTTTACTCCAAAAATTTGTTGATATCGTAAAGTTTTTTTTATGAAGTCGGTCAAAATGGCCAGCGATAGAAAGCGTATAAAAATTGATGGCAATGGGAAGTCTTTAGAGAACATACATATATAAGTATAGTACATATAGTGGGCGTATGTGTGTGCAGCTTGATGACTGCGGACTTTAAAGGATTTAAAAACGCGCATCGCATAAAAACGAAAGACAAGCGCAATTGAGCAGCATTTGCATATTGAAGTGACTCGACTCGATTCGTGGCAAGCTGGAGAAGTGTCTGCCCCATTGACGAGGGCAACACAATATCCTCTTGCCTGACGCCAAGGATAACGCACATTGTATGACTTATAGTTCAGCCGTCCCCTCCCCCAATCAGTTCCTTTGCCACCCTCCCCCCCTTGCAGCGGGCATTGCAATGCCTTCAGCCGTCAGGCGTCAGCTCGTGTAGTTTTTCAATTTCATCATTCGAAGAGGCAACCACCCTTTCTGCCTCTGCATCTTCCGCTCCACCTCCTCCTGCCTCCAGTTTACACTCCTCGTCAGCTGTTGGCGGCGACGCCGTGCTGCGCACTTGCAAAGATTTATTTTTATCGCCTACAATTTCATTTCAATCCAATTCATTTCGCCAGTTTTTCTTTTTTTTTGCCAGCAATTTCGCTGAGAAGACTTTGATTTTTGGGCCACAAGTGCTTGGCGTGGCAAGAGTGGTGATTACGAAAAAACTATTTGACATTTTCCAAGGCTCAAGCCAGGCGACATTTACATCATGTCAGTGCCAGATCTGGCTTTATGTCCAATTGGACTCCGACTGCCAATCTAGGCAACAGAACAGATTGAATGCCAACAATTCATGCTGCCAGGTGTAAGACCAAATACATATTCATAAATGCAATAAAAAAGAAGAAAGTAAAAAAAAGGGAATACCAATCGACGAGGATGGGATTCGAACCCACGCGTGCAGAGCACATTGGATTAGCAGTCCAACGCCTTAACCTCTCGGCCACCTCGTCACTTTCTTCTCTCGAGTCTGGCATAGGTTTTTCAACTGTGACTTGCTTAACTTTTATTATTTGCCATTTCTTCGCGGTTAGATAATCAGGAAAAAGAGAGAATGATAAAAAAAAAAAGAGATTTATGACCATGGTTCTTATCTAAATATTTAACTGTGCCACCCCAAACTAACTGATATTTATACATTCAAAGATAACTGCTTTTATGCCTAGACAGCATTCTTTTTTATAGCAAAATGTGAGAAACATAAAAATTAATATACAACCTTATTGAATTTGTACCCAATAAAGCAGCTCTTATACTTTACGGAAAAAGGAAATCTATTTAATCGTAGTATAGAATTTATTTATTGAAATTATAGTGATTTAATTGATCTGTATATGTAAATAATATTATTATGATACCCAAAAATAAAAATTAATTGAGATGTGCGTAGTTTTAGTTAGTTAGTTTAGTTAATACAGCAAGAGGAAAAGTCCAGCTAACATCTGTTTACAGCTTTCAATTATGTATATCTGAAACTTTTCAAGATATGCATATTATATAAAATAAAATGTCTGAGTCTTAAATAGAAAGCCAAAGATTAGATTAATCTAAACAATAACTCAGAGTCTTTGTCAATTGCTTTAGATATCAGCTCTTGAGTTTTTTTTTTTTTTGAACCAGTTTCATTTATAGAACCCGTTTCGCTTTTTACTTTCTATTTTAATTGATTTTAATAAAATATAATTTTTTACGTTGTATTAAGTCTAAATATTGAAAATTTATTAGCAACTTAAAGTGGTTTTAATCTGTTGTTGTCGAAATTAAATAAGAACTGGTTAAAATATTCACATCTACAAAATCTTGCCGAAAGTGAATACCGGAACAGGTAATAAAACAGTTCAGTCTAAGTCTAACAATGTTTTAAAGTTCATATTATAAGAGAAATAGTAAAAAGTCAAGAGAGAGAGACTGACAAGTCAGTTCTTAAAAATGTTATTCTCTGCGAAAATTGATAGAGCTAAAGTTAAGAGATAAAATTAGAGATAAAGAAAGCAGTTTTCCACTTCAGCTTGTGCTTAATATCATATTTTTTATATTCATATGCTTTTATCTCTATCATTTTATAGTTTTACTCTGTCAGTTCACGTATGAACCAGTTTCACATGTGATAAAGTTGAATATTTTTGAATTGCAAGCCGCTTGCAACCACAGCAATCGATTTAAATTAGTTTTTATGGGCGGCACGTTAAAGTTGTCCTAAAAACGTATTAAGTCATAAAAAATATAAAGAAGAGAGTGCGAAGAACAGAGAGCCGACAAAGACAGACTGCAAGGCACCCGGTCCCCCAAAAGCAGATGAACCAGGAATCATCCTGTTATTGACTTTGACGCTTTTATGAAGGGCGCGTGTAGTTTTATGATCGGTCGGAGGTTTCCTCCACTCTCTCTCTCTCTCTCTCTCTCTCTCTTTACCCGGTCTCCAACACTATCGAGTTAACTGAGCATAAAATCAACAAGGCGTCGGCGTCGGCAACGGCTTAAATGGTTTTACGAGCCAAACGGTGTGAGGGTAGAATTAGGGGCGGGGTTGCCGGTACTAAATGTCGCACATAAAAGTCAAACACATAAAAAACAAACGAAAGTGCCGAAAGAGTTTTGATGAATGTGCTGTTAAGCAAGGATTATGAATGTATCTCATACCGAAATGTATCTATATCTGCCTGCCTGTCTGTCTGTCTGTAACTGTTACTGTAACTTTAAGGCTGTGAGGCGCCTCCACCTGCTAATTGAGCATAAATCAGCCACTGGCCTGCAAATTCACAAATTTTGCAAATTTATTGCCCTCAGTTGCTTTTCGTGCACTGCGAAATTCTTTGGGCCAAAGTGCTTTTTTCATTTTGTTGTTGCTAATACAAATTGCATCGACACTGAAGCGGAAGTTGCAAAGTTGACGGCGAGAAAATTTGTTAAAAAACTATCTGCAGTCGAAAGCAGCGACAAAGTGGTCAACATGCCACAAACTTTGTTAGCAGTTGCTGCCAAACGAACTGCGGGCCACTTCCCCCTACGATAAAAGTTGTTCGCGCTTTGCAGAATTCTTCTAAAACATTTTTAAACAATTTAGCACAAGAATTAAAAATCGCCAACGCCGCGCAACATGCGAAAGTTACAACAACCAAAAAAAAGGGGGGAGAAAAAAAGGAAATGGAAAAGAGATGGTAGGAAAAACTTCTTTCCGAACGCAAAGTTTTCAGGGCTATAAATTATCATCCACAGGATTGTGATGGTTGTGTGCGGCGGGGGAGAACGATACCTTTGGCACGTTCGGCACTTTTTTAAGCGGATTTTCATCTCTTGCTTCGCTTCGCTTCGCTTTTCTTTTGCTTTTGCTTTTGCCAGCGCCGTAGACTTTTGGCGCCAACGGGTTTGACTTGTACAAATTGCTGTGTCGACATCGACACACACACAGACACACTCACACACATACACACACGCAGCCAGACGCACCCGCACGCACAGTTCGCTGGCAGAGAAACTTGACGTCGTCCTCAACTTAACTCTTTGGCATCTTTTTTTGGTCGCCCTGCTTGTAGTTGTAGTTGTACCTTTTTGGCCTGGCCTTTTGGCACTAATGGATTATCTAAGCCTTTTAGTGGCTATTGGTTGCCTTGGATCTGGCTGCCGACATCGGTTTCAGTTAGCGGCGGGTCGCGTAGGGTCGACGCGGTTTAGATTACATCTTTCATCGCTCCAAAGGATGTAAAGAAGGTTAAGCTAAAATACAAATTAAATTCAACTTTTTTTGCATATGAACTGAGATTTTAATCGTTTTATTATGCAAAAACAAGTAGGTTTATGGAACTTGGGAATTTTCTAAATATTTTCTATCTGCGTTATATGCTTATGCCATTTATTTTTTCTTATTTCCCATTTCCCGAGCTTTTTTGTGCTAAAACAAGCTATATATTCATGTTGCTTGAAATTTTTATAAAAGAATTAAGCATTTGGTCTTATCAACCCTTTTCATAATGTTCTAAAAACTTAGAAATTATTATAGAAACTGATATTAATAAGAAATATAATCAATTGAATTTATATTGATATTTTAATTTATCTATAATATTTTTTATTTTATTGCATATTGTCCAAAAAAAAAATGAATGTACCGAGTACATTGAGAATTTCATTTTCGATGTATTTAACAGTATTTGTATTCTGATAATGGTTTCTTACCTCTAGAAGAGAACCCAACGGTGCATTTGCTATCTCCGTCAGACAGAGATCGCATTCCATTCCCCCACAGTGAGTGCTATCAGCATAGCGCCAGACACAAACCGGCACAAATGTCATCGGAGCATACACACCGATATGCCACAGTGTACGACTATATAGATTTTATTTATATAAACATCTAGTGAGAGACAGAGATAGAGAGAAATGGAGTAACACGCTCGTATCTATAATTACAACAAAGAAGCTGCTGGCAACAACCGCAAATGCGTGTTTCCGCATATACAACCATACATACGTACATATAGGCGTATTTACAAGTGTGCGAGTTATAATTACAATTACAATTACAAGCAGGCTTGACAGAAGTTCATAAGTCATTGGTGTAGACGGCTTATCAAAAGGGGTTGTTTGGGTGTGATAAATATGAATGTTTAGTATTATAGTATTATAAATATAACCTTATATAAAATTATCATATTACTGACAGATGCTGCAAATCTCCAATAACCCAAAAGCACCAAGAAGATAACTGTCGATGTTTTTAAAACCAACGTTTTCCTGCAAATATCACAATTAATGAACTAAATTAAACCAAATTTCATCAGGAAATCATTTCCTAAATTTCAATTACTTTTGAATATAGTACTTATTTCTGCTATCCGCAATCAACAAAAAAACAATTTCATTAAAAATATCGCATTGATCGCTTATAATTTAAAATACAATTCGATTTTTTGGATTTTAGAGTAGTCGGGGGGGGGCGAGGTAGCTGCCCCCTTGCCTACGTCCTTGTCTTAAGCCCAAATACAAATCGACGGACAACTACAGATACCACCACACTGATAGACAGAGTCATACGTGTGTATAGCTGTGAGCTTTATCAGCAAGGCCGAGAAATGTTCGAGACGAAAGCTGCCTGCCCCAAAACTCCCCCATTCCTCATTGTTGGTATTCATACACATGCTCTAGCCTTCGGACTCCCTCTCTCGCTCTCTCTCTCTCTCACTCTTTCTTGCACACACTCCCTCTTGCTGCTGCTAAAGTATTCTTAGTAATCAAATTTACTCACACATGAGACGAGCAAATATTATAGAGATAATGCAAATGTCGTGCAATACAAAAATTTTCCAATAGCTGCCGAAGCGACTGCAGCAGCAGCTGAGCAGCGACTGCGGCAGCAGCAGAGGAGCGACTGCGGCAGCAGCAGAACATTGCGACAGGTTCAATGTAACTATGAAAGTGCAGCAGCCACGTGTATATTGATGACAGGGGCGTGGCATCAGGGGGAGGTGAAACAAAAAAATTATCAAATAAATTTTACATATATTCATTCTAATAAACATCCGTAAAATCTTGATCATAGCAACACTTAAATTAAGTTGATTTATTCGCGAATCAGTTATCACTTTCTTGAGTACTTGTGCAAAGTAATAATATGTACTTATGTACTGCTATTCAACGTAACTTTACATACATTTGTATGTACAAATGTTCAATGTATTTCTGCCCCAATTCCTTTGACTTTGCCAACATAATGACGTCGATTCTCTTGGTTCTTCCCTTGTCAGTTTCACAGATGACTCTTATAGATTTGATTAGGGGGAACTAATACATACTATACATATATTTCTATTTGAGTCGCGCACAAGATGCTCTAGTTGCATTAACCTAATTGATAGTACGAAATTGGGGTTGAAGCTGAATGCAAATACAGTCATACTCCGATACAAAGGAATTTCCGAAGTGTTCGTAATTAAATTTGTCAGATCAAAATATAAGTACATTTAATAAATTACACACAAATTTGTGTACTGAAATATTTATTCCAAATAGGAATAAGAATGCTAGAAACTCATGTTCCAACTTCGGGTCTATATATTGTGACCTTGACACTACTTTAAATAAATGTTAAAGCTTATGAAAAGTAGCATTTATAATGAAATTTGTGTTTTTAATGAGAATAATGTTGTAATGCTATAATTTTTAGCGTTTTAATAGTAATTTAATTGATTAGCTAGAACTAATAGTTATTATTGATTATTATGCAGGAAGCAGTGTTTTTTGAGAATTAAGAAACAAAATATAATCAATTATTTTATTGATTTTCTATTAAATATTCACTACGAACTTTCATATTTGTATTGTAGGAAATGACGAAATCCTTTCTGCCCTTATCAATGCCGTTTGACATAGAATTTCCCAGAAAAGCTATGTACACTGTAAATACACAATCTCGCAGATAATGATGATTCTGGGAACCTATTCATAAAGACTCTGCCCTCCCTTTTGTATCATTCTCTGTCCTTTAACGAATAGATCCAAGTGTTTAATTAACAGGTTTTATAATGACTTAAGTAGGTCAACCCGATGAGCAGATATTTGACAGGGAAACAACTGCGACGAACTCCATTCATATAAACACAATGGACGTTGCTCAATTTACTAATGGGTGTCCCGGGTCCAGGAGGGAAGGGAGCGACACTTGTTGATATGGCAGAGCCTTGGATAGCTGAGGATGTGCTAATTTGAGTGATTATTACGTAATATACGTGTTGATACGACCATGCTGCTCAGTCTGTTGTGAAGTTTACCTATGGGAAACCCACATCCGCCCACCTCGGTTGGTCGACACGAAGGAGGAAGGATCTGAGCGGGCTTAGCCAAGCTGCAAACATTAACAGCCTCTTACCTGCGTATAAATATAAATCTGAATTTGTGTGTCTGTGTCTGTGTGTGTAAGCAGGTCCAAGGACACGCCATTAGCCAGCCTAACAACCCCTAGCAAAGCCGTCGGCAAACAAAAAGGAATGCAAACTGAGCAAGCGAAATGCCGACGGAGGTCGAAGGATAATAAGTTCGGCAGCATCGGGAAGGGAGGCCTCTGCCGGGACTTTTGCCCAACCAGGAGGCCCAACGGGAACCAACCAGGCGGCAATTAAACGCCACTAACGGCGGCACCAGCAACCTATTGGAGCAAAGGACGAGCTGCGCAGACTCCAGGCCAACAGGCCAGAGCCACACCCACCAACTGGTCCCGGAGGCGATATTAACCAACAGTTAACAGCAAACGACAGCCGACAGTCGACAGTCGACAAACCGACTGCAGCCACCTCATCCAACCCCTCGTCGCGATGCGAAAGTGTGTCAAGAAAGGCGCCCCAGTCTGCATTGCGTGTACGTATACGTGTTACCGTTACCTGTCATAGGCAAGTTGCCGCAAATCAGTGCATCTCGCTCCAACGCGTGTGCAAGTGCGTCAGCGAGTGAGCGCGAGCGAGTTGGCAGCTAAAGAATGCATTTCGGGGGTTGAGTGCGACGAACGAGCTGCGAACGAAGCTGCGAAAAGTTCTTGTCGTAAGAAGAGTACGTACTACGTAGTTTGTACACGCAACGAAACCCGAGAGAAAGTTTCGTTTGAGTGCAAGTGTGAGAGAGCGAACGCTCACGCGCACGTGTGTGTGTGTGTGGGTATGTGGGAGAGAGCGCGACTGTGTGGGAGAGCAATGTTGTGGAGTGTAAGTTGAAATCATACAAGTGGTCTTGTGGAACATAATGAGTATGTTAATCAGCTTAATAGCTTGTAGTAGATTAACTTATTAACTGCATGAGTTTGAATGCCTAAGCACGCATATAAATGTATGTGTGTATGTACATATTTATGTATGCATGTTTGTTTGAATGTATGTATGTATGTATGTATACTTGGAATGGAACACACTTTCGGTTCCACACATTAAGTGAATATCACTTCACTTTAATTCATACGGTTTTTTTCCCTCTCACTCTTTTTTTTGTAGCGAGAACACAGCTCTGCGTAATTCTTTTCCATTTACTATTTTTATTTTCTATTTCGTTGTTCTCTCGATCTTCCAGTAAAACGCGCGATTTGTTTCGTTTTCTTTGAAGCATTTTCGAACGACGCAATAGCAACTCACAACTCTGCCGCAGTCGGCGTCGCAGTCGCTGTCGACGCAGAAAACCACGTTTTTGCGCTACTTTGGGTTATAAAAACATGCACTTGTAAATGTATGAGTGCATATCTGAGTGACTGTGTGTGTGTGTGTGTGTGTGTGCGTGACTATAGCTTTGCGTGTCATTTCGTACCACATTAGGTAAGGTTAGGTTTTCAATTCAGTTTTCTAACTTCGCGCCGCTTTGACGCTGGCACTTTGCCACTCACACACACACTCACACACACACTCATGCCTACACGTTGTGTTTCTGGTCTAACTTCACTTTTGTGCTCGCCATTCTCTACTGATCACCGGCTGCTCTGTCTCCCTCTCTTTTTCTCTCTATCGCTTGCATCTCTTTCGTTTTCTCTTATTGCTCCAGTTTGTTTACATAAACCGCTCGCGTTGTTGTGTTTTATTTCCGCTTTCATTGCTTTTGTTTTGTTCTCATTGCCTCTTCGTCGGCGCTGCCGCCACCTAACCTGTTTGCTGCAGTCGCTGCTCTGCCGCTACCGTCGTCGATGTCAACGTCAACCTCGCCCCCAACTGATGCCCCCCCTTCAAATATTTTCGCGTAGCATGTGGTTTTCTTCAATTCACATGGCATGCATACAAACGTACATACATACATATGTATGTGTGTGTGTGTGTGCTTTTATTATACGCTTTACGCTTTTGCCTACTATTTTGTTGCGCTCTACGCTTTGTCTATTTTTTGCTAGTCTTCTCTGTAGTGAACTTGAAAGACCACGTGGTTTTGTGTTGGCGACTCGCCAGTTCGCTAAATTTGTGGATGTCAATGTGGCTGTGCCTGTGGATGTAAATCTGAGTGTGGATGCTATGGTTAAGCTTGTGGACTCTCGAGATCTCAATGTGTGGATGCCATTTTGAAGAGCGTCGCTCTCCTTTATCTCAATATCTTGTATCTGCGACGTCTTCTAGCGGCATCAGGAAGTTCTTCATCAAATTTACATGCACACATATGAAGGAATGTGTGTAGTGTAGTGTGTGTGTGTGTGATTTTGTATGATATTCGACTCCAGACCCCGTTGCCATTTGCATATTAAGCGTCGTCATCGGCAACTGCTCGTAGAACTACCAGTTTTATAGGCTCAACCTACATGACTCTGTGTGTGTGTGTGTGTCTGTGTGTCTACATAAGTCGCACTTTCATTGACGCGTCTAGGTTGCTAGAACGGTTGAATGCGAGGACTTTCAGCAAAAATTTAATACCAAGAGAATTATAAAATGTGAATACATATCCGTCCGATCAACTGTATGAGAGAACTGATCGTAGAGAATGGTCAAAAGTTCAAACATAGTGAGCTAAATTATATCTTTGAATTGAGTCTGATTATAAAATAATCAACTGGAAAATATTTTGGAAAATAATACATCGAACTAAAAATTCTCGAATTTTTGAAAATAAATAGTTATTTTATTTTTGATTCACATAAGCTACGTTTGTATGTTTCTTTATTCGTTTAAATGAATGATTCAAACATTCGAATTTTTACAACTTAATCCCAGTCTGCAAATAAACTACAGTGAATTATCTCCTTCTAGTTGTAGATTTTACATAGAAATTGATTAAAACAACTCGATAGATCATCACAAAAATGATCAAGCTAAAATACACGAAAATCGAGCATCTGAACTAATGTAAACTTATTATAATGTTGTGCAGGCAGATTTAATTTCATCCCCTCCACAAAATATTAAACAAATGTCGGAAATTATTTTAGTCAAATAACTTCGAGCTACAGGATAAAGAAGAGAAAACTTACACTTCAAATTACATATGAGTAATGGAAAATGTGTGTTGGAGTATGTAAGGTCCAGGGTATCTGATAGTCGTAGCCTCTCAACCAAACCGAATTTACTTGTTTTTTCTCAATTGCGTCAATTCTAAAGTCGTGAGCTGTTTGAATTTATTACGTTGCTCAATTAATCATACCGCCTTAAGTTCATTACGTGATCCGTGCCTATTACACAATTTAAATAGAAAATAATAAAATTGATCGATAGTTAATTAATTAAGCAATGCAAATCTCAGTTCTTTCGATAAAACATTAAATCTCACATAAATAACAGTAAAATGCGACAGGAGTCTACATAAAATAACTTGAATGCTCATTTGGCATTCTAAACTCATATAGATGACACCAATGATTACCAATCTATATTCCAGTTTAGACCCCAACGAGCCAACAAATTGTTAGTAACCATATTCAAATTCAATTTGCGATACACTAAAAAATACACGCACACAGCAATATATACATATACATATGATATATATATGTAATGTATGCGGAGAGCAAACATTCTAACACAGTGTTAAGCAAACATTTGGCGCGGTAACTCTACAGTAGTCTCCACTGTCCGCCGTCGGTTACAGTGCTGCCATTTTATTAAAATTCTTGCTAAATTTAGCTCTTTACTTTTTTGAACTGCTATTTTCTACAAAACGAGTAATTTTTAAAATATAATTTAGCTTCTGTCATCATTATTATTCGATTTTGAAATTATATAAAGGAAATTGATAAGATAATGTGGGATAATCTTTTTAGTCAAGTGGAAAAACAATTACACACTGCAGATATGATAGAAATCTTTGTCGGGGATGTGTACGACATTGTCAAAATAACATTTATTCTAGAATAAGTTAAAGAATATTTGGTGCTTTCTCTTCAGAAATTAAACGCAGCTAACTTAAGAGTCAAATTTAGATTTAAAAATTAAATTCTTACAAAAATTTCATTCTTTACTTTAAATTAAATATTTTAGTAGCAACTTTCGCTCACAATATTCTGGCAACACTGGTCCGTTATCCGCTGTCCGCTGTCCGCTCTCACCTCTCCAACTCTCTCACTCACCGCCACACTCCGTGTCGCATGCCAGCACAGTCAAGCTATTTACCAGAAATTATAATATTTTGAAGGCCAGTCAACGGCTGTCGACTGATATCATTACTCCCATCTAATTCCAATTTTTTTTAACTACGTCGTCACTCGTTGGCGTCGGAGCTTTAAGCTTGCTGCGCGTGCGCTTTGCTGAAAATCAGCGTAGGCGCAATGAAAATGTTTATCGTCATCGACAGTATGCGATGTCTGAGACGTCATTACAAGTTGTATTCACAGTCCACAATTCATACAACGGCTTTCGTCACTCTTAACTCTCGCGTTTTGAGTACATGCGGCATTTGGCGCGTATTTGTAATCTGAGTTTATGCCTTGTATTGAATTTGACGTCGATTAAGATTACGAATGCGAATGCGAATACGAATACCAAGCCATAGACGAAGTCGAAGACGACGAGACAGGAAAATTCGACACGCGCCAGCGAAAATTGAAACGAATTGCAATTGAACACGCAGGATGATCGCATGGTCACTCTAAAATAAACAAACCCTCTTCCGATACTACAAATACAGTACCGCTATTAATGGTTCCATTTGCTGAACCCGTTGTAAGCCAGTCGTAATTGGTTTGAATCGGGAATACAAGAATTTCACTTTTAAAATATCGTTTAGATTGAATTTCGTCACTAGCAAAACTATACTATAAGCAACACATGTAATATTATAGTTTTATAATATAATATAGTGTAGATGTAAAAAACTTACAGATCATCTTATACTAAAATGACTTTTAATATCGATCGATAATTATCAAACTTTTTATAGAATACGATCATTAAGAAATTTGAAAACTGGAAATACCATTTCAAGGGTGTCAAATCTTCATCGTGCCGGAGATAACCGTTCTTTGTTTTCTAGTTGAACCTATAAGCTAAATATTCAAGCATTTAGAAAACGTGAAAGCATCGGATTGGAATGTATCTTTAAGTATAGGAACCTATTTGGCTCAAGGTTTTCAAGTGGAAAATGTGTGTGAAAAGAGAGGCAAATAATAACACAGCAGAGTTTGAAGTAGAAACTAAATTGATTTCTGCCTCATAAATTCTCATCTAGTATCGATTGGTTAGCCCTGGGCACACACATACATATGTACGTATGTATGTATGTATGTATATATGTGCATACATATTTGCTTCTAAACTGTGATTCCTGTCGGTGCAGTCTTGGCCATAAAAACCGCTAAGCCTTGCTTAAACTCAGGCGTCTAGACTTCATTAGCAGCGTAATTTGTGGAATTTATGTGGCAGGCGCATTAAAAACTCAAATGCCCAAACGAATGAAACAACCAGTCTATGAGCTAAACTGGAAACGACTCCCGACATCCGATTTTCAACTCGCGACTCTCGACCGCACATCTGTGTTGGCCGGGGAGTAATAATACTCAAAGCCCCATATTCATAATTGTATGAATATTCGTGGAACCTGCATTGATGTCATTATCTGTGTGCAATTTCGGTAAATTTCCCGAGTGTAGATAACAGCGTGTTACTTTCCATTAACCGCTTATCACAACTGACACTGACCCCACTCGCCGCGGCCAGCAAGAAGCTGGTAGGCATCCAAGGTAAATGTACTAAAAGTTTCCACAATAATTATACTAAATTCACAGATACAAATATAAAATGAATAAACTATTGACTCGTTATTGCTCATTTGAAATTTGTGTGTGAGTGTTGGTGTTGTAATACTAAAGCGAACGAAAAAAGAAAACAAATACAAGACGAAATGTGAGCGCCAAAATACAAAACGTGCATTTTTGTGGAACTCAATTGTGGATGCCAGCACACGCATACAAAAACACAGACACAAAAACATTCAGAGTGTGCTCTTGAGCGCAAAGCTCTCTCGTTGCTCGCTAACTCAATTCCCATACCTACCATGCACACACACGCACGCACATACTACAGACTGGCCGCGTTCGTGTTGGTTCGTCGTTGCCGTTGTCGTTGTCGCTGTCGTTTTGCCGCTGCTTCGTTTTGTGGCGTTTCGTATACCAATCAGTTGTCAGTTCGCATCCAACTAGAAAGCAGTTAACGAGCAGAGTCCGTTGCGTTTGCGGTTAAAAGCCACGAGGTCGTTGAGCGTTTAGCGCGCTACTTAACCCCAACGTCATCAAAATTTACCCGAGCCCAGCCCATTTCGTACGATCACGTGTTACCCACCCCGTAACTAAATATGTGCTGACCAAAAACAAAAAAAAAAAAAAAAATGTGATAATACGAGTCTAGTTAAAATTCAAAATCAAAACAATTACAAAGTGAGAAGAAAAGTGCGAAGGCAAAATTCACAAAATATACACACTTATAAATACGCAGAGACAGCGATAGCAATAGCGAAAAGCATAAATAACTAAACTAATAAAGCGTGTGCAGAATGCGTAGTAAGAAATTAAAAACAAAATACATAGCAGCTAAAGCTGGAATAATCTTTTCTGACTGCCGGTTCACACACAAACACACTACACACACACTCACTTACCTACACACATGACTTGAACATTGGTGCAAAATCAAAATATCTGTTCAAATTCAAATTGGAGTAAAGCAACCAAATAAAATAAACAGTAAACGTGCATACATACATATAAAAAAATAAATTTTTTTCGTTTGAACTTTAAACATGCTCATACAAAGATATATGTATATAAGCCTAAGTGTGTAGATGAGTGTTTCTGTGTGTGTGTGTGTGTGTTTGTGCGCGCGTTTGTAGATCGTTTTGTGTGCCGTCGTCGTCGTCGTTGTCGACTGCGCAGCACGCTTTCATTGAATTCTTATACGAATTCCAATTAATTTCTGTATGCGTCCAATTGGCATGAATTGGTGACGTGACGCGATCTATCTCTCTCCCTCTCTAACACTCTACCTCGCCTCTTTGCAAAGCTGCGCGCTCTTTTTATAAAGCTTTTATACTATATGTGTACATACATCTCGATACATGTGTGTGTGTGTGTGTATTTACTTATGTATATTTGCTCTTTATTTATTTATTTTTATTATTGCTAAGTTAAATACAGTTAAATTTGTATGTCTATATGTAGCTCAAGCAGCCGCCCACAAAACAACAACAACAACAACCACAACAACAACATCCGCAGATGTATATATGTAGAATCGTGTGTGTGAGCAAGAAATCATGCGCGGTAGCCTAAAAACAGAGCGATATAATAATAATTAATTCAAAAAACCTGCACAAGTTTTGCTCAAAAAACAACACAACATAAATACAACGTATAATCAATACACCTACATGTACATATATGAATACCCTATAAAAAGACAACCAACAAGTGAATCAAAACAAAACAAAAATACGTAAAAATTTTTGAATAGTTGCAAAAATCGAAGCTCAAGGAAATCACACAACTCAGCAAATAGCAACAATTTTAACAAGGAGCAACAAACAGCAAAAACCTTTTCATAAATTTCCTATTGGATTTACACAGGTAAATATCAGTTATTCTTTTGTGCTTTTTTCTGTACGTGTATGAGTAGTGTATGTGTTATATAAATAGCATTTAAAGTAGCTGACCAATTAACGCCTACAAAAGTTGATTTTGAGACGCTTGTCACCAAGCGACAAATGCATCTTTAGCTTTAACTGAAGCGGAATATAATTGTTTTTCATTATACATAATAAATATGTTGCTTAGCTGCTTCTGAGAACTATGAACATTGAGATACAAATGTATCTGAACTATTTATTTATGATTTTTCGGGCCATTTGACAGTGCGTCTTTTCTAGGGACCAGCAGGATTTTGATTTTGATTAGTTAGCATTTTGTTTGAGAGTTCAGTGCAGAGATCTTAATTAGAGCACTACTGATAATACGTCTAAAAATAACACGCGCCACTGATAGCAGCGACTACAGCGCGTGTCGTACCACAGTCGCTGCCGCAGTCGCTGTCGCTTTGTTTTTGTTGCTGCCGCTGTCGTCAGTTCTTTTTTGTACCCTTTTCCAAATGTTAGGTACATAAATTTGTACATAATGCTTGAATATTTCAATTAAGGTTGGAACTTTCAATAATAGACTTTGATTTGTGCAATTTAAGAAGTTGCTACCAAAATTTTGTACTTTCTTGACTGAAACTGCCAAACGGTCAATGATTGAGATATTTAAGAAATTACTATTAAGCATCAACATAATAATTCTTAACTCCGTTTGCCGTGAAGTTTATTTATTATTTGTATTATCAAAACCTCATTTAGTCGGATGTATGTTAAAATATTTGATTTTAATTTAAATGAATGCGTTAAAATTCGCCATTTAATATATGACTTATTATTTAATACCAGATATGTTATTATTTGTTCTTTTCAATTAGTTTTATTTTAATTTTTTAGAAAACATAATTCGGAATTCCCATTTTTAATATACTGCTTGCTTTATTCTTGGAGATTTCTTTTTATTTTCACTAATTTAGCCTACTATCGTTTTTTTTTTTGTTCTTAATTAACTGAATTATTGAAAAGATTCTTTCTTAATTTTCCAAAATAGGGTCTATCGTTGCAAGTTTTTCAAAACAACATTGACATTGCAATTTTAATATAATATTTTATTAAATGGCCCGATTTTTGAGTGTGAGTGCTTTAGGGTACAGAACATTATCATTACTCGGAATATTTATGTAAATGTCTTATCTATAGTCGCTGGTGGTAGTTATTATAGATTAAAGACTGGCATATCTTCGAGTGTTTGATGCCTATATTTTGAGATAGGGTTTCTGATAAGGTTAGGCGAAAAAGTTTGCCAAAGAATATAATGAGTTGGTAATGGGTCAAACTTTATATGAATTTGTATATACTATAACATACTTACTGTATATACTCGCACATAATCATCATCGGTAAGTTTTCATAGACCTCATTGATGATTGATTGTTCACTTGAGTTGATTCTCCCTGATTCCGACTTTGATTTATAAACTTATAAGCAAATCGCAATGCTTTTTAATGATTTTTTTTGCATTTAGAAACCTCTCTTCACTCCCCTCAGATTGCATCGCGCGTGTTTCTCTCTTTGACCTCAAACGGCACGTGTAAATCTAAATGCAAGTGCGAAAGAGTCGGCATATTGCACTTTCAATAAGTATAAATTTATTTGAATGCGCTTGTGCGATAATTGAGTTAATAATTTATTAACAAGTAGGTAACAATTGCAATCAGTCAATGTGACAATTAGATGCTCTGCCTTTGACTAATGTTACAGAATACAGAACTTGAATAAAGCTGAGTAAGTGAATTTACATTTCACAAACTGTTGTTTCACCTCTGTTATCGAAAAGCTGATCTAATCGATATACCCGTTCGTTTTTGGGTAGTGTGTGGAAACCAGATCATCGCAACAACTACGAGTATTCCGCCTCTTTTGGCACTTTCTTTGTTGCATTCCAGCGTTGCACAGAGCGTCACCAACATTGTTGCACTGGGGGGAAGTGAGAAAGAGCAGCGATTAGAGTGAGAGGCAGACATTAAAAGGAAAGGGGGAGAGTGTGAGTGAGCTCGTGCAGTGTGACGAGACGAGATGATTTATTCAAGACCAGAAAGTCATGAAAAATAATGACATAATCATGCAAATGCAGTCGACACTTGAAAAATATACCATATATACACAAACTCGTACTTATTACTTACTTACAATATACTTATTCGATAAACGATAAATTGCAGCGCAAAATGCAACCCAGTAAATTGTACAAAAAGGCTTACAAGAAAGTTCAATGGGAAATTGCTGTTGTTGTTGTCGTTGTTGTTGTTGTGCAAGGCTTAAGGAATGATAAGCTGACAGAGTGTACATAATACCTCGACTGACATGGATTTAACTGGACATATTTGTACATGCAAACATACATACCATATACCATATATGATATGGTCATATCCACTTGGTAACAATGCGCATAGGGAATGTGCAGTCAGTGTGTTGCGTTATCACATTGTGAGTGTGTGTGTGATAAGAGTTTAGCTCCGTTAATGTGATAAAGTGGCAAACATTTTAAGTGCATCAAGTGTAAAATAAAAAATAATTGAAATTAAAACTATGGCCATTGATCAACTATCTATAAACTTGTGACTACAGACTACATCTATATGTAATTATTTTATTTTAATATTTTGTTCTACATTATGAGCACACTACTTGAAGCGATTTCAGCATAATATCAAGATTTACAGAATAGATTTTGTGGCATGTCAGCGAGGAATTCGATTTGAAACTGTAGTTCTAGAAGTTAGATATGTGTATGTGAACAGGCGAAAGTTTCACTCTCGACAAGATTGGGAATCAACAGGTCATGATCAGGTCACGGCGATCGAGACGAGTGTTGGAGACAGCAGTCTAATCAATTGTTGCAACGTTGTGGCAAGTGAGTGTGAGACTTTCAAAGGTTCGACCACATCAAGGTAGACATCGGACCACGGACCAGTTAAGGTGCCAGCTGTCAGCTTATTTAGTTTTTTCTCTCTCTTTCTCTCTCTCTCACTCTCACTCCCACTCTCAGTCGGTCTTTCTCCCTCTCCCTCATTCTCTGTATTATTGGAGGGCCAACTCTTGAGTGTGCAGCGTCTTTTTAAAGCAAAGCCAACGCTGACATACTTACTTTTGCTTTAATAATCCTGTTTGACGAGTTATGCCAAGACACACAGATAGATATAAGCTTGTGCACGTATGTGTATCTTCTACAAGCAACTATGTATCTTTTACTTCCACGTAACTGAACCTGGCCATGTGCAAAGAGGGTTTAGACAGATCATGCATAATAACATCACATGCGCATCTGCTTGGCAGAGTTATCCCCAGCTGATAAGCAGAGACATTTATTTATATATACACATATGCGTATATATTATATACATATATATATATATATATATATATATATAAATAGCTACTTAGATACTTAAAGGTATCACTTGAGTCGGTCCAGTTATCCATATATTTTTATCTCTGCTAAAAAGTAATTATCGAATAAGAGAATCTTGGAAAATTACATAACAAAGTTTTGCTTGTTATTTTTTTTTTCAAATTCTTGTTTTTGTCTCTCTTTTCATGCTCATTTTTATAATTCTTATTTTCTCATTATACACATATTCGCAAATATCTAGAGTGCTTTTTTGTTTATTGCTTTATGACATTAATCGTCGCGTTCTCTTCATAGTTATGCGTTCTGTGCAAATCTTGTTTTTTGTTTTGTTCTTTCTTTCAAACCTGACACTTTTTGCTAATGAGTTTCTGTCAATTGGAACTTTTCCTTTCAGTAAATTTCAATATTAATTATATTTTTTTTTTTTTTTTTTTGGCAAATTCGCACATCTTGCCCAATTTTGTTTCCATTCGAGAATTGTGTAATTTGCTCGCATATAGATTGAGAACAGAATTGTTTTAATTTGTCAGTTCTTCAATCTTTCAAATGCTAATTTCTCGCCCACACATATTAGAATTCTGTGCGGTCCACTTTAAGAAATATGAACCAATTCTCAGTTCTGTTTCTGATATATTTCATTCTTCACGTAGTAATAATGGCCCCCTCCGATTATACATATACATAGCACATACATAGACATAGATGTTTAGTTTACATACGAGTATGGTCGAGTTTTTACTTTCATCTTGCGTAGGTCTATTTAGTTTTTGTTGACTAGGTTTTGTTTTTGAATGCGTTGGCGTTGAATTCTCTCGAGTTTAAACTGTAAACAAATAGAAATATCCGGCTGAACAAATCTTCCAATGACGAGAACATATTGAAAGTCAAATCAAGAAATGCGTCATTTGCAGTCAATATTAATGAGCTTTAATTTCAAGTCAATACTTTTAATTGTATTGACAGATTTGCGGGAAATAGTAGAGATGCTGTTCGACAAAAAATTATCCTGTTTTCAGCTTTATTTTTGCCAGCGAGAAGATTTTCTGCAGATCTCTATGATGAAGTCTTTTATATTTTATTTATTCCTTTAGGATGAAGAATAGTATTTCATATGTCTCTCGTTTACAGGGTATATGAAACCTGTAGGTTAATAGATGACGCAACTCATCAATGATAAAGATGACAATATGAGTCTCACAGCCCAAGAACTGCTCTGTTGTTGTTTTGATGTTTACTTTTGTTCTTTTCTCTTCAGCATTTTGTTGAACGCTATTTTAAATATATCTACATGTATTTATAAACACTTTAACATATCTAGAAATATAGATCTAGGTTTGTTTGTGTGTTGATGACGTTCGTAAATGTCATTTATTTTTATTGTAAATTATTTAACATTTCTATGTTTCTGGGTGACATTCGGCAACAAGTAGCTTTTGTATTTCATTTAATTGTGCGACGCAATTTTTTCGCACTGATTCTAATGCACATATGTAGTATATTATGTACATACATTCGTATGCACATTTTCATACTTATTTATATTTGTATGTCTAGAAATACACTTGAGGATTATTTTTAAATGCACAGAAACTGACTATTTCTGCAAATTCATTTAAAATTAGTTGACAGCTATCAAACAATTAAAATGTTGAACTAATGATCTCTTTTTTAAAGTTTTTATACCTGAAACATCGAAGAAAATTGGCTATATATATTTTTGGGCATTTTTAGATCTTTTGGACACCAAAGTTCTAAATAATGAATACTACTATATATGTGTCTGTAGTTTGTGTTTTAGTTTTTAGTATCCTAGTCTCAAACACAACATTCCACTTCTTAATTTTTGTTGTTCTATTTTGTAATTGTGTTATTTACTGTCTAAGGTCAGTTTGAAGTTCGGTTCACTTCAGTCAGTTGTTTCAACGGGGTTTTTAGTTGTTAAACTGTTACTCGTTTTAAATTCGTTCTCATTATTTATGGCCATAAAATACTCGTTTAAAATATTATATAATGCAGCTACGATGGCAAACGCGACCTTATCTAACTAATTATATTATATAGATATATTAAGGCCGACCTTGTATTAAAGGCATTGCAATAGTATTTTCCTACCTTATATTTATTATACTGGTCCAGGATGATCTATCGATCGTACTTGGTACGTTGGGTTGTCGAATTTAAAGTTTCTGCGCAGAGCGTCCGATAAGTTGACTAATATTTTGGGCGGGTCAAAGTTGGTTGTTATGAAACTGGAATTCTTGGAATAACTAATGTGTGTGAAAGTTTGCAGCACAGGTAGTGTCCAAAAATACGCTCACAGAGGTATGAATGTATCATATGTATTGGTTTATTAAAAGAACAACGTTTGTTGTTTTTTTAGACTTCCGTGTTCTGTTCTCAAGGTATCTCAAGGTATTTCTCTGTCGACATCTATGCCTTCTACATACTTACACACATATGCAAACATACATGTGTATGTATAAATCAATTTTGTGGACCTAGAGCGAAAAAAATATAATCAAAAACAGCAAAGAAATGTTGAAAATAAAAATGCAAAATGAAATAAACTCAATAAAAAAGCAACAACTTTACGGCGATCAACGGTCGTTGTTTTGCGCCTCTTTCGTTAAAATTTCATTGTACATATTTAACGAATGTATATGTTTATGCTCTCTGCGAGAATGAGAGAGAGTGAGAGAGACACTGTGATCGTCAAAGTATGTGTGAGTGTGTGTGTGTGTGTGAGGTGTGTATTTTAGCTCACACACATTTTCAATTTGTTTACAAAGCTTGCGATGAGAGAGAGTGAGAGAGAAAGGGAGAGCGTTCGGGTAATCGGTCAAACAACTTGATGAAGAGAGCGCCTCTTTTTATTGGATAAGCGGGCTTGTTATCAAATTGAAACTTTAAGAGAGACATTAAGATTATCGAAATTATATGGAAAGGAATCTAAATGTATTTTAAAATGCAAGAGAAAACTTCAAGTGTGTATTGATAAAAGTCTCGTAAAAAGTACAATTAAAGAGAAACATCAACAGCTTTTGAATTTCGTGCAAAGTTCGTCAAGCTGCAGTCAATCTCCAAAAGCTTATCAGTTTTCCTGTGCAGACAGCGCGGCCAGTGTCAATAGACTTCTGATAATGTGTGCACATACATGTGTGTATGTATGAATGTACACAAGTATGTACATACAATACTTACATCCATACAAACGGTTTATTGAGTTGATTGCTAGCATTATTTTGGTGCCCTTGTATTATCAGTTATTGGAAATTCTATGCAATGCGACCCCATTTAATGGTTTCAAATGCTAAATTTGGTCTCAAAAGCGTCTCTAAATTTAATTAACATGATCTTAATCCAGAGTATTATTGTCAGTCCAATGTCGTCCTGAGAGAATCAAGTGTCTCGTCATACACATGCATATGTATACACTTATCTAAGAAGTGTGCACACCCCTTTTGATAGTCCACCTTTTGTCCGCTCTTTCAAAAGTCTTCTCTTCGTTGAACAGATTATAAATAATGCAAAGTCAAAGTGTTTCGACTAAGACATACGCTGTGGTTAACACTACAAAGTTATACTTAAATATCTTTATTTAACATTGACTAAAACTTACATGAAAATAGTCAGATAATATATATAAATTTTTTTGGAATGGTTAAGACAAAAACAGAGAGAGAAGTCCGAATTCTTACTAACAATTTTAAATGATAAAAAATTGCCTTTTTATTTATTATTATTTAGGATCAAATCACTATTTCAATTGCGAGTTTTATGTGTGTATTTAAAGATATTGAATCGTTATAAAATATTCTAAGTCATAACTAAAGTTCAGTCAGAAGTAAATCAGATAAACGGCTTTTATGCAAATTTAATTTGAACAAAAATTTCACTCACCAAAATGAACTCGTAAATTTTCGAAGCACTTAAAGATCGCGTTTTGTAATCGGTTTCCGTGCATTGAAACAGGTTAGATCACTTGACTCGCGAGATCGACTCAAGTTTGGGGACTATATTGACAGCTTCTTCCTACTAAATAGGAAATGTGTTAATCGTGGAATTGGATATGTTCAGATATAGTTATATGTATGTGTATATGAAATGTATATGTATTATGAAATAAGACTGTGCGTGCATTTGACATTCATTGGGAGTTAAACGTAATGACAGATTGACATGCCAAAATAATATATATTATAATTACTAGAGACGGTTCGGTTTAGCATGAAAGATCAATTGAAAGTTTATTTGGTAAGGTAATTTCTAAAAGCTTCATTTAGCGACTGTCAATTGATTTCCTTTCTCTCTCTTGTGTCTTTGATAGCTTTGAGTTTTGGAGCGTGCTGACGAAAGCTTTAAAGCTGCAACTCCAGAACGAACTGTTTGCGATCATGGACGGCTTTGCACAAGACTGGCCCAATCTGCCCAGATCAGACAATGGACTACAAATGGATCAGCTGGTGGGTGAACTACATGGAGATGTCGGCTTTGAGCCACAAACACGAGCCCGCTCAAATACTTGGCCATGTCCGCGTCCCGAAAACTTTGTGGAACCCAACGATGAGCTGGACAGCACAAAGGCCAGCAATCAACAGTTAGCACCTGGTGGTAAGTACAGAATTAATCAGATCAATCAGATTGCATGTTATATCAACTGTATCCACACAGATTCACAGCAGGCCATACAAAATGCCAATGCGGCCAAAAAGAACTCATCCCGTCGCAATGCATGGGGAAATCTATCCTATGCCGATCTCATAACGCACGCCATCGGTTCTGCCCCCGATAAGAGGTTGACATTGAGCCAGATCTACGAGTGGATGGTTCAGAATGTGCCATACTTTAAGGATAAAGGCGATTCGAATAGCAGTGCCGGCTGGAAGGTGAGTGCTCAATGATTCAATGATTCAATGATTCAGAAAGTTTAGAAAGAAAAGTGAAGACTTAGTGATTAAAGCTTAGCGTAACCATTCGAGTTGGATATGTGAACTGGTTCCCATGACTGGTTTCTACAGAGCTATAGTTAGCTTAACGAACGAACTAGGAATGTGAATTGCAATCGTATTTAAATTGAATATTTATGACTGATTCGTGACTACAACATGCGCTTTATATTTATATTGGCCATGGCTTTTGAATTACATCGATGAGGGAATTGAGGAGTAATTGAGTTCTTACTTAAAACGTAAATCATTTGCCTAATCTATTTTTCAATCTAGTTCATGAATTATTAAAGCCACTTGATAATCGAATTATATGTATTATACAATTGTGTCCATTCACTTCCTTTTTCAAATGAACTGGTTTATTTAAATAATTCGCAAATGCTCTATTACCCAATAAAATGATATGAAGTGAATAAAATAACGCATGAATGAATGGTCAAGTTCATGGCCAAAGAAAGAATGAATGAGAAAGAAAGGGAGAGAGAGGGACAGAGTGAGTAATAGAGAAAGAGTGAACAAGCGTTTGTTGTACTCTATTTGTTTTTGTTGCTGCTTTGTTACTTTATTCCTATATATTTATTCTACTTTTTTCGCATTCTTCTTCTCTTGTTTATGTCAAATTTTTTTTTGAGTGTTTCTGGGTCTCGGTCAGCGGCCCGTTGTCTTGTCATCGCCATCGCCATCGTCATCGTCATCGCCATCGTCATCGTCACCATCGTCTGTTGTTTGCATTGTCGTGTCCACTTGTTGTGCATGTTACTTAATAAATACATGAAATATTACATATGGTCGTTTGTCATGCTCTTGCCCTTTTCCCCTATTTCTCGGCTCTTTCTATCTCTCTCTCTCTCTCTCTCTCTCTTTTGACTAATTACGTGGTCCACGCGTCGTCACTTAAAGTTGCAATTAATGCGCTTTTATCTTTTGCTGGCAAAACGTTTATTTTTTTACGTTTTGTTTACATCCATTCATACGTAAATAGTGTTGCGGTAACACACAATCATAATACACACACAGACACACACACACACACATAAGTTTCATTCACATGCAATTAATGATTTTTATCGAACTTTGGTTGACTTTAAGTTTTATATTTCTCAATATTTTATATTGAAATTAAAACTGATTTGAATTTGATTTTATTTATTAAATTTAGAAAACTATTATTTGCATTTTTTGTGTATTTTATTGCCTGATAACTTCCAGTTGAATTGCGTGTGTAAATCTACAGTAATATTTATAAGTTATCAAATCAAGTTCATTGACATTGTGATTCGTAAGTATATAAATACATCAGAGAAATATATATACTATGCATTTATACATTTATTATTAAATGTACATGCTGCTTGTTAAGTTGGAAATGATTCAAATAAATATTTTTAGCATTATGTTTAGCTCTAGGATATATATATTCAATGGTAATTCATGAACTTTGAAATAAATAAATATAAATTTATTTATTTAATATATCAAGTGCTTTGACATGTGTATGTTACCATTTTGAAACAGTGATAAGAGAGAGAAATTGAGAAATTCGAGTACAAATTATATGAATTATTATTGTATTGAATAAAGATTGATTTGAATTTCCAAAACGAATTTGCAAGAACTGAAATCTACATGCGTAAATTTATTGACTACCCGAATTCCTTTAAAATATGATACAATAATTATTAAAGATTTCCTATAATTTCCGCCGTATTGCAATGCGCAAAAACATTTGAGTGTCATTAGTTTGGCTGTTATCATTTTCCGCAGAACTCTTTTCAGAATCACATTCGCATTCGCATTCGCATTCACATGAAGTGCTGTGCGTCATACACGTGATTTTCATACTCATACGACCCGTGGTCCCACTTTTGCCCCCTTTCCTGCTGGAAGAGGGGAGGGGAGGTGGTGTCATAAATTTTGCTGATGTTACCACTTTTGCCCATTTACCAGACGTTTTGATTGTTTGTTGTTGCTGCAGTTTAGCACCTCGCTGTCTGCGAATTGTTAAACAAAAATGAAAAAAAAAAAATAAAAACAAATAAAGTGAAGAAAGAACAGAATAAAGTGAAGAATTTGCTGGTCTGGCGACATCCGAAACTTCAGGCCATACTCATATTTTGATGATATTACGAGTATATAGTTTAGGATCGCATGAGTATTAATATTGTTTATAATTATTTTGATTTGTTCTCGCTATTTACACGGAAGTAGTCGAGTGTCGGTTTGTCTCTCTGTCTCTCTGTCTGTCTGTCTGTCGATGTGGTCCCTTTTGGCGATTACGCCGGCAAAATAACAACGTGATAAAGAATCCGCAACGTAGACAACGCAATGATGACGTGATGACGCTGTTGGTGTGAGTGTGATTCGTGTTTTGAAGTGGCGAAAATTGAGACTGAGTGCTGATTGGGCAAAGAAAGTACGCAGTTAGCATTGCCCGAGCATCTATGAGATACAGATACAGATACAGATACAACTATGGATACAGATACGAAACAGACAGAGCTGTGACTATTTTTAGCGTTGCAATTATCCGGTTCTGTTGGTCGAAAGGGACAGTTGTGGCATGCAACATGCCAATGCAGCTCTCATCAGTCAGATGCATGTGAGTCGTCGGCTAATTTATGCAACACGTTGCAAGTATCTATACATAGTCAGCAGACTACACCTTCAACCCGTCCTTCTGCTACTTCGTCTTCTACTCAGTCTGCCCCTTGTGGCTGCCACACAGCGACACCTTTGCCTTCGAATGCGCCGCTTCCTCTTCAATAAAAAAACACTGAAATGACATTTGTGGAATTTTAAATTTGGCTTCGTGGCTTGTGGCAACATTCGTATTCACATTCACATTCACAGTCACAGTCACATTCACATGCACTCTCTCGATTGGCCATTGAACTTGTGCCAACATTTCTTTTTCACTTCTTTCTTTTTTTTTTCCTGTTTTTCTGTTTAGTTCTTATGCTTAAAAAGAAAAATGCAATACTCGCGATATATGTATTTATTACGATATATCTATATTTTATTTTTGTTGTTTTTTTTTATGTTTTTGGCAACGATCCTCAACGTGTTAAAATATATTTTTGGCCCACACACTTTGCGGTTTTTATGGCACGGTGCAGTAATTAAATGAAAAGTTGCTTAGAGCTGTTGATTTATGGCAATGCGAGTTCTAAATATATTTCTACATACTCTTTCCCAGAACTAATCCACCTCTTTTCCATCTGAAAGAATTGGCAATGCCTTAATGATGACTCAAAACATTTGATTTACGTGTTTTAATTTAATTCCTGTTAAGTCGTCTGTAACTATCAGAAGTTATAATATAATATAATATATTCTTTTTTGCTTATCAATTGGTAATACTAGCAACTGTTGAACTTAGCACAGGTTGAATCTCTATTTAATTAAAATGATGATTGGTGTTGAAATATGTTTCCCTTTTCTCTCTAAATCAATGTTTCAATAAATTGTGTCTGTTATCACTGTGCACAGTAAGTAAGTTCAGGTGTTCTGGACATTACTATAGATTAATATGTCTACAATCATTATCAGTACCTTTTCCAAGTGGTTGAAGGCATTTTAATTCTTTCCTAGAATGTGTCAAGCGTCAAGCTTATTGTTGGAAAAAACTCTTACTGTTTTATAGGTCTATATAATTATTGAATATCGTAATTAGTAATTACCTTTTAACTTACTACTCGACATGACTATATATAGTTTTCAAGGCTGTACCTGATATACCTCCATATATAATGGGAACATTGCGAAAAGGTAGAACCTATTTTGCATATGAAATGTATGTAAATAAACATTCCAAGCGGTTGACAGACTTGTGGAAAGGGGGCATTAAGTAATTCCATTCATTGACTGCGTTTAGTAAACATTACTTGTATAATCAAATCGACACTTGGAGCAACCACTTGGCCATAGACCACGCCTCGAGCGTAGCCGGAGGATAGAGCAGGTGGGGGAAAGAAGAGAGCTCGCCATGTGCCAATTCCAACTGCGTCTTATTAAACTAGCGCAAAAATACTGGGAAAAAAGGGGAAATAATAAAAATGCAGCTGCAACTTTTGTAAATTTATTAAAAGGCAACAAGCGAAAAGCGAGACAGCACGAAAACAACAGCAGCAGGTTCTGTTGCTTTACGGCATTATTAACAACAATAATAATAGTAAATAGTAAATAAACACGCGTTAAGTATACGCCGCATTAGCCCAGTGCAGGTTTTCTTTAACATTGCTCTTTTGTTGTTTGCGCTAGCTGCACTTTGCTATGAGAAACACTAACAAATATATTATAACTTCGACAGCTTTAAAACACAATTAATGCAAAATCAGAAGAGGGGAAGCGAACAACAAAGCGAGAAATAAAAACAAATAATATTTTTGTTTTTCTGTACATTTGGCGAACTTAATAAAATGAAACGTGCAAATACTGGAATAATTGTGCACAAATATAAATCGCAAAAGAGCGATAGCACATTTGAGAAGAATGCGAGAGAGCGCAGAGTGAGAGAGAGAGAGAGAGAGAGAAGCGATTAACGCAGCAGAGAATAATCTCTCGCATCTATACTACTCGTGGTTATTTATAAATAAATGTTAACCTTGTGCGCTAGCCGCTAGTCTCATTCTCTGACCCTCTCCCCACTCTGCATCTCTCTCTCCCTCTCCTGCTATCTCATTGTCTGGTCAGACTGTGACCATGCCACATATTTTGATAGTTGCCGTGTTGCTGTTGTGTTGTTGCTACGCCTGCAACACAGAATGTCTTGTTATGGTTTGTTTGCTGTTGTTTTTGTTCTTGTGTTTTGGTGTCGTGTCTCGCCTAACTGTACCGACCGGGTATTGCGTAGTAGACACTTTGACCGGCACACGCCCACTTTTTGCTGCCAGCAGCAGCGACGTCAGCCGCGACGTCAGCCGCGACGTCAGCCGCGACGTCAGCCGCGACGTCAGCAGCGATGTTGAAAATGGCGCGATGGCGACGCGGAAGCAGCCGTGCCTCCGTTTGGCAAATACATTTTGTTATTGCTATTGCTATTGTTTTTTTTTTATTTTTTCTTGAATTTTTTTATTTTACATTCCCTAGTTCAAGTTAACGTAATGTCGTAACATTTTAATTGTGACTAATCGTAAAAGTGTCGCACTAAAAAGTATTTATATACTAGACTTTAGTATTTATGCTAATTGACTTTAAGTATGTATATTTATGTGCATATGTGTCTATAGTACGAATGTTTTTGCATATTCAGGAAGAATCCGCAGCTTTACTTTGCACTTTGCTTGTTTCAGTTATTATACAACTTGGGGAAGCAAATAAATTACGTTTTTGCGATGAATTTCCCGATTTACATTACTTAACATAATGAGATTTTAAATTTAACTGCAACGAGCTGTCAGACTTTTAAGGCATCTTATCGCATCAATAGTGATCAGCTCTCATTTGGGTTATTTAAATATAAACAAAGCTAACACTAATGTGTTTTCAAGTCTCTAATTAATTTACTATCTTTCGATGCTTTGACATTTTAATATTACATTCCAATCAAGGTGGCAAGCAATTATTTTATAAGCGCTCTGAAGCTTTTATCTTTTCTCGCATATTTTAAAAATTGATTGGAATTCAATTTTACACAAAAAAGTGTTTTAAAATGTGAAGTAACTAACAATAAAGTATGTATTCAAATTAAATAAAATGGAAAAAACGGAAGAAGGTTGATAAACTCAGAATAGATAAACTAGATCAAATTTAAATATATTAATAACAAAGAAATGCGACAAATAATTACGTCGAATGCTTTAGTCATGTTGCATATTATAATAAGAGATCTTTTCTCGCAAATTTAAGTCTTTGTTAATAAAATAATTGGAATTCAATTTTACACAAAAAAAGTATTTAATAATTGAAGTAGCTATAATTGAATTTGATCATTTACAATTAAATATGTATTAAAATTAAATAAACTCAGAATAGATTAATCAGATCAAATTTAAATAAAAAAAAAAAGAAATGCGGCAAATAATTACGTCGAATGCTTTAGTCATGTTGCATATTATGCTAAGAGATCTTTTCTCGCAAATTTAAATCTTTGTTAAGAAAATAATTGGAATTAAATTTTACACAAAAAAGTATTGTAAATTGAAGTAACTATAATTGAATTTGATGATTTACAATTAAATATGTTTTAGAATTAAATGAAATAGAAATAACGGAAGAAGATTGATAAACTAAGAATAGATTAATCAGATCAAATTTAAATATATATAAAAAAAAAAAAATGCGGCAAATAATTACGTCGAATGCTTTAGTCATGTTGCATATTATGATAAGAGATCTTTTCAAATCTTTGTTAAGAAATTAATTGGAATTCAATTTTACACAAAAAAGTGTTTTAAAATGTGAAGTAACTATAATTGAATTTGATGATTTACAATTAAATATGTTTTAGAATTAAATGAAATAGAAATAAAGGAAGAAGATTGATAAACTATGAATAGATTAATCAGATCAAATTTAAATATTTTATATAAAAATAAAAACAAAGAAATGTGGCAGTTAATTACGTCGAATGCTTTAGTCATGTTGCACATTATGATAAGAAAATTCGTGAACACACTTACATTTCAGTTAATGCGTTGTTCGAAATGTGTTCTACACGCTAATGCAATAAACACCTATGAGAAATGAACACATTGTAGATTTTACAGCAGTTTCTCGGTTGTTTCTCGATTGTTTCTCGGTTGTTTCTCGTTTGTTTCTAGTGCCTGTCACACTTTGCTACCCGGCACTGAAATCTGCATTGTCCGAGGTTAGTTGCATTTGTTGCACTATTTTACGGCATTACATTGGAATTTTTACGTCCCCCCTCACCACTCACCCGCTGCAGACTTGTTGCACTAATTAACGCCGTCTGCCTTCTGGCTATAAAAATCGTTGGCTACATAACATAAAACATGTAAAATAAAACTAAACTTTTTGAGTTATTGTACAATTTATGCACGAAATATCGTCTGGCTGTCTCAAGTGTCTGACAGACAGAATAACAATTTCGCAAAAAAATAGAACACTTTCAAGAAATTTAGCTAAAGTGCGCAGTTTTTGAAGGGATAAATAAGCATTGAGTAAGGGTTAGTTGTAAATCAATCGAGTAGTTATTAAATTGGTACCGATTTAAGTACATAAATGTAAACATTGATATGTCTTTTCCGGACTAATATGTACTTTAGCTTTAACTGCTGTGACTATCTATAATTCTAATCGTATTCGACGATTACGGCATCGATTCTCTGGTTAATAAGCGTATTCACTGTGATTCCCAAAAATATTAGCTGTAGCTTTTGCAGTTTTACTTAATTATTATTAATGTCAGTTCTGATTCGATCATTAAGCTGAACACACAGAAAGTACGAAAAGTTTCCGTTTAATGAATTAAAAAAATAATGTATTATAAATAATAAATTAATAAAGACAACGCAATTTCAAACTGGTTTCCAATAGCCCAAAAATAGAAGGCAAATATATATTGATAAATTATTTGATGTGGTCATAAAACGACAGTGGGCGAGACTGCTACCAATAATAAATAAAATGGCAATAATAATAATAATAATAATAATATGAGGGGGTCATAAAAAGTCGAGCAGACAGAAACTGATCAAAAGAAACGAACACAGAGAACCTCATAAAAAAACGAAATAAGAACTTGCGTCAAGATAAACTGTCTTTTATTATATCGGCTGCAACACTTCGAAACAGGAAAAGACACAAGACATTTCTTTCATTCCATTCCTGGTTGCTGGTCAAAAGCATGTGTGTGTTTGGACTTGGCGCTAACCGAAGAGAAGAGTAATAAAATTATAAGTATTATGGTTTTTGTGAATTTTACGCTAAACGCGTTGAAAATTGCGCGAATTGCTTATGTCATGTCATGTTGGGCGTGGCAGAGAGAAGAAGGCGCTGACAACCTGGATTGATGGTCAAATGCCAACAGAGGAGGGTCAAAATGAACTGAACCTCAGCGCGTTTATCATTTCAATGGCTCAATTCATGTCCAGCTAATGGTCAAGGCGGCAACTAATGGGGCCACTGCTCGTAAATTGCGATTGAATTTCGTTGGAATTGCGATGGAACTTCGAATTGTGAATCGTGAATTGTGTATATGAATGTTAAAGCTGCAAATGGTTATTCAATATGCTTAAGTCGCTGTAGTTGGCATTTGGGGTTGGGTAACTGCTTTAAGTCCGACTCTTAAGCCAGCTCAAAATATGCGGCCACATAATCAATCACACGGACTAAGCATTGACCAGCGGCTGGGGCTTAAGGACATACTTAAGCGAATACACATACTTGTAGTTAGACTTCTATTACTATTTGAATTTCGAACTCCTACTGCTCTTCCCACTCATACGCGTACTTAATGAATGTCATCAGACGAGACCAACAACTGAAGCAACATTTCTATTGCATACTTTTTGGGGCAATGTCCTCCCGTTGCCGTCGCACAAATTGTACATAATTTGGCTTGATTTCGTTGCCGTTGCTGTTGTTTTTGTTGTATCTGTTTGAATGGCCAAAGTTTTTCTTGTTGCCTTTGGCTGATTGTGTGGCAGCCAGAACCTCTTGGCCATACACTTTTTTCATTGAGAGCCGTCGAGACAAACGCGACACTTATGAACTGTTTATGGAGTGCACTTTTCTTCAGCTCGATGAGTGTCTTTACACACACACACACACACTCACAGACACACACAAATTTGTTGGCATTTGTATTTGCTACTTGTTAGCCATTTTACGATACGTTTGGCTTAAAGTTGAGCAGGTGAAACGAATTGAAATTACAGCAGTAGAGTTGAATTTCAGTGGCGTTTCCGTTTTCAGTTGCGTTTCCGCTTCCGTCAGGCGCCAGGGCTACAGCGGTTAATCGCTGAGCTACCACATATATGAATATATATATAAATATATACATATACATATATGTGTGGCTTTGTCGCCAACTCAAATTCATAAAAGTTTGCGGAGATATCACAAATAAAAAGGAAAGAAAAAAAAAAAGAAAACTTTTGCAATTTCATATGATGCCCGTATCATCACATCATCATTGGCTCGATAATGCTGCTAGTTTTATGTTCACATATCTTTACAATATTTGCCTAACTTTCTTAAGGGGTGACTTCAAATGTACACGAGCCAGAAGATTGGCAAGGGGCATAGGCCATATCAGCATAGAGTTGTGCCCATTTTTCCAAGTTTTCCCCCGTTCAAATCGTTTTTTGATACACAAATATCGATCTATCTAATTTGTCAGTAAACCGAATAGATGTGTACTCTATGTTATCACCATTTTGCCATCAAACATTCACTTGGTCTAGGTCGTTACCTATCTTATCAGTGACATCCCCGTTTAAGCCCTCTCGCTTATCGGTTTGTTGGCTTGTTGGTTGTTGCTAGGTGCGTACAAAGTGGGAAGTGAGAGCGCCGATGTTGAAAAGAAAACAAAACGAAAACACTAAATAATATCAGGCCAACTGATTAACCTAAAAGTCTGGCATTTAGGCCTTAATTTTGTCTGCGATAATAGGAATTCGAAATGCAATCCAACGTCTCAGAAAATATTTCCCACAAATGAAGAGCGATTCGCTTTCTCTTTCCTATCTGACTCTATCTCTCGCTCTCTTTCTGTCTCTCTTTCTGTCCCTTGTGCGATTCCGAAATCGTTGAAGAAAACAATTTGTTTAAACAATTAATTAGACTAAAGTAAACATAAACATGTGAGGCGAATACGTGGCTGCTTCATGCCGGGACCATAAATTGTGTTTGTGAGTAATTTTTGTTGTATTTCGTTTGTTTTTTTGCCCGTCAAATGGTATATCAATGATATTTCGTTGGGATTTGTTTAGTCTTCGCCGCTAAAGTGTTTACAAATTGGTCAGCAAAACTTTGTTAAAACAATTGAAAGCAATTTCAAATCATTTACCACAAAAAGATATCCAACAAAAAAGGAATATGGCGCGATTCTAAACCGGACGTGCAGGCTTTTTTTGTTATTGTTTTTTTTTAGTTGCGACTTGGAGGCGTGGCATGGGCGAATAGGAGGGCGTTTGGGGGGCGTTTGGGGGGCGTTGCAGTGGGCACCACATTAATTTTTAACTGCAATGAACTTGGTTGGCTCTCTTGATTCTGGTTTCATAGCGTGCCGCAATTAGCGCTGGGGTTGATCGGGGGCTGTAACTGTACCTGGGCCTCAACCTGTGCATCGAGTGTCGTTTCAAAAATTTATATCTCAATTTCACATCTAAATGCGAATAATCTTTTTTTGCGCCTTTTTCTCCCACTCCCACTCCCCCCTCCTCACTTCCACTCTTCCACACTTTTTCCTGTCCCCTTTCATTTGCCGTTGAAGTTCAGCATTGAGTTCATTTGATTTGTGTGTGAGAATCGCGGCAGCTGTTTAGCATTCGAGCGCGATTTCTTTATTTCTTTATTATTTTATTTTACTTTTATTTTTTTTTAAGTAGACCACATATATATCTATATCTATATGTGTGCATACCCTTTGTCGATATGAATCTGCGCCTCGTATATTTGTATCCGGTCTATAGACTAAACTGGACTAGCTAGCTGGCTAACTGGCATTTAAAGTCCGGTCAGAAATGGGGTTTTTATTTGCGATTTATTCAAGCATTTGAATTATTTTGAAATGCTATCAATTGTGTGTAGAAAAGGTAAAGGTTGATGCCAGGCCATAGAAACGACAGTCCAATGTTCTTTGATGAATGGAATTAAATTTAAATGATGAGCAAAGCAGCCTTTGAATTATAAAAAAATTAGTATAAGAAGTTATTAGAATAATTTAAAGAAGATATTAGCAATCGTCATAACGCTTTTATTTCATTGTAGTTCTTTTGATATTTTAATATGATTCACAATTAATGTTTTTAGCTAATAGATTTATTTCCATTTCTAGAAATTTGCACATTACTTTGAAACATTTATAAAAATACTCTTACATAGGTTAATCTTTAGTTTGTCTAGAGTTTGACGTTATTCCCATAGTTTGATGAATGAAATTAAATTTAAATGATGAGCAAAGCAGCCTTTGAATTATAACAAAATTCGTGGAAGAAGTTATTAGAATTATTTAAAGAAGATATTAGAAATCGGAATAACGCTTTTATTTCATTGTAGTTCTTTTGATATTTTAATATGATTCACAATATTCACAATTAATTTTTTTTAACTAATAGATTTATTTACATTTCTAGAAATTTGCACATTACTTTGACACATTTATAAAAATACTCTTACATAGGTTAATCTTTAGTTTGTCTAGAGTTTGACGTTGTTCCCATAGTTGGCACAATTTGTGGCACATGTTGGCATTTTTCTATTTTTTTTGTGCCTGCCACATGCGCTTCATAAGTCGCTCAAATGGGCCAATGAAATATGCATATTTGATGCGAGATGACGGCGTATCAGAGCCTGGCGATAAAGGAGGAAAGGGCCTTGGGGATGACATTCCCTTTACCCTCCGCGAACAAGTGCTAGACAAGCAAAAAGTCATGAATATGAGACGGAAATGAAACACACTCCGGCAGAATTAATATATTTTAGTATACTTGCCCCCTTTCTCACTCTCTCTCTATCTGTATTCTGTCTCTCACTTGAACAATTACTCATATAAATTATAGAGAGAAATATGATTCAGTACGAGGAGTTCGACGGCTAACTAATAAATAAAAATTGTGCCCTAATAAATGTAATTGGCATTGAGTATGAGTATTTCTGCATAACTGGGTCAACATTGCTGCCTGGCAACCAATTTCGAGAAATGGAAGTGGAATAGAAGAGGGAAAGAAGATGAGGATGGGGAAGTTCCATTGTAATTCACGCTTAGTGCACATTAATTGTATAAACACACAAAAGGACATGCGGCATATCCTTGGCGACAAATGGACTTGGGAAATGTTTTACGTTCTCTTTATCATACATGCGTATTAAATTTCATTTCAGAAATTTCTTTTTTTTTCCATTTTCCTCAATTCAATGCAAGCCAATTCAATGAAGCCATCGAGCCGCCGTCATTTCGCAATTTCGCATAGTTTCAGCTTCCTTTTTAGCCCGGCTATTTTCCATACACTCGCATTTGTGTTGATTAGGGGGATGACCCACATACGCACACACACGCACACACACGCACACTTCCCTTACCGATTTCCTTTTATACACATAATGCAGCGCCTTGGCAACTTCCCCTGCCATTCATGAGTATCCTTGGAGTATCCTCCTGAAGTACCCGCTCTCAATTCACTTGCCATGTGGCCGCCACACACACCCACTTACACACACACACACACACACGTATCCATATATGTTCACATATACATCTGCATTCGTATGCGTATGTATCTTTTGGTTTAATAGCGCCAATTAGTTAGATGAAATGAATCTTTTTCTGCCAGACTCTTCGCAAGATTTAAGTTTATGAATATTCAATGAAGTGTGTGCCATAAATTGTGAATGCCATTTGTTAGCAATTCGCGGAGATTTTATGGCCTTGAGGCTCAGCGTTTTGGTGGCCTTAAAGGTTACATCCAGATTCTACACTTACAAGAAATTTAAATATTAAATATCGCCTGATATTTTTAGAAATACAATTATCTAAATTGAGTTCATTTGCAAATGTTAGTTGCATTCTTTGAAATTTATTTATTATTTTTTACTATTTTAAATGGTTCACAGCAAGTACAGATTGACTTGCTGTTAGTTTAGTTCCTTATAATTCAGATATGTGAAATATTTTGCAGTGATATTCCTATTTTTATTTTTATTAAATTAGATATAATATGGAAAGTATTCTTACCTATCTTAAACGGATTTCTGTAATTAATAATGAACGTGTGGTTAGTTTTAATCTATATCATACAGATAGTTAAAACATTTCAAAAAATGGAAGACTTTACAAAGCGAAGAATTTAAGCGAGATTTATATTCTTTGAGAGATCACAGTACTTTTCTTTGAGTAACATAGATTCTTAACCCTTTAACCCGATTTGTGGCAACTAATTTATTCATGTTGTGCCAATAGCAATTCCAATAACACGATAAGGTTTATGTCCAGCCGATTGTGAGATAATCCACTCTTAGCCGCATTTGCATAATAAAATCATTTCACTGTTTAAATTACTGCCAAAAGATGCCAGACGTTTTACTAGCAAATATGGCAGGAGTCGAGAGAGGGATACAGGACATACTTAAACATTTAAATAAAAATGATAACTTTATGCAAGGATATGGCAACAGAAAGGGGTAAAGTGGCAATTGTGCGTGTCTCTCTCTCATTCTCTCTCTCTTTGTTTAGGTGGGGGAGTGGGGATAAAACCAAAATGTCATTACAACGTCGACGACGCCAGGAGACTCGCCACACAGGACTCGACTGACGCCAAGTAAAAGTTTTTGACTCAACAAAAAAAAAAAAAAAATAAAAGAAAGAGTAGACGAAAAAAAGTAAAATAAAATATAGTATTAGAAAGTCTGTACTCCGATGATGATGATGGTGCTACTCCTGTCGTGCCCCATCCCTTGTCTGTCGACGGCTGTCTGTGCACAGGTTTAGTCGCCATACACCCACACACACACCAATACACACACACACACACACATGTCCTGGCAACGGTGATAAATGGCGCCAATGTGTCGCCTGAAGTCGCGACGCAACGCAGCCGCCATCGCTTTTGATTTTGGATCGGGTTTGGAATCGGTTTTGGAGTTGAAGAGCGAGAGAGAGAAAGAGAGTGAGAGAGGAATGCTGAAGCTGTGGCAACTCTGCTTTTGCAGTTAGTTTAGTTTTGTAATGCTCCATTTAGTTTGGCTACAACATTTACTTTACCCTCCCATTTATCCAGTGTGTTTGGTGGATATTCACCAAAAATGTAACTGATGACAAATCCGCACTAAACGTGTTTGATTGTTTTGCGTGTGTGTGTGTCTGGTGTGTAATTGTTGTTGGTTTTTACCTCGGCTAACGTTTGTCAAGGAAAAGGGGCAACTGGTTGGTTGGTTGGTTGGTTAGTTGGTTAGTGGGTGGGTCGACTGTCTCCCAGTTCACAGTTGAGTTGCCAGTTTTGTTTGTCTGTCTGTCGCCTTGTCTATTTGTCGATTTGCTGTCATTACGTTGCGCATGACGATATTTATGACTATTGTTATAAAATATGAATTGACAGCTTAAGCGACAGGCGAACGGCGATGACAACGACAAGGAAGCTCAAGACGAGAATGAGAACGAGAACGAGAATGAGAACGAGAACGAGGACAAACCAAGTGAAGACAACTTCCAATTAGAGACCGCGTGTGTGTCTGTCTGTCTGTCTGTTTGCTCTAAAACCCATAAAAACGTCGTCAGACAATTGAATGGGAAACCGGCAAAAGGAAACGCAACACAAGAGCTCCCCTTTCCCCTGCCCCTTGGCTCCTGCCCCAGGCTCCCTTTCTGCCACCGTTGTTGCTTCTTGCCGCCGAGGAAGTGTAACGCAATTGCTTACAAATTGTTACATCAGCGCGACGTGAACATTGAACTCCATTTGAAATTGAAAGATTTGCAAATTCTGCAAAAAATTGTATATACACTGAGGAAAAGACAAGCTTCTAAAATAAAAACATGCTTCTTTTATACTTCACTTATGAAATATAATAGCGGGTTCTAATCACACACTTGTCAAGGAAAGAATTTAAAAGAAAAATACACAGCCAGAAAGAATGTTAATATATCAAAATAAAACAACAACAAGAATAAATTATAAAAATAATTAACTTTCAAATATTGTCTTATTTGTAGACTTGACAACGTAAGATCATTAATTTTTAGAAAAAGAACTTGGTCTATTTTTCCTTTTTTAAGAGATTTTTATTCTCACTTTTTTTAAGCCAAAATTCTTAGTACCGAGGTAAATTTGGTAAATTGAAAATCAATTTTTATCAGTGTATTCGTATGTATCTGTATTTTTGTAATGTCACTAATTGCCACAATTTGGTTGCATGCCCCATTACAGAACTCCATACGGCACAATCTATCGCTGCACAATCGTTTCATGCGCGTTCAGAACGAAGGCACCGGCAAATCCTCATGGTGGATGCTCAATCCGGAGGCGAAGCCTGGTAAGTCGGTGCGTCGTCGTGCCGCCTCCATGGAAACATCACGGTACGAGAAGCGACGAGGACGGGCCAAAAAGCGTGTCGAGGCATTGCGTCAGGCCGGAGTCGTTGGTCTCAATGATGCCACACCATCGCCCAGCAGCAGTGTCAGCGAAGGCTTGGATCACTTTCCAGAGAGTCCGCTGCACAGGTAACTATTAACTGCTAAAGCATTGATAAAGCTTTATAACTGCGAGTATATCTAGCTTTGACTTTGACTCAATTCACGTAGACTCTGTAGACTTTAGTTTCTTTCAACTTGCAATTTAATACTCTATCTATTTTGTGTACCAAAGATCTAAGGACAATTTAGATGTCAACGAAAAAGTTTATCTAAATTTAGAACTAAGTTCACACCTGTGTCAAGAAATTCTATTGATAACATAAGACATTCCACTAATTGTTTTTTTTTTATTTAAAAATAAAGCTAAAAGCCATGAATTTTATTTTAACTTGTTCTAGGAACTACAGACAGGCATATTAAAAGAATAAATGCGATTTAAATCCAAAAGCAAACATTAATTAACTCAACAGAAATTTGTAATTTGTCAAAACATTTTCTATTACTAACTGTAAATAAGAGTACATTTATAAATGTTAGTTTCGTGATAATGCAAAAGATTCAATATATTACGATGTTTAAATTATTCATAATTCTAAGGAAATTCTTTTTGAATATTTCGATCAAAAGCATTAAAGTTTTTAGAATCAATCATCGGTTTTTGTATTTGTTAGATCATCTGTAAAGTATTTAATTTTTTCGGAACCTAAAAACCATACAGTTAACGATTACCAAATTTTGAACATGCCAAATATATAAACTATAATTTTTATAGACTTTGAAAATATTTAAATAAACTAATCTAAACTATTATTTAGAAAGAATCAAACAGTTCGAAACTATTAATGTTAAGAAATGAAATCAAAATCAGCATAACAAATTTAATAAATTCTTCAAAATAAGTTTAATAGTTACATTTCGTTTTTTTTTATTTGATATTTGTATATATTTCAAACAGGTGTGAACTATGTTTAAGTAATTAGTACTGAGCACATTAAATGTAGTTTTTTAGTTGTAATTTAGAAAAATTAGCATGTTTAGTCTAATAATAAAAGTAGTCTACAGTTATTCCGCACCGTTATTCGCGCTTCAACTTAAACCAAATCAAATCAAATGCAAAAAATATTTGTATACTACTATCGATAAATATATATATTTTATTTACTTAGTATGCATATATGCATATTTGAATGCCAGCTTTTGTTTGTAGACAAATTAAATACTTCATTTGGCATTTTGAGAGTCTGTGAGTCTCAGAAACTTGAGTTAACTAATTATAATTTGAATTTGTTAATTTAAAATAAAAACAGAAGCAATAAAAATTTGATTTTAATTTTCGCCTTGTATCTTTTGATCTCTTTCTTTTTTTCTTTCTTTTTTTTTATATATTTTGTTGTTCTTTTTCGCTTTGTTTATCCTTATCTTTTCATTGTTGTTTTTCGTTTTGCGGTTCAGCGGCGGGTTTCAACTGTCGCCAGATTTTCGTCAACGCGCCTCATCAAATGCCAGTTCCTGCGGACGCTTGAGTCCGATCCGTGCCTTGGATCTCGAACCCGATTGGGGATTTCCGGTTGACTATCAGAATACGAAAATGACACAGGCGCAGGCGCAGGATCTCGATCAGTTGGCCGGATCGATGGCGGAGGAGCTGAAGCTCCACGATATGTTGCAGCAGCAAGGGTCAGTTGATGATCATTATGATCATTATGATTATGATTTCCGTTCTTTGTGTGTCTCTTTCCTTTACGATGTTTCGTTCGCCTGCATAAATACAAATTATTACCATCAACACACACCATCACAAATTGCATGTCTATAAAGTATACACACATATAAATCTAAACATATCTAAATATGATACTTTAGGATGGGTATCGACATGGTATCGATATGATATAAATGATGTAATGCAAAGAAACGATATTTATAATGCATTGATTTTAAGTTTAAAGTTGCATCAAATTTATATGTATTTTCTTAAAGCTCAAATGTAGATTTGCATTGTTTTTTATATTTGAAATTTCATTTATCGGCTTAACATCGAGTCAAGATATAAGATTTTCGTTATAACATTCAATGTACTCATAATTGTCTATTGTTTTTCGATGTCAGTGTCGATTCACTTTGTCGATACCCATTCTTATTACTCAATTGTGAACTGTTCTATAAAGTCAACATTTGTTTCTGTTCTATTTGCAACCCAACGATCGTACGGCTGGAGCAGGTTCAGTGCAGCATCTGGTCTGCCCACGCAGCCCCCACCACCGTATCCGGCACCACAGCAGCCGCAGCTGCCACAAGGCTACACGCTCAATGGTCCCGTGTCCTCGTCCGTGTCCGGCTTCTCAACGTTGCAGCCGCATCCTCAGCCCCAGTGTCTGTTGCATCGCTCCCTCAACTGTGGCTGTCTCCACAGTGCGCGAGATGTAAGTGTAGCGATCGCTTTATCAATAAAGATCGATCTGTTAATCTACTTATTCTTTTTCCACTTGTTGTTGTGGTTGTTGCAGGGACTCTCGCCAAATTCAGTTACCACCACAATGTCGCCTGCGTATCCCAATAGCGAACCCTCCTCAGATTCCCTCAACACATATAGCAATGTCCTGCTGGATGCGGCCTCCGATAATGCTGCTCTTCTCGTACAGCAGCAACGGCAGCAGCAACAACAGCAACTTCAACAGCAGCAGCAACAGCAGCAACAACAACAGTTAAACTCAGTGTTAGATGGTAAGTTTGTACTGTTTCAAGTGGCAGCTTTCTGATCTATCTATCTATCTCATCTATCTTTATCTATCGCCTTCTTGCCTCTCTCGCCTGTCTGAGCAGATAATAACTGCGCCTCTACTTTGATAGGACAATGCCTGGAAGCTCTCAACAATGAGTCGCAGCAGATTGACGAATTTAACCTGGAGAACTTTCAGGGCGATCTCACCTGCAACGTGGAGGAGGTGAGTGGGTTGTAAAGTAGAGTGGTAGTAGTAGAAATCTTGAGAGTCGTGAAATGAGAATTTTAATGTAATGCTTATATATCATTTTAAAGTTACGTTACATTTCATTTTGTCACCCATTTCTAGTTTTCAAAAAATAAAATGCTAGAACTGTCAATAAAAAAATGCAATAAATTTATCATTTATTTATGATATTTAATATGAATTTAATTTAAAAATTTACAAGGTTTATAAAATGTCTATTTTCGTAACTTTGAAAATGATATACAAATACAAGTTTTAATTTGAAATTTTTGCAAGTTGTATTATAGAAATTACAATGCTATGGTTTTTTACATTAACTATATTGAATAATTTACAGTAATGTTTAAGCCATATTTAAGTTTAAACGAAATTGAAAAATTACATATAATCATCATTTATGATATTTATTTTCTTATATCAGAATAAAATCGTTTTTTTATAAACATATTTTTCAAATTCCTTAAAAAGGGAATAAACATCGACGAAAATAAATGATTTGAAATAAAATAAAAGAAATTTATAGTTAATCAATAAAAAAACAAATAATATTCATAAATATAAAAGCAATATACAAAAGACTTACAACTACATTAGCATATTTCCTTAATCTCGAATGCAGTTTATTTAAAATGTGGTTTAATCCCAAAAAAAAACTATATATATTAATATATTGAAAAATTATTCACTTTTTGCTACTTGCAGCTGTTGCAGCAGGAGATGAGATACGATGGAGTGCTGGACATCAACATACCGCTGGCCACAGTCGGCACGAATGCTACCAATGTGATCTTAACTAACAATAGTACAAACAGCAGCAGCAATGCCGGTGGCAATGTTGGTGTTGCAGCCACAACAAACAGCAGCGCGTTGCAGGCTCAATTGCTCCTACAGCAGCAGCAGCAGCAGCAACAACAGCAGCAGCAGCATCAGCAACAGTTGCTGTTGAGCAACAATAACAACAGCTTGGATTTGGCAACTCAAACAGCAACTGCCAATCTGAATGCACGTGTACAGTACTCACAGCCCAGTGTGGTCAACTCGTCGCCCTCCTGGGTGCACTAGATCCAGATCCAGATCCACATCCACATCCACATCGCAACTAAGATGATAGTTAATAGATTGTGTTGTCGTTGCCAAGACGTGGTCGGAAGTTGTAGCGGATGCCGCATGACGTTAAGGATAAGGATAAGGATAAGCATGTGCATAACAGGCAGGAGCTGAATGAAGATGTAGAGTAGAATAATGATGAGGAGGAGAAGGAGAAGGGCTGCTGCTGCTACTGCTGCAGCTGGCCGCCACAACAGTTTACAAAGTGAGTGGATTCGGTTTCAATTTGCATCAAGCTTAAAAGCCATTCAATGTGACAGTTGATGAATAAATTATGTTAATAATGTAAAAATCACAACGCATAAAGCGATACATTATGAATATGTAAAAGCCAGGCCAAGACGTCCCAACCAAGTTAGACAACCCCCAAATGTTCTTGTTGCTTTACACTCGAAAATTATGCGTCTTCTGTTTATCAGTAACAAGTATATACAATTTCTATACGAGTATATTCACATTTATTTCTATGTACATATAAATCGCCTTAGTTCAGCTCATTTCGTCAGCTACATGAATCTTTCATGACCATTTCCATGGGCATTTTCGTGTCCCTCTGCTGACTGCGGACTTTTCATTTTTTATTTTGGCCCGTCGGACTGTCGCCCTGTCGCTGTGTCGCTCTGTCGCTACTTGAGGCCAATTACACGCGTTCAATTATCATAATACAATGTCAAGTGTATCCCATTCCCTTTGGAGAAAGCACGTTTAAAGTCCTTTCTTTCAATTTGGCACTTTAAAGACGACGCGTGCTTTCTGAAATTATAGGAAGTCGAATTAACTCAATTTACCGGTGCCATAAAATATGTAAGAGCTTTCAGTGTCTGTGTGTGAGGGAGGGAGGGGGCGCGCATTCAAGTGTTCTTATGTCCTCCCCCGTCCCTGTCCCGCTTTAATGGCCACGCTAATTTGGTTGGCCAAGCGGCCCGAGGCTCCTTTAGCGACTGCGGTGCAAATTCGTCAAGGCAACCTGAACTTGCTACCCCGTATACCATCCCCTCACCTCCCTCTCCCCCTCCCCCTCCCCATCACCGCTCTCTCCCCTCTCCACGAGCTGAGGCAACTTTTGCTGGGCAGCAAAGGAAATGCTGAAAAATTAATTACGTCCTTAGGGTGACTTATGCACAGCAAATGTTGATGTTGTTGTTCTTGTTGTTGTTGTTGTTTTGCCATGGCTAAAACCATTGGCTATTTACCTATTACCTGCTCGGCTCGCTCAAATCAAGTGTGTTAAGTGCCAGCTAATATTGAAAAATTACCTTAAATTTTTCACATATTTTACAAACAGTTTTTTTTCTTTTTGTCATTGAAAGCTGGCAAAGATTTCGATATTAGCCTTTAACCCTTTTGACAAAGCGTCAAGTTTAACTCAATGGAATGTGGCAGTTGCTGAGGAGATTGACAACAATCTATACCGATGAATTCTCTTACAAACTGATTTCGTTTACAAACAACAAACTTCAATTAAAATTCACATTTTTCTTTCAATAAAAATGTTTGCCGATAATGGAAATATTTATTATTATTTGACTTTCAATAAGAAATTGACAATGATTTATTTTTCCTAAAACATTTTTCTACAATTTTGAAATAGTTAAAAATGTGTGTTCGAAAATTAAAGCAAACTTATGTAAATTTAAATGCAGATGAAATTGAATTTAATAAATGTATTATTAATTGTTACAGGTCATTGCATAGTCAAGCATACCTCAAGACACCAAGGCTACCTTTGACTCACTTTCATTATTTGCTGGCTTTTTTCAATGTCAGTTAAGCTGTCAGTGTGCATTTTTGCTTTGTGCCCAAGTTTTGTAATGTCGAGAAGCAGATCGACAAGGGGGGTAGAAGGGTAGGGCGTGTACTGGGCAATGGGGCGACAAAAAACCCAAAGAAATGCGATGAAAAAGTTTTAACCCCGACCACGGGGACAGTGCAATACGCACAAATTGAATTCCACATTAAGTTTGTAAGCCAACAATTAGAAAACAGCAAAGCGACCAGAAAAAATCTCTCAACTTGCTGGCCAAAAGCAAGTTGGCACCAAAAAGAGGGTGGTAGGTGTGTATGGAGAGGAGAGAGAGAGAGTGAGAGAGTGAGAGGTGGGGCGAGTAGTGGAGAGGGGAAGTTGCCACAAGACAAAGTTGTAACTTTGTCAAGTTCTGGCGCCAATCGTGTGACGTGCTAATAAAATAAAATCAAACCGTCTACTTTGTGAGAGAGATAGACAGAGAGGGGGTTGGTGGTGGGGAGGGGGGTGGTTTCGTGGCACTTCTAAAATTTATGCCAAGTGCAAACTTTTGTGTTTGGCTGCCGCTGCCGCTTCATTTGAGTGAATAATTTGAATTGCAGCCAGCAGTGAGCGGATTTACATTTCCTTTAGTCAGTTTTTTCAAATCACATATTTTCTGATTTTATTTTATAATTCCGCCAACTGACAGCGTTAAGCATTCTTGTTGCTCGTATATAAATTTAAAATTTCTTCACTTTTCTTTTTAGCATTATGCAAATGCCCCTTAAAGTTGTTGTTTGTGTGGCAAGTTGCCGTGGCAAGTATTGCATATTTAATAGAATAAATATAGAACGCGTAGATTTTAGAGCTTACACTTAAAAAAAAAAAAAGAAAAAAGAGGCCATCTAATAAGCCGGGAGCGACACATGCCAATAAACGGATAAAGTTGCCAGTGCCAACAACAGCTGCAACATTTTGCGGCAGGAAATCACAATTTCCACATGCTCGTCCTTGTCGTCATCATCGTCCGCAGATTGACTCACTTGACACATAATAAAGTCACACAAATTATGGCTGCAGCTGCTGTGTGGCACGACAACAAGAGGCAAGAAAAGGCAGCAAGAGGCATCAATATGGCAGCAGGCAAGTGGCAAGTAGCAAGTAGCAAGCGGCAGGGGCAACAGGGATTCACTGCCTGGCCGTGGTTGCCCCGGTGAAAGCGCGCGTGAAACACAAAAGCATTTTCTGGCAATTTATTAGAGAGAAGTAAACCAAAATGCGCGATTTCTGTTGCCTTTTTCTTTTTTCTCTTCTTTTTTCTCCACTTCCTTAACTTCCTTAAAGCGTGCCTCAGATTGAGGTTGACATTGGCGACGCTTTCCCAGCCTAAGTCTAGGCAACATCGACCCCCAAAAATAAAAAAAAAAAAAAAAAAAGAGAAGAAAAGTTTTCTTCTTTTCCATTTATAAATTTTTCTAGAGGTGTTGAAACTTGTCCACAACTCGCTGAATAATTCAGGGAGGCAAGTTTGTTAGAGCGACAAGTTAGCCGGCCAATTCTTGTGGCACAATTGATTAAATTTTAATGCCAGTTGCATCATTAATAAATGTCTTGGGATTTGTCTGCATAAATTGTGTTAGCTCCACTGCGGCGCCCAGGAGAGTAAAACTCTCCGTGCTCTCCGTAGAATGACGGCTAATTGTTTAACTGTTCACTTTTTGATTCACAATCTGATTATCCTTAAAGCTGACAGGGAAATCAATTTGCAAGCGAGCCAGAAATTGTCAGCAATTTAATAGCATTTAAGCCGCTGACAGGCAGCCGAGGCAGTGGCAAGTGGCAGGGGCAGCTGGTTGCTGCCACAAACCACATTTACACCCACTTAACTCGAGCGTAGAGAGCATAGAGGTCGCCCTAAGACCCTGTGCTGTGTCCTGGTAAACGACACAGCGCCTTGAGAGAAGTGTCGGAAAACAATTGCCAAGTGGCAGGGACAAACTCACTGAAGAAGCAGTAAGCAGTCAACCTGCAGGAGCGAGTGAGAGGGCAAGCAAAGGGCTTGTGCACAAGCTGCTTAAGACCCTCAAGGATGCCAGTGTGTGTGTGTGTGTGAGTGTCACACAGACAAACATACACACAGTGACTGGGCAAACAAAGCGCTGCGATTTAAACACTTGTTGCATAGCACAAAGGATAATGACGTGACAGACACGCATACAAGCACACACACACCCACACACACACACGCACGCACACATGTGTAATAAGTAATAAAGCAAACAAGCGACGCGTTTGTAATAAACTGCAAGGCAGCACAGGACACACTCGAGGCGCTTGTAAACAAGCAACGCAACTCTGCAACTCGTCGAGCGTGTGCCAAGTGCAAATATGTGCCAGGGGCGTGGCAACTAATCACCAAGCAGTCAACCAGTCAGTCAGTCAGTCGGTGAGTCTGTTCGTCAGCTAAAAAGCCCTAAGGGCGGCAATAAACGTCTTTGACGGCGCACAAAAGTAGGCAATACTTTTTCACATGGCCTGTGTCAAACTGTGCGCACATAAAATTCAATTGCAGCTCATAAAAATTGCGCGTGATCAACACGCACACACACCCACACAAACATTTATACATAATACGTCTCTATATATTGATACATGTTTGTACAAATCACGATACATATATAATTTTAAGCTGTAACTAATAAAACGGCCGATAAACGACGAACTTTGATTTTTATGCTCAAACATTTGTGATTCCCCTGCCTCTGTTGAAATTTATTGTTATAGTCAGCACGCAGCTAAATTCTTATTTTGTAACAATTTGACTGTCGCTTCTTCCTACAGCTTCATGCTGTATATTTTTAAATGTTGCTTTTATGGCATAATTTGAGCCTGTCTTTTGTAGTTTAGCGCCATTGCGAATTTACATAAAAATTGCCAGGCTGTGAGGCTTATGGCAACAATCTCTCACATTTGCTTATCGCTTATGAATATTTTGACGCCAAGTAGCAGTTGTAGAGAGTGGGAGTGGAAGTGGGAGAGGGAGAGGGAGGGGGAGTGTGAAGTGGAGAATAGGAAGTGGCGAAGCGAGGAAAATGCCGAGAATGCGGGAGCTATCTAAATGAATAAATTAGCCACAATTTTGGCAGAGCTGGACAGTCTCTGATTTAGCTTTTATGGAGTGTTGATGGCAGTTTGGCATACTCGCACAACGGAGTGACACACCCACTGTGTGACGATGATGGACCCATTAAATTCCTATTTATATACCCAGTCAAAATGTATATATTTTTTATTTGATTCAATCCAAAACTAATCAGAATACTTGTTCTTTCTCTTTCTTTGCAGGATTTATCTGGTCGCTTTTAATTAAAATACATACACATAGAAACACATATACATATACATACACACAAACATATTCACATACACATACGTATAGCATATGTAGAAATGCGTAATCTTAATTGCAAATTCAAAGTAATAACCAATGTTTAGCGCTTAAAATTAGTTGAATTCTCTCTGTGCATTGATAACATAAAACAAACATTAACTGCAATTTCTTTGAAAGGAATTCCAATCAATCAACAAAAACTAAATCAACAACAACAGAAGTAATAACAACAACAACAAATATTTCTAGTTTGTAAGTCACACTTTGTATATATTAGTTTTAATACCCTTAGCATAAAGTCAACCACAAATAAGAAAGCGTAAAACGTATAAAAATAAATGTTCCACCTTTGAGAGAAGAGAAAAAAAGAATAAATAGATGGCAAAGTAAAGGAAAGAGAACGTCGAAAATGAGAAGATGAACAAAAAAGAAACACAAATTAGCTAAATTATTTATGCATAAAAACCCATTTAATTGGAGACATTTGTAATTGTAACTTTAACTTGTACATTTCGCTAAAAGGCATCAAATGAAGTCCTCCCCCCATTCATAATACAATTGGAACTCGCAATGGAATACGTATAAACTTTTGGCATCATCTTTGTATGTAAATTGATCCAGGGATCTACATAAGATTGGACTTACAGAGTTTTCTTTTTGTGAAAAATCGTTTATTCAATTGATACAATAAATCAAAAAAAAAATTAACTGAATGCTAATAAAACTGCGCTATTTACGTTTGCTATAGTTAGTAATCCTAAAAGTTAATCAAAAAACGAAAAAAATTAATGCAAACAAACAAAATTTGAATGTAATTCAAAAAATTGTAGCTTAAGTAATTGTAAATGTTGCTAGGCAAATAAACGTAAACATAAAATTAAACGAAAGTAAAGTATAATAATTAAAAGTAAATGAAATTAAAAATAAAATGAAACAGAGAAAAGTAATATACTACCTATACTATACTATATTACGCATATTTGTGTACTATTATGGGCTAAATGTTAAATATTAATTAGATTGTACAATTCAAATGTAGTTCATACTATTTAAAACAATTACAAAACAAGCATAGATAACGATGATAATAAAAACCAACAAATACAAATACACATAATTATTCTTTTATTGTGAAATTCTTTGGGTGGGAATTTATGTGTTTCTCAATTACTTTGGAAAATATTTTCGGTGACTTTCTTTATTATTTTCTGTTGTAAACTAATGTTTTCAAGATTGAAGCCTATTTCGGAAGGGCCAACTTTATTTAACTATGAACGATAATTCGAATTTTAATATTTATATTTTAATATTAATAAAATTTAAAATAAATAATTACAATATTATTTGCTCAAGATATTTTTTTCTTTTTATTAGAAAAGGACACATAAAGCGCCAGCAAAATTTTTTAGCGCCATCTATTGAATGGTAGCATGCCTAAAGATATTAACAGTGAGCTGCGTATAATTTATCAATGTCTTCAACTGGTTAAAATCAATGAAAATTATAAAATATCGACCGGTGATACAATAAATTCTCAGGACTCATAAAATTTCTAGTAAAAGTTTTTGTTAAATATATTGATTTTTAGCGAAATTATAGCTAAGAAACTGAAACATTTCAATGCGCGCGTTTGCAGATTGTGATACTGCTATGTGAGGAGCAGAATGCAGATGAGGAGTAACGTGGTCACAAATGTGACACAGATGGCGCTGAGTATCTTAATTTAAATTATAGGTATTTTTATCCAAGTTACTAATCTTGACATTTTACTTGCCAGATCGGAAGAGTTAGTTTGGTGGCAGCCTTTTGGCCCAAACAGAATTTCCCCTTCAGTGTTGCCACATGTTATTAGAGAAAAAAGATTTTTTTTTGGGTTGAAGAGCATCTAAATTTGTTTTTTGCGCACTTTGACACAGGTTTAGAAATAATGTTCTTAGCAAAAGATAGCTGGAATATATTAAAAGTCAGATTTCCAACAAATATTTCTCGCAAACGAATATTAAAAATAGCCTTAACTAGTTATAAAATAACTAATTAATAATAACTGAAGTCATTAAACAAATTTAATGTTTGTTAATAATATGCCTAATATGCGTCTACACTACAGGGAATAAATCGAAAAGGTATCAATGTTTTAAATGAAAACCGACAGGAAAAATATTTGAAACAATTTCGAGAACATGCTTAATATCTTTAGTAAATTCCTTATAATTGATCGAATTTTTAAATGTACTTTTAGCTTTAATCTTAAACTAATGCTAATGAATTGTATTTATTACAATGAACTTAAAAATATATTACGTGTCATCAAGCACTCAAAGAGCGACATTCTTTAGCTTTGATTTGTGGGCTTAACATTATATATATTGTCTGATGAGGCCAATCAACAGGTGTTGTGGTTCAATAACCTGGCCAAGCAGCCAAGACAGCCCAGACAGCAAAGACAGCTAACCAAGACCAACAGCAACCAAATGTTCAGCTGTAGCCTGCTGTCAAGACGCCGCGGGGCATATCATTGGTAGGGACTTGGTTTAGTTGTGCGTGTGTGTGTTTGTGTGTGCGTGTGTGTGCAACGCCAGCAAAACGTCGAGAAATAAAACTGGAATAATTCAATGCGTTGGGTGGGCGGAAGGAGGTGGGAGGAGGCGTGGCAAGTTGAGTTGGGGAGGCATAACCGTTGAGTAATCAATGTCCTTTGCAGTCAGCGCACGTTTCATGTTTTTTCGCTCATATTTGCCCGTGGCCGTCAAGTCGTCAGCTCCTCCTCCTGCCACCCCTTACCAGCCCCTCAGGTCCCATAGGCCCCTTCCACAACCTGGCACTCGGTGGCAGCCGAGATGTGCGTGTGCTTGCGCGTGCAGCAATTTGAGCCGGATCTGTGTGGACTTATGTCCTAGTCACAAACAAGTTGCGAGTTAAGAGTTGGTAGTTGGCAGTTGGCTGTTGGCAGTCGGGAGTTGTGAGTTGTGAGTTCAAAGTTGAAGTCCGCGCTAAGTCGGAAGTTTGCAGCAACGCGTCGCTTCCTACACTTTTGGCATCATTTGGTGCCTTAACACTTTCGCCCCAGGCATCTTGAGTTGTGTCTAATTTGCGTTTTTATTATGGTCTCTCTTCTGCTCATCATAAATGCAAAACCCAAGCAATTCTTTAGCTGCCAACCCTTCGAAATGTTAGCATGCAAATTCCTGACCTCAGTTACGCACCGACTGTGTAAGAAAGTCTGAAAGTCTCAAGTCCGCAAATGCAAGGAGCAAGATGGGCAGCACCACAATTTCAGTAAATTTAATTGAAACCGTTTGCTGCTCATGCATATTTATGAATGTCGGGCAGCAGTCGATGTTCCCAGTTCAACTGGGAGACAGCGATGTGAATTAAAACTTGGACATGGAAATTGCTTATTGAGCAACAGTTGCCCAAGAAGCATCTTCATCTTCGAATGTTGCTCATACGACACGTTGGCCGTTTCATACAAAGTTGCTGGCTGCCGAACTCAATTTCCATTCGACGCCATTCGCTGCGATTATGTTAATACAAGGCAGCGGCAGAGACTGAGACAATGTGGCATCTCCTGTTGCTGCCAGGCAGCCAGGCAGTCAAGCTGCCTGCACAATTGTCAAGGCTCGGCCAAGGTGGGACTTTCTTCTTATTATTCTTTCTTGGCTTTCGCCTTTCTTTCTTGCCTGCTTGCTTTCTTGAGTTGGCAATAAAAAGGTGCTGGCCTGGTTGCAGGGCCCTGCCAGCTGGCTGTGCTTATCGCGCTGACTTCTTGCTTCCGGTGCTACGTCGGACAGGACATCGCAACGTCCTTTCGTCGTATAACAAGTTAAAGCGACTGCCTTGTCGCTCTGCTTCAACAAATTGTTGCGCTGTCGCTGCCTCTCTTGCCATCGCTCTCCCTCTGTGGCAATCAACAGACACACACACTCTCTCTGCTTCTCTCTCTCTCTCTCTATCTCTCTGCTGACAAATTGCGCATACGCCATGTGCGTCGGCAAATGAATTTGTTTGCACTGTGCCACTGAGCATGAAACTGTGCTACGTTTTTGGGCGTATAACAGAGTGCCTGTTGAAATTCCAGCTGCTCGCAACGCACAGTTCATCGACAGTCCTCATTCTGGTGGCACGTTGCACGCTCCAAACGCACAAAATATATAATTACAGCAATAACAACAACAGCAATAGCAACAGCAATAGTAACAGCAACTCCAACTACAGCAGCAACAGCAACAGCAACAGCAACTGTAACAGCAATTCAGGTGCAAGACTCCAAACTGCAAATCAATTCGATTATCACAAGTTCATCGAGTTCACGTCAAGTGTCAAGCAACAGTTCAATTTGTTGGCTTACTCGATCAGTCAGTTTCTTCGTGCGTGTGTGTGCTTAGTGATTGTGCCGCAAAGTTGCAAGCAACAGTTTTGGCAACGTCTTCAGCAACTGTCTGTGTGTGCTGCATAATTAGGAGGCGACACAGAAATCCTTGCAAAAGGATTTACGCACGGCCAAGCGGCATAAAATGATAGGTAAGTGAAAAAATTCGGCCACAGCCCATTTATCCTTCTCTCTCACTTCTCCCTCTCCTGTCCCTCTCCCTCTCCTTCTCCCTGAGCCTGTGTTTGTCTCTGTCTCTGCCTCTGTCTCTGTTAGTCTGGCATTGCCATTGTGCTTATTATGCTAATAAACCTTTGGTGGTATGCTGCTCATTTCCACTCCACGTGCCACAAACATACACACACACACACACACAAAAATCACAGACAAATGCGTGTCGTTGTTATTTGCAGTTGTTGTTGTTGCTGTTGCGGTTGCCGCTGCTGCTGCGTTTGCTGTTGTTATTGTTGTTGCGGCTGCTGCTGCGCCCGGTTAAACGCCACTTAATGTGCTTTTTATTTACTTTCCAGAGTGTATTTTTCCCTTCTCTGTTTCTTTTTTTGTCTGCCGACAACTGAGAACTGCACAAAGCATACACACACACACACACACGCGCAAACATACGCAAACACACACACACACAGACAGACACTTTGTGTAGTTGCCACTCAGCGGCAAAGTGCGAAATAGAGCAATTGTTTCGCTGTGCCACAAAAAACTCAAGCGAATGTGCTGCACAAAAGCGAGAAAAGTTTCTTCAACCGTTCTGCAACACTGTAAACAATTTCGAAAAGCAACCAGCAAAATAACTTGCCAACAATAACGCGAAACATTCAAAATTTATAAATAAAAAATAAGTTGCAATAAATTGCAATTGGAAAATACAGAAAGGGGCGAAGAATCCAGCAGAGCTGAACGCAGCTGACCATTAAACGGGTTTAACAAAATGTTAGTTTTGAGGATCCCATTTTCACTTTGTCATCTATGGAAATGCGGGTGGAGATTTTGTGGGGCAAGTGAAAGCTGAAACCGACAACTGACAAACAAATCTGTAGCACACAAAACGAGTACGAGTACGAGTACGAGTAGCTTTGCTTTGCTTTAAGCTTCTTATCCCAACAGACTACCAGACTACATGTGGCATACCTATGCACATATTTGCGTATCCTTGTGTATTACTAAATGCTTCCACTACACTCCCTGAATCCCTTGCTTCCCATCGATATTCCCGCAAAATGTGTACGTGTTTTTGATGCATACATCAAGGCATCAAACGCGGACGCGTTTACAATTATAACTTATTTCCTCTGGAATATATGCACGATTTACGAGGCTTAAGTGCACGAGCATCAAGTAAATCAACAGTAACTACGACTGCTTAAGATTTTCTCTCTCACTGTCTCTTTCTGTGTCACTCTCCTTGTCGTTGATTTCCATAAGCGACGTCTTTATAAAGCAAAGCGTCGTAAAAAGTTCGCAAGCTCCGGAAGCTGGCAACGAAAAAAAAACGTATTGATGTTAACTTAATGAAACAGTTCAGCAAAACGCTGTAAAATGCCCTGTATCGTTACAAATTTAGCAAGAGATGAGCGCGTACTAAGTTTCTATCCATATATGTTTTGAAAATATAAAGAGACAGTCAAAAATCCATAAAAGAATACAAAACCTTTACGAAAATGATGAAACTCATAAGACAACGAGAAGAAGAAACTCGCAAACAGAACAGAACATAATATAACACACCTGAGAAAGAAAAGCAAATGATAATATCATAAAATTAACATGAGCACAATAGATCAACTTAAATATCAATATGGCTATGATCATTCAAGTGATAAATTATTATATCTCAGTCTCAAGTTAATCGATTATGAATATTGTGTTTTTTTGTTTATCAGATTCTGTCATATCTCCATTTATTCTGGGAATATAATATATTGCCAGCCCCAAATCGACTTGCGATAATGTTCCTCTAATACTTTCAAAATCAAATATAACTCAAGTACCTTTTTTTTAGATTTTTGACATTTTTGAACAAATTTTCTTATGACTTTTTAGATATTACGGCCCTGGTTCAACGCCAACTCCGACAAATATATATACACACACACACACACAAACACACACCGAGTCGTGTAGTATACATTTGAGTGTATGACAATGAGCACATTTTATGGGGAACATTCCCGCCATTTTGTGCTTTTCGTTTTGCCGTTTTTTGATGCTCCTGCGTAGGGTAAATTTTGAAGGGTATATGCAGGAGAGTGAGTAGAACTAAGCAGCTAAAATTGGACAAATAACTGACAAAGTAAACTGTTGTCAAGTATTAAATTATAATGTAAAATTGGTATGCTAAGGAACATTTTGTGTTGGTTTTTATTTACGATAATAGCAAATTTCTGGTTTGCTTCAATTTTTTATTTTTATAGTAAAACGAAAAAATATGAGATAAATACCAAAGTTAGAACTGAACACAGCTATTTGAAATCACTTTATTGAAGGGTATTAAAGAGGTCTGAAAAAGCTTTATCAAGTTTCGATTGAAATACTTTCATTTGTCTTTTGCTCTCCTGGTCCAGTTAGGTTCTTACGCCGCAATGAAATTTGTAGAGATTTACGCATATATTGCAAGAACGTGGTGCGGTGGTGCTGTGGTGCTGTGGTGCTGTGGTGCTGCAGTGTTGTGTAGGGAGCGGGGACAAACGCAGAGTGCGGTCCAAAAAACTCAACTGCGGCTTTTTATGCGTAATTCGGCTCTTTGTCGTTCCCATCCTTAGACTTTAATCTCAACGTTGCGTTGCCGTTTTCATTGTCGTTGTCGTTGCTTTTGCTCGTTGTTGTCTTCATATTATTTTTTAATTTATCTTTTATATTCGGGCTTATGCCATATCCTGGGCAGCCCAACTTCCAACTCTCGACTCTCGGCTCACTTTTGATTTTCAACTTTGTCTTGGCTTTTTACTTTTATGGGCCAGAAATTTTCTTGATTCTACGTGAGAGTAAGCGAGTGTACGCGTAAAATGGCAATTGCCAAAAAATTCTTTGCTCTTGATTTTTGATTAAAATTAATTTAAATGTTCTGGGCAAATCCTGGTGCTGCTGGACACAGAGAACAGCAACAATGCCAACAAAAAGCAACAGGAGCAACAGCGGATTATGTTAATGAGTATTTACAAGCTAAATAATGGAAAAGCAAAGCAGGACGAAGGACACTATATATATATTTATATGTATACATATATAAATTCACTGAAAATTATGCAGCTACTGCTCCAAGGAACATTGAAGCTACACCGGAAGGGAGACGCGCCACTTCCTTGTTTAATTAGCAATTTAAACCTTAATTTGATCAGTTATTTAGTAAGTGCGATGGGATGTCAGATAAAGTTAGCTAATGAAATCAAAAGGCGACAGAGGACCAAAGGATAACTGCGATAACGGTAGCCCAGGCAAATCGAACCTCATAAAAAGCAGCGACAAGGATACTCTTTATATCAACCGATCTGCCTGCATATCGCAAGCAAGTATTCTCCTTTTGTGAATACGCTGTCGTATCCTTAAGTGTTTTGTCCCTTCACTTATTGTCAAGTCTGTCGCGGCGGTAATACTTAAACCGAGGACTCCCCGATGTGTGTGTGTGAGTGTGTGCAACACATTGTTGCTCGCATTGTGTGTCGCCTTGCCCTGTGGCATTTGCCTTGCTTCGTGCTGCTCGTGTTGCTTGTTGATGGCACTTTGTCATGTGTTCGACAACGCAAAAAATTGAAAATAAGAAATGGATTCCCCACACATTCACACATCTACATTTTATTATCGCTTGAATAAAATTGCAAAGTTTGTGAGCTGCGTTACTCAAATACACAAAGAAGCTGAACATAGAGAGAATTGCTAAGCACTAAATACGTTCCGGGATGTGCGAATAGTGAGTGCAGAAAAGGACAAACTCAAGCTAGAGCTTGAGCTAGAGAATTTATATTAATACCGTTTACATTTACAGTAGAATCCGGTTATAGCGAATTTCAAGGGACCGACGATTTACGTCGTAATACCCGGGAGACGCACTAACAGAAAAGTGGAAAAAACAATTGTTGTTTGTTTATTTTATGGTTGCCATGTTCGTAATATGTTTTAACATAAAACAAACTAATTTTTTATCATCATGCGCATTTAGTGCATTAACTCACATTTGGCGAATTTGAGCATTAAGTTTTATAGGAAAAAAGCAGAAAAAAATAGAAATATATCGGGACATCTTATGGAATATAGGCATGAGGTTTGCATACGCACACTGTAAACATTTTTGTGGCTTCGCTTTAATTTGTTGGCATTATTTTGCTGTTTTTTTTGGCACGTCACATTATCCGGTTAAATGATGAAAAATCTCGTCTGTATAAGCGCTTTGTCGCTAAAAGCGGAGACGAACTGACGTACTAACCGACGGTCCTTTCATATAACTTTGTATGGGGACCAACCAAGCCATCGAGTTTCCGTCACAATAACCGGACAAACGCTATAAGCGGAGTTGTTATAATCGGATGCTACTGTATTTTATACTTTCACGGAGAACACACATTAGCATAAGTAACAGGAGAACACTGGCAAAAATATAAAATTTGTATTTGAAATAGATATTTTAAATTAATTCATATGTATTTTATTTTATATATTTTCTTATCAGGCTATAAGCAAAATAGATTTTAAAATGAAGTTAACAAGAAAGAAAGAAATTTGAATATCAATGAATATTATCTTTATTCATATATATATATATATATATATATATATATATTATATTTAATTATACATACAAATGATATGTTGAGTCAACACGAAGTGTATTGGCATTGTTCTTTATAAGTTCTTATACAACGAGTCCTGTTCCAATTTTCACTGTTGATGTATCGAATATGAAAATATTTAACCTGCTCTAGTTTCATTATGGTGAATTGATTTCTGTCGAAGTGAATAAATACAATTAATTAATACTTTGCCTAAATGTGATAAAATATACTTTTAAACTTTTTAATGTGGATAGTGAACAGCGGAACAGGCTTGATAGATATAGTCCTTAATATTACTCTTTCATTCAATTTGTAACTCTACAGCTCCAGGTGTACAAGTCGACTCTAATGAAGTGGCTGCCACTGTATGTAAGCACTTTGTCGAATAAGTTCTGAGCATAGAAAAAACTGTCCTGCATCTGCCACACATTTATGCATTACATTCCACACAACTAAATATGAGTGTGTGTTGTGTGTGTTGTGTGTGAGTGTGTGTTTGTGAGAGCATGCTGACATTTCAAACGGAAGTAAAACTTCAAGTGCATTTACACGCAACACAACTCAAGCGCATTCCCACACACACACACACACATACACACAGCTGACAGCAAAGAGAAACTGATAGTAGTGACATGTATAGATATGTGTGGTATGTGTGCGTTACCTATTATTATTTTGTTTTTGTTGGGCGTTCTCTGATGTCGCCAGTTGCCAACTGCACCAAAATTCTCGCACGGGTATCAACTGTTCTTCTAATGGGAATTGTTTTTCTCTATTTTTTGTCACATCGCTGCGAACATTATGTGTGAGCACAATGAAAACTGTTAATTACACATACACTGGCTTATGCAATAGAGCACACACACACACACACACACACACACACACACACACAAACATGCACGCATCGCGGTCGGCATCAAATGGAATGCAACAAATGGCGTTTTGGTGACCCAAACGTTTTCACGTCCTACTCCTTCTCCTTCTCCTCCCCCTTCTCCTCCCCCTTCTCCCCCCCCTGCGCCATTCATAGCCACATTTCTATTTCCATTTCCATTTCACTTAGGAATTTGACAAAGACAGAAAAATGGAATTTATCATTGCATACTTTTTTGGTCTTCTGTGCATTTTTGCTTTGCTTTCAGTTATATTTTCGGTGATGCTGTTGCTCCATTTGCCAGTTGCGATTTATGCCCAGCGACAGAAGATTTAATTGGCTTCTCTTTCATGTCACTTGCTGCCACCTTTCCCTTCCCTCTCTGTCTCTCTTTCTCTCTCATTCAAGTGTCACTCACTTTTTGTCTTTCTCATGCTGCAGCTAATTTAACGCTCTGCCACCGAAATTGGATTTATATTGCGCCCAAATAATGGTAACTACAGTGCAACTGCTCTATAATGCACAATGATTTGCTATTTTTCAACTGCCGTTCGCTTTAGCGCCCTCAGACTGTGACAATTTGAACACAAAACCAAAAACTGCAATAATGCAATAATCCTGATGCTGCGGACCAAATGTGTAGCCAAATCCGTTAACATACTAGCTTACGCAAAAGCAATTTAAAATGCAGTTCACAGACTGTTAGCGATACACGAAAATGCTAGAGCTCAATTGGAATCAGCATTTCACGTCCCCTTCACTTATCTCCGGCACTGACCCAACTTTATATCATTTTTAGCCAACCTCAGTGCAGCTGTCGTGTCCATAACAAAGTGCTCTCTGGCACACATGTAATTATTAAGAGTGCCATTGTGTGTGCGTGTGTGTGCGTGTGTTTATATGTGTGTGTGTGAGAGAGAGAGTGCGTGTGGCCAACTGTTGACTGGGGCTATCAGTGTGGCGCCAGCTGATGGCACACGGCCAACTCTGTTAGCCTTTTCACCACCCAGCCCCGCCCCGGACAAAATCAAAAGCAACATCAACATCTGAAGTGCCAACTGCACCGCTCAGTGAAAAGTCACGTAGCAACTGTTGAAAACACATCGTAAAAGTTGAGTCGCTGAAAAGGCACATAAAGAACACATGTCCATGTCCATGTGCATGTGTGTGTGTGTATGTATTTTTAGGGAGCTAAAAAAAAGGGTCCTCACGCTATTTGCGTAATGCTCATAAAAACTCTGTGCGTATGAAGTGCAAATTTTGCAAGCGGTTCATCCAACTGAAATAGACGACAGGTAACGGGGAATTTTATAAGGTAAAGGGTCCAGCAGAAACTGTTCTGTTGTGGTAATGAAATTAATGCCGAAAGAGAGGGAGAGAGAGAGAGAAAGAGAGAGGGAGACAGGGGATACTCGGCGTCGACAGTGGCGTGTGTGGTCTTCAAACTGCACGGCAATGGCGATAAAAGTTTGTTGATTGCCGCCTCGTCACGTGTAGCGAGTGCTGAATCCATTTTGCAGAATAATTAACTTTACAACACACATAACAGCACTCATACATAACTATCCACACACTCACACACACACACAACACACAACACACATTCGTTGTGTTCACTGTGAATAATTCAAACTTTTGCAAGGCACGTTCTCCTGAAATCAGGCATGAAAATGGGCTTGTAGCGGCAAAATACTTAGCAGCGTCGGATCTTTTGTGTGCCCACAAAGAGCCGGCCGGTGTGGCGGAGAGACAGGTGAGAGGTAGCAGGAGAAGTGAAGTGAATAAAAGCCGAGTAAGCCGCTAACTGCAGTGACTGCAAGCATTTGCCAATCGGCACACGGGACACAGAACACAGCACACGGAACACGTCTGCTCTCGCTACTCGGTACTTGATACTCGGTTTTCGGAATTCCCGCATTCAGACAAATTCAATTAACCTGTTTGCAGGACAAACTGCCAAAGGGGGCATCAGGGGAGTGTTGAAAGGTGTTTTAAGTAAGCTGTGAATTTGCCTAGGTTGGCAATTAATCCCCAGCAACTACAACAACTGCCACATAACTGGCTGTTGGCAAACAAAGCTTCATAAATGTGCTTACATATAAACGTAAGTATGTTTGCCATGGCATTTCCATAAAAGAGAATTACTCACAGTTACTCGCAGAGAGGATGCAGTCCCACAAATTAGAGATGGTAAAAGCAACAGCGATATTTGTATTGATCTGATTAACTGATTGATGTGATTAACAATTCTCAATTATTTGCACATTCCAGCAAACAAAATTGAAGTAAGCTAATGAAATATAATTAAATGTGAAACATTATTATTAATGAATTAAAAACCTATCTTACAATGTCTGCGATTGAATGACTCTTTATCAAATGCATTAATTTATATCTAGTTCATACCACATTTACCTCTAAGTTTAAGATCGATGCACAGACGAACTGAACTAAATCGGGTGGAGTGTTGCTACTAATCAGGGATATATATTTATATGCTTTATGGTATAGATAGATATTTAACGCTTTCTTTTTGGCTGAATGACGGACAATTTATATACATTTTGTACTTATAAATTACGAATTTTAACTAATCAAATGATATGCAAGCTTTTACAGAATATCTGAATATCACTATATATATCTGCCTCCTACTCTTGCTCTTTCTGCTTTCCTCTCTTTTCCTTCCCATCTTAATTTTTTACACAAAAGTACAATTTTTTAAATTTTATTATACATAATACGCCGGCAAACTAAGGAGAAGGTTGCCATTGTCATAAACGTGCCACAAATTGCATATTTCATCAGCATAAACGGAACAGCACAATGAACTGATGTGTGCCACATGCAACGGGGATGTGGTACCAACAACCTAACAACATTAAATGACAATAAAAATATGTTCTTTAATTCCATTGAAGCTTAATTAAAACTGTTTTTACTTTGACTGTGCGTAGCGTTTTATTTGTACTTGCGGCTTAAATAAACAACACGCACTAACAAATAGGAGCAACAATTCTCACCCCGACATACACACACACACAGTCACAGATACAACACACACACTCGCAGACAGTTCCAGATGTATGTCGGTTAAAGGACACGCAGTCTCGCTTATTTAAGCCAAGGGCAGTTCACATGGATACCTGCTGTCCCCAGTTCGTTACCAATACAAACACAGCAGCCACCAGATGGGCATATGTATATGGTATATATATATATATATATGTATATATGTATATATATGCGTATACCCAGCAGCTTTCATTCAATCAAGTTGCCTGGGAAGCGACTCGTGTGCGATTTGAAATGCTCGTGACAATAAAAAAACGCTTCTGGCTAAATGTGCACGAGGCAACTGCCACAAAAAGCATCGTCGCGAAATGCCGTTATTTTGTCGGAGGTCGTTTTTATGGGAAACTCTGTGGCCGCCCCTGTCTCCTCCACGATCCCCCTCTGCTCGGCACAATGTGTACGCCTGTGTGCATCTCACTAGCCACATGTTGCTCGCACTGCCTTCCCATGCCCCACAGCTTTACACTTGCCCTACTTTCTCGCTGCCTATCTGGAGGGGGAGCCCTCTCCCTCTTCCTCTCCCTGTCCGTGTCTATCGCCATCTCCCTCTCAGCACGTCCCTCTTTGCCTCACGCCTTATTGGTTTGCTCGTGCCCCGTGTGGTAATCGATTTTCGGCAAACGACGGCAGCATTAACTCTAAAGAATCCGCCACATACCGAACGTCCTGTCTCTCTTTCTCTCTCTCTCTCTCTCTCTCCTGTCTCCCTTCTTCTCCCTCTTTTCCCTCGCCATGTCTTTTGAACTGGTTTTTATTTGCACCCGACATGAGACTAATGGAACAGCCAACAACGTACAGAGGATTATTGGCTGCGTTTTTTGGTCAAGTTTATCAAATGCGTTTCTGCCTCTCAGGGAATTCAATGAGTGGTGAACAAGCTTAACGAGCATTCCTATGACTTTACTGTTCAGACAGCATTTAAATCACATATTAAATTATCACAAATGGAACTATTGCATTTATGACATCGGTTACAATCAATGCTGTTATTGTAAATAGATATTTAAACTCCATTTAAACATTGTCAAAAGTTGGAAACTGTCACGTTGTCAGATCTTAACAGATTTTCTTGCGGAATGTCAATTCTAGCATTAGTTTTCTCAAATCTGTTTGATCGACAACTTGAACCTTTTTGTTAGAATTTTACATTTACATTTTATAACCGATTTAGCTTGGAATATGATCAGTTATCTTATTAAAACATTTGCATTCAACAGATCAAATAGCAAGTCTAAATATGGCATAGTGTAAGTCCTAAACTGATTTAATGTTTGCTTATTTTATTTCCATGAGAAGTTTTGATATGTGATGCTTAATTTATCATTCTATTCACATTTGAAGCTGGAAATTATTCAGAATAGTTGAAACTATTTGTGATCTTTCTGATAAGACATCTGCGGACTGCAGAGTTCATGTTCTTCATTCAATAAATAATTCATACAGTGAATTAAATTCAATATTCAATCGCGTTGCTTAGTCAGCTTCTGAATCGAATTTTCTTATCAAGAGTTTGCAGTCCAAGCTGCTGTAGAAGCTCGCACTTATTTTATGGCAAATTGAAGAGCTTGTAAATTTAAGCAGGTATTTGGACTGTCACCTTCTTCTTCTTCAACTTCTTCTTCTTCAACTTCCTCTTCTATCTGCGCTGAGAAGCGAGAGCGGAAAATAAACTAAACCAGTTCTGCTTGCACTTTGAGCCATAAATCAAATAGGTCTTAAACTACAAGCCAGTGATCCACTTGGCCCAGAGCAGTCCTCCAACGAGTGTCCCCCTCTCCCTTCCCCACCATGTGCCCCGTCCTGCTCATGTGTGTGTGTGTGTGTGTGTGAGTGTTAGCTAGCATGAAATACAAACAAAGACCACAAATATTTTCTGAGCTATCGCTCTACTTCTCACTCAGTCTCTCAGTCTCTAACTCTCTCGCTCTCTATCCGCATATCTGACTCTTAGGCCGCGTTGACGTTGATGCCACGCGCTGGCAGGGCATAAAACTTGTTGAATTATTCGCTTAAGAGCGTCGGCTTCTAAATTTTGGTCGCTGCTGTCGGCCGAAAACGGAATTTTTATTATTATTGCAAATTAAAAAACTTTACATTGGCTTAACTATGACGCTAACTATGTAAAAGCAAAGTTTTGAGCCCAGCCCGCGATTGGCATGTAGATGATAATGAAGCATAAAACGCAGCATGAGATGTGGCCTGAAGCATGAGGCACGAGGCATGAGGCATGAGGCATGAGACCAGTGGAATGTGGCAGGCTCTTGAATATTATAACAAAAGTATTTTCTACAGCTTGCCGCAAGGGCAGCAAATACCATAGCCGAAATAGGCAGACTTACCTGCACTCAACTGCCATTTGCCACCTTGCCACCTTGCCACTTGCCACCTGACAACTGCCACCAATAGGAAATAAAATTAAATTCCATTATTATCGGGAAGCCTGGGCGTGAGCTCTTTGATTGAAGCTGGAACTGGCTATGGATTTTGTATCGCACAGAAAGAGAGACAAAAAAAGAGAAAGAGAGAGAGAGAGAGGCAAAGAGAAAGTCAGCAGTCTCTTTGAGACTGACATATTCAGATAGCAGTTGCAAAAAGACAAAATAGGCCGCCAAATTGTGTTGGGCAAAAAGCATATGGCAAATGAACAGAAATGCGGCTGTAAAAGATGCGGAAAGAAATAACGCCAAATGGCAAAATGAAATATAGGAAGACGGAAGACGGAAGACACGTCGAGCGACAAAAGGAAACTCGCATTTTCCACTTGCTCAGCAGTTGGAACAACAACAATAAGAAAAGCAATGTCAAAGCACTTTTCATTTTCCTTTTCCTACTTTTCTTCATGCCTTTCTCTGCCTTCCATTTGACCATATTGATAGACTGACTTGAGTCATTGATTAAAAGCGTTGTCGAGGCTGCAACTGGAGGCGGAGAAATGTTGCACAATACACAAATAAACGTTTTGTATATATGTGTACACTCAAAAAAAAAGGTACTTTAATCAGCTTGAACATCAGTAATCGTCTTTTTGTCCGTATGCTATACAAAATAGAAAAGATACATTTTTCTAAAATTAAATAAAATATTATCTATAAGCGGACATTTCTCTAACTAACATGGCAAATCTATATAACCCCAATACTATTTTTTTGAGTGTACACCAGCGATTTTGCTTACTGCTTTTGATCTATGTACGTGTGTCTATGTTGTGGCAGCAGCATAAAGGCAAGGGCTAACAATTTGATGCTTTAATCCGACCCGGACTTGCTTGATCTGAGCCATGAGATTCATTGAGCTAAACATTTTTCTTTAGTCTCCATTTGCATCGCTTCGCATCGCTTCGCTGTGCCCCCCCAAGTACGGTGTCATTCATGTGTCCTCCCTTCCTATCGTGTGTCATATTATGGTAATTCGAATCCTTACCGATTAGAGGCAACATGTGGAAGACTGAGTTTCACTCGCTGCCTCAGTTCCAGTCCCAGTTTCAATCGTATCTGTTTCTCTGTCCCTGGCAATGCTCTTGTCCCTACACTCTTCATCCGGTCTATGCATTAGAATTAGATCATTCAACCTTGATATTCTCTGCGTGCGGTGACCAGTCTTATTTGAGTTTTCAACATTTTCTGTATGGCTGAAATTACATTGCCTCAGCAAATGGCAAATCCGCTTGTTGCTTCGCTTTGTCAGATGAAAACTGCAGCTAGTGGACGTGCTTGCCACATTGTGTGGCAGCTTTCTTGTGCTCAACGAAGCAATGGCTTTGCTAAAAGGCAATTTTATGATATTTAAATTATATTATGTTACATATATTTTGTACCTCACGACCTGATTGTGGTTCGCTCTTATTTCTTTGTCGGCGCTGCACTCGAAATCTCATTTACCACTTACTGTTGCGCCTGTGGCATGCCGCATAATCTAATAGCAGGAAGAACGTAGTTTACCACTCAATATGCGCTACACTCGAGCTGCAACTGATTTGATTCAAACAGTTAATCGAGTGATTCAACGTGTGTCCTGTCTCCTGTCTCCTGTGTCCTGTCTACCGTCATCTGTATCCTGTATCCTCTGATAAAATGTTATTATTATTCATTGATTTATTTATGCTTATTTATTTGATTTCTTTAAACTCTTATTTGCATTGTGAGTGCGTGCGTTATTTGATTCTTTACGGAACTAGAACTATTTCCCTCTTCCGCTCTACACTGCAACCAGCAACGAGATAAGCATCGAGATGTTCGCTGAAGTACGAGTAGTTGCAACTCGATGACTGCTCTAGTGGATTTTTTGCTTGAATTGGCTGCCAAGGCAAATAGGAATAATGCCATGAGTGTGCAATCCCCTTCTCCCCCCGTTCTATGATTGCTTAAATACATTTAAGACTGCAAGTTGTCCACTTAACACGAGAGTAGATTCTTGTGGCTTGCACCTTTGATTAAATTATGTTCTATGGTTAGTGAACAACGTGCACTCATGGACAATGTTTACTCTTAGAATGAGTTATCATTTCAAGTCTGTGGGGACTGCAGGTTATATTGTTAGCGAACTACTTTTCTCCTTTTTGACATCTTTCAATTACACTCGGGTTTTATTTGCCATAGCTCGGATAAAACCGAATCGGGATCTTGAACAAATTCGACAGCAGGGTATCTTTCGGTCGATTACTCCTGGAATACCCTATTATATCTGTATCATTTATGGAAGCTTTTCTTTACATGTTCGATGATTTAGTATTTCTCTCGACATGAACTTTTAATGTGCAACTTTTACAAATACTTTGATGGACATTTATGAACTTTACTAAACGTGCTCGTATTTAATCATATTAAAAGCTAAATATGGCAACCATTACGCGCACATTTAAAGAAGATGAATGTATCTGTGTATGTATCAGCGGAATACAAATATCGACGTTGTCTGCTGGTCAAGTTTGTGGCTGGCGTTTTACAGCAAATCAATGATCCGCCCAGTGGGACGTGAAATTTTATTAGAGCAAAATGATTTCATGTGCCAAATATTTGGTAAAATTGACACTGACCAGCGACGGGAGATTGTGGCAAATGGTTTGCCCTGGTTAATGGCCACGCGGTCTGAGGTCTGACTTTTACGACGGCAGCTGGACTCTGGCATTAACGGGGCGTATGCGTAATGCTTCTTTCTCTGCTGACAGTGTTATCATGCTGGCCACGCGCCAAGTTGGCTTTAAGTGCACTTTGTCTTTAATCTGGCGATATTGCGTGCAGTTAATGTTGCTATCGATGATGGCCGATGATGACGATTACAGTTAAGATTACGATTACGATTACGATTACGCTTACGATTACGATTACGCTTACGATGATGACAGTGAGAATGAAAATGAAAATGACGATTGATACTTTCTTCATCTCAATTTATAAATTTTCCCATTTTCATTCGGTTTCCGCAGGCATTTGGTACAACAGTGACCGAGACCACCGCGATTGGGTACGCATTGCCGGGCGATAGTATCCATTGTACCCTGTCAAAGGGTTGAGACCATCATCGCTGCGCAAATCGTCCTTCTCCAGCAGTAGCAGCATCAACAACGCTTGTCCTCCGCCGCCGCCCACGCCGCATCAGCACCAATTGACTGGCAGCAGTCAGTTTCAAAAGAACCATCATCACCATCATCCGCACCAGAATCCACAGCAGCACCAACAGCACCAACAGCACCAACAACAACACCAGCAGCACAGACGCAACAGCAGCTCCAGCCATACCGACATTGGTTGCAGCTTGGCCACGAAACCCGTCATCAATTTGCTAGGCAATCAACAGCAGGTGAACTACTTCGAATTCCCGCCCACCACACGAAGTGGCGGCCCACTTCTGTTGGCCAAACGTTGTGCCACCACCGCCTCCTCACCGTCGCTTAACTGCAACTGCGACATCAGCAGCAGCAGCAACAGCAACAACAACGTTAGCAACAGCAACAGTTCAGGAACAGCAACAGGCATTGGAAGTTCTAGCTATAGCTCTGCGGTTGCCAAAGCGGCTGCCTCAACAGCTTGTGCGCTTCTAGCCACGTGCCACGTGCCCAACAACAGATCTAGTCTTAGTCCCAGCTCCAATCGTTGCCAACAGCAGCAACAGCAGCAACAACAACAGCAACAACAACAAACCACAGACAAGCACAGCATGGGTCGACGTGAGATTAAACGTTCCAATACCAGTGGCTCCACCTCCAGATCCTATGACAGCGGCAGCGGTAAGTAAAGTGCGCCCATAACTAGGCAACGCATTTACAGTCTTTAAAACATATAGTACAATGAAATCAATTAAGCCCATGGACGTGTCCTTTATAATAAACCACATCGTAATCGTCTTACAGTCATTCAGAGTGTAGGTCATTAAATACCATAACAAAGTGACACGAGGCTGGGAAAATTAACTTGACTCTGACTTGTGTCCAACGACTTATGTATGTGGCAGCTTACAACGCTGCTGTAAGCTGTCATCCGCGTCTTGAAAGATAAGATAAATAGACAGTGAAGAAAGATAGAATCAGTAGATTATTTTTTGAAGCAAAACAAACGGTCTCCAAATTGAAGCGCCATATTAAAGTAGTTAATAATAGTGAACAAACTCTGTTCGTCAACCTCATAAGCAGCGTTTGACATAAACCTGTATGAACACGCAGAAACATGCATAACTCTGTCATAACTAGCCTGATTTTCAAGTGGAATATTCTTTAAATCATTATTTGGATTTTCTCTAAGAAAGAAAAGTAGTTAAAGTAGTAGCAAAAGTAGTTAAAGTAGTTAAATCATTATTTGGAAATTCTCTAAAACACAAAAGTAGTCAACAGACTTATTTGGCCTCTTAAATAATGCCGTATATAATAGCAGCCTGTCACATACATTACCACAGCATGTTTATACGCCTGCACACATTGAGTACCGAGTATAGGGGTGAAAAACATTTGACATCTGCTGATAAGTGATACACTTCAGTTTAAGTAAAAGCAAAACAAAAGAAACTCGTGGAAGTTGGCGGCAGAGTGAACTTTATAGTTTATGAAACTTGGCTAATAGTTTGCACAATATATTAACATATAAACGTTATGTTAAACTATGCTAAATTATATCCTCTATTTATGTATTTATAAACGAGAATGCGGGGCAGTCGACTAGTATTAAGTATACGCATTAGGACAACATCAAACCAAATGGTCGTCTTCTGTGTTGTGTTTGGCTTAATTATAAATGTGGGGAAAGAGAACAAGCAATGTGGACAGAGTTAAAAGCTTTATTGAGCCGCTCAATCACTAGGAGCACGTCGAGAGCACCTCCGAGAGACTCTGCTCACAGTTCTGGTGAAGGAAGCAGTCGTACAGCGATGACAGATTGGCCAGATTGCAGCACATCCTTGCGGCACGATGACAGGCACTTCCCACCTTATAGCTGGGCTCCTCGGGATACAGCAGGGCATCTGTAATGCAACAATGCAATTGATTTACTGTGACAGCGCATCGGTCAAATCATCGATGAACTTACCTTGTCGAAACGTTGGCCTTGATTGAGCTGGAGCTAGACTTCCTGTAATTAAAATGCGCCGACTTGTTAACATTTGTGGTGTGTGCAATGTGTGTGTGTGTGAGTGAGTGTGTTGTGAGTGGGATGTGTATGTATTTTGTACATATTACTACAACAAAATCTACAGATGTTAGTCCATTACAACACAATACAACACAATTCGAAAGCCAAAGGAAATTCGATCAGATTATTTACGGCAGGCAGAAGCATTAACAATAATAGAAAATAGAAGTGCAAGTGGGTAATTACGAGATAAGTGATGTTGCAACATTAAATGTAGGTAGTTGCAAATGCAATTGTTGTGTAACCAAGCGTGTAAAGGAGTATAACTATTAGTTCCTTATCAGTTAGTTAGAATTTGCCAATTGCCAATTGCCAGTAAGAGAAAAGCCAATTAAAGTTGCATTCAATTTCGTTAGCTTATAAGCAGAAATAGATATTAAGAGCTATGGTAATCAGTTTGAATTAAGTGACAATTCTTTATTTTATTTTTTTTTACTTTTCGGGGTATAAAACCTATGATGAGAATAAATAAATTGTGTAGATTTCCTGTATTTAGCAAATCTAAATACTTCAACGGCATGCACACATAGCTGGCATATAGTAAAGCAATCCCATTTATTTGCCTAGGGATGGAGGACCGCTTGAGAAGGATCTCGTTAATGAGGCAATCGCATTGTCGCGCACATAGTCCGCACAGGGATTGATGCCCCAGAAGGCTCCATGGCAGCCAAATTCCTCAAAGCAGCTATAACGTATCTTGCTGCTGCCCTGCGAACAACAGTTGACAATGGCCCAGACACAGTTGGACACCTTGGGTGTGGTTACCCCCCCTGTTGGTGCACTGGTCACCATCTCCTGCCTCGGACGCGATGTTGTCGTTGTTCTTCTGGCAATTGAGGGCGCACTTGTGGTCTGTGTACCGACTCCTGTTGGCGGTAAAAAATAGATGGCACAAGAGAAAGAGAGGGAGAGAGATGGAAAGTGAGAAAGAGAGGTACAGAGTAAGCGCTTGTTATGTACAATGAGTTTAGTAAGCAAAGGATTGTTATGCAACATAATGGCAGATCTGATGTGAAAGTGAATGATGGAGTGTGAATGTAACTGAAGGATGTTTAAGGGAACTCACCTGCGTTACTGCTGGGACGACGCCTTGTGCTCTCACCCCAAACGGGAAGCTGCTCCGGCTCTATGAAATATGCCAAGATATTTATAAGCGACATTTAATTGATGATAACTGACTCACCTTCCAGTGGAGGCGATTGCCAACCATTGAAACTGTTATTGTCGACTGGACGGGATTGCCAGCTGTTGGAATTGGAACTTGGGCTGGAGCTGGAGCTGGGTCTGGAGCTGGAGCTGCTGCCGGTAGGTCTGGGCCTATCGAACACAGAGAAGTCGGCGTCAGCGGGATTCGAGTTGTGAAACAGACTGGTATCATCTTCTTCGTCGATGGAGATACGAGTTCCTATGTTCACTGGCCGCATATCGGGGTTCGTGGTCCTCCAGATGGGCAACTTGCCGCGATAATTTGGCTTCTTTCCAGCAACTGGATAGCTGTACAAGCAATTAATCAAGCAATCAATCAATCAGTCTATCAATCAATCAGTCAGTCAATCAATCAATCAAGTAATCAATCAGTCAATCAATCAGTCTATCAATCAATCAGTCAGTCAATCAATCAATCAAGTATTCAATCAGTCAATCAGTCAACAATCAATCAATCAATCAGTCAATCAATCAATCAAGTAGTCAACTAGTCAATCAATCAGTCTATCAATCAATCAGTCAGTCAATCAATCAATCAAGTAATCAATCAGTCAATCAGTCAATCAATCAATCAGTCAATCAATCAATCAAGTAGTCAATCAATCAAGTAATCAATCAGTCAATCAATCAATCAAGTAGTCAATCAATCAATCAAGTAGTCAATCAATCAATCAGTTAATCAATCAGTTAATCAATCAGTCAATCAATCAATCAATCAATCAATCAATCAATCAAGTAATCAATCAGTCAATCAATCAAGTAGTCAATCAATCAATCAGTCAATCAATCAATCAATCAATCAGTCAATCAGTCAATCAATCAATCAGTCAGTCAATCAATCAGTCTATCAATCAATCAATCAATCAATCAATCAGTCAATATGATCAATCAATCGTCAACTACCTCTAATAGACCCTCACTTACCGCTGGTATTGACGGGGAGGCTCCACTGGCAAATAGTATTGTCCTGGTCCCGAAGGTGTGCGATATTGAAGCTGCTGCTGGGGCACGTAGAATAGCTGCTTATGGTTTTGTCCAGCTGAGTGATAATAGGCCTGACGACGCTGTCTACTGTGATACTTCTTGGGATACTTCGACAACGTATCATCCTTTGAGGGTTCCAGCAATGAGGAGGCCTTAAAGTTGTAGACGTCGGCATCATCGTCAACATCCCCGATGAAGATTGGCGTCTCGGGCAGCACATCGAAGCGAATCTTCTCCTGTTTCTCCACAGCGGGTCGACTGTGATGATGACGTGTACGCTGCAGATGCTTGTATCTCCGGTGATGACTTCCTTTGGTCTGATTCTTGGTGGGATCTGCAAGGAGTTCGAGAAACAGCTGCAGATCTCTCTCTGAGTGCCAGATGGACTCTTTCACTTACCATAATCTTCGCTGACAAAGTCCTCTTTGTACATGATAATGGGATGATCCTCAGTCATGGTGCCGTCCTCGAGTTTTACACGATGCAACTGCAATTGATGTGGAATGGTTTTAACAACCACATGCAATATGCCACATTTCATCACATCACATTATCCGCATCGGCAAAGATGCAATGTCTGCCTCATTTTCAGTCGAGGGTCGACTTTCGGTTTGGGCCACAAACAGCAACACGGCCAAAAGCAGCACCGGAAGTGCAAGGCTGCCAATTCCTCGTCTCGTTTGGTTCATTTCGTTTAGTTTCTGCAATTGCCATAGATCAGAGATTCATCATTAATCAGCTGGTATATTGTTCAACTCGAATCTCAATCTCAATTACTTAGACGTAACCAACAACAACCCCAACCTCAATTCCTAACCAATTCAGAGCCCGACGTCAAACTTTTGCAGCTGTAAATTTTATTGCGGTTCTGTTTTGGCTTTTGGCCAGGCCTAAAGTTTACAGTCTACAGACGACAGTCGACAGTCGAGATTCGAGGTTTATTTTAAATTAGACATCAAGTTCAGTGCAATTTTTCTCCACTTTGCATGTTTTGTTCTGTGGCTAACTTTGAATTACTTTCACTCGGAGATTTGTTATGTTTTGGTTTTGGTTTGGGTTTTGGTTGAGTCTGTTTCGGTTTGGTCAGACTGTTGTTAACTAGCCGTTGTCGAAAGAGGTCAAAACTATTTAGTCGTCACTTTAAAGTCAAACTTAGAACAGGCAAAGTTTACACAAAAAACTACATATCGAACAAAATGCTAACTTACTAACTTTTGTATAAGTCGCAAAATAATTTATAAATTGTTTGTTCGGTATTCTTGAGGTCTTTTCGAGTCGGGACCCAAATTGATACTGAATGTATCGTGACCGAATGCAGCTAAATTTAAAGAAAACACAGCACTTGAAAACACTCATCCATATTGCCATATATTGCCATTCACAATCGATTATTTATTTAACAGCACATATTTTCAATGAAATGTCTTATGAAATAAATGAATCCTGACACTCCATTTAAGTATGACGGAGTTACATTTGTTGAGTTGTGGGACAGAATTTAAATAGAACATTATTAATATTTATATAAGTCTTCTGACTAAATGTTGTTCGTAGAGAATTCCCTCTCTTATCAAATCAACATTGCTGACTAACTTTCTTTACTGCGTTGAGTCACGTCAAGCTTCTGGTTATCAGCTGGGCAAATACTGAGTAGAATATTGTTAGTTGACAGCAGGAGGAAGCAATTGAATTTGGACTTGAAGACTTTTGCTACAATTTTGATTTCTATTTTAAACACATGCAGCCTCGCTGACTAAGAAAATATACAACAAATGAATTGTTCAATCATTTTCAGAAATCGCAATTTCAATGGAAAAACAATAAAATAGATTTTACTATAGCATCTTTCGGCTTTTTAGTGCTCTGTTCGTAGCCTTGGTCCCAACAAAGTCGTAGTAACAAGACGAAGGAAGCCGACAACCAATTAACGTTAATAAAGCCTTCAGTTTCAAGCCGTATTTCAATTTGCGGTAATCCGAGTAGCGAACAATATTACCAGGGGATGCGGTGTATTAATTGCCACAAAAACTAGGCAAAAGGATAATCAAAAGGATGACAGGCTGCCCAAAAGGCCGAGAGATGAAAGACATTCAGTAATCAATTAGACGGCGACACTTTAAACCGAAACCTTAAACAAAACTAAAGCAGTTTGAATTTGTTGCCTTGTAATTAAATCGTACTTTGGATTTAGAACCGGCCTCGAAAATAATCATTATATTGCTCATCATTATTGCGCAGAGTAGATAAATTAATGACATTTTAATGCATTATTATATAACAAGCAATTTTTCTCTCTGTTATTTTTTGAATTATTTTATTTTTCTTTAAAAATGTTGACAGATATGAGATGATGAACTCAACGAAGTGAAGATACCCTTTATGACCGATTTATAAGTCGAGGGTATAAAAATGTAATATTGGAAATATTTGCAATTAAACCATTAGAATGGTTTGCCATGAATTTATGGAATTTTGAGTTAAATCCAATAAAACTGATTGCCAATATAAATTTTCACTTGCAGTGGCAGTTTTTTTAGCCACAAATTTACCGTTGCATGTGCACATATAGTGTATGCCAAAAAAAATTAAAAACAGACAAAGAAGTCATAAATGTTGAAAGCAGAAACTCAACAGAATTTTGAGCCAATGAAATTTGTTCGTATGTCATAAAAATGGCCTCAATTTGGGAAAACAAGTTACAAGAAAGAAACTGACAAGTGATAATTGGACTTCCTGACCCTCCTGACCCTCCTGGTCCTTTTGCCACCCTTCTACTGCCGCCAAATTAGTTTTGGGGGGAATAAATCGAGAACATATTAAAAATGTATATACAAATTGAAAGGCATAACAAATGTACTATTTACATTTGTTCCCGCTGCTTTTGCATGAATATTTAAAGTTAAATTTGTCCATATGCTGAATGAATATTCGTGCAATTAATCGAATTGCAATTGCTTTTATTTCCATAACAAAAATTGATTGCATTTTGATTTTCGTCTGCGTTTTTCCATTATTTTCAACAGTGAATTAATTTATTTTTGATTATAAAATAATTGGATTCAGTGACAGTTCACATTGTATATTAAAACGTTGACAATTGACAATTTATAGACATATCGTTGAAGTGTGCTTTGTTAGAGAAACTATTTATAGGAAAACCTTCAGCAGAATTGTGGTCAATATGTTGGCCAATACATTGACAACTTAAGTAATTATTTGATAGGAGAAACAGCGAAGTTCTCAGGTGAATGGCTAAATGGGTGGCGAAAGGATGTGCAAAGCACCTGTCGCTTGACCAGCTGACTGCCAAAGGTGAATCGAATTTAATAAGCGACCAGCAAAGTTGCCACAAAGTGGCAGACAAGCACATGCTCGCCCTGTGGCATGCAACATAAGCGTCGATTCAAAACTTTTAGTCAGCAACCCAAATGTCCTGCCAGACGACCAACTGAACCAACTGAACCAACTCAACCAACTCAACCAACTGGGCTAACTGGGCCAACTAGACGAGTTGTCCGCTAATGCAACCATTTAGTTTGTAAACTGTTTCAGTTTTCACCGTTGAAACTAAGACTGAGGCCGAGTGTCCAGTCAGGCGTGGCGATTACGATAATCGCACACTGTGTACAGTGCACAGTGTACACATTTACTGACAGGCACTGTGCATCAGGCGGCCTTTAAGGTGACACGTCGCGTCGTGACGCTATTCGGTCGAGTCGTGGCAAAGCGTCGCAAATGTCGATCAGAGACTGCAGAAAAGGCAGCTGTTAATTGGAATATGGAAATTTTGTAGACAACCTCATCAATGTCGCCAAGAATTCATTTCAAAAGTGATTAAAAGCAAACACAACACAACAGATGTGAATATGCAGCGAGGTAAGAGAAGTCTATAGTATTTCGAAATTTGTTTGTCTTGGCACATTTATTTTGATGACGCTTTCAACGGCAAATGAAAATTGAAAAGCAGCGCAAGAAAATCTACATAATACACAGAGTATTAAATGCTGATTCCTAACATCGACCAGTTTAACGCTAAGCTCATCTGGCCACAAAACGAGCGTGACATGAATTTGAAAGACGTTTCCATATTAGTTGGCTTACAATGCCAGGATACGAGGATATGCATATAGGATTGCTGGCATCCTTGTATCCTGCTGTTTGTTCCTGTATTATTCAAGCGTCAAAGTGTCATTCCATCAGCTGCTCACGTAGCTGCAACATCCGCAGCCACAATGCAACCATGCAACTGAATGCAAATCCTGTCGGATATTTCAGCTGCTTCCTTAACTGAATTGTGCCCATTTGTGCCTTGTGTCCATGGTATAATTAGGAGTTTTTCAGATTGGCCCAATCAATGACACTGCCAGAGTTTTGATGGCGCAGGCCAGTGTAATTAAGTTGCCACCAGCACTCCGCATTAGTCATTCGGCATTCGGCATTCTGCATTCTGCATTCTGCATTGTTGCCAGCAATGCTTAATGAGATTTGGCTGTTCAATGGTACGTATACGTAATATGCATGCCACACAAGGCCACCAGCTGCTGTCAGTTCTTTGCTATCAGTTTTTCATATTTCCCCCTCATTCTCTTAGATCCCATTGACTATAGATAGTTTGCCACAAGGTCTGCAACGATCCGAAGTAAACATTTTTCTACAAAATAAATAACAATTTATTTTGCCAAACATAATTATTCTATATTCCACACGTGCAAATGAGAAATTAGTTAGGGTATTTAAGCGTCGCATTTTCTACTCATCTTTATTTTTAAATTATGCATGCTGGCTTTTTTGTTTGAATTGTTGTTGTTATTGTGCTCGGGTGTTGCTTGTGCGATTTTGATCTGACTGCGAGTTTGGACCGCAGGCCAAATACTGCCAACTTTTCTTATTATTGTTAAAAATGAATTTCATACAGCACACACACTCTCACACATACATACTTGCGGACTCAGACAAAAAGTTTACTTTGTGCTTGGAAAGTGGGGCAAAAGTAAAACAATACCAAAGCAAAGATACATTTTTGCTATGGGGAGCATTGGCCCCCTTTTAGTTATATTTATCTGGAGGAATGTGCATTATAATAACAATAGCCACAACACTCTGGAAAACTATGTGTTTCATTTCAAAGACAAATGATATGTAGAAGAGTCCATAGATATCCAGTTGGGATTATATTGCAGTTCTGAGAGAGAAGTTGACATTCACCTAATGTTTATTTAAGGACTCATTTCCATTAAATTCACATCAAACATAAATTGATGTTTCCCTCATTGAATACCAATTTAATAAAAATATAGATATAGAATTCGCAACTAAATTAATTTATCGTTTAATTTCATTTATCTTTTGAGGTTTGCATTTGTTATATTTTAATTAAATTTTGCGTCAATTAGTAATTAGTTTTCCATTTCTAACTAATCTTATTGGTTTTGCTTGTTTTGCGTAGATTATGCAATGTTTTCAATGCTTTCTGAATTTGGCATTTCGTTAGCATTTTAGTTTTAGTTTCACATCGTTAACAAAATTTTTTAGCTCCCTTATATTTGACATTAATTTGGTCGACTGCATTTAGTCTATGATAAATAAATAAATAAACTACACATGAAATAATAATTTCATAAATAACATTTTGTATGCAATATTTCCCAGGAAACTCAGTAATTAGCTAAAGAAATTATATTTTTCTACAGTTCTAAAGGTTTTCAAAAGTTGCCAAGATACTGTATCCAACTGCATAGAAAAGAGCCAGATTTTTGATGGTTGAAGAGTTGACTGGGGGAATAGCAACAAGAAGTGGCAGAGAGACAAGTGCAACAGCTGCTGCTGCTGCTGCTGGCGCTGCTGGCAGCAACTGCTACAAGTGGCTGCGAAAGTGGTGCACCCTAGAAGAACGTGCTTTGTGACAAGACCGAGTTGCCACAAATACCACTATGGCCAGGATGGCAGCTTGTAATTGCAAAAGTTGCACTCGAGTGGAACTTGCAAATTATATGCACTCAGCGGAGAAGGAGCTGGGACTGCAGTCGCTGGTGAGGGGTAAGGGATTAGAAAAAAGCAAAGGGTAGATAGATGCTAAGCTGCGGCCAGTTTGAAGTGGTGCAACGAGGCAAAGACGAAATATTTTATTAGTTTGCAGTGCGACTCAAAGTTAATGGCTTTCATGGCTAAGCATGCCAAATTGGCCAAACATATAGTAATAGTTGTCGACATGCCTAGATGGACTCCTTAAATGCCAGCAAATGACTGTTTTATTTACTTCCATTTTGACTTTAGTCTGATGTTAGCTGAAGAGTCTGAAGAGCTGATTTGGCCATGGAGTCAGCTTAATGACCATCAAATGATCATGTCTATACAGCGGCAAGCGGCAGGACGAGTCAAATGAATGCCCAAGATGCTGCCACTGGCTGTGGACACCCAGTCGCCCAGTGAACCACCGAACCACCGAGCTCAGCAAACCGTCGCAACCACAGAGCGACCGAGAAACCGAGCAACCGCCAAACGAGCGACGCACAATTGACAGCTAAATTGTCTGTCAATTTGTCTCGCTGCCTGAATGCGTTGCCCCCGTCTGTCTGTCTCTCTGTCTGTCTGACCACCCACCCCGCCCTCCTACCTCCCTTCCACGCTCTTTGTCTGTATGTGTGTGTGTGAGTGTGTGTGTATGTTTGCTGCCTGTTCAGTTTGCACAAGTTGACAGCTGCTTGTCGAAGTCCTCGTAGGTTGTTGTTGGCTGTTGTTGCTGTTGTTGCTTGTGGTTGTCACTGTGCTCTGCGTCAATATTAGCGCAACATGAGCGAAAAATTGTTGTTCGATTGTAATTATTGTCTGTATAGCAATATTGTTATTGTTGTTGTTGCCACAGCATGCATCTGTCAAACTGCGGATCCAATTGGGATTGGGCGACTGTCGACTGTCGACTTCTCCTTCAACTTGCTTCTTTTTTGCTACTTATTATATTGCCTTTGTGTGGAGAAGAGCTGTGTCTGTGTGTGTGTCTTTGCTTGGAGGAGTCAAATTTGGGCTCAACTAAGGTTAAACCAAAACTCACAGACAGTTAGGCGCATCTCGCACAGGGGACTCTAATTTAGCTGACAAACGGTGGAGATCGGAGTGGGAATACGAGTCCTTTCGTGTCCTTTCGCCTCGTTTCGTTAGGGTTTGCATGTGTTGCTGGCACTCATCTATTTGTACACACACACGCACACACGCACGTGTGCTTGTGTTGATGTTTACTCAAATGCGGCGGCTGTTGTCTAAATAATGCAAAGTAGTTGCGTCAAATGACAGCAGCTAAAGTGACTTAAAGTTTTAATGAAAATGCCAGGCTCAAACACACACACACACACATACACATACACATATATATGTATATATATACTCCCCCGGGTGTCGCATGCTTACATCAAATATTAAATGACACTATGGCATTGGCCCGGAGTGCACATTAAATTTGTCCAAAGAACAGGCACTTTTATTAAATTTCAAGCGACCTTAAAACTTGCACAGAATAATCCAATTTATTGCTTTAATTGAATTTAATGATTTAAACATGTTGCGCATACGACCCATTGGCCCATTTGGATGGACGTTGCGTTTAATCAAAGCAACAGAACTTGAGACAGAGGTAAAGATAGGAATTTAAAAAAAAAAAAAAAAGAAGGATGGAGAAATTCTGCCCATCAGTTCAGCTTTCAGTTCGAACATCTTTCCAAAGACAAAGTGAAGACTGAAAGTGTCCTTGTTTGCAGCTGGACTTGTGGTCAGCTTAGTTAGTTGGCTGCAATGTGGCAGGAATGAAATGCAAGCTCTGTTGTCAACATGCCAAGATACCACAAACTGTGTAAGCCTAACTAATGTTGAGGTCGTTACTTTGATCACTATAAGTATATCGTTGTAGGTTCTGCTGGTTTTTGAGAGTCAACAAGTTGATGAAGTTGATGACAGGACGTCTCACTAGTTTACATGAAAATCGAGATCTCTATATAATAGACAAGACACCTAATTTACATATTTAATGAGTCAAACATCTCTGGAAATAAATATTTACTTAGCCTGGCATGAAAGTACTATAATCTTAATCCCACGCTCTAATTTACACATCTGTTTGTCATTTGTTGTGAATCCAAAGTGTCGTCTGACTAATTCGCCAAACTGCCACCTGCGGGCTACGAATTTCACACATTTCACACATATTTATTCACGGCTCACAGCTGCGATGAGAGAAGTTAACGATGCATTTACAAATCGTCAGCAACATCATCATGACTGCAGTTTTCATTTTGTTGCTGTCGTTCGATTCCAAATGTTCAATGCACGAAGTCAACAAATCAAAAACGTGCCCAAATATGACAAGGCAATTGATTGACACACCTATTCCAGGCCTTAAATTTGGTTAGGGCTACCTCACTACAGTCAATGTCACCGAATGCGGTCAATTAGTGAAACAAAGGGCTCAAACGCGAACTAATTAAAACGCGCTGAGCAAACACTCCCACAGCTTGTCACATTAAATATTCGAACAGCGGTTGAATCAGCAAAGGAGGGGAAAGGGGGAGTTGTGGGGGGGGGGCAGAGACTTGCCGATGAAGGGTGGCAGACTAATAGCAAAAGTGGAATAGGCACGTGCCACTAGGATTTGTGAGGCGTCGTCACATTCGTACGCTCATTTAGTTTGCTGATTGATGGGAATTAGCAAAGAAGTGGAGGTGTGTAGAACAAGAAGAGAGTACAGAATGGAGGGTTAAAACCGTGACCAGGGGTTGCCAAAGGGATTGTGGGTCACGCACACGCCTAAGAACTCAGTTTAACAAAATATTGCGCATACGCTCAGTAGGCAGATTAATACTCGTAATAAAAGCAGCAGGTGAAAGCGGTGACTTCAGCCAGATTTTAAGCAAACGAATAATTGGGGATTTAGTCGAACACAATTCGTCAAAAATAAGCATAATTAAGATGTCAACGATGATTTCTGTTATTTATCTTGTTTGGTATATGACATCTGAACGCAACTTTCATATTTCTTTGACTGCGATTTGTTGTCCGTCTGGTGTGGCATTACCTCATGCCCCATGATCTCATGCTAGCCATACTGAAATTATTTGAGCATAGAGTAATTTCCGTCTTATTGTGCATTGGCCGTGACCAAATTGTCATTAAAAGATTATCCAGAAGCCCAGGTCAATTTAAGTTTAAGCTTAGTTTAGCTTAGTTTTGTGAAATCTCAAGTCACATCGGATGTATATGTTACAGTCGCGTGATTAGCAGATTGTCAGATCGATTTCAGTCGCCATTTTGGAGTTGTTGCACTTTAATTCAACTGAATACACAATTGCAACCGGATTATACTTTAATTTTAATTGCACTATGCCCAGCTTAATTGCACACAATATTTGTGGCATCCACATGTGCACTAATGTGCGGCAATTAAGTGTAGTTTCCCATTTTGCATATGGGAATCAATTTGAAGCTCCCTCAATTGACTATCGATTAGAAATGCAATGTCTGAATCATCTGGTATGCAGAAACCATCGATTATCCCCGTCAATTCGAATTTTAATTAAATGATTTTGTTTTGATTCGATTCCTGAGAGTATAAACGAGTGTTCGTGACGTCATCTCGGTGATTCCATGGCAAATTGAAGAAGTATCGCAGTCAAATGGAACACGTTTTGTCAGTGCTTAATGCAAAGTGGTAAACAATATTATTGTAAACAGGCTAAACTTGTTAATTGGATCATAATAGTCGAGAATTATGCTCATTAAATCGGTTTGTTAGTGTCAATATGGTAATTAATGAACAATGAACATTATTATCGCATATCTTCGGCACTATTATTAGACCCATTAGTTGTGATGTCATTGAGTTTTCCCTGTGATCAAACATGAAGCCGCTGCTATTTTCTGTTATTTCCCACAATGATCTCAGACCATTAAATTAACTATTCAGAGATTCAATCAAGCATCCAAGGATGTGGAAGTGTGTGTCAGTTTGTCAGTTTGTCAGCTTGATTGTGTAGCCATAACTATCAGTTTGAAGTATTGCCAATTCATGTCTGTGGTTAACTCCAGCCGCATTCGCACGTGTCGTCGGATTTTGAAACAACAATTTCCACAGCTGCGGTATGTGATATTAAATTAAAGCATATATTCTAATAAAAGCACTGAAAATTTCATTTTGAGGCATGGCTTTAAATAAATATACAAATGTGTATATCTGAATTTATGTAGGCGTTGGTATTTCGTATATCTGAGTGATGAATAAGCCGTAGAAACCCAAATCCAAACCCAACACTCATGATTTGTTGCCGTTAAGACGGGACGAGTCCAAAATGCGTCACATTTAACACACAAGAGAAATGAATGAAAGAGACAAGCAAAGAGAGCAAATACAGAGCACAAGAAAGAGCGCCTAAATAAAAGTGAAAACGTATCAACAATAAAAAGCATACGTCAATTGGAAAAATGTAAACAAGGAACGTAGCTTTACCATTATCTTAAGAAGACGCGTATTCCAATAAAAGCGTTATGTTAATAGCTTGTTTGAACTTGAAGAGTGCACACACTCACACACAAATTCACACTCACACGCACACTCACTGTTGAGATATCAAAATATACATTCGAGTGTATCTGGTGTTATTCGAATAACCGCATACACGTGCAGAGCCTTAATTATTCGCATAAAACCAAATTGAACAAATGAAACAAAACAAAAGTTTGCCGCCCGTTTGTATATCTTTGAGATATTTTCAACTCACAAGTACGAGTTCTTTGGATACACTGCAAGCATTCAGCTTCAAAATGAGACTAAAGCGAGTACTCTGTCGAAGAACTGGAGACAAGTTGCGTTTAAAGTTCGCGAAGTGTATATATGTGTTTGTGTGTGTGTGTGCGTGTGTGCGTGTGTGTGTTTACTACTCTTTTTCTGCTTGCGTCTGAAAATTATGCTCACTTCTTTTAAATACGGTACCAGCCAATGTATAAAAGGGTATATTAGATGTGCGAAAGTTACACAATGGGAATGTATAAAAAGTTTGTTGTTAGGGATAACATATATTCATTCAAATCTAACTATTGATCGGATTGTTCAGTGCACATTTTCTTATTTAGTCTTTGATTAAATAAGTTTATTTATTTTTATTCTAGTTATTTTTGTTGATAAGATTGAGTTTCCTTGGGATTTCTTAATTCTTTAAGCAAATGTTATATCACTTAAGAATTGTTCGTTCCGGTCATTAATTTAAATTAAATTTTAATATGAATAGTAATATTTATATAGTAGTAATATATATAGTAATATATTTATTTGAATTCAAGGCACTCCAATTAATATTTTCAGACTGCAAATAAAACCCAGAGTCCTTAAAGCATAAACCACAAAAATTCACAAGGTATCTGTTAGTCCCAATTTGCTCATCAACTTCAGACAAACGTTTTTTTTGTTTGCTGCTTATTTGTTTGTTTATGTATGTGTTTTGCCAAATTAGCAACAACCGGTTTACACTGGTAGCCATCGAGGTAGGTAGGTAGGTAGGTAGGTAGGTAGGTAGGAAGGGCGCACGAAAACAGTTGCCAGGGGAGGGCAGCAGAGCGAAAGGTAAACAAAAGCCGCTCTGCTCATTAGACAACGTTGTTGGAGCAGGAAAATTGGTGAGTCGGTGAGTCGTTGAGTCGCTGAGTCGCTGAGAGAATGAAGCACGTTTTGTGTCAAATATTTACAGTATGTACAATACTTCATATCGGCAACAAATGTTGGGAGTAGAGTCAGGTCGTCAAGTCGTCAGGTCGTCAAGTCGTCAAGTCCAATGGGTGCAGTCAAGTACGAGTAGGCACTTCGTGGAATCTTAACAACAATTTACGAGCGGCAAGGTCGTAAGAGAGTGAGAGAACGAGAGAAAGAGAATATGACAGAAACTTGACTGGCTATGGCTATCAGTGTCAAGTTGATATCAAAATAACAACAATCCACGTACTTAATACAGCTGCAAAGGTGTCAACAAGTGATGAAGTCTAGAAAACGATTCACTTGTTCGTTATCGCATATCGTTTATCGAACGAGAACGAGTACGAGTATATTATATATATCGTATTGTAGACTTGCACGTTTGCTCGATTTATTGAAGTACTCTGCCCTTAGCCATTAGTTGAAGTCGTTGGCGATCGTCTGATATCGTATATATTTAAAGATAGCCTTTGGACTAAAACTGGTCCAGATTTACACATTGAATACTGTGAAACAAGTTTAACAAGCACCAGTTTCTGTGGGTTTTTATCAACAGTGATACATCCAGTGTTGCCTTTTGTTTAACTTTATTCATTGATTGTTTGCGTTTTAATGCTTAGCTAAAAGACAAGCCCTCTGGGGGAGCACATAACATGCCTCATTCAGAGATTACAATGTTTTAAGCATTGTATTAAAAATAATTGCAAGAGAATTCAAGTTACTGGGGAACTTAAGTTTTCGTCCGTTGACGCAAATTCTTTTTGAATCTTGCGATTCATGCAGGCTTTTTACGTCAGAGCCAAATTAATTTTAAATACTCCGGTAAGCTGAAGTGTATAACCGACGAACAGTTGACGCGGATCCCAAATACATATATAAGCGAAACTTAAATTATAATTCATTTGTAATGTAGATGAAAACAGTTCTCAAATGTGTAAACAGCGAGGATTTACTTATAATCAAATTAAATTTTACTTATCTTAACAATTTTTATTTAACCTTTTTATTTATTGTATATTATCTATTCCGTATCTTATATCAACTTGATTCTGGTAGTTATATGAACAACGGTCGTGGTTTAAAAAACATTAAATCAGAAATGTACTGAATGTTAATTTAAATGTTTTTCATGCACAGAAAATAATTTTTATTTCAGTTTTTTGGCATTTAAAAATGTAATCAAAATGTCAAAATGTGGCACATTTCTTAAATAAGCTAAAAGACCAAAATAATAGATATTTTTTTTTGCTTTTAAAATAGAAAAATGATTTCATATGTTGTGACCAACTTTATATAGAAAACAGCAATATAACAATATTAATAATGGACTATTTGTAGCTTTTAAATGAACATATTGTTACATGATTATAAACGTCAACAAATTGACAGCCGTTGTTGGTCAATGACCAACAGAAGGCCAAAAATCATAGACGGCAGTGGTCAGTACTGCTATAAAAAAACGTATCTTGACTTGGGAGATAATTTATATACAAACATTTGTATTGATTATAACATCTGTTGATGTGAGACAGCCCTATACATAGATATTATCTAGTTTCTAGATACGAGTCGTGTATGTTAATCGTGATCATAAAACAAACCTTGTTTGGTAACTCCTATTCGACTATAGTTCAGTATTGTTTGCGTTTTGTTCTCTTTTTCCACAATCTCACAGCGTCTTTTCACTTTAGTTCTCTTTTATCGGTATCGCGAATATTTTCTTACTCAAATTTTTAAAATTAAATTAACATTTGTAATAATTGAACTCAATAAAGCGCACGATCGTTATTATTTTGAACTCTTGGCGTATTTTCTGTACACCCGAATGTCACTTTATACAGATAAAGTATATATTTGTATGTAGTACATATGTATACTTATATAGTTCGTTTTCCCGAAGTCTGTTTCGTATTATAGTCGTTTTATGCTGCTGCTTTTGTGCTTCGTTGTCATATTTTGTTCGTTCCTCGCTCACTTTAAGATTCTGTTCGCCGGGCCGTCGTGTGTTAGCTGTCCGATTTTGTACTAAAGACTGAAACGATCTCCCATGTGTAGGAATATATAATTATATTTGTAAGCTTCAACAGTATCGGTCTTGTCGTGATCGCAATAAGAGAACAACTTGTTGTCTCTCTTTCTATCTCTCTCCTCTTTATGCAATTGTATTCTTGCAAGTTGAATTTTAGCACGAAGAAGATTCCTATTGATCTCTGTGAATAAACCATGACCAAAGTGCAACATTATATTTACGTCACTTGATTCATTGTTTTTTTTTTCTTTATTAAAACCCCTTGACATTTGTTTGTCATGAGTTGCCGGCACTGTATATTAGCAAGTTCTTTGTCCCCTATTGGGTATGACTCATTATTCCCTCGAAGATTGTTGCCTTAAAACAGATTCATGATGTATTCGTACAGCTGCAGTTTCCATTACAAAATGCAAAGGCAGCAGAGTCAATAAAGGAATTCCTTGTTTGGCGTATAAGCTGAGATTCTCTGCTTTTAGCTCTATGAAGACTTTATTAGCATATTGTCGGATTCGTTCCTCACAATTTCTGTATCTTTCTCAACTTATTTACTGTATTTTCGAAAACGTCTCATGAAGGTTATGAAATGTGTATGTCACGTTTGGCATGAACTTGAAGAGATTGGCATTTACAATGCGATAATGAATACTAATTGACTCTTATCCAGATAATAACTTACAAACGGCTTAGAGTTTTCCCATTTACGTCATGCAAATTCAAGTTGCAGAAAAATAACTAAGCTCTGGCAGCAATCTGTGGACCATTTATATACCCCTATGTTTATTTTAAATTATTCATTCTTTATTTTTTCATTCGAAAAATTGCAGTCTTTTTCCACTTGAGAAGCACTTGAATCGACGTTTTTTAAATATAGTATGCATTGTTATATCAATGAAATCTTTATGTATGGTAAAGTGCGCACATGAACTCATATTTATATGTCAAGTGGTATTGTTTTCGAGAAATGTCCATATCACTTTTAACGGTTGCAGTTAAAAATACTATAAAATAATTGCAGATGTAAATGTCTAATGGAAATATAATAACAAAAAAAAAAAGGAATGAAAAAGCAAACTTAATTAATATAGTGCTTTTTACTGTTTTTTTAACACATAACTTACGAAGAGAAGCAGCTAATATCACAAAATCTGATATATAATACAAACTAGTTCCAAACTTGACTATGTTTTTAATAATAGCACACTCAAATCTCTAAGAATGGTACTAAATTAGTAAAGAGCTGTTGTCAAAGGGCCTTTTAATAAACATTTAGTAAAACTAGACCACCAGCAAATGAAAACAAGCGCTGTGATCGCCTAAATATAATGCTGCTTTTGGTGTAGTGCACAGAAGGTGGGACTTGTGCGTGGAAGGCGCGAGTTCGAGTCCGCGCTGGGGTCTCTCAGGTCAGAAAAATTTGTTAAATTGTATTATTTTTATTTAATGAGTTTAATAATGCGACTCATCAAGGCATAATAGTTCGACTCTTTCCATAGACGAACAATTTCCGCATGAATCGCAGATTAAAGTGGGTTAATGCGCGTGTCTACTGACATTTGCATAATGAATGACAGTGTTTCGTGTAATTTCCGTGCAATTTATTTTGAATAATGCATGCGATAATTCTGGAACATACTCGTATGTGCGAGCGAATATGAGTATTAATGTGAGGTATTTATGTATTTTAGCAACAACAAACTTTGTTGGCAAGTTCACGCAGAGCGTGCGTCGAATCGTACAGGATGTGAAAGACGAGGGTGCACCAAGTGGCATGACACGCGATGAGGTAATCGAAACCAATGAACGACTACGCTCGCTACGCCTGCGCCTGGAGGAATCCTACGACACGGTGAAGAAGGCGCTGATTAACCTGATGAACAAGTACGGCGACTCGAAGAGTCATCGCAACATATTTCAACGTTATCCAATGCTCAAGTTAATGATTAAAGTGCGTACATCTGCTGCGGCATATCGTTTACCATTAATTCAATTTATTTCATAATTTATTAGGAAGTCATACGCTTGGAGACTCAGTACTGGACATTGGTGGACATACCGCGTCAGGAGAAGCAGGAGACAGTGCCCTCTTACGTAATGCGAGCCTGCTCCATTATGGAGAAGACACAAAAAGTCCGGCGAGGGCGTAAAGACCTCAGCCAGGCTGGCTGATGAAGCCGCCGAGCGGAGGGAGCGCATGGAGCGGTTGGAACGTAAGTCAAAAGACAGCTGATGTGCTGATGTGCTCAGCTGAGATAGCTAGGAGAATAATTAACCAGAATCCTTCCCACGACATTCCCCAGACATGACAACGGCACAAATCGAGCATGAGAACACACAGCTGATTAATGATTTGTATCGTCTGCTGAAAAAGTATCTGGGCTTGCGGCATTTAATACGCGTGCTAAAGGTAAGTAATACCAAGAGGCAACGATGGGTCAGCTTGACCTCCAGGGAAAACTTTTTGACATGTCTCTATGCTGTGCTATGTGCTGTCTGCTGTGTTTCCCTTGCAGGAAGAGTATGGCAGCTCAAAGATGTATCCGATATTTCCCCGATACACAATGCTCAAGGACATGATAAAGGGCATTATGCACGACCCCGACTACATGGAGGTGTGTCACGAAACACTGGCCAACTCCAACTGAGCCGAGGCCTCCGGAAATGGCAGGCGTCGCATGAGTGTCATTTGAGAGGGCCACATATAAAAAGGAGGAGCAAACAATTCAAAACAGCAACAACAGCAACAGCAACAGGAGCTCAAGCTGCCACAAACAAAAACAAAAACAGATACATATAAGGGGCAGGATGCGAGACAAGAGTGCTGATTTCACATGCGACTTTCAGTCATTCCAGCTTCTATGTTAAGCTGTTTTAAAATCATGTCAACCTTTGGAATAGCTAGATACAAATCTTTAGGTAATTTTAGCCAACTCAGAAAGGCAAAGCAACTCAACTAAACTAAACTAAACTAAACAAAACAAAACTAAACTGAAATTCAACTAATATCTACAAGCAGACCCCACCACAACAGTAAACTACTGACAAGAAACAAAAACCAAAAAGAAACTACTTATACAAACTATATCTACAACTACAGAACTATTTACTACATTAACAAAACGATACAGATACAATTTGGTACTTAGCCATAAGAAACCTACAAACAAAAGAAACGCATTTATTTTAATGACCTTTTGAGATGAATATAAAAAGAGGAAAACAAAACGCAAAAACCTAACTAAAACTGAACAGCAAAATAATATTAAATTCAAGGAAAAATACATAATTTTGCTAACTAAACAAAGCTAAAACTTTATGTAATTTTATACATTACATACATACAAAATACTACATCTACATACTTATTCTTGGTTCTATGTTACACGGCGTTATTCCTTTTCGAAAAACAAAGCAAAAGGAACAATTACATTTATAACTAAATATATACACACATATATTACTTATATAGTTAGACAATATCAGGGAAATGTTCCCAAAAATTGAATGAAAAAGAGGAAAAAAACTAAATACAAATCAAAATTCTTGACACTTTTTGATGGAAACTCGAAATGTATGCGGTAATAGTAATTGTGTACTTCCTACTTATATTCGAATAAATATAAGTATGACTCAGGATCATATGTTATGGTTCCTTGACACTCCCAAATCTCTCACTGAAATAATACTTTACAAGCAAATACAAAACGCTTTAAATGTGTAATTTTATATATGATTAGCCAAATAGATTAAATCCCATGCAATTTATTATTAATTATTAGAATTCCCTTACCTGCTCCCCTTCCAAATAAATCCAAACTCCAAAAGAAATATTTGAAATAATATAAATGAAATATCACTACTATATGTAAGAGTATGGTGTATATGTAATAGCTTTAGTGAGTTCTTTAATCAAAACTGAGAACACAATAAAAAACACTTTTATACGAGACCAATGACAAAACTATACGAGCTTACAGCATTTTACGGGACAAACAAATCCTTAATTCTGATTTCCACATCATTTAAATTAGCGACTCGAATATCTATGATTTTAAACCACTATTTATATAAAAGTAATGCTCAAGAGAACAATGAAATACAAATTATAAACTTGAATAAATATGAATGTACTCGTAACACCATAACAACAAACAGAATTTACAAAATAACTACAAACAACTATTCGAAATTCGAATACTACAATATTGACACCCACCCACCGAGCATGGGCCTGTTCTTACACTGAGCAATAAAAGAAGTGCTACCGAATTACACAGTCCAACCAAAGACAGCAAATTGAACAAACGCTCCATCTAAATTTCATTTTGGAATAAACAAGTTAAATGTCAAAAGTAGTTAATTAATTTCAATTAGTGCAAATAAAATTGTGTCTATAATTATAATTAATTCTTGATTGTGCAGGTGTTTTTAAAACTCAACATAATTAATTGCAACTGTTAGTTTGACACTTCGAAACATTCACATCTACGAACACACCCACAAAATCAAATACTTGCCCCAAACCATAATAATAAAATTACAATTGATTAACCCTTTGGCGAATGTGATGATGCAGCACTCTGAACATATGATTACTGAATTAATGTGGCAATATGTTTAAAACAAAGCATAAATCACAAAAAATATGAATAAATCATTATATACTCTCGTATATCAAAATGGTTTAGATCTATTTCGTTGTTGTGCAAAGTACGCGGAGTTAAGTGTTTGGCAACTGAAAAACTGAATTTAAAACTGAGAAAAAAATAGAAGTAAACAACAAAGTCTACTTGGAACTATCGCAAATAGAATGTTAATCAAAAGAATAACTATAAATAAAGAATTCTTAGCAATTTGTGTACGCCTCTCTAACCCTATGCATGTCCTCGTCTGAGAATGTGCTTGGTAGTTAGTCTATACATCAATGGATATATACAAACATACATACATACATAATAAGAATAATAAGAATAAAATGAATAAGTACATAAATGTTACTTGTATACAAAGCATACATATTTACATACACATCAGACGCTTACATAAATTACTTACATATTCACAAAAATACATACAAGGGGTATTCAAAATACATAGATACTTACAATTAAATAGACCTATATACGAAACATTTCATACAATTTTACCTTTTCAATATCTAAGTGTCTACCAGAAATGGAAACGGGATATACAAAGAACAAAACCAAATAAGCAAACAAAGATATTGTGCATGTAATTATACCAGTATATGTTTGTGTATCTGTATGTGTATGTGTTGATACTTCAATATTATAAAAACTTATAAAATATATTGGTATTCCAAGGAATACAAAATGTTTCGACTTGTGTCTTTTTATTTACAACTACGATTATTGTCAAATATCCCATTTTAAAATCAAACTGCATTTCAGTTAAATATACACGCACATAGCGCCATCTATTTGTCATATTTCACTAAAGAAAAGCTTGCACTGTGTACTTTTTATGGAAACTGTACTTGCAACGGGGGTTTTAATACAAAATATGGCCAACGCTTAAAGCTCAATTGAAAGCTTTACAAAATGATTTATTAGTCGAGGAAACAAACAATAACCAAATGTTCTAAAATGTGTACTAAAATTCAATGATGTCCTACTTCTTGGCGCGTTTTTCCTTGACTACCTCCACACCGGCAACAGATTGGTCCTCCGGTAGCGAATCCACAGAGAGGGAAGATCCCTTCGACTTGGAGCTGCCCGTTGAGTGGGAACTGCTGCCAGAGTTCTTTGGGTATTTAACAGCCTTCGTATTTCCCGAGCATTGCATAATAAATCGCAGCTCGTCGAGGAGTTCATCCTTGAAGTTGACCTAGACACAAATGAGGAGTTTCTATGAATTGGAGTCTCTCTATAAGAGTTGCTAAGAATGAAGGATGCTTAAAATTAGGTAAATTGCCATGCAAAGCAGATGCTACAACCATGCAACTGGTTCTCTTTAAAGTATTATTTCAAGAGTATAGCATAAATTAAGGTTTCTAGTTGGAGCATGAGTCGGTGAACTCGATGAACTTGATGAACTTGATGGACTTTAGTTAGCTCGTAGCTCGTTTGATTTAACCCCGTATGTCGCCTGGTGGAGTTGATTATTTTTAGTTACAGTCGACCTTTAGCAGGGCCATTTTTAGTCACGACACAGACATGTTGACCTTCGAAGTATATCGGAGGAACTGGGTAGCTGTTAACATTCTCGCACACATGTATTTAAAGAGAGTGTCTACATCACACTCTTGGTTACCTTGTTCTCCCGTGCGGTCCAAAAGATGCTGATTAGACAGTTAATCAGCCCGTAAACGCTGGCAAAGCAGCTGCCCACGAACATGACCAGATAGACGCCACCCAAATTGGCAAAGCCCAATGAGGAGGCATCCGAGTCGGCTTCTTCCTGTGCTCAGTGTGCGGAAATGATGATGAGCATAACGAGGAGTTGGTTTTTGGTTTTGTGCCTGGTTCGTTTGTATGTGTGTCTGGGATACAGGCCAACTACTTAAGCAAACGCGGATTCGGTTTCGGATTCGGAGTCGGAATCGGAGTCGGAAGCAGAAATATTCGTGTGTAAAATTGGCTTGTACCTTGTTGTCACTGCTGCGATCCTTGACGCCCAGCAGCATCTCCAGCAGAGAAACGAATATGCCAAAGAAGGCACCCACACCCAGGACCAGGTAAACGCCACCCAGGTTGCTTATCTCGAGGGCCAAGGCGCCACCTTCATCGCCTGAATCCTGTTCACACACACACACAGATACGCAGACACACAGACACCCGCAACGGATATCAATGCTTTTTTTAATGATATTTATGAAAACTTACCGAGCAGGCGCCACCACCTCGCTTTTCCTTCCACCACTTGGTCTTCATCTTGGTGAGGACACCCTGTTCCTGCAGCTCGAGTATGGCCTGGCTGAGGACATCACGATAGGGCCAGTCTGGGAAACAGACGACGGATATACAGATGCACAGATAAACACAATCGGGAGAACCTACTCTTCCGCATGGCAATGCCGTAGCCCTTCTCGTCCAGCAATGCACCCACTTGGGTCAAAGTGCAGCGTCGTTCGGTGATGTACTCAATGGTTGTGGACTCCATGAGGAAGGCGTAGTTGCTGTTCTCGACGCGATCGACGCCCTCTTGGTTGGAGTTTGTCATGAACTGGGGATTGTCCTTCATGAACTCGTACATTTTCTGATATGTCGGATATTTGGCGTCCTAATGATGATGCTGATGGATAACAATCGATGATCAAAGTGCACGACTGGCAACTCACTTTGAAGAAGGTAAAGGTGCTGCCACCGATTTTAGCGCCATAATTGACTCCGCCCTTGTTCTCGGACAAATCTTCAGCATCATTAATGGGCGTCACCAGAGACTCAACGGTGAGGAAGGCGGCCAGATTTGCCGTATAGGAGGAGACCAAAATCAGTGTAAAGAACCACCAAGAGGCGGCCACCGCACGCGTTGAAAATGCCCTGAAATCACTCACAGCTCATAAGTAATGAAACTCTAATCGAGAGTCATCGTATGTCATCGTATGTAGCTCACTTGGGTGCCAGTTCGGAGCCTTGTTGGAGAAGGGCGCCAATGGAGAACCACAGACAATTGGCAAAGCTAAATTGATTCTCCAGTTCGGTGGGCTCCTCAATGCAGGGATACGGATTATCCCACTCTGCCGGCGACAACCGTCCCAGGACAAACATGCTGATGGACACGCCCATATAGCCGAGGCCGAGCCAGAGCCAAACCTCGCCGGAGAACGGCGACATGAAGGAGAACAGCTTGGGAGGCTCCTTCATCGGTTTGCGAAACAATATGGCGATTCCTGTGAACAATTTCGAACAATTTCGCTGTCAATGGAAAATGCCAAGTCACGCGTGCGAATGTGTCATGTGTGAGAACACACACACATATATCATATATAGTATAGTATGTATTACATATGTACCAGATGCTCACCCAGATTCATGAAGGGAATGGTGAAGTCCACGCCACTCTCACGCTCCGATGTCATGGTCAAATCGGTTATGCCCATGTCAGCACGCTAATTAATAATGTTGAGTGCATTTTCCAACAATGCAAGCAAAATACAAATATGTACATACCATAAACTTATATTTACTTTTATATTTACATTTATATGCAAATTGAAATGCATACGCAACTATATGTTATTCAATTTATTCATTATTTAACTACGACATATCCAGATATCAGATACAAAACAATGTGTGCAAATGATGAACATAAATGATTTATAATCCCCAAATATCCAACTGACGCTTTCAAATACTAAATGAATTGAATATTCTATGCATGCAATTTCACACTATTTGTATTTTGTTCCCTGCTCAGTTCTGTTTATGTTTTAAATTGTTTAAAATACACCAACATTAAAATGGTTTCAGAGTAAAAAGATTGTACAAAATACACTTTTCAGAGGACAATTTTTCGAAATTGTTGAACATACGAGAATTTCAGAATATTAAAATTGTTTTTCATGTGAACTTAAAAGAATGTTGGGTCTTTACTAAACAAACACTTCTACGACTTTTAACTTCTTTATTTCCAGCGAGGTGTTGCTAAAAACTCGAATAATTTCTATATTCATATCTATAATGAATTTAAAATAATTTCAAGGTTGATCAAAAGGAATACTTTCGATATATTCAAGAGATTTAATTTTAATTACTCTAACTATAATTTCCGAATTAATTTGAACACTTTTCAGAGGACAATTTTTTTAAATTGTTGAACATACGAGTTTTTTTAGAATATTAAAATTGTTTTTCATGTGAACTTAAAAGAATGTTGGATCTTTACTTAACAAACACTTCTACGACTTTAAACTTCTTTATTTCCAGCGAGGTGTTGCTAAAAACTCGAATAATTTCTATATTCATTTCTATAAGGAATTTAAAATAATTTCAAGGTTGATCAAAAGGAATACTTTCGATATATTCAAGAGATTTAATTTTAATTACTCTAACTATAATTTCCGAATTAATTTGAACACTTTTCAGAGGACAATTTTTCGAAATTGTTGAGCATACGAGTATTTCAGAAAAATAAAATTGTTTTTCATGTGAACTTTAAAGAATGTTGAGTCTTTACTAAACAAACACTTCTACAACTGTAAACTTCTTTATTTCCAGCGTGTTGTGTTGTGAAAAACTCGAATAATTTCTATATTCATTTCTATAATGAATTTAAAATAATGTCAAGGTTGATCGAAACAAATACTTTCTATATATTCAAGAGATTTTATTTTTATTACTCTAACTATAATTTCCGAATTAATTTGAACAAATGAAGCCTTTATTTTGTAAGCTAGTGTAATTTTTCTCAGTCTATTTGTCTCAATGGATTTAATTGTTCACTAATTTAGGTTTCTATAGCAACATTTCGACATCATTAATTATTTGTCTATAGACGCTGCAAGAGATGTGGAGTATAAAAGGGAGAATATATGAAAAAACGGGCGTGACTGCTAAACAAATATGTTAATGATGATGTTCATGATGTGCAATACGCTCCACACAAGGGATAAAGATAAGATCATTGATACAAATGGCCGCTGGGTGAGTTCGATTGGATTTATAGCTATTCCCCAGACGAGAGGAGATGAAACGAGACGAGACGACCTGAGATGGACACTTACTTACATTGTCTATTATCTCGCGGAGCATGCCATTCCATTCGCCGGTTTTGGCGTCTAGTCCGCCGTATTTATTGTCCGGCTGCAGATAGAAGGTGTAGCTGAAGCCGAGCTTCTTGGACAGCTCATCAATCAACTCAATGCCAAAGCCTTCGAACTGAGCGTTGCCCTCCTGCTTCTCGGCGGTCTCCTTCAACATGCCATAGGGTTCACTCTGGCGGAACGCGAACAGGAACAGGAACCGAAAATGGGAACGAGAGCGGAAAATGGAAATTATCGATAATGGGCAACAGATGTTGCAACAACTCAAACTTATACTTAAACGCACAATGGCCGTAACGACGACGAAGCTCTTGTTCATCAACGAACGCATGTCCGGCTCGAGGGTGTGCGGCGGGGCGGGACGATTCATTTCGAAGCCCCCCTCGGTGCTCCACTGGCCAATTTGCTGCATCCCCGACACGCTCAGCTCGATGACCTCCAGTTGGAAATCTGTGCGCAATCCCTCGTAGTCAAACCGAATGGCGCCCGTGAGACCGTTGAGCGTCAACTGTGGGTCGTGTTCATGTTTTATGAGCTCTCCCTCTCACTCTCACTCTCACTCTCCCGCTGGCGCTCTCACTCACCGACTTCATGTAGTTGACTATCGAGTAGCCCTTGTCCCAGGCGCTGTTGTCGCCACAACTGAGCTGCATGGGCCGGAAGTTAACATGTTTGTAGGTCTCGGCCAGCAGCTGAATGCCATCGTAGATCAAGGCCATGTTGTTGGTCAGAGGACACGACACTGCAATGGGATGTGTGTGTGGATGGGGTAGGGAATGAGGAATCAGGGATAACAGATAATAGATATAGAGTATCCAGCAATTTGCATATATCATTTTACCAACAGATTCAATTATGCAAATTTCTGCTGGTTTTGCATAAATTGCGAGCACGTGAAATTGAAATATGGTAGATATGAAATGGAGATTGGTTACCATTTTGGAATGGCTCCTCGCTCTCGTACAATGCCTTGGCCACCTCCTGCACCTGCTCGCTCTCCGGGGAGACTAAGCGCATGCCCGTTATGTTGGCGTCCGCATGCTGGTATGGCTCCAGGTCCATGGTGTGCCAGTCAAGGTTGCCAATGAGGTAGCGATAGTCGCTGGTCAGGAGTCCCACCTGTTGGGCCTGCTTGAAGAACTCGGGCAGCGTCTCCATCGAGCCCACAACCACAAACGAGTCATCCTCCGAGTTGCGGATGCGTCGCAGCACATTCCGAAAATTGCCATTGAGATCGAGGTCATAGCGACGCAGAGTTACAGTCGGGCCGGTCGTGCCATACATCTGGAGCAGCTCGTTCACTGTCACCAGATACTCCCCTGACTCGTAGATTATGGTGAATCTCTCCCAGCCCAGTGCACTGACCAGATCCTTGAGTGCCACGCCCAATTGCCCCGGATGCGGATGCAGATTGATGGTGGGCAGTTGGGTGCCAAAGTCCCATCGTGTGTCCAGAAAAGGCAGCTCCTTGGCATCGCATATGCTCAGGGCATGTCGGGCGGCCAGATTCGTACTTGGTCCAAACACAGCCACCAAATTTTGCTAACAAAATCACAGCTTAGCACCAAGGACAAACACAAACAGTGGAGGGAGGAGGGGGATTTCGACCTACTCTCAGCATTTTGCACAGTTTTTTGGATGTCTCGAAGGCATTATTCGGTTCAATTGCCACAGCCACTCCATGCAGCTTCAGCTCCTCGTTTTCCTCGTTCGCCTTGTCAATGGCCAAGTGAAAGATTTTCTCGACATCCGGATTGCTATTTTCATAGATGAGGCCTGCAAGCAAAAGATACCATAAGACTATAAGATACCATGTTAATTTGGATGATATAAACATATTTGTTTTTATGAATGTTGTATTTAAGAATGCATTTAATCACTTTATTATTTTATCGCATTCAAATATTAAATAAATTGAAAAATCATTTGATCGAGTTTAGTGTATATTTTTAGCTAAACAAAGCTATATTTAAGAATGCTATCAAGTTTAAAGCTTATAAGATTAAAATATTAAAGATATTTAAAAACATGAATAAAATTTGTATATTATTATCTTTTCTAAATTATATTTAAAATAGGAATCATGTTTAATGCTAATAGGATTAAAATAAATTAGAAAAGTTAATTGTGTGTATTTTAGAAAAAAAAAAATATAGAACATTAAGAAAAATAAATTCTGGTTTATAGGATTTAAATATTAAAGAATCTTAAAGAACATTAGGAATATAAATTGTGTATATTTTTATCTTTTCAAAGGTATTTTTAGTATGCAAATAAGTATAAAGCTTATAGGCGAAAAATATTAAATAAATTTTAATACATTTAGAAAAATTAATTGTGTATATTTTAGAAATTTATTTAAGAAATTTAAAGAACATTAAGAAAAATAAACATAGGCTTGGGGGATTTAAGTATTAAAGAAACGTAAAGAAAATTAAAAAAAAATTAATATTTAAGAATGCAGTCAGGTATAAAGCTCATACGATTAAAACATTAAAAATATTTAAAGAAGATTATATTTATATGCGTAAATTCTTATCTATATAAGGTTATATTAAAGAATTTAATTAAAATTAAAAATCAATAGTTTTAAATTATTAAAGTATTAAAATTAACAGAAACCGAAAACCTGAGGAATGATAATTAATGGTGCTGTGTAATATGGAAGCAAGTTCTTAAAACCGAACTTTTAATTTGTAATTTGAATTATTTTATTATTTTAATTATCTTACAATTTCCTTAAACAATAATGCAACAGTCACAATTATCTGTAGGTATGAAGTCGTGGATTTAAACAATCTGATTCTACGTAATAGTTTTTAAAAATGCATCCTCCTAACTATCATACCCACTTTCTCCCCTTCTGCGTGGTATAAAGAGCATTTTAGTAGCTACGAAAGAACTATTCATAGTGCACAGTGTTTGTGTTCTGTTTTTTGTGCTCTGCTTTTGTTTTGATATGCAAATTCTGTTTACGTATTCACAGTGCAGAGAGAAGCGCACAAATCCGACCAATTCGCCGCTGTTGATGTTTTCTTTTTTGTATGCCATGCGATTTGGTGGGGCATAAAAATACATGCCACGCATCCACAGGCATCCACACACACACACACTCACTTCCACACTCACAAGGCAAATGCGAGGCACATTTGCTTGGCACAAACTGAAATTTCCATTACGTAATCATTTTCAATTCCAAGTACAACAATAAATTCACTTTAATATTTCTTTCTGTTTCTGCCGCACATCGTGAACTCACCCACATTGGTTCGCTCCGTTCGACAGCTGTCCATCAGATTGGCAAAGACGCACAGCGAAATCAACGAAATGGCCCAGCGAGATCCCCTGGGGACCCCGGGGACTGTGCCCCATCTCACTGCCCCATCCCTGGTGAATTGCCGTGGCATCCAACTGCTGCAACGAATCAAATGCAATCACTAATTAATTCTGGAAATGCTTTCGAGCACACACAACAATTATTCCGATTTAATTGCAACGTTTTTGCCCGATTTGCAGTTTTTATGGCCGTGCCAATTTTATAGTCTTTGTCAGTGCTTTTTTAAATGAGTGTCTACGACGAATGTGAATGCGAGTGGCGAGTATCGAATCGTTCTCTATGAATATGCTTCTGAATTCAGATACATTGCCAAATGGCAATGCAATTCGCCGCAAAGACATTCGCTCGGGATCATAAATAACATTTATATTCTGCTGAAATTCAATTAATTTGATAAGGTTTTTAAATATACATAAATTAGTTTATCGAGCTTTAAATGTACAGATTTTTGTTAAACCGGAAAGCAGAGTAATGCAACATGAAATGAAATTAGGCGTTATAAATTTCAGACTCTCCGGAAACTTCGAGTTTTATATAAAATTATTTTTTGACATTGACAACTTAAAATAATTAATATTTCCTGTTCACAAAATGCGTTTTAATTATTTTCTGCCCTTTCAATGTGGTTCTCTCTCTTTAATCTTAAATAATAAATATTTATATTGTTGATATCATTAAAGATTGAAGATCTCGACCAGTTTAAGTTCAATCGTAAATTAAGATTGACTATGACGGATTTTGGGATTCTCTAACATGAAAATGGCAGAACAACTTTGAGAAACTTGAACAAAACGGCGCAAATTAAGTGAATCATTAGCCAAGTTCAAGAAAGTTTGTTCTCGAGGGGATAAGAAATGTTGATCCTTAGACTTTTTTAGATTTAACTTGAAATTAAATTAATTATCTGAGCAGCTGTTGGGAAATCAAATGCTTTAAATTGAGCTTCCTGCTCAGCTGCCCTTCATTAAGAAACGAGACTGATGCCAAAATAGAAATAAAAACCGAATTTTGTAGAGCTCTCAATTCGTGTGGCAATCTATTCATAGACTTGGTAAGTGTTTGTTGCATTCACAAATCTTTGTACTTCCGCACGACGCCTGCCGCCTGCATCCTGTGAATAATGGGCATCAACGTTGTACGCTTTGAATAATCCACTTAAAGTGTATAAAGCAGAAGCGAAAAAGAGTGAGGAAGACTCTTATTTTTCTAACGAATGCCACATACTATATATGCACACAGCATATATAATATATGTAAGTGTAACTGTACATAGATGCGCTTTCGGGAATGTCCTTCGCATACATTTCCGTTGCAACATGCAACATCTCTGCCAAACTGTTGCTGTCAGTATTAAATAAAATCAGCTCCAACGATAATACATGCGGACAACGAGGCCATCTCTCTCTCTCTCTCTCTCCCTCTCTTCAGTCTAACTCTCTCTGTCCCACTCACTCACTTCTCTACAGACAAGTTCAGAAATGCCTTCGTCGCTTCAGCTCGCCATGTTGCAGACTTATGCATCTTTTATTTACATGCCAGCATGCAGCAACAGCAGCAGCAGCAGCCCAGGAGCAACGCCATTATATCTATTGCCATGCATCGTCTCCTTTCCCCTCCCCCCCCCGTTGCTGCCCCTGCCTGCTCCTGCGGCGCTTGCATAGTGTTAAATTGCCCAGCAGCCTGTCGCACATTTGCATTCCTCGCGTGAGCATCGGCGCGTGCAGCCTGTCTGAATGCGAGTATCTTGAGAATACACACCAGTGTTGCACAGAGATAGTTTAAGAGTGTGCGTGTGCGTGTGAGTGAGTGTGTGTGTGTGTCTGTTGTGCTTTAGGCTATCACATATTGCCACACATGGCAAAAGTGCTTGGCGCATATCCTTGAGTTGCCTCTCGTGCAACTTGTGGCAATTATCCAACGTCCATGTTGCCTGTCCACTTGTTTCGGGTCAAAGCTAATAAACTACACAAAGGACAGCTATCAACATGTACATCAATAACCCACAGTTATTTGTCCGCTAATCGACTCGACTCCTGCTCTTCAATCTCACTTCAAAACCATCCAGCAATTTGCAGCACCAAAATCTGTAATTCCCCCAACATTAGTTGCGTCAATATTTGAGGACAGATACATTTGTATTTGTATTTGTGTCTGTGTCTGTGTAGCTGAAACTGTCATTGTGTTGTTGACATTGTTGATTTTCTTGGTGTGCCACTGCGTTGTTGACAAACCGTTTGACTGTTTGACTGTTTGGCATTTGATTTTGCATTGGCATTGGCCAAAATCTTTGGAATTTCGACTACACAACCTGATTGACAACTATAAACCTTGAAATACCAAATTCCAATTGCACCACCATCAGACATCAGTTCGACTTCGATTTGTTTGGCCAATCATGGGTGAAATTTCGTTTTGCAATTCCCTGGCATATTTGTGCAACGGTGCGAATGAGTAATGTGAATTCACAAAAATGCACAGTGAGAATTGAGAATCTACAGCTACCATTCGGATAATATATATACAACACTCTTACAGCATTTTATACACTTTCCGAATAATGTGTATTCCAATAAACGAAACATTAATACTCTTGCAATATAATATATATACATATACTTATATCAATAACATATTTGATAATAATAATAATAGTTCATTTAAATAATATTAAGAAAATAAATTATAAAAAAATTTAATAAAACAGGTGACTGAAAAAACATTTGTTCAATTTATTTAAGATAATCTGTTTACCTTAAACTTCGGAAATGTCTTTAAGAAACATAATAAAAACAATATCAGCTAAAATTGCTCAAATCAAAAAGCTAAAGTTAAACTTCGATTCTATGAAAGTTTGAAATTAGTTTCAATTATCTGCCAAAAGATGAAGGATTCCAAATAAAAAGCAAGGTGTTTATCAGCTCAGTTAGGGTATCTTAGCAGTCACAATCAATGTTCAGTCAACGATGCAGTTAATCTACTATTTATGTGCTCGGTTGATTTGTGTCGACTCGAGCATTGAATGCCACTTCAAATAATCAAATTTTCGTTCATTATCCTTGAAGAATAATTAAAGTACTATACTTGTGTGTGGGTGAGAGTGTGTGCGTGTGTGAAACATTGTCTAATTACACGTGGCCCGCTTTAAGTTCATCCCTCGCAAATTGGCGGATAAAGAGGCCAACGCTCGAAAGGTAAACAAACAAATCTGGTGTTGCACGTGAGCTGCTTTTAGCCACTTTTTGGCTACACTTGCCACTTTGGCGCGCTGTCAAAACAAAGTTCGACATGCAGACAGACAGACAGACAGACACACACACACACACACACACACACACACACATACAGTGGCTGAGGCAAAATCAATTTCCAGGCTGACTGAAAGCATCCAAGTAGGACGATTGCGCAACGACTCCAGTTTTGGAGGGTGACGATGGCAGGGGATGGGAATGGGGATGGAGATGGGGGTTGAGTAGATGGAAGGACAAACACACAGAGCACAGGCAACACATAGGACTCAAATGTTCTCTCTCTCTCTCTCTGCGTCTCCCTCTCTTTCCCTCTTTAGCTGACTCTCTCGCTCACTCATTCGCTTAAATGCACAAGAACGTGCCACGTAATGGCGCGTAAATTGTTACCATTTTAATGTGTGCCCCAAAACCGCACATTCAACGCCACGCAGACTTGTGGCAGAGTTGCAGAGCGAGAGGGAGGTAGAAGGAGAGGGATGGAGAGAAGAGGGAGCTGGTGGATAGAAATGAGTGGGAGTGGGAGTGAGCCTAACAGGCGTCTGATAAGCGACAACATTGCTAACGGCAGCTGCACGTAGAAGTGAGGCAGCCACAAGAAGCAGCAACAGCAGCAGAAGCAGCAGAAGTCGCAACAGCAGCAGCAGGAAACGGAAATGAAGCGAGTCAGCAAGCAGGCAAACAAGTCAGACAACAAATGAAAACCACACACACCAACACACACACACACACAAATACAGAGCGACAAAAATCTGTGCAATCTATTAAATTGGATTTCTCACTAAGATTGAAATTACAAAAGACCAGTTATTTATTTTTACTGTAGTACAAAATTTAAGTATTCTGGATTTTCTAAAACGCACTGAACTTGAATACAATTCAAATTGGATACAAGTCGTTTTAATGCTGTAACTGAACGACTTAATCAATGCAGACTTTTCTTAAATTTAAATTTAATCTAACTTCACTTTTAAGTAAGAAATGTTCCTAAAATAAGCAGATAATAAGTTAATTTTAACTAAGTAAATTATCTTAGTCATAGCGTGGATGTGAAAAGCATTCAGAGAATATTCTGTTAAATAAGTTTATATAAAAATAGGGGCAAAATATATGGTATATAAGAAAAAAATAATACATACGAGTATAAATAAAATAAGAAATATTTTAATTACGTTAAACTTCTCATTTGGTAATTCAAATCGAGCGAATGCAACAAGATATAAGATATGAGAATTAAAGATGTCAAAAATCATTTGTAAGCATTCGTTGCATTAATTCACAAATGATTTTTGTACCTATTTCCAGTACTTTTAGCGTTTTACTTAATCTGAGATTTTATCACTTTGAATTAATAAAATAATTAAAATAATTCTTATGCGTATTTGCAGTAACTTGTACTTTTATGAATTATAAATTATAAGCATTGAATATTTGTAGTTCATTCAAGTTCATTTATTTTTGTGTATACTTTTTTTCTCTGCGTGCACTCACACACACACACACATACACATACAGTCAAAGGGGTTTGGCTGGGTTGAACGGACTACAACAGACACTGTGCCACTGTGGCACTGTGGCAAAGTGACACATCCTCCACATTCAGAACTTCGGCAAATGGATTTTCGACTCGCAACTTTTCACTTCAATTAGAGCAGTATGTGTGATTATCATGTGTGTGTTTGTGTGTGTGTGTTGCGTTTATAAATCTCCCTTTCTCCATCGCTCTCTCTCTCTCCCTCTCTCTCTCTCTCTCTCGTTGTGTGTGTAAAGTTCAACGCACAAAAGCAGTTATTACGTCAAAAGCATTAACAAGCTTTGCTGCTGCTTGAGAAGGCAGCACATGTTGTTGTAGTTGTTGTTGTTCTTGTTGTTGTTGTTATTGTGGCTCTTATTGCTGCTTTTGTTGCTGCTAATTTGTTGTTGGTTTTTATGCTGGCCAGCTGGGTCTAATATTGCGCCACTGAAAGTGTTGTACTTAGTTGCGAAAGGCGCTAGAGAAATGTTCAGTGTCTGTCAACAGGCACATGAATTGTTAACTTGGCCCGCTGCTGCTGCTGTTGTTGCTGCTGTTGCTGCTGCTGCTGCCACAGGTAAGTGTAAACGTCCAACCAGCCACAAGCTGTCCACATGGCCTCGTCCAGTTGGCAGGCAGCCAACGAATGGAGCTGCCTGTGGTGGCATTGGGATTTGGCTGGAGGTTGAGATTGGGGTTGGGGTTGGGGTTGGGGTTAAGGTGAAGCTGGAGGTGGAGGCTGGTAGCCAACCAGTTGCGTTTTGTCGTGCGAGGCACGTTTCTTGTCCCGGGGCCATGGACAGCAATGGGGAATGAGCCAAATGGGCCAAATGGGCGAAATGTCAGTGCCAATGGTGTCAAATTGTCAGCGCCTGTTGGCCCCGAAATCTCCAAAATGTTGTGGCTAACCAGCACTGACATTGATAAGAATAGTGATAAGAAGTGGCAATGCCAAGCTGCACCATCTGTACCACAGTGCGTATGTGCAACATTGGACAAAGCAACTGAATCAGAAACAGAGACCTTGTTTTTTCGGTTCTCTGTCATGTGGCAGTCAATTTTCTGGCACTGCCAATGACTGAAATATTGATAAACAATGAAAAATTTAACCACTTGTTAAACAAAATATTATTCAATAACAAAACAGATGCAGCGTGTGCGCAACATTCTCTCTCACGTAGTATCTCTCTCTCATGTAGTTTCTCTCTCGCTAGCTCGCTCTCTCTTTGGGTCTACGCTCTGACAAAAGTTTCTACAACGCATACACACACATTTTTTCCAAACACACCAACGAGAATCATGGCCAGAATAGGAGACCTAAGGAGGCCAGTTCGACACGAGAGTTCAGCGAGTGCGGACGGTAAAAGCGGACTAAAAACGTTCGAGCGTCTTTAAAGGTGTAGATAACAAGCGCGATTTGTAAAGCGTGCAACAACAATAACCACAATAACAATAATAACAACAACACTTGGCTAATCTCTAAGCTGTGTGCAAAAACCAAGTCAATCAAGCCAGCCTTGTGAGATAAGCCAGGTGAGAAGCCAGAAGAAGGGCTGAGAGTGCGTCTTCCATATGTGCCACATCTGTAATCGCAGTAATTAGTGAACAAGTGGCAAGTGACATACAGAAAACAAATAACAACCAGAGTATTATATATTCGTTGAGATGCCGGAAATTGTGGAGCTCAACGTGGGCGGTGTCCACTATACGACGACGCTGAATACTCTGCTGCAGGACAAGACGACGCTGTTGCATGAGTTGTTCGCTGGTCCCGAGGGTCGTGATACACTCGCCAAGGACAGCAAAGGCCGCTATTTTCTGGACCGTGACGGTGTCCTCTTCCGCTACATATTGGACTTTCTGAGGGACAAGGCCCTGCAGCTGCCCGAGGGCTTCCGCGAGAGGCAGCGACTGCAGCGGGAGGCGGAGCACTTCAAGTTGACGGCGATGCTCGACTGCATAAAGGGGGACAGGGATGCCCGTCCGCCGGGCTGCATCACCATCGGATATCGGGGCAGCTTCCAGTTCGGCAAGGATGGCCTCGCCGATGTCAAGTTCCGCAAGCTGTCGCGCATTCTCGTTTGCGGTCGGGTTGCCCAGTGTCGTGAGGTGTTTGGCGATACGTTGAACGAGTCGCGGGATCCCGATCACGGTGGCCCCGATCGCTATACGTCGCGCTTCTTCCTCAAGCATTGCTTCATCGAACAGGCCTTTGACAATCTGCACGATCATGGATACCGCATGGCCGGAAGCTGTGGTTCCGGCACGGCAGGATCTGCCGCAGAGCCCAAGCCGGGCGTGGACACGGAGGAGAATCGCTGGAATCATTATAATGAGTTCGTTTTTATTCGGGATTAAGGAAATGCCACTTGCCAATGCGGGTGCTTCCCATATCCCATATCTTATGTTTGTGATACCAACTGAAAAATATCATATAGTAGAAATATGAATACTCTTCCTAGCAAACTCAATGGAATACTGGCAAATTGATTGAACGAACACCTGCTATACAATGCTATACAATAGATCAAGAATCTCTCTATATACCATAGAATCTTCAGTAGATTCCACTTCCAACGTTTACCATTATGATAATCGAATCTAAGAAAACAAACATGATTTAAGCCCACCTTTATAAGTATTTAAACGTACAATTTAACTAGCGTTCCCATTGAGGAAATGCAGATTATTTAACCAAAAAGAAATGCCCACTTATTTACCTCTTCAACAGTTTTCAACTCTAGTATATTGAATCTATTGGGAATCTATTGAAACTAGCTGATAAACAATCCGCAGATCAATATTTAAAGTCGAAATCGAATTTGAAATTGAAATGAACAAGGAAATTCAAATGGAAATTGATGCCGAAATATGAAATCACTTTTCAAGTATTAACAGATTTAGAAATAAATGTATAAACAACATAGAAGTAGGAAAACTGTAAACTCTCACAATGAACTAATATATTTAAATACGGGTCACTTCTTGAGCAAATTGAAAGAATCTCAGTCAAAATACAAGTATTTTCCTTATAACTCTCCGCCAGGTGGTAATACATGAATATTAACAATTCACTCGCTTTGTAGGATACTTTAAAGAAATGCTAACAAAATGGTAAAATGGTAATTAAACGGAATATTTAATGTAATTATTACTAGCCAATCCGATTACAAAATAGTCGTTATTCAAACAAATAATGTCAAATCTCCCTCTCATAGTACAACAACATGCAATGCAGATAAATAAATACAAGAAAATAATAAATATAAGAACAAAGAAAACATATACTTAGAGCAAATGTGGAAGCATCTGGCACCTTAGGGAAACCCAAGAATGTTTCCCATAAACGCAGCCAATAGAAAAAACAAACATATAAAATTTAGTTTACATACACACACACACACACTCATACTCACTACAACACTCTCACACACAGAAAGACATAATCAATATGAACAAATACGAAAAAAAATTTCCTTCTTTTTTTGTATCGAACAAAAGATTCGAGAGTAGAAAAACTGTCAACAAAATGCTGTCAATGAGCATATCTATCTTTAACTGTAAAAGAAAACTAAATTATGTCATGATAACAATCACATCCATGCAGAAGCTGTGGAAATGATGGACAGATAAATACGTAAAGAAATTTTGTGAAGAAACCGAGAAACTCTCGAGTTGTCACTGACATTAGAAAAACAACGGAAATAATTCTTAGTGCTCTTGCGGAGTATTTTTCAGAAAGCCAAGAGCAAGTTTCCGAATCAGTCATTGGAGCTGATTTTATATAGTCAAGATTCTGACAGATCGCGTTACAATGTTTGTCGCCAAAGAAAAGTATCTAAAAGTTTCAGAAGAGCAATGAGATTTCCATATTATAACGCTAGGAACACACTGCAAGGGCATTTCGACTATTTGCTTAATTCACAATTATTTCCCCTAACAGCCAAACACTTTGTCTGCAGTATTTTAAGTTACGTTCTCAAGAGTATTTAAAAAATTGCATACACACTTGCCCCAATTTGAATATCAAACAAATCGAAAATTGCCAAAATATAAATAATTGAAGGTTTTGAACTTCCATTAAAATTACACAAATCATACCAAAAATTTGCTGAACTCTATCGAAAAAAACTAAAGTAAAACAAACATGTCAAAGGTGAAGTTGACGCCTATGTAAAAATCAATCAATACATATGTCTTTGGATCAGGATGAATAAAGATGAATATGATGCAAAGATGATTGAATTTGTGTATTGTTTATGGCACAAAAACATAAATCATAAATAAATACGAGTATTTACATAAATATAAATATGTATGTTTAAATGTGTGTGTGTCATGCGTTCAAAAGCGAAATAAACGAAATAAAATGAAATTAAATGAATCGAAACGAAGCATTAATTGTATAATACGAAAGTCACATGCATGTACATGTGTGTGTTTATCGCGTATGTATATTAAATAGCAGAATTTTTGGGAATTTAGTATCGAGAATAGCAGGCCCCACTATATAGTCTATGTTGAGGAAATCTAGCGCCTATTCGTATACACATATATATATATATAAAATCTTATATACAAAATATGAATAAATATAAATATATTTAAACCAAATGTCGATATTGAAGTATCTATAAATGTTTAGAATTACTCGTAATAAATGCAGCACAAGCAAATAAAAATAATTCAATAAATGATTTATGAATAAAGGAAAAACAATATTAACATTTAGTTATTATTACAATGTGGAACTACTACAAATGTAATCCAGATTAAAGTACGATGGGAAAAAGAACTGTTTAAATACATTGTAAGAACCTGGTCAACAATTTTTAAATGGTCAACGGATACTCGTTACAGCTCGTATGTCAAAGTTTTTCAACACTTCAGGTGATGGGAACAGTTTCAGTTTCAGCCCGAAATTGACTTTATTGGAAAACTTTTAAATGTTCTCCTGTCCGAGAGACAACAAGGCCGAGTAAGTCAACAGAAAGAGATGGCTGTAGATGAATTCAGAGGGGAGGGAGCGAGAGAGTGAAAGAGAGGACAGACTTTGCTCATTAAGTTGAGTGAATATTTTTAAATGAAACAAACGTGCAACGTTCAACATTATCAACTTCTAATTAGATATTTATGACATTTCATTTTATTAAATTGGCGCAGTGTTTTTTAAATTTTTAGACACTCTGACGTTGATTGAGGATTCAAATGTATAAAAAATAGGGAAAATCCTATTTAAAATTGGCTGCATTGTTTAAAGGGGACCAGAAATGCATTAATTATATAGTTGCCAATATTCAGCGCGAAGAAAGGTGCATGCCACATAGTATCGGTGGCAGGCAAATGCCTTGAAAGGTAAAAAAGAAATGTAAATAACTCAAAAGACAGTCGGCAGATGAATGGTGACCTTTGCAGGAGGCAACAACAATTCCGCATTTGTTTAAATTCAACGCAGGCAACAATCATTTACTTACACACACACACACACACACATTCACATGGGCTGGTGGAGGGGGTCGGGGTGGTAGGTGGGTTCCATGAAACAAAGGGCTCACTTGAAGTCCTTTCGGCTCGCGTCCTTCCCGCCTCATCCTCAGTGCAGATGACGACGAGTACAAAAATGTTGAAATTAAACGAGAAAAGGCAAATGCTTTTCTTCTCGGCTCGTGTATGTGTATGTGTGTGTGTGTGTGTGTGTGTATATGCGTGCTGAAGTGTGCTTCAAAGAAAGCCAAATGGGCTACAAAGAGAGAAAGTGCAGCGTCTGAAATCAGAAAGCACAAGTCACAATACCCACAAAGGGTAGGCAGGTACACAGTTTGGCATGTGGCAGGGGGATAACGAAAGTGGGCGTGGGCGTGGCCGTTCATCACCTGCATACTAAGCAACAACCTGAGGCATCTCACGTATTTTTTGTTCCCTGTTTATTGACTATAACACCAGACGACGTACACACAATATGCAAAGTGCGTTCGGAGTTAGGCGACAAGGGAAAAAGCTAAAGAAAAAAGCAAGCGAAAATGAAAATGAAAATGTTAGAAATAAAAAGAAAAATATCTAGAGATACGCATATAAATTACTGGCAGCTGGCAGCTCTCTGCTAACGCATTAAGAGAGCCAAACTTGTGTTAGTTGGCCAGAAGAAGGTTAGTCAGCATCAAGCAACCAAATGAAATGATGGCTTTTTGTCTTCTACGCTAAATTACCTTGATTTGATTTGCAGCCAGCGACACAGAGACACAGCTGATGAGTTTCTCTGTTCGTTACTCTCTCTCCCTCTCTCTTGGATTTCGTCAGACTTCTGACTTGATTCTGACTTGAGTCTGTCATCATTACGAAGAAAGAGCCTCGCACAGCGTCAGTCACACCGTCAACATCAATTAGTTTCTGCCACAGGGCCTCCAAGACGACTTGTGGCAGGCTAATGTCGAGAACAAGGCACCATCAGCTGCCTTATTAATTCATAAATTTCAAATTGTGTCTAGGTCGAGGCAAGGTGCGTTAAATTGATGTCAGTTCTTTTGCCGCCCAAAACTCAAAGTGTGCTCAATTTGGTTAACCCTTTTTGGCGGAATACGGAATACGTAGCATACTTTTAGCCACATAATAAAGCGCCTCATTATTCGCTTATTCGAGCTGAATGGATCCTCTCGTGGTTGTCTCTTTGCTAATATGATTTGGTCCCGCATTAAATGCGATTAAAAACTTTTTAATTAACAACGTCAAACGCGACTTTTTTGACGGCATTCGAAAAATAGTCAAAAATAGCTTGAAATTTAAAGCAATTCATGTCAAAGCGCTTTAAATGTCGCTCTCAATTTTTATAAACATGTCAAGTGGGATATTCTAACGGGAATATTTAAAATAGAGGCTTATCCACTGGCAGCCTATTCAAAAAAAGCTGAACACAAATACAAGACGCAATTTGGTGACTTTGCCACATTTTGTGGCATTGCGCGGCTTCTTTGTAACACACACAGAAACCGCAAACGGAAACAAATCATCAATAAAAAGTAAACACAGTTTTCATAAATAACTTTTGAAAGTCTTTCTTATATTAGATTAATCAACAACACAATATGTGGGCTGTCCTATGTTCATGTCGCATGTCCTTTGACCCCGTTGTGGCATATTAAAGCTAAGCTTGTTTTAACTGATTCATTCGCAAGCCTTCATTTTTTATATTTCCCTGTTTTAATAGCGTCACAAACATTTGCTCTAATTTCACCCCCCAAACATATATCCGCCAGAAAATGTCGGGTCATACATATGCACATAATCATTGTGCGTGTTACGCACGCACTTACACTCACACACACACACACACACACACACACACACTCAAACACTCGGAGCATTGGTCAGACTTATTTGGTTTTACGAGGCGAGCATTCGCATCACTTACCATATTTCCACTTCTGCTTGCAACGTCCGAAACTCTATTTACAACTCTTATTTGCCGTTATTTTTAAAGACCTAAACGTGCTCCACATACACACACATACACGCCTGTGTGTGTGTGTGTGTGTGAATGTAAACGTGTATTTCTGTGTTGGCCATAAAATAAACAGTTGAGAAAAATAATAGCGCGTTAGAACTATTTATGTCCTCGACACAATTTGTTTACTTCTCCAACTGAACCACACAAATATTTTACTTAATTTTCATGAAAATGTAAATGAAATGAATAGCAACGCTAAATACGAGCATTATGATTGATGATGAATAAGTTGTTCATCGATAACAAATAATAACAATCAACAAAACTACAATTAGCATTAAAAATACATTTGCTATAATTAAGAAAAAATAAAAATAAATATAAAAACAAATTTAACTCTGTTGCTGCCTCCTGTGAGGGTTGAACTCACGGCCTTTGGTTTACGAGACCAACGCTCTACCACTGAGCTAAAGAGGCGATATCAAGAGCGCTGCCAAATGACCTATACAATTTGCGTGATAAAGAAATGGAAATCCAAATGAAAGATAACAAACATCAGCTACTCGCAATAGATCGTTTCTTATACATATGATCTTACGAAGGCATACGGCATGCGCAGTTTGAAAGCTTAATCATCGAGTTTCTCTAAATTCTAAAATTTACATTAGATATAAAAAAACCTATTACTTACTAATTAGAACGAAAATAGTTCTATCTAAACTATTTGTATATATAAAAAAGCAAAATGTTAATTTCCAATAACTGCCTCCTGTGAGGGTTGAACTCACGGCCTTTGGTTTACGAGACCAACGCTCTACCACTGAGCTAAAGAGGCGTTGCGTTGAGCGCTGCCTAATGCCATACACATAGCCACTCGGTGAGCGGCGTCATATTCAAGCACAATTTCAGAGAGTGAGCGAATGAGCGCCAGAGAGAGGGAGAGTTAGTAAACAAAATGTGGAGAAATGGGCGTGCGCAATGCTGGAGATTTAACTGAACGAGGAAGTAAGTGTAGATATATGTATAGATATATTTATTTATGTGCGTAGGCACAGTTGCAAACATACGGACAAGTATGTACACACACATTTCTGAAAATATTATCAGAAACAATATGTGAAATATGAAAACATTTTACATTTGTTAAATGGGAATTGTTTTTCTGATAAGATAAATGCTAATGCTTAACTGTAATTGAATACAATTGGCAATTAGTTAATTACCTAACACATTTAACGCATAGTTAATTGAAGCTTACGCTCTTATGGTTGCAAATGTGGCATTAAAAAGCGGAAATGAGCCTATGACAGTTCCAAATGGCAGCATTTTCTGCCCAACAGTCCAAATAGCCAAATGGCCCAGTGTCTAATGTCCAAATGGACCACGACCATGCAAATTTTTTTGTAATTCACTTGTTCGGACGACACTTACTCTTCCTCCCTCTCTCTCACACTGTTCATACTACTCTCTCCTATAGACACACACACACACCCGCCTTTGTGTTGGCCTTGGCTTTGTTTCTAGATTCGCACCATGACAAATTCAGTTGTCAGACAACACAATTGTTTGAGAGCCATGAATGATGGTAACCAGCGATGTGGGCCACTAAAACGACCAACAATCTGATGTGTGAGTTATCTGAGTGACAATTGTATTAGTTACAAATTGAACAAGCCAGTAACCAACTGTGAACTACGAGTTGGCAACAACTACGCGCATTCACGCAACCGAGCCATTAACACCCGCCATAACTATTCCCGTATGTCGAAATCAGACGTATTCACAGGGGAATGATGAAGAGGGGCGATGAGGGATGATGAGGGGAGTCTCAGTAAAGTGCAATATATGTATACATCTATTACATGTGTAACACACCACATTGGGGCATTTATTTGGTAGGATTTGCGCACTGAATACAAGCCAATTAATTGCCACTAATCAAGTGATTTGAATTTTTCATGCCAAGGACTCGTTAAGGACTTCCTGAGGTCCGTTTTAAGACGCGATATAAAACGTTTTATAACAGCACTAATTACACGCTAGTGAAAAGCAAATCATCTCCCATCCTTCAGCCCCCATCCAACAAACCCATTGATTTTCCTCAACTCTTCCTCAAACCAATTCAAAGTCAGCTGATAAATGAGAACAAGCTGAGAAATTTATGTTACACATGGGGCATAGGATAACCAAGAAGCAGAAGGGACCTTAAACAAGTTCATACTGAGGAATTCACTCCATTTCACTACAAAATTAAAGAAGAAAAACTAACAAAAAACCAAAGTTTATTTATCTGGTTGTTGAGTTCTTAAATATCTGTTTCTATAGAGATAATAAATCCCTCATCTAGTTTTTGTTTTATTTACTTATTTAATTATTCCTATTTCCGACAGAGTAAAGCAATCTAAACACTTTTCAATAGGCAATAAAATCATGCAATTTGCAAACAATATTTATGTACCACATGGATAAATGACAGAAAGAGAGAGTGAAAGGCTCAAAAAGAGAGAGAGGAAGAACAGAGAGAACCAACGAGTGATTGAAGTAGCATTAATAATGAATGACTGATGCTTGATGAGGCGCGAATAGCAATTTGATAATAGACTGCGGCATCCACAGATTAACAAAATTATCATAATGAATAAAGCATTCAATTTCAAAATTAATAGACCAAAACTGATTAGCTTAAAGGAAGTAGGACAAATCTATAACTATAGCCGAAACAACAAGGATGTTTCCAGTTAATTAGCAAATTAATGAGCTACATTCAGGAGTGATGAACGAAAAGTAATGATGTAATAAGATAAGTGCTTACCATATTTGGAGATGTAATTAAAAATGATAATATTTAATAAAATAAACAACTTTAAATAATGAATAAACTAAAGTCAAAGGGAACCGCAATCGAATACTGACAATTTGCGTGAGTATCTGCGAATAAATAGATTCTGAAGATGAACAAATAAATAAAATAAAACAGTGTCAATTAGTCGCAAAATAACACGACTGAGAGACTATGCCTTTTGTTCAAAAGAACAGTAAGCGGCTTTTCATTGTTGCAACAAAGAGGAAAAACGAGCGATGCAACTGCAAAGGGAAAAGCAACAAACAAACATTGCAATGAGGAAGGACGCAATGAGTACAGCAATTATTTTCTAACGAGTATGGGTGTATTCCTCTTTTTGTATTCGCATTCAGCACTCGGCACTCAGCTGATATGACAATGGCTAACAAATGATGGGCAGGCACGCTTCAAACTGGTCAGCAAGTCACTCAGTCAGTTAGTCAGTTACTTAGTCAGTCAGTGTGCCTGTCAGAATGCCATTCATTTGCTATTACTGACTACCTATATTCATATGTGCCTCAGCATTTGAATAATGAAATTACCTGCTCATTCAGCGTTGACTTTGTTCCACATTTTCCTACTTTTATTCTCTGCTCTTTTCATTTTGTTGTCTGTCCAACAAGTGAGTGGCAAAAAGAACACAGCACAACACATACACACAGCCGCAACGAGACAGAGACACACCCATGTGTGGCAGGACACGGACACGGAGATGGACGCCTCGCAAATAAAAGGACGCCTTCATTGTCTGGTCCGTGTGATATGTGTGAATATGTGAATGTTTTAGGGACACACCACACACCACAGTATGCCTGTATTTCGTGTCTGATCAATATGCATACATTTATACATATATATCTAGATAAGAATATATCTGTTAACTAACGAAGTCAATCAATATTGACATCTGCCGGCCTGTTAAAGTTCTACAATTTATGCAGATGCTTCTATGATGAGACTTTAATAAAACGCTGTGTGAATTATTGAATTGTGCGTTGCTTCATATACTATAATAAGAACCATAATAAGCTTGATAAGGCTTCATGTCAACTACCGACTGACCGTTAACAAATGCCACAAGGACATGGTCATAAATATTGGCAACGATGTCAACGTCGCTGCCAACTGACAGTCACAATGTATGTGTATGTGATTAGTAGTGTACACACACACACACACACTGCTGTGAGCCCATTGTTAGCTATCGGAGGATAACAGAAACAGCTCCTGAAGCCTCTCTGCACTTTGTTAGTTCCATAACAAATGGCTGCTCTAATAAATTCGATTAGCTGCAAGCGACAAGCTTTCAAGCACACACACACACACACACACACAGACACAATTATTGATTGTCTCTCATTAAGCGTAACTTCATTATACATTTATCATTGCTTATTGAGAGACATAAAGTAAATATATGCTAAATACTTAAAAGCGGATATTTCATTGAGGTTTAAATTTCCTCCTTTTTGCATAAATTCAGTTGACTGGTTGCCGTTTGAATACGCTTTCTGCATAAGACATTTAATTTAGAATTAAACAAATTGTTAAATAAAATTGTTGAGATTCAGCTAATGACATTTTCTGCAATTTTCACATTCAATAATTGCTTTCATATAAAAATAAGTTAACAAATATATTGAAATTTCTTTCGAATATTTCTATATACCATAATAAGCATCTCAACACTACAAGTGATTCGGAAAATTCAATGAAAATAGAGCACAAGGAATCATATTCGTTATAATATTGTATACAGAAACAGCAGAGAAATGAGCAGAAATATTTGCAAACGCCCCAGGCAGGAAAATTTATGGAAAAAGAAATGGCGACGCCGGATGAGGAAACGGAAATCGGTAGCGTTTAAGCTCATCGAGTAAAGACAAGAATCAAAAGTGCGTTAGAATTGAGCAAATTAATGAGAGAAAGGTGCGGAATGTTGGGGTGTATTTTGATTTATAATTGGAGTCCTGTCTGCGGCAAGGATAACTGTCAATTGTCATGAAGCAACATGCCAAATGCCAATCACGGAAATTGTAAGCTACGACGTTGGCCAAGTTGAATGAAGTTGGCCAACAGCGAGCGGGTAAAACAAAGCTAAACAACAGAAATTCAAACAAACGGAAAGTTTTACAATTTAGAAAGTAAAACACATAAATTTCAAATTTGCCCGAATGAAATGTTTGTGTAGCTGTTTTAACATATTTTGACGGCAGTCAAATGAAAATAAATCATAAGGTCGAAACCCAAAAGAAAATGAATAAAAGCTATTGGCTAAAAAACTCACAAATACACACATATTGATATTAAAGCGTGTTTTGCAGCAAATGAGAAATGAGAAAGTTAATTTCCCTAGACACTTTTGTAACTTTTTCTCATCTCTTGTTCGCTTAACTGCTATTACAATAATAATCATGACTGTTATCATTTCGTAAACGCAACACATCACTCAGTTGACAAATTGATGATAGCTCTAAGTTGATTTAACGCATACTAATTGTCCTTGATCTCAATTTCACTTTTACAGCAAATATGGTTTACGGAAACATTAAAAAACAAAGTTCACTTTAATACATCTGATGGAATAAAACTAATAACAATATATTGACACATTTGTTGTTCAATAAATTTCCCACTACTTAAAATTATGTTATATTAATTGTGAGTATCACAAAGATTCAATTTAAATAATTAATATATCCAAAATGTAATAAACAAATGTAATAAATGGATACTTCATCGATAAACACGATGTGTATATGTCGAAGGCTTCCTGTCGCAGGAGAATTAAGGATAATCCACTTCTCGTGCAGCTCAGCTGAGTCTGAATCCATTTTCAATCCACTTTAAGCTATTCAACATACAATGGGTAACATGTTAGTTCAATTGCTGTTGAAATGTTCTATTTTTAGTTCGAGTATCTTAACCTCTGCACAGATAACGAAGTAAAAGCAACACAAGCAGCAGCTGCTGCTGTTGGCAGGACAATTGTAGCGGTCAATTGCAGAGTTATATCAGAAATCTTTTGTTCCACTTAAACGAGTACATTGCAGTTTTTAACAATGGTATTTTGGCTATTGGCCAAACCAATAAACCACTGGCCAATAATGTAATTAAAATGCCATTGCCATGCAAACAAGTGAAACCGAATTATCTGTGTCACAAATGGAAAATGAATTTTCTCACTGCTGAAATCGAATTATATCGAATTACTTTTCAAATAAACGATTCGATTTCGCAAAGTAATTTAATTAAAATTATTGAAGTCTGCCGAAATGAAAACTCAACTGCAAAATGGAAATGAAAATTTACTATCATTTCCATATCCATGTGTTTAATCTAATTTTAAATATAAGAGTATAAGAGTATTTTACACATGATTTCTGATATCGTCATCTATAAACTAATGTAAACTTGGTTGCCATTTGCTAGCCAGGTTTTTTGTGGTATGACGGCGATATTGACCAATTCAGTTAGATGAATAAAGCAATAACCGAGGCTAAACAAATGTTGTAACACACAAAGATACACACACACACACACACGTATTAAAACCATTTGATGCTTTTCCAGAATACCTCCGAATAGTCCTGCGAGCGCAGAGCAAATATAAAACAGGTCGCTGGAAACTTTGTTATTTTATTTGGCCATGAAACACAGACTTTGGCCTGAACTTTATGAAATTTAAAAACGCACGCGTTAGAGATATGGCCTATAAATCATTAAATGAACGTGCGTGCGAGAGACAGAAGGAGAGGAAGAATGAAAGAGAAAGAGAGGGAGAGGGAGACAGAAAGAGAAGGAGAATGAAGGAGATAGAGAGGGAGAGTGAGAGCGTGGTGGCAAAGTGCTTTGGCACCTGGTGCCGCCATGCTCCTTTTACCATTTTCCGGCGGTCAAAATGCCGGAAATATTTCTCGTCCTTCCCATCCTGCCTCTGACATCATGCATCGCTGATTAGAGCATAATCATGACGCAGTGCTTGTGATATTTATGAAATTTATCTAAATTATTGGTCAGTCGCTTGAATATGGCCAGCATATTTCAATTACTGGCAACACAGCAGGAGTCCGAGGCCAATCAATACGGAGCGGAGGCTCAGCTCTTATCGGACAGACAACAGAAGCGAGAGTTGAAGGTAGCATGTCGTGGTATGACCTTTAAATATCCTTTCACATTTGCCCATCCATTGGCCCAAGATACCGTCACAGCATCGCATTTTCTAAAATGACTCGCATTAGGTATAAAAAATGTATTAGGTCTCTGTGTTATGGCTGCGTTGGAGAAACGCTTCAGGTTTGGGCGGAAACTGGAGTCGGCTTCCCGCACTTGCCACATTGTGTGGCACGACGAACGGTGCGCAGGTCACCATCGGCCATGGTAAGAGCTTTATGGGGCGGACAGCAACTCGAAAGGGTACCCAAAATGGAGACACCCCATCCCTTTTGTGCCCCTTCCAAGTAGCTTCGCCCTTTTCCTTGGCAAATTTCACATTTTGCGCTTTATGACAACAGCATTTAAATCGATAAACTGATTGAGCCTCAAAGATTTTATTACTTGAAGTTCGCTGCCATTGTCAGGCACAATTTTTATGAATGCCAAATCTATCGCCCATCCCTGCACCATTAAATGTCGTCAGAATCCAGGCATTGGCCTTTTCCTATTCAAAGTCCCCTTTATGATCAATACATTAATGAAGCCTATCGCCGCATTAATTATAAGTTCAAAAGTCCATAGACACACATACAGCAAAAGTTTCCCTTCCCGTTTCCAACAAAAATGTAAATATTTTTATGAGTTTTACATGCAAATCGACGCTGAAATGCTTCGAGTGTCCCACATAAATAAATTATGAATGGCACTTTTTGCATTTTAATCGTTTTGCGGATTTCCAAATAAAAATAGTAATTAATGTGTTTTCTTTTTTGATGATCGTGCGGGATTCAGGACTTGGAAATATCCTGTAAATAAACTGTGTTATCTGTCCAAATAAAATAATATTATTACCAAAGTATAGTTCATTGCTTGTATCAATATTAACGACTAGTATTTAATTTAAGTACCAATTTTTATATCATAGCCACATTAAAAATGTATTACAAAAACATAACTTATCAGCTTAGCCGCAAAAAATGTATTTACATTGCGGTCCGTGAACTGGAAGCTTATATTTGTGTAAGATAAGATCCTTAGAATTACAGATCCGAAAAAGGTCTTAGACCCATTTGTCTAAAATCCCAAAACACTTTAAGCCTGGCAATCTGTCATTTAATGTTCTCAACGCGTTTTATTACCCTTGACAATTTGAAATTTTTTGGGTCCGCTGAGAAGGTTTAACTGTTTTATTGATTTTTCGAGCTAAACTTATGAGAGTGAGCGTTATAATTAAAGCCACTCGCTACGCTAATTAAATTTTATTGAAATTAAAAAAAAATAAGCCAAGTTATTAAGACAGGCATTTAATTAATTCAACTTAGGCTAAGAATTCGTAAATAGCTTCTTGTACTTTAATACATATAGCGTCGGATGAAAGTGAATCAAAAGTTGAACCTGAAATTGGAGGAGATTTCTTTAAAAGGGGAGTCTCTGAAGCTATATGAGAATACTTTAGGATATACTTAATCCTGTTTTCTGTGCCGCACAGAAAGTGGCAGTTGTTTTCACATTGTTAAAAGAACCACAACAGAATGAAATTAAATTTCGTTTGAAATTTATAGTAGAAACTCATACATAAAAGAAAAGACATCCTATTTCCGTGCAAAGCAGCAGCTTGTCAAGGGCAACTTAAATTTTTGTGGCACCCTTAAAAAGGGACAAAAACATTTCACAAATATCAGCTGGTAGTTGGCTAAGCACTTCCAAGTTCTGAGTTCCCAGCTTTTAGTTCTCAACTTTCAGTTCTCAGCTCTCAGCTCTCAACTTTGTTGTTAGATTAAAAGCATTTCCAACAAAATGGCAAAGTTTCATGAGGCACAAAGAAAGCTAGGAAATCATTGGTTGCCTTCGTGTGGATTGCCGCCGACGGCAATAAAAACCTATTTCAGTTGAGGGACAGCAACTTTGATTTCACGAACTGTCAAACTCTACAGATACTTAAACAAGCATGCAAAGGGAGGAGATACATGTAGTTCTCTACAAATGTATCTGTACGTCTCTCTTTTTTAGAAAGTTAAAGGAAATAAGCTCTTGCCTTTCCTATATTTACCCGCACATCAATCGAAGCATCTTTGAATTCTTTTCAATTACTTAATCTATGTGTATGTATGTGAAATATGGAATATTCTAATATTAAAGCGACTTCTGAAAGACATTAAATCAAGTGTTCATTCAGCGCATTTTAAAGCCATCGATAGATACATTTAATGTGTCGAAAAATTAATGAAAACTGTTGGTGCTTTATGGCTTAAAGGTAACCATCGCATCGCATCGCCTGTTGAAACCATAAATCACAAATACGCGTTTGCGTAAATATTTATGCGTTGGAAAAAAGCGCTTAAAATTGGAAATGCAAAATGGAAAATGGAAATTTTTCGAATGGTTTGTTCGACTTTAACTGACTGCATAAATCTTAATAATGTGGTTATTACGCCTACAAATTGAATCAATTTCTTTCATACATTAATCCCGTCTCTGAAGTCTGTATAAGAAATTATGGCCTACTTGTATTTATTGGAATATTCACGCTATTTAGTTAGAATTCGGATTAGTTATTTAATTTGCAAACGAAAGAAGAAACTCATTTAACTTTGCCCTCAGTTTTTGCCAAGCTAATGAGCCGTGTCACTTCTGATTAATTAATGCGGGAAAGTAGAACAAATAATGGATAAGTTCACAAATACTCCTAATTTATGATGAGGGAGAAGGTGCGAATAGAAGAGTCTCAGTAATTTTTCAGTTAAATACATAAATTTTAGCCTCAATTAACCCAATTTATGTTCCATACTTGTCATCAACTTGATCTACGAATCAAATTGAATTATTCGGTCTCATTTAAAGGTCGACTTCAGTGAACAGCTCATAAACGTTGTTCAATGAACGTGTGAAATTTTAATTAAAAGAAAAACTTTGTGTAAACTTTGAAGCGACTTTAATGGCTGACAGGCATTTGGAGACGATGCCGACGATGATGCAAATTAAAAGTCAATTAGGTATTTTTAGGAATGTGACTGACATCGCCAGTCGCGACAGACATCTTCAAAATAATGTCAACCGTCTTGATATTCCGTGAATTTACAAATGATACATACATACATACATACATTAAGAATAAATAAGAAAGCATTAAATTCAAGTTGTTTCAAATATCAACTAAGTTATAGAATAAATAGTTCGAAATGTCCCTTTTAAATATATTTCCTGATTCTTTAAAAACAGCGTTTAATTATAAACAATGCTAGGCTCTTAACGATAATATTTAAAATCTACCTATTAATTGTAAACATGTTGAAATATAGTTGTATAGCTTTAGTAGAAAAAAATAGTTATAATAAAAAAATGATGGTGAAAATTAATTCTATTCAGAATCTAAATTGGATAATTCATTTTTTATAGCTCACTGTTCATTTATTTCTTGCATTGAAATTATTTATAGTATTATTTATAATATTTTATTTCTTGCCGTTATATCGATTGAAGGCTCGATTCGAAGCTTGAACTTACATCACTAGAGGGGTATGTACATTGTACATACACGTACATATATCTGCGTCGTATTACATTGTGAAAGCTGATTCACTTAGATGTTAGGAAAACCAATAAATTCGTATTAAAACAGACTGGAGTCCGGATTGTGGGCAACGCAAGGATCGCTGGCGAATGAATTGAACTTGGCCAGTCTATCAGAACTTGGCCTAGAAGACAAGCAGGGCGGGAAAGGAGCTGATTCGCCATGCCTAGGGGTATTCAAAGAACCCAAAAAGCAAAAGCAAGCGAATGGCCAATTTCTGTATACGTTGGCTATTTATGAGTGTGTGCGAATAACTTGCGGCAGGATGCTGGCCAGGACTAAATGAAGTGCAAACTGTCAAATCCCGAGCAAATGTATAAATCCCACAAGGACACTTGGAAACGCAGCTAAATAAATTTCAACACAACTTTTTTCAGAAAACCTAAAGCTGAGAATGAGCTTGTCCTCATTCGGACAATCCATTTCCTCCCCTCCCAAACCTACATATCTCCCCCTTTGGATGGGACCATAACGTATTGTCTGACATAAGCCCTTTGGCCCTATGGTCAGGACTGGCCAACAGCTGTTGGTGGAAGCTAACGTTGGTAATTGAAGTGTGAATTAAATGGAAGTTGCGCAGGTCCTTGAAAAGGGTATAAGAAAAACCATTGCAAACGAAGAGAGATCCAGAAGGTATCTATTTCCCTCTCAATCTCTCTCTCTCTCGTTCGCTCTCTCTCTATCTCTCTGTTTGTCTTTCGATGCATTGAGTTTTAGACTTTTTCGCCAACACGTGCTCAACTTACCTTTTGTTAATGCAATAAAAGGCAAAAGCAAAGCGGTAAGCCGACTTGCAAAAAGGATATGTGCTGTAAAAAGCGCATAAAATGTTCGAAAAGTGACAAGCAGCAACAAACAGGAAATAAATAGACAATGTTTCACGCCTACGACTGCTGAGGTGCATTCGAGGGGTTGGGGGTATGAAAATAAAGCACAACTTCAATGCATCAGTTGAGAGAACTTTATACCCTGCATATTGCAAGCTGTTCAAATCGAAAAGATGTTTTACACTGATAACTTGGCCTACTCAAATCATGAATATAATATTATATATATTTGTGTTTGTATTTGTAGGCCATTGCCATACACTCTGACCAACTTATAATACCCTCCTTCCGACATTTTTAGTGGGTATTAGGTATAAAAGACACACGAAAATGAAGCCCACTTGATGGGCTGTAAATAGGAAACTTTTTTATACAGGTGCCAAGTTGATGTCTGTGTGTGTGTGTGTGGGAAACAGAGCGTGTTGAAGTGCGCGTATCTATATATTGTATCTCGCCATGTTGTGCCTTATCTTTGTATTTGAATTAACCCAGCACATAAATAAGCGAAATTGGATTTCGGCACGAAATGTTGTGGGAATCAGATGCTGGATCCTGCTGGCTGCCGGAATCGTGTGGCATGGGAATAATGGATTTATATATATGACTGTTAGATGGCATTAAATTTAAGTATCTGCTTGGTTGCTTATCCAATTACAAATCCAGCCGAAAAAGAACTTGGATAATTTGCAATCAGATGGCATCAACTTGTAGTTAAGAATCTCTTTAAAGCCGACTGAATAGCGGGTTGAAGGCGGGTTGTGGCATACGTATGTGAGGCATGCCGCATGACGAGGCCATCGAAATGTTACCGTGAATAGGTCTGTCGAACGAACATGGACCACGTTGCCAGAATGCGTGTTAAACAGTTGAAAACAAAACTTGTGCTTAGCTGCGGGCCATTACAGCCTGTGACACACACACACACGCACAAGAAGCACATACGCACACACACACACACACATACACCGAAACAGATACACGAACATACAGTTGACTTGGAAGGAAGAGCGAAAATACTGATTTTATTTTGTGCGCACATTGTCACAGGATAATCAGACGATATGTGTGCGATTACACACACACACACACACACACACAACTACATGCATTACACGACTTACATTTTTATGGAAACGCCTTAAGAAGCCGATTGACATTATATAACTTGGCACGAACGACAAGTGAGAGAAAGAGTTTTTTGATGTTCGAAACCATTTACGGATATCAGATATACGGATATGCTTGTATTCGTCGTACTCGTATTTCGATATTGATATATAGGAAAAGACTTTAATATTCTTTAAGAGATTTCCCAATTCATTTACCTTAGTTTCCTGTGTGCCGTCGCGTGTGACGTTAACCCCTTGATGACCCTCGTTAACTGTCAGCATCGCGATGTGGGCCAAAAAGATTACTACGCTTAATTTAATCCGTTGACACCCACAAAATGAGTTTTCTGCGCACTTCCCCCATCTTCCATTTTCACTTAGAAAGAGTTAATCTAAAAATTCAGCATACGCATTGAAAACTTTGCTGAAAACTTTTCGAAAACAAACAAATTGCAAACAACTCGAGTCTAACTTCTAAAAAGCAATTTCCCTGACACATTTATGTAATGGAAAAAAACATATTTGACGTATTGCAAAAGTTGCTAAATAATTATAAATATTATACAAGTTTGTTGCAGTATTTTATTATTAATTGCTTTTTAACTTTCCACTTTTATATTTGTTTTTTTTTCGCGACTTACACTTGAATGCACATTCTAAATAATTTTTTAGAACTGTTTGAAAAGTGTAAATAAAGTAAAACTCCTAAAAGAACATATAAAGCTCTAACCGTGATTTCTACTTGTGTGAAGTCATAGCGAATGTTAAACTTGGAACATCGTCTGTCTAAATAACATGCTATGTTTTCCACCATTTCTGTCTCTCTCTCCCTTCCTCCTTCAGTCGACTGCTCTCTATGTACACTTGCCAACAGATTTCAGTCACAAGATGTTGCCACTGAAGTGAGTCAATTTCACAACATCTTCACACGCACAAACAACTAGGGGTAAGTTAGTCTGTGTGTGTGTAAAGCGACAACAACACGTTGTACACTTAAAATGATAACTGCCACAAGGTGTTCACACACACGCACACACACCCACACACACACCCACACATACACATATACAAGCAGAATCCATGTGTGTACACATAGCTTACTTAAATATTCTCAATTCTTGCATTAGTTCAAAGGATACTTGTTATTTAAAAATGAAAACTTGTATTTAGAAATTTATATTAAAAAAATTCAAAGTTAGTTCAGAAAGTGTTTGTACGATATTAAAATGCACAGTATTTTATTATTATTTTTATACAGTTTAGTTCATCAAAATATTCTGTGTATAACATAATAAAATCAACATTTTTTAAATAAAAATAACCATAAAAAAAAATTTATATAAAATGTGCAAGGGAACATATGTATGTATGCCAATTTTTGAATTTGTCAAAGCACTTTCTATGCCTAATATCAAGTTTTCGCTCAGTTTCGACCCACTGTACACGCCTCTAGCCAAAAATTTTCATAATAATAAGTTTGCTTTTATGCAAATACTTGAACAAGCAAATTTCCCCAACTGTGCATGGATTTTCCTAGAAAACCTGTACATTTTCCAAGAAAGCTGTGAAGATAGATGCTTAATTATGATAATAATGTGTAGCTGTGAGTTCTGCTATCTAAAATATAATAAGTGTTATACGGCTGTTGCTTGTCAAAATTATGTTTAATTTGTTGAGGGTTGAAAGCATCTGCAGATTACACTTATTTATTTATCATATCTATTTTAAGCCAGAAATAACCGCATAGCTATGCAGATGGGAGTAGAGAGGACAGAGAGTTGGATGGAGTTATCCCACTCCATACGATCCCACGCTACAGGGTATAGAATTAAACACAGTAATTGAAATTCATGTCACACTTTTTGGCGCACAAACTGCCTCACATGTCGCGTGTAATTTATTTTAAATAGACTCACACAAAGGACGCTGTCGTCGCTGGTGTCGCGATATTAGGAAACAACTGGAAATTACAAGGAAAAACAAGGAGGAAACTCAACCGACAGACGCAACAGCTGTCGGCAAGGATAGAGAGCGACTTTTGGGTCGATGTATGTAGCTTTTGGCCATTAAAAACATTAAAAAGCTGCTGCTGCCATTAAATGAGCTTACAATATTATTTTAAAGACAACATGCATACACACACACGCACACACACTCACACGCACACATACTCACACACACGCAGACATGGAGTGGGAATCAAGGCTAATTGCCTAAATCTATCCCAAATGGTTACCTAGACATGCTGCCAATTTGTCGACTGTCAGTCTTAATTGGCTGTCAACCAATTAGCCATGCGGCGTCCTTTGCTAAAGCCTTTCGAATCAGCAAAAAATCCGCTGCCGGTAGCAACAACATTTGCATAATGTGCCACAAGCAGCGAGCAACAGCACTGAAACAAACTCTTGTATACTTAAGTGCAAACAGATCGGCGCAGTGCAGTCTTTTGCATTTTTAATCAATGCTGACCTCCTCCCCAACACCACCACCCGCTACCATCGCTTTCTGCTGAACACCCTCGCATTGGCTTGCAGCACGCGCGCGTGGCATGAATAAATTAAAGCTATTTCGTGCCACATTTTTAGCCAGCGATTTATTACAATACTTCGACGTCTTCGTCTTCATGTTTGCCTTCTCCTGTTGCCCCTACTCTAACTCCTCTTGATGCGCCTCTCAATTCTCCTCTCCTCCCCTCCCCCTCAACACCCTTCCCTCTCCTTACTCATCACTATGCTGCTGATGTTGATTATGCGTCTTCCCTTCACAGTTTTTTCGCTGCCTGCCAAAGATTGTTGCATATTAAATTCTGCCTAAGTGCTGGTCGTAGGTTGTGCAGCGAAAGAGAGAGCGAAAGAGAGAGAGAGAGAGAGACAGCGAGAGACGTCTTGCCAAACAAATCAAATCAGATTCGAAACGTGTGGCAGCGGGTCGTGCCTTTGGCTTTTACGGCCCTCGACTCCATTTATTTAAATTCAATTTTATATTAGAGGCACTCACTTGAGCCTTTATTGCCGTAGAATGGCTTACAAAGTGGATTGAAGGTGCCTATAAAAACCGGCAACGCCCAACTCCCGTATTGGCCATCAGCCACGAGAACGTCGTCGTCTTAGCCAAAAATTAATTCGGTTAGACAACTGGAAGCGCTGGCTGACGCAGTAGCAGCTTACTCCAGGTACTGGTATTGCACATCTGTATACCCTGTAATTTGTAAGTTTATGGCTAACTACAACCTTTAAATATAAATGTAATTTATATTTGTAACGATAGTAGTATACTCTTTGTCAGTTTCAATAATAGTCTCAAAAATGCAGGAAATCAAATTAAAGTTTACACTACTTTCTTATCATCATCTTATTATCTTTCTCCTAAGAGACACTTCGTTCCAATACTTCCGATTATGTATTTCATAATAATAATAAGCAAATAAACAAATCCTTTACATTTCCTTAAATTAACGGATTCCGAATACCGAAAATTATTTGAATTACATCTATAAGTGTATTGCTGAATTTGAATTAAGTTTTGTTCCAAGACAAAGACGCCAAGTCTGACTCTTCACAAAGTTATTTTTAGGCATCATCAGTTAAAGTTATCACACTTTTCTCTCCCTATTTATAAAAAACCAATTCTCTTATCCAAATTGTCATATTGGTGTGTGTATTTGTGTCTACTCTTATCGCCATCACAGTCAGCTTAAATGACGTTTGCAGTCGCCAGTAGATTGCTCTACAAACACTAATCGAAATGTCCTTGGAAAAAATACACTCTAAAATACAACTCAAGTAATTTTTGCAATTTTTATAATTCCCAGAAATGCAGCGCAGAATTTATACCTCAACCTCATTTAATTTGATTTCCTTTTTGCTGTAAGTAGAGCAATAAGTTTTTATGACCAGCTTGAGTAGCTTATTAATTAAAAGGGCACAAAGAGGAAAAAAACTGAGCTAAAATAAAATATGTGAATCTTACTTCTTAGGTCAGAGCAACTTAAAAACAAATCCCATATAAGTTTTTCATTGATCTGACAAGATCTCGAAAACTTTTCGAAAGTCTTTGAAATCTATAGAAGAGAAAATGTTGATATTCTTTTCAGGAAATTTATAATATACTCCTGTTTCTTACTATATATTGTGCTGTAAATTGAAGAGCACTCACTTTCAATCTTTTTAGCTTGTCTTATATTGTGACTAGTCATATGCAATGCTTTTTAATTACAAGTCAATCTCTAGAGTCCTTTTTATAGCGGTGACCTGCTCTGTTGTGGTTGCTGCTGTGGTGGCGCCATCTAGTGGCGGCAGTGGTTTTGCTTGTTTTGATGGAAGATTGAAAAAGTTGTTGCATTGCTTTTAGATGGACTGAAATCCGAAATGGTTACATAAAACTGTGTAATAATTAACACACTTTTAATACTACAATTACGACAGAAAAATAATCATCCAATTTATATTGTAAGGGTTAAAAAAAATTCAAAAATAAATTTATTTTATTGGAAGATAATATAAATAAATGAAATTTGCTTTTATAACTGGTTAAAATATATTATTTTTATTTGAACAATAAATATATAAATATATATAAAAAAAAAAATCTTGATAAATTTGTTTCTAGATTTATATCTGAAAACATTTTGACAGCGCGACACAAATCCGCGAACCACTGTGCGCACTACAAGGTCGCTGCTTCTAGTTATTTAGTTCTCAACTCTGAAAGCATTTGGCAGAAAGTTGTTTTCAGTTTTATTTTAAATAATTACCAGTGAGAGATGGAAATAAAGGTGCATAATTAATGGCACAGTTCATTTGCGCTGTTTCAATGCAACATTTGCCAGCATCTTGTTGTGTGTGTGAATGTGAGTGCGTTTGTGTGTGTGCATATACATGTGTGAGTGTGTGAGCTGCCCCCAGACAAAATGGTCTGTAATACAGACTCTGTATGTTGCATGCCACAACAAAATGACTTCGACTGACATTGAAATATATATACACTCGGAAATAACTCGATTGCTTGACTCATTTGCCAGACGTCGACTCTCATTCGAAGCATCCACACATGTTTGTATGTATGTATGTAAAATGCACATACCATTGGGCTTTGGTGTTTTCCTGAAAGGATTTTCAGTATTTATGAACATCATTAACACGGCGATAGCCTTGTTATTGAATGTACTTGAAGAGAGGAATACAATTGCAATATTAATAGGATTCGGTTCATTTTTCGTATTTACATTTTTTATAATTGTTTAATACTTTACCAAATGGCGCGGTGCCAATAAAGATTTTCCTCGTTATTACTCATTATCGACCGTTTCCTTACTGCACTTTAATCCCAACACGGTCAGCGGCATCATGAGCTTTCAGCATTATTTATTTGCTCCTATTTTGTTTGGCTGCCTTTATTCAGCTTAATCCTTTGCCCTTTAACACTGAAAGTCGTCTGCTCTGCATGTCTTTGGCAGTTAAGCCAAGGGGAAACTCTCGACAGACCAGCTGAACTATAACCCTGGGAATTCTATATCCAAAAGGCGTCAGCAAATAAGTGGTTGTAGTGGTTGATTATGGGCTTAAAGCCAGCAAGTGTCTTTTCATTAAAGTTGCATTTAATTAATGGGAATTTAAGTAATTTTGACGTGCACTCATAATTGAAGTGCACGAGATTATGTATCTGTTGAGAACACATTTGATATAGTATGGTTTCCTCAATTCTTTAAATAAACTTTCCGATCAATATTCACATTTACCACCGAGAGACCGATTTCATTAGTTTGTAATAGTAATTATAAGGTATAAATGTTATTTCGCACTCAAAGCTCAGGAATGATAATGAGATTATAATTACAATAAAGACACACAAATTGGTCACAAAAAAACGAGAATCATGTGAGAGTCCCATCTCATGATTTTCTGCGGTGAGTATAGACTGAGATTCTGTATTTGCGGTCAAGTGCACATTGTTGTCCATGATCCAAAAGTATAAATGTTTATTTGAATTATAGTAACTTAAAAGAATTAGTGTTTTCGACACTGTCTTTAACAACTGATGAATAGTTGTACAAAAAACAAACTGCCGAAATACTTGACTTTCTTAAGAATTATTTCTACTCAGGAAACCCGAAAATCTTAACGTTGCCCACATCCCGCCGCCTGTCACCAATGGTTTCCTTCTCATCGCAGGCATAGGCCAACAGATACTGCTTGGGATGCCACGCCACTGTAAAAGTGGACGCGTCCACATGAATGTCAGTGACTCGTTCACCGGTCTCGGTGAAGGCAATGTCTATGACGAGATCCTCGCTGGCCGAGGCTATGAGTCGCTCATCATGGCTAAAGGATATTGTACGTACTGGCCACTCCAAGCGGCTAATCATACGCAGGCAAGCCAGTTCGTTGGCATCCCAGAGTGAAACCTGTGCATCTGCTGATCCCGTTGCGAAGTATTTGCCTATAATCAAAGCAACCTCAGCAATACTTTATGAAAGTAATCCATGTATTTGACATACCTGTGGGTCCGAACTCTATGCATATGCAGTTGGCGGGATGAGCCTTCAGTGTTGTCTGATGCTCCAGGCTGGGATAGTTAAGGACGTGCATGCATCCCATGCCATTTGTCAGGAAGAACAGATCGTTTGTGTTGTTCCACGATATTTCGTTGACCTCAAAGCTAAACGGCTCCTCCACCCGAATTTTGTTAGTACGCGTGTCAATAAATGTTATCAGATCCTCCTTATTTCCCACCGCAATTGTCTTGCCATCCGGTGACCAGGCAATGTTTATATTCTCACCCTTGGTATTGGTAACTGAAACACATTTGGCCACTCGAATGTCCCAAATACGGACTGTCTTGTCACCACTCGCCGTGCTGAATTGGTCGGGATTCGTTTTGTGCCAGCACAATTGATCTACGGATGCTGTGTGGCCTCGAAACACATTGTTCTTGACGAAACGATCGCGCTCCAAGGCGTATACAGCGACCGTCTTATCAAATGATCCTGAAGCCAGGTGACATCCATTGGCGTTCCAGCACACCGAATGAACCTTCCGGGAAGAAAACGAAATAAATGCCAGAAAAATAAATGTATTTACTTAAATTACCTTTGACATGTGCGGCCTCTGTTCACGGATTTTGCTGTGTGTACGAAAATAGGACTTGAGGTCCTCAAATGTTTGCTCGGTGCGATTCATATTGCTCGTAGTATTTTAACAAATCCGGCAAATTTATAAACCAAAAACAGAAACACAAGCAAAGCCAAACAAATAGTGCCAGTGTTGACAGTGTCAGCTGTCGCAGCTGTTGCCGGCATCACAGTGTTGAACAACGCGAGAAAATGCGTAATTTCATATTCAAATATATGGTGTTATCAGTTGTTCCATGACACTTTCACACTCTGTACAAGGTTTCGAATATTTCATAAGTAGGCCAACATATACCAAGCTCAGCTCATTAATTGATCATACTTAGTCGGAGCTGATTATATAGTTATTTAAACATAACGTTTCATTATGCAAATACTATTTCCGTGCTTAATTCTCAGCCTTTTGATGTCCGGCTCCATCGGTGGCAGGACATTATTCGATCAATTATTTGAAAGTAATGCAAGAGAAGATGCACAAGGCTATTATTATCAGGGAAATAGGCAGTCGCAGAGATCCAGACCCCGGACACAGGAGCATCAGCGGTCCTACAAGGACATTTGCCGCCTGGTTAACACGAACGGATTTACAAATCCTGGCAATGTTCCCCGATGTCCTTACTAGCAATCATTAAATGTATTTGTAGCGAAATCTCATTTAACTTTAAATAAATATGTTTGGCAATATGTAGGTGCCTAAGTAATTAATAATTCTTAAATTAGCAAAGCGTTTTACACATATTATAGAGACCTGATGTAAGCCTATTTAAACTATTTCCATTAAATAGATACCACAGATTTAGATCTAAAAGAGTCGCTTCTGTACAATGTAGAAGACACAAGCAAGGAATAGGCAAAATGCAAAGAATAGCAACATTTTGTCGGTGCACTCGCGTCTTCCGTATTTCTTTAGCAGCTTTCCGGACTGCGTAATGCTTCCGGCCGTATTGTGCAGCTCATCATTGGTGGCCTCCACGCTCTGCGAGGAGGCAACAAGTGTCTCTAATGTCACTGCACTCTTTTGAGTGGTCTCCGACAAATGCCGCGATATGGCCAACATTTTCTCCGTCACGTCGTTCTCCTGCGACACAAGACTGCCGCGGTTGTGTCGCGCTCCCGCTGTTATGCGCTGCCTAAGATCACTCTCACCGGTAATGGCCATGAGCTCCTCACGGTTTGCCTTCTCGATCTCCAGCATGGTGGACACGTTGGCCTTGCGGAATGCTTGTAATGTCTTGGAGAACTGCTCGCGATGCGTGTCGACCTCAATGGCTAACGATGGATCGGCCATGTCGCGCGCCCAATCATCCAATCGCTCGATGTTCTTGCGTATCGCAGACAACTTGGCCCGACCAGCTTCATTGAGCTCCTCCAGTTCGATGATTGACGACCTGCTGTTGAGTATATCCTAAAATATCGAAATGTGCGTGGTTATATCTTCATTGCATTCATTTACAACTCACCTGTATAATGGCTTTGGCTTGCAGATTGTTATCAATCAAATCCTGCCGGATTATTTGAAGAGTAAATTTATCCTTGTCCATGGCGATTGAAATTATTTATACTCTTGTTTTCTTTTATACTGCCGATATACTATTGTTTTGATGTGACGTGGGACCTATCGATAACAGTGGAATGTCATTGTTTTTCATATCGATAGGTAACGAGAATCAGTAAGCAGCTGTGTCTCGATATAAATTTGACAATTCCTTTCGTATAGCCGCGAAAATAACTTGGAGATTGGTTTTCCCAAAAAAATTTATTATCTAAATAGCATGTTCAGTATTTTCAATTCTACTTCACTCTGGGATACTTCAGAACAGGTAAGTTAGTACTGTGCGTTCAAATTTGCGTATTCTATTAACAAACGCTCTTGGCATACAGTCAAATATAACTCGATCTCGCGCCAGTGCCGAGTCCTCTGGTCAAATGAACAATTCCAGTATATATAATAATGAAAGCAATAGTAATTTGAATGGCGACACCATCAGCAGCAATAGCAGCTCCAATGAAAACAGTACACAATCTACGCCACCGTTGGACATATCAGGCGCAGCCAGGCAACTTAGCCTAGATCAGGATGTGGTTCTTGAAATCGACGAAGCAAGCGCCGCTTCGACTCCAAGAGTCGTAAGTGCCCAACGCAATCGCCGTTTAAATGATATCAGTGAGTCTAAAGATATTTTAACAACTTATTTAATTAAGTTAACTTTATTCTATTAACAGGCCAGCCTGTAATTGATCTCGTAGATCTTTCACACTTTGAGGTTGATCTGGGTTCTCGAATCAGAGCAGCACGATATGTAGCACCTAATGCCATCATTGACTTATGCACGCCACCACGCTTGCCAGGTTTTATTAATCTTTCGGATTCTAACGACCAACCGACGAATGTTGCTCGTGCTAACAGAGAAAGAAGATCGAACCACGACATTGACTTCAATGTCTCAACTCCTGCAAATGGTCCTTCCCCATCTAAGCGTTCGCGCGAGGCTCTCAACATTTCATCAGAAGATGTATACAAATGTCCCGTTTGCTTAGAAAATGTCCGCCATCGAGAGCCATGCACAACTCGTTGTGGACATATTTTCTGCAAAAGTTGCCTCACATCCGCAGTGCAGTCCACACATAAATGTCCTTTGTGCAACAAAAAAATTACTCAGCGCCAGATATTGCGCATTTACCTATAAGTTTTTATTTTATTTGGAAACGTTTGTTTCATTAATGTTCAATTAATTCCTATTCATAATTGTTATCGTGTTAAGTGAACATTTAAATGCAAATTACACCATTGAGGAAAACACTTCAATTGTATATTATTGAAAAATAAGTTCATTTCAAATAATTAAGTTACATATTTAGAGATTCAGTCGTAAAAAACTACAGTTCGTCCTTAGGGCCACCAATGTGTGTTAATTCAGGATCTCGCAGCACCTCGTATTTCATAAGTTTTTCATAGCGTTTGAGTAGTTTCTTCCAGTAACATTTGACATCTTGCATGCGAAGATGCTGCCAGATGAAGTCATATCCACGTTGAGCTATTTCCTGCGCCGTGACGTCATTGTTTTTAAAGTAGTTAAGCAGCTCTTCGTATTGCTCCTGGCTGGGATAACTTTGAAGAGGTACATAATGCACCCATGGCTTAAGCTGGTTGTAGAAGAACTCTTGCCACTCGTCTCCCACATGAAACACTAGTGACTTGCACAGGAAAAGATGCTTCAGACGAAAGCTGGCGGCCACTCCGCGAAAATTGAACAAGTATTTGTATTTGCAGTGATCTTCAAAGGACACTTCAGTTGCTGGCGGAGCGTCAAGCGTGTCTTTGACTGATTTCCATGCCTGATTCTTTGTATACTGCGCCTCCACAAGATCTGGTTTACGTCGGGATAGCAAAATTAACGAATCACGTTCATCAGAAGTGCGTGATCCGCGAAAGAAACCAACCTCCTGTTTCTCATGCCAAGGAATGTTTGAGGCGTGACTCATTATCTTTTCGCGCATTAAGTCCCATCTTCCAATACCCGTGGGGTGTAAGTTAGTGGCAGGTCCACCTGCCCAAAATGTCCAGGCTGGATACATAATATCTTGATAATCATTGGTCTTTGAGAAGGAAAAAACGGGTCCGCCGCGAGTCCAACTGGAATGCAGCTGTGGATAGTCCCGAGTGTTGATCACAATGTCCATGTTGGGTAGCTGCGGAAGCAGCTGCAACAGGAAGTGCTCTATTCCTTGGCAACGGGCGGGGAACATGCAGTTTGCGTCCCGATAAAGTTGCTTCTCATATATTTTATATAGCGTACCATACTTCGCTGCATCCTTAATCATTTTTCTATTGAAACCTGTTGATTTGTAGGGCGCCAGATCATGTTTAAGTGTCGCAACGTGGCAGGTGCAGTTGGCATCATTTTCATCTTTGCTGCATGGCTCGTAACTAGCTAAAGCCTTCTGAATTCGACGCGTTATTTTAATAAATTCTAAAAAAATTTATTTTGTTAATTAATTGTTGAGTGGAAGTTAAAATACTTTCGTCTATACCTGTGTCGGTTCCATCGGCACCGCGACAACTCTTATGGTCTGCGCTGCTACATTGCTTATCGTTTGTCCCGGTATTGGGTTTACTTAAGCTTATTATTATAAAAAAAGTTAATAAAACATTTCTGTCCATTCTTCGAATTAACAAATGCCGGTTAAGGTTGCTCGAATAATTTTAATATATCGATATAATTACTTTAATCGATACAATCGATATTATTACTTTGATGTATTTGTGTCCAATACATTTTCAGACTATAATAATTTGTATATATAAAATTTGTTATTTTGTTTCTTTTGTTTTCATCGTATGTAACAAAATTATTCGCGTTCGTTTTAAACAACTGTTGCGCAGTCAAGCAGACCAGTTGTCTCATTTCGGAAGTAGTTTATTGTAATTTCTTTGGCTGTAAACGGGGAAAATTAACTCTGGTCACACAAATTTAGTAACAGATATTGTATGATGTTAGTTCGCAACACGTACAAAGTGTGTACACACTGTCCACTATTAAATTATAAGAAACCAACACGACGTCGAAAGTTTCCGTATATTAATTAAGTTTATACGCCAAATTACAGACGAAAAAAACTCAATTGAACGAATATTCGAATTTTCAATCGCTTAATTATGCGTGTGACACAATGTCAAATCGAAAACACGTTAAATAAATCAATCGCGGGTGAACACTCATTCCATTGTCCATAGTTTATACACGAATTTTGCAACAACAAAATATAAAGCGAATCGAAGATTAAAGAGCAATCAAAGTTGACATAACTGCTAACACATACAAACGTGTACATAAATTTATATGTTTGTACATATGCAAAAGTAAATTATCGAACAGCGGGAGCAGCAACACGCAAAGAAAAGAAGAAAACAAAAAAACGTAATTTTGGCAACGAAAGTTGTGTGCCCAAAACTGACACGAAACGCGCCCCATTGGAAAACTGCAAGAGGAGTGGCATTTGCAATAAAGTGGAAGGCAAAGGCGTTGGCGTTAGCGTTGGTGCACGCAGTAGCACACCAGATGTTTGTTGAAATAATTGTCCAATACGAATTAAATGCAAAAGAGGTAAATTCCATCAACCTGTAGGTGCACATTTATATATGCACATATGTATATGCACATACATATGTGTGATTGGAGTGCTAATTAATTTAGCCACTTTCTGTTGTGTATTTTTTTTTTACTTGTTGCCTATTCAACTTTATTGATATCAACATTAAAAATTTCATATCGGTCTGAGGCTGCATCTCTCGTCTCTGTCACCGATCGTGAGATATACATATGTATGTATGTAACCAGACCAACAGTTGCTAGTCGTCATCAAGTTGATTTGTTGTTGCTGCTGTGATTTAATTTAATTTAACCCGCTCTCGCATTCGGTTTGGTTTTGAGCTCAGTTTCCGTTCCGCTTTGTTTCGTTAGCGTTTGGCGTCTTTACTCAATTTTCAGTTTAACTTCCCATGCGCTTTGGTATCCCCTTTGTTTTTATCACCTCTCTGTTTATCTTATTTCCATTATTACTCTTTCAAATTGTCAGTTCTCTTTATTTTCTCTTCCCTCTTTTGAAATATCGCTTTTCAGTTTTGTATTTGGCTTTCATTTTTCGTATATACATCTGTTAGTAAATATGTATGATTGTGTTAAATAAAATATATTATTGCCTTTAGTTGTTTTTACTTTGACAGCCGTGACCTACGACTCTTCTAGTCACACGCACCTGCGACTAATTAGCGATAATTACTCTAAGTTTTCTCATTCGTAATACGTATGCATATATGTATGTATATGTGTGTGTGTTTTGTGTCATGTGGGATTTAATGACTAATAATATTAGGATTTCATATACTATCATTTTACATGTTAAGAAAGTATTTTGGAGAAATATAAAATTTATCTTTTTATTCTAGTCTATGGATCTTAAAACAAGGATATTTTTATTGCGCTTAACTATTTCGTAAAATAATAAAGAACTATATAAATTTTTATTTGGTCAACAAACTTTCTTGACTTACAGAATGCATCTTTTTAAAAGAAACTATACCTTAATAGATTCATTATTATTGTTGAGTCTATTGTATTTATACTACAAAATGGGTGTGTGCCCAATCAAACGTAACAACAGATGTTAAGTACAAAAAACATCAAAATTTAGGGAGTGTTTAAAAGATTTATAGGTTTAATCTTACTTTTTATGGCCCCAAATTAAAGATTCCTTGAAAACACAAACTTTGTATTTGTTCATATTGTTACAATTTTTGGTTAGGGATATCCATAGTTTTACTTTGGGCCTCTGTCCCTATTCGCAGTCATGCTGTCTGGCGAGTCCTCTTGCATACAGGAAGTGAGTCAAAGCGGTGAGTTTCCCCTTCCACCTGCTGTCCGCCCCAATTACCGCCTGATGAGAGTGCGCCATTATGACGTGCCTAACCTAACCGAATGATTCATCAGGCCTGCCAAAATGCCACATTTAGTGTATATTTTACCTGCCTGAAGTGGTAACTGTAACATATGTATGTATGCATTCTATATGCAGATTCATACTTATATTCATGTTTTTATGTATTGCCATGATAAGCTACCCTTAACTCCAACTATAACATAATCCTTTAGCTCTGCGTCTGCGCATTGGAAATGCTTGACTCCTGTGCTTTTGAGAGTTTCCTTGGGGTTGCTTTGCAGCTGATCAGGTGGGCTTTAAACTAAATTCTTTTCGGTTATATCTTTTTTAATTTTATTAACACTTTTTTGTTATTCCCTTCTAAACTGATCTGGAAAACAATTTCGCCTCTTTTCTTAGAATTCAGTGGAATGTATTTGGAATTCCATAAGTTAATTTAATAGTGCATTTCAGAAACAATTGCATGCCTGTATAATTATTTATCTCGTTCTCTGTGCGCTTGTTAGGAATTTTTCAGTTTTAATTTAATATTAAATAAAATTAAGTTAGCACATACGAATTGTTCTCTCTCGATCTTGTGATTGCGGCACGTTTCGAAGCGCTTATCAGATAGTCTGACGGTGTGTCATCATACGGTATTACTATTCTTGCTCTGCTCTAGTTTTGTTGCATTCCCACAGCGTGAGCAAACGGTAGCGCTCTGTCACTCTCTCCCAATGGAGATATTATGCTTTTTATGTTGGTCAACTATTGCGGCTGGAAGCCGTTGAATGAGAGAGGCAACGTCTCGGTCGACGCTGACAGCTCTGCCGCTGCCGCTGCTACTGCCTCTGTTGCTGTTGTAACAGCGCGACAAAGGAACATGGAGCGAGAGCGAGCACCTCGATGAGTTACAAAGCAACGGCACACATCGACGGTTGCTCGTCGCCCGTTCGTTGGGTTCGTTTGTTCGTTCGTTCGTTCGTTTATTCGTTCGGTCATTCGTTGCTTTTTGTTCTTTTTGCTTAGCTAAAGAAAGCAGAAACAAAGATATTGTTATTATATTGAAAAAAAGTGTAAAAAAGATATGATAGTATTTGATTTTTCTCATTGATAAATCAATAAGTGTATACAGTTTACAAATTTGCGCGCTCTGACATATTCACCACTCTTTTAAGCTCTCACAACCCCCCAACCCTATTCTAACATTTGCTCTCTCTCCCACACGCTCTCACTCTCCCTGCAAATGGACTTGACGTGAATCTCGTTTCCAGTGCGTAGTGCAGTTCAAGATAATTTTTATCTAAGGCAAATGTCAAAGAAATTCGTGTTGCAAATTAATTGTTGCAAATCGTTTGTGCCCAACTATTACATAAATACAAATGTACAATTGTTTATAAATTATCGCATAAATCTATTAAGTTCTGTTGGCAATTTAGCGATTGAAAGATATAGAAATATCACAAAGGCCAAGTGCATTGCAAACTGTTATTAATAAAGGAATTTATTTATACTCGCGATATATGTATATGAACATTTCTACCGTAAGTGTTTCTACAGCTGCGGCTGCTACTGATTATTAATATGCAGCTTAAAATAAGTTTTAAATTGATTATTTTAAACTTGGGGCCAACTTTAAGTTGAGTTTGTTTTGAAAAATCGATTTTTCTCATGATTTTATATGTGCATGCGCGCTCTCTTTAGCACTCTTCTTGCCTCTCTCTTTGCCCCTTCCCCATCTATCTGTCTTCCTCGTTGTGTTTGGCCAGCTGTTTTCGGAGTTCAGCATAGCTTGTAACATCTTTGGCAGTTTTTCCAACCTGTTAATATGATTACCTCAATCTGAAGATTATCGTAACTTTTTCAGAAGTACAGGAAATGACGCTCTGTGGAGTTTAATAAACAACCTAATTACCAAACTGTTTGTAATGATGAATAGAATTGTATATATATAAATATACATATTCGTCAAGAATTCGAAGCTAAATATGGACGTACTTTAAAGCAACAAAAATAAAAAAAAATACAATTGAATGAAGAAATAAATTTCATTATTCATTGCTTGCCAAAGGCGAATGTTAAGTATTCATACTTGAATATACGGGCCATATATGAACTGACGAAGGCGTCATCGCTGTTGTCGCCCACATGCCTAGTTATCGGTAGAGAGACAATAATAATAACTCTGATGGAAGGTATGGACTTCCTCAGGCGAATCGACATTCACTCAATTGTGCAAATAGTTTACAGGTACTCGTAATTTCACTCGGAATATAGGCCAAGATGAAACTGTTTATTCATAGATAACTCTTGGCTATTATAATAGTCCGGCTATGACCATTCTATACTTTACAAATACTATTCGTTACATGTCATGTCACCTGTTAAACATGGACCATCAGAGATTAATAGAGAACCTTGTTATTAAGTAAAAAACAAAAGTGTCGTGTTGTTTGTCTCCAAGAATAATGTGAACACATTTATCCATTTAGGTCAAAACTTTGTGAATCAAAAAGTCAAACGGATAGTAAAACAGCAGAACACTCCACCAATATCAAGAGCACCCCAAGAGCTCTGGAAACCAGTCTAACACTCAGTAGGCGATCTAGAGGCTCATATGGTCTTGAGTTGTTTGTCTGGCACTCGTAAGATACATATATAGATGAATGGAAATTGGGTCATTTGCTTAGTGCTTCCCTTTTATACTTATACAGTTTAGGGAATGGTTGATTTATTGAGGGATTTCTGTAGTTGATTTATCAAATCGCTTTACAAGTATGCTGTCAATTCCGGGGACCAGTTTATTTCTGTATATTTAACTTTCCCAACAAGATTCGTTGTTGCGATCCATTGTTTTCACAGACCTGTGAATCGAAATGGATTTTCAGCTGCTTTGCAATCCACTAAATAATTATTATGCATATGATTTAAAGATGACATTCGATTGTATTACATAAATACGAATCCAGATATAGTCGGGAATATTGCTAAAATACTTTTATATCTTTGTTCAATGAAACTTATATGAATGCATACGTAGGCACATTTTCCAGTTTATTCATACTTATATATTGATTATTTTTTGTTTTGCGATATGAATCACCGATTCTGTTATTTGAATAACTGTATTTCATATTGTGTTTATACCTATGCGTAATTCTATACTCTGCACTCACTGTAAATATGATCGTTCTCCGAAGCGAAGAGCGAATAAATCAGTACATTACCTTACTCATAACACATGTGTATGAATAGTTATGTTATGTACAGTTATTATTCTGTGACGACGAACTGGCAACCGATCGATCGTTTCCGTTCCAGATGAATTATTTCTTTTATGCCTAATGCTAGTTCCAGTAATTCTAAACGATTATTAGTAATTAGACTTGAATAAAAATACTTTTATTCCAAGTAACTGAGTATAATGAGAACATAAACTTTGTAAGATATTCAAAATTGGCTTTATTTAACTTGGCCATGACTTTATGAATTGGCCATATAGGATATGGCTTAGCTTAACTTGGCGGAAATACGTGAGTTTCAGTTTGTTGTTGTCGACGACATCGATTTGCAGTTGAAGGTCGACAACGACCTACATACGCAGATTCTTTGTATCTACCCATACGCATATTTTTTATTGTTTTTCTTTTTCACTCTTTTTTTAAATCGGTTATTGTTTTTGCATCTAGGCGCTGCGTGTTTAAGTGCTTAATTCAGCTTTGAAAAGAAACCTCAGGCAACGCATAGCTGGTTTGATTGACGCCCTGATACAATATCCTGCCCTCCCAACTATTAAGAGTCTTTTGTTAGTTGATTTTCTCTTTTTATACCCTGTACTCACTAAATTACTAGATGATGTGACTATATTACAAATTGCAATTAGTGTACAGTAATTATAACTAATCTAATTTAAAGCAAAGTAACCTGAAATATCTTACCTTAAGTAGATAATTACGCAAATCTAAAAATTGTACATTTCATTTCTTGTATTTTAACTTTATCAAATCAAATCTATTGAATTTCTGTAATCGAATAGTTGTATTTTGTTTTTATTTTTGTTGAACTCAGTCATTTTTTTATTTTATCCCAGATATGACACAATTCTTCTTATGCGAAGAATTCAGATAAAAAGATATTTACAAAACGTTCAACTTACACTTTGTTTCTGCTCATATTTCAATCGTGCATCTCAAGGCGCAGCAAAAACAATCTAGGATTCAATTCATTTGTAGTTTATTGAAGTTTCATTAGTCAAGGCTTCTTAAAAAATTAAACATTTGTTGCCGCTGCTCATTGGGCTGCCCAAGGCACATCCGAATTCTCGTCCAAATTCCTCGGAGTTGCTCAGCGGTCCATTGACATCCCAGCGCTGTGGTGTGTGTTGCATGAGAGGCATTGCCTCTGGAGCAGATTCCTCGCCGGGCTTAGCCCAGCAGTGCGTTTGGGCAAAGTAGATGAAGAACAGCTGTGTGTTGGTAAAATTAAGCTCGGGCAGCGTTTCCCGGGATAGTAATGCCTTCATTTTATGATCCTGTTGCTCCAACCAGTTGAGATACGCTCGGAATGCTACATTGAGGGCTCCGCCCTCGGCAATGATCTCTCTGAGTCGCGTCGCATTGCGGAATGCGCTGGGATCATCGAAGAGATAATTACTGTACTGGGCACGTTGACACTCGCTGACATTCCTGTAGTTCTCAATCGTCTGTTCGGTCCATGTTGCTGTCGCCTGGGGATGTTTGTTCCAACCCTCGTCATCAAAGGCCAGAAGAAGGGCACTGGCCAAGCGTTGACCAAGGAGTGCGTACTTCAATGCCTTGGGATAGAAGTAGTTGTAGTAGGGACTCTGGATTAATCCCCAACCCACGAGGATTGACTGCTTGCGCGGCACTAGCGCCGCTCTCACTTCGAAAGCATCCAGGACAGCTTCAGCTGATTGTCCGAAGTCATTGCCCCTCAGGGAGTTTAACTGCTCGCGGGCATTGAACTTCAGTGTGATCTCCAACTTGCGCCAATAGTCGTCGCTCTTCTGGAATTGCAGTTCGGAGAGATCTATACTTTGGTAGTCCGGGAAATCCGTGTGGTATTCCGACAATCTAGATCTCGCCGCACGACGATCATTGTCATTGAGCCACTCGACCTTGAGTAGCTGATCGAAGGCCTTGACAAGGTCATTGAACACCTCCTCGATGTCATTCTGGACATCAGATTGTCGCACTTTCCGTTGATACATGTCTCCCAGCACTTGGGGAAAGAGACGCTGCATCACATGGACACATTGCCGAGGACGAAGCATTGCATGCTCCTCCGGCGGTTGATTCAGCTGCAGCAATGCCAAATATAGTATATAACCGGAGATAGTATAATGATTGTTGCTCTTCGCAGTGCGAACCACGTGCTCCAGGTAGTTCTGGGAGCGCAGATAGACGTAATCCCCATAGTTGATGTCTAGAATGCTCTCCACAAAGGACTTAAAGTCGAGGGAGTTGCCCAATCTGCTGGTCAGCTCGGTTAGTGTCATTCTTGGATAGAGGAAGCCGCCTCCAGGTTGCTGACGCAATCGTTCCTGTCCAGTACGTGAACGTCCTGGATACACAGGCGGTTGTCCGGTCTCCGGTTGCTGATCTGTGCCCGGCAAGCTTTGATGTTCTCTCATCCGTTTGCAGAGCTCAAACTCAAAGCGTATCAAATCACCGGAAAAGCGTGCTGCCTCTCCTGTTTCCATTTCAAACCAATCATGCATATTGTCCGCCACCTGTTGCTGCAGTTGCTCAAAGACATCCTCATGCAGATTCGCCTGCTGGGTGGCCATGGCATTGCAATGCTCCACGGGAATGATTGTTAATCTAGGCTCGCCCAGATAGATACTGTTGCCCCTCATCTGTTGCAGATTGAGATCTACACTTACGCCGATTAATATGTCCAGTCCGTATTTTTTCCGCAGATTTGCCAGCATTTGCAGCCAAGAAACATTAGGCTGATAGTTCGACTTGGGCACATTTCGTAGTCCGCCGTTCTCCCGAAGAATCCGCATTAGAAATTGACGGCGCTCCTCTGCATTTGCCTCCACAGCGACACAGGTATCGTAGAAGTTGCACACCTTCCTCACATTGGCAGCACTTGGTGCACTGTACTCATTGGGATGATTTGGCGGAGGCAGCGGCAACTTCAGCAGATCCAGCAGTTGGTCCACAATGTGAGACTCCACCAGCTTTTGGACTGTGGCAAGCTCCCCCTCACGCAGCTGGCGAGTGTGGAATCCTGCCCAGTTGCCACAGGCGTACTCATAAAAGTCCACACAGGGATCGACGCTGATATTCATATAATTGGCAATATCCCTTGAAATGATCTGGCGTGCTCTGTATTCCTTCCTGCCCACCTCACTTTTGTTAATGTAATTCTGGTTCTGGTTCTGGTTCTGATTCTGATTCTGGTTCTGATTCTGGTTCTGATTCAGATTTTGGTTGTAATTCTGACGCTGTCCTTGTGGCATATTCCCAGATGGCATACGATTCCCGGTGTTATATCGATTTCCTGCTGCCCAAGTCTCCAATGCCAAGTGGAATAGGGACAGCAGAAAAAATAGAACTCGAACAACTCGTGTAGTTTGCATCTTTGCGTTGAGATTCAAACTGAAACTGAGCTGAATCGAGAAATGATGTTGATAAGCTTTGTTTAGCCGTGTCATTTTACGCTCATGAACTTGATAAATTGGGTCAAGTGTGCGCTCAATCCACGTCCCTGGGGTTATCTCCTAGACTTCCTCTCTCGGCCTCTATTTCTCTCGCACTCTCTTCATCGTAATCTGTGAAAAAAAAGTAAACAAACTTAACCTCGCATGTCCACAGTTTGCGAGTGTCGACCATCAATTTATATAGGTAATAACTAGAGATGGACGTGTGAGTCCACTAGAGAAAACAGGAACATTTACTTAAAAGCTGCGTGAAGTAGTTGTAAATTTAAAGTAAAGATCTTATATCAAAATCTGAAACTAATACTGCCGCTCTACTTAGTCGATCGTTGTGAGATTAAGACGATAAAAGGTTAGTTACTAATAATAGCGAAATATCTTGTCGTGGCAAAGTTTTGAAGCAAACTTGAGCAGTTCCAACGCAATAGAAGTCTGTATGTCAGATTTGGTAGCTCTAGCTCTGATAGACTTCTCCCTGTTATACACATTGCAACGAACACAATATACCCTTTAACTTATTTTTAAGCAACGGGTATAAATATTGTACTAAGTTGTTGTTTCAAATAGGACAAAATCAATTCTATTTACAATCAATATGTTTTCTTTAACCGAAGAATTGTTTTTCCAATGAATATTTGTCTCGTATAATGCAGAATTTTCTTGAAATTAATGAATAACTCATCTGCTAATGTTATCTATAAAAAAGCTTTATTCATTTTATTCAAGAAACGTTTGTTTTCATGCTGGTTCGAGTCGCGTATTTCTAATATAGAATGTTGGCAACAGTGTCGCTGGTTGAATTAAATGATAACTTTCTTAAAATGGAGTAAAATATTATAAAATATTGCAAAAATGCTTATCAATATTGGTTTCAATGTTCAAGTCGAGTGTTTCGATAGCTTACAGATTTATAGCGTAGTTTAACGTAAATTTACAGTAGATCCCCATTAATAAATGGCACAATTCTCTGCGGGATTCATGGGCGTGCCTGCAGGGCAGTGGAATTCTCGTGCGAAATCGGGCAGATTACGGAGTGGTCCATTTACCAGGAGACGCGTCCAACTGTGACGCTGGCGGACGCTGTAAGTAAGGGTTGGTCTGGGATCCAGCTCCTCATTTTCCAGATGCTCACTCGGATTGCAGTGTTGCTGGGCAAAGGCTAGGAAGAAGAGCGCCGTATTAGAATAGTTGAGACCTGGGAGAGTCTCCTTAGTTAATCGAGTGAAATCATTGTTCGGTTCCTGGAATCCCAACCAGGTGAGGTAGGCATGGAAGGCGACATTCAGACCGGCACTGCGGCCTATCAGTTCCTCCGTGGCGCTTTGATTGGCTCGCAGATACTGCTCCACGTGGCGAGAGAAGCACTCGCTCCGATTGCGATACCTCCATGCTGTGAGTCCATCCCAGTAGTTGCGCTCCCGCAATGCCACAGACCAATGCATCTCATCGAAGGCTCTTACCATCTGCCAGGCCAGAGCAGTTCCCAATGTGGCATACCTCAGAGCGTTCCCATAGCGCTCATCGTACGCAGGAGGTTGGAGAAGAGCCCATCCCATCTCCACACAATGTTGGACTGGTCGGTAAAGCACCCGAGTTTCGTAGGCCTCCACTGGATCAGATGGCGGGGGCAGCCCCTCCTCGAAGAGTCGATTCAGTTGCTTTGACTGTACCTCACCCAAAAGCTGGCGAAGATTATGCCAGTAATTGTTGCGCTCCAGTTGCAGCCTGAGCACGAGGGGCTTCTCGTAGACAGGCAGCGTGAGATTAAGATTGCTTAGCTTCTGGTGAGCAATGCGTCGACTTCCCTCCTCCAGCCACTCGGCGCTTACACTTTGCTTTAGTGAAGCCTTCAGCTGTTCGTATAATTGATACACTTGCCGACTGACCTCATCACTCGCAAATTGCTGAGCATAGAGTTCCCCAATTGCCGAAGGCAACAGTCGTTTCACGCTCTCCAAGCAATGAGCTGGCCTTTTTGCGGGCTTATCATCGAGGGGAAACGTGATTGAGGCCACCGCGCGATACATTATGTAGTTGGCCAACTGGCTGACATTGTGGGAATCCTTGGTGATCTTCAGTTGTCGATAATAATCCGGAGCTGCCATGTAGACGGGTCTGACAGCGTTCTGGCCGGTGCTGGTGGTGACATACTTCTCAAATTCCATTCCATAGAGCTTACCCAAGTCGGCTAAGGTTCTTCGCGTGTAGTTGGCCTTGTAGAGATTCAGTTCAGCATCCCAGGGATCCAGATCATGCATCGCTCCGCAGAGCTCATGATCAAAGCTAACAATTTCGGCGGCTAAGCGATCTGATTCTTCGTTTCCCATGGCCAGCCAAGTCTTGAGCTGAGCTGCCACCAATTGCTCGATGGCTGCATAAGCCTCATCTCGAATATCCAATCGTCGCCGGGTGCAGAGCTCTCTGGGAATCAGGGTAGTTGGTTCCGTGAGGTAGATGCTGTTCTCCTGAACATTCTCATAATTGTAGCCGATTCTCAGTCCGATAAGAATCTCAATGCCATAATTTTTCCGTAGTCTTCCCAAGACCTGCAACCAATCGTAGCCATGGTGATAGACAGGCCAATTGGAGCCTGGCACGGCCGGAAATCCCCCATTCTGTTGAATGAAGTCGTTGAGGAACAGCTGCTGTTGTTGATTCTGTCGAGACTGTGCCCCGAGGCAGGATTTGTAGAACTCCTTGGCCTGACGTGCCACTGGACTATTCTTGCCATGAACAGCCTCATCCAAGAGCCGCATTAGATCCTTATCGATCAGATGCTCCAGCTTCGTTTGTGGCGATGAGTCTCCTTTCCAATTGCCGCAGGCAAACTCATAGAAATCCGTGCAGGGATCAGCGCTTTGATTCATCTGACGACGTATCTCTTGTGATTTGCTTTGACGCACTGTCTCCGCCGTTTGAAAGACACGCTGAAAGGTTTCGCCATCGCCAGTATAGACCTGATGAAATCCCTCGAGCAATAGGCTGAACAGCAACAAAACTCGATTCCAACTTAACTCTGACATGCTACAGAATCGTTGGATTGCTGCAAACTGTCAAAGAGCTGGAAAATAACAGAGCAACCTCAAAAGAGATGCTATGCTGATAAGGTTCAGTTCATCTCGGGTTATCGACAGAGAATGGGAGGATGGGAGAAAGAGAGACAAAGAGGCTAAGTACAGATTGTATTTTGTACAAAGTTCTAGTCTCTTTCTCTCTCTTGAGAAGTAATTCAAAGAAGTGCAAAGAGTGTGCTTTATTGGATTCGATAAATACATATGTACTCGATACTCGTATTCATATCTGAAGTGCTTAAATGACTTGCGATTCGATAAACTTATTCAATAGAGACGACACTTGAAGCGAGCATTAAGTTGGTCGCTTCTCGAACAGCTGAAGGCGTTGACAAACTGCTCCGAATTGGAGAGAGCTGTGTTCACTCTTAGCTGTTCGGGCAGCTCGTCAAAGACTTCCAGGGTATCCGGGTAGTCGGTGCAGTACAGCTGAGCGTAGGCCAGAAAGAAGAGTTGTTTGTGCGAATGATCGAGCAGAGGAAGGCGTTCACTTTGATAGTTATTAGTCGATGCTTCCGATGAGTTTTGCAACCATTTGGTGTAGGCGCGATAAGCGATGCTTAGCGCTCCATTATCGGCAACGATTCGACTGAGGAGTCCCTTGTCCCGGACTGGTTTCTCATGGAACTGCACAAAGACCGCATACTGCTCTTGGAAGCACTGGGCACGTTGGGAGAAGGAGTTCTCGGAGCTTGCATCCCACCAGTTGTTTTTGTAACCATGACGATCGAAGCGTCGTCCCACATCATCGAAACCATGGAGCATCTGGCGAGCGAGGAGAACGCCAAGTGTTCCGTACTTTAGGGCATTGGGATATACGGGATCGTAGAAGAAACGTGCCTGCAGGAAGGTGATGGGTATCTGCATCTTATTGGTCTTCAGTTCATAGTGGGGCAACTTGTACACCTTGTCCGTCGATCTGGGTTCTTGCAAGTACGAATTCAGATGTAGTTCTGTGCGCCACTGAATGACATCGACGAGATTCTGATAGAAATGATCCATTTGCAGATGCAGGTTCTGAACCTGTCGTATCAATTCTGTCTCGTCGTGATTGCGGAACTGCAGATCCAGTGCGTCCAGTTTTCCAATGGCCTTCTGCCGCGTGTCGAGTGTGAGCCAATGGAGATCGGTGGATGCCTGCAGATCCTCGCGGAAGACACGCTTAATATCTGTCCAGGTGTTTTGCAACTCGTTGATCATCTGCATGTTGTTGTAGTTGCGATGGAAGAGACTTTCCAGCTGCTTTGGGAAATATTGTCGTACCATTTGGACACACCAGATGCCCGGCTGGACGCCCTGTGGGATACGTGCCTGATCCAGAGTGTCCAATGCCCGCCAGATTGTGTAATTAGCCAGATGCAGTTTGGGCGTTGTGCTAATCACGTCCATCAGACTGGATAGATAATCCTCGGGGCTCTCGTACACGTCCACAACTATGTGGCTATTAAAGATCAGTTGGAAATATCGACTCAAATCGACGTATTTGCCATACGCGGACTTCAACTCGGCTACAGTGCGTTGCCGTGTTGTCTGCTCCAACGTGAGTGTCGCACTGTTGGACAATCCCTTGGCCAGCTGTTGCTCAATCTGTAGAACCTGTGAGGCCACCTCGTTGCACCAGCGCTCTGATTGATCGGGAAAGTAACCGTGGAGCTTCTGGACAATGCTCTGCTCGTAGCGCTGTCGAGTACCTTCGTAGCCCGGGTCCAGATATTGACGGCGCTGGCCCAGTGGCAACTGTGGAGCACCAATCTTGATGCGTTGCATGTGATCCTCCTTGTAGTCGAGCACAACATCAAGTCCAATCAGAATGTCCACTCCCAGGCGGCGTTTAAGTGTAGCCACCACCTGCAACCAATCGTAATCGTATTGATACCAGGAAGGCACTCGAATCTCTGGCCATCCGCCGCGAAAGTCCGCCACCTGGAGGAGAGTCGACAGGGCGGAGCGTGTGTCATTCGCCTGGCTGTGGCAAGAGTTGTAGAAAGTCTTGATCAACTTATCCGCACTGCTGTCCGCTCCAGCTGTCGCTGTCGCTGTCTTCAACATTTCGGCGCTTTTGCGGACAAATAACTCTTGAAGCTCTTCCAAGTAGTTGGTCCTCTTGTTGTGCAGCCGCGACGGATGCAGACGTGGCCAGTTGCCACAGGCAAAGTTGTAGAAATTATCGCAGGGTTGCGGCTCTCCCTCCGTCATGTAGGCCTTGATGTGAGCTGCCTTGGCCAGACGCAGTATATCCGTAGTGTAGTTGGTGCCATAAGGACGCGAGACAGTGCCGCTCCAGGCGAGACTTAGACCTGCCAGCAGGCAAGTCAATGTCAAAAGCTTCATCGCGATATGATTCGTTTAGATGTCGACTGAAAACTAAACTCAAATCGAGCGATGCGTCGATTTTTGACTTGGGCGGAGGCTTATCGTCTCGTCTCGTCTCGTCATCGTCATCGTCAGTCAGCAAGTCGGCGAATAGCTAAATTAATTAATTATTGTGCTCGTATTAACCGTTGCAACGAATTCGCTGTTCTCTCTTCCTCTCAATTATTCAGTCTGACCCAATTCTATTGACGCTGCTCTCGATCTCAATCGCAATCTCTCTCACTATCACTATCACTCTCAATAAGTTTGTGGCTTTGCTTCCCGCGCACTTGACCCCAACCACAAGGTAGCATTGCGATCTCTCTCTATGCTTCTCTCAGTTTCCCTCTCAATTTCAGTTGCTTAGCGGCGTCCAAGGTTGGAGGCATTTTATATAGATGTGGGCTATCTAATTAGAATTTGTGTTTTCCTCACTTAAGTTGTTTGTTCTATTTGAATAATTACTAATTCCCTTATTTGAATTTCCTCTTTTTCATTACAGGAAAACCTTTTTCCAAATTTCTACAACACTTTGAATTGCTGGCATCTTGATTAAAGTAAACTCTGATTGCTTTTCTCAAGTGCCGTGAAAGTGTTGGCTAGAAATAGCTGCAATTGTGAAGATATTCCTTATCTCAAAACGACTGTCAAACAACAACACAACAAAGGAAACTTCACGCACGGTAAGGACCTATCAATTAAATGGTTTTTTTTTTTTAAGTATAAATATAAACAATCCATAAAGCTGTTTGTGCAGATTGACTGGGGAAAACTTGCTGGTAAACTTATTCTGATATCAGTATCAGAGACATTAAATTTTTGCAAATGAAGCAACTCCAAGAATATTATATTTTTCATTAATAAACACTAGATGATCCAAATTGAATATTATAAATATATTTATATATGTATATAAAAATAAACATTTTTGGTCTTTTGGTGAATTTCACAACTGAGCGCAATAATACGATATGTTCGATCTGTCAAAGAATTTGCACTTCCTCTGAGGTTAGATCTAATGTGAATGTTTAATTAATACTATCAACCCGTGATCACTTTAAGGGTTGTGCTCCCAAGACGAGTGTCAAAGCTGACATTATATGTGACGTGATATCCATTCTTATCGTGCGTAAATTTCGCATTTTCCGCAAAGTCGATTTTTCCAGTGGAGTTGGTTTCATTGCTAGATGATTGGAAATCCGAGGTTCTCCAGCCTATAATTTCCTCTTCGGTCTCTACCTTTGTGTTATTGCACAGAGTGTCTGTGTTATTGCGAATCTTTGGATTTTGTAGAATACTGAAATGTATAATCGATCAGTTGTCAATTCTTTTGATAATGCTTAAAGCAAATTACGTGAATTGATAAAATACCCTCGTTGCGGCATGATTGTAATCGATTAAAATCCAGCTTACTAAGAAGAAGCACAGATACTGCAAGGTGAAAATTCATATTGCTGATCAATTCATAATTCGCTTCACAACTCACTGGAGATTACTTACTGTGATGGGTCTGACCATTCTAGTTTGAGTTCTCAGAATGCACTGTTGAATGCACGAGAACTTCCAAGTATGTTATTTCATTTATACGATACGATATTTACTGTGGCAATTCCGTATGTGGATGCAGCATGTGAGAAACGAGTTAAACCGGTCTCAAATCAGCAATGCAATTGAGAACTTCGAATTCCCACTTCAGATCGTATCTGAGAGTATTGAATGAACGATTCCACAACATTTAAACGTGTTTCAAGCTCTATTAAAATATTGATATTGAGATTTAATTCATAATTGCATTCGGTCGGTGGCAATGATGATTGACAGTAATTGCCAATTTGATTGTCTTGAAGCCACCTTTCCAGCTGCTATGGGTTCTGATATCTAAGGGGGAATTTTCATTTCAATTGCAATTTAGGAAAACTTTTCACATACTATTAGAAACCCTTTGAGACATACAACATTTAAACAGAAACAACAATTGTAATTCGATATCTCTAATGGGTTCCGATCTGAAATTAATTGAATTAAAATAATTATATTTGCATCTAGGGAGTTCCCTTGGTTCATTAAGGGAATGTACTTTATATTTCATTAAACCTTAGTCTCAATCTCAGTAATAAGTACAAACTTAACCCAACTGTGTAAGTACTTTAAGAAGTTTGCTGCTTAGTCTTGTTCCGATTGCAGTTGGAAGGACTTCAGTATCATTCACACCTATCATGGGTTGTGTGTGATTAACAAGTGTGGAAAATTCGTTGGTCATTTCTGATGGAATGGTGTGTTTATGTTCAATTTTTGATTCCTTTGGAAGATGTGTCTTCTTAGGTGCTTCAAATTCCGCAGATTGCTTAGATAGTATCGGTGTCATAGGTGTCGTAGATTGATCCTTCCCTAGATCATCTAATGGAGCAGCCATTGTGATACTGATTCTTTGATTGTCATTTGGTATATTTATAGACTTTGCCTCTAAAGACAACAATCCCAGAAGAACGGCGAAGATAATCTGTAGTAAGAAATAGCTTTTGTTAATACCTGCTCCTTAGTTGATATCACAAGCCAATACTTACGATCGATTGCATTGTTGCTGACGTACTGTTTACTAATCCCACATCGCTGTTAGTTTTATACTCAACTCAACTTAGTTATAAATGCGAGAAATTACCCACTGATCTCAGTGGGATTATTGCAATTGCTCTCAACTATAAACAAGTTATCTGAGAGCAGATAAATTGATTGTGTTCTCTAAGGAAATATACTTTATATTTTACTAGAGGGCCCGCTTTTGCATCCTTGCTTTACTCGGACGCAGACCCACACTTAAAGTATCAGAAATATTTATATTTAAAGGTTAATATAAGTATTATTATTTAAGATATTTCGTTATTTCCACACCACCAAAGAGGTAAAATTCATATTTTCATTTAACGCCCATTTTCAACCTAGTGGCGCCATCTATTGTTAATGGCGCCAACTGAAAGTAAGCCAATAATTCGGCACTGATCAACAAATAATACATGGATTTTGCGAACTTGCATTTTAATTCGGTTTTATTTAATATTTTTATTAAAAAAAAAAATGGCAGATGAAATTTAAAACTTTAAAACAGTGCTTCTATTTCGATCTTATGTGCACCAATGTTCGTGCTGCCAACTCATTAAATTCAGTATCAACACGATTGTTTCATTTGTGGAATTGCATTAATTCAAGCAGCCCTTTATTATGTATGTATGTATAAAAAAGATATTAAACACTTCTTCGTTCACAGGAACAAAACAACAACAACAACGCGATCTTGCTCGCACTTACGCACTAGCAAAAGCGAACACAAAAACAAATGACATGACTCTCTTTGCAGTCGAGTCAAACTTTTGCTCTCTGGCTCTCTTTCAGTGCTCACGCTAATTTATTTTTTTAAAAAGCTTGCCGGTGGAATCATAGACTAAAAATACCCAGATAAATCTGTAATAAAAATTTCTGATTTCTTATAAAAATTTCAAGTCTCTGGGACATGTGGTTTGGTGAAGGCAGTGATATAACAGTCAGTCAGTGAGGACAAAGCATTTTATATTTTATATATAGATTAAATCTTTAATCTCAATCTCAGTAATAAGTACAAACTTAACCCTTCATTGTAAGTACTTTAAGAAGTTTGCTGCTTAGTCTTGTTCCGATTGCAGTTGGAAGGACTTCAGTATCATTCACACCTATCATGGGTTGTGTGTGATTAACAAGTGTGGGAAATTCGTTGGCCATTTCTGATGGAATGGTGTGCTTATGTTCAATTTTTGATTCCTTTGGAAGATGTGTCTTCTTAAGTGCTTCATATTCCCCAGATTGCTTAGATAGTATCGGTGCCATGGTCGTAGATTGATCCTTCCCTAGATCATCTAATGGAGCAGCCATTGTGATATTGTTTCTTTGATTGTCATTTGGGATATTGATCGACTTTGCCTCTAAGGACAACAATCCTAGAAGAACGGCGAAGATAATCTGTAGTAAGGAAATAGCTTTTGTTAATATCTGCTTCATAGTTGATTTCACAAGCCAATACTTACGATCAATTGCATTGTTGCTGACTTACTGTTTAGTAATCCCACATCGCTGTTAGTTTTATACTCAACTCAACTTAGTTATAAATGCGAGAAATTACCCATTGATCTTAGTGGGATTATTGTAATTGCTCTCAACTAAACGAGTTATCTGAGAGCAGATTAATTGATTGTGTTTGTTTGGGAAAAGTGGAATAATTTACTGGTTGCTATTAATATTAATTTCAAGTCCAAGTAAATAGCAATCAAAGCTATATGTTGTAATCGATACAAATTTCCAAATTTCGATTTATATAATTACCAATATTACGCTCCAAATATGATTTTAATATTCACATAAACTAGTATTGTAAAACAAGTTAGTACAAGGCGAATTCGAACTTTAATGAATGAAATATTGTGAGACAGTGAATATAAATTAGAATATATAAAATAGTCTTGGTGTTTTTTTTTTTTAGTGTTTTATTGAGATATCCTTAAGTGTGATGTTGGTTATTTGAGAATCAGCCATCAAAACAATTTATAAATTAATTTAAATTAGATTATACAGTTGAAATATTAAAACTTAAAGTTAGTCTTTGGCTTAGCAGAATAAATCTAACATCCTTATTGCTTTTAGTTTTTTAAAGATTAGGCTAGAATCTTCAGTAATTTTGCCGAAAGGCGATTTACTGGCTCCACTGGATATCGTTGGCCTGCATTAAGAGTAGAATGCAGAAAGAGGTAATCCAACTTGGTGTAGTCGATGAACTGGCTGCTATCAAGTATTACTTCTTGATTGATCCCTAAGTATTCCTTGGGGTAATTCTTGAAGCTCTTGGGATTTTTGTGGGGTTTACTTTTCACAAGTTGTACTGTTTTACTTAAGTTTTCTTGGCGTGCAAATGTTTTCTAAGTCTCTATTACAACTCGGCTCCGGCTTTTATACTCTCGTCGAGAGTCGAGTGCATTTACAGTGCCACACGACAAGCACACGTCAGTGGGGCGTTTTAGTTGTGCGGAATTTTCCCAGCACACTTGTAGCGGTTATTTCAAAAAAGTCACCGATTCGAGCCATTAACTGCCATAATTTATCACTATATTTAGCACATTGAGTCAACTTCACATCACTTATTTATGGTCATCAGACCAATTAGGCATGCAAAATTGGTCGATTTTATGACGTTAGTTAATAATTAATGATTCATCCAAAACTGCCCATCACATGGAAAAACTTCTTGAAAAACACAGAAAGAGGCCTATAGGATCCATCTGATCTGTGGAAGATAAGAAATCTACGGTTTTGATTTATAGTTCTTTTTTTTACAAATAATATAGTGTAGGATAAAAATGTACCTGTCCATCCGATTCCAAATTCTGTACACTATATGAGTATATTTGAAGAAATCTGAAGTTGATATTGCAAAATATTATATCAAGTCTTTATGATTATATTTAAGAGCATCACCGCGTCGTCAGTAACCGACCAAAACTTGATTATTGAATAGCCTATTGTAGTATATATTGATTTGTGATTAATTCAAATTCGAATGAACTGAAATATTTATCATCAAGCAATTTAACATATTTTTATAAAATTAAGTTTAAAAAAATTTACACATATTTTCATAATTTATAAAAACAATGATTAATTTTTGATCAATTTGATATCGATTTGAGAAACTTTAACGTCGTTCTATAAGTGATCCTAAAAGGATATACCCTCACTGATCTTAATATGATACGAGAATGTAGAGAATGTGAAACACTTTGGAAATTGTTTGAAAATATTATGGAGAGGGGATAAATTTGAGGAATTACTTTCGAAAAAAATGATTTTTTAGTTATATTTTAATTTATTGCTTAGTTTTTAATGTCGCAATTTACACTCACAATGACAGTAATGTAAACATTAGAATATTTTTTGATTTTGTCGTTTGTGTTATGCGAAAGAAACTCACGTGTGTCCCCTCTTCAAAATTATTTATTTTCAGACAAATAGTAAAGTGTTTTACGCATCTGCCAAGCCAAAAATTCAGAAATCTCTATAGAAAATACCAAAATACAAAGAATAAACAGATAAGAGCGAAGGCTCCTCGTATGATAATTGTTGATTGTTGATTGTTGATTGAGTCGTAACTGCGTAACTCGTAGAACTACCAAGTCTACTACCACTACTACTACCACTGCTCTGCCAAAAAACAATACACGGTGTGGGCTTTTCTGTACCGCTGTGCCGCGGCAGCCCCTGTAGCTACCATGGGCGCCAACGTCTCGCAGCTGGAGCGCGAAATTGGCTCCGATCTGTTTCCGGCCAATGAGCATTATTTCGGGCTGGTTAACTTTGGAAACACCTGCTATAGCAACTCGGTGCTGCAGGCCCTCTACTTCTGCAAGCCATTTCGCGAGAAGGTACTCGAGTACAAGGCGAAGAATAAGAGGCCCAAGGAGACGCTGCTCTCGTGCCTCGCCGATCTATTCTATAGCATTGCCACGCAGAAGAAGAAAGTTGGCTCGATTGCGCCAAAGAAGTTTATAACGCGACTGCGCAAGGAGAAGGAGGAGTTTGACAATTATATGCAGCAGGATGCCCATGAGTTTCTCAACTTTCTAATCAATCACATCAACGAGATCATTTTGGCCGAACGCAACACCGGCGGCAACACAGGCGGCAAGGCGGCAAATGGTGCTGCCTCGAATAGTAGTGCCGCTAATGTCAGCAACATCAACACGAATAGCAACACAACCGCAACGACAACGAAGTCAAACTCCACTTCAAACTCCTCGAATTCAACATCGACATCAACGTCCAATTCGACGGCAACCAATGGCAACTGGACGGGCTCCTTGAGTGCCACCACAAGTGTCCTCGACGGCAACGGAGGTCTCACGGCGACGACCACGCCTATAACCCAGACGAATGGGGCGAACACGCAACCCACTTGGGTGCACGAGATCTTCCAGGGTATTCTCACGTCGGAGACCCGCTGCCTCAACTGCGAGACGGTGAGCAGCAAGGATGAGAATTTCTTTGATCTGCAGGTGGATGTGGATCAGAATACATCCATAACGCATTGCTTGCGATGCTTCAGCAACACGGAGACACTTTGCTCGGACAACAAGTTCAAGTGTGACAACTGTTGCAGCTACCAGGAGGCACAGAAACGCATGCGGGTCAAGAAGCTGCCCATGATCCTGGCGCTGCATCTGAAGCGATTCAAGTATATGGAGCAATTTAATCGACACATCAAGGTGTCGCATCGTGTTGTCTTTCCGCTTGAACTGCGGCTATTCAACACCTCGGACGATGCCGTCAATCCGGATCGACTCTACGATCTGACTGCCGTGGTTATTCACTGCGGTTCGGGTCCAAATCGTGGCCATTACATTAGCATTGTGAAGAGTCACGGACTCTGGCTGCTCTTCGATGACGATATGGTTGATAAGATCGAGGCCTCGACCATTGAAGACTTCTATGGCCTTACCTCGGACATCCACAAGTCATCGGAAACTGGCTACATATTGTTTTATCAATCACGCGATTGCGCTGCATAGATTGCGTCTTTAATGATGATGATTATCCTTTGCATAGGTTTTAAGTTTAAAGTTTTTAATTTGCAAACCATAATTCCAATTAACTCAACCCGAAATGTTATTTTAAGATATTCTTCATACGACCATTATTCATTATGCAATAAACTATGCTAAAAGATCAATTCATCATTTTGCACTAGGTCAGTATTATCATTGCTTGGGGGCTTGTCTGTCCGACTCATGCGGAATTTTTCACAGTCAGACAGCTCGACTTTAATCCACTTAATAATACTATTAACTAAGCAGTTGACAGGTTTTTACACTTCAATAGAATTATTTCCAGGTACTAAAGGTGCTGACGGTGTTGACGGTGCTACGGTCCACTTAATAATACTATTAACTAAGCAGTTGACAGGTTTTTACACTTCAATAGAATTATTTCCAGGTACTAAAGGTGCTGACGGTGTTGACGGTGCTACGTGTACCTCTTTGGGTGGTCCATTCCGTCTTTCCATAGTTCCATAGTTATTTCACCAGCTTGAGTCACTAATGTGACATTGATATCGAGCTTATCGCACGACCCAGGCAACTGGTTGATAATGCCACTTAATACATCAAACTATAGCTTATAGATCGATCTTATATGCAAACCACATTCAATAGCAGCCACAATGAGTCGCATCATCGAACATTTCAACAGTATGTATAATTATTATGGAAATTCTTATCAACAATTAAAATAGCAAACAATGTGTGGAGCAGCAAAATGTCGCAAGTTCGGTTAGAATAATTAAATAATTAGCATTTTGCACAGTAAACTGATCAATTGAGTTTATGCAATTTCAATTCGTGAGTCTCTCGTAACGCAAATTGAAATAAATTAAATTATACTTATTTCGCCTCAATTGAAATTGGCATTAGCTTTCGCTAATTGAATATACATATATAACTTTTCTTCTTTTGATGAATTTCATGTGTTGTTTAGTCTTCAAATCTCCCATGACAAATCCGATGTCAAAATTTAAAAAGATGTTGGCATAAACTGGTTGAAAATCTGTTGAAATATTTGGAAGTTTTGTTATGTTTTTGTCTGCGATTTGAAAAGTCATTGGAAATGCCTACGAATTAGTTGATGTGCACTGAGAAAAATACATACAAACTGTATATCTTTTTCTAGTTTTAAATTGTATATATTTTAAATGTGTGTACATTTATGCTGCTGCTTTTCTCGCAGTGTGCATATATGTATGCATATTTGTCACTAAATGACAATCGATGTTGCAGTTGCAGACATGTGTTGCCAGTTGGGTTTGTTGCCTGTCATGTTGTTGAGTCGCTTCGTCGCCTCCCGTCCCCCATCCCTATGCGTTGGTCTCGCAGCGCGTTCGGTTGATTAGGTTTATCTTATGGCCCGGGTAGACTATTCCGCATTCACGACTTTACGAGTATAAGTATGAGTATGAGTATGAGTATGGGTACTCGTCTGTACAGGGTACATACTCGTAAGTACCCGGTTATTACGCACTTTTCAGATGTCGGCGGATGGCAAATGACTTTCACTTTGATGCGAGTGAGAAAAAGTTTGCGCAATTTCTTCATGTGAAATATGTTGGGTATTTTCTGTGGCATGTGGCATATGTGGCATACTTCAGATCGGTTCGCTACAGTATCGACAATATGCTAGTTGACAAGTGACATATTGTTGTTGGACTGCGACATGTGTCTGTCCTCGAAGGACAGCAGGAACATGTCAGGCGCTGAAGCATTGCAACATTGTAACATTGCAACATTTTCTACAGTCGCCGACCTCCAACTGACAAGTACAGAGTACAGATCTAACATAAACATGTATGTATGATCAGATTTGGTTTAATTGAGGCGTGGCAGCTGTTGCCGCTATCGAAGGCGTAATTTGGTAGGGAAATTGATTACTTGTTTTTAAGAAATGTAAACAGAGCCATCGATTTAACAACACGCCCTTAATTAGCTTGTTGCCACATGTGGTGCTGTCTGCTGGGGCACTGCACCCTTTTGCCCGATCGCCTCATTGCCAAAGACATCATGGGAAAGAGGGGGGCAGAGGAATTCATTTCTCTTAGGCGCTGACATCATTACGATCCGTTACGATATTAAATATGTCATTAAATATCTCTCAAGTGCGCCTGTCACCATAAAAATATTTAAGAGCAAAACGCATTAGTTCATTTATCATCCAACTTGTGACGGTAACTTGAAACCGTCGACATTTATTGTTAGAGTTATTTATAAATTTAATGTCCATCGGGTCAATTCCAGCTTCTTATCATTTCCAACCACTTGAACAAAGTTTAAAGCAAATTATTAAAATTAAAGTTGAGAATAAACTTGGAATTTAATTTAATATCATATGTGTAATATATTTAATAGTCTCATTTTGTAATGAAGTACAATCCATTGCGTTGTTTAAATTACACGAGTTACCACAAATGGAAGTATTTCTGTGCTTGCGAGATTTCCTCCTGGGGATTTGTGAAATCTTTGACCCACCGCAAACACAACCGAATGCGGTGACTGACGTTGCACGGTCTCCGTTTGCCGTTTGCCACTTTTGTTTACTTCAGCAATTTATTTTTGTGCGAGGCAATTAAAAGAAAAAAAAACAGTAGCAAGTAGGAGGCCAAAAACACAACCTCCGCTTTGCATCAGAAGCCGAGGGTGGTCGACAAAATTTGTGCGATAATTTGACTTTGTTCTGTCGCGATAGGGAAATGGAAATGAAAATGAAAATGAATTTGCCAGAGATGACTGTGAAATGCAACCGATGAGTCATACAGTTGGGGAAAACAAAACTCGATTACATATAAGGCGCCAAGACGATAAATATGTCTGACTAAACCGCGGTGCAACTTTAAGTTTCATTATTTACTTAAAGTATTTACGGCATAAAGTTACACTAATAAATATAACTTGATAAATTTGTCGATTTGACAAGTTTTCGAAATAAATTTCGAGCAGCACCTAAAAGCATACTTTAAAATTTAATATTTTCCATTTGATATTTACTCGCTATAATGTTACTCGTTGCCTTCGGATGTTTTTCAATTGTTAACGTAAATAAGATGCCAGCTCTCGTTATTGTCTAGCTGTTGTGTCTGTGTATGTCCATAATTTACATGCATATATACATATACAAGTACATATATATATCAATTTATGGATTATGAAAGTGACCTCACCCTGGGAGCCCACCCAGTACTTAGATGTTGTTGCTGATAGATGGGAAAGAGATACCAAAAGACAGAGCAAACACAATGCTGTATCTGTGAGATACTTTTGCTAGCCATCTCTTGAAGTGCTTTCCGTTATTATCATATGAAGAAAGAAGAGGGAAAACACTGAAGGAAGGTATTTAAATTCATATTCAATAGGTTGTTTCTGTAAGATTCTTTAGCTATCTGTGTAAACAAAAGTGTTGTTTTCCAACAAAAACTTATTTTTAATATTTATGCTCTTTACATATTTTTGTATTAATGCTGCTGCGAGAAAAGAAACAAACAAGAGTATTTATATGAATATATTATGACATATTGCTGATGTATCTGTGAGATATTCTCGAGGTAATCAAGCTGTTGCTCTCTCAAAGTCTTTCATATTAATGCTCTTTCAGTATGTCATTGTTATTGTTATTGTTTGAAGACAAAACTTATAGCATATACAAGAATATATATATTGTATCTGAGAGATACTTTTGCGCTACAGCAAGTATCGCTGTAAACAATCTGTTGCTCTCTCAACGTTTCAGTAGTGGTAATGTGTAATGTTATTCTCTTTGAGAATTTGGTTGCTTTTGTTGTTATTTAAATAACTTAAGTAGACTCACTGATAATGCCGCGCGAGGGTCTCGTTGTTTATTTAGTTCCCAATGACGTACAACTTTGAGTGCGAGTGCAAGTTCGTGTCTGCCATAATATTATGCCCTTATTGAGTTTCTTTTACAATTTATGCGCATTTGTAATTGTTTTATTGGAAAATGTCTGTCTTGGGTTTGCTTCCCATCATTAATGAGGCACTTGCACCCACTTGCACCCCCTTGTGCCCCAAGTGCCTCAGCTGCAGATGTTTATTGAGTCATGGCACGCGCACATGCGCATTATCAGATCACGATCTTCCATGTGCACGCTACAATGTGTTACAAGAGAGAATATCCTGCCGGAAGCCACTGACTGCACTCAATACACCCCCGACTTGTACTCCCTCTCCCTCTCTCTCTCTCTCCTCGCTCTCCATATCTCTATCTCATTCACATTCTCGCTGTCTGTGTGGCTCTGTGACCTGAATGAGGGTTCGGTTTGCCACTTGAACAAATGGTTTATCGTTTGCCTCATTAGTTTGGGGGAAAGCATAAATTTGAATCTGCAGTTCAAATCATATTCCGCTACAGTGGAGCATTGCTATAAAAACATATTAGTTCAACATGTGTGATATACACTGTACACTATACATACACAGTGTGTCAATAAATTATTTGGGCAACAGAGGAATTCTAGTATTTGGATCACATTCTTTTTATTTTTTTATAATAATTTAACTTTAAATCAAATAAAAACATTCTATGTTTTAACACATAATATAGTATATGTTATCTACAATGTATACTATACATATACAGTGATTTAATTAATGGTTAAAATTCAAATATATGGATTATTTAACTACTATAGATCTAGAAAATGAAGTTGAATGGTTGCCACAAAATAAATGTTGTGCTTACAATTACTTGACTAGCTGTATATTCGGTCTTTCTTTTGTTGCCTACAAAATGCAAAGAGAACAAAATGTTTTATAGTATTTGGGGTTAATTCTGTTGCACATTGTATAATCAAATCGAGTGCGCCTCACTCGCAGCGCATTTCGGCTGTAACTCTCCGTTGCCTCGGCACTTTTCGTTTGCCTTTTCACTGGGAGGCGCCCCAAGCACGCACACACACTCACACACACAGAGAGAAAGAGAGAGAGAGGGGTAGAGATTGCCACACATCGTCACAGCAGTCGTCGCTTTTTGTAGTCGTCGCTCGCTTGCATTATTTTTCATCATTTCAGTCTCCTTGGGATTGTGCTACCGTGAAAATGTGCGGCGCGTCGTGTACGCTTTGAAAACCGATTTTTATAATAGTATTTCAGTGTGTGCTCTTTCACAAAAATACACATATATATTTACATATGTATGCAGTTGCAGATACATTTGTTACTTTCGAGATATTCGCTATCCCTTAGGAATGTGCGTTGTGCTCTTAATCAAGTTAATATCAACGCAATACTTTAAGTGTGCGTGTGCGTGTGCCTGTGTGTGTGTGTGTGTGTAGGCGAACATCACGCCATTCCGGAATCTGTCATTATCCGCCAGATACTTCTTCAATTGGCATGCTAAAAAGTGACGAGTCTCGATGTTGCGTTCTGTGTGTTTGTGTGTGTCTGCCACTCATTCACTGTGTTAACAAAGGCCACTTTAACCCCTTATCTCAACGCTGTCGCCGGTTGACGAACTTCTCTCTTGATTACAAACTGTTTACTGTTCAAGTTAATCAAAAGAAATTTGTTGAATTTCAAATTTGTTGCGAGTTGCACTGCAGTCGGAAATGAGAAATGAGATCACCCGAGCTATTTACTATACTATGTACTAAATTTACTATTATTATTATCAAGCATATCTTCAAACTCGTGCCGTTTCCCTAGATGTCGGGGAGGTGTTTAAGCTTATTATCTTATCAGGTAGAAATCACAACTGTTGCCACTTTGATAAGTCGCATTTCGACATTTCTAGCATTGAATAGAAAAAGATTCTTTATTTTTTGCAGAGATGCTCAGATGACTTCCGCATTGAAAGGTTTCGTAATTGCAATTGCTAGAAAATAGATGCAGCAAACAACAGCAACATCAAATGAATCTGCAACTGCATCTGCAATTTAAAGATACTTTTGACTTCTACTTGCATCGATGCATACATTTTCTAGCTCGCTTATTTAATTGTGTCTGTCGTTTGGCAGCATTCAAAGAAAGAGAGCGCACGAGCGTTTGATAGAGTGAAAGAGAGCGCGTGCGAGAGAGAGAGAGAGAGGGGGAGAGAGTTGCAGCTGCAATGTAGGCCAACAAGTGCGTTGAACTAAAACGCAGCATGCCACACATTGTACTCTATAGAGCTTCCAATTTCGAGGCCTGACGTCAGCCAAAAACTAACTGAAAGTTCTGCAACTCAATAAACAAGCCACAGTGCACATGCCGCACGTTGCCTGCCACATTGTGCGTCACACTGCACACACTTTGGTCCAGAGTAAAAAGTTCAAAATGTGATTGAACTTCACGTGGCACATGTGGCAACATGCACACAATTTTAATTCCCAACTGCCGGTGTGCGTGTGTGTGTGTGTGTGTGTTGCATGCGTACCTTGAGACGCAATCCGTGCAACATCTATTTCCAGCCAAGGTGCAAAATGAATGCCAAATCAGTACAGTTCAGTTTGCAGTGCGTTTCGCCTGTTTATGATTACTTGCAACTCGCTGTGGCAGCCATTGAATTTATCGATTGAGTGCAAAGATGCTTCAAGTTGTTACCGTTGTCCATTCCCTGCTCTCTCCCTGTCTCTCTCTCTATCTATCGCTCTCTTTTTCGCTATTTCACGCGTTGTTCTTGGCAGACTGCCAGTTAGCTTAACCTCACACTTGCCACACACTCTTTTTGGCCATTGGCAGCCATTTTGCTGCTGCTGCTGCTACTTCTATTATTTTTATTATTATAGTTGCTGTTGTTGTGCTTGTGGTTGTTGCCACACACACATAATGAGGCACATTCGCAGGTCCTTGTTGCAAGCAGTTTTGCGTTTGCGCTCGCTTGAATCCTCCGAGTTCTACTCGATATTCCTTATTCGAGTATTTTCCTTGTCTTCACGGAACTTTCTCTGCTTCCTTTGTGTGGCAATTATGGGGCGTGTCTGTGGCACAGACGCGTCTTAGTGCCAAGTTCTTTTCCTTGAATTCAACCCCAAAGCACACGCAAGTCTGCAGCCTCTAGATGTATGCAAATATACTAGATATATTTGTATATATATTATATATATTCATGCTGATGTCACCCATCAAAAATGTCAAACACCTGGCGAATGCGACATTGAGTATACTCGTCTATATTCACATCTACACTCATGTGGCACTCATACGTTCTGAAAATGATCTAAATACATTTCAATTGCAAAGCCAAATATTGTGACAATTTATCAACAATAACGAACCTAGCCAAAGTATTTTAGTTTAATTTTAGCCGGTCGCAGAGACCAAGAGATTGGCTAAAACCACTTCGGTTTGTCGGTTGTGGCGACAACCTTGCCAAGGTTTTAACAAGGCGAAAAACCACTGCAACTGCAACTGTAACTGCCACTGATTTACATTTCCTTTTCCGGCAGTATATGTCTAATTTATGCAACTGAAAAGTGGACTAATGTCCCAAATTAAGCGCCTTCTAGCAGGTACAATCGATACACGCTAAGGTAAACTGTGGAAAATGCAATTAGAATCGATAAATATAATATGATAGATGAAACCTAAGCTCACAAGTTCTTTTAACATTTAAATTTATTCAGAAATTATTTTTATTACTGAAGTTAAAGTTCTCATCCCGTCCCGGTTAAGATATCCATCCTTTGTTTAGAGTTTAGAATGAAAAGTTACAATGAAAGCCCCAAATATAATTGATATTTTGTGTTTAGCTTAGGAAAACATTTCCAGGGACTGCAGATAACTCATAAATAAGTTTTATATGTTTTCTCGCTGGAACATGAAAGCGAAAATAAGTGTAAATACATATGCATCTGGATACGTATGTGGTTATGTGGATATATATTTATAAAACTTAACATTGTGACTGTACACACACACGTACACACACACACATACGCACAGGGCGATTGAGAGAGAAAACTTGCGCATAAAAGCAAAACAATATTTATAAATAGACGATTTAACGATGAAATCAAAATGAACAGTGCAGTGAAAAGCAAAACGATCGGCAACTAAAATAAAATGTGGAAACAATCAATGGAGTTTAACTCTTAAAAAAAGAAGAAAATACCAAAAATATAAATAACAATTGCCCGGAAAACGACGGGAACTTGGCAACAAGTAAAACAACAACAAGAACAACATTCAAATAATAAAAAAAGAGTTTCCAGCAGCAGCGTTAAGACTACGTTGGTCCAAAACAGTCAACGGGCCAAAAATAACAACAGCAGCGGCAGCGACAGAAGCAGCAGCAGCCAGCAACATTTGTTGCAGCAACATTTGATGGTCGCACTTGCAACTCGATGTTGTTGCTTTTGCTAGCATTCATCATGAGATACGTAGACATTTCCAAAGTGCAACGACGGCAACGCTGCACGGCCTGCGCCAATGCTGGTGTTGATTGCCCGCGCAACAGCGACAGCAACATCGATGGCAACGGCAACAACACGATCTGCTGGCAACATGTGACTGCCACTAGCAACAGCAGCAGCACCAGCAGCGGCTGCGATAGCAGTAGCTCCTCCAAGGAGAATTATTATGCGGCACAGCAGCAGCAACGACAGCAACCGCAGCAACAGCACCACAGCAACATTGGCTTGACACCACAGCAAGTGCAGCAGATACGTTATTATCAGCATATGCAGCAGCAACAGTTGCAATTGTTGCAGCAGCAGTTGTTGCAGCGACGCCGCCTACAGCAGCAACTTCGCGAACAGGGCGTGGTCCCGCCCAAGACAACAACAGCAACAACAACGTCGGCTGGATTGACATGCAATCAACAGTATTTAATGCAACAACGCTTGCAACAACAACAACAACAACAGCAACAATATGCTGTCAACAAAAATAGCAATGACAATGATTATTTAAACAACAACAATCGCAACAAAATCAACATCAATAATAATAATAATAATAATAATAATAATAATAATAATAATAATAATAATAATAATAATAATAATAATAATAATAATAATAATAATAATAATAATAATAATAACAGCAACGATGTTGTCCCAAATGTGACTCAAGGTACTTTCAAGTATTTTAACTTTCGTCTCTCATTTTTAGTCTTAAGCGTAAAGTAAATTTAAATTCGGGTAATTGTTTATTTATTCAATCCCTAACCCCTTTTCTGGCCTTTTTAAATATTTGTTCTGTCAAAGAGCTCAGTCAATATTGTCATTTGTTTTAGCTGCTGCCCTTTCCAACAAATTCAAATTGAGCTCATAATTGATGGCAATGAAAACCATTTAAATTTAACAACAAACTAAACTCTTCAACAAAACATGCCGTTCAAATACTTACTCTCATTTGAAATTATACACATTTGCATTCAAGTATGTTTTTATAATACTCCATTTAAATTACGATCACACCAAATTTTATCGGTGTTCAACATTTGTCCAAACTTATTCTCATTCTCTAATTCTCATTACTGCGATTGTCACACTGCGGAAAGCAGAGTTTGTTAGTTAGTGTAGTCGAAGAGAGAATACTCTGTTGTGAATATAATTGGTTATAAACCAGCTTTTTATACCTGTGAATTCTCAACGGATTTCAATTTCAATTTTACAATTGGAAAATTAAATTTTTTGTTCCTTACTTGCTTGTAAAACACGATACTTGTGAGTCTTTCAACTCCATTTTTATTCGATTCAAAAAAAACTCACAGTTGCAATTAACATCACAATTTTCTATATTTACTGTCGAAATTATTCTATAGAAAAATGTAATCATTTTATTGGTTTATTCCTTCAGGTACTTAAGTTGTCATAGATAACATTTCTATTTCGATTATATTTAATCAGAGCTATCTATAATATATATATTTAAGGTTAATATAAATAAATCGTTGATATTTTTTGATTGATCGTTTCTTGTATTTATAGAATACTAATCCGACATGTTCAACTTAGCTAAACATATTAATCGATAATTTATAGTGAAAGGAATCAACCGCTAAAATAAAATAAACTTACGAAAATAACTTTAAAGTTGTGGCAATAATTATTATGGCATAATCTTAAATTTGGTAGAATATATCAGAATAATATACACACATCTGAATATATATTTTTATACTAATTGAAATCTAAGAAAGTGAAAACTTTAAAGTTGCTCTGTTCTTTCTCTCTTTGTTTACACTGAAAGTTAATTATAAATTCTCGAGAGAATGGGTCTCGTTGTCAAACAAAATGTGAACAGACGTGGAGTCGATGGCAATGCAGTATTTTCAGTGAAAATTTGTTTATTTTGCGAGTATTTTGCTGCATTTTGGGGAAAGTTACCGACTCTTGACACGGCATATCCCCGTCAGTGACTAAACTTTAACCTTTAATGGGCAGCACAGTCAGTTGCATGTGCAACGCGATGTTGCAATGTCACAATGCAGCTATGAAACTATAAGAAATACCTGAAACTTGCTAAGATTGAGGTTTTTATGAGCTGATGGGTCGATGGGCCGTGCCAGATCCATCAGGTCTCCTCGTCGTCTGAGTCGTAAAAATCTCGTGGATATAACAATAATGCCTATAGCCTTGGGCCTGCTTCAGGTATAATGTGTGCTACTTTGGTGTCAGTTCTCCAACTTCGACATCATAAAAGTTAATTGAAACATTTCATGCTCCACAAATACTAAAGAAACTGTCACATTTAATGCTGCAAAATGTGCGGCACTCTAATTTCACTCTAATTTCAAGACATCTAGTAATTTTATTGGAATCTTGACAAGTTGACGGACTGCCCCAAATAATGAGGTAATTGACTTCAGATGGATGGGCCTATTTAAAAACAAGTTTGCATTATTATTCAATGTATCAACAATGTAATGAATCAAATATATACTTTTTATATTTTCTCTCTGTTCCCTCAATTGAACAAATTACATTTTAAAATCTAATTTAATGTCTAATTTTCTATTTGCAGGACTAAAACTTCGACGTGGCATGACAGAATTCTCAACAAATAACGACAACAACAACATCAGTAGCAGCAACAGAAACAGCAGCAATAACAACACCAACAACATTAAAATAAGCCATATCGAAAATCATTATACACCTCAAACTAAACCGCAACAAAGCTCACCCGTAATTCATCGACCATATAAGAAAAATAACCCCGCATCACATCCTCATCTGCTTTTAAACTTAGCCCAACAGCAGCAGCAGCAGCAACAGCAGCAACTGTTGCTAATCGGTGGTGGTAAGAAATACAACGGCAACACGGCTGCATACAACACAGTGTTGGCCAGCGTCAGCGGCCCCGGGTCGGCCCCTCAGTCCCCGCTGCATTACCGAAAGCCCCTCAATAGCCCCAACAATTCGCCGTTCACTGTTGCCGCCGCACATGCAACAACGGCAACGATCGCTGGCAAGCGTTATCAGCAACAACAGCTGAACGATCGCCTGTTGCAGCAGCAACACTTGCAACTTTGCCAGCAGCAGCAGCTGCAACAACTGCAACAACAACGGGATGAGGAGGATGTCAATGCTGCCGCCTCCGAGGAACTGAGCGAAGAGAGTCTCAAACAGAATGTTGCCATTGTGCTGAGCAACTTGGATCGCTATAACAGCGCCCTGCGCAGCATCATCTTGAATGAGCAGGTGAGCAACATCAGCAGCGTGAGCAACATCAACAGCATCAACAGCGTCAATAGCAACAGCAATAGTCTGTTCCTTGACGAGGATAGCTTTCTACGTAACCACGACTACGTGGAGGCGGACAACAATAACTGTGTGCGGGGCAACATGGCGGCAACAAATGTGGCAACGGTGGCAACGGTTGCAACACCCGAATCCGATTACAACAGCAATGCAACAACGCCCGGAGGTCGCAGCAATGAGCCTGTCCAGCAGCAGCAGCATGGGGTAGGTGGTATGCTTTGTGGTGTCATTGGTGGTGGTGGTGGTGTCAATGGTGGTGTCAATGGTGGTGGCAACGGTGGTGGCAACAATCTCAACTGTTCGCTGGCCTCTTCACAAGATTTTACTCACGACAATTCCGATTATCAGTGGTTCCTGGACTACGGCTATCGGGATTGTTGCGGCGGCTTGCAACGCAGCGTCCTCAGCTCGCTTTATTACGACGATTTGGCCATGAACTTGGATGCTAATCTGGCTGAGGCGGATATGGAGAGTTTCCGGACTGAGGACATACATTCGTTGTTGTCGCAGTTGCCAGCTTATTGTAAGAGTCTTGGCGGCGCCAACAGTCGCCTGCAACAGTCGCTGATATATCAGCAACAACAGCAGCAGCAACAGCAACAACAACAGCAGCAGCAGCAACAGCAACAACACAGCAATATGATGTACAACTTGCAACACAACATGTCGCAGACGTCGACAACATCAACCAATGAACTCATCGACAACTCGTTCTGCAAATCAGAGTTGCTCTTCTCCCCAGTTAAGGAATCGCTAATCTCAGTCGATTCCCTGGACATGGATGCGTATCCCGACGAGGGCGACATTATACTCACCTGCAACAAGGATAACTATACAATTGCCTTTGAAGGCAGCGTTCTATACTCCGACGACAGTTTCTATGGTAAGTGTTTATGTTATCAACTCAATTCTGCTATTAACAACTGTTGTGTTTTCCAACTTGAAGCGGAACCATGTGAGATCGCGACGAGAAACAAACAGAACTGCATCAATTTACACAGCAATCTGGAGGACATTGTGATGCGTAACAAGGGCCTGGAGTTATCCATGTCACGACAAGCCCAATCCTATCAGCTGCTCTGCGAGTCGCCCAACAAGGTCCAAAACAAACCTCAACTGCAGCGGTAAGTGTGAATACCCAACACACACTCACACACATTCCGAAAGAGATTGTTTTTTGGTTCTTCAGCTTTGCATTGCGGATATCTATTCCCCCTTCTCCATACTTGACCCTTCACTGTCCTCCAGCTTAATTCGACTGCATCAGTGAGGTCGTTTCAATTTAGTTCAATTAGCTTTCATTTAACTGGCAGACTCTGAAACTTGTCCGCTCATATGAGAAAGATTACAAGTTTCCCACTCTTCCCTAACTCTCCCTTCGTTGCCAAAGAGACTAGTTAGATTTATCCGACATTGCCAGTGCTTTTATAAACATAAATATGCGTTTGTCGTCGTTCTAATGAAACAGAACAGGTCCACAGAATTATCATCCCCAGATCGATTGAATGACTGTTTATATTTTCATGCAGAGCTTTTAGAAATAAATCCGAGGTTCGTAGAATTAATCCTTAACACCAAGGAATGGTATATATGAGTTAGTATTATTTATTTCGAGGATATATTACGAGCTGTTTTATTTTTATTGTTAATCTTCAGTCATAGCTTAAATCTTTGCACATAATTATTAATTTGATACAACAAAAGGTAGAATATTTGTAAGAATACATTTTCCTAATTTGTAGATTTGTTAAGTCCAGATGTTATTCAATAAATTAGGAATTAGGATCGAAGAAATGTACTTTCAATACTTTCCAGCATCAATGGCTTAAGATATTTGATTAGAGAGGATATATTATGATCTGTTTTATATTTATTGTTCAGTCATGGCTTAAATCGTTGCAGATAATTCTTAATTTGATACAGCAAAAGGTAGAAAATTTGTCAGAATACATTTTCCTAATTTGTAGATTTGTTAAGTCCAGATGTTATTCAATAAATTTGGAATTAGGATCGAAGAAATGTACTTTCAATACTTTCCAGCATCAATGGCTTAAGATAGTTGATTAGAGATACATAAGTCATAAATAAATCACATGAAAAACAAATGAGGATTAAAATAGTTGTGATTAAATGAATAGCAAAAAGTTTCCAAATTAACTTTTACTTCCACCAAAATATGAGTTGTTATTCATACCATTTTCAATATGATCGGTCTGTCAGTCAGTCAGTTGGTCAACAGATTCTGATCGATAGAGATTAACCGCAATAAAGGCACTGCAGATGCTGTCAGCCAAAAAACTAATCCTTGAAAATTTCCGCCAACAAAATCTGTAATGTAAAAACGCTCGATGTGTCTGCGGTTGTAAAGACGCTCGTTTTTCCTTGTCTCGCCCACTCGCAGGTATCCGTCGGGCAACAACAACAACGACGGCACGGAAACGATCACCATAACACGCCACATGCCGCAGTGCAGCGTGCGGAAGAGCAACAGTCTGCCGAATCTGCAGCGGGCAATTGCATTGAGTGAAAGTCTGCAAAAGCAACAGCAGCAGCAGCAGCAACGACAGAGGAAGGCGGAGAGGGAAGGAGACGGCGATCTGGAGCGGGAGGGGGTGGGGGAGCGGGATGAACTGAATGGGCAGGGAGAGGATCAGTCGGGACCATTGAATGTGTCGCAGGCCATCAGCACATCAACTATGGAATCGTGCACATCGCGTTCCCGCAACTTGTTGCCCATGTGCCAGATGCCCATCTCGATCAGTGTTTCCATATCAGAGCGTCTGCAGGAGGAGGAGGATCAGCAGTCGGAGCGGAACAAGGAGACGCTGAACACGCCGACGCCACCACAGCAACATCTTCAACAGCTGCAGCAGCAACATCATCAGCACCATCATCATCATAATTCGCATCGCCAGAAACATCGTTGCAGCTGCGCCTTGTCGTCGACCCAGGGAAGCCAGAACTTTTGCTCGGCAGCGTCGCAGGCGCACATCTCAGGATCCGCCTCGTCGGGCAACTCCAATCCGGCCGCCTTCAATCTAGTCAAGCTTTTTATTAAGCAGAAGAGCAGCAGCAGCAGCAGCACTTGTGCCCAGGAGGAGGCTCAGGCCTGTGCTCTAACCAGCATGGATGTCTCCTCTGGCTGCTGGCCCTCGAGTGATGCCGCCGGTTCGAGTTGCAGCAGCAGCTCCTTGGAGAAGCGTCTGCGCAAGAAGAGCATGAATGATTCGGGCAAGGGATCTGCTGTGAGTCGCCATGACGATGATGAGAACTACGAGGAAGCCGAAGCGGATGGAGGGGCATCATCGACACCCAAGCGACAGTTGCGCACTCGTTGTGATGCTGTATTCTATGACGACAACGCCAGTTCCAGCTCGACGGGATCCCTGACGGCCACCAATTCGCCGGCTCATCGTCGTCGCAGTGTTCCTCTGCGGAATCCCCAGCTCTATCAGGTTGCGGCGAACACACAGACTCAGATGTCGACGCAGTGCAGCCAGAATTCATCGGAGGCAAGCAACTCGGAGCAACTAACTCAAGTCCCCATGGGCGGCAAGTCACGTCGTACGATGTCGTGCGCCTCCAACTCGGATATGATTACGCGATCGATGCAAACGTCGTGCGGTTCTCTGAGCACCACACGGAGTAGCCTCAGCGAGAGGTATAAGTGTGTGCCACCCTCGTTCCTGGCCAAGCTGCACAATCTGGGCGAGCAACGGGAGGCGCCCATCTATGTTATCTATCCGAACTACGCGCTGCCCGATCTGGGCTTTGTCAAGACCAACACCAGCACCGAGGTGATCTTCTCCCCCTTCAACTACAAGATGACGCTGGATAATGCCGGCAACAGCTCTACGGGATCATTGAAGAAGCAGCGCAGCAGCCAGAGCATCAACGAGAGTGAAATGTTCAAGACATTGGACTATAAGCACATCTCCGACTGGCATTCCCTGGCGACGCTGCTGCCCATGGAGTATCGTCGTAGGTTGCAACACATTCCGGAGGTGCGACAGATTTCGGATCACTTGGATGCGGAACTGTCGCAGCGTCCACTCTTCTGTATGACGCCGCCCATTCGCCGCAACCGGCCGAATGTGTGTGATTGTGCCAAGAACTTGCAGCAGACCCAGTTGGATGAGGCGTCCAGCTCGGGATCTAGTCAGCCTCCTAGCTCTGGCTATCGGGGCTCTTCCACGCTGCTCACCGATTCCGAAATGGACGCCGATCCTCTCAAGCAAATGTATGTCTATCAGTATGAGCAGCAGCGCATGGACTCCGGTGTCGACAGTCGTCAGTGTGTGGGTCAAACTCCCCCGCATCCAATGCCTCGCAGCATTCTGCGTAAGGCAAACTCGACGCAGGCGCGTTCCAAGCGCAACTCCATGATCGAGGCGAAGCAGACGCATCAGCTGACCAAGCTGGAGAAGCGTCGAAGTTTGCAGGAGCCGCCCCACAATTACGCGCTCGGCTCCACGGACGAACTGGCCGAGGTCTTTGAGGAGGAAGAGCATGTGCCGCAGGCGCAGCCTGTGAAGCAGCGACTCTCTCGCAAGGATCTGGATGCACGGGCAAGGGCTGAGAACTTCCTCGCCTCATTGCCCCGTTCCGAGCTCAAGTATTATGCCGAGATTGCCTCCATTCTCGAGTCTTCCGGGGAGCAGGTGCAGTACGATGCGGCGGCACTGAAAAAGGAGGTGAGCCGTGTGCTCAGCCAGCAGAAGAAGGTGTCATTTAACGATGTTGCGGCTGCAACTGAATCCGAACTGCAACAGCAACAGCAACAGCAGCATGCCAAGCGCTTCTCGACACCGCCCAACTCACCAAACATTTCCATTGCGGCGCTGCAGCGACGCGAGACTCTGGACGTCCAGGAGCAGCGGAAGATTGAGAGCAATCGCTTTAAGCGCCTGCAGATCCAATGGGAACTCATGAGCAAAGAGTCCAGCATGCTCAAGGATCTCGCCAGCGAGCAGGCAACCAAGAGCGGAGGATCAACGCCCACGTCGACCAACTCGGGCAGCTCCAACTCGGCCCTGAAGTCGCGTATACCACGGCCAGTTAGCTATCCAGCGGGAAGGTAAGGAACTGAACTATATTTTTCGATTTTCATTATTAGAAATTCTTGATTTTTGGAAATGTGTTTGCTAAATTCAACTTTCGGTTTCTTTTCGGTTTCAACTTTCAACTTTATCATTTTGCATGATGTTTTTTGGTTTGATGCGGCCTTGACAGAAGTCCTCGGCCAAGTGCCACGCATCCCTCTCCTTCTGCGTCTTCGGCTCGTGCCACATCCACATCCAAGACTGACACAACAAAATGTCCAAATTCGCCCGCTAATCTTTCCTCCTCCCCACAAATCTGCAGAGTCAGCAGCGCACACGATGCAGTTAGCAGTGGCAAGTGCGGCACTCGTTCCCCCAGCCGCATCGTGCAACCGAAACGTTACAGTCTAGCCGGTCCGCCCACAACAGCAACAGCAGCCACAGCAGTAACGCCCACATCCGGACGAGCACGCACGCCAAGTCGAGGTGGCTCCACAGCAACAGCACCGAGTACTCCCAAGCGTCACAGTGTCACCCCATCGTCCAGGTGAGTGTGAATGAGTATTTCTTTTAGAATATCATTATTTATTTCCATTTGAATTCATTGCAGACCGACATCACGAGTGCGCTAGGTCTGGACCGTGGAAATGCAGTAATACCAATTGGCATTAGTCAGAGATCAGTAGATTAATCGATGGATCGATTAATCGGGATCCCACATTAAAATCCAAAACACAAAACACAAACATATTAACAAAGAACAATGAGACATTGTATAAAACTAGTTTAAGGCTTTGTGCGGCTCTTCTGCTTAGTTGCTGGCCTTGGCCCAAATAAAGTGATATCAACAACAAGCGTAGACATGTCTGAAAGAGACCGAAAGAAGGAGAGACAGAGAGAGAGAGAGAGAGAGAGATATAGACATCGATATGATGAAAAGAGAGCAAAAGAGAACAACCGGCCAGTGGTCAGTCGCAAGTGCTAGTATTTTTTGATTGATTTAAGTTGCAAAATGCGAACTGCAATAGCGGAAGGTAGTTAAATTTCCTTTTTATAATTATACAAACTGCAATTAAAGAAATCTTTTGATGTATATATATATACAAAAGCAAACCCACACACACTCACACAGACGAGCATACTTAAACGTTATTTCCATTAGCTAATCAAAGATACAGACATGAAAAATATATTTGGATATATATGACACACAAATTTATATAATATACGTATACTTAATATACATACGAGTATGAGTAAATACGATTACATCAGGATAACAACAACATCAACAGGAGCAAAGTGAAGAAATGATTAAGCAAATTAATTATATACATTTATATGCGAGAATACATCTGATGAGCTCAAACAAATGACTAGAGAATAATTAACGTCGCTGCGTATTATAATTTGCTACGATTGGGATAACCATCACAAATTTAATTTATAAAAATGGCCTTTAAATAGCGAAAAGCTTTGCGAATTGTTAACTTTTATGTTTGACATAGAAATGGATGTTTTAATTTGGTGTTTAATTGAGTTGTCGACATGGAAATTGATTTTTTAATTTGGTGTTTAATTGAGATTTTATGCTGAGACTTTTGGTTTTTTATTACCTGCTTTTGCTGCTTACTCTAAGTTCAAAGTGATTTCATACTGTACTATATACGTTAATCTATCACAATCTATCTTTACTCTATGATTTGTACTTTAAAACTTCCCATCTATCTATCTAACTATCTATCGATCTAGAAAAGAAACAAACTCTTGCTATTAATTACTGGAAGACATAATTTATACTTTAAGCTTAAAGTTAACCACTTTTGTATCCTTAATTGTATAGATATTTTTATTATTGTATATCTACCTATATACAAGCCTACACACACATATTGTATTGTATTTGCGGGTGAGTTGTATCACGATAAGGATATGCGGGAAATAATTATATATATACATATTAAACCAAAACAAAAATCAACAAATCAAACAACAAAAAATGTATAAAACACACAAAAAACCAAGAAAAATATTAATAAAGAAAAGTATTATCAAAATCAACAACACAAGTTTCAATTCATATATTATAGATAATCTGAAATATGTGGAGTGTAATTCGGTTCGCCTAGTATATTTGTTGTCGATAGAACAGGAATATTCAGCGATATTGAACCTACCTATAACTCGTAGAAATATCTATCTAATGTTTCTAAAGTATAACAGTTGTCTAGAGATATTAAGTAACCTTGAGAACAAGAGAATTAATTGTAAAATCCTAAGAAGAAGATTCTAATAGCCTCAAAAATTTCAATGGATTGGAAGTCGAGGAACATTTAAAACTAGGAAATAAATTCAGAAACTGATTACATACGAGTATCTACAAATATCTTAATTAGATTTCCGCTACTTCAATAATTTATGTACTTATTTTGAGTTGTTTCTTATTCTCTTTGCCGCGTGTATAGTTTCAGATATGTTATAATAACAACGTAAATCACATTCACTAATTTAGTTGTCAGATGGTTGACATCTCTGGAGGGTTACTGCGTAGTCAAAAGAATCTGAAATTGTATGCCATACCAAAATTCATTTTCAGTTATTTGGCTCTTCAATGTGTGTAAACTGTCTTAAATTTACAATATTAAGATGATTTCTATGATTAAGACTATTTATTGTACAGTTAAGAGTTTAAAGACCAACATTCAAATATATTGGTCTTACAATGAAGACGATTCTTTTTATACTTAGGTCTTTATTTCCCAATGCAAGTATAATTATTGGACCCTTATTCTTATCTGTGTAGAAACTAGTAACAGGGTTTGGAAAATAATTGATATACTATATTATAGTTTTGTTATTAAAGATTTAATAGCAATAGCCATATAATTAAATTTATACACATAAAATTTATACACATTTATGAACTGGAATTGTCATTGAAAATGATAATATTAAATATCATAGAAGTTATGTCAATCAGGTAAGCTACGTATGTAGTTATCTTTAAGAATTAATTAGATAATATTGTCAAAGGCAAAATTAAGGGCAACACTTTAATGCATTCGATAATATGAAATATTTTCCAAATAGTAAAGAACACTTGGCGCCGAAATAAAGCTTATAAATTTACAAACCGAATGCCTTGAAAGTTATTTAATTAATGCACACACACACTTACTCATACATGCACACACACATTAACACGCTCAGTGGCAAAGAGGCATATGGACAATTACAAGCACTGCAGGCAGACAGCTTTATTAAACTTGGCTGTAATTGCAACAATATGTGATGTTCTAGTTTCTCCTAGACTCCTAGAGAAATGTGTGTTTTCTCTGAATGTGTGTGTACGAGTGTGTGTACGAGTGTGAGTGCTTGTGTGCGTTTGCTTATATATTCCTAATTGAATAAAATAATGTAAACGAGCGAGCTTTGCCTTAAATAATAAGGCAAATTACGAGTGCGGAGAACTAGCGAATTCCCTGTAAACAGTAAATATTCAAAGTAAAATTTAAGTGTGCAAAGAATAAGAGTTGAGCTGTTTTTGTTGTCTATAATTTGATTAGAATACTTTCAAAAACTCAGTACTAACTGTGTCTTCGCTCCTTGTGTTTATTCTATGATATAGTCTTAACAATGCCTTCACTTTCGTTGGCTGCAGTTTATTCACCTTTTGGCTGATTTCTTAGTTGACTTTAGTAAAGTAACATGAGGAAGTTATTTCTGGAGTATGTCAAATTTATAACATATTTTATTTTCGAATAAGCTTTTCTCTGACGCGACAGTTTCCTTTTGTTGCTCTAGCCTACAAAATTGCAATAAATTTTTAATAGTTTACAGATAACTTTATTTTGTACATATTGAACATTTATATTTATACTTCTGTTAACTAATTACTAACTTAGCTTCAAGATCATCATTATCATTTACTTTTTTTAATTATATGCCATCTCATGGGCCATTGACTTGTAATTACTTTACATTTGATTTTCGTTTGAATTTGGTTTATTATAAAGCAGATTTCCGCGACAACTGTCACAATCGAACTCTACATCAACTATGCAGGTACGCAGTGTAAGTTCTACTAACCTCAACTACCTTGCTAATCTCCGTCATAATTACGCAGATCTATGTAGTTTTCTGTATTCTGAGCTGCTTGGCAGTTAGTTGCTTGAGTGCACCACAGTGGCCAGGTTCTGGATCCGGGGGCTATGGATTTGCTCCTTGGGGTGGAAATGGAAACTATGCTTCATCTTCTGCCAGTGCCAGTGCCGCAAGCAGCAGTGGCAGCTTTGGCAGCTTTGGCTATGCAAACGGCTATCCTGGATATGGTATTGGACGGCCGGGCTATGGTGGAGGATTTGCAGGAGGATATGGAGGAGGCTTCCAGCAGCAATACCAGCAGCAGTTCCAACATCAGTACAATCGCTATGGCCATTATGGCTTTGGATATCCATATGGTTATGGCAAATAAGACAAAACATGCGTGTGTTTGCGAATATTGAAATCATGTTGTTAACTGCTGGAAATTTCTGTTTTATTATGTTTATTTCTATTTGTCGGACTTTGAAGGTCAATAAAACGAAAATACCCAAATTAATGTGATGATTCAGTTGCATTGTTGACTACAGTTTTGGTTATTTAAATTAATCTAAATATATAAATGTTTATACTCAGCTCTTTCAAAAATCTAAACACGTGTGAAAAATTGGAAATAAAATGGGAAATAAATCACTTCCGTGTTTATTTAACTTAAATATGAGGTTGGAAATTCCCTAAATTGGTCTAGCTTATGTTGTCCATTCACACGTTTAACATTTTAACGGTTGACAAAATCAGCAGCTCTCACTTTACAGAGTTTGTGCCATATCCGATATTTTTTCTCTCAGTATCTTTGCCCCTATTTAAGTTAAAAACCAGAAATTTTCAGGGTCAATTTGAATGCATGAGACAAAGATGCCTGATGAAGTTCACACAGCAACAACAAGAGCCACAACTGAAACCACAATAAAGGTAAAACAAGATCTGGCCAAGAGGCGATTGCATAAGGGCAATGAAATAAAAAATAACTCACAAGAGAGATAAAAACTGATCGCTCGTCGTGATGTCGCTTCAATTGCAGACTTGCCGTGGTCCATGCAGGCCTCATACTTATAGATAAATCAGCGGAGAAATATTTGAACTTGAAGACTTTATAAAGTTTAACAATAAAAGTACAATAATAAAATAATAATATTAACGAGGCCATAAAATTTCAAGCACAGTCACAAATCAAATCAATAAACAGCGGATATCAAAGTTGTAAAACTCCATTTAAAATGCAAATAATTGTAAGTGACTAACTGTTAAAAGTGTGATTCAAATAGTTTATCAATGGACTAACTAATAAAATGTATTTGGATAAATGTAGAAAATAATACAAGTTCTATTTTTTTAGCGTCCACATCAAATGATTCTATTGCTGGGCATCTGTTTAGTGTTCCTGCTTCAAGACGTCAATGCCGGTAAACTGAAGCTCCTAGCCTTCAAGGGTCCCCATGCGGGCTTTGTTAAGTTGAAGGTGCGAACGCCTAAGCTGTTGGGTCTGAAACATGGCTTGGTTGGCGGAGGATTGGGTGGCGGCTTCAGTGCTGGATTCGGTGGTGGTGTAAACTTTGGTGGAGGTTTCGGCGGTTTTGGCGGTCATGGCGGTCATGGCGGTTATGGCGGCCACAGCAGCGGTTATGAACATCACGAAGAACATCACGAGAGTCACCACAGCAGCGGCGGCAGTTATGGAAGCTTTGGAGGAGGCGGCTTTGGCGGAGGTGGATTCGGTGGAAGTGGCTATGGAGGTGGAGGACTATGGGGCAAATAAGTTAAGGTCTCATTCGATAACTTAAGTCAAACCATAGACTTCTTTTCATTAGCATCATTATATATTTGTTATTTAGTTTTAAGTTCATATTGTAATAAAATTGCAATTGGTCTCTTTAATAATGAAAAAGTATGGAGAACATTTCAATTCCAGTGAAAGTGCTGCAATCGGAAATATAAAATCTACGCTCTTGGAAGTTGATCAAGGATTAATGACAAAAGTTAAATAGTTTATTTTTGGGTAAATTTCTGCTAATAGAAATTTTAAAAATATACTTCGCGCCGTTCACTAAAAATATGTTCAAATCTTTTACGCTAGATGGCACTTGTACACTTTGGTTAAAAGGAAATGACTCAAAGATGGCGCCACAAGGCAGCTGCTTGTAATAGATGAAAAGACACCAAGTTGCTGTAGGTTTCCGTAGTGTAGTGGTTATCACGTGTGCTTCACACGCACAAGGTCCCCGGTTCGAACCCGGGCGGGAACAATCTTTTGCTATTTTCTTTTTATATTTTTATTTGTAAATCTAATTTATATAATAGATAAAATTACTACAACTATTTTTAAAGTCTATTTTAGCGGCGTCTAAAACCGCCGCCGAAGCCGCCCAACCCGCCGCCAAAGCCGCCACCGTATGCACCACCTCCATAAGCTCCTCCATATGATGAATAGCTTTCATATCCACCATATCCACCGCCGTATCCTCCTCCGTAGCCACCAAAGCCGCCACCACCGAAGCCACCCTTCCAGCCATGTTTGAAAGGCACTGGAACCGGCACTGGATGAGGCACAGCAACTGGAACTGGAACGGGATGGGGAACTGGAATCGGCTGCGGGACTGGAACTGGCTGAGCGACAGGATACGGCAATGGATAGCCAACTCCATAACCACCTCCAAACTTTTTGCCGCCTCCTCCAACCCCATGTGCCTGGCTCAAGGCAACACAGAGCAGCATCATCAGTGCCGTGATGGATCCCTGAAACTGCATATCTTAACTGGGACAAATTGTAACGTTGACTTTGGAACTTACCGTGTTTAGCTTCATGCTATGGTGAACTTCTAATCATCGGCAGACGCGAGTTGTCACTTTTATAGCAATCTTTGTCACTTCCTGTATTTCCTTTTCGTAAAGAGTTCAAAGAACTTTTCGAAATAACATGAAAGCTAGCTTAACCAGTTTGTTATAGATTTGTATTTGGCTTAGTTAGTCGCAGCGACTAACGATAAAATCATAACAAATTGTGTGAAAAACATTGAATGCGTTCAAATCGAGAGTTTAAGGTCGACATCTAGTTCCGGGCCTATGTGGGCGTATTGTCTGAGAACTTGATATATAAACTGAAGCTTCTTCAAATTAAACAAACAGTCAAGATCAAGACAAAATACAAACATGATGAAAATTAGCTGCTCTGTAAGAATCTTTAATTGTTGGTCTAGTTGAAGCAAGTTCTCATCGATTATCTTACAGTTGTTGGTGCTGACTCTGCTCGGCAGCAGCTACGCTCAATATCAATATCCAGGAGCAGGTGGAGCAGGAAGTGGTGTTGGAGCTGCTGGACTTGGTGCTTCTCCCTCCTCAGCTGCCTCAGCTGGTGGTGTCGATAATCGCATCCTGGGTCTCGGCGGACTACTTGGTGGAGGTGGCGGGGGAGGCGGTGGTGGACCCTTCGGTGGGTTGTTCGGGAACCTCTTGGGAGGAATCTTAGGTGGTGGCAACACTGCACGCCCAGCATTTGGTCAATCCTATCCATCACCATTGCCAGTGCCGTCCTACGGAGGCGGTTACCCTGGAGGTTATGGTGGATATGGTGGTTATGGAGGATATGGCGGCGCTCTTGGCACAGGCTACGCTGGCGCCTATCCTGGCAACTTCGGTGGCGGCTATGGTCCTGGTTATGGCGGCAACTATTATGGCTAAACTAGTTAATGGCTTTCCGAAAGGACTTAGAAAGTATTATTTAATTGAATTACGTATGTTATCAATTTGTAGCTATAGTTTTGTTGAGCATTAAAATTACACCACATAAACATTTAAAGTCCAGAGCGTATAACTTGTTGATAGTTTGGCATCTGTGCTGCATCAGGGGATGTAGCTCAGATGGTAGAGCGCTCGCTTAGCATGTGAGAGGTACGGGGATCGATGCCCCGCATCTCCAGTTAAAATTTTTTTAAAGAAATAAATGATTTTACTCAATGCATTGTATTTATTTTTGACATTATAAATGACAGCTGATTTAAATTATATCAATTATATTTTTTAGTTGCAAACATTACAGTGGTGAGTATAACAATCAAATTATTGAAAAGTATATTCTGAAAAATACTCTTAACGTCATTAATTCTCCCAAATGAAAGTTGTACATTTAGTTGCATGAGCGCTATATGTGATATATCGAGAAAGATCATGTGGCATGTGATCAGTAGCGAGAAGACCGCACAGAAGACCATCAGCCCTAGACGTCCGATGAGTGACAGTAGAAAGAGACAAACCTGAATTGTGCCCGCGGAGCATTCGCAGGCCAGGCAGATGGGCGAGGATAACTAGAAAAGAATAATCATGAATACTGCGTTGCTCCAGATGAATGGATGACTTGTTGGGATCTCTTTCAAGTGTTGCGGATCACAGTGTAGGGAATTGCCAAAAGCAATGACTATTCCCAATAGTCCCATATTGGCAAGGTTTGGTACGTAAGTTGCATTTTATCATATCTATCATCGAACTAAGTCTAGCTATTACTTCTTTCATATCATAGATTCACAGCCATGGACGCAATTGCAAGGCATTTGCTCGGACACTTTTACTTGTTTGAAATGAGTTCTCTATGTGTTATTTGCTTAGTAGTATAACACAGTTAACGGCCTGACATCTGACGTGCGGCTCAATGGTCTAGGGGTATGATTCTCGCTTTGGGTGCGAGAGGTCCCGGGTTCAAATCCCGGTTGAGCCCTGAGTAGTTTTTTTTTTATTACTACAACTTTATTTCTTTATTTGGCAGTTTCTTCAAATTTCGACAATAGTTTACAAAATTATTTTAAAATATTATAGATCTGGTTTATATACAAATGAATTTTTGAAAAAATTAAAAATAATTTCGACTGGAGATGCGGGGCATCGATCCCCGTACCTCTCACATGCTAAGCGAGCGCTCTACCATCTGAGCTACATCCCCGTTGTGACCTACCGCAACTATTGAGTCTTTTGTCAATCACATGGTGATTTATTAACATTTTAAAAGTGTGTGAAAAGATGCTTGAAATTAAATGTATTAATTATAAATAGAGTAAACATTATTTTCATATTAAGTATTCAACATTCTCAGTTTCCATAACAGATACATCCATTACAATTCGTTGTCATTTGCCGGACGGCTGCTTCAAACTCGATAAGAAATGAACGAAGGGTCGCTGACAACCCGAAAACTTGAATAAACTTATGCATTTAATTTCCGCTTCCGGTCAATGAAAGTTGCCAAAAAGAAAGCAAAACAACAACACCTGCTGAGCATGTGGATGTGGACTACAGACCTGGACATAAACTCGTACCACTTTAATGCTCCCATTGTTGTCATAGCACAAACACAAATAAACGTGCGGGCAATTGCATATGGAGAAGAGGAGCGAAATAACTGGAGAAATTGCTGCTGGATATGGATGCCGTCCCATTCCGTTACCAATTGCTCATCAGCCGTTACTATCTGGACTTTCACACTTGTGTTTATACAACTGTCACTCTCTTGGCGTTCTGGTATTTGTTTGGCCACGCCCCTCTCCCCCTCTCCGCCTGTTCGCCCATCGTGGAGCTCTATTATTATTTTCACAAGTTATATAAAAATAATAACAGAAGTGGACTGGGCTTGGGATTCGAATTGGGATTGGAAGAGGAGCTTTGAGCTGGGCGAAGCCGAGCGATCCAGTCATGGTCATCCATTATGCTGGCGGGCATTTATTTGCCAAACAATTCAACAGCGTGTTGGGTATCTGTCTGCTCCTTGGGCAGATTCGAGATTCAACCACTTCATCAGCATCCAGCATCCAGCATCAGCATCAGCATCTGCATCGGTATCCAGCCATGTCTGGAGCTATCTTATGTTTTATGATGGAATCAAAACAAATGCCAGCGTTTCACTTGCTTCTGATGAGTTTGTTTATGCAGATTGGTTTGGAGTTTTTCGGCGTTAATGGATAAATGTGTGTATGCATATGTGTGTATGCATATAAGTATGTATGCACACATACATATTTACACTCTTCTTCTCAGCACTTTTGCCCTCATTTCCATGCACATTTTTACACATAACCCTTTTAGTCCACATTTAAAATTCGACCTTAACAGCTCGAAGATTGAGTTTGTAACAAGAAAATATTATGGATGTCCAATAATCAGTTTCTTCACTCACTAAATATTATTTAAATTACATTTTAATTAATTTTGCATTCTCAAATCTGCATCTTGATTGATTTTGTACTGATTAACGCGTAAAATTGAAACAAATTTGTGAAACATCTGTTATTTTGTGTTTGAAACTTATGATAAAATAAGTTTTTCTTTAAATCAATGTGTATAATTAAACATAAATTATTTATTTATTTCCTTTTTAAATCTGAAACATTGAAAGATAAACTTTATAAGGTATTATTGAAATTAAATGTATATTTTTTTTAACAGTTAAGCTATTTTTAAGAGTATTTCAGTTTCATTCTTTGCTCTTTTAAGTTGATTTTCTTGTGCACATTTGGTTCGTTTTTTTGTTGCTCGCTTTTCAATTAAAATTGTATTGTTTTCTTTTACTTTGTCTGCTTTGTTTACTTAGGCGACGCTGCTTAGCCAAGGGCGCAGGACAACGGGTTTGAGCCACAACCAGGAACAGGAATTGGTCCAGTTCCGAATCCAAAACTGCTGCTGCTAACGCTTCCTTGAGGCGATGACGATGCCGATGGCAGCATGGGCGGAGGCAGTGGGGGAAGATGAGGTGGTAACAGGGGTTGGTGCGGGGGGTGAAGAAGGCGGAAGCGATGGTGGAGGGGGAATCAGAGGCATCGGCTGTCGAGCTGAACTAAAGAAACCAGGGCCATAAGGGGAAATGGGGGCAGAGCTGGCACTATTCTGATCCGTCTGATAGATGTAAACATTGCTGTTTCCCTGCGCTTGTTGTTGTTGCTGCTGCTGTTGTTGTTGCTGCAACGGCGAGCCATAGTAGGTGGGATAGAAGCCCGGCTGCGGTCCAATGACAGCCGGATTACAGCCAAAGGACGGACAGTTATAATAACCATTAATGGGAAAGACAGCGCCGGCATAAAGAGGAGCAGGATTATGGAAAGCTAACCAACGATCGCGCCAGCGTCTAAATAAAGTGCCCAGAAAGAAGAAAGAACGTCCATCGTAATGCTCCGGTGGCAGCTCCTCCTGCTCCTGATCCTGATCCTGATCCACATCCTGTTGCAAGTCCGCACAGCTGAGCGCCGAGAGAAGCAGCGTCAGCAGGAGAATCTGCCAAAAAATGGTTAGCAAGTTGTTGTTGTTGTTGTTGATCTTTTGCTGTCACTTACGAGTGTCGACATTTTGGCAACTGCGCGCTTTGAAGTCTCCCAGTGAACTGCTTCCAGAAGGCTCCAGATGTGCTTCAGTCGGAGGCACCACTTGAGATGAGTTTAATGAGGCCTGTAACCAAAGTCGTTGCTTCAGATCTTATAAATTGTAATAGTTGTCGCAGCCAAGCGTGCAACATGGTGCAACTCCTATATATGACACTTGAAGTTGCAAGCTTCATTTACAACTGAAACTGGTAAAACTTATTTTTTACCAAGCATCAAATATATATTTAGAAGCAAATTAATGTTGTAAATTAATATTATGTAATTAAAAATCATCCAATCATTTATTCTTGAAAAATATTTTAATTGAAAAATCGTTTTTTTATTTAAATTATAAATATAAATTTAAAAAACAAGTTACTATTAATTCAAGAACTGGAAATTATCTTAGTAATAGCCTTTATTGCAAGTATTCACATTAATTTGCCATAACATCTTCTATCGCTATTTCCCTCAATTTCTTGAAGTTCTTTTTGCTGCTAAGTTGACACTCCAAAGTAGGTTTAAAGTTCGATTTCTTCAGTTTCTCCGCTGGCAGCACGTGTCTGCCATTATTCATAAATGAATGAGAAGAACAACAGAAAAATAACTTGACTTTTGCTGCCTGATTCTGTTGGCCGCTTCGGAAAGCAGGTTAAAGGCAACAACAATGTTTTGAGTTATGAGCACTGCGTGCCAGGTGTACTAAAAACAGCACGAGTAAGAGAGCAAACAAAGAGGCTCTGCAGTTTAAATACCCTATAATAATAAATGTAAATATGCGAATTTCAAATTGTTAATTTTCACCTTTGCTAGCTGCTGTCATTGCTTTTGAAATTAATTGCAAAGCTATGTGTTGGTTTATCATGCATCATGGCTTATCATGCACTCATTAATCCTTGTTACAGGGTATAAGCAGGTGACAAGCATCAGTTGAATATTGTATCCTGTGTCTGGCAAAACAAAAACAAAAAGAAAAACAACCAAAAGCAAAACCAAAGGCTGTGAAAACTCACGCGCCGATGAAAATTTCGCACGTTTTTATGGCTCTGACCCCGGGGCGAATCTGAGAAATGGTTTCATAGATTAGCTGCTGCCCCAAAACACATGAAACAACTTTGATTTCAGCGGTTACTTTCACATTTAATTAAAAAAAATATGCAAAGTCAACAGAAAACTAAAACGAAATTACTTTACTTCCCCTCTTTCTCTCCCTCTCTATTTCTTTCTCTGATTTTTCGCTATTTCTCACTCGCTCTGGTTGCAGTGAACTTTTCATAAACTTTGTTGCCATAAAAACAATAAAAACCGCAATCCTCCCCAAACGTTGCCATTGTTATCGAAATAAGCAGCCAAAACTCAAACGGACAATGGTCGAGCGTCCTTTTTTACGACAAAGCTAAATCCGGCGGAACCACATAAATTATGTTAATGCTTATGGTATGTACACGCCCACCATGTGTGTGGGCAGACTGAGAGGAGAGTTCTGTCCAGGATAATCACAAAAATACACAGCAACACGACATTGTGTGCCCAAATGACATTTGTTTAGTCCTCTGCTTCTAACTCCTCACTCCTCACTCCTTACTCATGATGTCCGATAGTTTTTGTCCTCAATTGAGAAAATTGCTGACAATTGCTAAAAACTATTTGGTTTGAGTTTTGGTAGTGGACTTGGACTTGAGTTGGTGCTGAGACAGGACTACAAGGACTGCAGGCGTGGCAATTACATACAGCATCTGTCTGTGTTGTATTTTAGCCAGTGTTGTAAATGATATATGCGCAGTTCTAAAGGCAAAACAATTGAGCTTATGGTTCAGTGAAAAGGGGAGAGACTTAGAAGACCAAGTACCCTTACAGACTGATGAATTTTGGAAAAAATTACAAGATTCAATTTATCATTACGTACAACCCTTCATCTTGATAATACTTTCCTGGTTAGTAATATATATTTAAAAAAAGCGGAAAAAAATAGTTTTTATATTGCAAATGTCTCTATATCTGTAGTTTGTATTATAATCATAAAAAGCAAACATCTTATTACAACATTCAAACACATGTATAAACAGTATGTAATCAGTTATCAGTATAGTTTGTAAATATGTGTTTAAGTAGTGAGCTATTCGAGCCATTCAAGTTAACACGACTAGTTAGCAAAAGTCAAATAATAATGCTCATGAGGAAATTAGAAAAGGACATTGCTGTATCCGAGGATAAAAGGACGACACAGCAACCACATAAAAGGAAGGACATTGGAAATTAAATCCATAAAAATGATTATACGATATGACATGCATACTTATACATACATATAACTACGGGCACATAAAAGCATTGTGGACATTGTCAGAAGTTGAGGTTTACATATTATTTTAACCGTTGTGCTGATTATGTGGGATCTTCCCCCAACTGGAAATTATCTGGCCTGTGCGTTTGAGTATAAAAAGTAAAGATAAGCCAACGACAGCGAATAAATCGAAACAAATAAAGTTTCAACTGCGACTGTTGGCTAATTGCAGTCCACGTCCCCCAGAGAAATAATTGAAAGGACGTTGACGACGATATGTGATACATTTGCAGTCTCCATCTCCAGCCTCCCTCAACTGACCACTCAGTATCCATGCGACATGCTGTCGAACATATCCGTTGCTCAACGCCGTCGGCTTCCGTTATGCTGCAAGGATAGGACAATTGCAGGTGGCAATTGTGTGTGTGGCATGGTCGGTGTGGCATGGTGTGTGTGTGGGTTGACATAAACGATACATGTTGATGTCTAGAAAAGCGAATCCGTTGGCGATGCATGTGCTTATGGCATGCAAACTTTCTGTCGGCTGTCATCACTGCAGACGCACAAAACCAAAACGACGCCGAGCTTTGTTCTTGTTCAAAATGGGAAAGAGGCTGACAGCTGAATTCTAGATTTGTTCAGCTTACTTCATGCTTCTAAAATACAAATAGAAAAATTAAAAATCTTTTAGCGTCGACACAGCATCACAAATGCCATTCGAAGGCCCCGGCGAGATTCGAACTCACGATCTCCTGTTTACTAGACAGGCGCTTTAACCAACTAAGCCACGGCGCCCCTGTGAATGTACGCGGACTCTATACAACATTTTTTTTTTTTCAATAAGAAGATCACAATGACCTTTGAATTTATGTTCTTACCTTTCCATTATTTTAGATATCTATTTAATGAAAATAAATTATATTTAATGTTTCATAAATAAATTATTTTACAAATAATTTTAAAATGCAATATATGTTTTCATTGTAATAAATTAAATAAAATACTATTATTTATTATTTTTTTTCTGGGTTTTCCCCAATCCTTGCAATAAATGTTGGACCAATCGGTTTATCTTTATTAATTTTTTATATACCCCCAGAATATAATATAATATTTATATTTTTAATAATATTTATTTTATGAAAATAATTTTACTTAATATTAATAAATTTTTATTTTTAATGTAAATGTAAATTTTAAATGTCGGCTGCACATAGCCAGACAATAAATAAATAAAATTAAAAAAAAAATAAGATTTGACTAACACAACGAAGTGAATTTCTGAAAGAAAATAATATTTTAAAATGCAAAATGATACTTTGAGCTACCCCTTGTTAAGTAGCATAGGCCCCGGCGAGATTCGAACTCACGATCTCCTGTTTACTAGACAGGCGCTTTAACCAACTAAGCCACGGCGCCAATTGCGCGGCGTGTGCTTAAGAAACAATAAATCTTTCCATCATGAAACGAAAGCAAATGTGCACAATAATATTATTCGTAGATAAAAATTTTTATTATTTGTAATACGTATATAAAAATAACCTTAGTAAATATAAAAATTCTATAAATGTATTGTTTGAACATTTTATATGTACATAAGTAAGCTCTTGTATCGGTATATTTTTGTTATCCATTATTCTGCAAATAGCAGTGTGTAAATTAGCAGGGGACTTTTATTTAGTTAAAATGAGTTTCTTGCGAGTGATTTTCTTGCATTGGGAAGCACACACTAAGATATACTTATGAGCAAGCATTTGCATACATATATATTATTACTCAATACTTAGTCAGATTGTGGACGGGAATGTACCCAACTTATGATTTAAGGGGTATTTAAACCGGATCACAGCACTACCGACAATCAGAAAAGAAATCGTTCTTTCAGCATCAACAGCAACCAAAGTAAAACATTTGCAATGGACTGTCAAGCAAGCGGAAATCCAAAGACCGGAGCAGCATCTGTCACATGCGGAGTGATGACTGGAGATGAGCAGGCAAATGCACGGGCCGGAGTTTTTGCAACGACCAACAGCACTGCAGGACCCGTCACAAAAGGCGTGTATGGAGCAGTAAATGCGTAAGTGCAACAAATAATACTCGACAATACTAGAAATTAGAATAACACGACACACTTACATAACAGCAATGGCCATAGTCTGTCTGTGCAACATGGACACACGGAAGGATTGGGTTACAGCACAACTACCGCAGCACAGGCAAATCTATTCCAGAGTCAACAAGCAACCCTCAATGCCACCGCACACCACACTCATGCACGCACCCACGATCAGTTTGGAGGTGGACTCAATATGCAGACCGCTGGCGGACATTCAGCTGCTTTGGGAGTCAATCATATACCACAATTCAATATGACCACAATGCAAGCCAGTGGTCGAGCCAACCTATTGACATCTCCCAGTGGCAATCTCAATTTGGATGCCACAGCAAATGCTACACGCCACATGAGCGGCCCGTTTCGAGGCAAATCCGACTTTGGGGGAGGACTTAACTTGAATTATAGATTCTAACAAGAGTTAAAGGTATTATACACATAAATGAACAAAATTATATGAATTAATCGCTACAAATTAAATAAATAAATTCATTAATAAATAAATGCATTAAAAACATTTAACACAATATCATTGGAAGAATTCTAGATTAGTCTTGCATTTATCTAGATATTTCAATATGAGATTAACCCTTCTGTGGACTCATAATTTGTTTTAAAAATTTTTGTAAAAAAATAGGTTTTTTTTTAAATTTGTGTCGCTAGTTCTTACAAAATGGATGTCAACCTTCAATTGACATTATTTTCAGTAGGCACATTTGATGGTTATTGATAGACATATACAGCAGTATATTTTGAGCTATGTGTTAATGCGCTAAATTACCTCGCTAAAATAAATTTTGATTGCAAACTTTGTGATGTACTATGTTATTAAAAATATCTATTGCATGTACAAAAGTCGATTCATCAATGTCTCTGAACAATCAAATTTATAATTAGATCCTAGCATGTGATATCCGAGTCAGATTGACAGCTATATAAGCATGTCAACAGAGTAAATCTAACTGTATTCATCTGATATTGGGAACATCAGTATAATGGGTTTCGTCCAAAAAGTTTCAGGAATACTTCTGTATCTTTGTGTTAGCTGTGTCAGCTGTACTCCAGCGGTAAGCTTATCTCAAAAGGATATTTCATATCTAATATCGTCCTAAAAATAGCGAGTTTGGAAGTTTGAAATACTTTCCGTAAATGCAACATCATCGGATGAAAATCTACTTAAATTGAGCCTACAAGTTAATCGGATCTCATTTGATGAATCGAGCATTTCGGGAACTTTTGTATTAAATTATGATGCTGATGAAACAACTTTGGTAAGTAGGAAAGTAGTTGAAACAGTTTATAAGAAACTATATTTTAATTTCACACAGGTGGAAGTGACTTTTCTAAGTAGCATCAGCGGCAGAGAAAATGACTATCATGAGCAACCCTACAAAATTCCAAAGCAGCCTTTAACAGAATTCATGGATACCTATTACAAAGACTTTGCGTTATCAAATTTGGCGCAATGTACGAATTTTCCGAAAATGGTAGGGAAATTTGTACCGCCATTCCCAAGGAACACCTACATATTAAATAATTGTAAGCTCACTGGCGATGGATTTCCCGATGTTGTACCTTTGGGGTACTATAAAATGGTAGTGCAGATAACTGGACCAGTTAAGATCAATGTTGTAGCATGTTCAAAGATAACAGCAAAATATGTTTGATTGATAAGTTGCGAAATCCTGCAATATTCTTTCCATCAATTAGTTTAAAAAAGAGTTCTTTAAATTAAACTTCATTTTTTTAAGATACAGCCCGAAGACTTTAAAGTAGTATAAACAACGTTTTTTTTTTATCAAATTTCATCTCAAAGGAAATGAATAAAAAATTTGAAAGAAACTAGTAATATACATATTAATTAAAATCAAAAATTTTGAAATGCGGAAGATCTATATTTTACACATTTCCCTATAAAAGAAAATATATGCCAAAATGTACACAACGGAATGTACGGAAAATAACTCCCATGCACGAGTTCAAGATATATTTATTTTGTAGGTTTAATAAAATAGACGAAATTAATTGAGAAGTATTTTTCACATCACCGGAAAACATATAAAATAATATATTGAATAAAATACGTAAAAATTAATGTATTTATAATTATTACATGTTGCAAATAAGTGTTCTCTATAATTTATCTATCTATCATCTATCATCAATATTGAAAACAACTTGTGGCTTTTTTTTTGAAGGATTTTATATTTGTGACTTTCCGATATTCTATCTCTGGGATATTATAAAAATCTGCAGCAGATAAGTAGCCCAGTTGACGTCGAACTTGTCATCAATGATAAGTTGACAGCAATATTGATTTGATTGATTAGACAACTACTTCAATCGACCTTCTTAAAAATTATTATCATCTATGAGTTTCAATAACATGTCTTTGTTCTTTAAAATACCCACACATATTAACGGAAAACAGTTTTCTTGACATAATGAGCATGATTATTTCAACAGATTAAGATCTTCACAATTGTTAATGCAGCTCCTGTGAACAGATATTTGACTTTAACTCATATATGGTAAAAGACTTGAACAATAAGGACATGTCTAATGCGAATATTTTAATGGATAAAAAGGAATCTTATAATGATTTTGAAGTTGCGGAAAATAGACAACGCTATTTAAGAAGTATACAAATCTTTATATAAAAAATGCATTGTACTGACTGACTGACTGATATATCACAGCCATGGCCAAACCACAAGTCCTACAGACTTGAATTTTTTATTTAAAAATTAGAAAAAATTTTTTGAGATTCGTATGGGTATTTTCATTTCTTAATTCCACCTGCAAGCTATTTTAAAGAATAAAAAACATTAATTTAAATTGCATTAAATGCAAGCTCGCTAAGCAAGCATTAAAAACGTTCAAATCGTGTGTACGCATACATACAAAATTTTAGTGTGAGCAACTGAAAGAGAGCCAGAGAGCAAGAGTGACATGCCATTTGTTTTTGTGTTCGCTTTCGCAAGTGCGTAAGTGTGAGCAAGATCGTGAATGTTGTTGTTGTTATGTTCCTGTGAACGAAAAAAGTGATTTCTATTGCGTTCTTTGTCATACATACAAAATAAAGGGCTGCTTGAATTAACTCAACTCTACATATGAAACATTCGTGTTGATACTAAATTGAATGAGTTGGCAGCGCGCACATAAGTGCACATAAGATTATAATAGAAACACTTTTTTAAAGTTTCATCTGCAATTTATTTTTTAAAATAAACAATATTAATTTAAATCAAACTAAAAAGGCATATTCGCAAAATCCATGTACTATTTGCCGATCCGTGCCGAATTATGGGCGTATTGTCAGTTGGCGCCACTAACAATAGATGGCGACACTAGGTTGAAAAGGGCGACAAGTGAAAATATGCATTTTACCTCTTTGGTGGTGTGATTTGTTTTAAGAATGTTTTGTAAAAAAAAGAGCTTTTTTTAAATTTGCGTCGCTAGTTTTTACAAAATGGATGTCAACCTTCAATTGACATTATTTTCAGTAGGCACATTTGATGGTTACTGATAGACATATTCAGCAGTATATTTTTAACTATGTGTTAATGCGCAAAATTACCTAGCTAAAATAAATTTAGATCGCAAACTTTGTGATGTACTATGTTATTAAAAATATCTATTGCATGTACAAAAGTCGATTCATCAATGTCTCTGAACAATCTAATTTATAATTAGATCCTAGCATGTGATATCCGAGTCAGATTGACAGCTATATAAGCATGTCAACAGAGTAAATCTAACTGTATTCATCTGATATTGGGAACATCAGTATAATGGGTTTCGTCCAAAAAGTTTCAGGAATACTTCTGTATCTTTGTGTTAGCTGTGTCAGCTGTACTCCAGCGGTAAGCTTATCTCAAAAGGATATTTCATATCTAATATCGTCCTAAAAATAGCGACTTTGGAAGCTTGAAATACTTTCCGTAAATGCAACATCATCGGATGAAAATCTACTTAAAGTGAGTCTACAAGTTAATCGGATCTCATTTGATGAATCGAGCATTTCGGGAACTTTTGTATTAAATTATGATGCTGATGAATCAACTTTGGTAAGTAGGAAGTAGTTGAAACAGTTTATAAGAAACTATATTTTAATTTCACACAGGTGGAAGTGACTTTTCTACATAGCATCAGCGGCAGAGAAAACGACTATCATGAGCTACCCTACAAAATTCCAAAGCAGCCTTTAACAGAATTCATGGATACCTATTACAATGACTTTGCGTTATCAAATTTGGCGCAATGTACGAATTTTCCGAAAATGGTAGGGAAATTTGTACCACCATTCCCAAGGAACACCTACATATTAAATAATTGTAAGCTCACTGGCGATGGATTTCCCGATGTTGTACCTTTGGGGTACTATAAACTGGTAGTGCAGATAAGTGGACCAGTTAAGATCGATGTTGTAGGATGTACAAAGGTGTTAGCAAAATATATTTGATTGATAAGTCCTGATTGCGAAATCCTGCAAAAATGTCTTCCATCAACTAGTTAAAAAAAGTTTTATTTTAAATCAAATTTCATCTCAAGAGAATTGAAAACAAAATTTGAAAGATACTAGTAATATATTAATTAAAAATTAATCAAAAATTTCGGAGTGCGGAAGATCTATATTTTACACATTTCCCTATAAAAGAAAAGATATGTCAAAATGTACACACGGAAAATAACTTCCATGCACGAGTTTCAGGTACACATATATTTATTTTGCAAGTTTAATAAAATAGACGAAATTAATTGATATGTATTTTTCTCACCATCGGAAAACATATAAAATAATATATTGAATTCACTACATAATAATTAATTTATTTGTAATTGTTACATGTTGCATTTAAGTTTCCTCTCGATATTTAAAGTAAAAACTATCATCAATATTAAAAACAACTTGTATTGTGTAAATTCGAATGTCTATAATTTTGTATTCGTTGCATGCCAATTTGTGGTTCGCCAACCACCTGCAACATCCTTGTACAGTCTTCTGTCTACTTCTACTCGTAATGTGCCCCAGCGCAACGTTAAGTGCCATAAAAATAATTCAAAATAAATTGCTTTACATAAAAATTGGTTCGCATTTCAAGCAAGGGGAAAATGGGCAACTGTTCTATAAGGTGTATAATTTGGTCATAATAATGCGCATCATGAAAACTCAACACAAACACACACATAGATTCACATAGACTGGCTGGGTTATTAATTTTAGCATCGGATTTAGCCCCAGTCGCCGACGTAATACATAAATAACGTCGTTTTATACGAAATACTTTGCATATTTTCAGGCGCCACACAACTAAGCCATAAAAATGACACGATTTCGTAGACGGAAAAGTCAAGAAGCCCGTCGAGTCATGTCAGCTGGGGATTTTTGGCGAAGCGACAGGTAAATTTTCACTCTGATTGGCCACAATGAAAGATGCCAAGTCAATATTATTGGCCAAGTAGATTCGGTGAGTCTGCATAACAAATGCCCTGTAATGATATCTAATCCGGCTAATAATCGGCTTGGCATTTTGTACAGACAACAACTTCAAGATAAATATGTTTTAAACACCTTTGAACTGACTAAGAAATGAAGGAAAAATATGGCTTGGAAAAGAGCAAATATATTTTCATTTAAGTTTAAATGCGGTAAAGCATAATTAATTAATAAAATCGAACAGACGTGTACATATTATTTGTAGATAACAAATTTTATTTAATTATATTTGCATTTTGTTATTATGTCAAATATATAATATATTTAATAAAAGCAGAAGGCAGACCATTAAGAAATGTGAATAGTATTGTAGCATGCGATATTTGAGTCAAATTCTTAGATATATATGGTAAGAACGACATACGTGTATGATATTAGGTATTCCAATGTTGATCAATGCTTGAATTTGAATTAAGGGAAATTTGTCCCTTTTTTTGAAGGATTTAATATTTGTGACTTACCGATATTCTACCTCTGGGGTATTATAAAAGTCTGGTGCACATAAGTGGACTATTTGACGTCGAACCTGTCATCAACGTTAACTTGACAGCAAAATTGATTTGATTGATTAGACAACTACTCCAATCCACTTCCTTAATAATGATAATCATCTATGAGTTTCAATTAGATGTCTTTGAATTACATTTCAGTCTGAAATTTAAATCACCGAGACTTTGTTAAAAATCAGCGCTGTTCCTTTAAATACCCACACATATTACATGAAAAGTTTTCTTGAAATAATGAAGCTACATTTAATTTGCTTCATTATCAACTACCTAATTAACGTACGTGTATGGCTCGATTTAAAATAATTATTCATTTTCCCATGATTATTTCTACAGACTAAGATGTTAACAATTGTTAATGCAGCTCCTGTGAACAGATATGGGACTTTAACTGAAATAAAAGACGACTTGAAAAATACGGACATGTCTAATGCGAATATTTTGATGGATAAAGAGGAATCTGATGAAGATCTTGAAGTTGCGGAAAATAGACAACGCTATGTAAAAGGTATACAAATGTTTGATAAACCTTTACATCGCGGAAGTTCTTCAAACATGATAACAAAGCAAACCACAAGAAAGATGAGTAATATAAAAAATAACAATATTAAGAATACAAGTTTAAAATTTCCCGTTCCCAAGGCAGGTAATATAAATACCAAAAGATTAACAAGAAATAATATTGTATATTTGATATTAATTCCATACAAAACGAATAGCTAACACATTTGAAGCTTCAAAAGATCCACAGCCAGGCCGAAAAGCAGGTAATTTTACTAAAATGATAAGCATTTTTACAATACTAATAATTGGCTTGAAAAGGCAACGTCGAACTGACCATTTCGATACCGAGATACAATACCGATATTATGGGCAACTGGGTATATAATCCCTGGGGCGTAACCTTTGGCGATCTTTTTCGGGATACCCGCTTCAATTTTGGGGGACACTATACCGTTCCGCGGATGTATGTCGATTCGATGCCTTGGGAAAATTACTATCCATATACGTACGTCAATCAATCAATTAATATAATTCAGATTCAACGATTAATCATCAATATATTCTACATAACATTTAGAGGTAAACTAAGCACAGTGTGCATTGGAAAAACTTCGCCCTATAATGAGCCCCCGATTATGAATTGGTTGAGTCCACATATGTACAGTAAAATTCGAAGCATAAGATTTATGAAAGACCTCCGACAAAGTCTTTATGACGAGGGACATCCTGATGAGTGTCATACCTCAGAATATGTAACATTCTTTGGCTATATAAACTGCGCAATATTGCGGAATCAGCGGTTGGAGTACTTGATTCCCTTTTATCCGAGGCACCAAAATATACCTGCACACTATGAATAATAATATTGATTTAAATTTAAATGTGTTAGTGCGATGCATAACTTAGTTAAAATGATATTAGATTAGTCTGCATGTTTAGGATGTTCTGTTAAAATATATTGCATGTTCAAAAGTAGATTTGTCGATGTTGAACACCACTTGCTTCTGGTATAGATCAATCTAAGATTGATCTTAATACAATCTTAATTATAATTAGATGCTAGCATGTGATATCCGAGTCGGATTGTCAGCTATATAAGCACGTTAAAAGTGTTAATCCAACTGTACTAATTTAAAATCGGGAACATCAGTCAAATGATTGTATATGTATTGCAAGGATAAGTTTATCCATTAAATTAGCGAGCTTAGAAGATAGAGGCTACAAGTAAATCGGATCTCAATCGAGTATTTCTGTTACATTTGAATTAGAGAACGATGATGATAAAACAACTTTGGTAAGTAGTATCGTAGTTGGTATAGCTTATGAGAAACCATGTTAAATTTAACTCGTTTTTTTTTTAATACACTTCAGAGCTATAATGCCTTCGGAAGAGTGTGAATAGTAAAAGTTCTATAACAATGCTTACCACACATTTCCCTTCCAAAAGGGAATATTCAAAAGTGTCTTCAGTGGATGAGAGATATGCATATCAACCACTTTTTCTATAAGCTCAAGTAAACAACCATTTCCATGACAACCTTTTTGCTAACAACCGAAGTAACCTTTGAATAAGCATGACACGAATGTGATTACTCGAAACAAATATTAGATGTATTTAACTTGTTCCCGAGGAATGAAGAACAGCACAAATGGATTTCTCGTATTGTGAATTTCCGAGCACTGTGTCCGTTGACACCTTCCAGGCCTATTTCAATCCCACGGATGTCAAGCTGCCCAAAGCCAACAGTAAATCATTGAACCAGATCCAAGCCGAACCGAGCAGCGAATGCCAAGTAAATGAAGCGAAAAGTCTGCGACATCTTGTACTCGATGCCATCGTCAGCAATTGGAGCGGTAAGGAAGAAGCATTGAATTGAGAGGAGAAGAGAGCAGAGGAGAAGAGAGCAGAGGAGATGAGATAAGAATTATTTGACTATTGAAGATACTCGTCTTGTTGCCAGAGTTGCCGCTCTACCGCCAGCTGCGAAGGCGAGAGGACCGTAACTATATACTCAGTCAGCTTGATACGCAGTTGCCGCTGCAGTTGCTCAGCTCTCACATCCGGGATGATTTCTTCTGGAGACGTTGCTATGAGTTGCGTTGGCGTTTGGCGCCGCTGCAGGCTCGGGGCATGGAAAGGCGCTGGATTAACATTTACATGGAGCGACATGTGCAGGAGTTTATTGAAAATATGCAAACCGGCGACTACGAACACGATGGCAATGTGCAGACCGCCTTGGACATCTGTGCGGCATACATAAATCAATTGGAGATAAATCTCCTTCAGCCCGCACCATCCGACAGTGAGAGCAATGGTGAGTGAGTTACCGATTACCGATACTAAAGGCTGATACGAATGCTTGAATACCCTTCACATCGATAAGTATTAATTATAATTTATACATATGTATATTAAATACGTATATATCATGATCTGCTTTCGTTATCTACAAGCAATTTGCATCATGTTATAACCGACTAAATATACTCTACTTATATTTTGGTTTCATTTTCATTTTTCTCTAGCCAATCTTTTAGTTTACAAAATGTGTATATTTACAAATGTCATTTAATAATTTGATTTACATTTTATACTCAAAAATTATTTTGTGGCTGGGCAATAAATCTATATATATAAAATGCTTTGTCCTCACTGACTGACTGACTGACTGACTGACTGATATATCACAGTAATGGCGAAACCACAAGTCCTAGAGACTTGAAGTTTTTTTTAAAAAATCAGAAAAAAAATTTCCAGATTTGTATGGGTATTTTAATTTTCTAATTTCACCTGCAACCTATTTTAAAAAATAAAAAAACATTATTAAAAAGGCGTTAAATGCACGCTCGCTAAGCAAGCATTGAAAACGTTCAATGCGTGTGTACGCATACATACACAATTTTAGCGTGAGCAACTGAAAGAGAGCCAGAGAACAACAGTTAGACTCGACTTCAAACAGAGCCATGGCATTTGTTTTTGTGTTCGCTTTTGCATGTGCGTAGTGCGAGCCAAATCGCCAATGTTGTTGTTGTTTTGTTTCTGTGAACGAAGAAGTGACTTATACTGCGTTCTTTGTCATACATAAGTGTGTACATATGAATCGGCTGCTGTGAGAATTGACGACAATGCTTTACTCATTCGTTGCTGCCCCTTAAGTTTTGTATGTAGTCTGTGATACCCTGTACCAATAAAATGTTTTATTAAGAAATTTATACATTAAAAAAATTGTTTTTATTTATAAAACAGCCCATTACACTTATTATATAGCCTTTCTTTATGAATTTGTTAAATTTACGGTGTTTTACCTTCAAAAATATTGAAGGCAATAACGTTTAAAGCGTAAAGGGTATTTCATAGTAGTAGGCATTTTCTTAGACACTTTTGGTTGTATGAAATTAACTGTCTGTGGGTTATTTGCTCACTAATATAACATAAAATCAGCTCTTTTAAGTTTTCACCTGCATTTTTGAAAATAAAAAATATTTATTAAAGCGAATTAATAATGCATGTTCGCAAAATCTATGTACTATTTGTCAATCCGTAAAGCATTACGGGCTTATTGTTAGATGGCGCCACCTCTTTAGTGGTCTGCAAATGACGAAATAATTTAAATAATAATATTTCTGATACTTTAAGTGGGGATCTGCGTCCGAGCAAAGCAAGGACGCAAAAGCGAGCCCACTAGTAAAGTAATAAAGTAACAAATAATAGGAAGAAGCAAAACAGATGATACACTCAGCTAGGCACAGGGTGGCTAACAGTCTAGCACACTTGACCTTTCAAGGCCTTGTAGAACATTTGCGAAATAATTGCTTTTCAAGTAGAGTATAATGGGTCAACCCAATCACAGACCACATTCCGCTTGATTACCTGCTGAGCAATCTGCCGGACTTACGGCGACTGCGGCTGAGCTACAGTACGAAGACAGCAGGCATCAATTACCAAAAAGGCTGCAATCAGTTAACACCACGAGACATTCTGCTTTTGGCCAAGGGACTTAGCCAATGCCACGAGTTGCGTACGTTTTGGTAAGCGAACAACCATAAACTATATTTATGCTCTGGGTCTATAGTTTTATCGTTTGTATCTTAGCCTACATAATACAAAGCTGGCGGCATATCAGTTGAAATTGTTGGCTCACAGCCTGGACAAGGGATGTCACCATCTGAAGGAGTTATCTTTGCTGCATTGTGCCGTGGGAGATGTTGGAATCCGCAGCTTTCTCGAGGCATGCGGCAAGGAGTCGTTTTCTACACTCACTGTGCTTGATCTGACCAACAATAGAATCAGTTAACAAATAATGTGAAATATTTTATTATTTAAATGTTAATTGTTGAATTTACATGCAGCTGAGGAAGGCGCCTACACACTCAGTCGCACCTTGAGGCACGTGCCCCTGCAGCGTCTTGTGTTGCGTCTGAATCCAATTCAAAGCGATGGAGCCGCTGCCATTTTTCATACCCTGCAACTGATGCCGATTCGGGCACTCAACCTGGGCAGCTGTGGCATCAGTGAAACCATTACAAAGCTCTTCATGATGTTAATATGCCAGCACAAAACATTGTGCAACATTGATCTATCCAATAACTGTCTGGGCGAGGTGAGTTCGAGTAGTTATTGAGCGTTCGTTTCTTACATTTATAATTATCTTTTTAAGAACTTTGGCAAGCATCTGCTCAAGGTAATTCACTGCAATAAAATTCTGGAAGAATTGGATCTACGTAATACGGGACTTTGCTTAGACATGCGACGCAAGTTTCGTGAGTTTCTTCTGAAGAATGCGGAACGTAAGAAACACGAAGCCTTTAAGCAACAACAACGCATTAAATTCAATTCTATGGTCAAGATATAAATATATAAATAAATAAATCAGTGCATGATAAAGATAGTTGTGATTCAGTGTATCTAATTTAAAATATATTTTCAATCACTTGTGGAATATTATGAAAATGCAATACGTTAAAATACCAGAGCATTTTCCTCTTTACTTTATACGGTCCTCTCAATGTTATCTGATTTTAAAAACTAGCAGCACCTACATTAAATATCCGAGGAACAATTAAATGTAGCTGAAGTATAAAACAAGGAGTGAAGCTGAAAGCTTGAAGCTCCATCGGGAAACTTTCATTAACCCTCGACCTTGTTGACTTAGTCGAACAAAAACAATGCTTACCCCAACCAAATGCCAAATGCCAAATACCCAAGACCCAAAACACATTTAACACTCAAGCAGCCTTTTTCTGATGGCTTTTGGTAACAACAACAACAACAACAATAACAACAACATCAAACTGAGTGGCGCTCAGCGAAATACTTGAAAACAAGTGGGAAAAAGGTAAAAAGTTGTTGAAAAAATAAATAAAAAGAAAACTCTATTGACCGTTTTTGTTTTTGCACTTGTTGTTTTTGCTATTTTTCGGTTAGTTTGTTGTTGCTGTGGCACGCAAAGTGTAAAAAATGTGTTTGTGCTGTTTTAATGGTTAATGGTTCACCTTGAAGTATTTGCCTGAACATTAATTAGAATAATTTCCATAAGCTTTGTTGTAGTTGCTCACAGTAGTTGAACAATTTAAATTTCCAATATTCGTAATTTTAAGTTCATTTACTCAAATTCTTGTATATAATTCTTCAAGATAGAAATTTAGCTAGCTAAAATAAGTGGAAGATCTTTAAATCATAACGGATTTCACATCTAAATATCAGACAGTGTAGATGCAATTTTGTTGCTATTTTTCAATTAAAATCAAGCTGTGTTTTTGTCTGCGGCAGCTTCTATTAATTTTTTTGTACATTGTTTCGACCATTTTGTGTTTATTTAGGTCCTTGTTTTGTTTATCTGCGCAAATTAAAGGGAACAGCGACAAAAATACAACAAGTCTCAGATAAATAATAATTTTCTCTCATGCATTTACATACATATAGTATGTATCTAGATACTATAATGGGGTTTTGAGTTGCTATGTAGATTCAGACTGGGAATCGAGTAAAAAATTAAATATATAACACGTTTTTAGAAAGTGAGGAACAAAACATTAAATTTTTCAATTCTGATACAGAATAATATATGAGGCCAAATTATGTTGTTGTTCTGTGTACTTACTATAAAACTAAACAGTAGCATCTGCCTCCAATTCTTATCACGCCACTTTTCTCTCATTTCCTATCTCTACTTCGTACTCTCTTTGTCTCTTAGCTCCATGGTATAGTGAATATATTTAACACTCATAAATCTTCGATGGATACAGTTTTGTAACTTATAAAGCAACAAAACACTAACAAATGCGAAAGTATAAAATGCATAAGACAAAAGAGAAATTTGAAATGCATTGAAAGAGAAAAGAGCTGAAAACACAGAAAACATAATCTAGTTTCTAGAGTTTTGAATCTAGATACTTACACTGAACCATGTCTCTCAAAATAGTAAGAATAATGTGTAACAAACACGTCAAAATATATATTCATTTTAAATAATGTAAAGCTTTACCAATTCTTTACACAATCAGAAATAAATTAGTAGATTAATAGTCAAATATTTTGGAAAGCAAATCCCAATTTAATTGTATTTAGATGCGAGTGTGGGTATCACTAATGGGCGTGGCAATTTGAAATATGCCTTAAAGCGCAGCACGATATTCTGACAGTTATCATAATTATTTATGAGAAGACTTTTGTTTTCGTTTCTAACTTTTTTTTGTTATGGACAAATTGGTAGGGTCAAAAGGGTTTAATGCGCCAAATGGCCAAGCCAAACTTTTCAAATTAAATTAAAAGCATGCCAAAAGGGAAAAGACAAAACAAATTTGATGAGTCAGCTGCGTGTTGAGAAACTGCAGCGTTTAAAAGTCAATAAATCAGCGGCCAAATGATAAGGGTTAAAGAAAAATTATATTATGCCTATAATTAATAAAAAGAAGATAAAAACAGAAAGCAAATTTGACTGTAAACTGACATGCAAAAGATGCTGCGTTTAAATAGACATAAAGAAATTGTTTAAGCCAGTTAAAGTCATACAAAAAGTATATTTAATTGTTGAATATTTAAAAATAATTATACATGCTGAATCTACAAATAAGTTTCGGAGTTCCGACAGCTTAAGTTTCATTTAAAAATATTCCATATCATGTGCGGCTCAATGGTCTAGGGGTATGATTCTCGCTTTGGGTGCGAGAGGTCCCGGGTTCAAATCCCGGTTGAGCCCGGCTTTAATATTTTTTGGCTTCTCATTTTACTACTTCTTTTGTTGCTTTACCAAAAAGTAAATAATAATTTTATACCAACGCTGACAATGTGACTTTATTGCCTATACAATAGATAAAAATTCAATTCAGGATTTTGTTACCCTGTCTGACTTGACATTTTTATGATTATTTCACTCCTTTTGCTGTTGTTTGCTCAGTGACAAATTTGCATATCCCCAGCGTGTAAATGGATGTGTGTGTGTGTGTGTGTGTGTGTGTGGTTACATATGACAGCCTTGGGAATTTCCAATACCAAAGACGCAATCTCAATGCCAATCGTATGATGTGAGAATTGCTACAAACGCCTGTTGTTATTGTTATTGTTGATGCTGTTGATGTTGCTGTTGTTTTTTTCTTCATCGTTGTCTAAACAATAAAGAATAATCGCCTTGGCTTGTGGATGTTGTCGCTATGTGTCTGAGTGTCTTCGCCTCTTTCCCTGGCTCAGAAGTTTGTTTAAGCATCGACTTGCCTCGTTTTATTGCTTGTAATTTGCATGCAAGTTACGCTTTGGCCAACTTTCTTTCGTCTTGTTATAGCCGACTTAAAGGCGCTTAAATGGCGCATACGATGCATGGATGAGTTGTCATCTGAACTGCGAGGCGGCTAAGTGCAAAGTTTCTTTTGGTCATAAACATAAATAAGTAATGTGTTGTTTATATTAGGACGTCGTTAAATGAAAAGTATACAACTCTATTCGGTTCGATTGGGTGAAAAGCAAAAATCAGAAGGTATTCAAATATAATAGGAAGTTTTTAAATGTTTGTTCCGAATTCCGATTTTACTTTAACTCTCACTTCAATTAAAGTTTATTTAAACACAAAAAAGGAGAATACTAGTATACGTTATGAAAATAAAGTTATTAAATTAATAGAATGCAAACTATACATTAACACGTCTCCATTTTCCTTAAATAGAACTGAATTTATAATAATTGCATTTTCCTCTCTTTAAAATCAAATTCAAATAAATCTTCTGTTTTATCATAAGTTTTAACAATATCAACACGGATTTCCATTCAGTTTTCGATCCATTTTGAAAATTAAGAGCATTTCAATAAGAATCGGAAAATAGAATAAATCTTTTATTTTTCCACTGTCACTGCGGATTAATCAGTAAACCTTTAGCCTTACCCATTTGGCCGAACAAAACGAGTATTTGCCAATCAATTGCCGCAAACACAAATTGTCCATTTTCCTGTCGCCTGCTGTCGCCGGTGCGGAAGGAATTTTAAAATTCAAATATAAAATAAAATGCCCAATTGAAATTGGTTACAATGAACATCCTCGACAGAGACTGACACATTCACAATGAACCCAAGACAACTTCAGGTTCAGCTGCTGCTGTTTTCATCTGGCAGGTAGAGAGAGAGAAAGAGCGATAGAAAGAGATGGAGAGGGGAGAGCAACCGCAGCAAATAATATTGAAAATCCGTAGACAATTGTGTACACATTTCAGCACTTGGCGGACCCGGGACTTAAGTTAGTCCGTTTCGGCTGATAATGAAAATCAAAATCAACTCAATTGGAATGGAGAGAAACTGTCCGAAATTTCGACTTTCGGTTTTCAGTTTTCATTTGCATGCATTTCGCCCAAATGGAAATTCTTTCACTTTGGCTTTTTAATAAAACAAAAAAGAATAAAATGGGAAGTGTACTGAAGTTGAAGCCGTCTCAGCAAAAATGCCAATTAAATGAGCAGCCACCAGCACAATGGAAATCTGAATCCGTCTCCTTCTCTGACTCATTAGCACAAATCATTGTCATGCATGCTGGCGCATAAAACATACTATATAGTATACCATATCAGGCTGATGACAACGAGGCCGCCAAGCAGCCAACAACAACAACAATAGCAACAAAAATATGCAGGCATTACAAATTATTAACATTATCCCGCAAAAGGAGAAGCAGTCTAAGGCCTAGATACATAATCCACTGTGGCTAAGCGCTACAAATGATATTGCCTTAACACCCAACGGGCCTGGCCAGCAACAAATTGCAACAGCATCAAAAAAGCAAGCAAAGTCCTGGCTGTGGTCATGCTGCTAAGTGGACAAATCTACCACAAATACGAAAATCACCCTCATTATGGCCAAAAACGTAAATTCCTCTGTGTTCACTCTGTGTGTCTGTTTGGGTTGGAGGTTTCTATTTTTTTTTGTTATCGCACTGACGACAAGACCACTGGGCATGTTAACAGACACTCCGTTAAATGGTCAGTCCGCACAACAGCAACAACAACAACAACAGGAATGGGAAGGGTGGGATATAGAGGCGACAATGTTCACAGTTGCTCCCCGCTGGACCGACGACCGACGACCGCTGTCAACGCGGCTGACACTAAAGTGGTTTAAGGCGATAAGACGCCCGAGGTTTGTACATAGGTTTATGCGAGGCCTCCACATTCAATTTGACTGTGAATTGTCCGACTGCTGACTGGTCACTGGTGACTGGTGACTGGTCTCTGGTGACTGGTCACTGGTGGCATTGTCAAATCTACGCCGCGCGAATCTCTCAGACACATTCGGAAGTGCCTCTGAATTCAGCATCTACATGTGTGTAGATTATTTTATGTTATTCGAGAATTAGTTAATTGTAAGAATATAAAATAATTTCTAGTAAATATTTCATTATCGAATTAGTTAAAATAATTTAAGTGGCATAGCACTCAAGTGTTATTAGTATTATTTGTCAAATAATACTTTTGATTAATTTTCGCATTTTAATTCTCTTGTTTTTTTACTTGACGGGTAAATGTTACATTACTTTCAATTATATTAATGTTAAATAAACATTTTATGTTAACATTGAACAAATTATATATGATCTCCTTTAGTGGGAATCATGCTCAGCTTTTTTAATGAATGCGTTATTTAGTATATAATATATTCATAGAGTCACGGAACACCAAGAAATTAATTTACTAAAAGAAATATATTGAAAAAAATAGGAATTGATATAAAAAGAGGACATTTCTTAGTCTTACTTACTAAAGTTTAACATGTCTGATAGGAGGATGCTATTAGTATCTGATTTATACACACACATTGGTTAACTTTTTTTAAAGGTATCCATGATGCTTAAACAAGTTTCTATTTCTGATTTGTAATTTTTGTATTTAGTAACTCTGTGTAAGTAAACATGTTATGTCAGTCCTATTTAGAATCTTATTGTCTTATTTACATCTCACTTATTTAATTGTACAAATCCTTAAACAGAAATCATGCATCTAAATACTATATCTTTAGGATTGTTATCCGGGAACTCAACTACACACTGCCATAAAATTCGCCTTAGTTTTTGCTGCTTTACTGAGATTTCTCCAGTCGATTTCGGGCAAATTTGAGAGCTACAACTACAATTGCTGAATTGGGAAACTCATTTGATGTGGCCATCCCGTTGCAATTTCCCGTTCCGATAGCACAACAGCTAACTGTAAATTACTTTGCTGCTGCTGCTGTTAATTCCGGATCTATCGAGAACTGCTTAAGCAAGCAGAAATCAATCGATTTGCCTGCCGCAGTTATCTGAACTGAAACTCCCAGCGAATCTGCTGTCACTCCCCTCACACATTTGTGTTGCGGTCTCTTTCTTAGTCGCTGTGGCTAAAATCCAATTGCTTGTCCAACAAAAATTATATGCAACGTATTGTGTGGGGCAGTTGTTGGACTTTTTCCATTTATTACAACTAAGTAGACACACAGACAACAACAAGTGGCAGGGGATGTTTTCAGGAGAGATTGGGAGAGGGAGAAGCTACTTGGAAGAGCTCTTATTCCACTCTCTTTTTATGCTTTTTGGGTAGTTTCAGCGACTAAATGGTTTGAGCGATAAATAATGTCCGTTTGTACTTTTAAACGACTTCCTTTCATTTGTTTTGCCAACGGAGGGAATGTTCCGGGAAGGTTCGGCTGTTCAAATTGTTTCAACGCCAATACATAATGGCTGCCACGCCCCCTCAACGCGCCTCTGCCCGCTGGAATCAGGTTGCTGGTGGGGCAGGAAAACAAGCCGTCAAAGATAGCAATCTTCGATTTTGCTTTCGGTTTTTTCTCTTATTTTTTGTGCTTTTTTCTGGGGTTTCATTTACTTCATGTTGCTGTTCAATTGATGTGTCCTGGGATAAGGCAAAAACCGAAACTCCAAATTCGCTGTAGTTGTCGTTGTTGCAGCTGTAGTTGTTGTTGTTGTTGCAGTTGTTGTTGCGTGGCATTGTGGCATATAAATCGTTTTATTTTGCGAGCAACATTATTGGCGTCTGCCTCGATTGGATGACGCGTGTAGGAAATGCCATTGTTGTTCGTGTTGTTGTCATTTGAGATGTTGCTGATATTGTTGTTGTTGTTGCTATTTGAGCTGTTGTTGTGTCGCCGCGCTTGAGGTTCCTGAGAAGATAAATGGCTCACTTAGCAAGCGTCTCCTGCCCCGTGTCATCCTTGAACATCCTGAATTGGATTGTTGAATGAATGTTAGAGCAACAACAACAACAACAAAAACAACAACAACGGCAACATCATGATAGGTGTGTGCGGTTTAACGCTTTGGGTTTAAGTTGGACACTTGCTGTGGGCGTGGCTGGTACGTGCCTACGTCTCATCGAGAACTGACAGCCGGTTTTGGCTAAGACTGACAAATAAAGGTGACTTTATCAGTGGCAACTGATGGCAGGGCTTAATTCACCACACAGACTGAGAGAGAAGGATGAAAGAGAGAAAGAGAGAAAAAGGGAGCTTGCAAGTGTGTATTATAACAGCTTAAGCTGGCCTCAAGTAGAGTGAGTTTAATTTATACTCTACTGAAGGATAATTCCACTGATAAAAATATAATTATTTTGTTTTTTTACTTTCATTCATTTTTTTATAGTTGCGAAACATCAACAATTTTACTCTATTCATTTCAAATTGAATGACTAAATTCAGTTTCAGTTATGCAATTTATTTTAATTGTTCAATCGAATTTCTTCAGTTTATTTTAAATTTTCAAATGTGTTATTATCGATTCCTCTTATTTGAGTTAACTAAATAAATAAATATATTTAATTAAAAATATAAACCGAGCAGCAAAAACGAAATGTTAAGAATATATTAGTACAACATATTTTTAATAATAATTAATTAAAATAACTACAACAAACTGCAGTTAAACTGATAAAACTAAGTTTGTAAATGGTTTGTTAAATGCTTTCTGATAGCTCCAAATTCTTCTCACCAGAACCACAGATGACTCAACTAGACTTGACTTAATTAATAACTAGAATATTTTTGTTATATAAGATAATCACTTACGTTTATTAAGAGCTCTCGAAACTGAAGCATTGCCTGTTTAAGCTCGAATCGACACAAGAGATCCATTTGCTCATACTTCGCATGTGTTTGGGAGTATTGTGCACACACAGACACATAAATCAAACAATAAGTACTCTTTATTATTATTATTTGCACTTTTTGCATATACTCTTGTACACGGTATTTGCTTAAGCAGCCGCAGCAGCTACCAACAACGGGAGCATACTTCAACTTGGCTTATTGAATAAGTCAGGCGCTGAGCAGTTGGCAGTTGGCAGCGAGAAGTCGGCAGTCATTTCGAGGGCAGACGCCCAAAAACTTCAATAACAACACCCAGACCCACTTCAAAAATAGAAAAGTTTACAGCGACGCCCCGTCGCTATATGAATCCAGCCACGCCCCCCCGCCCCACGCCTCCCAGCACATTGTCCTTTGGCTTCGGCCACAAATCTACAGCAGCCGCAGCAGAAATAACATAATTTGCATAAAATTGACGTTAAAGGTTAGAGCAACATTATGAAATGCCAAACATTTACTTAGGCAACGGCATCCTGGAATTTGCCGAGTGCTCGCATTAATAACCTTAAATCAATTTCATTATAAACGCAACCCGCCGACAGCCACATGAGAAACATGCGTTAAATTAATTTTTTATTTGCCGCAAAAAAAGAGAGGAAAAAGAGACAGAGAACCCAAGGAAAAAACGAAAAAAGGGCGGCAACAATTGCCAACAAATTACATGCGTGTAAAAACGCGCGCGATTCGCTCGCGTTTTCGTATCGTACCGCATAGCGGTTGGGGCCTTTAACTCACTCATAAACACATTAATTACCACCGGCTGTGTTGGGTTTCCAGTTAGGTATTGTGGCTACAAGCCATTACTGTGATTTCTCTGGAAATTCGTAAGCCCATCAAATTATAAAGTCTAAATCGAGCACTTTCACTTTCTCCGCCAGACTTACTCGTTTTAGCCGTTTTTCAACTAATTAATTAGCAAATTTGCAGGCGTTAAAATGTTGAATGCCAGTAAAAGAAAGCAGACATAAATCTTGTCGCACACCAGGCGGCCAATTCACACACACACACACATGTCTATGGGGCGAATGTGCAACTTATAAATATGCTAGTGAATTGGGGACAGAAATTGCGCATACGCCAATTGGGCAAATATTTCCGTTTACGCTGCATCCGAGCAAAACACAGACATGCAGCTAATTATCATTTTAAAAGAATATGTTTTTAAGGGGAATTATATCATAAAAAATCAAAATAAATAAGAAAGGGGTTGCTTTCATTGGCTTTTTATTAAAAAAGATCTGAAATTTGGAGCATTATATTAATTTTTGTTCTAAAAAGTCTGAGTATTTACTTCATACTATATTTAAAGCATTAAGCAGAACATATACCAAATAAACTGGCATTGAAATAAGAAGAATATTTGATTATTATTCAATGGCTAAAAACAGTGTTTCTTTATTGAGTTTTTAAGCTTTTTCTTGAATAAATAATAAAATTGATACATAATTCTTTTGGCTACACCTACATTAATCACAAGCCTATCAATATTAATACCAAACGAAGCGAAACAAAACGAATTCAATCTCGAAATGTGCAAAGAACCCGTAGCTAATTTTGGCTGAAGTCAAGCGAATAAAAGCGATTACGCAGCCGATTTTGAGGCGAGCGTGGCAAAAACAGCTTTTGCAGCACCAAAAACAATAACAAAACAGATAAGCCAGCATAAAATAAAGTCGAATAAAATAAAAGCCAAAATAATAAACTCGCTGACCGCAAGAGTTGTAACGGGCAACCGTTGTTGGTCCCACAATAAGCTGGATGCGTTCAAGAGTGAAGCGAATGCGATGATAACGCGCTGATAATGTGAAAGGGATTGGGATAAAGTCTCCAGCTGGTCAGCTAGTGGCTGTCCTGGCCAGAACTCCCTCGGGTGCCATTGCAGCCAATTAGGTGCGTCTGTTATGGCCCCGTTTATCCACAATCCACAATCCCCAACCGCCTGGCTATGCAAATGTTGTTGGCCTTGCACAACCCTTGTGCGTGTGCAGATTATCAAATTAGCGTAAATGTTATTGGCCCTTGGGTTCGTTTTAGTTGGCATTAGACTCGCTGACATGCCACACATGCCACGACGGCGACGCACAACTCTTGTGCTGTGGAAATTTTCAATTTCCTGTCGCCAAAGGTGCTCCTCGACAGGATACGCACAACAAGAGCAACAGCAACAGCAACCACACATCTCTGTTGTCTGTCTGGTGATAAACGCAAATCCTCACATGATTTAGTCGACTGCCACTGAACCCTGTTAGTTGACAGTCATAAAAATAAAAATGCTTTCCTTTTCCTTTCCTTCGCAGAACACACACATTTTATTTGTCTAAATGAATATACATATAAGTTATATAAAGTGTTTTATATATATGGAATTCATTTGGCTATCAAATGGCGCACAACTTGCCCAAAAGCTGCTTAACTGTTATAGTTACTTGGACCACATGCAGCTTTTGGGTGTGGAAACTCCTCGTAAGCCTTTGACTATGACAAAGGTGCTCCAGCGGTAAGGATGTGGTAAGGATGTCCTTAAGCCGGGCCAAAACTGGACAGCATGTGACGGTGTTGATAGCTAAATAATTCTTATTCATATGTGAGTTTTCACTTTTATTGTTTAGACGAAAGTGAAAAGTTGAATGCAAAAGCAAATTTCAATCGTTGTAAAACGATTGACATTTATTTTAAATTCTCTGTCTTTTTGAAAAACGGAAGATTAATATTACTTTAGAATTTTGAACAATTTGAATTTTGATCAAAAAATAACTCCCAAAAAATATTGTTTATTTAATTAGTTTTGTTTTTCTTTACAACTAACAATAATAATAATGCTGAAAAGAAATGTTCATGCCACTTAATATCAGAATTTATAATCAAATGAAATCGTTGAAAATAATATTAGTTTACAACTGGATTTTTATTTTCGATCATAATAATATTATTTATGTGAATACTATAATAAGTAATCAGTGTTTTTAAGGTTTATATTTTTCCTCTTAAAAGTTATAATTCAATAAATTCAAAAACCCGATTAAGATTTTATAAGTTTATAATAACACTATTTTCTCATTTTCTAATTTAAATTTATTACCTAATATGATCAAAAGTCAGTAACTTTCGACAACCCAGAAGCAAATCCACTGCAATAAATATTTTCTCCAGAAATTCCCAAAGACTTTAACACCTTTAAATGGTTGTTGCTCTCATTGTTGTTGCTGTTGTTGTGGTGGCAATTAGGAAGCCTCAGCGACCGCAGACCTCCAACAAAACTGCGGCCATTAAAAAACAAACTTTAAGCGTTTTACCACCACCGCCTCTTGCCGTTCCTCCTGTTCCCCCCTCCGCACTGCGATGAAGAACAAAAACCATTAAAACAATTTAATCGCACTCGAAAGTAGCGAACAAGAAATCTGCACAAATATCAAAAGACGAAATGAAATGCAAAAGTTTTTATTTAGACTCTTGGCGTTTTGGGTTGATTGTAAATCGTTAGTCTCAGTCCCTGGAGAGGAGCTCCTGGAGTCCTGGTCATAGTAGGCGTTGGTGTTGCTATCTCCCCTTTGCCCTCTCCCCTCTTCCCACTTCCCTCGAGTTCATGCCTCTCGCCTCGGCTATAAGCGTTTACAAGTTAATTTTCACATTGGGACATGACTGACACTCCTCCAGCGACCTCCTCCTCCTCGTCCCGGCGCTTGTCCTGGTCTCTTGTCTTGGTCGTGGCTTCAGTTGGGCAATTTCCTTGCCACTTTTGTTTAGTTTTTGATTTGACTTTTACTTTTTGGCCACTGGCGAGGCAGGCGGACTGCCGCTTTTTTCGGCTAATTATCATCATTTTTGCGGAATGCCTTTAGCGATTTTCAGGCCGTCCAAAGGAGGCAGGACTTCCTGCAGGGGGGGGGGTTGCCACTTGCTATTATGTTGCCATCAACATAATTTGTTGTTGCTGTTGTAGTTCGTCGCGACTTGTGTGATTGTCGCGCACATTTGAAACTTTTGCTGTGATTTTTATATAACCGAGAAACAATCAAAATTTAATGAGCGGCGCCAGTTTTCCCCAAATTTCATGGCACTCCTGTTGTTTTCTTTTTATTTTGTGTATGATGCGTGTTTATTGAAAAATGAAATACTCGACGTAATCAAATAAATGCGCATAAAAGTGAAAAAATTGTGCAAAATAAACTGCTCATCGTTCTCGGCTCTCAGTTCCCACTTTCCAGTTCACAATTCCACCCGCATTTGCACGATTCGTTAACCAAAGCACACGTTAAAAGGCGAAAAGGACAGACGGTCAGTTTCAGAGTTGCCCTACGGCCACAGTGGGCCAATGAGACCGGAAATGCGACCACTCCGACTCCCTCTCCGACTCCCTCTCCTCCTGCTCGCCACCCTTTAACACATTTGCTTACAAAAATCCGCGTAAGGTATCAGAAAGCATAAAGAATAAAGTATTACAGCTTCTATATAAGCTTTGTCACTCTCCCTTAAACGAAACTGGTTTCCAGCTATTATTTTTACCGAATCTATTTATTTGTTTTATAAATAATATTTAGCTGCATTTTGTTTGGGTATTATTTAGTTTTTAATAATCCAATCTATTGCAGAACGAAATTAAATTAATAATATAGAATCACTTAAGAATTGTATTATTTAAAATTATATAAATTATAAAAGAGCAACTAAATCGCATAGTAGTTAAACTTAATTGGCTATTGTTTCTGTTTCTTATGTGTCTCTCATTTGTATATTGCATCAAATGCTTTTAACTTTTATTTGCCATGCACAGGCATTGTTGTTAATGTTCTTGTTGTTGCTGTTGCTGTCGTTGTTTGCTTGTTACAACTGTCGTTTCGGACATGTCCAAAAAAAGGTACAACAAAAAAGCATTGCCAAAAAAAATGACAACAAGAAATGCTGCAAAATTGTTCGCAAATATTGAATTTGCAACAAATTCGACTCATGTGACACAACGCGGTCCACACACTCCGACAATAGATGGATGGTTGAATATGGAACTCAGCACTGGCAACAGAATTGGGAACTGGTAACTGGTAACTGGGGAACTGTCGCGACTGAGTTACAAAAGGTTTTCTCTGTTTACCAAAATTCGAGAGAAGAGAGGATGAAATTCAGGGCAACTGGAGTTGCAAAATGGTTTGCTTACCTTTTCTATTTTTTTGGAGTTAGCAAATTTTGGTAACTGCACCAAATGTTGCACAGCTGTTGTGCAAATAGTAAACCATTAAATTTAAGTGTTGTTTGTGTGAACAAAAAGAAGTTGTTGTTAGTTAAAGGAGTTGGACAGAGAAAATATGAAACAAGCATAAAGTTTTTTTGTGTTAAAAATGAACAAAGATGTTTTCACTTAAAAATTAATGCGATAAGAATTCTACTAATTGTGAATAATAATTTACTCTTATATACATACATATCTTATCTCAAAAAACACAAAAAAGCAAAAGAATTAGAATTTTAAAGTAGTTATCTGTTTTATTTCGACTCGTAAATTTAGGTTGAGTTTTGAATTAAAACAAGGCAACAAAGCTTTAAATCGAAGATTTAAGCTATGTGAGTATTTTTGATCAGAGGAAGAGGCATTTAAAAATGATTAAATAGTTTTTAAGTCATTTCTGGAAAGTTTCATATTAAACACTTCAACTATTACAATTAATAGCAATTTCTCTCTCTCTCTCTCTCTCTCTCTCTCTCTCTCTCTTTCTCTCTCTCTCTCTTTCTCTCTGCCTCTCGATTTGTTTATATCCATATTCTTCCTCTTCCCGATCTCACTCTCTCTGTCTTTTTAGCCCTCTCACTTTCTGTCCTCATCTTGCTGACCATTTGAGCAACTCCCATCTTTCTACCCCTAAGAACAAAGCAGAACAACCCTTACCCATAAGCGACACACACAGAAAATGAACTTGTCTCTTAATTAAAGTTAAGCCCACAACGCAGCGGCAAAGAAAGCCGGGCCAAGTCAAAAGTGGCCAAAACAAAATTAACAATTATGAATTTAACAAGAAATTATATGTAAGTGCGAGACGAGGCAAATTAGATTTTTATTGTTTAAAGAAAATTATGCAAATTATGCTGCGGGACAAAAGACAATTAACATTAGCAACATTCTCTTTTATTGAGCTGTCAGACTTTGCAGCTAAATAATTAATGCTCAGCGTTTGCATTGGCTGTGGTGGTGGAGGTGGAGGTGGCAACCGTGCGTATGAGTAATCTGCGTTTAAGAGCTTCACAATGATTATTACATGGAAGACATGAAATCCGTGCCGCATCTTCTTCAACTTGTGGTTACCTCCTTGCGGTTGCCTCTCCAGCTGGTCAATGTTTTTGTCCATTGTCGGAATTATTCATAGCAGACGGGGGAAACGAAGGGAAGGAAATGAAAGGGACTTTGGGAACGCCTCGGGCGTGTAGTAAACTAATTACCCCTCTCCTTTTAGCATAACAGTGTGTGTGTGTGTGTGTATTTGTTTATATGTTGTCGTTGTAAGGGATAGATAGACAAGGACATGTGCTCTGTGTGCTTGTCTGCGCCTTTTAATAGTTTCATAAGCTTCACTTAAGATTCGCTGACACATGTTCCAGGGGCAGTCAAGTGGTTGTGCATATATTACACTCAGTCTCACAATCGGTCCCATTTACGTTGACATAAATTGATATCACGGCATTTATGTCTTCATTGAGATAAGAGACCAGCAGACTGGTTCCCTTTCTCCCTTTCTCTCTTCAACTCCCCCTTTCTCGATCTCTGCCTGGGCGTGCCATTAATTGACATATTTATGAGGGTATCTCTGGCCATTTAGCTGCTCTGATTTGATTAAGATTTTTGTTATGTGTTTGGGTTTCGAAAGGTTGCTTAGATTAAGAAAGAGCAAAGTGTTTGCTAACCTTTCTAATCATAGCAATTGCTGCAAATGGAACTAGTCTATGTCGAATAAGAGATATCAATTTATGAGAATAATTAAATAGAGAAAATACTGCTGTTTTCAGTTTTAAGTTAAATTCAGAGAAAATATTGCTGTTTTCAGTTTTAAGTTAAATTAAAAGTAGAACGTAAGCGAGTTGTTGGAGAAATATAAAATATGTTAATGAACATATAATTTCACGTATTAAGTAAAATTTTATCTTACCTACCAGAAACTAAAGAAAAAAAAGTTATAGATAATTTTTTAAATTTCTTTATTTTATTTTTCTTTTTGAATATCCATCAATCGATCGTATTCGGGCGACAGAAACATTGATTTAAGATGAGAAGAAACACATTTTATTTACTTAAAGGCTTCTTAAGCCCTTTCCGAGCGCGTTCATAACGGATGACCTCATATTTGTGACCCCGCTCCTTGTGCTCGGCATAAGAAATTTTGGTTTCTAAGACTTGTATGCCATTTTTTGTGTGATTCTTTTTATGGCAAGGCGAAAGCCAAAAGGCAAACACACTCGAGTCATAAAAAAGATGCCTGCAGACAAACAAAAGCGACACAGTCAACATAGGAATACATCTGCTGTATGTGGAATGGGATAGACCATGCCCACATAAAGATCAAATGTCAATACGGAATGGGGACAACAGCGCTAAATGTGGCCAAAAGGAAAGCTTGAAAAGGAAAGAAAAGACAAACAGCAGCAAAGACAGCAAAATACTCATATACAACGATTTCTAAACGTTGTCATAAAAATGAAATGAAAACAACCAGAAGGTCTAACAGGAGAAAAAACTTAAGACATTCAATAAGTTTACTCACAGCTTAGATGGTGGATGGTAGATGGCAGAGGGGGAGGCAATTGGGGGCATTTGACCTTTTTATCGCTCTAAATACGTTTATGACTCGCTTATGTTGAATTGGGAGGAACTCTATATAAATCTCAGTGGTGCTTTTCGTGCACAGCAAATTGTTTTTAACGACAATGTGTGTCCATGTAAATTATTAGTTTAATAACCGTTAGTCCCATGGCAAATTATGACCAGAAAAGTTAAAGATTACCACTGAAAAGAAAGGAAACAGCCCAGACCTTATAAATTTAATTCAGGAAGTGTAATGTAGATTTATTTCAGACAGTTCAAACAAATTTAACAATTTAATAATAATTTTACTAACTTCTAAGTGATTAGATGCTACAGATTTGTTTAAGACAGTTGTCCAAATGCATTTCTCAAATACACAATTAGCCAATTCCATCTTTAAACTATTTCCCATTGTGAATGCAACCCTTTTGTCAGAAAGGTAAAGTCAACTTTGTTTTTCAATTAATATGAAATCAAGCATTAAAATTGAATTAGCAACCGAAACTGAACAGAAATCATTTTCCTTTTTAGCGGGGCGGGAAATCTTGGCAGTAACTTTTTGGCCAATTACGAAATGAACGAGAAGAAAACTCGAAAATGACTCAAGGACAATATGTTGCCTACTTTGTGGCAGGCAAACAGGCGTCTTGCCAAATATTGTTTAGTAATTTTACAACGCTAATTTTCTACTTGTATGCTAGCCGGCGGGCGAACCTGGCAAAAGTTCAACTAACAAACAAAAGCGATAATTACAAGAAAACAGCACTGTGAGGAGCACTGGATGGGAAGCGGGGAGGGGAAGCAGCACCAGGATTGCGGGGGGACAACTGGGAGTTAGTAGTAAACTTTGTCAGTTTCAGCTTGCGAATGCAAATAATTTTACAAAAATTAAAAGCAGACGACAAGCCAAAGTTTTGCCAACATTCAACATTCAACATTTTTGAAATCTATCCAAAAAGCTAGAGACATGTCAGATGCGAAAGGGTTACAGAACTCGACTTCTTGTTGTTGCTTTTGTTGTAGTTTATGTGGCTGTCTAACGGCATTTAACCTACGCCTCTATAATTCACGCCATTTTCCAGCGGCATTTAAATGCAGCGCGCGCGACTCGCATCCTGGCAGCCCTGCGAGTCCTGCTCGTCCTGATAGTCCTGATAGTCCTGCTCGTCCTGGCCTTGGCTCCCCAACTGGGATAGCGATAAGCCAAACATGATTTTACGACAATGTTATTACCAGCAGCAAAAGGAGGTAGCACAGCATGAGTCGTGAGCTGGGGGGAATCTCCTGTATTGTGTGTTGTGCTTGTTGAGACGTAAACGGCATTTTGACTGGGAAAGGAAGGAGGGGTAAATCTGGGATAGCCCAAGGGTTATATGGCATGACGCTGACGTCGCTGTGATTGTTTAAAGTTATGAATAATTAAATATTTGAGCAGGTTGCGGACCCGCAGCACAAAACTGGGGATTGGGTGCTATCCATTAGCCAATGATACTGCAGACTGTCACATATACTGTTTTGATATCTGTCATTTAATTGTTTGAAATCTTCAGCAACTATAACAAATAAGGGAAAAATAAATAAATATACAGGAGCAGGTTTTTTTAATTCAATTAAATTATTGCAAGATTATCTGCTTAATATTGAACTTACTTTCGCTTACTTACCATATCTACTCCTTTACCGCACTTAGAATTTACCACAAAACGCTAATGCAAATAATTGCCGTCCATTTCGAGTGCATTCAACTGGAAATTATGTGCATAGCCGCAATTAATTACACCGCATAAAAAGGTATATTTTTATGACAAAAACAAAAAGGATATCCTCCTGGAGATGCGGGGCATCGATCCCCGTACCTCTCACATGCTAAGCGAGCGCTCTACCATCTGAGCTACATCCCCTCTTGAAATTTTTGGGAACAATAGTCGTATTTTAAATCAACTATGTAGTGCACTGACTTCAAGTTAATTTTATTTACTTTATGTTTGAACATGGAAGTGTTTTTTGCTTTATCATATCGTACCTAAATTCCCATTTTAACTCATTTAAAGCTATATTTATTCGAAACTAACGTGTCTTGAATAGAAATAATTCTACTTTCCCAACGAATTATTTTAAATTCAATATACTGACATATACACTTTAAATACTTGCATTGAAGTAAAGTGCAACCGTTTGCTTAAGTAGTCTAATGGGCGCCCCTAAATGCAAGCGGCTCAATGGTCTAGGGGTATGATTCTCGCTTTGGGTGCGAGAGGTCCCGGGTTCAAATCCCGGTTGAGCCCGTCAATATCTTTTTATTCTGTTTTTCAAAATGTTATTTGATTTTTTTCAACATCTAATTCGAAAATTAATTCATTATTTTGCTGTCATTGTATATACGATATGTTTGTTTAAATGCTGTCCAATTTCTTGAAACTGAACACAAACTAGTTTTTGTCTTTGCTTTTTAAACTAGTCCACAAAAAAAACCACTTTGTTAGCCTTCTTGCATAATGTCTACTTCAAAACGGCTGATCATGCATATTTATGCCTCGGGCGCACTTTCCAATTTTGTTGTGCCAATGAACTACGTGACCAGTTATTTGACTCTTTTGATATACTCGTACCCGGTTGTTTTGTTTTGTTTATGCCTTTGTTTGTATATTCCATACATGTGGGCCAAATGCTGACCCATGGTTAGCTATAAAATTGGTATTTAAAGAAAAGCTATTTTTAGATTTCATTGGTTGCATTTTTAAGTGGAATTGACCAGAAAAGGAAATCACAACGGGGATGTAGCTCAGATGGTAGAGCGCTCGCTTAGCATGTGAGAGGTACGGGGATCGATGCCCCGCATCTCCAATAAAGGATCAGATATCCTTTTTTTCTGAATGAAATCGTTGAAAAGAGTATCTTTTTGATGATAGATTGATAAATATTCGATTTTATTTAAACTTCTATAATATCTAATGTTTTTGTTTTTAGCAAAATATCTGCGTCCTTTTGTTGGCAAGATATTGTAAGCGTTTATTTAGAGACTACGGTAGACTTTATTCTACGCCAATTGAGCATCCCACACTATTTGAAGTGTTACTATAAAATCATGAAACTGTATCCAATTTAAAATGTAAAATGTTTAACTTAAAAACATTACATATTAATATTTTATTGCTTGTATTTAAAAAATATATCATTTATTTTTTTACTTGTATTTAAAAATATATTATATTTTTTCACTTGTATTTAAAAAATATTATCTGGAGATGCGGGGCATCGATCCCCGTACCTCTCACATGCTAAGCGAGCGCTCTACCATCTGAGCTACATCCCCGAATGATCACATCGCTTCCAAAACAAATCCCACTTTGCAGCATTGTCAAACATTTTCTTATCAACGACTGTTTACCTTTGGGAACAATCTGAAATGAAACAACCCACAAAATCTACCAAGCCAAAAATAAATTAATCTTCACGTTTTGTTTGAATTTCTGTTCTGTTGCATTTTTGCTTTATTATTTATTCGCTTTCAAGAACTGTCAATATTTACACATTAACGCAGGTTTAGTCTGCCATAAAAATTACACAAATACACATTCGTACAATTTACCTTATTTTAGCATTGTTTTCCTTGCGATATTGTTTCGAGCTTTTACTGTGCACAACGTCTTCAGCGCCAGTGTCAGCTCCAGCCACCTGCCAACTGATGCATATAATTATGGAAATTTAAAATTGCGAATCTACCAACCACCCACTTACCCCACAAGTATAAAACAACAACAACTGGCTCTCAAATGAAAAATCAACGCCAGCAGCTGTAAAGATTTTGCCAGTGTAAATAAAAGTAGCGACAAAACAAATGAAAATGTCTAGGGAAGAAAAGAAAAAAGCAAGCCACATTTACATAAACTCAAAAGTAAGACACCAAATTGATTACATAAAGTTGACAATTTAAATCTGTACATTTTACGCGCTCATTTTTCTGTCAGGTGGCAGCACTACACGGTGATGCAACTCTGCGCTCAGCTGTCATGTCCCGTATTGTGTTTATCTCAAATAAAAGTAAAAGTTCTATTTGTGCGTAGTTTTTATTATTATTAGTGTTTGCGTTTGTTTTACTAAATCAACAGCATTATATTAACAACAATTGCACAAACAAATACAGCGAGAGACAATGACGGCAGGACAATTATCATTTTGATGGACTTTTTGACGGTTTCATACAACAACAAAAAGTACAAATATGTTTGTTCGAGTTGAAGTTAGCTGTGTTTATTTGCTTCTTCAATCAGCGAATGTGATAGGCTCTGCCTTAATAATGATATAAGCTAATTTGTAATGTACAAATATTGTTAAGTTTTGCTATGAGAGATGATAAGCAGCCATTGCCCAATACAATGGAGTCCACAGCAGATGGAACGAATGCAGCAGTCTCAAAAGAACTGACAGCTGCAACAGAAGCGGCAACCGCAACAACAACAGCAACCATTGCCGGCAACGAAGTGCCGTCGGGCTCGGGATCGGGTTATGGTTCGGGAACGGATTCTGCGCCAGAGTCAGAGGTGTGCCATACAGGTGGTCAAGAGCAACAGCAACAACAACAGCAACGGTATCGCAATAGGAGATGGGGTCCACAAAATGAACAAAATTACAACTACAATAGATATGAACCAGAAAATGAACGATATCACAAAAATAGAAATGGACCAAGAAATGCAAATGGAAATGGAAATTGGTAAGCAGCAATTTCTTATTTGACAAGACATTAATCACACTCATTTACACACACACACACACGTGCATGCAACACAAAAAACATGCAACATCATCTACGTAGTACGTACGTACATATATACTGTGCAACATCAAATTTAGTAAACTGCTAACGTTCGCACAAAATGTTATGATAATGAGGCAGGCTATCAACCACAGCGTGTTGCGACTCTCACGTCCTTACTAATTTTATGTGCGTCAGGATCTCAGGTCGCGGCATTTTTCTCCTGCCCTCATGTCGCATAAGCATAATGTGTTGTATATGCCACTTTTTGTGGCACATCCACCCCCCACACGTACTGCTAAAATAGCTGGCCTTAACACAATTTTTTTTTCTTTTACCATTGCCTATTTTACATATTCAAGTGTTTATGGTTAAGCTTTTGGCGCGCTTTCGTCTTAGCCGCCTGCTGTGTGGGCCATTTGATGTGGCAAGGGGAGGATTGTTGCGTAAACAAGTCTTCAAATTGCATTTAATTTGCTTATAAGCAAGAAATCAACATTATAATAATAAAATATACAAACGAAGGGAAAAAGATTTCTACGATATGCAGCAATATTCTCACATTATTATAGAGCTAGTATTCCAAGTTTATTTCTACCCATCCCTTCAGCTTGCCCTAGGAATTCTCTTCGAATTATTGGCTTTTATGCCAAGTCCTGCCACATCTGCAACAGCTGCAAAAAACAAGAAGCACAGCAAAAGAAAAAAAAACATCGAAAATACTCATAATAAATATAAAATGGCAAAAACGTGTCGATATCGCATAACAACTTGAAAATGATTTGTTTCACAGTCTGCAGCGCATATTAACTTCGATTTTCAGTTCAGAGCAGCAGCAGCAGCAACTCATATGCCACATGTAGAAAAGACTCCCTCCCTTTTCTCGTCCTTCAGCTACTTGAGCAATTTTTTGCCAGTTAGCTAACGCGTCAAATTCCATTAGGCCGCAAATGTTGCCAAAAAGCAAAAAGAACAGCAGCAGAAGACAACAAAATCGACTCATAGTCAACCTTGTTTGTTTGTCTTGTCTCAATGACGTTGTCCTTAGCCATGGCCTGCAGCTCCTCTAGCTTCATCTTGTTAACCAAACAAGCTGCAGACATTGATGCTGCTAAGACAAAGCCACAAAGCATAGTTCACCTCAGTGGAGAATGCCAATGCAAAAAAGTGAAAAAAAAACAATTCTAATTGATAGCCACAGTGTACAAGGCTTTGACTGCCTTTACATCTTGACCATTTCCGTTTTGCGGATATGCATGTCTACGCAATTTTCCGTCAAATGACTGGACATCGGTCTCATCTCAACTCGTCGTCACTTTCCTCACCTTCTAGACGCTATAGAAATTGATTGGAATTTACAACATGCGGCTAAAAATTCTGTATCGTTCTACTTTTTTTTATGGTCTTGCTATCCTCTTGTTACCAATTCCTCGCAACACGTCAACACTTGTTTGTGGCTTTTACTGTTGTTGCTTCTGTTATTTGCCTTCTGGCCTCTGGCTGTTTGAAGTTGTTTAACTTGGTTATGAAGTTTGTAACCGAAGACAAAAAGTATCATATGATACTTACTAAGTTTACTTAAACTATGTCCTAAGAGTTAATAAATCAACTGCAAAAATTTAAAAGTAATAAATTGATTTTATATCTTAGTTCTATGTAAAACAACCTTTTTAATACAAAAATAAACTCAACATGCAATTTTAGAGTATACAGCTTTCGCAATAATTTAACAAATTTGTTGCTGATATTTTTCAAATTCCTGTTTAAGCTCTCTGTTAATTGCTATTTGCCGTTGCCTTTACTACGGTTGAAAAAATGTATGCTGACCATAGGTATTAACGTAATTAATTTCATAGCGCGTCACATGTTTCAGACCGTTGAAAAAAATATCGTTAGGAAATTAATTATAAACAAATCTTTTCATGTCAGCAACGGAATTTTCGACACTTTTGCGCATTTTTCAGCTGCCGGTCGAGAAAGTTTTTTTCTAACTCAATTTCACAGCAGTTTCTGGAAAGTCTCCCGATCGACTCACACCCGGAACGGTCCATTGTTTAGGGTCACTCAAAAGCACATTTCGCTTATTATTAGCTCATTTATTACCACCAAACGCTGACCCTGGCAGCACCTGGACCTGGACCTTCCTCAGCCAACACCTAACAAAGAACTTTTTTGAAAAATGTCCGATAAAAATACAAAAAAAAAAAAAAACTCTGTGGGTTGCGCACTTCTTGAAATTAACACATAAATTTCAAGTGGGTGGTGTTGGGTAGTGTGGCCTGTGGCTATCCGTGAGATACTTTTGGGCTCACGCTTGGTTTGGCCCAGACTCCTTGGGTGCGACTTCGTCTCTGTCTCCGTCTCTGACTCTGGGTATTGTCATTGTCATTGAAGTTTCCGTGCGAATGCGTTCAGTGTCCTGCCTGTCAATTTACCTAGGCAATAACTTTTTGGCCAATTGACGTTGAAACTACGTGACGGGCCGATAAAAGTATCTGCCAGATATGTACTTATTGCCATGTGCAACAGACTGGGGCGACATTTGCAACTTGCCGCAAATTTTAATTATGCGCCACCAAATTAAAAATCCGTGCAAATTATTCCCCTCTTGCAAATTCATTATCAACTCATTGCAGGCCGAGGTATATAAAAATCAAGCTAAGCGTATTCCCCTTGCCACAGACTCGGAAACAACAATGAAGGCCAAGACAAAACGAGGTCTTGAAATGAAAAGAATAAAGCCAAAGGGCCGCAGAAATGCGGAAATAAATAAACGTCGCGAATCTCAGACAACATTTTGAATAACAAAATTAACAGACGAACCACCTCGCTTCCCCTCCCCACTGAACACTAGCTATAAGATCTTTCTTCTGTTTAGTTATGCATTTTCTTTTACATTTTTTTATTTACATTTTTTTATATTTATTTTTCTCACAATCACAGGCACCAGTTCCAGTCATATAACTCGAGACCCTGGCAAAACGGACGCAGGCAAGTTTTTCCTCTATTTTCAGTTTTCCCTGACTGTCATTTGTTTGCCCCCCAAACTCGTATTTGTTTGTTTGTTTTGTGTGTGTGTGTCTCTGTTTTTTTTTTTTGTTTTGTTTTGTTTTGTTTCTCTTGCTTTAACGCACGCTTGCACCTTTGTGGGTGGCTGAGGGGGATGGTTGTCGGGTGAATTCCTTGGGCTGAATTGCCCAGGGGAACCACAGGCAACCACATTATTAACACTTGACTAAATATGCATTTCTTGGCCGACGCTGTTGACAGCAAAAAGCGTTAACAAGGTTTACGTTAAGGGTTTCAAAACAAACACAAGCCGAGCTGACAATCTGATGATTGGGGATTATGATAAACTGAATCCAGTTCTAGAAACAGTTCCCAACTCAAGTTCAGTTCATCTAGAGAAATTTATATATATGTGGACGTATAACTACAAGTTATTGTAAAGACATAACGATCGAATGAAATAAACTACAAAAATATTGTATATAATGAAGACAAATTTAGGAATGTTGATATTTTACAATGTTATGAAAGGATGAAGTTTTAGTAACAGTTTCAAGGAGAAAGTCTAAAAAAATAGACAATGAAACTATTTTAATACAGAATAAAATTGGAGGATAAATGATAACAAAATCTAAGTACAGTTTGAAGTTTTCAAATAAGCGACATGGAGAAGGTGTGGAAAAGAAATGGACAGAAGGAAATAAATTAATTTTTTTTTCCAGAATCAAATTAAACGTAAAATAAAGATAAAATTGACATTCAGCTAGAAAATCGGTTAAGATTTAACAAAGTTATGTCAGTTTAACGTTGTTGAAAAATTTGTAAGGGAAGTACTTAAAATAAACCGACAGTGATGCAATAAAGTTAGATTACATGCAGCATGCACATATGTATATGCAAACATTTTAATATAAACCATAGATATAGAATCCAATTAAATTATTTTGCGCACGCAATCCCAACGTGTAACATCAATGTTACCCACCACCCGCCCAACCGACACGAGGGGCGACAGCCGCATGACGCACGGCACGAAGATCGCGTAACGGCAAAGGTCCGGACCCTGGCCTTTCAATTTATAGAGAAACGCGTCGCGCACGCGTTATACAATTCAGACGCCCATTTAGATGAACCACGGATAATTTTGTTGGCTGGATGGGTTTAACAAGCAGAACACATGCCCCGGATAGATCAGACTTGGTCCAATGTTTAACTCTCGATGGGAGAACAGTTTTGTTATATTTAAATCGATCGTTGACGGGATCATGAATCAATATTTTGTGGAATGGTTGGGTTGGATTCGACACATTATCTGTGCATTATTATCGATGGTTTAACTTATATCTAATACCATTAGTTGCCTACCTATGCATTGCTGTTTATTTGTGACTGCTTAAACAGATATTGATAAATTAACTTGATATTGATTACATCGTATATCGTTGGCTACATATTGGCCCTACTATTGGTTACATATCTTTGTGGGTTAATTTAATGGTTACTTTTCCGTTAATTACTATTTTGTTTCGATTTTAGCATTTTACTTTAAGTTTGCATACTCATTATTGACTTTGGTTCTTTTTCTTGCCGCTGTATAGCGACTGTCGTTGTTTATTTCTCCTCGAAAAACCACGCATTTCTTCATTGTTGACATCTTTACGTGTTTCTACTTACAGTAGGCTCGCTGTGTGCGAACTGACGGACAACACACACAACAAATTTGATGTGGCCTTAATGCCGTTGATGATTATACGAAGTTTCCGCTTTTACGAAATCGATCGTAGTTGATCTGTATTTAATCTGTAAGATAATAGAGACGATAGTTCGAATGACATTAAATGATCATCAGTAAATAAAAGAATAGTGTAATGTCGCTGTATCGTAATTATATCAGTTATCATGAGCTTACTTTAGCTTTGTATAGTTCATTTATTTTAAATTGACCCGATTTGATCTCAGAAATTATATAATCCTTATGTAGTTATAACAAATTATTCAGTGAAGATTTTGAGTTTCTTCGAAATAAATACTGATTCAAATTACAGTTTCTTAAACAAGTTAAATTATTTAAAATAGCCATATTTTATATGGCTATAAAACAGAAAAGTTATTCATGATCATGAAGTGTGTATGGATTATCTATTATTTGCATTTAAAGCATACTTTTAAGGGTCGTCAATTCAACAATCGATATCGAAATAAACAACCTACTTAAGAACAATTTGGCAACTGCTTTATTCAAAAATTTAGTAAAGTCTATTTCGAATTAAACAGAAAGTAGGAAATTGACAATCTGTAAAATTGGCTAAAAGAATTCTAGGAGGACAGTTGTTTATATTATAGATTGATTTTCGGCTAAGCTATGATTTAAATGCTATATTAATCCGATCTTGCTGATTCCAGCTTATGTTTTGTCCTATCTATTTCCCAATTCTTCATGCATATGTACATCTACATTCCCCCTCGATATACGCACCTTGTTGAGCCGTTAGCTATCGCTGGAATCCAAGAGTCTTGCCGTCTATTGGCAATGAACTCAACAAAAATTCCTTTGGTTGTTGTTTATGAGGTGCACAAGAGTAGTAGTTAATACGTGTAGAAGAATCGCTGTTTGTTGCTTCTTCGTAGGAGTCTAAACACGAACGTTTGATAGTTGAAATTCAACTGAGCTCAAGCACATAGCCTAACTGACTTTTATAGGCAGCACAATCAAATGACATGCGCCGAAAATGTTGATTCTTTCTACATACTACACTCGTATGTACTGTGGAAACCAGATCCCCCGACTCAGACTCCATGTCTTGCTTATTGTATTGTTGTATGTAGTTTACAAACAAAAATGCCAACACTCACCCCACGAACAGCCTAGAAGTGTGCAACAGCCAACCAGGCAGCAGTTGCGCTTGCAGTTTCCCTACCCACTCTGCCTCTGCCTCTGCCTCTGCCTCTTCCTCTCTGTTATCCCTCTCTTTCTCACTGCCCCTCTTTCTCTCTCTCTCTCTCTCTCTCTCTCACGCTTGCTCGCTCATGCTTCGGCTTGGAAGCAACCATTAATTGCACATTGCAGTTGTTGTTGTCGTTGTTGTTGTTATTGCATTTGTTGCTGTTTTTGCTATTTATGTTGTTTTGCTTGTATTTTATTTTATTTCCCAATGCTTTGCTTGCCTTTTTCTCACTTTCTCATGCGCACTCGCTCTCACTTCCAACGCGCTCGCTCCCTTCCTCTCTTACTGCCTGACTCGCTCGCCTGTCTGTCCTTCGGCTGCCGTCGTGTGTCGGGTTTCGTGTAAAGACGAAAGGCTTGCTGCTGACTGCGCTACTCCTTGGCTGTACCGTTAGTCTCGCTCGGTCTTTACACCTCGCTCGTTCGTCGTGCGCTGCCCGCAAACAGGGCGGCGTGGGCGGATGATAACGGCAGCCCCGTTCCTCCCTCCCTCCTCTTACCCACCCTCATCCCTGCGTTTGTCGTTGCATCTTATTTAGTTACACATTGCTGCCGCCTCTGCCTCTGACTCTGCTGTGCCTGCTGTTGTTGTATTTTGCATTGTTTTGTGCTGTGTTTTGTTTTGCTACCCCTTCTCTCCCTTCCTTATCCTCCTTCTCCTGCTCCCCTTCATCTCCAGTGCAGCGTCCGCCTTTCGGGCCGTGACTTCGTGTTATGTACAAGTCGTTATGATCCTCGGCTCGACGCTCGTTCGTTGTATATGAATTGGTTGTGTGTACGCGATTGTTGTTGTTATTGTGTTGTGTGCCATTGCACTTGTTGTTGTTGCTGTTGCTGCTGTTGGCCATGTACAAAACGAAGCATCATTTCATGTTGTTGTTGTAGCTGTTGCTATTGCTATTTGGCTCTCTAAACTACTACCAACTACAGAGCCTTGCCGTCGGTTAATGCCATTTGACAGCACGACAGCCAAACAGAAAGTCCTCGAGCCCAGTGTAGTGTTGTGTTGTGTAGTGTTGTACTGCAATTTCCGTGTTGTTGTTGGCGGTCATCAAACGCTTTTAGACAGCATCGAGCCTAGCAACATCATGTTTGTTGTGCATTCGAATGGAATCTTTGTTTAAATATAATAAATAATAAACTCTATAATACAATATAATACAATATAATAGTAATGTAAACTATTTGCGTAACTCATGATATCCTTATTTAACTTTTAAATTAATAATACCATAATAGTATTACAAGAAGTTTCACATTAATAGTTAAACATAATTCGATTCTTCAAAATATAAGTAAAAATTGCACAACAATAAACTTCAATATATTAAATATCAATAAATAACTATAAATCTTAAAAATAAAGGCTGTCCCACAAAATAAAAATAGACACTCGAACTCAATTTTCACGCACAAACGAAAGTTTCTGTTTCGGTTTCTGTTTCCGTTTCCGTTCTGTGAACCGCATAACTGTCACGCAGCGTGTTGACAGAGTGATTTATATACGCCACACACAGACAAGCACACACGCACACACTCACACACACCTTCAGCCTATCGGCCAATTCATAAACAATTAAGTATCGCTTGAAGTGGCAGAACGTGAGTTGTATTTGGCATGTGAATTTGGACACGTTCAGTCAACTGACTTATTGTGATTGAGTTAACTTATTGGACTTAAGTGAGATGAACTTTAGCAATCGAATTGTTTAAATGCAGTTTAGTTTAGTTTGGTTAACTTACGACTGGTTAAGTGTTTAGTAGATGGCAACCAAGTTGCCAATTAAGTTGCATTGGCTGCTGTGATTCATTTTATTGCAATTCATTTCGAATGTCCTTTGAAAAATTGAACGCTAAGCTAAAATATTTAAATCAATCAATCTATCAGACAACAAGGTGAGCCCAAGATGTATAACTTTTCATTTTTAGTTGAAGTAAAATATATTAAATATACACCTATTTTTGAGTTATTAACTTTTTTAATTAAAAGTTACAAGACCTTTAGATAAACATTTTACATTTTCTTATATAATGTCATATAAAATTAAGTTTATATTTTAAGCTTTCCAAAATATTGGCTAAGAAGTTAATAAAAAATGACTATGATATATTTTGATTTACACTTGAAATCATTGCTAAAACTGTTCCCATCGCTTTTTTACTTTTGAATACAATCTCTTATACTTATCTCTCTCAGCACTACGGAGTTAGAAATAGTGTATTTAATATAAATATTTAAAATAAAAATATTCCGATTATTATATGTTTGTATTCAGTTGAAGTTATGATGATTGTCTTTCAATCAACCTGATAAAGTGGCCACATAAATTCATACCGATTTCACTTGGCAGATGATTTTTGTTTTCGCCAAATTGAACAATCTATATGACATCCACTGTCAGTTTGTACAGCTTCGTTCTAATTAACGTAAACAAATTTAAAGTAGAAATAACAATAAATGTCTCTGCCAAATCCGCTTATGCGCAACGCTCGCATCTGGCAATCGAAAAGTTTGGCATTTTCATTTTTCTTATTCTTAATTAAATCCTAAACACTTGCATAAACTTTTATTATGGCCAAGACAGTTCCGTAAAATCCCACCAAAAAACCACCCATTCTCTCGCTCTCCTCCCACTCACTCAAAAGTGAACAATTTTTCATTTTTCATTATCGAGCATTATAGAAGCTTTGCGCGAGAAGTAAAAAAAATGACAGTCAGGCAAGGTTCGAAAGTGTCAGGAGTGTCAGGAGTGTTCCGACTGGCCAAGTATCTCATTCTCTCTGTCATTTCGAGTGCTAAATCATAAATATGCATCTAACGTTTATCTAACGTCTTTATAGCTCAAGCCTCCTCTTTTCTTATCTCAGTTCCATGCTGCCCTCCTTGACATTGTTTAAGAGTCTGTCGCGCGAGCTCCTTTGCCGAAAAAGTAGACTTAAAAGTAATTTTACGTCTGACTAAACATTAATGTGCTCAATATTTTATTGTTTGTTTGTTCTGTTGTTTCATAGACAAAACGAAGAAACAAAACGACAAACGACAAAAATGCCAGGCACTTGATTATGCGGGTAGCTTTGAATTTTTATCGAAGTTTCGATTTTTAAATGCCCTCCAAAATAAAGAACATAAATAAACGGGATCAAAACTTTGGTTAGGCAGTTTAGTAGTAACAGTAGATAAATTTCCAGAATTTAAATGGGGATATCAAGCTTTTCTTCGCATACACTATCAAAACCAAAAGAAAAATAATTAGTATATCTTTCTTAAAATATCTATCTAAAAATATCTAGATAAAAGTAATATAAATGTTTTATTTATTTCGAAATTTAATAAGAGTCGTATATTTAAAAAATTCTATTTAATTGTTATTTTCCATAACAAGCATCTTGAATATTTTCAAAATTGTCTCTAGAATCGATAGGAATCAAAGTTTTTTTAGTTAGCTAAAAATAGTCTAAATTGACTTTTATGAAACGGTTTAAAAATAGATAAATCGATAGATATAAATAGATCGTAAATTCATTGATCAAATTTACTTAAAACTCTATTACTGGAAAATGTATGTTAGTTTTGAGTTTAATCTTATAGCTGTTGTTACCTGTGGGTTTCCGAAATCATCTAACTTTACAGGTATTACTTAAAAATGTGTCAAAAAAGCCTCGCCCGATTACGCAGTTTGTTCGAAACTATTTAAATTAAAGCTACCAGAGACTTTTATTGGACTGGCCAAAAAGCTTCCCCTTCACTTTATTTACTTTTAGCTGCCGTTGCAGTTTGTCAACAACTTTTGGGCCAACTGAAGGTGGAAATTGTTTGGCTATAAATACATATGGGGATGTAGCTCAGATGGTAGAGCGCTCGCTTAGCATGTGAGAGGTACGGGGATCGATGCCCCGCATCTCCAAGAAGTATCCGGATATATATCCGGAATGGACTTTTTTGCAAACCACCGATAGAAAACAAATATGCAGACGTCTGCATTTTTTTTATCTCTTACAAGATTGAAGATGGAAGAAAGCGCACTAATGAATATTCAAAGTTCGCTTTGTAAATGCCAAACAACTTGGAATGTGTGTATATGTGTGTGTGTTGTGCCCCCATGTCGACAATCAAGTCGCGTAATTTGATTTGATGCCCATTCCGAAGGTGAATCACACGGAAAATACATTGTCGCACATAAATCAGCACAATATGCCAATGTTTGTTTACTTGCCAGCCTGCAGAACTTTGCCAGCAATTAAACAGGCAGGATGGCAGCGTGGCAGCATGGCAAGCACACGGTCCCAGAACGATGTGGCAGGATGAGGCAGTTGTGTTGCCGCAGGCACAACAAACTCACAACACACACACAGGGAACAAGAGTATACTCGTGGGTCTGTTGAGTGGGTTTGGGTATTGTAAATGATACATGATGTGCTATTTATGAGAAGCCTTTGTTTTAATTTTTGCACCGCACAGGACAAAGTTTTCCTCCCTGACGACTGCTAAGCTAGTTAAGCTACTGTTGTCCCCTCTACTCTTTCTTTTCACTCAATGCTACCAGCGAAATTTATGTGTTTTGCTATTTTTTAATTGTTTTAAGTGCTTTGTAGTTTTACTTTTCTTTTTTTTTGTGCTTGTTTGGTTTTCTATCCTTTCAATATTTTTTCAAGTATAAAAATGGCGAAAATAAATAGACGTAAACAACACAAAAAGTTAGTTATATCCTGTTGGAGATGCGGGGCATCGATCCCCGTACCTCTCACATGCTAAGCGAGCGCTCTACCATCTGAGCTACATCCCCAGGTGATACCGTTACGTATAACGGCAGCATATCTATGACACTTCACTAACGTGTCGCATACCAAAGTCCAATTACAGTTAATGTACGTTCAATTAAAATGCATGGCACAGCTTGGCCCAGTTTGGTCTGTAAGCTTGGCCTGAACTGGTTTACGGCTTAGAGCGAGTTTTGGCAATTATATGGTTGGTAATTGTTGACATGGTGTGGCCAAGAAATCTTTTAGATATTTTACATCAAAGGTGCAGTTACTAATTATAGTATAAAGAGCAAAGCAATTAAAATGTTTACTTAAGAATATATGGAATAAGTCTAAATTTAGAAAATAGCTCAGATAACCAAGCATTTGCATATTTCATGAAATTTAAAATTAAATTTGGAAACGATTTGATAAAAATAGTCTGATCGAGAATTTCTTACGATGGGAAACCGTAATATATATATAAAATTTCAGTTTATGTAAATCAACTTAATACATAGAAAGCAAATCTATTGAATGGAGAAAAACTTTGCCCTGGATCAAGTTAAAGCAAACCACAATTAAACGTCAATTGCTGGAAATGCTACTTTGTTTATGGTAAAAGAAAAATTAAAAATACAATTCCCTTACCCAACAGTTTTTGAGTATCTTGTACGTTATGTGTTTTAGGCTTTAATTAAAAGCAAACAATGCTACACAACACGCCTGTCAACGAGTCAACTGTTGAGGCGTTGGGGAAAAGTTGAAAATTACCTCAAGCTGTTGCACATCGAGACTCAAGAGAGGACTCGAAAACCAACCCACTAATTGCCCCAACCTCCACAGATTGTCGTTGTTATTGTTGTTGTTTATCAGAGGGAGAAACATTGTGAAAACATGTGGGGAAGCGTATCTACGTTTAAAAAGACATTACGAGCACAACAATTAGTTTGTCTCATATATAAGAAAGAGTGTAGGTTGTTGGATGTAGGGTGTAGGGTGTTGGGTGTAGGGCGGGTAACTCACACATTTCTTGGCAAGAGTTAAACGGTCTCATATTTATGAGCATCGTAAAACTCAATGATATACAAAATTAATGACAAAGGCGCACGAGTGGCACTTTTGCTTACTTTCTGGCACCCAGGCGAATCGTAAAAGAAATGTTACCTCAAAACTTTTGTCAGCAGTCATCTACCTGCCACATGCTACATGTTGCAAACTGACAGTGGTGGCGGTGGTGGAGACAACAGTCATCCAAGCGTCTTGTAATTTTAATTTCAAGACAGTCTGCGACTTTTAGTTGCTGTCTCGAAAATATTTGTACACTTCTTCCCATCCCATCCCATCGCATCCCATCTTTTCTTCTCTGCTTGTCTATTTCGAGTGTCACGTACTTTTTGCTGTTGTGACTTTTCTTATTTTTTAATTGACTTGCTACGCCCGGCTCAGGGTTCATTAGTTTATAGGACGAGGTGGAAGTCTTGATTTGAGAAATAGGTGCCCGCTTCCAACGATTTCTCCTGCTCATTAGAGCACTTGTCACATACGACTTTGTCCCGTTTCCGGCAAGCGTGTTGCAGATTTTTTCAACCTTTATTTTTCCTTTCGGCTCTTATTTTTATTATTTTTTTTTTTTTTGAGTAACACTTTGGCAAGTGGCATCCTTTTTCACTCATCACTGCATAAATTTTCTTAAGTTTTTTCCTTCCGCTATGCGTTATGCATATTAATTCTTCATTTTGGGTCCAAGTTCAAATCTGCACTGGGTCTTGATTTGGCACCAAAGGTAGCAGCTCTGGTGATACAACTTATGATGTGGGTTTGGTTTATTTGGGCTTACGAATGAATGTTTTGCATTAAATTTTTGGTTTGTTAATAGTACAAATAAAAGTTAATAAGCTCCATTTTTTTCGATGGTTAGAAAAGTATAATATAAAAAAGAAAAGTGGTGAAATATATTTATCTTGATTATGTAAAAGAAATAAATAAGTGCGCAATATTAAGATAGGATGTTGAAATTTCATTTTAAGATGAATAATTTTTAGAATAAACTATTATTATGGTCAATTGGTTAAAGTGAAAGCTATAGATTAAATAGCATAATATTTGTTAAAATTGCTGTTAGTAATCTTTTTTTTTACATACTTCTATTGTATACGATTACCTTTTCAAAGGCTTCGAATTTAAAATTTACAAGTTCATTTTAGCATACAACTTTCGGAAGAAACAAAGAAAAATGTTAAGCTGCTTTACTGTTGCAACATTCTCAATTTTTAATTAGTTTAAGTTACAAATTACATTAACAAAAGGAAACAAGAGCTACACAAGATTTGTGGTCGTATATTTTAGCATTTCTTAACGAGATTTTCAAGCAAGGCACAAATAAAAGGGCGGACTTGCCAAAAAAGTAGAAAAATTCTTAACGCCAAAGGAATTTGCACCTTTGCATACACAAATAGGGAGTCAGCTGGGCAGGTGTAAAAGGAGGAAAGGGAGGGGCCTGTGGTTATAAATTTTAAATCTGTTAAATTAATGCCGCAGCTTTGTTTCATTCTTACGTGCCAGGAAGTTGACTAAAACTTGAGTTGAGACGTTTCTTGATTACATTAATTATTCCTTTATTGTTTGTAGAGTTTGCTTTTTTATGTTATTGGTGTTGTAAATTTTATTGTAATGTTATTGTAATAAGTTCAGTCTAATTTCAGCAGAATTCTAAAACTCTTTTTTCGTTTATTTGCAGGACTCATTTTAATAACAATAATAATAATAAGAACAATGTAAGTATAAGTACTGTCCTTATGTTTTAGGGATACTAATCACGAGTCTACGAATCTTTTAATTTGTTTAGTGGAACAACAATTCAAACTATTCGAGAAATAACTCGCGTAACTCATATCATAATCAAAACAATTCAAACTGGCAGCATAATAACAATTGGAAGAATTCTAACGGTTTCAACTCATACAATGGCGGTGATAGACCCGATTTTCGAAGAAATGCATCCCATAAACCGGTGAAATGGTCGACAAGGGACAACCAAGACAGAACTGATTACTATAGAAATTCAAGAAAAAGCAGGGAAAAATCATACGAAAGGAGAAGAGAATCTGACTGGGCCCAGAGTTCAAGTCGATCGCAAAGTTGTGAGTCTAGGGATAGTCAGAAAGACAGAAACATAGAAAGAGAAAATGAAATAGAAATAGAAAATCAAACAAGTGAACAAAATGAAAAACAACGGAAGATAGAAATAAGCAAGGAGAAACAAAAAGCTCAAGAGCATTCACAAATAAGTATTCAAAAGAAAGAAAACATTGAAAAGCCCAGATCAAGAAAAAACTCAAAAGACAGGAAAAACAATGAGAAAATTGAAGAAACTGCGCCAGCTAAAATATTGAATAAGAGTCCTTTAGCCAAACCGAAGGATGATATAAATAAAACTCTGAATACAGGGAAGTTGGATGAAAGTGGTCGAAAGTCCATTGATAACGACAATCAGACCATACAATCCAAATTGAATTTAACCGAAGCTCAGTCAAATTTTGTCACAGGAACCGAGTTGAACGCCGATGAGACTGAAAAAGAAACAGGAGCTATAAACACATATCCTCAGATACAGGTGCGACCATTAAGCGAGCTCCTTAAGCAGGAAATAATCGCTGTGACACAGGAGGACCTACAAGTTGAGGCTACAGCTTCCTCTAGCGAAAATCCAGTCAGCACACCTCCTTTGCGTCCAGTTACCCAAATCCGTCGAAATATTGTCTCCAGTGCTGGAAGTAATCATGGCATTGGCGAGTCCGTCATTAATGATCGTTTGGCCAATATGGACAAGGAGAGTCTTAAATATATAATCAATAATGGTGACACCATTTACAACGAGCATTTAAAATCACAGGCGAGACGACGTCTCCGAGACGAGATACGACGCCAGCTGAAGGAGATTGAATTCGAGCAGCCCAAGGATAAACCACCGAAGGATCTAGTCGAGGACGAGATCGTGGATGCCATTAAATTGCCACAACTTTTGCTTAAAGAGATTGAAAAGTGTTTCGGCATTGGCATATCCGTGCCTGAGCCAGAGAAGGAAAACAACGCAAGTTCCTCTGAAAATAAAGAAGATGATAGCAGCACAGATCTCTTAGAAAGTGAGAAAGTTTCAACTGAGAGCAATCAAGTGATTAAAGAGATCGACAATTCGAATTTGGAGAAAACTTCTAACGAAAAGAAGCTTTCAACCGCCAAGGAGCTACCGGACGACATGGCCAAGGAGAACTCAATGGATTTGATGACCCGCCTTAAAATTGCTGAGCAATTCAAGGCTTTGGCGGGCAAGAGAAATATAAATGTACAATTGACTGAAGCCGTCAAACCACAAAGTCCGAAAGAAACGCAGTCCAATTCGTGTACGAAAAGAGTCGAAAGCAGAAAGCCAAAGCCATTTTTAGAACAAGATACACAAAAGATAAAGTCGCCCATTAAAAAGGAAGTCAAATACGAAGTCGGAGCTTCACCTGGCATTGATTGCATCGTGTTGAGCTCTTCAGAGGATGAGGATGAGGACGAGGCTGATAAGAAAGTTCAGCAAGTGTCGCAGTCAGCCAACAAATCGCTAGCCAATGAGAATGATGTTTCCAGCGATCTCTCAAACTCATCCGACGATTCGAAAACACCGGCTTATCAACAGAAACTCAAACAGGATGCCGACCGTGTCGTCTCGACATTTGAGAAGCTCATATTGCCGCAGTTAAAGGGTTCGCTGGCGGATCGTTATCGTAGCAATCACAGTGCCAATTTGAAAAGTCGATTGCACTTCATCTCCTGCGTGGTTACCAGCAATGAGCACAATTCTCGGTCATTTAGCAAAATCGAAGTAGCAAGGATACAACAGAATCTAAAGGAGACCCATAATCGATTGGGCCTTGACTTCCTTTTGCGTGAAATTGACAATGTGGTGATTGAAAAGCAGAAGGCGCAACCCGAGTCTAATGAGCTTACCACCAGTTCATCTAAAAGCGCTGAGCTCGCGTCTGAGGAACATCAAAGCAGCTGTAGCATTGATGTGGAAGCCGCTGCTGATACAGCAACTGCCACAGCGGGGCGTGCTTCAATGCCACCGACACCACCACGAAATGGCACACCCACAAATGTGGCAAATCCAACGCGCTCTCTTCATTCCCTGTCTCTGGGCCCCTTTCTGGGTTTGGAGTCAACTCTGCCACGTTTATCGCCGGGCAATTATCCGTTGCCGTGCGGCTTGGAGTCCAACGAGCCGATGCTCCAAATGGGAGACTCAGTTATGCATAATCTACTTGAAATCGATCGACGTCTGCTTGAGAATCAAAATCGTCGCGGATTTCTCGAGGAGATGATTATTAAGTTTCAAAAAGAGAAGTCCGATCTGGAAATGGTTAGTCTGGAGTTGCAGAGTCGCAAGTTTCTGTTGCTCAATTCGGTCATTTCGAGGACGTCAACAATAAACGCAACTCCATCGTCGGCTGTCACGCCCATAAACTCACCACCGCCCACAATTTCGGCTACAATCCCAGCCACTTCTACAGCAAGTCCAACTTTAGTAGCTGAAAAAGTGAAAAAACCCAAAAAGCGTCAACGTCGCGTCATCGTAAAGCGTGTAAGGATTCTCCCCAAGCGCAAGGCTCGAGGCAAGTCCTCTAAAGACCTTGAATCAAATCAAGTTCCTGCTGAACTGGAATCCAACGAAGAGCAGTTAAAGCAGTCAACAGACTCTGTCCTACCTGAACCAATGGCTAAGCAGTTGGGCATCAAAAGGGAGTCACCGGAGCTTAAGAAATCCACCATTGCGCAGCCTAAAATAGAAAGCGAGGCTATCAAGAAACGGACCACAGATGCAACTCAAGGAGGATCTTCCAAGCGGCAGAGATTAACCCGATCCGCCACGTTAAATGCCACTCAACATCCGCTGGCAGTTATACCACCGCTTTCGCCACCACCACCACCACCGGAGCCATTTGCCAATATGTCCTATGAGCTGCCTCGCATCCTTCAGAAGACGACGCCATTGTCGCCACCCACTGAAGTCGTCAAAAACTCAAATCCAATTCCAAAACTCTATAACTACGACTACATACCCAGTGGTCCTTTGAATAAAATTACAAGTCCAATTACTCAGATACGCATCTATAAGGAGCATATCATTGCCGCCTCGGAAAATGGAGATATCTATGTCTTCAACATTGCCAATCACAAGCTAGAGAGTCAGATCATCAAGCATAGCGAGGCAATTACAAATATGTTCCTCTGCGATCAGGAATCATATTTATACACTACATCACTCGATGGTTTCCTCAAGAAGTCATCCCTTGAGGTGCGTTCCTTACACACAATTATCGATATACTTTCGATTAACTTTGCCAAATGCATATCGATTGTCTTCTACAGAATCTGGAACGTGTTTTGCAGACGGTTTATCTGAAGGAGCCATTGCAATCTATTGACATCGCCTGGGGCGTTGCATTTGTTGGCAGTCGGTGGGGCAACATTTTTACATACAACATAGCGGTAAGTTGGTTTAGTATTCTAGCTAGTGAGATACCAATAAATCGAAAAATCGGTAACTTAATTTGAAACTACTTAGATTTGAATAATTGTTAATGATCAATAGAGTTAATTTAATCGATATACATAAAAAATCGACAAGTCAGATTTTATTTGATTGTGCATACAAATTTAAAAATATAATGTTTCCATCCTTGTCCATTTCCACATACTCTCTCGCTTGCCCTTTTTAAAAACTTCAAACCGTCCTAGCTTTATCAAATCTTATCCGAATTATTATGTCGAATCTTTAGCGTTTTCCCTGAGAAGAAAAATATTCCTATATAGCTTAAGCTTAAGTTAAGTATGTATTTTCTTTAGTATAAATGTTTTCCATCAATTAAAAGTCTGCCTTAAAATATGTTGCATGCCACTAGGCGTATAGGAAATCCTCTCATCACATTTAATTAATGTGCGGCTCATTAAATATTTAGCTGTCAAATAAACACTTGAAAATATTCAATTAAAAAGTGCACAAGTAAAGCACTCTATCTCACTCTCACACACTACAACTTCTTCGGCATATTTGTGTCCACACCTTGCCCCAAAGAGCGGCATCAATGAAAAACAACGAATTGGCATTAAGCAGCCAACGAATGAACCCAATGTCTAGACAATGAAAATCAAATCGAATTTATTTGTTTTTTTTTTTTTGCATTTTCACTAACGATATACGCAAATTGGAAGTGGTGGGGGCTGGGGAAGGGTAAGGAGAGGGAAAAGCTGGCACTTCATTAGAATTTCATGTTAAGGGCGATGGCGATAAGTCTTAATTTTTTGGCAGCCTTGGATTTATGGCTGCGACGTGCGGATAATTCACGGCTGTTGCCTAAAATTATGCTACAGTTTTCTGAAACTGCAGAGGCGACTGTACACTTTTGCCATAACTGTACTGTATTGCACTGCGGCATGACTTTTAGATATTTACAAAATATTTAGCTATACCTAAGCAACAGCCACGCCCCAGTGCGGCAACAAAATGGACTATAGACCCGACCCAAGTAGTTATATAGAACCTATTCTTGTGTGTGTGCGTCTGTGTGTGTGTGTGTGATGGAAGGCGTTGCTTGTTGCAGTTTGCTTTGCTGCTATTGCTTGATATTTTGCTTAGTCGCTGTTTTGTGTTTTGTGTTTGGCTTTGCTGCACGTTGTTTGGCCCAAAAACTAATACATAGTCGTATATAGACGGGGCTGGGGGTTAGTTGCAACAAACAACAGCAAACTGCAGCACATGCAGCAACAGCAACGGCAGCATAAAGACAGTATACACCTCTCGCTCTCATACGCTCTCACTCGCTCACCAGCTCTCACACTCACTATTGTTGTTTATTTAAGTTTTTATGTGTTCATGTTTAGTTTACTGTATATTTTGCTGACTCACACTTTCTTGCACTACGAGTGCATCCATCGTTCACTGCCCGTTCCTCTCGTTCGCTCTCGTTAGTTCGCTCTCCCACACTCTCTTCACGAGAGTGAAGAGCGCTCTCTCCCTCTCTTCGTTGCGCTCTCACAGTGCGCCTTTGCGCATGTCTTTTACTGCTGCAGTTTCTTGTTGCTGGCCAGCTTTTGCATTTCTTCTTCTCCTCCATATTCGTTTCACTCGACGTCGGCATCGACGGCAACGGCAACGGCATCGGCAATTTGGCAGCAGCAAATAAAATGTTTATATGCTATTTACCCAAAACAATTTTAAATAAAATACAAACTATGTACTCACACTCACTCACTCACTCTACCATACTTTGCCCTTTCACTCACACTCTCTCTCTCGTCTCTCTCGCTATCTGTCGTATCTACTCTCTTTGGCTCTTGCGCTCTCCTCTCGCTTGCTCTGCCGTTTGCTTATTGCAGGCATCCTTCCAAGGCGTTGCAATTGGAATGTGTCTTCGTGCCGGCTGCTGTCGTTGGTCTTGTTGTTGTTGTTGTTGTTTTTGCCATTGCTGTTGCTGGTGTTGTGGGTGGCTCTGCCTTAGTTGCTGGTTGGCTCCTGTTTTGTTGTGTTGTGTCTCTGGAAAATGACGCCGCCTGTGTGTGTGTGCTTGTGTGCCGTTTTCTCATTGGCTGAGCCCGACGAATCGGGTTGGTTATTTGCCGGCCCCGACGTCTGTTACTTTTAACTGTTGTTATTGTTGTTTCTTCTGCTATTATTGTTGTTATTGTGTTGTTACAGCAGCATCCGACGCAGCATTAAATTGCATACGTTGTTGGGTGCTATGTGGGTGTGGCAGGCGCATTTACAACCACTAAATAAACAAAGCAACGCAACGAACAACGACTAAAGCATTTTAGATACATTCTCATATTTATTTAATATTTATCCCCTGTTCTTTCACCTTCTCTTGCACATTGCAGTTCGACGCCATCTTGCAAAATGACTCGATTCATAACTGTACATAAATACTTCTGTATGTGTGTACATATGTATGCAAGTAAATTGCACTCATTTACTATCTCACTCTTTTTTAATTTTTTGGATTTTTATAGTCATTTCATGTGCTATATGTTTGATTACAGTTGGAGGTTGTGGGTGTTGGGTAAGGTCCAAAGGAGTAAAGCAGTAGATAGTTTCATTAATCACAAGGCAACCTGCAGGCAATATTCTTTCACTTTTAGTCCTGTAATTTTCTAGTATTTTAAAGGGCGTGTCTAGTTTTATTCCTACTGGATTTTTATGAAACTATAGACCTTCATTTAAGACCTTACGCTTGAGCTTTTCTCTATAAGTCTGCTAATTTTGGCAGTAATGGGATTTAAATATTTCTCGAAATCCACCGATTTAGTTTCGTTTAATCATAGAGATTTTTATTAAGACACTTCAAAGGTTGACGATTTATCTTAGCATATTCAACTTGTTGACTAAAAGAAGCTATAGTGGAAGCGTGAGTCTACTAATTAAATATTAACTTATCTATAGCATTTTCGATTCAATTCAATCGCAAAATCAACGTTATTTAACTTATACTTGTTGAATTTGTACGGTTTACATTTGCTTAAAATTTCTGTTAAAAATATCATCTTAAATAAAATATATATATATATATATATATATATAGTACATGTTGTCCTCTCCTCAATGCTTATTAGATACTCATTTGAGGAATGTCAATTTAATCTTCCATTTCAAGCTAATAAAACAATATATCTGTATATTAGATTTCATGTACAATAAAAAAGGAATAGTGTAAATCGGGTGATAAATGATTCTTAAAAAGGGAAACATTATATAAGTTTGAGAATTTCTTGTAGTTTAGTTGTTGGTAGTATTTAGAAGAACCAATTGAACTTTAAAATTAAACCATAAAGAAAATATTTTTATAACATTATTGTCTAATCTAAATAAATATTATTGATAACAAAGCTCAGTCAACACCTATACTGTATAAATAGTTTTCTACAACAAATCTATTTATAATTGTGTACAAAGCTCACTAGTGTTGTCGTAGACTACTTATGAACTTACTGAGTGTATATACTCGTATTGATAGAGTAATGCTATCAATTTACTTCGACCTTTCATGACGTTGCACATTCGAAATTACAATGAGCACAAAAAATTACAATGCAAAGCACATTCCGATACCGAAACGAACAATATGGGCAGACGCAATTTTTTGAGAGCCAAGAAATGCAGTCCAAACACAACGGGGATGTAGCTCAGATGGTAGAGCGCTCGCTTAGCATGTGAGAGGTACGGGGATCGATGCCCCGCATCTCCAGGATAATTATCTTTTTAAATTTTGTTATTTTTTTTCAATTATTCAAAACAAAACTCAAATTTAACTTTGCCTTATATTTTATATTTACAGACCAATAAAGTAATGGACACGCCGCTCTTGTCCACAGGACAGTCCATAATTGCTGTTAAGGCAACCAAGGAAGGTGCACGGAGGATCATAATGCTAGGCTGCAAGGGGAACTTTGTCTTTCTACATGATGCGGGAAGTGGATTGTTGCTGCGTCGTCTGAGCATTCCCGAGGGTCTGAATGTGTACAGTTTACTTCTCATTGATGGCCATGTGTTTTGTGGCACTCAAAAGAATGAGGTGTACCAATTCGACTTTGCCGTAAGTTGCAGCTAAGCCAAATTATTAATTTGATGATTCATCTATTCATTTATAATTCGAACAGAGCGGCAACATGTGCAATACTTTAAGCTGCGGCAATGGAGCCGTCGCAATGGTCGTATATAAAGATATATATTTGTTGATTGGTTGCTACGATGGCTTTATTTATGTGCTAAACAAGGAGACTGGAATGCGAATGGGTCGTTTTAAAGGTCCTGGACGATTGGTGCTGGCCCTAGCCATAGTTGGTGATAAGGCAAGGATAACATACCACTTTCAAACTTAATTTGAGACTTATTTTTTATAATTCGCACACAGGTCGTCACTTCATCGAAGGACAACTCTTTGGAAATTCTAGAAATACCGTCTGAATTATTGAATCTGGAACAGTCAACTTAATAAAAAAAAGCACTTAGATTTAGTTGTATATTTTGAAATAATTGACTTAATGGATAAGTCTTTTAAGACCCAAATTAAAACCATTTATTTTAGGGGACTTATTTCCGTTTATATATTTACAGTTGACAATTTCTTAGTTTAAAACTATGCAATTCTGTCAGCGGTTTTTATGTTTGAAGAATATTTCTTCGCCGTGAACAATAATAAAATAGAAAAATACAAATGAAAATAGTTGTAAATGTGTAAATAATGTATAAGTGTAATTTTTTGTTTGGTTTTTTTTTTGTTGATGCGGGTATTAAAGGAATACGTATCGCCTGCCATTTTCTTCATTGATTCTTAAGGAATTTGACGTACGTGCAATGGACGCACATTTGTCTGCATTTGATGCAGCTTCTGGTTGAGTTTGTGGGTGTGATCTCGCAGATAATTTATTAAGTCCGCTTGCTTCTCTAGCAGCTCAGCCGTATCTCCACCAGGTTGCATGAGACCCAGAGAGCCACCGGCACGATCTGCGCCACGTAATACATCTGGTGACATCTTCGCCTTATTGAACTTGAGCACCTTATCTGCAAGATATTAGGGAAAGTTGTACAAACAACTGATCATTGTATAGTCTTAGGCCATACGAACTTATATAACATCCATGGGTGGCAGCGAGCACCAAATTTTCCGCCACATTGAAGGTCGTAACATAGGTAATGGGCGACAACCAGCCAGCATTGCAATGCTTCGAAAAGTCATCACCATAATAATGATGAATTAGAGCCTGTACGCCCAAAAGCATGGAGTTCCACAGTGAAACAATTTGAAGTGGTACGCCCTTTTGCATGTTTGTCTCGCGATGAAAGTCATGATACCCATTCATTCGGAGACTGTCATGTTGTTTCTTGACGATATGATCGAAAATCTGCAATCATTGGGATAGGTCATAAAATCAGATGCCTGAATTAAACGAAAATCTGCAATACTCACAAACGTAATCACCCAGAATGTGGCTCGCAAGTAGAGCATTATAAAGTAGGCCTCACAGCGTCTTTCCTCTGGAAACAGGGCCGCCAGGCCAATGCCCACAAACGAAATGACCGTCGAGATAAGCAAATGTATGCTAGCAAAACCGAACAATACAGAAAGTATTATTTACTTGTATGTGTTAATGGCGTTTTGTTGCGCTTCGCCTGTGATATCAGCAATAGCATCACTCGTTCACACTCTGTCTGGTGATTCATTGCTACCGGCAGCATTTCATGTGTGTAGACATGTTTGTGTGCATGAAAAAGTACATACCTAAATGCAGGCACAGTATTCAGCTTATATGATCCATTGTCATTGGAAAACAGTACAGGATCAAGCAGTTCGTCAGTGTCATGGTTGTGGACTTGCGATCCACCGGGCTGTGTAGCTGCGTCTGTAGCTTCGTTATCCATTTTAAACTATTTTTCTATTTACTGCGATTTATTTTCCCCTAAGTGCGCAGCACCTAACTTTAATTTGCTTTGTTTGTTGTTTACTGGCGGCTTGAGTTTTGTTAAAGACGCTGCCACCTAACAGAAAAAACTTGACGTTTACTTGAACGTTGCCAGATCTAGATAATTTTTCTAAATTTCGAGAGCTATAGACATTCCTCACCTGATGTGTGATGATCTCCCAAACTTCTTAGGAATTATCACCTTCATTTAATCATTATTGATCAATAAATTAAAAATAAAACAATTCACATTTGAACTGTGCGCTCGTTACATTTTTTTATCCGAAACCAGAACTGGCGTTACCAGAAATTTATACAAACATATTGCACTATGACATCTATCGAGATGTCTATTGTGAACACAAAAATGTACAGCATCGATAAATTCGTTTATTTCTGTTCCTGAAATTATTTATGATTAAATTATTAAATTATTTTAATTTTATATACGACTCCCTCTATACGATCTTATTGAAGTCACAAGTCAATTGCTTAAGTATCGATAAATCGATGAGTTCAACACTGCCAACACAAATTAAACAATTCGAGTGTTTTGTTTTTGCGCAAGTTCAAATTGAACTGTAGGCAAATTGTTAAACAATTAGCAAAAATAAAAAAACGGGTTATAAATGACTACACCTGCACCGCGCCGTACCAGAGATTTGTTGACATTTAGTGCAGAGTCCGACGATGAATTCAGTATTACGCCCTGCAAGCCAGGGAAAACAAAGGACGCGGGTCAAATTAATTCCAGAAAACTGGATTATAGCGACAATGGCAACAAGGAGAACATGGCACAGCAAGATCAAAGGTCAAAAGGAGATAGACAAACTTCTGCCGTCTACAGTATGGTGTAAGTGTACAAATTGTGTCGGTTAATCCCAGAACTAAATGAATAACTTATAGCCCCCGAAGACGCTCGGAGATGACTATGTTGGACTCGGAGAGCGACGAAGACGATGGCAAAAGCAACCACAACTTGAACTGCGCCATTCTTAACGACTCCTTTGTGATGAGTCCTGTACATGAGCTCACGGGTAGCACTACAAGTGAGCCTTTCATTGCGGGGGTTCCACTGAAGGCCAATGAGTCCAATTTGTCGTTTCTTGGGCGCTTTGGCAACATGGGCATCCACTGTAGCAGCAGTGTTAGCACTAATAAACAATCACCACATCTGCAAAAGGAACAGCAGCTTCAAAATAAGAAACTACCACCGTCATCGCTGCAGGTTATATCGGAACATCGCAAAGCCTTGGAAAGTCAAACACCATTGCGTATTGCACCATTGATTGCTTCAAAATCTCATGCCATGCCGGACACGGAATTCGTGACTCCACAGGTAGGCAGCATTGCCGCAAGACAGAGCACTCGTACGCAAACCTCTCAAAAGAATCGGAACGAAATAGAAAATGAGTTTCGATCCCAAAAGGTGCTCTTCCAGACGCCGATGACAGTTAGTCGCTCTGCTCCCTTTACCAGCGATAGTCTGACGTTCTCCCTGTGCGACACTATCAGCGAGAGTCCCGATACACCTGCTCAGCCACAGCCAAAGGAATTGCCGCCATGTGGCAAATCCAAAAAGTCACTGGAAGGTGCTTTTCGGCAAAGTGAACAGCAGGTTAAGTCTACAATACCTGAAATGCCCCTATCCGTGCCATTGTCCGTTCCATCAGTTGCAATTGATAAGCCGGATAATGCATCAAAATCAAATGCCAACGTGCTGCAAATCAAGACCCATGAGTATCTCATAATTAAAAAGCTTGGCTGCGGCGGCTCAAGCTCTGTCTACTTGGCACGTCGTAAGGATACAGGGCAGGAGTTTGCTTTGAAAGTGGTTGATCTACAAGCCGATCCTGTGGTGGTGCAGGGCTACCTTAATGAAACTAAACTTCTCGAGAAACTCCAAGGCAACGTATGCGTTGTTTCCCTCTACGACTAGTGAGTAAAATCTTATAACCTACATAAATATTAGGTGTTAATACATTTATTCGTTCCCTCAGTCAATTGTTGCGTATGGAATCCAAGCTGTACATGGTGATGGAAAAGGGCGACTGTGATTTGAACAAGATCTTGCAAGGGTTTACAACTAATTTGCCATTATATAATCTGATGAACATACTCTACCAAATGCTGCAGGCAGTCAATTACATACATCAAAATGGTGTGATTCATTCGGATTTGAAGCCAGCTAACTTCCTGATGGTCAATGGTCGCCTAAAGTTGATTGATTTTGGCATTGCCAGCAACATTTCTGTTGATTCTACAAGCATAATAAAATTCTCCCAGGCAGGCACATTCAATTACATCAGTCCAGAGGCATTGACCGATATTTCGAGTGGCACCAGTCCCATGCGTGGCGGCAATCAGCCGAAGATAAAGATATCAACAAAATCGGATGTTTGGTCACTTGGCTGCATCTTATATTTGCTGCTTTATCAGAAGACGCCTTTTGGTCACATCAGGAACATAAATGCCAAGATGAGCGCAATTGCCAATCCCAGCGCAAGCATCGAATATCCAGCTCTACCAATATACTATCCCCTCATGCTAGTTCATGTAAGTAAATTGAGAATATCTGATAATATATATGCAAACACTTTATATTTCTCCGATCAGATGGTCAAAAACTGTCTACAGCTAAATCCGAAGAAGCGTCCTTCATGTGTTGAACTGCTCCAGTATCCATTCCATATGGTAATACCCTTGCAAAATCTACAATTGGCATCAAAACGCTAAGTAGTATTAAGTTTACAGATTGCCTCCAATAACTAGTGTTAAGATCCTTAATTTTATCAATTTTTTATACACACTCAAAAAGAAAAAAAAACCACATATTGTGAAATATAATAATCCACTGAATTCTCATACGTGTGGTGTGTATTTAATTCTCATTTAGCATAAATTTTACATACATCATAAAGTGTTATAATGCGATACGATAGCGTGTATTTATTTATAACAACGCGCTGTCTTTGCGACTTTGACCTGTGTATATGGTTTTATATTTTGTGTATTCAATTTGTTTTTGCCTAATTTAACTTTTTCGTTTTTTGTTTAATTAATTAATGCAACAGGTTTTGACATTAATTACTAAATCGCTAATCCATTTCCTTTACCCTTCCTTTTTCGCACAACAAATTTAACGTCAATGCGCTTGTTTGTAATTTGCTTTTACTTATACATTAAATTATGCTTTTATTATTCATATTTTTCTTTATATATATATAAAAATAGTTGATTTTTATTATATTAATTTATCATATGCTTAATTAAATGTTGCTGTTGGCTAACCATTTGCTCTACTAACATATCTATTGCTGCGACTACCTTCAATACTCTTTACTTTTGCGCTCTCTTTACAAAAATTAGACAAACAATAATGAATAACGTAACTTGATGCACATACAGTTTATCTAACGGAACAAATGCCAATTGAATCTTTTGAAGAATTTATTTAATTGTTTTTGTATGCTTGCTTTTCAAAAAGATCTTCAATTCGGTTTGCTTAACATAATAAAACAAATACAAAAAAAAGATGTTAGCGCGCTTTTTGATTTAAATGCAGGTTAAACACAAATAATATAGCATAACATATATGTATGTGTATAAAAGAAATAATCAAAATTACAATTTATATGTATGTGCAACATCAGCAATGTGTGGTTGTGGATGTGCCTCTGCCATATGCATTTAGAATAATTCATTTACTTCGCTTCACATTTATATGTTGAACATTGCACAAGTTTTGTTTGTTTTTGTATTTTTTTGTTTTAATTTATGTATATATAATTCTTTAAAGCATTACTTAATTTCTCCATAATCTTTTACTACTTTAAAATGTTAAATGTTGCTGTTGTTGGGCTCGTTATTACATATTCTCTTTTTGTTCTTTTTTTTATGTTTTAGTTTTTCTTTTTCAAGTATTTGTATATTAAACTTTAAACTTAATAGATTGTTAGAATTGTTGTTGTTGCTTTTCATTACTATGGAAGTTCGACAAACGCTGTGATTGTTGTCAATTATCGTTGTGGTTCTGCTGTACTACTATTATAAGGGTGACAATCTCCCATTGCAGCGACATTAAATGTCCTTAAAATGAAGAGAGATTAGAGATATATATTTGCTGCAAACTTTTGATAACTAACCTGTTCGCCATTTGAGGCATGCTGTTGCAGCTGAGTTATAAGCTGCTCCTTTTGGCTAACAATGCCACGCCAGTGATCATCCTGCTCCCGTGCCCGCTGCTCCAAGTCAACCAAAGTGTTGCTCTGCATAAAAAATAATGGGCAATTGGTAATTTCATCATTATCATTAATTTCGTCAACTCTATCTTACCGTCTTTGTGACCAGCTGCGTGAGCTCATCATTGCGCTTGCGCAGCGTAAGGTTCTGTATTTGCAACTCTTGCTGCTCGGCAGCACTAACGGAGGATTTGCTATTCGAATTACTATTATTCCTACTAATATTGTTGTGGCTATTATTGTGATCGCTGCTGCTGCTGCTACCACTGCTGCTACTGCTGTTATTGTTTGATTGTGTGGATTTATTACTACTGCTCTGAGCTGCCAACAGCTGCTGCTTCTGCTGCTGCTGATTCATGTGTGTGACGAGCACCTGTTCCAGCCACTCATCAAAGGAGGCATTGAGTGCGGTGGCCGCATGCGCCTTAACAGCATCCGGATACAAACGCTGGTACAGCTCACGTATGCGCTGTTGTTCAACCTTTGCTGAGCTGCCACCTGCAGCAGCGGACAACTCACCGCCATTTGCAGCAGCTGCCATTTTCTGTTGCTGTTGTTGCATCTGCAACTGCTGCTGCTGTTGTTCCTGCAGCTGTTTCTGTTGCTGCTGCAAATTAAAAATAATTATTTTATTAACTTAAGAATATTAAATCTTTTAATGTATCATTTTATTTTTTTAAATCAATTTTATTTTGATTTTAATGATGACGACGGCATATAGATGGCAATAAAAAAAAGTAGAGTACTTATCTACACATTGATTAATTAACATAAGGGTCATGCACTTACGCCTAAGCTTTGCGCTGTATTTGTTTTCGTCTTTGCTGTTGTGGTTCTGGCGGTTGCTTCGGCATTTTGCAACGCTTCAATCAACTTCCAATTTTTCATACGAACGTCCTGACGAAACACAAATACGTGGCAGTTAATTAAGTAAGAAGAAGCGGTTAAATAAGAAAGAACAGAGAATAAAATAGGGTAAAAATAAACACAAATTAAATTAAATAGATATAATTCCATAAATATTTTCCAAATTTTTAATAACTGCTGCATTGGATCTCATTTTGTTTTTAAAATGGTGAACATCGAAGATTTGTACAAATGTTATTCAAAATTCTGTTTTAGATATTACTATACTATTTAGCACTATTTTTAGCTATTACATTACTTCCATTTTAAGCAGAGTTTCTTCATGAAGTGCTTTAAAATACATTTACTTTCACAATAATGTACTTACATTGTTCTTCTCGCGCTGCTCTTGGAGCTCCTGTTGCAACTGTTGCTCCTTGTCCTCGAGCTGCTTGGAGTGCTGCTGCGCCTCAACGAGCTGGGACTGCAGGGCGGTATTTTGCTGCTTCTGTGTGGCCTGGGCGTCGTTGAGCGTACGCATCTCTGCTTGGAGTGCGGTCAGCGCCTCGGATTGAGCTTGAGCCTGCTCCGATCGCTGTGCGGTGGCTTGGACAACATGATTGTTGGCCTGGTTTAGTTGCTGGTTGAGGGTAACGTTGCTGGCTTCAAGTGCTGCCGTCTGTTGACGCAACTCCGGCAGTTCTGTGCTGCAGACGCGCGTCAGATCGGCTTGGGATTGCGTCAGTTCGGCCTTGGCCAATTCGAGAGTATGGCTCAGGTTACGAAGCTCGACTTGGAGTTCGGTATTTTCCGTTTCCAGCTGCTTGCGCTGCTCCAGCTCGAAGACACTGTTATTAAGGCGAGCTTCCAACTCATCTCGCTGTTGCTCCAGCGTGAGTATTTGCTGAGCCTGCTGCTGCATGAGTTCGTTTTTCTGCTGAGCCTCGGCATTCACAAAGCTGGTCATATCAGCAATGACCTTCTCCTTGTGTGCGATATCCTGCTGTAGGCGTTGCAGCTGCGGCAACAGGTCCTGTGAACTGGCCTGCTTCTCACGCAAGAGCTTTGCCTGGAACTGTTGGCGCTCAAGTGCAAGCTTATCATTGGCACTGGCCAACTCTTGATTGAGTGCTGTCAACTCCTGATCTTTACCCACCAGCTTTTCATTGAATGAATGACTGCGACTTTGCATCTGTGCACGCTCCGTATTTATCTCCTGGCGTAGCTCACGCAACTTGGCTTGAATGCCAATTGATGCCTCCTGCTCCTCAGCTAACTGCTTCTCCTTCTCCTCTAACTGACGCTTTAGCTTCTGGCATATGTCATCCGACCAATCTCCATGATTCGCGGGCATATCCTGTTGCTTGTTCAACAGATAATCAATGAGTATTTGTATCTCGGAACGATTAAGTTCGGCACGGGAAAAGACATTCATTAGGGCAGATACACCAACTGTCTGATGCTCGGCGAGCTTGTCAAGTGCCTGGACAAGATCCTTGGCTGCCAATGTTGTCTCCTTCTGCTTCTTATTGACCTGTTGTTTGGTCTTGTTGCTCACATTGCTGTTCTGCAACTTGGGTGAGCCGCTCATCTGTTGCTGCTGCTTGAGTACCTGTTGCTTGGGCACATGTGGCACCTCAGCTGGCTGTTCGATGGCTGCATTGATTAGGGCTACAGCAGCTGCTGGTTTCTCCTTCTTGATTGCACCACCAATTTTCTTCTGTGCCTGCTGTTTGTTGTTATCCTCTTTGCGATCCTTCTGTTCCAACTTCTTCAGCTCGACTACATCCTTGGGTGGGCGCACATCGAAATTATTTAACACTGGAGTATCATCCGCGGGTGTCTGCTTAACTGGGATGGGTTCATTCTTGTTGATCAGAATGCCCACAGCTGCCTTGGGGCCAGATCCATTGCGCTTATCCTTTTTGCCCTTTTTGTTGCTGCTATTATTGTTGTTTACCTGGCTATCCTTCTCGGCATTGCTGGGTCGACGATGCTGTTCGTTCATCACCTCTGGATCAGGCTCGAATTCAACATGCTGCTTGGATAAGCCAGGTTGAGTTGTCTCCTCATCGAGTCCAACCGAACCCTGCTCCTCAGAATGGCCGTCGGAGAAATCATCCTGCTCGTCCTGATCATGATTGCTGGCATTGTCCTTCTGTTGTTCACGCTGACGCTGCTTCTTCTCGCGTTTTAACTCCTTCTTCTTTGGCTTTCTCTGGGATGTCGTATTTCCGCCACTTTTGTTCTGAGCATAGAAATTGGCACTAAGTGCCCGCTTCTCGGCGACAACTTCCTCAAAGGTCTTGCGCCTAAAGATCTTGTTGATGAACAGGAAGGACAACAGCGAGGCGCTGAACACACAACCAATGACGATCAGTATGTGAAAATCCATATTTGCATACTTTGCCAACGGCAGACGATAATATTCCTTTTGTTTTGTGGGTGCGGGTTACTGCAAACAGCATGAAAGACAAGTGTAAATGAAGACAACATTATAAAAAAGTCAAGAGCAATCAAAGTGTGAGAAAACTGACAATTGTCTTGAGTATAAAAATACATGTCAATTAAAAATTCAAAGTCTTGTTAGCATGGAAAATTTCCATATGTAGAAATACATCAATCATTTGGGTGAAGCTAGCAACAAGCTTCAATCTTTAAAAATGATTTTCATTTTTTTTTTACTGCACACATTATCTGCACTTTGACAAGCGATTTTTCGGTAGCACCGATGACGTGTGCCTTTGCAATGTGTTTCGGAGAATTGCTGACGTTGTTAAAAAAAAAATTGAATCACATTGCGCACATAACGCAAGATCAACGACATTAACAATCAAAAGCAATTATAACTGTCATTCAGTTGAAAATGTCATGCACGTCGTTTGAGTGCGTTTACATGTGAGAGTGTGTAGGGCTTTAAAGAGCATGGTACGTGCTTATCAGTTTACCGGCCGGTGAATGGTACTAGTATATACATTTGTTATCGTTACTTTTCTTTGACGTGTTGTAAATATTAATATACTTGTTGATATCGCATTGTTTATTGTTTTTCCATTATTTTGTAATTGCGATAGCAGATACACTTTAAACCACTCTGTACTCACACTTAAATTCTTACTCACAGAGACACGCACACACCCATGTAAAAATGATCAGTGTTGGAATATTCCAGACAAGGATCGATGACTCACATCGATAAACATTTGTTTGTATTGTCTATCGATTGCCAATAAATTAAGCTCAAAGAAATTCGCAAAAGAAAACGAAGAAGTCGGAGAGCCAACCATTTGTTGCCCACTTTCATTTGCTGTTTGACGAAGAAAGTTTCATATTAATGAGCCTGGCTAAACTTGAAGCGGATCCCAGCCACATACACTGTCACATATAAAAACACATAAAATGAATTGCAAATTTAACAGGAAATTCCCATAAAAGACAGAAATAAATAACACTTTCTGACGCACACGTATGCAAATGTTGCAAAGCACTCACTAAAAGCTGTTTTATGAGATCTTTTCAATCTCTTCTATTTCTTCTTTTACAAACAGTGCTTCAACGTCTCTTGTGCGGAGCGCTAACTGGACAAAACACGAATGACACAAGGTGCCGACGGCGAGCAACGAAACAGCGACGAAACTGAAGCGACGCTAAAGCTCAGCTCGATTCGACTCTCTGATCTTCTTCACTCACTCGCTCTTTCTGTCTCTTCCACTCTCTCTCTGACGTTAATACAAACGTTTGCCGCATACAGTTATAACTTGAAATTTCAAGTAGGCTCCATAAGCTCAGCTTGATGTCTCTTCTTGACTGCGTTGGCGCTCGTTAAAGAATTCACAAATTGCAAATTCAATTCAAGGTTGTTGCTCTCACTGAGCCAACAACACATTCAAATCAGCGTCATGTTTTTTGTTCAACTTAACTTGTAGCTGAGTCAGGTTTTTTTTTATTATGTAGTTATTAGCTAAAGAATTTAGATGACTTACAACTCTGGAACTGAATATCAAATATGCAGTTTTACATTCGCATCTATTTTACTTTCCATCTTAATCTTCTATAATACCCAAAGCTTTTGCTCCCTGGATTAATATTGTAACTTGCGCACTTAATATTGAAGTTAAACTTGATGACTATACTATTAAGTCGACAGTCTGTGCAAACTGATTATGATTTGTCATTAGAAACATAAACGAAAAGAATCGTAATCCAGAGTGGTAATGACGTCGACTCTTGGCAGTCTTATTGATTTCGGGCGTTAATATTTAACGGCTCTGTGCTAAATATAGGACGCTCAATGGTGTCAGCCAAACAAAGGCGGCATCTCTGACAACTTCGAGCGTCCAGCGGCACTAAAGAAGACAACTACAAATAAAAGCCGGCAAAGGTCATCAACCGGAAGAGCACTGCTGCGGAATGTAGTTATGTGTGAAAATCAAAAACTAGTTGCGGCTACTGCTGCTGGCACAATTATAAACATGATTATCAGCAGAGCCAACAACTACAAATATAATAATATGGACTTATATGTTTGTGTTTGTTTGTGTGCCAAAATAATTATATTTATGGCTGAGTCGTTTGCTAAATTTACTGCTGCCCTGGTTACATGCAGCGTCAACTGCAAATTTGTCCCAATTTTCGTTGATGTTGTTCAATTAGTTGGAAAAGCAGCCGCTGCGCTGTGCCCATATGGAATTTCTCACTCACACTCAAAGTCTTCTCGACACTCTCGGATACATGTACACTCACTCAATGTGTTTTATTTTGTCTTCTTTTTTTTTTTTTGTAAGTTATTCATAAATGCAATATTGCTTTTGCTATTTTTGATAGGCAGTTCGGAGCAGACATGGTTTAATTTTAGAAAGTTCTTTGCTTTATTCATTAATGTTTATGCAACATGCAATGTTTTTCAAATGCGCTCAAATAAAGAGAGCGTGCGATTCGAGAGTGTTGGTTGCGTGGGAAAATCAAGTTCGCCGTTAGTGGTGTTCCTGTTTTATTCTTTCTTTCTATTATTTGACAAGTCGAACTGAGTTAAGACATGCTGCATTTTTCAATGACTCACTCAATATTTTATCCGAAAAATTAAAGATATACAAACGGAGAATGGCAGTTGGAAGCAATGTTTGATTTCAATTAATGATTATTGATTGCTGACGTGCACGAGCCGTTGGTATTATCAATAGTGACTTTGGTACTTATCGCATGAATGAAAACTACATTCATTATTTATGAGTTTTTTTATTCTATAATGATAAAAGATTCTCAGTATTCGGTCGCTATGTGTGTACGTATGTATGTGCACTTGATAAGAGCTCAACTGAGAGACGACTCTGCGGCTGTGTGGAAGCGGAAGGGCGTGTGTGTGTCTGCTCTGCCAGCAATGTGTAAATGTCAAAAGAAATGACCGACACGAGAGCACATAATACACACACATACAGGCAGATATACGAACGCAACAAATAGAGACCACATCAATTATGTTTATTTCTTGTTTGATAAAATCGCAACAAAGGCAGGGCAAGAGCACAAACTTAGATTGGACCCGACTGATATATGGCCGGGGCAAGACAGCGCCACACAAAAGTTCTTGGCAAATCAAATAATTCGAGTGAATAAGAAAATAATATAGTGTATGTTCACACTTTATGTATGTGTATAACAAAAAGAAAACAATTTATTGTCATTTGGTGCCTAGTGGGCTTGACTATTATTTTGCAGTTGAATGGCATTTAATTCATTTGCAACTAGTGAAAGTATGTAAAAAAAATCCAACGTGGCTTATTAAGCACCTAATTGGCGAGAAGCATTTGAAAATACGATGCCAAGCATACATGGCTGCCAAGTGACCTAAACCCGATTTTCTATGTGCGGCTGTTTGTCTTCGTCTTTCGTCTGATGGATGTGGAGCACAGACAACCACCAACATATACATATGTACATCTACACCACACATACAATCCGAAGTGATTACTTGCTAGGGAGTGGAGGCGGGAGCAGAGATCATTGCAAAAGGGCGACGTACGCAAAGCTTAAGACAAAAGGGCGTCGCTGTCACTGTCATCGTTGTTGTTGTCGCGCAAAAAACAACACATGCACCGCACTAAACATAGTTACACTCAGAGAAGGTGGAAACAGACCTGCTTTTACTTTATGCAATTACCGTTGCTTTTTTTCATCCACACTTCCAACTTCTTGCAACGTCAACAATTTTGCACAAATTTTCACATTGAAATCACAGAGCAATATTTCTGCCTTAAAACATACACTTGCTCACACACACGGTACATGTATGCAGTTTTTGCTGTTCGGACCATCCGCCATTTGCAAGCTAGTCTTGTATAGGTGTGTGCCTGTATGACCGCCTGCAAGTGTGTGTAGCGTTGTCGCGTCGGCAAATTTTCTTTCAGTTTCGGCATATATTTTCAAATGTAATTCCCAGTGCTATTACATACTGCTAAAACTTAAAATGTAACTTAATCGAATAAGCATAGAAACTTACACTTTATTCAATGTGTGACAGCGTTAACGAGCAACTGTAGACATTTAAATTGTAGATTTCTTTCCACTCGTGTTTGTTTTTTTGCTCTGCGTTTGTTTCACTGCAGAATGTGGCGGTCGGTAATTGCGGTCCATAAAATGAGGAGGCGGGCGATTAATAATTATAGCAACATTGAAAAACCATTGTTTCCCAACAGTGAAATTTGACTGTCGATATTTTCCGATAAGAATGTTTAAAATTTGTCAACAGGGTGTACATGATATGGAAGTAGAAAAAGAGTATGCAGTTTTTGTTATAAAATTATTGCGGTCTTCTGCAACATAGTTAGTTTTTAGACTAGCCAAAACAAATGCGTTCTTATTGGATACATTCCAATAAAACAGTCAAATGTTTTTAATTCTAGATCACTATAACTAATTTATTTTATAGCTTGAGTTAAGTTTTCCAAATTCTATAAATATTAATATATTTAGCTATCGTCCAAAAAAGTTTTGGCGTGCCAGATGATCAAGCTATCAGTAATTTTTCAATTTCTAAATAGATGTCAGCACGTATCGTTCAATTCACGAATTTAGGTCAGTAATTTGTTTCATATGATATGGATATGGGTTATATTTCACATTCAATTTATAGAAACCGAACGAAAAACGTAACAGATTGAATTTAAGTAAACAAGTAAAGTTCGTGATTCTGTAGAAAAACTGACAGAAACAGCCCCACCGAAAAAATGATTCGAATCAAATGAACATTGCTAGTTCATTCATTCGGTTTATTTACGTTTGATCGAATTGTACAAAGAAATACACCTTAAAAAAAACAAATAACACAAGAAATTGCGAATAAGACAATACCGTTAGCTGTATACAATATGATTGGTAAACTATCAGCTTGGTATCGCGAAAATGTTTCGGAGGCCGCTGACTGCTTTGCCTGCCGGCTTATAAGCGGATTTGGTATGATCGGCATTGGAGCTTTTATATTAGCGCAAGCAAAACGCCGGCGAATGCCTTTAGAAAATTACACAATGAAAGGCATTGCAGCAGGTGCGTAGAACAAAAATGCAAGGGTAACATTTGAATAATTTACACGACTTTTACCTAACAGTTGCTGGCGTTCTTGGTGTGGCACGTTTGGCGGACGCAAATTTCTTAAAAGCAAAGGCGGAGCCCGTCCACAAACAGACTAAACCAACGGGAGATCATCCATTTTTTAGACGCGGAAGTTAAATATTTATAATAATATTGGTATTTGTATATTAAGTTTGTTCATTATAATTGTTAGACAAGCATATGGACATGTGTTCATTTTGAGCTTCAGCTTCAGCGTCCAACCTTTCCTAGTTTGGTGTCAGTCTTTGGATTGGCTGTCAGATCCTGAACAGCAACAATCGTTTCATTAATGTGAGTTTGGAGCTGACGTAAGCTTTGAATTTGCAGCAGCCGCAGAATGCGCATGGGATAATCTAACGATGGATCATTTGGTGAGACGACATCGTTGCCTTTATCAAAAGGGAACGGTGTGCCAGCAATCGGTTGTCGATTCTTGGCACTCGGTCCAAGCCGTTCGTGTACGACTCGTGCTGCAGCCTCTAATTGAAGCAAATGGTTGGGATGATGCGGCACGTTCAATTTTGTGGCAAGCGTGCGTACGCCCGCTATAAATTCCTTATCGTGAACTGTTTAAAATTATTCATAGTTAGTACATTTCGATCCTGTAAAGTGTGATTTATTAACTTACCATTTATCTTGCCATCAAAAATGGTTTGAACTTTTTGCTGCGTTTGTATGCCATTGTTCTTTGGCTCCCTAGCCTCTTGCACGTTGATAGACTCGAATTGGGAAGGATCATCTAGATATTCCAGACGCATTGCATGCCCAATTATGCAGGTGAGCTGCTCCAGCTGTGTTTCGTATGGCGGCATGTTTAGGTCAATACAGTATTGCTTGTAGGCCTCTTCCCATATCTTCATATCATCTAGTTTTCGCAATTTCTCACGATCCTCTATGGTATAGTAGCGTATCTTTTGATCCTCCAGCCAAAGTATGGTGCTTGCAAATTCTTTCCGGTCTGTGTGAAAAACAACAAACCGGTTGACTTATTAGGTTTAATCAGCGTATTCAGAACTTACTGCTCCACGACACGTCGCTAGGCGTTGGATGACCTAAGGCTTCAAGTTTTAGCTTCAGCATTTCGTTGATTCTATCGCTTTTAATACAGTATTTTAAAGATTTCCAAAAAAAATAAAAATTTCCAACTCTGTCGCTCACTCTGAATGCATAAATAAAACGAGTGACCAAACAAAATACTGCACAAATTACGGGCACTTTAAGAAACAGCTGTCGGCTATCGATAACATCGATAGATTTAATATTCTATGATTTGAAATCGTTGCAGTGGTTTTTACAAAATGAGTTGCAAGGAAAATGACAGAAAACTGATTTTAATTTGCGATCAGGTGCAGTTGTGCATGCTTCCTTCCCTAAAGAAAGATTTGGATGAAGTGCAGCTGTTGCCAACACAATTCGAAAGCTATCACTCCCTGCTGCATCAAGAACTCCCCAGGTTGTATGATCTTGTACAAAAAAACGAGGACATACTCTCAAATGCCTCAAACCAAGAGGTCTGTTGAATTTCAGTTCATATTATTTTTGTTATCACTTAAATTTCACTTCATTTCAGTTGCGCGCACAGTTTGTATTGTTGCTTTGTGAGTTGACCGCATCCCCGACGATTTATAAAATTAATGCTGAAAGCGAGTATCTATTGCAAAATGCCAATCAGCTGCTGGGGAAACTATTCTGCTTATGCCGCAAGTGCGAGCATGCCTACATATTCAATTACTATGAACAGAAGCTGCATAAGGACTCTTGGAAGAGGCAGCTTGGTGCAGTTCATGGCTTTGTCAGATATCTGGAGGTAAAACAACATTCCGAATCGGTTGTTCTTTATTAAACTTCTTGTATTACAGTATTACTTCGCTAATGACAATAAAATGACGACCAAAATGCTAACATTCAGCTTGGCTATGGGTCTGAACGTAAGAGAATGCTATCACTCAGATTATAAACAACTTGGCATACGAATCTTTTCCAGAATGTTAACCCATAGCGTAAGATATAATTACTGTTTTAGTATCTTCTATGCTATCTATATATCTATATGCTTCTTACAAAATGCACTTATAGTACGCTGCTGACATTCAGCAACTGAATATACAAGGTGTTATCTATGAGAATCTCTTTCGGGACGCATACACCATGGATTCTGAGGACGTCACATCCTCGGTTTGGAATTGTCTATACCAGTGCTTGGATCATTTCACCGATCTGGATTCTTTCGCGGTACATACAAATTACATATGTAAATATCTTCACATAAATGCAAATTTTTTTTTTTTTTTTTTTTTTTTTCAGTGGAATCAATGTGACGACATGCTTGAGCGGCTGATGCATAATGTCACGTTGTCATCCAACGCCCAATTGTCAATCTGCCTGCTGCAGTTCATTACACAACTGGGATATTACTTTGCCATAAACCGCAGTGAAGTCCAACAATTTTTAGCCAAAGATTTATCTCAGCCCGATCAAATGGCAGCCTGCCGCGAAGTCTGCTCCTCACTTAATGTAGCCACAAATTATCGCTGGGCGAAGGGCATCCTGCAAATGCTTGTCTTGGAGTCTGAAAAGCTATTGCAAGGTCCCAATGTGTGCATTCAACTGTTGACTGCCATGCAACGTTGTTACTTGGTGCATATTATTCCGATTCCTCTGCCAGCATTAAATGACCATTTGCGCGAATTTCTTACCAAGTTTGTAGCTGTTCTTCTTGAATGTCTAGTGGTACATGACAAAGCTGAGCCCATTGTCCAGGTTAGTTGTCTTAGCATTGATTTATTAAAAAACGTTAAATATTTTTAAAACACTATTTCCACAGTTGACGCTACAGTTTATTGAAATTTTTATTTATCAATTAAATAATTCCCCTGCCAACAATCTGAAGGATATTACATCTGCTTTATCAAGTTTGCAGCAATTTATCATCAAATAAACTTATTTTTTTAAAATCTGGATTAAACTTTATAGTCATTTTAAATATCACTTACTAAATACCGTTTCTCCCTATTTTTTGAACTCACATTGCTTTGTGAGTCAGTGTTACCGTTCGGGGCGAAATATGAAATACTCTCGCTGCTTTTGTTTTTAAAAGAAGTTGGCAGTACTGTTCGTAACATATTGGGAACGTTGTTGTTTTTGCGCACACGTGCTTAAACGAATTTGCAATTGTTTATATTGAACTTAATTCAAAATAAATTAATATTATGGCGCTGTTAAGTGCTAAACGAGTCAAGAAGTCGCCGCCAGTTGCTGCAGATAGTTCTGACGACAATGAAAGCGATGCCAGCGCCAAGGATGAAGGCAACTCGGGCTGGGCCAACTCAATTCTTAAGGTTCTGCAAACAACAAAACCTGAGACACAAAATAAGACTGTGCTTTCACGCGCCAAGAAAATTAAGGCACCCAATTCGCAAAACGGCAAAACAAAAAAGGCTTACGACTTTGAGATTGAGGGTACCGAAGTGAAGGAGGAGGAGCAGAATGATAAAGATGTAAAGCCCGAGGCATCGGCACTTGATGCACAGCTCACGCGGCAGCAGAGAAAGAATGTGCCTTTACAATTGCGGTTGAAGCCAAGTTTTAGGGACATAGAACGAGAGCGCAGTCTTCGGAAGGTGGCCACACGCGGCACAGTGCAGTTCTTCAATGCAGTACGCATTCAGCAGAAGGATATTAAACAGCAGCTAGAGGATGCGGGCCCTCTGGACAGTCGCCAGGATGCGGTGCTCAACAACATTGACAAACGCAAGTTCCTTGACGTTCTAATGAGCGGCAAAAGGGCGAAGTCTGCGGTCATTGACAATGCGGTCAAAAAAGAGGAGTTAGACTCTGATGATGATGATGAAGAGCCCACAGATGATGAGATGCCCGCCGGTTCTGTTAACAAGAAGAAATCCGAATGGAATGTGCTGCGCGAAGACTTTATGACCAACAAGAAAATCAAACACTGGGATGAGGAGGATGAACAGGAGGGCAGCGATGCCGCCGAAAACAACAGCGATGATAGCGAGGACGAAGAATAATTAATTTAAGTTCTATGTACATTTTAGTTGCTATTAAAATTAGTTTTCACATTGTAAATTGTACAATCGTTAATTGACCATTTCTGCATTGGCGGTCATATAAATGCCCACAATCAATCCAAATAGTCCAATAGCCGATCCGAAAATTTCCACAATCAGAATCTTAACAAACAACGCCGAATTCGCAGCATCCGATAAAGCTGCTCCGGATCCGACAATGCCCACGCAAATGCCACAGCTAAGGTTGACTAGGCCAACAGTCAAGCCGGCTCCAAATGTTGCAAATCCCGTGAACATGTTTCTAGTCATTTGCTCGCGACTGTTGATAACCTGATGAATTATATAGGCGTGCAGATTACCCGAGAATACAATAGAGCTGATCAGTCCGTAAATCGCCACTGCTTCACAAAATATGACGGAAATAAGATTTTTGGTTTTGATCCGTGGTGATCTAACGCCTCCACCAACAATGCTCGTGCCCGTAGTATAAATGCCCATTGCAGCTCCAACAACAGACAAGGAAACGGCCAGTCCAACTCCCAGTCCAGCCCACATCTGCGGATTCGTAGTGTACAGGAACCAACTCAGTCCGGCGCGTTCTCCCAGGCCACACATAACCAAGCTCATTATATACGTGAAGCATACAAATGCAATTAACCCAATAAATCCAAGAATTATTGCAATATAACCCATATTTGAAATAATTTCTTTAAGTAATTATTGAATCGTTTACGAATAGAAAAGTCAATGATTTGTTTTTCATTTCAATTGATGTATTTCTCCCACAAACCAAAATCACAAAATACAATACGAATTTTGTAAGATATTCTTATATTATTTTAATACATTCAACTTGGAAGTACCGATGTTCTTTTCTTACCAAAACCAAGAACTTTTAAATATAAAACAGATTCCCAATTTCTAATTTCAGATTATTTAGTTCTTATTTCGAATTTCTAATTTCGTATTTGAAATTTGGCTCCAACTTATAGCATCCAAAGTCCGAACATTTTCGGTGCTGCTAACTCATAGTGAATTCGAAAATTAACGCTTAATTTACAGTAAGTTCAAGGAAAGATATTTCGTGCAAAATGTACGATTTTATTTATTGCTGTTTGTCTTTTATTTTTTTTTTGGGCTTAACGATTGGACTTGGCCACGCGCTCTAGTTCATCCTTCTTTTTGATGGCATACGAGTTGGATGAGCCCTTGGCGGCATTTATTATCTCATCCGCCAGACATTCGGCGATGGATTTTATGTTCCGAAAAGCAGCCTCACGAGTGCCAGAGCAGATCAGCCAAATAGCCTAATAATCATAACGTAAATAGTGAGTAATCCAGTAAGAAATGTTACAATATAAAGAGGCACTATAGAGACACTATAGCTGTATGCGGAATAAGTATAGCGAAAACTAACCTGATTGACACGACGCAACGGCGAAACATCAACAGCTTGACGACGCACAGTTCCGGCTCGTCCGATGCGAGTGGAGTCCTCGCGTGGTCCGGCATTTACAATGGCATTCACAGTGACCTGCAGCGGGTTCTCCGAGGTAAGCAAATGAATTATCTCAAATGCATGCTTGACGATGCGACAGGCAAGCATTTTCTTGCCATTGCTGCGACCTTTCATCATTAGGCCGCAAGCCAGACGTTCCACAATGGGGCACTGAGCCTTGCGAAAACGCTTTGCGGCATAACGTCCGGCCGAGTGCGGCAAATAGCGTGCGAATTTCTCCTTAACGGCAATATAGTCTTGCAGGGAAATATCACTAATGGTAATATCATCGCAGTTCCAACGACCAAATAGTTTTATCTCCGGCCATTCATTGGCGACCAATGCTTTCTCATTTAAAGTAGCAGCGTCATCCTCTTGCCAATTATCTTCTCCTTTTTGCTCATTCTGATCCTGCTGCTCCGGCTCCGCATTATTATATTCGTCGAAGTCAGACATGTTTCTTAATTTTTTAAACTTCCGAGTTTGAGAACTGCTTCGATTGAAATCAGGAGATGAAATGATTTTAGTGAGCTTTTAGAATGACTTGTCTTTTAGATATGTCACTATTTGTCAACCTCTCAAGGAGTCAGTTTAAAACACTGTTGCCAATCTTTAAGAGTAAAGAACCGGGAAGAATTTGAATTTTTGTGCTATTTTTGCACTGTTTTCTAAATAAAAGAGCCAGATTTCCGGAAAATGTTTGTGGGAAACGAACTTTGCAAGTAGCCAAAATAAGCAATAAAAATGTTAAAAGTTAGGAGCAGTGGTTTAATAATATTAGAAATCCGTAAACTTTGCTATGTCCATTATTTTGTATATGGAATTAAAAATCAATTATTAAACTGTAAATTCAATTTAGCATTCTGCGTGTTATAATTATAATTGAAAAATATTGAGCAAAATACAAATTGAACGATATAATAGTCCATATGGGCGTAGGAATGGTGTAATTATTTAGAGGGACTTATAAACAAAACACATGTATTTATTACTTTTTAATATGGAATACTTTCTATAATATGTAATAATAATGTAGCTTGTGTAGTATCTATAACTTCTGCATTAACAGTAGCATAAAATATACAGTTTTTATATTTATTATTTGTAGTTAATATAATACATTTTTTGTTTTTCGAAATACAAGTGCCAAATTAAACAAATAATATTAACAACTACATAATAATCGATAATAAACACACACACACTTGTCTTTCGCTTAAATAAACAATAAAAAACAAATTGAAATCAATTTTTACACGACGCACATTAAGCGCACAATTGTTAAGTGATGCTGATAATAATTGACGAAATGCGCGCAGCGTAAAAATTATACAATTCAACTTTTTAACTTAATAAGTAACTGAAGTCCTATGTAATATCCTGATCGTAGCGGGCGGGAAACTGTAACTGCATATAACGAGTTCTAATTTCCAAAAAGAACACAGATTTTCTTGTGTTTTGTCGGAATGACTTGATGACTGATTGTTGTTCTTGTTGTTATTGTATTTGGATGAAGCGCGTGACACATAATTTACTGCAAAAGGCTTTATTAATTTTTGTTACGTATTAATACAAGTACAAAGGAGTTTAGCACTTACATTGCGATCGAACTGCTGTGTCCAATTAATCCTTATCACCCATCTTAGCCTTGGAAGTCATGTAGATGCCCACAATCAGACCGAATAGACCGATAGCTGAACCGAAAATCTCGACAATCAGAATCTTGACGAACAGTGCTGCATTGGCAGCATCCGAAAGCGCTGCTCCGGAGCCGACAATGCCAACGGCAATACCGCAGAACAAGTTCACCAGACCGACGGCAAGTCCAGCACCGAAAATCAGATAGCCCGAGAACCAATTTTGGTTAAGAATATTGGTATTGGAGAGAACCGATTCCATTTTGAACTGTTCCAGTTGGCCGGAGAGCACAATAGCAGTGATGAGGCCATAGATAGCGACAGCTTCGCAGAAAATAACCGAAATCAAATTCTTCGTTTTAATGCGTGGCGCTTTAACGCCACCACCCACAATGCTTGTGCCTGTTGTGTGTATGCCAAGGGCAGCGCCAACGACAGACAGGGATACAGATAGCCCAATGCCCAGACAGGCCCACATATACGGACTCGATGTGGTCAGGAACCAGCCGACACTTACGCGTTCGCCTTTGCCCGTCATAACAAAGTACAGGATAAGTATGGTGGCCACGGCGAGGAACAGCCATAGAAATGTTTGTGTTACGACTGTGCGTATTTTAGGCGCCATTTTGCACGTTTTTTTGTCTGGCTATTGTTGAAAACGATGTATAAAATTAAGTTTTGCAAAAATTTCAAGTGCTATTTACCAAATTGCAGGCGTAATTGTATTTTTCTCGGCCGACAGGTGACTGCTTCGTACGAAAAAAAGAATCCACAATCACATGACGTACATTTTCTCTATCATATGGTATCGAGTAAATCACGCCAATCGATATACATTCGATATTGGCACATGACATTGAGCTGTAAAATTATCGATGAATATTACATATTTATTCACTCTTGGCAATATTTAAGATTAAATAAAAAGGTGTTTCTGGCTGCAAAGCATCCGGAAATTAGCTGAAATTGCGATGAAAATTATATTAAAAAAGATAATCGGAGCCCTAAAGAATAAAACCGTGTGGCAGCCTTGAATCCCCCAAAGATAGCGATAGTTTGAACGTCTGGCAACCTTTTGAATAAATGCGAAATTTTAAAAATTTTATAAATGTATCGTTTATGTATGTTTCTTAATTTTGAAGCTAGTATCTAAAAATGCCACGGTTGTCCTCAAGTGGTGAGAACCTACAAATGCTCACCTTAATTTCATCTAAATGCAAATATTGAATTTTATTAAGCAGTCTTAATTGCTAAACTTATTCACATTTGAATTATTCGCCGTTCGCAAAGGAATACGATATTATCGTAAAGCTGGTTGCTATATTACTGTACATGTGACTTAAGTTGCTTATGTTTCTTACAGATGGCGCCAATCAGAATCCGTTTTTTTTTTAAATAAAGGGCGTTAGAAATCATTATGTTTATGAGCAACATTTACTAAAATATGCACTGCTTTCACATTTATGGCCGGTGATGGTGAATGCAAATTACATTTCTCTTTTATTATCTTTGTCTGCGGCTAAATGGTTTGCTCGATTTGCCAGGCGGCATATACAAATAAGTTATTACTCCAACAATCTTACATTGTTGCATTGCTACATTCGGACTACAAACCGAACCGGCCAGCGACATTTACAGTTCATTGAATTGGCCAAGTTCGAGCTGTCGGCGCCACAAGAACACGTTTAACAGCAACCACGTGACGGCAACATAATCTAAAGTCACATCATCATTAAATATTTACACTACATTATAATTTTTGTTCTTCTTAGGCGCGTGCCCGGCAAACACAAAAGCCCAATTCTTCGCCTTGGCCAGGAATTCTGATCCCTCTCTCTTTATGCCATTTAGCCGGTGTCGTGACGACGAAAAGAGACAAGAGACAAGCAGCAACCGCAACATTCAATTAAACCTAATGTGTTGTTTGCTGTCCCTCCAAACGAGTCATCGCATTTTCGTCCTTCATACTGCATACATCTTGATAATAAATGTAAACTTTTCGCTTGAAAAATCCAGCACAGCGTAAAGAGTGAAAATAAAATAAAAGTCGTATAAATGTTACAAATACTGTATATATAGAGAAGCATAAAAGTGGTCCGAATTGTGGTTGGGTCAGTGCCCCTCTGTCTTAAGTCAAATATCACAAGAGAAATCCATTAACCTGTGTTTTTTTCCCTTGACTTATTTTTCCATTTTGTTTTTTTATCTCTGAGGCTCTGAGGCCGACAAGCTGCTCCTTGTCTATCCCGTGTTCACCAAAGAAATATTAGAAAATGGGCCCATTCCTATTTTTGTTGTTTTCTTCTACTAAAGTATAAGTTTTACAAATTAAATTTGTTTTATTTAAATACAGTTTATTATTTAGCTTGTTACATTCGCTTGATGCCTTTCTGAAATTTAGAGATAAACTCTATAGTCCTAGAAAATCTCTCCAAGACTTTTTCAATTTGAAAAGAGCGTTCCGTTAGCCTGTAAAAAGATAAAATAGCATTTAGATTGTATTTCGGGTTTAATATATTAAAATAACACCGCACTGTGCCAATTCTTCTCTGAGATCCCGCATTGGTTCCACACTTGATTTGGTTTCATATATCTGAATCGGTTCGGGCCTTTCATCTTTTGTTATCAATTTATCGATATACATTCTGTCATCCAATTCGGATTTGCTTTTTCGAAAGCAAATGTAATTTTTAAAGCCCTTCACGAGCATTTGAAACACTTCTGTATCCCTGACATACATACTACTTTTTACTTCTGAATACGACGCCAAGAATATTGCCACAAACAGATTCTGAAAGAAACATTCCTTAACAACTTCTCTTTGTTAGATTTATTTCGACTGAACTTACTAGTAAAATTCCATAAATGGTTACAATAACTGCGATTAAGTATATAGGTGCAAGTACGGGTTGTACTTCCTGCATTGATATATAATCAAAGTCACACATTAGAATATTGATAACACATGCAAATATTGACTTAAAGCCTTCTAGTTTATCGTTAAAGAGAACTGTTCCCATCTGGGCAAAGGCCAATATTGTTATCACATAGATGAAAAGTAAGCCCAGAATATTCTTGAAAGACTGCGAATAGAAAATTGAATTCTTTAGCAGTCACTTTATAATACTCCTTTGAACTACATATTTTATTTTTGATTCTGATCTCATCAAGTGATCATAAATTAAAATAAATTAATATGAATATGGCAGAAAGAGTCAAAATTATTTTGTTTTTTACCAGTTCCATAGTGATTGCAAACAGTCTTAGAGTTCTATGAAATGATACGAATCTGAAGATCTTCATCCAATTTGAAAATGTTAGAGTCCCCATAGTTATCACATTAAGATTCCAGCCGCTATGTAAATTGTCAAGATTTATATAAGTCTCCGGATCTTTGTCGAAATTATCGGCAATAAACTTCACTTCAAGGTGATGCCATATATTATATGCGAATGTGAAATACGATGTCTAAATGGATGAAACAGAATATTGTGTTTATTATTGTTTTAGATCTCATTTTTTTAATGTTTAATAAAGGGGTTTGATCCATTTTAACTGGACATTGAAAAACAGCTCTAAATATATTTGAATCTCAATAGTACGTACAAGAAGAAGAACAATATCAGGATAATTATGAGGATCTTTCGCGTACGCTTTCATGCCAACCGCGCGAATTTCGATAAATTCCTGATACGTATAATACAGAATAATTAAATAATATATAATGTTGACGTAGAATACGAAACAACCGAAATGTGGAAAACAACTCAAAGGAATGGATTGCACATACCAAGACGATTCTACGATTCCCGTGGCAAATATTTCAAAATGAGTTCTAAAATTATGATTAGGTAAGAATGTCGATATTATAATAGATATTATTAGAAAACATGCTTGGTAAGTTGAAACATTTCGGTGGCATCGTAGAATAAATTCAGCTCTAAGATAACAAGCCGTGTGGCTCGATCAATCCACGCAGAGTCATAAATATTATTTATCATGTCTAAGGAATCATTGAATTTCGAGAACAAATTCTTGGAGAATCCGCCGCCTTTGTATCTATGAGAATTGGTCGAAATCTTGTTGGCATCCGTTTTATAGTAACTGCAAAGTAGAAAAAAGATTGTTAATAATGCATTAAAATTGAATATTTGTATTATAATATTCATACCCATCATGAAAACTATCATCGTCCATACTAATTGAGTATTCAGGATAACACGGAGTCTTATCTAAATTTTCTACTTTGATTTTATGCAAACATTTTTTCAGTGGCTTAACGCGTAACTGTCGTATTCTTGGCACCCCCAAAATTAGGGGTATATTTTTTAATTGCATGTGAGGGGAGAACTTGTCAGGTTCTTCCGTAAATTCGGAATTATCGTAAAGGTTGACCAAGTAGCTAGTTTTTATGAAATTAAACATACTATCGATTGTTTTTATATTTTGCAAATTGATTCCAAAAAGTTGCCCGTTTTTTAAACAAATTCTGTGGTTTTCAAATAGACTCTCAGGCAGTTGATTATTGTAGAAAGTATATTTAGAGCGCAACGAGTCAGTAACTAAAAGAAAACAAGCAGTTCATCGATTAGTCGTGCAAATTACTATTCAGTCAATCAATCAGACAGTACTGATCAGTTAATCAAAAATAAAACAAAAACAGTTCGCAGATCAATCAAAGAATTCATCAAGTCTTTAAAGAAATTCAGTCAGTCACAGAGGTTGTCAGTCAATTGTTAAAGCAGACTTTTGTATTGATAGCTAAATATATTATTTACTCATTTAGTCAGTCATTAAATCGGCGATCAATCAGTCAATCATTTAACTACAAAATCTGCCATTTTATTAAGCAGTCAATCAATTAATTAAACAATCACTTTGACAGTGTACTCGAATCAACAAAGTCAGATAATCATTCAATTAATTAAATACTTACCAATATTTGTGCAAATTAAAAATAATACAAATATGAAGAAGTCCGTGATGATGTCGTGTATTTTCTTGTTGTCAATACCCACGTATTTCACTTTTTGAGGCATTCTAATCGTCGACTTCAATCAGCGGCTGTTCCAATCTTTAGAATTCTTTTAGGCAATGAATCCGAAATGACACAAACTATGTATTTCAAAGCATACTCCAAGTAATACTCAAATTTGAAATGAATTAAATGAACTTTCTATGGAGAGAATATTTTAATAGAAATCTATGATGATGCCGACTGCAGGGCCTATGTATTAAAGTAAGTCTGCCAAGTTGAAGGGCGTTGCCGGGAAGTATGCAACACTTTGTTAGCGCTTGGCTGCACTCTCAAAAATATATAAAGCATATGCATAGGCGCAGCCATTGTTAACTGCCTGGCAGTCAGTCAGCCAGCCCTTGAGCCATTCAGCTATCCAGCCACTTGGGACAAGAAGAAGAAGAAGTAGAAGAAGAACCACAACAACAACTGCAACAACAACTCTAGTAAATGCTTTAGATTTCTATAGACCGGAAGTAGCCTGGCATATAAAAGCCCTTCCGCTGCTTTCCGGTGAAATGTTGCATTTGAAGCCGAGTTGCCTCAGACATGAACACTACAATGCACAACAACAAAGCAGCAACAGCAGCAACAGCAGCAACAACAACCACAACAACTCTTGCTCCGCACTTGAAGTATACGAAAATAAACTACGCAAAAATAACAGTTTTGCAATCACAACATATGCGAATATGGAATATCCTATCGCAACAAACGTTATCGAATTAAAATATATAATCTTATGTAAATATAGTATGTTTTATTATTGGCATTGAAAATTAGGTAGTTAGTATTATATATATAATTTAATTTATGATTAGATTCAATAAACTCATTTCAACATAAAATTCATTTATTTACTTATTAAAATTTGACACTCACAAGTGCTGACATTTTTAAATTTTAGGAACACCAAAAATTCCTTCTAAACTTTTCTAAATCAATTATAATCAAATTTTATTTTCAGATTTGTAAAAAAACATTTATATTCTAGACACGGACTACGAAACGTAGTAAGAATCAATTGTGTAACTTTTCAAAATAGATGTGTTAATTTTGCTAACTATTCTGAATATTCATTTATTATGCTAAATGATGTGCAAGTCAATATACCCTATGGCAGGATAATTTGCACTGCAATAAGACTGGTCAGGTGACCACATTTAAGCAAACATTTAGCCAGTCTTTGGTCAAGCACAAGTTCAGTAAATACTATACTCTGCTGAGTGGGAGTAGCATGACAGGTAGGGGACAGGTGGGGAACAGGTAGGGAACAGGTTGGGGAACAGGTGGAAGGTTGCAGGTGGAGCATCAGAGTTCCGCACAAAAGCCTGTTGAGAATTTATTTCCTGTTACGTTAGACATTTGGGCCGATTTGGCCAACGGCTGTAAATCGAAAAAGGGCAACAGATCAAACGGTCACTTGGCCCTCGATTCCTTGGGCTTATCATAAGGCAGCTCACCATCGGGTTTAAGTACGTCAACAGCCGTAGTATCTATGTATGTGTGTTGCACACATTATTTTCTATTATTTTCTTTTAATTTTGTTTTATCATGTTCTCGTTTAAAACGGACTTTGGGATTTGGCTTTAAGGATATCTACCACTTTCAGAGTCGAGTCATCGGGCAAAATGAAATGGTTTTTGGCATTTTGATTACTTTAACTCAGGGCGGGGCGGGGGAACAATTTAAATTGATTTTATTTAAGCCAAGTGGCCATCTGGCATTAATGTAATGCTATGCCTGCCCACCGCACAACTTATGCAAATGAAATTTCCATTTAAATCAAATTTAACTCGCGTTGATTTTTTTCAATTTGGCTTCACTTGTTTTTCAACATTTTTTTCTCACATTTCTTCTCTCGCTTTTCACACGTGGTAAGTGTGGTGAACACATGGAGTGAATTAAAATATATGTGTGTATATAAAATCTTTATATACTGTTTGTACATAAATTTAAGTAAAAGGTGCATTAAAACCATTATATTTAACTGCATGCCTAAAGTTTGCACGTTAGAAAGCTGTAAAGCATTTCATTTAGAGTTTGATGAATAAATTAAGATCTTTTTAATAAACCTTATTTATATATTTGCATAATATTTATAGCAAAATTAGTAAAAATGTAAATTTAACAATTTTAAAGTGAACAAATGATGAAAATACATCGAATTCAATTGAAATTTTAAAATTTGTTCCAGCATCAAAATGGTTGAGTTGATGTACCATTAAGGAAATGATAGTTACAGATTTTGAATAGGTGTATTGAGAAAATGGACAGTGAGGGAAAAAATGGAATGGTTCAATTCGATTTACCATAAAAATAGACTTAATTAATTCACTTGTATGCTTGAAATAATGCTTCGTAAGAAAAGATTTGTCTTCTCTCTTTTATCTAATGAAAATGCTAACATAAAGGAAATAATTTTGATCTAAAATTAAGTGCACACAGACAGTTTTATATCTCAAAGGAGGCGAATAATATGCGGCAATTGTTCTCCTCTTTTGTGAGCATTAAATCAACAATACAATTATATATTTGTGTAGGAATATTGCTACATATTTACGCCCTTGGTTACTTTACTCTTCATTTAATTCATTATCAAATGCGACCACCCAACGCTTTTGTTCACTCTTCTCTTCCTTTCTAATTCCCCCTTCGCTCACTCTCTCTCTCTCTCCCGTCTCTCTGCCAAGTAGAGACGTAGCCCAGAGGCAAGTTGGCCAAAAGTGACAAATTGTTTCAATTCAACAAAAGGCAACTGTGCCTGAATAATAAGAACAACAACATCAACAACAATAGAGACGGTGTAAGTGGTGTAAATGTGAGGTGGTTGGGTGGTTGTTTGGTTTGCTGCATAATATGGAAATGTGGCTTACAATCCTTTTGGCCTTTGCTTTTGGAGAACTTTTATTACGCTTTGCTGGCGTTTCATTAGCCGCCGTGTCCTTTTTATCTTTTGTACATGACATTTTGGCCTTTCTCATAAGTCCGGGCACAACAAAAGGTAGTCAGGAATGATGACGGCCATTTGCGGCTGATCCTGACAGCAACTCCACAAATTTTATATATATGTATGAGTATAATTTTTCTTCTCTGCTCTCTGTGTAATTATCTTAATGTTTTGCCAAAACAGTCGTCACTTTAACCAGCAAAGTCCTTCGGGCCAAGTGCTCCCACGGACTGCAGATGTCAGTGACTAGACACGTGCGCTGCTAATTGAAAAGTGCTGGCCAAAATGGAAAATAGACGAGTATCAGTGCAAAATGTTGCATGCAACTTAATTTGCCCAATAATCTTGGGCAACAACAACACTGAAGTGTACAACTGTCGTGTCGTTTGCAAATTTAACAGCACTGATAAAAATTGAGTCGCGCTTTTAGAGTTGAGAATGTGTGTGTGTTGAGTGTGTGTGTGTGAGTGTGTGTCTTTGTGAAATAGAAATGGAGAAAAGCAAATAAATCAGCGGAAGTAAACTACATTAGCTACAGGACTCCACAGTTGCAGCTGCATAAAGGGAGTCCCTATATTTAGTTGCAGTACAGCTGTATATGTATGTGTGTGTGTGTGTTTGTGCAAGTGTATTTGCCCGTGCGTCAGGTGCAGTTAGGATGCGCTCCATATACTTAGCCATGTAACTATATTTACTTCCACTTCTCCCCCATCATTTTGTACTATGTCCCTCCCCTCTACTCCCCTCTACCCCCCTCTTCACCTGTCTTCCCTCCCTGGCGTATTCGTGCGGTTGACAGCTTCGCTGCGCGCTTGACTTGATTTTTGAGATCTGCTTACGCTAGCCAAAAGTACAGGTAAGCAAAGAAGCAAAAAGTAAAAGAGAAATTGTGTGTGTATATATGTTAAAGTAGTATCCTGGGTAAAATCACAAAATGAAATGAAATGAAATGTTTGTGCATTTTTAGAAAAAGTAGAGAGATGCATACAGATAAAACAGATAGAGAGAGATAGAAAGATACTGCAAAATAGCTGCAGAAAATCAGGCTCAAACATAACTCAATTGGGCCACATTGTGCATATTTAAGCACTAGTTAATCTATAAATCTCAGACTGCAACTGTTTATTCTCTAAAATTGTACTAACTTTAAGCTCATTGCAGCTGTGAAATACTTATATTTATATATGATATTTTGCTTATATTCTTTTTGTTTTAAATTCAACCAAGACTTATAATAATCTTTTCTTTTAACTTTACATCGATATGTCGACGTGTGTAGAATCTATAAGCATATTTCTTACCATGCCATATAAAAATATAAAAATTTGTATGTATGTAATGAGATTATATGTTTAAAAATCAATATCGATATAGAAATCAATTTTTTAACATCATACATTTTAAGACAATTGTATGTATAAATAGTTTGTTCAAATTATCTGACTGATTTTGATCCCCATCTGTTCAGATATACCTATGTACTCTACTGATATCAAAGTATTTTGATTAATACGCAGCATACTACTCAAAATAAAAGGAATATATAAAATATGTAAAATAATCGACAAATAAATTAAGTTTCGAAACTTTTCAAAAGACTTTAAAGGACATAAATAGTGTAAATTTCTAGTGCTTAGACAAATTGGGAAAAACTGCTCTAAATTACAAGGGATATATTTTCATTTAATTTCCGTACACTCCACAACATTTACAATATTTTAATACAGTGCGTAGAAGCTGCAAATAAAACACTCTGCATAAGTCGATCTCAGAGTTCGCACTTTCAAATAATGCGAACATACTTATCGTACTCATATAAATTTGCATTTAAAGCCGCCACAAAGACAACACAATGTCAAAGTGTCTCAGACGGGAGACAAGCAAATGCGATTAAAACTAAACTTGAAGGAAAACAAAACTTTTAAGGACTTGCGGATCGGGAAAGTACTCGAAAGCGAGCTACAAATTAATGTGATACTTTGTGCGTTCTCTGGAGACGCAACGAGAATTTTCAGAATTCTGTCAGTCGTCATATGTGCGAGATATTGTTGTGGTTGTTGTTCTTATTGTTGATGCTGTGACATATTAAGCTCTGTGAGCTTTTCAGTAATTAATCGAAGTAGCAAAGACAACACTGGCAGTGGCAGTGGCAGTGGCAGCAATGAAAATTTTGCATAAATCAAGGCATGCGGCAAAAGGCGCCACCAAATATGCAAAGTTATTTGCCAAGTGAAGAATGCGGAATGTGCCTCAAGTTATGCAAAGTATGCAATGGAGAGCTCACTTTGTATAAATACACACAGACACATACATTTATATATGTATGTGTGAGAGTGTGTGTGTGTATGTGGTTGTGTGTGGTTGGGTAATCAGGCGGCAAGTAGGTCAGCTGCAATCAAAGACAGCAATCGAGAGAAATGGCAGCCAAATGTATTGTTAGCTCAAGGAATACAAAATTGCTGCCTCTTGAACTGCTGTCTGACATTTGCAATAATGGAAAAACCGACACAGATATATCATCATATTAATACCCATATATACATATTAATACCCTGTACTTATAATACTAAAAGCATATATTCTTAAATTATTTTTGTTTAGTTTCCATTAATTTCCACAAATCTATTAAAAATTAATATATTTTATATGTGCAATTCATGTCTACTTATTTATTTAATTTTTAGAAATTAAAAATTTTATTTAACATGTATAATTTAACGAATCTTTTAAGTCATCTAGAATTGGATTATAGGATATCAACGCGTTGAGAAGTCTTCTAAATTGCCTTTTTTCAGTTTGCTGTATTTTATAAGCTACATCATAGTTTATGGCTTATTGAGAAACATATGCATTTAATTGAAATCTATTTTACTATTAGTTGCCACATGAATATATTATTATTTAAATAAATTGAAATTGAATTTTACTCTCGATTGTAATATATTTTTTGCTACATAATACCATAAATCAAAATGCTTAGTAATTTACTTAATTATTAAGCTCAAAAGTGATTTTCATAAAATGTGGCTTAAACTTAGAAAAAATATACGGATAGCGAAATTGATTTAAATATTTTTAAGTTATTCCTTGGCTTCTAAACTTCAATAATAAAATGAATTTCCTTTCCAAGTGCAAGCAGAAGTAATAACGGTAACATACATGCTTAATGTATAAAATATCAGTTCACCTTAACCTGAAAGGCGGAGAATTTTCAGTGGAAATCGAGAGACACAAGTTTTAATTGAAATTTAGGCACTTAATTTGGCAGCACTGTGTTGGCCAAGTTCCTTTAATAGTCGACAGTCGAGATGTTGCATGCGACTCTCCATTGATTTGAATTGTATACATAAATAAAACAGTGATTGGCGTGGAATGTTGTTGCGGTGCTTGGGGGAGGAGGAGGGGGAGGAGGCGTGGGGCTGTGGTGCCATTCAGTCTCTGACCTGTTACCAAAAATGTCGCTGATGATGACGCGTAATAATTCACAATGGTGCTTTATTTATGTGACGCAGATGTCACGTGTTCCTTTTGTTACGTTTGGACGGAATTTAACTGCTTTGCCTGTGGGATTGTGGGCGTGTCTGTCCCATTGGAAAGGCTCTACCCTTAAGTGAAATATGGCACAAGCTCATGAGAAGACATCAAAATGATGACAACAACGAACAACGCTGGCGGTGACAACGATGAGGACAACGACGTCAGCGTCGACTTCATCGTCTATTGCAATCAAGAATTTATGTTTTCATCGTGTAGTTTGTCTTTACGTACGTATATATATATATATATGTAAACTATAGTTGAGGTGGGCTTCAAGTTATCTGGATATTTTGGGAAACGTGGCATCACGGTATCCCAGACGTTTGCTTGGTTAAACGCAATTTAGCTGCATTGCTCAAATTTCCGGCACACTATCTCGTTACTTACTCCCCAAAAGGATGATGCCACCAGCTTCGGGCTAAACTTGATGATTCTCGTATATATATATAGTATATGTACATAACGCAAGCCAAGTGAAGTGTGTCCTGATTGCTGAAGCTGATGCTGAAGCTGAAACTGAGGTTGAAGCTGTTGCTTCTGCTTCTGCTTCTGCTGCAGGACTCGCTAGCACCATATTTTGTCAGAACTAGATAAAGCAGGTGTAAATTGATTTTAGCCTCAAACACGAAAGGATTTCAATCTTTGTCTGGCCGACGATTTCATACTCTTAGATAGTACTTAATAGTTTGGACAATAAATGCATATTATGAAAGCTGCAAGATATATAGAATTATTGAAGATTCCGCGAGTTATTAGAATTTATTTATACCGCAACTTCGTGTTAATTTTCACTTGCTTAGAAATTTGTGCACTAAAGAAAATGCTTTAACCACATAAGAATTGACCAGGTAACAGGATTGTCAACACAATCCTGCATTCATTCACATTTAGTTGGCTCAAATGCCGATGTTAATAGCCACTTGTCAGCTGAAAGAGAATGTAATACAATACCCGTTCCAGGTAAGTCGCTGTAATGGATTATTTGGCATTTTTCATTTGCCGTTGGCCTGTGTTAAGGTTACGCATACGCCGCGCTACACGTGGCAAGTATTAATTTAGCAGCTGTGGCAGGAAACTTCCCAATACAAATGGCCCAGCTAAATGTTCAGTCAAATCATCATCATCATCAACATCACCACCATCATCATCGTCGTCATCATGTGTAGGAGTTTTCTGGAATTCATTTCGCCACATATATACTAAAAATAGGTCTCTTTTTTGTTTTGGAATATACACTTGTAATAAGCATAGACAGCATTGACTAGATTTTTGGTTAAGTCTATGGTTCAAAACAATCTCGTTGCTTCAAGCAAGCAATGGAAATTTGATTTGACTTAACTGAAATTGGCATTGCCTGGGGTTAGGCTTACTTCATTGGTGACTATTTAAGGGGTATATCGCGTCGAAGATCATTTAAATGAAATACCTTTAACTGTGGATATATTATGTGTGAAGGTGAAAGAAACTCCACCTTATATAGCTCAAGATCAAGCTTAAATTGTTAATGATCTTGCAAACGCTAAGCATTTTCAATCCACGCTAGTGACGAAAGCTTCACGATGTGATCTTTGATATATACTGAAATTAAATTCTCCTTACAGGGTATCTGACAGTCGAACACTCTGCATGCCAGTCACAAACCATTTCTACTGGTTTTCCGGCTTTTGTTTGTCTGCCTTGGTTAACCGCACAAATTTGCGTTTTCTGTGCACGTTTTGCGCACCTAAGTATAAGAACAACAACAAACACAAGAGCAACATCAACAGCTACAACAACAAGTGGGAAGAGAATGAAAAGCAGCAGGAAAAAAAAAACGCACATCACACAACGCACCTGAAAATAAAACATCAATTTTTATGCGACAAATTTATTGCGCATTCTTTTGCGAAGCACGCTTTTATTTTATTTTTCTGTTGCTTTTTGGGCGTATTTTGTTGTTGTAACTGTTGTTGTTTTGTGTTTGTTGCATATCTTGGGGCGTCTGATTATATAACAGAAAATGTCAATGTTTGTCAGGCTGCCATAGCAGCCGGCAGCCATTAGATTAAACAGACGCCAGCGTCTTGGCCACAGCATCTCATCTCGACGGATGTGGATGGCGTTGACTGTGTGCGAATTGTGTGCTAATCTTAACAAATTTCGAGGTGTCCCTTTGTTTACGGGCTCTCTATCTCTAAATCTTCCTTGTTCCCTTCATCTCATGCTGTCCTCCTGCATCTCGCACTTCGATTTTGTTATATTTAAAAAATGGTATCCCTTGTGGTTGTCTTTTTACTTTAGTTCTACGAAAATCTCTCAAAAGCTGTGACGGGGAACCAAAAATATATTATTTCTTTGTAGATATGATTGAGAATATACTTGGAGTAACATGTTTGAGGACAATGAAGCAAACTTAGATACAGAAATCTGTAAATAAGAATATACTTATGTCTTAATTTATGCATTTAATGTCAATTAAGTAAAAGCATTCGACCCAATAAATTTTGGGGTCAATTTATTCAATAAGTAATAAAAGTTTTTACAGATTATTTATATATGATAAATTAAAGTGAAATTCAAATACAAATCAGACCTCGAAGTAAATTTCAACAATTGTTTTCAATTCATTATTAGACTTAAAGCTGAAGCGAAATAAAGTTAAAATCAAATATTTATATACAATGAAATTACTTATTGTTGTTCTATATTTATTTATTTTACGTTGACTATTAACAGTTTGCAAAGATAAAAACTGTTTAATTGAAGTTTACATTCAATTATAAAATAAGTTCAAATTTCAATTAAAGCTTTCGCTTAAATTCAAAATTAGATTTGATTATTTTTATGAATAGGAATACAGATATCGAATTACAACAACAGCTCTCATTTTCTAAAAATATGATTATATTATTAGAATATTTTCAGGGAATTTATTTGTAAGCATAACAGTCAAGATTAGATGTGAATTGTTCCCACTCTCTCCTTCCCGTCAGATTAGAGTCACGCCATCCCCAGTTCGTCTGCTCAGTCAACTGCACCAAGAGCCCCCAACCCTCCCCCCGCTCTGATTGCGTCTGCCCAACAACATCTTAGATTAACAAAAGCACAACAAATGAGCGTGGCAGTTGCCTGGTTAAGAGTCAAGGAGACTGAAACAGGAACTGGTGCTGGTGCTGGTGCTGATGCTGATGCTAATGCTGGTACTGGAGGGTGTTTCGGCATTGTATGCAGAATCTTAGCACCATCAGATATGCAATTAATTTGGCCATCAACACACCACAAAGCGGCAAAGACTACGCTCTTGCCACGTATTGTTTTCAGTCAGCAACCAAATTTAATAATGACTTAAATTGGATTTTAATATTGTGCTGTTGTTGTTGTTGCTCTCGTGGTTCACTCTCCCCCCTCTCTCTCTCTTTCTGGTGATGTTTTTCCCGCAGAATTTTCAATTCAGTCACAAAAACTTTTATTATGAGGAGTATGCTGGCTGTTTGGTTGGCACTTCTCGTTGACATCGGCTGAGCTAAGCTGATTCGAGCTGTGTACGTAGAGTATGTGCCTGGTTAAGCCTTTTGAAATATTTTCACTCATTATTTAACACAATGGGGCGTTGGCCAAGCGGGCGGGGCGGGGCGGGGCATGGCATTAAATTCCAGCATTGCACGCAAAGTGAAAATTCCGGCGAGTCACAAAACCTTTTTGCATTATTAATTTGCTTTGATATCAAATTTCATTTGCAGGCCGATCAGCTCTGTCAGTTGGTTGAAAGAGCAGAAAGCTAGAATTAAGGTGAAGTCGGGGAGTGCTAAAGGTGTTGGCCAGCTTTTGGGCAGATTGCAACTTCCTGGCCACAGGTCGCTAAAGTCCAAGTTCTGGGCCAATAAATTAAGCTTTATGTGCGGCTAATAGAAAATTGTTACCTACCTTTCATATGGGCAGCATATGCAAATTGTTGTGCCAGGACATGCAAAGTACACACACACACACACATATATATATATAAATTCCGTCTAAATGGAAATATACACATGCTGTCACATTCACACACTCATACACACACACATAAATTATCCGCTTAACAAAAGGCGAGTGGCACAAAAATGCAGAAAAAATGCTTAACCCAACGCCAAACGATTTGCATTGCATGATAAAGGGGAAGATAAAGAATGCAAGAGGTGTGTGTGTGTGTGTGTGCGGAAAGGGGAGAGGGGGGGGCAGCGGGCAACGGGTAGAATTTATATTGAAAGAAAAATAGAGAATGGAATATATGTATGTAAGCAAATGGAATCGTTGCGCACCTTTTGCATAAACTTGAAGACTTCACAGTGTCTTAGTGTTAGTGCAAGCTAGCGAGTGTGCGTGTGTGTGTGTGTGTTTGTGTTTGTGTGTGCGTTTGCGACGACATGGCGTATGCGTAATATGCAGGTAGACATTATGGCTAAGGGCAACCGTCTCTATGTTGGCTCTGCCATAATGTGCATAGCCGTAAAATATGCAACGCTTTTTCTCAGATGCGTTGACAGCGTGCAAAAAAGAGACAGAGATAGAGGGGGCAAAAGGGAAAGATAGCGAAAAGTTTTCATAGAATGCACACAAAAGTTTGTTTGCTTTAATTGGCCGTAAAAGATAAAGTTTGAAGTGCACAGATTTCATAAGGATGCGTATGAGCATGATGTCATCAAATATAAACTAATCAGCGTGTTACTTTCACAAGAGTTATAGTTTATTAAGCTTAACTGCTATATAATTGTCCAAATATTAATTATTTGTATTAGTATTTGAATGTGTATTATTTTTATTTATGTTTCTAGTTCGCTTTTAGTTGAATTTATTTCTATTTCTTTGTTACTCCAATTCTATTTGAACTCAACTTTCCAGCATTGTGATACCTTGGATATTCAAAATCTACTTATCGACAGCTACGCAATTCGTGTTAATCAAAATGCTATTTAAAATATTAGTATAATTTATTCAAGTTATTTCAATTACACGTAATTGCCACTTAATAGATTATAAATAGATTTCCTATTTGGTTTGCGTAAAATGTTAAGTGTATAAATTAAAACGCTTCAGCAAGTACGCAAGTTGATAGCTTAGTCTATTTTTAAATACTTTGCTATTTGTTTTATATATACCTCATAGCTAAGTGACTGTGTGTGTGTGTAAGGACCTCACACACACAAAGGCAAACCACAAATGCCACAATCAAAGGCGGCTGCAATCGACACGCAAATGTTAGTCAAGTGGCCATGTGTGTTCTGTACTTAATTTCGTTTGAATGTCGTTTACAGTACGTATGAATAACAAATTGAATGAAACAAATGAAAAACAATTATTATTATATTATCGTTTTATATTAAAGTAGCAGAAATATAATTTGATTTTCGTAACACATGTGCTCTTCACATTTATAAACTCAAAATACCTATAAATACTTGTTGATATGAATTGAATTCGATTTTTGGAGAAAATACTTTTTCTACACCAAAAATTTCAACAAAATATCTATAATTACTTGTTGATATGAATTGAATTCGATTTTTAAAGAAGATATTTTTTGTAGACCAGAAATTTGCACCTGTGTAAACATTTACATGAAATTGTCGTCGAATTCTTGTGTTTCTCTTTAAAGCAACGTTTTTATAATCTCAAACTTAGCGTTGTATACATATTTTTAATTGAATTTTCATAATTACTATATTTTCTTTAAGTTACTTTGATCCCTTGAAAAGTGCTTAAATATTTACTTGTTTATTTATACAAATATCAAAAGTGCATCCAAAAAGTGTCAGTCTGAGTGAGTCTCTTGCTGCTGTCAGCTCTGCGTAGGTGTCATATCAGTCAACTTTTGCGAGAGTGCATTGCTTAGACAGGTCTGATGTGCGAGTTGTGGATGATGTGCGAGTTGTGGATGATGTGGAAGATGTGCATGATGTGGATGCTGCTGACTGCTGTCAGCTGGCTGCTCAATCAGTTGTAGTCAGTTGAATTTTTGTGCAAACTCAATTAATTGTAAGCACTGCCAACTACTTAATAATAGAGATGATGAAGCAGCAGGTTCTATTGAATTGGCGTGCCACACATAAAATGCATAAGATGCGGTTCGCTCTTGATTTATATTTATCTATATGCCCGTCATGTGCAGCGTGGAGCGGCAGGTTGAAGCAGCGGCTCCTCCGCGGCTCTAATTTGGCACTTAAATGCAGCGACGTGCGTGGGACTGACTGACTTATGAAGCGCCTTGGGGAGATGCCACTGTATGCGTGTGTGTGTGGTTATAAGTATGCATGTACTTGTAGTAGGCATATGCACACGTATTCACAGTAGCTGGCAACTGCTATAGATTCCTATCACGCGCCACAAAATGCCGTTACGTGTTTGCCGCCTACGTCGACGATGATGCTGTAGGTGCCTCCCAGTTGGCATGCCACTGGATTATAAGGCACTGTGGTACGCCTGCCACGTTGGCAGTGTGGCAACGTCCATCCGTGTCGTTATTGCTGGCATATTCAATAATTGGCGCGCACAGGGAAGTACAACAACAACAACAACAACAACTATAACTACAGCTAGAGCTACAACTACAACTACAACTACTAGGACACACTCATAGTTTGATATGCCGCCCAAAAGTATGCTGCATTCAATTTACGATCCTCATCAGCGCAACCCACAAAATTTTCACGAAAATTGATTCGCGGCAAAGGCACGAGTATGTGAGTGTGTGTGGCTAGTGTGCGCTAAGTGCGAGCGAGATGGTGAGTGTGGTACGAGTATATGAATGTTGTAAGTGCATATGAGGTGTGTCTACCGCGAATTTGTCATATCACTTTTGGCTTTTCCACACGTATATTTGTCGCACTGCGTCTTTGTGGTAGTTCTGTAAAACTTTATTTTATTTCAAAGCGTAAACTAACTTTAATGACATCGTCCAGCATCAAGCCTTTCATATTTATATTTTATTTATAATAAAAGGAGCTCATACTTTAAACTATCTGAACTATAGTCTTACTATAAGGAACCGCGTTCTAATGAAAGAAATATTTGCGTTAATAAATTGAATTCTCTTGTAAATATTGGAATGATTTTAATGAAATTTTATAGGTTCAAAATTGAATTTACCTAACAAAATCGACCTTCGGGTGGATGCTCTTTGTCTAAAAGTACTATTATTATTAATACATTCAAATCAAAAAAGAAGTAAACATATCACGAAACTAATCATATTTAAATTCAAAGAAACATTTTTGATAACGGAAAGAAGCTTAATCCAATAGGATACGAGTATCTACAGCTTGGAAATGTTTTATAATGCTTATAATGTTGATAATGTTTTATATAATCGCATACAATTGTTGCTTTCACTGCGCTTTTCTTGATTTCACCTCAATTAATTTCAATTTGATTTTATTGGCCTTTACCAAAGTACATTGATAACATTATTTGTGGTTGCACTGACCCAACTGAAACCGCCAATTGCTTGCTTTGTGCCACTTCACTTCAGTTTCTTTGTTGTGTTCTTATTCCTTTCTCTTTTCTACTCTTTCACTCTCTCACTTTTCCGCCACTCTGTTTTGCTCTAATTGAAATGTTCACCGTTGCAACTAAATTTTTGCGCAGTGCCGAATTTTTCTTATCAGTTAACGCAGCATCTAAAGAAAACAAAGAATAAAATGAAAGCAAAAAAAAAAAAACGATAAAAGTGCAAGGCAGACGTTGACGCAGACAGAGACTGCGACTGCAAATGTGAACCGGTTTTCAAGTTCCGTTGAAAGGTCGCGCCGAGGGAGGATAAGGGGGCTCTGCAGGGGCAACAAGTGTTTTGACTGCCAGTGTCGGCAGAAAGGAAGTTGCAGTAAACAAAACTGCAAGGCAACAGTTGCCCGAAAGAGCCGAAAGAAACGCATGAAGTGCACAGCAATATAGAGAAGGATAGAACGAGAACGACAGAGGCTGCAGCGAAATTAAAAGGGGTAATCAAATGTAAACAAAATTAAGAAACTAGTACAATATTTTTATTGAATATTCTTATGCTTCTATAATAATAATAATAATTATTATCACTTTTGTAAATTAGGCAAACAAATTGATCGAAAGACTTTCACTGAGACATCGTATTAATTATTTCTTATTATGAGAATAAGAATAGTTTTAAGATTGCTAACATATTCTAAGAACCAATTGCTAAATAACCCTCTTAACGCAAAGCCTCTGCAGATTCGCATTTTGCTTTAATAAAAACATACTCAGGCACACCAGTTGCAAAATACAGTACACCTTGCTGACTGACATGCAGTTGACAGAGTGTGCGAACCATTTGCAGCTGGTGTATCGAGAAATTTGAAAACGAAGAAACAGTGAAGAAAAAACACAAACAACAAAAAAACAATAATCAGCAGAAAGATGGAGGCAGGGCTTTGGCTAATTGAAAAGATCGAACCCAATCGCCGTGGGACGTTTCGTTTTGTTCGCCGGCAAAATCAGTTGAAACTGAAACGTCGTCGTTAACGGAACGCGTGTGGCACTCGGAAGCCGGTACAGAAACATATACATATACATATACAAATACATGTACTGGGAGTACATCAAGCGACATTGGCATTCAATTGGACAATTGAACAATTTATAGCGTGGCGCTAATTGTAACATCGCCGGGTTTTCTATTTTCATTTGACTTCCACTGTGTATTCTACGTACATATACATATGTACTATAGCAAATGTTGAAGGGGTCACTCGGGTCAAGTGCTCTAAATTGAGTGTGTCAGCTGGCATCGAAAATAAGATAAAATGTGGCACTGTTTGCTCTGGTTACTCCTACTCTGGCCGGTTGCCGCCAGAAATGAATCCATATGCGGATCTCTAAAATTAAGGCAGGTCTTAGATTTTGCAAAGTTGCGAGACTGCAGCATCGTTGTTGGTCACGTGGAAATCGCGAATCTTGAGCTCCCCGGCAATGTTAACCTCACAGATCTACGCTGTGAGGTCACTGAGATAACCGACTATCTCATGATTTATCGCTTAACGGGTTTGCTCACTTTGGAGTCGATATTCCCCAAGTTGCGTCTCATTCGTGGCCAGGAATTGCTCTTCGATCGATATGCTCTCACAGTCTATGAGAATCGCAATCTCAGGGAACTGGGACTTGTGGAGCTATTGCGCATTCAGAGGGGTTTCATACGGATTGCAAGTAATCCCATGTTGTGCTTTGTGGAGACCGTCGATTGGATCTATTTGCTCGGCAATAGTACAGCACAGTATTTTGCGATAAAGGTATTAATTACACAACTTATACTAATGTCAATAACGACACCCGAATCAATCAAAATAACATTTCGATAACATTTTCAATAAAATTATATATTTTTATTGCGTAGTACCTTTAAATAATACTAACATTTTTTAAAGAATAATTTTTTAAGTCTTAACATTTCAAATAAAACTATTTTTATTGTTTTTAAAAATTGTTAAAAATTGAAAGAGATTTAAAATTAAAGTTGAAATTTATATATAAAATCTTAACTACATATATTAAAATTGAATTGAATAAAAATAAGAAAATAAAATAATTACGTTTAGAAATAAATACATTTTCTTTAATACTTAGTGTAATTGATAATTAGTCAAATACCCGCAAGTACTGTAAAAATAATCTCCATTTTCTTCCTGCAATTAAATATTTTCATTTTCAGCATAACAAATCGCCGAATCATTGTCCTGTTTGTGGGGGAAGGTCCGCTGATTATTCCTATCGCGTCAACAAAACCATCAACTGTTGGAACATGCAAACTTCCCAGCGGCGTCTGATGCCGCCAAAGTCCGAGGGCTGCCCAAAGAGTTGTGGTCGCAATGGCTGTGATGCCAAGGGCAATTGTTGTAGCCGGGATTGCTTATCGGGCTGCTCGGCTCAGAATTGTACACTGTGTGCTAACTTATTGCGCAACGGTCGCTGTGTGGATCAGTGCATTGCCAGCTATGAGCTGAACAAGAGGAAATGCATCTCGTTAAATGACTGTCGACAGCTGAATCTGATACCAATGACCCAAGGGTATCGCTGTGTCGATCATTGCCCAAATAATCACAAGCCAGTTAAGGAGGGCAATGGATCATTGCAATGCCAGCTGGATTGTAAGGGTTTGTTCCATGTGAAGCGGGCAGCAGATCTGGATCAATTGCGGGATTGTGTGATCATTAATGGATCGCTAATTATAGAGCTGGTTGATCTAAAGGGTATAGCTAATAATACTATATAGTATATTCACTATAATAATAATTAATCTATTTCAGAGAAAATTGTTTCTGCTTTAGAGCAGGCTTTTGAAAAGGTTAAGGAGATTACAGGGTATCTCAAGGTCGTGCAGTCCGACTCGCTGATGTCCCTCACATTCCTAAGCAACTTGGATACCATTAGAGGCGATGAGTTGATGGAAAATAAGTAAGAGCAACATTCTTCTCAACTTATTTAGAATACATTCTCTTCTACTCTCCCGATCCGTTTTTAGATACGTCTTGTCGGTGATGCACAACTCTCATTTGGAGCATATTTGGAGTGCCAATCGCCAGGTGGCCCTGCAACGTGGCAGAATCTTCTTTCATTTGAATCCACGTTTGTGTTATGACAAAATCTTGAAGCTTCAGCCGTCGATAAAAAGTGGAGTTAAGATTTCCATAGCAGACGTGTCTCCGAATTCAAATGGCGAACGCGTCATTTGTGGGGAGATGGTGCATTCCTTGGAACCACAAGTTGAGGATGTCAATTCCACAGCGGCGCGCATTGTGCTTGACTATATGATGTGGGATAGTAGTGAGACCTTGATCGGTTATTCCTATTACTATATGGAAGCGCCACTGCGTAATATCACCATGTATGATGGCCGTCATGGTTGTGGACATGATAAGTATGAAAATTAAAGAGTGTATTTATACACATATAAAAATCCAACTCCACCGTCTCTTAACAGTTGGCTAATGGATGTATCACCCACCAAGAATCGTCGTCATGTCATTTCCAATCTAAAGCCTTATACACAGTATGCTTATTTTGTGAAGACGCTGACACGTACCGATTACCATATGCAATTTGATGCTTACTCCAGTATCCAGTATTTTCGCACACTTCCAAGCAAGTCGGGTCTTGTGAGCCGGCTCTTTGGTACTTCGGATTACAGCACCCAAATTGTAAGAGGTTTTAAGCTTAGAGTCCCTATATATTTGGTCTCTGAGAGTCAATAGCTTATACATATTTCAAAAATTGCAATTGTCCTGAAAATCCGTCTTAATATCTACATCTTTTGTTGGTTTTTTTTTGTACTCTTCCCTTTTTTTTTGAGCATCAACTATGTTGCTTAGAAATATCAACATTGAAGGTTATTCAAGAAACAATTTCTAATGTTAATCGATTTGATTCATCCGCTTGTCCTTGAAACTATTATCTAATTAAGTTTAAACTTCCTTAGACTGTGAACTGGTGGCCACCGCGTCGTCCCAATGGTAACATAACCAGATACATTGTCAACTACGAGCTGCACAATCTCACACTGGCTGAGGCCAAAGCTAGGAATTATGCCAGTGTCCAGCCATTTAATATCAACGATGTGGATTGTGAGTGTAATGATGTGGAACCCTATAATTCGGGTCCACAGCCGGAGGATGAGAATTATTACAACGTGGAGCAATCGATCTACGAGGATGCATTGCCAGATCTCATTTACGTCTCGTAAGCATCTCGATTTCGTAACTCGACTTTTTTCTTTTTATACTTTTTAATCTTGTAGACGTCGCAATCTTGAAGCAAAGAAGGAGAAGTTTGGATTGGTTAAAGACTTTGAAGATCTTATTGCTTATCGTCCCATTCAAACAGTTATCAATACTACAACAACCACCACAACAACACCAACACCAACAACAACAACAACAACAACATCAACAACAACAACCACTACAACACCAAATACACCAGTCACTCAAATAAGTTTAGCTAATGATGCTGACAATATACCGTCGACTACTACGGAAGATCCAGCCCAACAATATGAAAATTATCGTGAAATGGCGGAGGAGAAATTGCGGATGGCCCAGGACTTAGGCATAAGTGATTTTGCAATTCTGCACGATATGCCAAAGTGCAAAAATCAAAAAGCGTCAGTTGCCGATCAACTGGAAGAGAAATGCGTTGTCGAAGAGGAACTTACTGGCGTTAGTTTGTCCGGATCGCAGCTGTATTATAATCTAACCAAACTACAACCCGATCAGTACTATCGCATTTCTGTACGAGCTTGTGTCGATGGTGTTATCAATGGATGTTCCAATCCGGCAACAATTCTAGTGAAGACCATGAGTTTTGAGGTAGAACAATTTATGAGCGGCAACTGAAGAGTTGTAATTCAATCATAGATCGTAGATCCTGTAATGCAAGTAATTACATCACTGACTATATATCCTTGACGAAGAGTTATACAAAATAATTTATACTCCATAGTAACAGTTAATACTCTTCTCACTGTATTCCATTAATTCTATGTTTATTTTTTGTAGCAGATCTAATGAGATTCTCACAGTCACAGTGACAGTCAACAATCGAGTGAAATTTGAAGCGTCTTTATTAATGATCCGATTGGTTATACTAAAAAAGATGAGAATATTTTCTGAGTCCGTTAAACGAAATTTTTTACTGGCTTAACGAATGCCTTAAGATCCGATCAAAAGTAAAACTATTCTAAAATTTGGTGGATGTTGTAGTCTTGAATAGAATTTACCTAGTGATATTTATGTGTATGCAAATTATATGTTAACTGAGTATTATAATGTGTAAAACGTAATTGTGAAAGTTCCTCTGAATAGGAGTATAAATGAAATTTCGAAAATCCTTTTATCTATGGTAATTTGACTTTGTAGCTTGTTTCGTATTACGTTGAGGCTTTTAAAGTCTTAACAGACATTTAGATGTGGGCGTACCCGCAAAAAGCCTGCACACACAATTACACTACGCACACACACACTACGCACACACACACACACACACACACACACACACACACGAAAACAAAGCGCTTTAATCCAGAGAAAGTGAGTGTGGCAGGTACTGATTTTTGACATTTTGCAAGTTGGCACAACGGTTTCGAGCTCAACAATAAGCCTACGTAAACTAACAACAGCAACACCTGAGCACGGGCTTTGGATTTAACAAAAGGTAGTGCAAAGACATGGCGGAGTGGGGAAAAACGAACACTTTACACTTCACCTTTCACACCACTTCAAATGCCTTTGCCACTTGCGTCAGCTGCAAACGCTCAACGCATGCCACTTAATATGCAAATATGCCACAAAAAGAGCTTTAAACTTTAAAACAGTGCCAACAAAGAGAATGATGAAGCAGCCGGAGAAAAATAGAAGGAAACTAAAAATAATCCCGAGTCCTGGATGAGGCAAGGCGAGAGCTTGAATTTCGAGTTGAGTACGTGTCATGTGTCGCCAGTGTTTGTGGTGAACAGTGAACTTTGGCTCAGCAGGAGCAGGAAACTTTTGCCGAAACGAAAACGTGTCCCACTCAATGGCGAAGCCGCTGTTGATTGACGAAGGAGCAACTGACGCAACGGGTACGTTGTTCATACGAAAAGGGATTTCCAGTTTTGCTGCCTGCCGCTGACAGCGCCGAGACCACAATGTCTTCGGCGCACAGTGTTCAGTCTTCAGTCTTCCGCTCTTTCAGCTCTTTCAGCTCTTAGCACTCAGCTAAGCTTCGTCGTGGTGCGGTTTTAAAGTGCTATCCCAAAAATGCCTCGCGGCAAATCCTAAACCAATTGTATTTCAATATTTCAATGTCTTCGGCACTTTTACTGTTGCACGCTTCCTGGCGCGGTTACCCATCGTCCATGTCCTCGTTATCCTTGCACTCGTTTGTTATCTATGCACTGCCATTGCAAGCACTTTGCTTCACTCTGCATGTGTGAGTGTGTGTATGTGTGTGCTGTAAGGACGCACTCGTCAGACAGTTTGAACAATTTAACTGAGTGCTTCCCAATTCAGTGCCGAGTTCACCGTGTGCACTTCCATTGTCCTTGCAACACACGGAGAAAGCATCGACATCGACATCGACGCCTTTCAGTTTACCTTTTGCTATGAACTCGCACCGGATTTTGGTTTTAACTGCCAGTTAGAGTACTAGAGTACCCGCCTGGTACTATCCCAACGGTAATGGCAGTATGTACTCGTAGTTGGCATGGGACTATTGATATATGAACACATTCTCTGTGTAATGTGAGATAACCTTCCGTCTGGACTGATCTGTCTAGCAATTTATACAATCACTTCACAGTTAAGGTTCTTGTTCAAATAACTCTAAAGGCGCATTGAACAATAACTTTTCACAGCGGAATATTATATATAATTCTATAATATTTTATAATGACAATAATTGTGTGAGCAGAATTGAGTTTGACAATAAAATCATATTCAGGTGTGATCCACCAAAACAAAACAATATTTGTGGAACAAACATCATATGTTGTGACCAACCTCAGTTAAGTAAATTTAAATAATTTAATCTAAATAGTTTGCTACATTTTTATTTACTATAAGTAAGACGTTTGTAATTTCTGCCACACATTTTCGATATTGCAATGCGATTTACACGACTAATCTCCCTTTTTCGCCACAACCTTACTTTTGTTATGGCTGTAGCGCACTTCGTTGTATTCCAAGCACATATGTAAGTGAGTGTCCAACTCATTTCTCTGTTATCCAGTCGCTTCCTTCGCCTGATCCAACTCACATGACGCATCCAATTGACAATGCTAGATAAATGTTTCCGGATAACAAAAAAGCGGTCAGTTAGTCCACTTGAATACGTTGTAAATGGTGGCTCAGCTGATTTTTATTTGAGTTAAATCCAATTGTGTTGATATGGAGAAGTATTTTTGGACCTGACTAAGTATCACATGCAATCAAAAGACTCACCGGATGCACTCTCTCTCTCCCAGGAGTACGTTTGCGCATTTCAAAGTACTCGTCTATCGTATTCAGCTTTCAATTGGAGAACTCTCTCTCGCTGTCTCTCTCTCTCTCTCTCTCTTGTGACTCTCTTTCTCTTTCGACCCAGGTAACGTTAGCAGCTCTTGCTCTGACATTGGCACGGCATGTGTTGGTAGCAGTTTCATAAATAATTCAAATGCTGGCAATAGTCCAATATAGTTTTGTACACATTTCTAGTTGCACTTAAAGTTAAACATGACCATTTAGTTGGCAGATATATATTCTATTTTCGTATTTTCACATTAATTGTACTCGAAATAGATGCCAGAGTCCAAAACACATTTCATGTTTGTCTACCAAATCTTGATAGTTAAACAATTTAATGAGAATTATTGATTAGTCGGCTATGATATAATATATTCAAGTATAGTATGAGAGTTTTCCTTCGAATCGGGGCATAATTAAATTCCATTCACCCCTTTTTTTACTGCTATTCGGCAGACCCGAAAGTTGATTTGTTGACATTGTTGTCAATCATTCATTGCGGGTCAGTGAAAGTAAAGGTAACATTTATTGTGGGTGGTAATTAGTACACTAATTTAGTTCTATTTAGTATCAACCAATTAACTACTTATCAGAGGTCATACTCGTGTCCTAGTTAAGGTCAATTGTTTATCGAAAGCCGCTGCTAAGTGACTGTAATGCTTGATTTAACTAAATATTATTTTTTATCTTAAGTTTAGATACTCCCAAAATATACATTTTGATTGAAATTAATTTATTTGGTTTTATTCTTTAAATTTAGCTTTAAATCAAAGTGTCATAGACTAAAAAATGAAAATAAAAATATGTAAATTAATTAACTTATGATTGAGAATTAGGAAATGAATATTTTCTGCAGTTCTTACATACTTTTAAAGTTTCAAAGTTACAAACCAAGTACTTTATTAACTCTTGAGACTGTTTCAACTCATCAAGATTGTTTACTTTATACATTGCTGTAATCAATATTTGTTAAAAGTCAATAGATTCTGCCAGGCATTGACCAGTTAAACTACCTAAGCAACTTAGCTAGAACCCAACTCGCACAATATTTCAAATTATGGCTTAATTAAGAGCGCATTTGAAACGTCAACAGAATGCAACCGAAACCTCAATATCCCCTAGCGCTATATGGTCTCCATGGCTCCACAGCTGCACAGCTCCACATTCCTCCTTTGGACAATTCCTCATTTGGGTTTACCCCTTTGCCAATTCCCAACACGATTCGATTGCAATTCCGTGTAAATTTGCACAAAAACACAGTTGGAAAGCTGCTAGAGGCGTCCATTGTTGTTGGCTCGCCATATTTGTCAGCCATTTGCAATGAGCACTTGCTATCTCGCTCGCACGGCGCTTCAGTGCATTTCCGTTATGGCAGGTCGCATTCATTTGGCCATCATCAACGTTGTATGATGTGTTGGCAAAACGTGTCATCGACTCGACAACGCGTGTCGCACAACAGACAGAAAGGAAAGGTGCACCAGAGGAAAAGAAAGAGAAGGAGGGAAAGTGAAGGGAAAATAATGGGTATTGTGGGGTATATCGACAGCTGACGATGCTGCTCAATAAAAATTTCATTTGCAGGTATGTAACTACATACGTGATATGTCTCACACACACACATATACACACATGTGTGCTTGTGTGGGGTTTTTGGGCTGATGATTGGGCGTAATTGGCTTGTAATTGAAAACTTTGCAGATAATTAATTGCTAAAACTTGTCTCACGACATTTTATGGCTTTAGCTGAGGTTTGCCAGACTCGTAACTTGTACTCGTTACTTGTACTAGCCATGATTATTTGCAGCGCTTAACTACTATATTACTTGCTCTGCTTTGTAAGTAAGTTAATTAGGGACAGTCGGCAAGTTGAGTGGGAGAGAGAGAGAGAGAGAGAGAGAGTTGTAGTTTGAGTTGAAATTCGCGTGACACGTGTTTGGTTTTTTACTTAGCCAACTTAAGCTACTTTTGCCAAATGTTGTTTACTTGCCACAACTCAGTTGAACATCTGACTCTCACTTTCTAATGAAATGAATTCACATTGTCAAATTAATTATCATTTAATCTTTTCTTTTGCGAAAGTTATTGCCAATGCTTCAATGAACTTTTATTTTCCGAAATTACTTACACTCTTATTAACCAATGCATTTTCATTCACCTTTTGTGTGTAAATATTCTAAATATTCCGGAATTATTAAAATTTACATTTTAATGATAATATAATTTGAAATGACAAATATCGTTCGCCTTTTGTTAATAGAATTTCGTTTGACTAAACAATTTATAATTATATTTATTATTAAATAATACTTCAGTTTTGCTCACCTGTCGCATTGTCTTTTTGCTATTGAAACAAAAGAAATGACAGCGCATTAAAGGGGCTTTTCCAGGTGAATGAAAGCGGAGTTTGATAATGATAATAAATGCATATTTAATGATGGCCAAGCGCCTTTACAATTGCTTTGCCCATAAGGACAACTAATGAATTCTTAATATGTCCGATAACATTTTCAAGTGACGCCTCGTTAACATTGAGACTGGGATTCAAGTCATTTGCGATTTTTCCCCCTGTTCAGATATGTGTATGTGTCATCAGCCGCAAGGACCTTAAAAAGGACAAGGGACATGCATTGCTTAAGCTATGTGGATGTACTATAAACAAACTTCTTAATTTCCGCGCCACATAAAACTTATCTTCATTTGTTGCCAGGCACCGTAGTCCCCTCTCTCTCTCTCTCTCGCTCTCTCTCTGTGTATCTTATTCACTGTCTAATTTTGTTTCTGTTTCGCTTTCTCTTTCTCAGTTGCTTTCGCCATAAAAATCACAACATAAGCTTAAAACTTTATGTTGCTTCTAGAATGCAAACTGGCAAATGGCAAGCGCAAGTTTCCGACTTTGGGCCAATGCATTTGGAGATGGACACGTGGATGGAGGAAGGGGGGATTGTAGGTTTTGTTGTAGTAAGCAAAACTTTTGTGGCTGCACTGAGGTCGAATGCAGAATTATGTAACCGAGGGACAGTCGAGGGGCAGTCGAGTTACAGCTGCTCCCTCAGGTTTGCGCACTTCTCTCTCCCTCTTACTTCCTTTCTGTATCCTAGTCTGTTGTTGTTGCATTATCTTAATGTTCATTAGGTTAAGTTTTGTGCATTTTCCGTTGCCATTGCCGTTGCCATTGCCATTGCCGTTGCCGCTGCTCATTTGTGTGGCAATCTCCCGTCGACATCCTGCGCTGCCTTTTTGCAACTTCAACTTCTACTTCATCTGTTCGAAAAAGTTTTTGCATTCCGTTTCCCGAATGCCGACTGTGACTTCTGAGAACTCGTCAGAAGTTTTGTGTCCAAGAATCTCTTTCGAGGAACTTGCAGTACGAACATACCATATATATAATATATACGACGCCCGCTGATCGCGGTCAGTGCAATGGACAGCCATAATTTTAATTAAACCATGTTTTGCGTGCACTCGATGTGAAGCAATCAAGGATGCAATGCTGCCCATGGCGCCATCTATTGTCCAAACTGAAGAAATTCAATTTCCATTTCTCCCTTGTTCACTCACCGTTTGTTAAGTAATTGTGTCTGTGTCTGTGTCTGGGCTCTATTGCAGCGTAAGTGAGACGGAAAGAGGGAGAGTGAGAAGATGTGCTTTCACCCAATCCGTAACAATCGAATTGCCAATTCGCGATAACTTTTTCCCTTCGGGCCACACGGCACATCCTGGACACAGTGACAGTTCATTAGTATCGTATATCCTGTCATATTTGTCGTCGTCTGACATTTTTATTATGCGGTATTTGAGCATAATGAAGCTTCCTTTCTCTCTCTTCCTCAGCGACAATGCAGGACAGGAAGTAACGCCAAGGAAAACTAAAATAAAACCTTCATATAACGGAGCAAAAAAATGGTTCCCCTTCCTCCCTCTATTACAGGAGAATGTTATCCGCAGTTGTCCCTCTCTCGATGATATTTGTAGGTCTAATATTCTTTGATTACCAGCAAGGTTGATTATTGTTCTTGCTGTATTCTCTAAGTTATTTTATTCTCTTTCCTTTCATGATCTGAATAATTACAAGTTGAAGTAGTAATTAAAGTATAATAAAATATAATTAAAATATAAAATTCGCATTGAAATTTAATAAATGAATATTTGTAATGTTAACTTCAATAGGCTTCTGATTAATTAAGTTTCGAAGCTGAATTGCATAAAAACGTTAGAAGACTGATGATAATAATTAGAAGAAAAGTTTATTTATATAAAACATTGTTATATATATAACTATTGACATTTATTTTTATATTTATAAGGTTGAAGTTGACAATTTAATTAAGTCATACACAAAATTATTAATTTTTATCAACTTCTGCGATAATGAAATTATTAAAGCGCATCTAGAAGTCGTTGACACAACATTCGGATGCCTTTTGTTTTATTATGCTTTATGCTGTCTTTCAGTTTACTTTTATAATCAACCAGCGAGCAAAGTTGGGATTTATTAAGTTTTTGTGTTGGCTTCGGTCGGAACTTAGAAGAGCTGTGGATAAAACTAATTTGTATGAAAGTGCAAGTGACTTTCATTCGTTGTGACAGCGAGAACTGCTGCAGTTTTTAAACCCAACAGATGGAGTAGGAGTAGGAGTAGGAGGTTGGAGAATGGGACGCTCAGATAATTGAATTGTTTTCGGTGCGCAAGTGATGTTCGATGGGGTTGCAAATGGGGTTGTTATGTTCGCGAAGCTCTAATTGGTATTATGGTAGCGAAATGTGGTGGCAGTGGCAACATGGTAATAGTCCAATGGAATTGTTAAGTCTCCAAAGTTCTTTGAAGGGGGAGACAGTGCTGAGATGTCTTAAGATGGCTATCATAAATACAGTATTTAGAAACTGCAGCGCAGTTTGTAAATTGTGATTGACTAACGATTGCCAATGACTCAGGGCACAAATAGGTAATTAAACTTTGAAACTTCGAGCACATAATGTTGTTTTTAGTTTGTAGCTAGCTTAATTTCAGTCGTAGTTAGAAACTCCGATTTAAGGCATTCCCGTTACATATTTTCAAAATTAGAACTGTTATTACTGCCGTCCTGATCAACTGACGATTAAGTAGGCTGATAGATAATAAAAATAATAGATGACGTTAGCTACCAAAAATATCGAAATATGTATCTTATAAACTGTATATGCCATTTCACGATTTGCGGGGGCGGAAGGGGGTGTGGCAATAATTTGAAGCATATTTATAGAAGTCTGTGTGCCAATGTTTGTTGCGAGAGACGAACTTGGCTATATGGCTATGGTCTCAATTGTTGATGCTGATCAGGAATATATATGCTTTATAGACTTGAAGATGCCTCCTTCCACCTGTTACATACATTTTAAGAAACACAATATACCCTTTTAGTTAATTTGTAATTAACTTATTGGCTATTACAATAAAAGTGCTTCAGTTCAATGTTCCGACTGTTAACTGACATGTTTGCAGTTCATATAAATATGTTAGTCTACAGACTGTTTTGCTGTAAACTGCATTTATTTTAAGGGCTGTGTTGGGCTATCCGACTGCATCAATTTGAGCATCTGGCCCAGAATGTCGAAACACATGTTCTACAGCAGCTCAGACACACCTCGACAAGCATGGGGCAATTGTAGGCTCCATCTGGCAATGGGTGTCCCTACTGGTACCAATCTACAATCTGCCATGTCAGTGGCAGACCAATTGTTGTTGTTTTTGTTGTTGTCTCTGCTGTTTCAGGCCCAAAGGCTAAACGTTGGATGGCTGCAACAAAAGAAAAAAGAGCATAGAATTGAAGGCAGACAAAGGCGAATCGGAAACGGAAGTTGCATGTGCAAAATGTCCGCTCTCTGTCGTTGTCGTTGTCGTTGCCGTTGCCGTTGCTCGCTCGTTGTTCGTTGTCAGTGTCAGTGTCGCCTCCTCCCGTGCGGTTGCATTGTTGAGTTGGCTTCAATTTTCTTGTGCCACTGACTTTGGCTTGGCTTTCTTTCGAACAGTTAACTGAAATTGACAGCCTTTGCCTTGTTGTGCCAGGGAAACGAGATCTTCAGTCTGTTCCGACTCTCGATGCTATCTAGTCAGCTCTATTCTATGGATTTTGCAAATGAGATTTTCAATTTTATGACAAGCTGCTTAAAATGCATGTTTAGCTGTCCCAGCTTAAGATAAATGCCGAGTACCACGTTGCGCATACGCCGTGTACACTTAATTGTCGTTGACTGCCTGCAATGCATTTGGTAATTTAGTTTGTGGCCAAGACGTAGGCCACAAGCTACCAATTGTTCGTTGGCAGTTGCCACTTGTCCATTGTCCAAATAATGTTGCCTGCAATTTGCAGCAACTTGGCAATTAAATGTTTCATGTTTAAAAGACAATGACAACAACCACACTCATGCACATGCGTGTGTGTATGCCACACACACACACACACCCACACCCACACAGACAAAATGAATGTCGGTGGTGCTCGCAATGTGTCTGCCTGTCGTCGCCTATAAATTTTTGATTGCCTTTGTTGTTGGCATTGTACTGAAAAATGGCATTTCATTTGCGTTCTGCGTTTGCATTTTTGCCGCACGCGCTTCGAGCGCCGAGTGAATTTTACGGCTCGTTGCTTGGCGTTGCACTGCGGTTGGCTCCTGTTCCTGCCCCTTGCTACAATCTCCTCCACCAGCTCCTCCTCCTGCTGCTCCATCACCTTCTCAGCCGTAACAACCTCAACTCGCTGCTCCTGCTGTGGGCGGTCAACAGACACATTTCAATAATTGTGCAACAACTGGAAACGATTATGCAATTCCATCAGACCAAAGACACACTGCCACATCGAGATATGGCTAAAAAAGCAAATGGAGTGCATGTATGAATAAACGAATTTATAATGCTCTACTGTAGGTGAGCTGCTCTTTAACATTTTTAATTTATACATTGTAAATTATTCGATTGAATTCAAATGTGTAAACTACTTGCTTTGTTCAACTTCAATCTGAATTAGAACCTAAATTTTAATTCTGATGTTCGATTACTTTTTAATATAATAATATTTTACAGACTTGTCAAGTTATTAAATGTTTAATTTTCTTCTTCACAATTTATAAAGTGGGATGAAATTATTAAAATATTATATCATTTATTTGGAGATAATAATGTGACATTTTTAAATAAAATAAATAAATCAATCTGGAAAAATATTAAATAGATTTTACATAAGTAGATTATTCAATTTTAATGTGTTTTAGTTTTAGTTTAAGAAAAGATTGTCCTGCAAAAAATATATATTACTAAATAATTACGCTCTTTTGATTTTTATTAAATTAATATTAAGCTTAACAATTGGTATAAAAATACTGTGTTGCAGAATGAATACTCTCTATTCTAACTGCGCTGTGTAAAGAGTATAAGTGGAACGAATGTGACTTTGTATGAGTTTTTATATTGTAATATTGATGCTGTTGTTGTTTTGGGAATGAAAGTGGAGGCTGTTTGGAAGCTCTGACTATTATATTATATCTTTGGCTGTACATCTGCTGAGCTGATATGGCATTTGGGGAAAACGAGCTTTATTTCATTTGTGCCATGGCTGATATGCTGTCAGCTCTCTCTCTCTCTCTCTCTCTCTCTCTACACACTCTGCCGTTCTCGCTCAGTATGTGTATGTTTTATGCTGAAGTGTGTGTGCATGTCCGCCTTTCATTTTGAGGTTATGCAAATTGTTATGCTGATATCATAATTAATTCGCTGGGGAAACAGGCCGGAAACAAATTGGGTTTTGAATGAGTTATTGTATTTTGCGGTATGTTGCATTTTTGTAGTTCTCTCTTTTTTTTTGGTGGCAATATCGTATTTTAAGATAATGCTTGTATACTTATATGGATTATTATAGTCGCTACTTAAAAATGTGTTAATAGGGTATATTGTGTTCGTTACAACGCATGTAACAGAGAGAAGAAGGCATCTCCGACCCTATAAAGTATATATAATCTTTTTCAGCATCAACAGCCGAGTCGAATTAGCTATGTCCGTCCGTCGATGTGAGCTGCTAAATCTCAGAGACTATAAGAGCTATATCAATCAAAGTTGGAACACTCAGCGCAGGTCAGGTTAAGGTTAAGATATTTCACTATTTTTTCTAGCTAACATTATCTATGATAGAACGCCAGTAATTGCAGATAATAGTTTTAATTCAGCTTCTCAACGGTATTGCTAAAGTCGGGGTAGCGACTTTTACTTTCCGACTAGTTTAAATAAGTTATTTAAGCTATGATTGTATTTTTCTTATGCTTGCTGAAGTGCTGTATGCACATCGATTAATTTTTAAAATTTGTTGGCCTTATTTTTTAATGAGTTTTGAGCTGAGTTGCCAAAGTTTTCAAGGCAAACATAAACTTCATAGTTGTCTTTTTATGATGAAAGCCAGTTAGCAATAAACGCAGAATATTCTAGTTTGCAACTGGCGAGTCATAAAAAAACCACAATTACAAAATCTACAAGACAAAAACGAAAACAAACCGAATAACCTTCAACATAGATCAACTTTCTGACCAAAAACAATGACGAGAGGACTTCGTACTTAAATTTGTCTATTCTACCCACAAATTATGAGCACTTTACTGTCGCTGGTCTCAGTTTCATTCTTCGTTTGCCATTTGCTTATTTTTTGCTGCAAATGTCCAAGAATATTTAGATGTAGTCTGTAGTTTTCATGGCAAAAGGAATGATAAATTAACTTCATATTATAAATTCCTTTGAGGTCGGTATCCACACACACATGAGTGAGGGAAAAACGAAATGCCCTCTGGGTCCTGCCAGCAATTGTCCGTGATATCTGTGGTCGTCTGATTATTCCAAAATTTACATATGCGAGGGCAGCTCCGCAAATTTGTCCACTTTTTATGACTCTCGTGCAATAAAGCAATCAGAGATGAAAATTAGATTGTCAACAGAAGTTTTTTATTTGAAATTGTCCTAGCTCATACAAAGTTTCAAATATATTTAAAAAAAAATTATAATTACAAACTAACAGATACGGAAGATACAAATTTTAGAGAGAAAAATAACTAGTGAATCTTAATAAATGCTAGCTTTAATTTTAAGCTCTTTGGATATTTCACATATTGTCGAGCTTTTAACCGCAATTCTTATTGGATTTACTATTTAAAGCTTGTTTTTTATTTATATATAAATTTTACAAATTTTGTAGACTATAATATTGATTGTTTTTGCAAATACTGAAGGATAGATATTTTTGAATGTCACTTATTCGCATCTGAAATCAATAATTAATTCGGAATATTTTTATTCAATTGCCTGAGACGTTGATGTAACATTTTAAGGCAACTCTCGTGCTATTATCAGGCGTCATACACATATATGCCTGCCACAGTGCATGGTCGAGACCTGTGTGTTTGCTTATTTCTACCTCTCTCTCTCTGACTATCTCTCCCTTTCTGGCACTGCCCCAGTAGCACTCAGTTGATGTTGTAGCAGTGTCTCTGTTCCCATTCCAGCAGCACTTTGCTTTGTTCGCGCTTGTTTCATTTTGCCACCAAGGCCGTAAATACTTAAGCAACAACATCAACTGCGTCTGTTTTGGCTGGTGTGGCAAGTGTGGCAAGTGTGACTGGCTATGCTTAGTCCTGCCTACCTCAGACTACGCCACATTGTTTGCATGAGTGTGTGAGTGTGTGTTGTGTGTTGTGAATGTGTCAAAGGGCGCAGTTGCTTGTTTTTGCGGTGCTGGTGGCGTATACGCAATGTGGCCGCTATTTGCCAATGTGTTTGTATAAACAAAGTTGTAGGCCGTCTATTTGTTTGTCGTTTGCTCGCCAGTTTGCTTATTGTCACACACTCTGAGGCCACACGACGTCAAAGCCAGTGGTACCTGAAAGCGATTCTTGCTTTCTTAGTCTTCGACGGCATTTAGTTACTCATATAGTCGGCATTTCCTTTTTGGGTCTACCTTGTCGGGTGTGTGCTTCCGGTTCGTGGTATTGAAGCTGCTCGTTATACTTCCGCTTCCTCTCAGCCATTTGCTGTTTGTCGTTTCGTTTTGGCATTGGAATGCTCTTTTGATTGATGGCCAGCACATTTATATTCTGCTTTTGTTTGCTTTTCTTTTTTTATTCCCTTGTTTTTTTTTTTTTTTTTTTTTGGTTTGCGGGAGACTAATACATTCCCATGTATAACGCTTCATTGACGTTGGTTTACAGTTTTCCATAATATGCCCCACGGCCTGAACCACATTTATGTATGTAATTGTATTGTTGTCGATCCGTATGAGTGAGTGCGTGGGAGTGAGTGGGAGTGAGTCAAAGTGAATGGGTGAGTGAATAACTAAGCAGTATGCTCTCTGCTTACCTTCCGCTTGCTTTAAGTTTATTTATACATTTGCTTGAGAAGTTTAACTTGTGAGCATTCAACTGAGTTCTACTCATATTTTGATTTCCCCTTTTGAATTTTATTGCTTTAGAAAATACGAGTTGTCGTATTAAATCTAATTGAAACGTTACAGAAATGTTTCATTTGCTCTTTGGACTGATTTCAATCGATCGAATACATATTTCAAAATTAATATGCGATTAGGTAAATGCATTTTTACCAAAATGACATAAATGTATCAAACGAATTAGAATTGTGTCAATAAATTAAGGCAATTAGTTTTGCTGTCAAGTGTTGATATTAAATTTTTTTATTCAATTTATGTCTCGTTTGATTTTAGTTGTTTTAGCCTTTTTATACTGTGGTCGTGTGCATTATATTTATGGTATATCAGCAGTTGGATAACATGCAATAACATCAAATTTAACAATGATAACGAGCGATCAGCTTTTAGAATAATATCTTTTATACTCCATAAAACCAGGATATAGTTAGACAATAAAAACCTTTTCTTTATTTCAATTGTAATGACTTTAAATTGAAGGTGAATTTTAATAGTTTTCTTTAATATTTAATATATTACATTGCTTTCAATGTGACCTTTAATCAAATGTGGTTGACTACACTAAATTGGTTCGAGGTCATCAATTTCCTCTGCTGTTGACCTCTGAGTGTATGTGTGTGTGTGTGTGTGTGTGTGTGTGTGTGGTAGGTTGTCCCCATTTTGTTTGCTTGTTTGATATCTATTATCCTTGAAATAAGATGTCCGCTTGGAGAACATGTGCACACATGAGATGTCGCTTTGTTTGGATGTCGCTCAGTTTGTCATTTGCTGTCTACGTTCCGCTTTTCTAATTCAATTGCCATTGTCTTTGGCGTTGTCTTGGCCTAAATTCTCGTATTTGCCAGCCACATTTGGGCAAAAAAGAAATTAGTTTTGTCGTATATCTGTCAACAAAAGTCAGTCTTACTACAAGTATTTGATTTGCCTTAAGTCTATCACAGAGTTCCCAAGGTAAGTTGTCTTTAAGATGCCATTTTCTGGCATTCGAAAGAGATGCTTTAATAATTAGCCTGGCTAGTTAGCTGCTTTGTCGTTCGTTTCGACCCTCGCTTCTAAATCCTGCTAATTTGCAGCCACTCATAAAATTTCCAGTTGCATCGGTAACAGTGAGGTAACTCGTGAGGGTGACGGGGTTTGGGTGAGCAGGGGAGTTGGCTCTGAGTCCCGGATATTAGCGCAAACAAAATGCAACACTTGAGCTGAAAAATTGCCGTAATGAACGCGAGTTGCCAGCATCCGGACCCCGGGGGTTGCGTCAGTGCAAAATTGTTTAATTACTGCAAATTCCTTCACTCGGCGCTTTTGCACGCTTTGCTGTGGGTTTCTGTATGTCAAAAGATGGGTTGAGGAATGTGGGAAGAGGGATGTGGAAAGAGGGATGTGGAATGAGCGGACAGAGAAAGTGGTGCAGTGGCATGGATGGTGGTTTGACACATTTCCAGTTGTTGCTTTTAGCGGCATTTTCGGGTTGGCTGATTCTCAATGCTTTTACTTCCATTTTCAGCCTTACATTTTGTATTCATTTTCCTCTCTCTCTCTCTCTCTCTCTCTCTCTCTGTCTGTCTCTCTGAGTCTTTCTTTTAATTTGTAATTCTCCATTTCTATTCCTGCCATTCACCATAGATTTCATTAATTTGCCATTAATTTGTATTTTCTTTGCATTCGTTTGGTCTTGTTGATTTTGCTTTTAGCTGCTAGCAAAAACTGGCGCATTATTTCAACCCATTTGTGGGCTAATGAACTTACTGAAGGGTTGCTCATCATCATCATCATTATTATCTCCAAGAACCTCATCATTTAGTTGTTAATGTTGGTTTTCTTCATCTTCTTCGGTTACTTGACTTGTGCCAGACGTTTGTAAATTCGGCTGGCTTAGTTTTTGAGTAGCGCTTTTCAGATAGCTTTGAGAGGTAATGATAAATTAATTTGTAGCTCGAGTTTACATAGTTCACATCAAGTGCTTACAGGACGACTGCTCCATCAATTAGGCAGCAAATTTGTCTAAATTTAACTTGGTAGATGATATGTTTAATGATTCTCGCTAATTATATATGTACAGGCATTTTTAAATAACCCACACAAATGCTTAAGTTGTTACACTTGAAATGTTTACATTTCTAAGATAATGTGTTTAATTTAAAGTAGCGTCAACCTGAAGTTGCGACGGTTCTATCGAAGCTAGATGAATAACGTTGTAGTCCTTAAATGACTTATATATTATAAAATATAAAAATAATAATATATTAATTCGTTAAACGTCATTTAACAGCAGATGAACAGCACGATTACAGCAGCTCAACAACAGAAGAACAGCAGATGAGGATAACAGCAGTTGAGGATAACAGCAGATGAGGATAACAGCAGATGAAGATAACAGCAGATGAGGATAACAGCAGAGGAGGAGAACAACAGAGGAGGAGAACAACAGAGGAGGATAACAGCAGAAGAGGATAACAGCACGAATGCACTCAGCAAATAACATAATTGCTTAGTGATGAATGTTATCATGAATCTTAGAATCGATTTCGATAGTGAATTATCGAGGCAGCAAATGTTAGAAGTTCTATCATAGAACAACACTTGCGTAGTTGAAACCGCGAAAGAAAGAAAGAAAAAGCTAATACGCAATTGGAAAATGCGAGTTTAATTAAATGTTCCGACAAATGCAACTATCCAATACTTTCATAATAACTAAACAATTGAGTTTATTACTTCAACCTAGTTAGGGACAATATTATGAAGGAAAATATTTAATTTCGTCTAGACCAAGATATGTTGTATTGAAAATTAAATATGAATTAATAATTGCACTTATATTCATATTAGCAGATTTAATGGTCGACCGCATGCCGCATTAGTCTGAAATCAAGGTAAGCTATTAATTATATGTACCTAGACTTGAATTGAGCAACTCGCATGCTGTTGGACTTAGCCTTGGACTACCTTTACTTACCTGGTGACCCCAAAAATGCCAGTGAACTCAATTAAGGGCATTGCATGCAATCGCCTACAAAATGCTAATGAACAACAAATTTGGCACAAGAATGAAGTTGAAATTTTTGAAAGGAATGGAAAGGAAAGGAAAGGAAGCGAAATCTAAAGCCAGGACGGGCCTGACGACAGGCGACACGATTAATAATTGTCAGAAAATAATGTAGCAAGACACCAATATTGTCACATTTGTGCCATGTGTGTATGTGTGTGTGTGTGTGTGTGGGCTTTATAAATCTGCAAGGGAGAGTGAAAACTGTAATTAATGGCTCAACAGCAGCAACAAAATTGTCCATTTTACTAATCTGCAACACAAATATTTCATGAGCATACTAAATCGCAGAGCCAAGTCAATGTGTGTGTGTGTGTGTGTGTGTGTGTGAGTGTGTGTGTGTGTGTGTGTGTGTTGATTTGATATTATGAACTGGCAAACCGGCACCCAAAGGCAATCATATTCAAATTAATATACCCAATGTGTTGTACAGTCATAAATTTTCAAGTCTGGCTCTGTAGCTGCCAACTGTGCATGTTGTTAGTGTTGTTACTGTTACTGTTACTGTAGTTGTTGTTGTTACTGTTGTTGATGTTGTGGGTCTGTTGCCTGGCCAGGCTACCTTCACCTTGTAAACAAGATAATTATGGCAGCAACTATGACAGCGAGCTTCCTGTTCCTGGACAGCGCACTCTACCTCAACTCGCTATCTCTCGCTCACTCACTCTCTCTCTCTCTCTCTCTCTCTCTCTCTTCCCATTTGTATTTCTGTTTGTTTCTTGCTCCTCACTTGGTCTCGTGGGTGGCTCAAAGTAAACTCATTTCCTGCCCAACGATTTTGACTGTTACACGAAATGTTGACAATGCCTAAATGCAAAGGGGAGAGACTCTAACCATTTGGGCTGAGCGTTTTGTGAATTGGACGGGTGGGACAGCAGGACTTTATACAGGACATACAGCACCTAATGAGACTGTTGGGCTAATGCTAACCCGGGTCTTGTCTTTGGCTATTGACTTGGCTTGTTAGCGGCGCGAGCAAACAACTGTTCAGCCAAGAATCACCAGCATGCCCAAAATTCAGTCAACACTTGAGACAAATTTATTCGCACCCGAAAATTCTCAGCTCAGCACTTGGATTATCATGCAAATGGAGTTTAAATTATAGCTAAATGTTGATCACTTGAATTGGAATATATATAACTAAGAATATATCACATTATAATTATGATAGAATTTGCTTAATCTTTAGGATATTGAGTAGTCTCCAGATGAAGAAACTGCCACAGTAAACTAAGCATGCCTCGAATTTTGTGATTGTGGGCAGAAAATTTTAATGCATTTCCTGACTGTCTTTGTCTTCTTCTTACCAAAAGGAATTTAAATGCACTCAACCCAACAAAAGTTTTGAAAATTGCAGAGCATGATACAAGAATAATAATACTGATACAGCATAACATTTAAATAAAATTGATTTGATTATTCTAATTCATATCACTAAATAAACATACTTCTTAGCCTTAGAGTATCCAATTTCTAAGAATAATCTGGCTGAAAGAAGAGAGCTTTGAAAATGTAAAATAAAATAAATCCTGTATACTTAATACTTAGCTTAAACTTTGTATTTAACTGCACGTACTCTGTCTGATTTTGCATAATATATTTGAAGATTATTTTGGATTGTGCTTGTCATTTTTTGTTGAACTAAATCCTTGTTGGTACATAATTGCCAAGAGCCTAGGGGCTGGTTGGCAATCGAATGATTGGGCCTTTAATCAAATTGCCACCACACAAATATTATCTGAGCCACATGTCAAAAAAAAAAAAGAACAAACTTCGCCATATCTTTTGTTGGGTGACGTTGTCGCCTCTTGGCTGTTATATTCATTTGAGCTTATTATTGGAAAAGTTGTGGCAACTTCGCTAAGCTTTTGTTATGACGACAACGATGATGATCATGATTATGATGATGATGATGATGATTATGAGGCCCAATGGTCGCAGAGGCGTCTCTCGTTTTAGATTTATCGAAGTGCCCATTAATAAATATAAGTATGCATGTTATGAGTGCTCTTGTTGTTGTTGCTTTTGTTGCTATTGCTATTGATAGTGCTGTTGTGGTTGTTGTTGGTGTATCAAATCTCTAGTGTGCACTACAACGACCAACACGTGCCACCACAGGACCCTTGCCAAAAAATTGGACCTGCGAATAAGTTGAAAAAGTGCAGCTGTTTTGCCAGTTGTAGAATATTGAATACCCTTTGCCATACTAGCTAAATTTCAATAATTTATTAAATTTAGATTCAGTTTTAGTTCGGCAAGCATCAAAGGGGGTTTTAATCTTCAAATGACAGATATGTGATACAGTTAGATGTATGATCGGTATAAATAACAAGTGCGAGGTTAGCCTTTAAATTTCGTTAAATTCGTAGGTATGCATTGAACTACTTAGTTATCGATTATTTAGTTGCTTATTTTTGACATATTGTAGCATCTTTATCAAGTTTATTTATTTATGAAAGCTAGAAAATTAAGTGAAAGTAGATAATTAACTCGGCATAGAAAGCTTATGCTTGAAAATCTAGCTCTATTCTTAGAATTTGTTACAAAATTATACAACCCATTTATTGAGAGTATACGAAAAGTATAAAAATCCTTCACGTTGATGAAGTTATCGACAGCGTTAGCTCAAATCCACTTCACCAAAACTTTTATCAAAATCGGGGAAAACAAAAAAAAAAGAATGTATATATATATAGAAATGCAGAGGGAAGAAGAATTGGCCCTAGGCTGTGTGTACGTGTATTTGTACTCGTATCGGGTCCTCATTGTCGGTATCTGGGTATATGGGCAGCTCCCGTGGAGTCATCGAGCACAACACGTACGCCAAACTTATTGATTTTCGGTGCGCCATGCAGTTTTGAGGCTTTTGACTTTGTTAGCAAATTATGAAAATTTTTTTGCGCTGCGCAATTGGCAACCGGAATCGGCCGCAATGATGAATCGCACTGCCCCACAGTCGTTGTAGTCGTTGACGTTGTCGCTTCCCCACGATGTGGCATGACGCAATGTTTTCGGGGCAATTCAAAAAATCTTTCGTGCGTGAGTCGTGTGCTCGTATGAAGAGGGGCATGGGGCATGGGGCATGGGGCATGAGGCATGCTGTAAGTGGCTGTGGGTATCGAGTCCTGTTTTATGTCTGATCCCTGCCAACTACCTCGCCTCCATGACACGCTTCAATAACTTTAAACTTAATAAAAAATAACACTTTTTTATCACCGTAGTCATAATACTCTGGCTACTTCATTAATATTCTTTTGTTTATTTATAGTGGAAATATTTATTTGCACTAGATTGCACACAAATCTTTTCAAATTTACACAAATTTCAGTTTATTTCCATATTATTTTACATAAACGAATTTAAAATTTGCTAAACCAATTCACCGAATATTTTGCTGTTGGGCAAAGTTTACAAAAAAGTTTTTATGCCTATTTTTGTGACAGGTATAAACGCCTCTGGCAATTCGAAAATGCTCGTAAAAACACCGGACAATAGGAGAAAAAAAACATCGAACAAGAAACAAAACAGAACATAAAACAAACTTGCTCTAGTATAAAAAATATTGTATATTTTCTGTTAAAAAAAAAAATCAAAACAAAGTGTGGATATTGGCAAGGAAATGGAGGCTTAGCAGTTCTCATGTTAAAGTTGAGGCATTAAAAACAGAGGGATACGAATATTGGTTCTATTTACTTCAATAGGTTGCCAAAGGGTTAAGCCACCAATGGGATAACAACAACGACAATGAGGGAAAAAAATAATTTAAGTGCACCCATAAAATTGTTGCCCGTCTCGTTTCCATATAAAATGATTTTGATGGATGATGTTGCGCAACTTGGGAGCATGTGTTTTGAGATTTACACCAAGTGCCGAGCAACTGGCAGACTGCGAATGCCCGGAATCCTGGATGACTGACGTTTGGCGGCAGATGAGTTCAGTCGAGTTGAGTTGAGTTGAGTTGAGCTGACTGTCTGGATACGCTGAGATTAGAGGCTAAAACGCGTGGTTAAATGAGCTGGAAGTAATCTTCAGATGCAGAAAGAAACATAAATTAAAGTTTGATCAGAAAAATATGATAGTAAATGATGGATTGATTGAAAAAGAGGTAGTAAAGTAGCGTCCAAATTAGAGATATCTTTTAAATGGAGAAGAGAAGTTTTCGAGAATCAGAAAATGATGCACAAGTGTTCAGTCTGAAGTCTTAACATATTGAAAACAAATGATGCAATCAGACATCATTTTGCCATGAAATATGTTATGTATATCTACGCTAGATTATTAAAGACTTGGAAGATTTGTATTAGAATTTATTATCTTATGCTTATATTTAAAATTATTAAGCAAACCAGTATACTAAATTTTATATCTTAATTTCATTATAACCAAATTATTCCCTGCATAGAGAAGAATATTGCCGCATTCAAATTGATTTCTCTATTCAGTTATCAAACTGGAAGCCGAAACAAAATCTTATGGGATGTTTAAGTACCCGACGGCGTTAACTGTAGAGCCGACTGCCATATAAAACGTGGCACATTGTGAAGCCATCTTTTAAGTGCAGACGGCTCTCTCTCTCAGAGGACACGGATGTCAAGCTTTGCACCGTTGGGTGCTAAAAATCATAAAATCAATGTGTCATAAAATGTGTGAGCATCAGGAAAGTAAGCAGCTCAAAAGAATAACAAAAATCGGGTCTACAAGGAAATTGTTTGAGTTGTGTATTTCATTCTCTATTTTATGCCTTTTCAATGGCTGCGACATTTGTGTGTGAGTGTGTGTAAGAGTCCTGATGCCTGTTTACAGTTGGCAAATGAGTACAGAAGTATAGAAGAGTGTGAGCAGAGACGGGGTTGGAGAGGGGGGCACTTTAATCAGTGCTGGGAATCTCAAAGGTACTCTGAGATTTCATACAATTATGCGCAGTTAGTCGTCGAAAAACTAATTTCTGCAATTTCCTGTAAACAATGCAATTTGCCAAGTGTGTAAGCAAAAATAACAATAAACTAAATTACTGCAGAGGGAAAAAGTAGCACACGTTGAGTGCCGAGTGGGCCAGAGAGGGGCTGAGAGGGGCAAAGCGGGGCAGAGCGGGGAAGAGAGGCGATGAGGCAGATGCCTGCTCGGAAATAATTAAATAAATGAAGCAGCTGCAGCTACATGTTGAAATTCCGCAGCAGACACATACAGATAGTCAGGCAGACGGATGGACAGAATGTCAGACAGACAGATGAATAGTCATTGAGTCTGGCAGTCAGTCGTTGTGTCGCCAAAGAGCCGAACAGCTGAACAGCCGAACAGCAACATGCAAAAACTTTTCGTGAAAAGATAGGTTTGTGCCACACAGTTGCCGTGTTGCCAACGCCGCCGTCGTCGTCGTCGTCGTTGTCGTTGTCGTTGTCGTTGTTGTCATCGTTTTCGACACCAGCGTTTGCCGTGTAATTTGATTTCATGTTCTATGGCGTTATTATTTATTTTGTCTATTCCTTCTCGCTCTGTGCCACATTGTGCGTCGCCTAATGAATGACAGCAACAGCCGACGGCGTCAGGCCAGGAGAAGGACACAGCGACAACGACAACGACAACGCCAAAGAACAACGCCAAGGAACAACCAACAGTCGCCGCATAACTACCATAATGCTGATGATAATGTTGATGATTTTAAAACGCGCGTGTTTCTCTTGCAATTGCTGTCATTTGAAGTCATTTGTGGGCGGCTTAGGCTTTAAGTTGTCATTCCACTTGCCACAAAATGTAGCATAGTTATTTCGGTCGTGGGGTTGAGTGACAACACAAACCAAACTCGCGAAATTGCGACTAGCAGCACGAAAATTTGACAGCTTGTTGGACTGAACTAATGAGCACGATTTGCGTTTAAGAAATTACTCGATAAACTGTGAAAAAATCAGGGAATACATTTGTATAAGCAGTGACTGTAACTGTTATAGGTTCGCCATTAAAATTGATTATTTTTTATTAATAAATATTATTCGTTTTTCCTTCTATTTAAGGATTCGAAAATAATTAGTTAAATTAAAATATTTCGTTTCTTCTTTCTTTTCAGTTGGTTCAAGAGAATTTAGATCTTAAGTTTGCTTTTAGAATAGCACTTGACATAGTTTTATGACTGACACATTTAAATACGAATCGTAACTAGAGCCAATAACTTTGGTGGGCCGCATTAATTGGCCATTAAGTTCAAGCGACCGCAAACCGACAAACGGCCAAAAAGTTGGCAAAGAGTAAACGATCTTTTAGCCGTTAATACAATCCCTCATTGTGCCCTCAGACTGTCAAACGAATCTAATGAACTTTATGTCAGTCGCAGATACAAATACACAACAAACAGATACATATACAGACACATACATGTATGTATATATATCCTTTATTTGACTCAAGCTGTCGCTGTCATAAAATCGAAAGCATGAAAGACGACACGGCGTCAACTGCAAATTGAGCTGACAAAGACACAACCAAAGACAAAAGACAAGGATAGCTAATGTTATATTCGAGAGAGATGGCCAGAAACACTTAAAAGCAAGCAAATAAAAGCAAAGCGAATTAATTGTTCCACATGGCATACAATATAGATATGGAACCTAACATGTGATATTGATGATAATAAAACCATAATGGCAATCCCGCAAATGAACACAGCCAAAAGGACATTCACACTCACAGCTTGAAGACACCGTCTTCCCTTCCATGTTCGTCCCAGTTTTCATCTCTGTCTTCGTCTCCATATCTGTGTAAGACTCTGTCTGTTGGAGGTCTGCTGAGAGTCTGGAATGGGGCTGTTGGCTGTGTCATAAACTTAACTTAATTTCAGACAAACGCGGCTAATGACGACAACAAATAAGTATGTCCGATGTATGTTTGTGTATCTGTGTGTGTATTTCTTTGCGAGTGTTGGAACTGTCAACTGAATTCAACTTGACTTGCCAACTTTCTGTGACAAAGTTCTTGCGAACTTCAAGTGAATTTTCAGACAATAGAAGAGATCTATCTATTTCTATAACGAACCATAGATGCCCTTGCTAAAAAGAATATATTATAAATGTATTGAAGAGTTAATTTCAAAATGTTTAAAGTACATAATATAGTGCATACTGCGTCTCTTTTGAATTAATCATTCGATTCCCAGGAGCTTTATATAAGTAGGTTAAAAAAGAAAATCTTTCCCCTTTAACGACGCCTTGTTGATATGTTCTAGCTTGATTCCCATCTTAAGGGTATCCGTTTATAGCCGTAATTCAGCTCACGCACCAAAATGCCATTGACATGGTTTGTTGTATCATCAAAGTACTTCAATCGCACTCAAGTCAAATAACTTTGCGCTAATTTAACCGAGAAATGTCTCACTCGCAGCGTTTTGAATGAATTAAAAGTCAACGGGGGTTGGTTTGCTTTTTTTTATGTTGCATCCTCAACTTTCTGAGAACAATTTAAAATAAATTCCTTCTGCTAGGCAGGCAGACAAACAATGCCAAAATGCAACTGAAACTTTTTGCGAGTTATACTTTAGCGCCGCGCAAAAAAGAACAAAATGCAAACAATACAGAACAAACAACGACATACACAGAAAATATTATTAAAAAGGGCACAGAGCCAGGAAAGGAAACAAGTAACATAGGAATTGTGTCTGTGGGCGCGGAAAACAGCAAGCAGAAAAAAGAAAACAGAAAACAGAAACAGAAACAGAAAAACGAAAAACGAAGTACGAAAAACTGAAATGCGCATGAGGCAGAATGGAGGAAGTGAAAAAGCGAGCTCAGAGCTGGAGCAGAGGGTTGGGGCACAGCTTTCGGGTATGGTGCATGGTGCATGGTGCATGGCAAGTTGTGGCAAGTTAAACGATGCTCTGCACTGCAGTTTGAGGCCCATGGAAAATACAGATTTTGCGAAAAGCAGACAACCTTCGGTTTAAGATTTCATAATTGAAAATTCAATATACGTGTATGTAGACCACAAATTTCTATTTATATGTATTTAAATGTACTGTAGTTCGATGTAAATAGTTTAACATTTGAGAATTGCCTAGAACTATTTTGACATATTTTAAAGCATTATTACATTTTCCTAACAATGTAAATGTATCTTAAGACCTGCATTTGTATCTGATAGGTTGTCAAGATCCTCCATTTCCACAACTACAACTACAACACAGAGTCATAACCTTTGCCAACTTTAACTCGAATACTTCTGCTGTTTCGCTTACGAACTGCGGTTGCAGCTACTCAAATTTGCAACCTGTCACAATCACTTACCTCACGAGTCAGTCATTGAGCTTCAGCTATACAGGATGCTGCGCGCTTGTCGAGCTCCCTTACTTGCTGCAACTGTGCCACATGTGGCATGTACATTCGAACTTCTTGCTTGTATACAAGTGTGTAGATACATGTGTGAATGTTAGACGACCGCATGGCGGAGGCGACTGTATCTCAATGTATCCATTTGGCGTTGTTTGTGTGGCAACAACACTCGGTTGTATGCGCGAGTCCTGACGATCCATAAACCCGCTCGCTTTACACATTTTCATAAATTTTTATTCATGTAGCAGTTGTTTTGTTCTTTTGTTTGCGCTCTGCATGATTTTTATATTTCACTTGTCTTTATTTTGTATATCCTGTACGTATAAGCTGCTTTAAATGAGGTATAATGAAATTTAGTACTGACAGAGTTGACAACCGAAAGTAAGGGAAAAATGGATGCCAAATAAAGATAAAATTGACATATCGCTAGAATCTCGGTTATCATTTGACAAAGTTTTAAAACAAGCGACTAGGGGAAAGAACAGAAAAATTAAATAGTGTTGAAAAATGAAATGAATTTCAATTTCAATACTGAAGGAAATTAAAGTTTAGTTTCACTATCGAATGTTGTAGCACTTGGATACGTTTTAACAGGGTATCTTTCTGTCGAGCAATCTCAGTGTTAGCTGCTAAAGGTTTGTTATGATGCTGTTTTGCTTCTGTTTGGCCGCCTGTAAATGTAGGCAGGGAATAGAAGATAGTCTCGGGCAGGCAGGTTGATTGGGTTTCCTATAGTTTGGTCTGGTTTTGGTCTGGTTATGGTCTGGTTATGGTTATGGTCTGGTTATGCTTTGGTTTGTTTCGGTTTGATTCGGTTTGGGCATGCAAAATATTTACTCAAAGTGTTTTGATAGCCTTTTTATTATTTGTTTTCATTTGTTTAAGTGTTGAACGAGTCTTTTTAGTCTTTAATTTTGCTATTGTTGTGCTCAACGCAATGTTATTTTGTTCATATGATTATTCAATACATGACAGAGAGAGAGAAATATAAAGAGAGAGAGGGAGATTGTGGCTAATTTGACTGAACACATGCACATTTCATGTATATATTTTAGCAACGTTAAATAGGCTTATTTTATTTAAGCAAAGGCTACTTATCTCTGAACAAAATTACATATTCCCATACAATACTCATTGTAAACATATGTATATATGTAAAAAATAATTTTATTATGAAGTAGAACAAGGAAAACATTTACATTAAGTGAAAATAGACATGAAGTGACACAGAGTAGGAGTGGAATAATTGAAGGGGAATTTATGTCAACTGTCACGAGTTTGTGGTTTATCAGGTCGTGATGGAGTAGAAGGCGGTGAAAGGGGAGTTAAGTACAAATATTACTCTGCCAATAAGAAAAATGAAAATCGACGTTGACATCTGTCTGTGCATTTGTTTGTATTTATTTTACTTCACTTTCAGAGCTCGGTCGCTGCACAAATGAAAAATAAACAAATTTCTTAATGTATCGCAATGAGAAATAGTAAATTGATATAGATGCTCATTGAAGCACATTTGAGATACAATATCATGAGCTGCAAGAGCTTGCAGAGAACGGGGGGGGACGGGGACGGGAGCCAGCTCAATGACCACCGACCAGCTGCCCAGCTTAGCATTCAGTTCACAGCTGTGTGTGTGTGTGTGTGTGTGTGTGTGCAGTGCATTCTTAAGTCCCACAATGGCAGAAGCTGCAATTCTGGTCTATAATAGACTTTGCACATTGTGTACGCTTTACGCTTGAAATAGCCAATTGTTCTGAGCTTAAATTGTACAATACTTTCGCTTTAAAGGAATCGCATTTAAAATTGTAAATTTTTGTGAACTGCAGTTAAGAGTTCTCATGAACAATGGCTATAAATGACAGATAAAACCAACAAAACCAAAATCACACAGAGAAATATGCTCTGAATTGTTTATGTGTTTGCATTCAGTTTTTTTATAAATGTTAAAACGCATTAATTTTAACCTGACACTTCCATATCTCAAAAACCAGTTTCCCTATTAAAGGCAATGCCTTTCGATCGGTATATAACTCGAACAGCTCAACTATCGTATATATTACTCACCGTTCGCAACATTAACGATGCTTTGTTACTAGCGTGGATAGTTTACAATTATAATGATGAAATTTATTTAAACAATTTTATGATCTGGGGCAATCTTCCTGTGCCGCTGTCAAGTCTTCTGGCTTCCGTTAAACAACTCTTTTGACAACTTGCATATATAATTATCAGTTTCAGGTGTCACTGCTCACTCATTACCACATTCACATTCACATTCACCTCTGCCCAAAAAAGTATGCTACACAATCGCATTTGCATATTGTTTTTTTTTTATTCTTTGTATGAATGCTTCCGAGTTTGTTGGCATGTGTCTGTTAGTGGTAGAATGTATGTGTGTGTGTGTGGGGAACTGCTTCTTGGCACACTCACACATGTGTGAATTTCATTTGCTTTAACTCATTTTAATTTGCTTGTTGTTTGTTTCTTATCTCATCCACAGATCTCAAAGCAACTCTTCAAATGAAATGCGTAGAAAATAATCATACTCTCATGTACTTACATATCTGCTTATACTCGCCTCTGTAGGTACACTATGTATAAATCACACAGACGATTAAACGGCTTGTTTTGCCTTTTGTATACACACTTTATATGTAAATTGATGAAAAACAAATTGTCTGTAAGAAATTATATCTCTCTACCTTTGTCTCTCCCTCTTTTTGCCTCTTTTCCTCTCTATCGCCCTCTTTTTCTCTTTCTCTCTCTCTTTCCACAGACCTTTCTAATGTCTCTGCTTCGATGTGGTAATAACACAAAAATACTTTCTTATGTCAAGTACTTTTTTGTATCTAACATATATACAACTAATGCTATATATTTTTTTCCTAAAAAATAAAATTTAATATAGGTCAGGAAACTTTGAAATTGGATAAATTATTAAATATGTATATAAAGTTATAATCAATTATTTCTGGACTTTTATTCGAGTTATAGATTATTTTTATCTAATGAGTTGAAATCAATAAAAACTATTTGAATTAGAATACCTATAATATATGTACATTCACACCGTGTAGAATGAAAAAATAATGTCTAAATTAGTATCTAGACCTGCTGTTTGGGATATTACAAACTTTTTGAATGACGCAAACAGCTGTGTATTTCTGTACACTTTACGATATAAGTATTTTCTGCAAGTGTAGAAAAATACATGTTAAAATAGGGCAAAAGAAGTTGCTGTACACATACATATCACATAAATCTTTTTATTTGTCATTTTTATTGGTTTATATTATTGTACCTCTTTGTGAGTTTCTTCTGTCCTCCTCCTCCCTTAACGTATCCTGTGTGCGTCGTCAGCGGCGTCGGTAGTTGACACATGCGTGTCTGATAATGTCATGGACCGCGACACAAAACATGGAAACAAAGCGACAACGTCTCCCATGTACTTACAAATATTTCAGACGTGTGTGTGTTTGTGTGTGTGTGTGTGTGCGTGTGTAACTAAAATTTCATAAAACGCCAGAAATGTTAAATAAGAATAAAAAGAGAATTTTATCATATGGATATGGATATGTAAACGTATTTACGAGTATGTGTCGCTGTCACAACATTCACCATTTGACTTATATAGTAAGTTTACGATGTGCACCTCGCACCAAACATTCGGGGGTATTCCTGTGTGGCATATGTGTTCGAATTGTGTGCGTGTGCGATTCTAATCAGCAGCCGAAACTACTTCAATGCCAGACAAAACAGACAAACAGGCAAACACACAAACACACAAACAAAACGCAAGAATTGTCAAAGCTTTTGCGTCGCAGACACTTTCCTTTTCTTCCGTTTGGGCCAACTGGCGACCAAATTGACAAATATTCGTTGTATGGTGTTCATGTGAGCAGAATCTCCCTACTTTGTCCAGATCTCACGTGCCCATCTCCTGTTCCCATTTGTTTATTGTCCGGATTTTCTGTAAGGCTCTAAAAGTCTCAGCTGGCGTCGTTTGGTCTTCGCTTTGTTCTCAAACCATTTTTAATTTGCGTTCTGCCCAAATTGAAAACTGTCAAAACTGTTAACGTGGTCTTTTGTAGGTTTTTGGCCACAGGCATAAATAGATTTGTTCAGGCGCTCTTATTAGGTTGTCCGTCGTCTAGATAATAATATTTATGTTATTTTTGGTCATAAATAATTTATTTAGAACTACACACTATGAAAGCCAGTCTTAGGTTTGTCAACATATAAAAACTTGTCTATATAATATTTAATTTTAAGCAGCCTTTGCATAAACCTGTCGATTGTTGGTGGGAACTTTTAATTAAATTGCAACTCAATGGAATTTAATTTTTGCTAAAATATTCTGCATATGAGCTGATGGTTATTGAATAAATTAATAAGGTTATTAAATGATGTTTAATATTGTTTTAAGCTGAGCGAATAAACAAATCCAATAACAGAATTCAATATAGATAAAATGTTGCAGAAAAAAATGCAAAATATTTATAAAATCGAATGGAAAGCAATTTTGTTGAAAGGTGTACGCCATTTTTATCGATAACGGACTATAGTTAACAGCACAAGGGTAATACCAGAGTTAGTGTGTATGTGTGTGTGTGTGTGTGTGTGTGTGTGTTTCTAACGGTAACGGTGTGAAATGGCGCATATGTAAGCAGGGCCCAACGGATTTATGGGTTTTAACACAGGAATTATAGACGGTTGGTTTTGCCCCGTTATTGTTGTCTGTCCTTCGTTGGCTCGTTCGCTGGTTCGCTCTTTCTCCGTCTCTTTCCCCTGCTTCTTCCCTGGTCGAGTCTCAAAATTATGCAATTGGCCGCTCTCTGACTTTTCTGCCTCTACGTGGCTTAAAATCGAATCGTCGCCTTTGAACGGCATCGTTCGCCAACTTGCAAGCGACTCTTTTGGCATTGGGCGTGCATGTTATTTACTGACCGGAATTACCACTTTCAGCGGCATAATAGATTACACACACACACTCACGCACACACACGCACCGTCTGACAGACAGCAGTAAGAAGAAGACATAGTTACAGTTACGCACAACATTTGTAATTGCCTGCTGTTAACGTGCGGAAATGGGCGGCATTCTCCACCCCTCCAACCTCTCACACACTCATGCATATTTAATGAGGTAGCTGCCGCTCTCTCCCCAAAACTCGTACTTCCACTTGAGCCCAACGCACAACATATTGGCTACAAATTGTGAGCGAATGCTTAAGGCATTTGGCTATTATTAGCAAATCGCTTAAGTCGACTTAGTTCAACCAGCCGACGACTTTGCATTCAAATTGATTTTTGGGTGTGGCATTTAAAATGTGTATTCGATTTGGACAACCCTCCCACCTGCCTCCTGTCCCCTGCCCCCTGCCCCAAAAGAAATGCCTTCACTTGATCGGTAGAGACTATGAAAATAGATTTACATTCGTGACGTAATTCATTGCCGTTGTATCTGCCTTTGCAATATTTTTGCTTGCTGTGCTCGTATCTTTTATTTTCCAAGTGCTTTTCATATGGCGTTGCATATTCGGGTCATTGATTTGCCACAAGTGCAGCGCAAGCGGCAAGAATTAAGTGATAATGCCACATGAATGCGGATGTAAAATGTGGTTCAGGTTGTGTAAACACGACTCGGTTTATTTACCAGGTGAAAAGTCAGTCAACGACAGCATTTCGGAATGCGATATATAATATATATTTAGTGCATGTGTATATATTTTCGCAAGTTGAATTAAATAAAAAACATTGGGGCATAAACAAAAACTGCAATTGAAAATACATTTTGTATTTTGTGCAGCTTCAATTTTGAAAGTATTGAATAATACGAGTTAACTGTGTATTCGGATAAAGTATTTGTGTCTCTTTAATACTCGTCGGTTTATTCAATTTTTATCCGATTTTCGTTTATGTTAAAAACATACTCACTATCGAGACAAATTTTAAATCTCCTCTTAGTATTAAGTATCATTAATATCTGTAATCTTGCTGTGGCACAAAAACTGGTCAACCTCAACCCAATAATGCCACACGTGCCCCACGTGCCCCTCGTTCGTAATCTGAACTGTCAGCACATGAAACGGTAGTACAGACAGCTATTAAAATGTGTTTTTTTTTTTTTTTTTTTTAATTACCATAAACAAAAAGAACTTTTATCATTTATCAACCGAGTTTTTCCAACGATAAATACAATAAATCAAAGTGAACGCAAACACGGCGAGTAAACAATCAAGAGATAATGATAAGAATGAGTAGGGAAATGGTGATGGAAGAATGTAAGAATGGGAGAGAACAGGGAGGAATGGGCAGCTTGATGACGATGAGTTGAACTTATCGATAATATTGGCAAATAATTAGGATGAGAACTGGCTTTATGAGTCATCACTTGACTGGTTTTGCGCACTCTCGAATTTCCTTTAGTGTCAGGATTACCTGGAAAGTCCTTGAGCAAGTTATTAGAATGTTTTGTTAATATATGTGAGCTTTATGTGGAAATTTGAAATTAATTTTAGACAAATGTGCACTTATTAAAAGTGAAATATTGAAATAAATGCGATTAGACTATATAATTTAAAAGTCAAAGAATTATTTTAATTGATATTCGTTGTAGAATTTTGTATTAAAGTTTGCAAGTATAATCCTTGAAACGAAAGCGCAAAGAGAAAACTGAAATGGAATAAAATAAAATAGAAATAAAAATAGAAAATAGAAAATATTCAACTTCAACTCAAGCTGGAGGCAAGAATCGACGACCTCGTCGTCCTCGTCGTCGTCGTTGTTGTCGTCAATGAGAAGTGAGTCTTTAATTACTTGTAATTTGTTTTAATGCCACTTGAGAGCCATGCAAACGCTGGCTGTCGAGCGGATTAAGCTGCTGCCGGCAAAAGAATCGACGGACGGACCAATGTGGAGCTAGCCTGCAGGTGCTTAAGGTAAGTAAGGTAGCCGAGGAACGTTAGGTTCGCCTAATCCTTGTCGCAAGCTGCTCATTTGATTTGATTTAGTAAGCAACTTAATTAAACTTTTAGCTCGCACTGCAGGCAGCCAGTTTGGCTGCTTACTTAACTGAGTTATGAAACAATTTACGAGGTTTGAAGTAATATATGCAGTATATATACATTATGTAACGGTATGTGACTGAAATTGATCATTAAAATCGAACGGCAAACGAACGAAATGCGCGAATATCGATGCTTGCTGGCGAGGAGAAGGTGTGTGGCAGAATTGAGGTAGATGTTGTGGCAGGAGGATGAGCATGTGGCAGATAATTTCGCCAGAAACTCATTTCATTTAATGGGACGCAGGTTTATGAGTCAAACAGACGCAGCGAATGAGCGGGAAACGGACGTCGATGATGCCGCGCATTCAAATTGCAGATTGACAAACTTTAACAAGTGTGAGAGTGTGTCTCTCTGTGTGTGCGTGTGCGTGTGTGCGAATGTGTGGGTCCTGCTGCCATTTGAGTTAAGTTTAAGTGTCAGTCAGTGCGTGTGTGTGTGTCTGTGTGTGTGTGTGTGTGAAGGTCCGTGAGTGAGCAGAAGCAATTAAAATGCGGCAAACGACGCAGTAAATGAAGCAAATGTTCCGAATGCGTTTGCCAAAAGCTTCGCAATGCATACGAGTGTGTGAGTGAATGTGTGTGTGTGTGAGTGTGTAAGGGAATAATAGTAATAGTGTGTGTTGCGATGTGTGATGGTCGAAGTGTGCGGTTTGTGGAACTAAATTAACAAAGCCAGACCAACAGACGACCAATAACCAGAAGCCAGTAACTTGCGTTCCGCTGCAAAAGTTGGACAATGGCTTTGCCAGTGTCCAATGATGAGCACGAGGATAATGATGATGGAATGAGTTGGTGGCCACAATAGCTGTGGCAGTGGCAGTGGCAGTGGCAGTGGCAGTGGCAATGCTTCGTTGTCGCACACACTAACCGCAGTCAAAAGGATTCACTGCAAAATTACTCAAATTGAGTTGGGATTTCAAATTGCGTGAAAAGACGCATTGGTGTTAAACGCAGCGTTGCCTCCGTTCCCGTTCCCGTTTCCTTTCCCGTTCTCAGTTTCCCATTTTCCATTACCCGTTTTTCGTTTCTCGTTTCTCAACCTCTGGCATGGCCTTTTCCCAACTTTCCATTGGCTTTTCCATTTCCATTTCCATTTCCATTTTCATTTGGGCTAGCCAATGCCAGCAAGCAATCATAAAAGTCAACAACAAAGTTACCGCCATTGCTCCACTGGCTTCAGTCGCCTCTTGTTTTTGATGTGGCAGCAACGTTGGCGGCAGCGGAAGTCCTTGAGCTCACAAGCGGCACTTTCACTTGGTATTGTGCATAGTTTATGTGCACATTTCCCGCCTACCCCTCCCCCCCCACCCACAACGCAACTGAGCTGCCTTTGTTTCGCCATTTTAATTAAGTTCTCGCACTTGTAATAAACGACGACGCTTGATTTGTGCGCTGCCTGACATAATTACGTTAATTGCACAAGGGCACAACAAAATTTGACAACCAGTTGACTTAGCCAGCTTCATCTCGTCTGTGTTCCCACGCGTTAACAGAATCTTGACATTAGACTGTATTTTCTTTCATATGAGAGTTGCGATTGTCTCGGATTTGGATATTTAACACTGTTTTGAATTGTGTGAGCTGCAATTGGATACATTTTAAATGATAAACTTGAGTTATAGTAATTTCCATAGCATGCAAAAAAGAGACTTCAGCTCACTTACAATTGCGCAATAAAATATTAATTAACTTTGAATAAATTAAGGTTTTACTTTACATTGATATTATTTCTGATATTAAAGATATTTCCTTTTTTATTTTGCAGTTGCGTGTTGTCATTATTTTTACATCTTTTGACTTCCTAATTATTATAGTATTGATTTTTGCATTCGAAAACACAAATTTGCCGAAAATTCAATACATTTTCTCGTCATATACAAACTTTCACTCGTTTCTAGTTAATGTTTTTTTTCTTCTTTGCAATTATTATGTGATATTTCTGATGGATATTTCAAGAATTTAACTTAATCGCAGTGAAACAAAATGATACAAATGGTGCTTGCTTTATTACATGTCCAAAAGGTTAGCGCTAATGAGCTTGAATGCTATCATTTCGTTTTGGGGTATCTGGAAATGCATTTCATAAACAATCAAATATGCCATTAGGCGGTCACTTATCATACTTGGAAGACATTTGCCAAAATGCCCCAAGTTAAAGAAGGCAAAAGTTGGAAAAAAAAGGGAGAAAAAGAATAGGCAAATGTTATATTTCCTTATCGAGCGTGGCACACGCGCCATTATGAAAGGGCCCAACACGTGATTTGTGGCCATTACAAAAGTCGAACAGTGAGCAAAAGAGAAAACTGTCTTTGATTTATTTCCAGCAAATGAAAGAAAGAAAGAAACAAAAGCGCCAAAAAGTAGGCAACGAATATTGGTAAACCACAAAGCCAAGGCAAGAACTTTGACATGCAATGTTAAAATTATAATAAACTTCTTTGCGTGATGACATGTACGATATAAATATATTTAGTTTTTTAATCCTCTGCCACTCCCCCCACCGCCCACTCGGTATAAGTAGCTGGGTGTAGACCAAAGTTAAATTGCAGAAATTCAAACAAAATGTTGTTATATTAAACACAAAGTAAATGGGGAGGAAATTTGCTTAAATGTGTTAATTTTTGTCAGAAATGAGTTAGCATTATCTTCGTCTAATCACATACATTATTTATTAAGCTTCACACACACACACACACACACAAGGACAGCATTGCTTATGTTAGCAAATTCTTTGAAATTCCAGACTAAAAGCATTTGTTCAAGTATTTTCCCAGTTTGACATTTTCCATTTGACTCGCATTTTACTGTAGGATGTGGCACTTTGTTGACTGTTGACCGGGTTGTATGGTATAATTAAATATTAATGAAGTGAATAATCATTTGGGAAAATTATAAGTGGACTGCAGACTGCTGGACAGGTGAATTGGTGAAGAGTTCGACGTCAAAGAGACCATTAACTTTGAGCTGTTTTATTTGGTTATTAAATGAAGAATTTCAAACATTTAAATGCCGTATTTAGATATATGTTTGTTAATTAAATTCAGTTGTCTAAATATCAAATTTAAAGCCAACATTTCTCATTAATAAATTCCAATCTATATTTATAAAAGCTTATGTAGTTTGCTTTAGATGCAAATGAATTTTGCATTCAATGAACCTGTATTTTTTTATATATACTATATTTGTACATGTATGTTTGGTAGTGCCATATTTATGAACTGATTAATGGAATTATATTCATGTTAAGCAAATAAAATGAATGTTTAGCCCGTCAATTTTAAATTCAAATGTTATTTGAATTGCGTGAATTGCATATAATTACGTGTTTTAATCAAATGAATGCTTTAAAGTAAAGCATTTCAATTGAACTGAACTATATAGTTAATATTATTTCCACTCTGCGATCGATGAGGCAATGACTCAATGACTGTTTCACTTTGAATTCAAATTGATGGGCCATTTTGGCCATTTTATAACATTGGCAACATCTGCCCCAACTCGTACAACTTAATTGCCGTGTAAAACATCATTAAAACGAGCACAAACGGCCTTCGATGCAAATGAAAAAAAAATTGATCAAATGATAATTAAAAATGTAGAGCAATAAAAAAGCCCTTAATGATATAATAACAGATGACAAATAATAAATTGTCCGACGAACAGACGAACGAGCTACGCAAATTATTGTGCCACATACACAAAGGCGGCCGAGTTCTTGCTTGTAAATTATTACAGTAATTAATACGTACAGCAATGTTCATTTATTTTCAAAAAAAAAAAAAAAAAAAAACTCAACGACACATAATTACTGGCAGTCATAAAGCAAGACGATGTTTTATTATCGTCTGGCATTAAGGTAGTGAGCTGACACGGCTTTGAATATGCTCTGCAATCCGCAAAGGAGTAACAGATACTATGTATCTGCAAGAGCATCATTACCATTAGTGGGTAACGGAATCACATGTTCTCTGCGCGTACAACGAACTGGACTCGCTCCACTTTTAGCCAAAAGATGTGGCTCAGCGTTGCCATAACTTAATTATGATGAACGCAGCGAGACTAAACTAAATGCGAAACTGCTCAGAGGATGAAGCTTTCACATCAGCTGGGCAAAATGAAAAAACGTGAACCGCTTACGCCTCCACTTCCGCTTTCATCTTCTTTTCTAACTCGGCCACAGCCAGTTGGCAGAAAGAGAGAGAGAGAGAGAGGGAGAGAAAGTGTAATAATAACTATTTGCATTTTATGTGACGCTTATTTTAGCATACATTTTGCAGCTTATGAAAATTATTCGTATTCGTGTGTTGTTCGCTACACTCGAACAAGGTGAAGTAACGACCTTTGCGCAGGCTTACGCTGCGTATACGTACTGCGTACTTGTAATTGTGAAAATTGCATAGAATGAGTGCACGGCTGAGTCGTCTTAGCCCGGCTCTGTTGAGCTGAACTTTGGAATTGCCATTTCACATGGTTTAATTTGCAAATGGAAACTTGCTTGGAAATTGTTCGTTCAATTTGCACACAAATTTTACATTTGCCGAATCTAATTTCAGCTGTTTTTGTGTCGTTTGTGCCTAGGTTAATCAACATTTACTAACTAATTAAGAATGTTACTGTACTCCAAAACAATCCGCAAATAATGGTGAGAATTTAACATTGCTGATTAGCATAAGAGTATTAATATAAAGGAAGAGTATTTAATCTTATGTATGCCAAATATATATTTTTTCTCCTTGCTTGATTTCTCTCAAATTCAATATGTATATTTGACACGAACAATTAGAATCTAAGAGTTAGCTAGTATTTAAGTTATTTTTTGATTGTTATTTATTTAAAGATTATCCCTTGCAACATATTTTTTCTAGGATTATTTCATTAAATTAACTTTTGCCGTGTCCTTTTTTTATGATTGTTCTCATCGACAACCGCTCGCAAATATTGACATTATTAATTAATTGGTTTTTGCTTGAATAAGTAACTAAGGGGACATTTCACTGCTCTTCCTTATTGGCATTTGCTTGTCCTTAGGGCAAATTAAATATTTAAATCTAAAAAATACACACGCCACCGCCGACTCCTCGTTAGTGTCCCTTGCCTTGCCCCACGACTCTTGGAGGCAAGTAAAATATTTTGCAAATTGTGTGGGCTCAGAGACGGTGACAGGATAAAGGGCAGCGTGTGTTTTGTTAATATTCATATTGATCAGCAGCTGTAATAACAAAATGAGAGTCACATACCAAATGGTTGAGTATTTATAATTTTTTCCTTGCTAAAAATTTATATATTTTTGTGCTCTTGTTGGATAATAAGAAAAATAATAATAACAAAATCAATAAATGCGCCGCAGCGACGACTTGTCCATAAAATAAATGCAAAATAGCCACAATTGCTGGCGATTTATCTTGATTGTGTGGCAGATACGGCAATGGCGATAATAAACATTTTAAAGAAATTGAAAAAGGAATGTAGAAAAAATGGGAGAGAGAAAAGAGAAAACGGGACACCGAAGCACCGAAGCACTAACGGGGAACATAACAACACACAGACAAACACAATGCGCTGTAATCTATGGCTTCGAGTTGCGCCAAATGACAGCGGCGGTTCGGGAATTGAATGTGCGCCCCAAAGCGGGGCAAGCAGAAAGAAGCAGAGTGGGGCAGGGAGGGGAGATGAAGGTCGTTGCAAGTGGGCATTTGTAAATGCTTTGGGAAGCATGAGAACCGAATCTACACGCTAACTGCTTCAAAAGAGCCAAGTGGGCTTAGCTTAAAGTTTATTTATTTATATTATTTGCGTTCTGAATATGCGTATCTTCTGTGGGCTAATGCTGTTTTTGGCAATCTTTTGGATTGCCGGCCATGTGCTGGCCAACATTTTAGCCACTTAGCTTAACTTATTACCAATGACCTTGAGTTGGAGCTCGTTGTCTCTAACCATGAATTGATTCAAAGAAGCTGAACTAATGGCTAAATATTTTGACATATTCAAAGAAAAATATAATACTACACTTTAATAATTTATTATTAAGTAATTACTGTTCACAACGACTTGTCTGTGGTTAAATGTCTGCCTGGTCAGCTTTAATTTGAATACATTATAAGCTACTTTCTAACCAAACTTTGTGTAGACTAAGATATTAAATCAACAAGTAGATGTCTAGTTGTAGACTAGTTTAACTTTCTAATTATATCCGTTTAATTCCAATATTTTATTTTTAACTCTTAAATAAAACGTTTCTCAGTCTCTATTGCAGTATTTAATATAAAAAGAAACGTTTAAAGCTAAATTTGTCTTGTCTTATGTCCAGCTTGACAACATTTGTATAATTTATGTAATTTTAATAGCAGTTATAAAATGTAATTTACCTGCAAATATTATGTTAAACATTAAAGCAGCAAAATGAAAGAAAAACGAATAATCTTGCTTCATGAGAAAAGATACCCTATATTAAAAACCGTATTTTGTGATCCTATGTATTTTATCATAGCGGATCAGACAGACTTTCAATGAGATCATGGAAAAAACGAAAGGGAAGAAGTGCATTTGATTGATTTACAGTTGATTATACCCGACTACATCTTGGAGTATGCCCAGGGTACGTACACCCAAATGAAGATATGAGAAATGCCGTGAGGAAGGACCCTAAGGTAATTTTTGCGAAATTACCAGACCCTTAAAATGGTATGAAAAATTCAGATTTTACACAGATAGCGAGATTGGTGGCGAAAGTGCGAGAGAGAAGGAGAAGAGGAGAGATAGATATACAGAGAGAGCGAGAAAGAACTTGTAGCTGTTGGCACATTGCAAAAGTTAATTAAACACAATTAAAGTGAAGCACGGAGAAGTACAGTGAGTACAATAAAGCAATGAGCCGGACAGCTACGTATATTCGCACTGTTGATGTTGTTGTAGTTGTTAATGTTGATGTTGTTCTTGTTGTCCTTGCTCTTGTTGCTGTTGTTGTTGTTGTTGTTGTTATTGTAGCTCACGTAAATGTCAGCAAAATGTTTTCATTTGTCGGCAGCGAAACGAACGAACAAGCACTGAGGAATGTAAGTCGTACTCCTGGCCAAAAAAGCAATTCAAATTGTAATTATGTCATGAAAGCATGAATAATGTTGTCTGGACTGGAAGCGTAAGTGAACTTATTAATGTGCCCTGTGAATGCCACGGCACGCGATGAGAGTCAAACACACAAGTGATACAAAGTGACTTGCATACATATGAGCAAACTGTACATGTACGCATTCTCCCTCTCTCTCTTTCTCTCTCTCTCTCTCTGTCACTCTCTTTTAATCAGACTCACTCAGTCTCCCTCTCTGTCTGTCATTTGCAGCGATGTACTTAAAGGTTTTGGACACTGGCCAAGTATCAAAACTGTCCAAGTGTCCAACTGTCCAAGTATCCAACTATTTCAGCCATCCAAGTGTCGACTCTTTGAGTGGGTTAAGTGCAGATGAGCAGTTTGCCAAGGCTCTGTTGGCTTGGTCTGGCCCGGCCTGAAGCTCAGCTGGAGTTAATGGCTGCCATAAAGCAAAGATGAAACAAGTCAATGTCATGCAACTCACTCTAAATAATTTATAATTCGGTTTGTGCGTCATCGACTTGTAAAGCAATTTTCGATTCAAATGTGCTCGAAGCGACGCACTTGACGGCAATTTCATAGAGTCCGAAAAAAAGGTAAGAAAGACTAAATAAATAAGAAGGTCGAAAATAAAGTCTGGAGCTTACAAATTTATCACAGTATGTTATGCTTTCAATGAACGATTTACATAGAGATGAGAAACGAATGAGATACAAAACAAATATAAAAAATATTCTTATAGTTACAAATAATTAAATAAGATCATTGTTATAGTAGTTGGATATCAGAAGTGTTTGTCTGATTTCTCAATAATTGCCATTTATTTTGTGTTCTTATTAAACAAAATAATTTTGAATAAAATAAAAGGAAAGATTTTAATAGATACCAAAGTAAAAGAAACAATGCCTACGCAATAAATTTTCAGTTGAACAAGATATCACAAATTGTTCCAATCTAGGTAATCAAGCTTATAGACTCACAGTGAGTGCATACTTTTGTATGATGCTGTAGCAAATTGAAGACCTTGTCTCGCAATGAAACAATTAAAATGCGTAATGAGGCACGGAACTGACAGAAGTTGAATCAGAGAGCAAAAAAATCAGGACACAAGAGTCAGCCGCCTTGTTGACAGGCAGCAGCAGCAAAAGCAACAACAACAGCAACCACAACAACAACAACAACAACAGCAAGAATAACATTAACGGCAGACCAATTTGAATAAATCAATTAATAACAAACGCGCAGCAAGAGCAACAAAAAAACGATTTCCGTGGAATAAAGAAATAATTTTTTAGTGAATGGCCTTTTTGCGAAGCGAAAATTGATTAAATTTTCATTTTAGCTGAAGTATTTTGTTTGTTCGTTGCAAACAAATTTATATAAAAATTATGGAAAGTATAAATGACATTTTATTTCAATTATGATATTTGTAAACAACAAAATAGAACAAATCACGTATATATCGACATTTTACGAATATGTGTACATATAAATTGAGAGAGAGAGAATGTTGTATTAAATATTCATTATATTTAATAATCTATATTGACTTCTGGCCTATTGGCTGGCGCACAGTTGTCAGTTTTCAAGTTTCAGTTGCGATTTGGCCATATTGAGGGCATAATTCAAAGCACATTTGGGGAAAAGTTTGCCCAGGCTCGGCAAAGTGATACACATAAGTATACAAACAATACTCGTATAAAGAGAGGGAGAGAGCGAGGTAGAGAGAGAGAGAGAGAGAGAGAGAGAGAGAGAGAGAGACAGAGATGGTTGAGGTCGCGAGGAAGTCGCACATATTGAATTCCAATTTTGCGCTTCAAAGTTAACATTCAGCCATTACATTAAACGTGATGAGAATTAACAGCTTGTCAGGCTAAGGGAAGTGTCCGTAGGACACACACTTATGCTTTACCCAGGGCACAAAAGACACGCATATCTGTGTGTGTGTGATTGTGGTAGTGCGTGTGTGTGTGCGAATTGGAGGCGTGGTCATGGCAACGCCCGGCCTTTTGCCAACACTAAATTCAATTTGATGGCCTACAAATAATGCTGAGTGTCTAATTATTTTCCGTTCCGAGTAAAACAGGACTGGATGAATAGAGTACATTTAATCGATTGGACGCACGGTCAGGCAGGCAATAAACCACAGCTCGAGCTTATTGAATGTAAGATTATAAGACACACGTTGCGTATACGCAATAACCCATATAAACCCATAATTGCCATAGAGACTCCTTTACAAAAGACACCACATGCAAATTTGGTGCTTGTTATCTGCAGATATTTGTACTTAAAAGCAGTTATGTTAAGTGATTAACCAACATTGCACTCTTAGATTTATCTATTGAAATTTAATGGCTCTAGGTGGAAATCACTCTTAATTCTGTAGTACATCTGAAACCCTGTAGAATTTTCTTAATCAACGGATATCTCAAAAATGTAAATTTAATTTGTAAATTAAAAAAGCCTTTTAAAATATTTAAATTATGTAAATTTTATTAGCTGTTAACAAATTTTATAAGATCAATGGAACAGAATTTACACATCTACCCTTGGGAAAATACATGGTTGATGACAAATCTGTAAGGTATATATAAATATTGAATGTTTCGTTTAACTTGATGGAATTTCGTTTTAAGCCTGCAGTTACAGTTTACTTGGTATTTATGAATATGAACTTCATTTTGATTTTAATGAAATCTCTGCAATATTTACTGTAAATGCTACCATCACTTTATTTATAGACTTACCGCTTAATGCTAATACGCTTTTAATTATTTAATTAAATTTTGTGGTTAAATGGCACGCAATGTAGTTTGAATACTCGAAATTGCCAAAAGTGAGCAACCAATTTAAATATTTGATGAAATTGGCAAATGCGGCAATCAAACTAAACAAATTTAAATCAAATTGGCGAATACCAAAAACCAAAAAGAACCAATATTATAAAAATTGCAGCATAATGAGTGCCATTAAGTGTACACACACACACACAATCACACACACTCACATGAAACCACCGACGGACAAATTGATACAATTGTCTGCAGTTTTATTTTGTTCAGGATTTTGTTTGGAATTTGTCTTTTTGTGCATATTTTATGCCAATTTAAATTTGAATGTTTTCTGCCATACTGTCAATAAAACAAAGTTACGCTGGAACGATAGTTAAGTTAATAGAGTAAAGACGAATTTGGCAATTCTGATAAATTCGAGTGTAGAACAGAACGAAAGCAGTTTACGATACAAATGCCACAAAGGCCAATGGAAAGTGGACCAAAGACAGGCACACACATTCACACACACACACCCACACACAGACACACAAAGGTGATGGCCATGCTAATGTGTAACGGGACTCGTTCGAGTGGTAATAGAAGATAAAAAGAAGAAGGGAGGAATGTAAAAATATTGTGGTCAGCAGATATAGGGTATGTGAATAAGAAATTGAATACAAGTTGCCAACGAGCTGGCCAAAGGTCTTGCCAATGAAGGATTCTGCAATCAAATGCATTGACGCCGCAACTAACGAGTGTCCTGTGCCCAGAGTCCAGGGTCCTCAGTCCAGGATCCCGTGTCCTGGGTCCTCCATATTGTGTCCTGTATTCTGAGCACTCGGTTGCATTGTCTTGCAAATTGATATTGTGGAATCGACGACTTGGCAAACGAGGTCAACAGTTTGTTAGAGAACATTTCGTTTAGAGCACAACAATGAAACTATTTCGGGGCTTTAGATTTACTTGTTTTTATTGATTCACAAAATGATGCAACAGATTTTGATATTGGCAGGAATACAAATAATATAAGATTCCCAAATAAAATTCATTTACTCAAGATTCACATATTACAGTCGTCGTCAATTGATATTTAATTAAATCAAATGTATGAAATAAAAAGATGAGAACGAAACGATACCATGAGTTACTCTGTATTATTGAGATAGCCAACAATATTGAATATACATATAATAGATAAATATATTTTTAATTTAGTAATTATATGATAAATTTAAATTTAAAATAAAATTACTCAAGAAACTGTCAAGTATAGTTCATGAAATAAGTTGAATATAATTTAATGTTCTTAAGTAAAAATTATGATTAAATTCGGTTTAAATCAGCCTAGTTAAAAAGAAATGTAATATTATAATAATTATATTTTAGGAGTCAGTAAAAGGATAAATATATATTATTTAAAAATCACCTCTTTTACCTGAGTCAAAATATTTAGAGACACGATAGCTTTCCTAAATAACTGCACAGTTACTACTAATGTTAAGGTACAATCTATTTTGTGTGTATGTGAATTAAAATTGTTATTACAAAGTTAAATTTGATGTTGGCATATTCTCCGATTCCCTTTCATGCTTGTCCAGGCTGACCCTGGAAAGTCCTTCATCCCCCTGAACTCCTTAACACCTAAAGTTGCAATTGTAAGGTTAACTGCTGGTTGAAAGCAACATTTTACAAAGCTGTGCTTAAAGCTTTTATCAGAGGGAATGTGGGAAGTAACAAGCTTATAGCATCAACAGTTAAGGATAGCAAAATAAAACAATGTAGCTGTAGCTGTAGCTGTATCTCTGTATCTGTATCTCTGTATGTGTATCTCTGTATTTGTATATCTGTATTTGTATGTACAATCTCAACCCCGATTAGTAAGAGCAGTCATCATAAGCATAATAACAGATATGCGTATGTAATACACGTAATGTTCTATTGAGTGCACATTTTGGACACGCGCGTGATTTTAATGCTTATCGATAATACTTAGACACCATCAGAACAGGTGTACAAATTTCGATGGATTTTGCTCGCAACGATTTATGACCTTGCGTCTGCTTTTATTATATTGCTAAGCTAGGTGTCCTGCCCCAGCTGGAGGCATATAAAAATGTATGGAGCGTACGTGCCAACCTTGAACTGTCGCTAATGGAATACGAGCAGATGCAACTCAGCTTTAAATAAACCATATACAAATATACATATATCTGATATTCTCTTCTGTCACACTCTTCTGACTCTTGTCAGTCATTCCTCTCGGATTAATTGCGCATCGTTGTTTGTCAAGTATTTTTATTGTTTTCCAACTAAACTGCATATTTTTTGATTGCTTTTCGGTTTTCTAGATATTGCTTGCGATGAAATTTTCGCAGTCATTAACATGTCGTCAGCACAAAAGAATTTGGCTATCAAGTCTGTCATTATGTGGTTACCCACAAAAGTCAACATTAAAATCATAATCATTTTTCATAGAGTAGCTCAAAGCACTTTTAACCAAATTTCAGTAGTTTGATAATAAAAATATGATTTTATAGTGTTGTAAAATGCGATTTAATTGCATTTATACTTCGGTCCAGTTTATTGCCTACGGTAGTTAAAACTTGGTTATAAACTCACAAATTTATTGAGTTGTTCGCAAAGTGCGTGGACAGTTGATAGCCTATTATTTCGGCACATTAATTATCGGTTGATTTAATTAAAGTTATCTTTAATTAAATTAGTTAATGCATCTTTAAAACATATGTAGTAGTTAAATGTAATTATTTATATTCTTTCATTTTAATTAATTTGATTACATTTATCATATCAATATCATATCAATAATGCTATAAGAATATTATTTTTCTATTATTTTTTCCAGAGTGTGTTGGCTACTTAACTAATTCATAGACTGAAGGTCTCCACTCCTTTAAACCAGCAAATTATGCAAATTATGATTTTCAAATGGACTACATGACTTGACTTAGGATTTCCATTATAACTGAACCAAACGAATCAGCCGCAAATTCAGATTCAGACACAGATTTAAATCAGAATTCAAATTCGACTTTTAGTCTCTCTGTCTGTGCGTGTGTGTCTGTCTGTCTGTCGTCCGTTTAGCCCGTGTGTTGTGGCAATGTCAGAAATAATAACGCGAGATAAACAAGCGCAATTGACATGCAAATACAATTTTGTTGCTCACATCGACAAAGGTTGGTAGACGGCTCTGAAGTCTGATCTAGAAATGGAATGAAATCCGGCGCCAAACGCAGCAGAAGCTGCTGAGCATGTATATGGAGTTCAAGCCCATTTCACCCCCTTTGACCCTCTTGTGTGCTCCCTTTGCCCACACAACAAATGCCAAATCAAATATTTTGCAATGCTTTTGTTTTTAGCTTTGGCTTTGGTTTCGGCTTCGGCTTTGACTTTGGCTGCGAAACAAATATAAAATATTTGCTTATTCGTCTGCTGTTGTATATCGATACACTTGCAGAGGGCATTATAGTTTTGTCACTTAATGTGTAACCCATAAAAAATGTATTGTTTCTTGATCGGATAAAATGAAAATATTGATTGAAAATGTGATTTGCTTCTTAAGATATTTAAATCATTATATTAGCCTGTTTATGGCGTTAAATCTTAAACATCCTGAATAAAACGGACTTTCCTAGAAACGATCAGTTCTTGATCGGATAAAATGAAAATATTGATTGAAAATGTGATTTGCTTCTTCAGATATTTAAATCATTATATTAGCCTGTTCATGGCGTTAAATCTTAAACATCCTGAATACAAAGGACTTTCCTAAAAACGATCAGTAGGAAATAAAATACGGGTATCAAATCTTCGGTGTGCTTTTGTTTTCTTCATTTTATTTTGTTTTATTTTCCCTTGCTGTTGTTATTATAATTTTTATTGTTTCTTGTTGTCGGGATGACACAAGAAATCACAGCACACAGCACAGATACGGGTCTTTAGGCAGGACCAGGAAAGGAATCAGATCAGAAGGAAACCTGCCGTTGGCGTTGAAAACACAAATAAATGAATTTGAAGACGTCAGCTAAATGCTGGCAATATATGTGTGTACATATGTTTATATTTATTATAAATACATAGGAGTGAGAGAGTGCGATGGGAACGGTCAGTGTGTGCGTGTGATAGAGAGCAAAACTGTATGGATTTAGATTTATGCATGTTAAACCACACGCACTGGTAAACAAGACCAATTAGCATAAATTTTGGTCATTTCTATGCGCATTTATTGGCAACGTTTGCGTTTTTATGTTTATGATATTTTGCCGCTTATGTTTGGGCAATTGTCTGCTCAACTTGTTATTATTATTGTTATTCTTGTCGCTGCCATCGAGCGGAAGTATCTAACTTAATTTACTAATTGTTTTCATTAATTAGTGAGCCAAGCTTTGTTGAGGCTTATATGCTTAGCCAGATATTGATTGGGTACACGAATACAAATGAATATGTTGCCTGTCAACAGAGTGGCACACAGATACAGACACGGAGAGCGAAAGAGAGAGAGATAAAGAGGAGAGAGTTATATGTGCCACATTTCCGTAGTATCTGCCATCCCATCTGCAGACAACTTTATGTCTCGTATGTGTGCTCAATGACCCATTTGAGAAACGCCTACTCGACTCCACTCGACTCGACTGACGACTGACGTCTCACGACTCACGACACTCGTATTTCAGCAAAAAGAAAGGAAAAACAAAGATAAAACTATATTAAATGCCAAGACACAGACTGAATGTTTCAACATCGAAGTTTATATACTCTACACTTGCATGCTTCTGCTTGTGTTGAAACTGTAACAGTTGTGGCACTTTTGGTGTGTGTTTAAGTAACCTGCAGATGTTGCCTGTTGGACAGCTTAAGTTTCTACTTCGTTAGCTCTTTGGCTGAAATGCACTTGATCAAAAATGGCACGTTGAGAAAATATAAAGAGTGGAGAGGGGGGGAAAGAGGCCGAAACGAGTCAACTTAAAGTGCAAGCAGACAGCACGATAAGAGGTAAAAGAAGATAGAGACTAGAATGGGGATGGGGATGGGGATGGAACTGAGGATAGTTATGCAGCTGGCAAGTCTGCCATGCCACATGTCGGTTTCCATTGAGTGCAGTTGACCTACTTTACACAGATTTAAGGCTGGTCAAGTCTGGTCCAGTCAGCCAAGTAGACAGTCAGTCAGCTCAAAACGTTGCCAGTTTCATCAATAGTCCCTCTGACATCGAGTTGATGTTTTTTTCAATCCATCCGATCTGTAGGTAATGCTTGTAATTGTGAAAGTTCAATGCTTCTGGCCACACATGCACACATATGGTACATATTCCTATCAACACACATACAAACATGCTGAAGATTGCAGTTTCCAGTGCTGGAAGTCAAGTTCAGAGAATGTGTCCAAGGCTGATTATGAAGTAACTTACCACTTGGCCTGATGCAAACGCCTCAGGCGACATATATATGCACATCATTAGTTGGCCAAGTTGAGCAATTTAATTCAGTTGTCAGTCCAGCTGAGAGCACGGCAGTCCATCTGTCTCATCTGCCAAGAATGTGCATTTTTATTAAACTTTCGAGAGATTTACTAACTTTCAGATCCAATTTAAAACGGACGGAAGGCATCTAACAGCCTGTTAGCTCCATTTGGAATTACACTCTTTGTTTATCCAGAAGGTATGTGCAACTTGTCAAATTACAACGAAATGCTGCAAGTTATCCAATGAGTTTTAATTTAGATAGAGTATTGTTGAAGGCGAAGTTGTTGTGAAATGGCTTGAGAACGGAGTTAAATGTACCCAAAAAATCCCACATTCTGTTTGTTAATGAATAGAAGGTCAAAACCCATATGAGTTCTGTAAAGGGACAGCATAATTATTATATATATATTATTGATATAATTACAAGAAGAAGCTATGTTGGCATTATGTGTATTAAGAATTAATTATATTAATTATTTACATTAATTTGCTCATTTTTGATTTCGTCTTTCAATTCTGAATATAGCCTACTCATTACTCATTCGCCCCGAACACCCAGTGTAATTAGTTGTAGATTTAGCCTGGGATTGAATCTGTATAAACTGAAACTCTGAATGAAAATTCAAGCGCATGTCAGCGCGAACATCTCCATACATAAATACATGGAGGTGGATAACTTTGCCAAGATTTGAGCCTGGCCAACTTACAGAGAAAGCGAAGATAAAGCAGTAGGAGAAGGGGGAAGACAAGGAGTAAGTACTTCGTTGGGCTCATAAGTAAATATGCGAGTGACTTTGGCTTTGGATTACTTATTAAAATGCGCACGTGTCGACATGCAGTGCCACCAAGTGGTAGTTAGAGATACCCGCAGTCGTGCGTGTATATAGTATATACATAGTATATATATTTGTGTCTGTGCTGTGTGTGTGTGTGTGCTGGTGTATTATAGGCATTGCTCATACGCCATGAGCAACGGCAAGAGTTTTCGCTTTATACGCACGCGAAAAATCAATTATTAAAATGGAAATACGAGTGTAGTCTTGTGTGTGCCTGGGCCACAAATTAAAATGCATATGGCAAACGACAACACAAATGGGGCGGCCAGCCAGCCATGGTGGGCGTGGCTGGCAACAGTTCCATTCAACTAACAACAAATATTTGTTGTTCTTGTTCTTGTTGGACAGCATCAGTCGTAAAACTTTGCCAACATTTTTAATCAATTTGTGCGAATCATTGAGACACAAAGCGTGACAGAAATAGTAAGAGAGAGAGAGAGGGAGCGAAAATGTTATAAAATATGACAGAAAACACTTTAAGCTCGACGCTCGACTTCTGCAAGGGCACAAAAAAATATAAAAATCATATAGCGTTTATCACAAAAAATGAAATTGAAACTAAGTATTAAAAAAATGCAACTATGCCAACATGACACGCAACGAGGAAAATTGTTGCACACATACGAACACCAAGGAGAACACACGTTTCATATGAATGTATGTGTCTGCGTGTCTGTGTCTGTGTCTGCGTGTGTGTGTGTCTCTGAGCCAGCTAATTTAATAGCAAGCTCTAAAAGTTTTGTGGCACGCATGGAATTTGTGAAAAGTTTTGAATATTTTTACAGTTGTCTCGAGTCAACAATCTGAATTTATGAGGCACATGCTGAAATTGCGGATTTCGATTACAAATAAAATGTACGAAACTCATCAATTAGTTAATGATAAGTATGAGTAAATATCAGTTTACAATTTAATTTAAATCAAGTTCCCAGGGGCTAATGACAATATTCTTATCAAAGTATACCTGTTAAATACACACACATATGTCTGTTCTTATGTAATCTATGTAGTTATTGTAAATTTAAAATAAGTTGAAAACTTTCAATTAAAGTTTTGTTGACTTTAGAAGTGATATTCAATATTTGCATGTCAATTGGAAGAGTAATTACATTGATTACATTTGTACTTTAATAATTACACTGGGCAAGAAATTTCTCATACTTAATGGGGAAATTACTATATAATTTCTGACGAAATTGTTTGTTTATCTCTATAGATAATTGATGAGCTGAAGTTCGTTTCAAGACTATATTTGTTTAGCATAGCTGCAACTTAATTAATTTCTTAGTTTTAGGCTAAAATGTGAACACATGAAGTTTGTAATTGATAACAACTCTTGAGCAGCTCATATCTGAATGTTTGTTTGGGGAATGGCATATGACAACTTGTTGCAAGTACTCGTAATATAACTATGAATAATTTATAAACTTATCTAATAAGCAAACGCTGTCGTCTTATTCATTTTGCTTTTATCCGATTTGCATGTTAAATGCTAAGTAATAAGGCAGAAAATTCTACATGTATAGTATAAATACTTATATTAATATGTGGGGGCTGTGATTATCTAATTTACCAACTGGAAGCTAAAAGAATCTGTTTACTTTTGCAATGAGTGCCGGAGAGTCTTTGAAATGCATGACAAGATTCAGCTTTCAGGGCTCATTTAAGTTTTGCTGTGCCAACTCAAAGTCAAGAAGATATACTAGTATATATGAGTAATTTTATCTCTATCGTTTGATGTTTTGTTGTTATTTGGTCGTCATTTGAATTAGTCCTGAACTTGAAAACTTTTAAGGAGCTGTAGATTAAAGATTATTGACATAATAAATAACCACTTCTTGTGTAATTTGTTAGCCAATTTTAGCAGACTTTAAGTTTGTCAGATTCTTCTACGAAACCGCAAAGTATTTAAATTTTGTTTGAGCAAGTCAACTTTTAAATGGAATAACAAAGACAAATGTCCTTTAGTCATTAATCTTCATAATTTTTTATTGCTGTTTTTCTCTACGCTGCGTTGCAGACAAAAGAAAATAATTTCTGTTTCGGAATGTTACAGTGATGCGCAACAAAATCAGTTAATACTTACGGAGAATAATACATACATAAATATATTCTGAAGTTATTCAAAGTTATTTCCAATATTTAAAGAACTGTTCGAATAACATTTAAGTAAACTAAATTGAAAATGTTAGAATAGGATACATTTTTAGTAATAAATAATTTAAGTTAATAAGTAAAATAATAAAATAAAAGCGGATAAATTATTAAAACAGTAAACATTAATGTTTATTAATTCATTTTTAATGTATAGATTTATATGTCACCAAATGAACAGTTATTGTGGTGAGTTGATACTCTCTCCTTCTTCTGTATATTTTCTCGGTCTGACTTAACTTAAAAAACTTCTAACAATTTGGGCTGCTGCCTTCTTTTTGGCAAGACAACAAAAACCAAAAATTCAACTTAAAAGGGAGATTTACGCAGAAAAACTTAAGTTGAAACTTTTGCCACAAAATAAATGGCTAAAAAGCAAAACAAGAAGCAGAGGAAGGGACCAAAAAAGGGCGGTACCATAATTGACTTATTAAGGCAAATGAGTTTAGCAAACGCAACTCGACAAATGAATTGGCTTAGCTCTGGCAACGTTAGTAGCTATTCAAGTTAATTTAAAGTGGCCCACTGTCCGAAAAGTGCTCACAGCACCGTGACTGCGACTGTGACTGTAACTGTGACTGTGACTGTGGCTAAATAAATAATGGTTTATGTGCCCCACTCTGTGTGTGTGTGTGAGTGAGTGTGCATTTATTTGTGTGTAAATGTGGCACACATGGCGTATGTGCAATATTTGTCTGGTTGCAGTTGGGTTATTAAAATGCACACAACACAACAAAAGGGCACCCTCTTCCCCAAGGGAAAGACAGAGAGAGAGAGAGACAGAGAGAGACAGAGAGAGACAGAAGAATTTCCCCCTATTTATGTGCAGCCGTTGTTAGTGCGCTAATTTCGCTAAACATGCAAATCACATGTACAGTGAGAGGCACAACACACGGCCAGGCCACGCCCATGCCTCCGCCCCCTGCCCCCTAGTCCCTTTACTCTGCTGCCACCACGCACCGATTGCTCCCTGGTTTGCACTTCAGTTCAAGCTGTTGTCGCGGCCCTGGCACGCGATGTTGGCGCCTTAGGCATTTGCCTTGCAGGTTGTCATTACGACAAAATTGTGCGCTGAAGTACTTAATAACAAGTGCAACACAATGTGGCACACAGCCACAGCCAGTCACACATGGAGGTTGCAACAACAGCAGCAACGGCAACAGCATTGCGACAACATGTCGTATTAGCAATGTGTTGAATTTTCAATGATTTGTAAGTGCAAGTGGCGCCCACTTCAAGACAAACTGCATGTTTGCTTGTACTTATAACAATGTTGCATACCTATGTTGCATCTGCTGCTTGAAGAAAAGTCTCAAATACACTCAGATGGATACAGATGCCAGATGACGGTCTTCGATGTATCTTTAACTAGTTTGCATATTGGTCAGACATTGTGGCTAAAACAAATAGGCTAGATACAACTGGATAACTGTGTAAATCGATAACTGGCTAAAAGCAAACAGATATTTTAAATGTTTACCAAATCTAACAACACTTTCTCCACACAAATAATAACATAGAAACTTACTAGAGTCAATTCAATGCCTTTTAAAGTATTTCCGATTTTTGGGAAAAAATAAATAAATATTTTTACTATGCAATTGTATTGTGATCTTTTGACTGGATTCTTATGTTGAAACTTGAATACCCTTGCAATTTAGTTAACCAATAATTGTATGATAGCTGAAGTGGCTTTTGCCACTTATATAACATATATTAAATTTAGAGCTAATTTCGGATTATAATCAATCTTTTTAATCATCTTTGAATAAATTATGTTCTTAAGTAAAAAGTTTCACCACGACATGTCGCGATTGAAATTCAATAAATCATAAAGTATTTAATATTTTTGAATCAAGTAATAAACATCGTTAAGATGCATCAAAAAATAAAATTTTAAAGCTAGTCGTATTAAAATATAACCACAGTCGCTGCAATCAGTGTTTGAACAACGCGTTATGAAATTGACCAAAATCAACTTGTTTCGTCTCTGGTCAACATTCTAAAATGTTTGCCATATTTCTATTTTATTAGTTTAAATGCATACGAATATCGCATGCAATATGAGATAATTGCCCAAGTATTAAGTGATTGTAGGTCAGTTGCATTAATTTTAATCGATTAGGCTAAAATCAATATAACATTTCACATGTTTGAGCTATGAGATAGTGAAGTAATAGTGTCTGCTTGCATCGACAATGATTGTTCGATGTTTGCATACTTCGGCTGCTGTGCGGACATTGTTAAATTCCTGAGTGTCTGAATGATGTTCAGATCTATGTCGGAGCAATTCCACATCAATGTGAAAAGACATTTACCAAACAAAAAAAAAGAGAACAAATATAAATAACAACAGCAGATGCAACAGCAACAACAACAGCAGCTGCAGCAAAACACAACTCGATGTCCTTGTGCGAGTGTGGCATGTGGCATGTGGGAAATGTTGTACATTGCTGTGCGCTGCTGTTTTATGAGTGGCAACAATGAAGATGCTACTGCCGCTGCCGCTGCCACTGCTATTGCCCAATTGGACTCCTACTCTGGGTAGACACATTCACGCTTTATTTCCGCCCCATTCCACCTCAGGGTCCTCATCTTCAGTCAGTGCGTGATTTCATCTCGTTCATCTGCCGTTGTTGTTTCTGTTTATGGCCATTGCCTAACTCCATGCAAAAAAAAAAATAAAGAAGAAGAAATTAAATAACAACAACCACGGGCTACAACGGCCAACATTTTGATGTTGAATTGAATTTTTTTTCTTTTATATGCAGCAATGTTGCCTAGACTTAGGCGCTTTCCCCCAAAGGAGCCTCTGGTCCAACGGGAAGAATACAAATGCGGCATGTCTTTCCCTCTCACTCTCTCCCTCTGTTATTGGGTGCAATTTAAATTTGTCTTGTGCTAAAATTTAACAAAAATTGAAATCATTTTTCCCTTGTTGCTGCTTGTGTCCTTTCCCGCGCTTCTTGGGCTTATAGGGATAAAAACACGTCTTTACTGCAGTTCTGTCAGTTCCAGGCTCCTTTGGCAGCTGCTGTTGCTGTTGCTGTTGCCGTTGGCGTTGCTTTGTGTTATTTCACTTTACGTTTGCTTTTCAACGTAAATTTATATTCAATTTGTTGTACTTATTATACTGTGTACTCGAACAGAGAAAACTACAACTTCTTCAGAACAATGCTTGACTATTACATATGCATTAGCTGGGAATTATTTAACTACAATGGTCTTCATTTAAAGTATTAAAGTTTACCGGCTTTCCATTTAATATATTGATTTGCTTCCATATATCATTATTTGTGTAATACTCACATATGTATACGCCTTGGTCAATTTAGACTACAGGGAATACATTCAATACGTAGTTGAAATTTGCATGCCACAATGCTGACAGTTTCCCTTGCCAACTTTCGTTTTGGAGTTTTCCTCGCTTTCCTCGCTTTCCACTCTTTCATTCTATTCAATTTCAGCCATCGTCAACTTTTCCCATGAATGATAATTGAGTTTGACGTTCTTATTGTAGTTGGTGTTGTTGTTGCTGTTTTTGGTTGTTCTTGCTGTTGTCGTTGGTGTTGTACTTGTTGTTGTTCGGCTATTAGAGCATGCTTTATATAACTGGGCATTGTTTGCTTTGCAACGACCCCGTGGAATGAAAATATTACCCATCCGCCATGTTTGACATTGTTACAGTTGCTGCCCCGCTGTGTGTTGTTTGCTGTGGCATGCAGTTGCAAATAAAAAGGAAAGCGCAAACGTTTGACCAATGAAACCAGCTAAATATGAAGGCTTAATAAATTAGTTTTGTGCCACAAAATGCGGCTGAAGCTTTAAAATTCATAAAACGAAATTGTGATAAGCGCACCGCTAGCTAAACACCCTCATGTGTGTGTGGCTTTGTGTGTATGTGTGTGTGTGTGCAGTGATGTTGACCCAAATTGTATAGTTTTATATTGAAATAATACGGTTTGCAATGTGAATTTTTGGCAGCTCTCTTCGCTCTTCCATCCCAAATGCTTCTGGCTAAATGCAACTTATACGAAGACACAGTTATGGAATAGCACAAATAAATTTTTATGAAAACATACAAAGATTTCTGGATAATCTAAAATAATCACTACCTAAAAATTCTTTGAATTTCCAATCATTGGCATTGTTACTATATACTTTACCGAGCTATTAAATATGTATGAAAAGAATTTTTAGATAATTTCATTCTCACGGTAAACAGTTTCATTTACATATTGTACAGTTTACGCTTATTTATATTTTTATCAAACAAAATCCGAATTGAATGGAAGCTATTGTGAGTGTTCTGCATACTCGCACTCTCGTATTTAACACCCCGCGGGAATTTAAACAAATATAGTACATGGAAATTTACAATCAATTTACAAATGCGGCCGTGCATTGTCCATGTTCAAGTTCACGTCAGTTGTCGTTGCCCACATTATAATAGAAATATTATAATGGTATATTTTTTTGTTATTGTATTTTCTATGGAAATTTAGTTACTTTTTATGATCAGACCGCAAGCGTGTTTGGCGGAATATTTTCATTATTTTAATTACAACTGGCAAACAGTTGCAGCCCAAGTATATTTTACCATACAGAATATTCTGATCGCAATTATTTGGCAAATGCGGTCGCACTTATTTCCAGCCATATTCAATTTGGAATCGACGCTGACACTGCCCTCAATTTGTGTCTAAATTAATTTTCCATAATTTAACTATAAATTTGCGGGGGTAAAACTACAATCAGCGACATCTCGAAACCACTTTGTTGCCAGTAGCAACCGCAATGGACTGAGCTGGTGAATCGCTCCACACGCAATTAAAATCACACAAATTGTTGCATAGGGCATCCCATAAGCCACCCTCAGTGTGGAAAGAATGGGTGGTGGGAAGGAAAGGGAGGAGAAGGGATGTTTAAATTGCCGTGTGCATGTAATGAATTCGTGAATAATTTATTACTTGAATGGTTGGGCTATAGAAGAGGTTACGGGGTATGAGGACGACGTGAAGACAAACAAAATACTTGAAAATCTGACAAAAAATGACAAAATCTGACACATGTGCAGGGCCTTCATGGGGTTCCCCTTTCAGAAAGTAGAGACAAAGCTTGGTAATCGCTTTCTGGAAACATGTTAACTGCATGTGCATGTATATTAAGTATATTTTTCTAATGAAACTATTAACATTTATCATAATGTTCAATGCTTTGAATATAATATAAGTATTCATTTAAATTTCATTTATCAATTATTAAAGGAAATTATAGATTTTTTCTTATGTAGAGGTTTGGGATATGCATATATTTTAGCAATTTAAATTATTTTAAAGTACAGTCAGTTGCTGCTTAAGAATCTACTCAAAATAGAAGCACTTGCTGTCCTGGCTTAATGATAATGCTGCCGACTTGGTCTAAAAGCAGCCACAACTTGTATACTTTCTTTCAGCTTCAGCTGCATGCATCAATGTAAAGTTGAGGTGTGGAATTTTGCTTGAGAACGCATCAAATGCATTAGACCCACTTAATAATTCAGTAGGTGATTTCACGCTGCATCTTCCCAACCGGAGAGTCAGAAGAGGAACCAGAAAAGGAACCAGAAAAAGAGAAATAGAAGGAACCGCTACTAGAGCTCGGCTAATTTAGGGGCAGCAGCAGCTCGACAAAAGTGAAGTGCTGGGGCGTCACCAGCTGTCTGTCTGTCTGTCTGTCGGTCTGTCTGTTGTCCTGTCAGACATTGCAAAGAGTTGGGTGAACTGTTTAGTTAAAGGCAAAGCACCGCGTCGCTTAGCTCAAAGTGGTTGCAACATTCTAGACCTCTCTCTCTCTCTCTCTCTCTCTCTCTCACATTGCAACAGCAGCATTTATTCGTACATTTAAAATGAGGGTAGCTCATGAATGCCTCGGGCTTTGCATTCAGACTGAATAAACAAGTTGTTTCAGTCGCTTTCGAATGAGTTTAGCAGCTCAGACAAATAAATACCATTCAGCTCGGAGGGTCAATGGAAATGTTGATTACACGACAGCCGCAGTCTTCATTTTAAATCAACTGAATATAATTTAATGGAATAAATAAAAATATAAATATGCAATATTAATTTTCATGAAAGAATATTGCAATACTTTGCCCAAAGTTCATTATAACAAAGTAACTTTTCTCAATTGTTGGCCAATAGTTGGGCTACTTGAAAGTCTGCTGACTTTTTAGTTAAGTTTCGTTGCATTTCGCCAGTTTCTTCAAGTTTCTCATTAGCACATTGCGAAGCGATTCCTACTGGCATGGAGCACATAAAAAACGACGGATTACTAGCTCTCATCAAACTTTAACGTGCTTTCTCCGTTCTCCTTTTGGTTGCCTCCTAGTAAATCTCAGGCAAAAATGCAGAAAAAAATAAAAATGAGTTGGCAACATAATTGACTCGTATTTTTTTACGAAGGCAAACGCCATAATTACAGTTGACTGGTTGCCACTTCAAGCGAACACTCACTGATTTCTTTTAATGAGCTGCCGCTGCTGTTGTTGCCACTGCCACCGCTGCATGCCACGCCTACACGTCGAGAAACTTGTGTCCAGATTGCGTTACTAATTATTTGTAATTTGCTTTGATTTTTTTTTTGCAAGTGGCAAGAGTTTTAAAAGTGCCGATAAAGCGCATTTACGTGATGCACATTAATTGAAATTATTGTTGCCGCCGGGATCGCTTTAATTTATGTGATTATTAAGAGAAGCGTCTTTCTGTGCTTTGGCAGGTTCCATTAGATCATTTATGGTCGGCCAATTAAGTTTCTAATTAATACACAAACAGAGCAGGTGCTACACACTCACACACACACAGACACACACACAAACACACACACACCACTTTCCAGTTCATTGAAGCTGACCTGCGGCTGCTTGTGTGTGTGTTTGTGTGTGTTTGTGTGTATGAGTGTGTGTTTGGTATGCAAGCAATTTGGCGCCCGCTGCGTATGAGTAATGCGGCCACAACAACAATGACGCCCCATGGCTGGCCTTCGATATGCAAACTATTTTCGCGTGTAAAATGCAAATTAAATAGATACCCTACCTAGACACGCCCCCATCCCTCCTCCACCATCGGCCCCATTCCGACTTTATGCAAACGCATTAGAGGCAAAGTTTTTGGCCAGTTTTTTTTTTTTTTTGTGGATGTCGAATTTTGTGGCACACGAAAATTATAGAGCCCCAAAATTGGACCAAGGTTCAGCATGTTATAACCACCAATGTATGCGGTTGATTGACGCACGGCTTTTTGAATATCTGGGATCAACGCAGAGCACATGTTTTAAACATCCAAAAATAAGTGTAGGATATTGGTGATGGAACCATCTAATGATCGTGACTTATGTAATACGAATGTAGTCTATTCTATGAGAGTCTACTTAAGGTTCCAGGTAACTGGCTGTAATATCCATTGGCGTGAAATGTATACAAATCAATGTTACATTGCAAAATATCACTCAACTATTTATTTATATTTATATATATATTTTTTTTCATATTTTGATTTTAAGTGTAACAAAGTTTTTTACACGATCAATATAATATAATGTAATACATATGTATGTGTGTAAATACCACAGTGAAAGAACAACGATGAGAACACCAACAATCCAACAATATTGGATTAAAACTTATTTAGTTCTTGCAATTTTTAGCATTGTGTTTTTTTGCCATGATGGCAGCTTCCGTTTCCGTTTCCACCCACCGTTTGCAGTGTTATGTGCCATAAATTCATGTTGCTGCGTTCGCGGCCACCTCAATACTCGTTTACTCGCATACGAAATACGCAAATAAAGCGAACGCCATTGCACAGCTGCCTGTTTGCATTTAAGCTTTATGCGACGCTTTATCTACGGCTTGGTTCAAGGTATTCCACACACTTGCTATCCCTTTCGCTACATCTACCTCTACCTGTACTTGTACCTGTACCTGTACCTCTACCCCTAGCTCCATCTCTCTTCTGTCAGGTTTGTCTCGCGCCTGGACAATGCCAACAAATGCTAAAGATAAATGTGATAAATGCGCGCAAGTGTGCAAATAGCGTTATAAGCTGACCACAAGCTCTATGATGTTGCGGGAGCTGCATTTTACGTATACACTACTCACCTGTTTTCCCTCTCTATCTCTCTCTCTCTCTCTTTCTCTCTGTCTCTCCCTATCTCTCTGTCTCCCCCCTGGTTATAATAGCATAACTAATATGACGGTTTATGTTGTGGTACTAGCAAATACTATATATGCAAAAATGTGTATGCGCTTGATACGAGCACAATGTACATAGTACATACATACATACAACTGAGATGCGATTAGCTTGAAAAACTTTCTTTTTCCTTGACATAGGGTTATATGGCAGAAGCGTTTGGTTGGTTAGCATTCACAAACTTTTAACTGCAGCAGCTACTTGTATTTAAGTCATTACAGCATCAACATTTTGACACTGTTGCAACTTTACTTGCAATTTTATAGGAAGCGGTGTGAAAATATAAAAGAGCCAAGAGTTAAATTACATGTCATAAATGAGTCTTGTAATATGTAAAAAAATTTAATAATTCAATAAAAATATAAATTAAAGGAACCAGAAGTTAAACTACATGTCATAAAGTATTCCCTGAATATATATAAAAAATGTATTAATTTAACTAAATATTTTAGATAACTAATAATATTGCAGGAAAATCTGTTGGTTGCAGTAAGTTATATTCGGAATATTTGAAAGTAATATTAAAAAATTAAATGTATTTAACGGCTGTGTTGAAGATAATTGTAATGGAATTGATATCGTGTTCACATATAGACACATATTTTTTGATTAGTTTTAAGGTTGTCTAACTTATTCTGTGAGCTTATTTTGCTAGTTTTGTATAGAACATCTTCTGCAGTTGAGTTGAGAGCTGAGATTGACAGGACTTTCACAATATATTGTTTTTTTAGGTTGACTTTGAATGCAGCTTGAGCGTCTGCTTAGTTTCTGACGTAAATTAAATTCTCTTAGCCTGTCCGTCAGCCCTGGGCAAAATCTTGTTTCAGAATTTACATGAGTTTCATCAAACTCGACAAAAAAATCAACGCCAAAACACTACACAACAAGCGACAACAACAACAACGGCAAGAGGGGCAACAAAGGCGACAAGCGCACTTCACAATGTTGTTCAACACGCTCACCAATATTCACATACACATACACAGAGACACAGACACAGACACACATAGACACACAGATACATGCAAGTAGCGCACTTTACAGCTGCTTAGTTGTTGTACTTGTTGTACTTGTGCATATGACACTGCGCCCCAGATAAGTAGGCAACGAAAACTGCTCTATGTTGTGTTCCTATATCTGCATGTGTGTGTGTGTGTACATAAGTGTGTAAGTGTGTGTGAACGTACTCAGAAAATGTCATTTGGCCAAAGCTGCTGTTGTTGTTGTTGATGTGGTTGCTGCTGTCGCCATCGCAACTACAACGATGCAAACGCTAATTATGGAAATTAAAAACTTAGCGAAAATGTAAAAATGTGCATTTTTAATTAAATAGCACACAGCATGTCATTCGCGCTGAGAGCATTGCACCACTATTACTCGTACATCCCTCTCCCACTCTCCCGCTGTCTTGCCCCTTCCTCTGCCACGCCTTGGCCGCAGGTAACAAGAGCTGGCCAAATGCCCCGCAGCCAACCACGTGTGAAGCTTAACCAAATGTTTGTTTTATTATTACACTTTCCACTCTCGCCGCTCTCATTTGCACCGCCAAATAAAAAGAAGGCCACCAAATCCACATTTTAGTTGTTGGTAGGTAATTTGCATTTTCGCTTAGACTGTGATGCGGCTTGCCTCTAAAATAGTGCCACACTTTCTCTCTCCCTCCCTCTCTCTCTCTCAGTCCGCCTCTTTCACGGTTAGATGAAACGTTGCTCTAAGGTCAAAAAACAGAAAACTATGCAGAAAGTAAAACATGTGTCTGTCCAGCATTTGTGTGCAAATATCTGTGTGTTGTTGTGTGTGTGACTATATCACACCTTATACACCTTGTGCCTTGCATACACATCCGTAGCATAACTTAGAATGCACAATAATTTCATGCCTCACTCTTGTTACTACAATTAGGTGAAAGTTTTGCAGCTGCCCCAAGGCAATAGGTTGCCTCGGTTTTTCATCAGAGCTAGCAGGTCAAAAGAAACTAAGAAACGATTCAGCTGAATGGGAAAATGTTAGATATACCATTTCGTTCATATATCACATGTGTTTAGAGGCGACGTTCAATCACAGAAATAAAAATAATTATTATTTAATAATTTATTAAAATTTAAAAATATATTTTTAGAACTACGTTTTTATTGAAATCACTTTATAACTTGTACTTATAATGAATTATGCTTAAATTTGGCTTGTTCTCAGTAAATTCTTTGATGCGTAGCTTTACTTGGCTACGTCTCAATAATCTACAAGAAACTGTTTTGTTTTCGATATTTTCACGCTTCTAATTCATTATAATAATTATCATAATTAAATTTAGTGTACACTGTACACTCTGCTCTCAGTGTTGCATTTGAAATGCGCACAAAGTGCATGAATTTATTGGACTGCAAATTGTGCAATGTTTAATGAAATTAAATGAAAATCTAAAGGACAATGGTAGATTAATTCAGGTGGCAAACAAGTGTACCTGAAATTTCGGCTTGGAAGACAAGGTGGTGTGAGTGTAAGTGTGTGTGTGTAAGTGTGAATGTGAAGCAATTGAAATTGTGGCATTCCACTGAAGTAGAGCAATTAGAATTTGAATCTAATTTCATTGCAAAACAATTTTCGAACTTCAAACGTTGCGTCGTGGACAACAGCAACAACAACAAGAACAACAACAACTTCAGTATAAACCGTATTTATGTATGTATGTATGTTTATAAAAGAACAACAGCACAGTAACAACTCGGAAATGTGTGTAGCCGCTCATTGCGGCTTGGTCCCCAACGGAGTTGAAGGGTAGGAGGGAGTCGATGGAGGGAAGGAGGGTGAGAGGGGGCACACTAATACAAATTGGCTAAAGCACCACAAGGTGATCGTTGGCAACAGAGTTGCGCTTGTTGTTGGTTGTGAGCTGGCCACAAGAGCCGGAAATAACAGCATGACCCAGATTTGCAAACACACACACACACACACATACAATGTACGCTCCATGCATGCATAGACATGCACACACATGTAGTGTGTAACTGATGTTCTCCTTAATGCGAGGGTGTGTGTGTGTGTGATGGGAGGGAGGGTGGGGGGTGAGGAGTTGATGCACCTTTACTGTATCTGCTTTTAACTCTGAGCAAAATTACTGCAGGCATTCGTAGAATTATCATTGAGTTTAAGGGTTAGCCATGAATACTCTGAGTACTCGTACTCATACTTGAAAACTGACCACACTCATTTACACACACTTCGGGTTTCTTAGAGGTATGTGTTAAGTCTAACTGGAAGAAGTGCAAGGTTGTCTTTAATTACCAGTATCAAAAGTCTCATTAAGTCAAGGCTTAAAGCTCGAGCATATTAAATATCATTATAAAAGCAAGCACTGAAAATTGTTGCACCAACACACAGGCGCACTAACACATACACACACATACACACACATGCATACACTACATGTGAGTACTTGATTAAATGCTAAAAGTTGTATAATCAAAAATTATTTCATAAACAGGCTCAGTAAGCTCACAAAGCTCACACTCGAACATATATTACATATATAAAGTGGAAAATGTCCAATTTGACCCCCTCCCCCCCCTCAGCTGACCTAACCCCTCTTGCTTACTTTAGTTTTGAGCGCTAAATTAATAATAAAAAGTTTTCGCAGTTACGAGTTTATCTTGCATAGCAACCGCCAACACAAAATGTTAAGCATACGCAATGTGGTGCGTTGGGACCATTAGACCGCTGTGATACATATATATATATATATCTTTATTACTTATGTGGGCCGCAGTGTGCATGGACAAAGCGCGGGGGGCGGTCAAGTCTGATTATTAAAAAACAAAAGCAATTATAAACTAGAATGTGGCTGAAAATTACTCGGGTTTCAAACTGTGCCCTGTTAGAAATTGCTCTATATGCTGTCTAAATACACACACACACACATATATACACAAATAATAAAGGCATGTTTGTGTGTGTGAGAGAAACTGATATGCATAATGTATGTGAAAGTTTTTGGGTAAATCGGATTCTGTTTTAACTGAGTGAAACGCTTACAGTTTATCTTGTAAGCAGCCGAATAAAATCTATAATCATATGCTAAAAATATATTTTTCAGTCTGTTTAAATCGAATGTAATTCTCCGATTTGCACAGTACTTTGAAGTGAAATAAGTTTAGTTGTTCTTGCGAATGAAATCTCTTGCGAAATTGTTGAAACGTGTTGACCAAATGGACGAGCAACCAGACAAAAAGCGAATTTGTTAATTGTCTTTAAAAGTGAACAAGGACACACGAAGGGTCGCCGGGGTCAACGGAGTGTTGAATTGACCCCGACGAATGTTAAATAATTCAAATGCAGTTGAAAATTCTGACTCTTGCCTGTTCGTTGGCTTTAAATTATTAATTAGAATGCAGAGTTAGGTCATAAATAGGGCAGGGGCAGAGCCAGTGGCAGAGGCAGTGGCAGAGGCAGTGGCAGAGGCAGTGGCAGAGGCAGTGGCAGTGGCAAGGGTGCCACGCAGGGGGAAGAAGGAAGGGGTCAGCGCCTTAAGCCTTGTGACAGTTTGCAAATGAGGGCGCTGTAGTGCAAAGGCGTGGCAATATCAAGCTGTGACTCGACAAACAGCAGCATTTTCGATTATGTTGTTGTTGTTTTAGTTTTGTTTTTGTTTTTCAAACCACGCCCTATATTCCTAACCATGTCTGATTACTGCGAAGCTTTACGTTAAGAAACTTGAATAAAATATGAGTAAACCAGAGAGTGAGAGAGGTAAAGAGAGAGAAAGAGAGAACGAAAGTATGGAAAGGAAAAGTGAACAACGTTGCAGTTGTTGTCGATGTTGTTGTTGTCTCTGTTGCAAGCTCAAAAAGTGAGCGATATTCCGTTGCATTTGGACTGTGACCTGTTGTCGCTGCTGTTGTTGTCGTTGTCGCTATTGTACTTGTTGCTCCTAATTGCCCCCCCACATTGAGCCTGCATAGCAATTCGCATTTCCCCTATTTTCCTATTTCCCCATTTTTTCCATTTACTTTCCTTTATTTTCTTGTTATTCCGCACTATTCTCTGGACAAGGTCAAGCGTTGTACTCGTAATAGTTTTAATTAAGCGTCGCTTATAGTGGTAATTGTTTTGTTGTTGTTCTCGTTGTTATTACTGTTGTTGCTCTTGACGTTGTTATTCTGAAAGCGTAGTTAAGTCATGGCAAAAGAGGGTAATAATAAGTGCAATACCAAGCAGCTCAAAGCGCTAAATGGCCTGCATGTTTATACGGATTGCGGCAAGGATTTGTTGCAGCCCAACACAATTTTATATTTTGCCATTCATTTTTTATATTCTCCAAATTATAAACAGCAGCTTTTCTAGTGTCAAACATTTTCCAACTTGGGAATTGAGATTGAACATAATTGTTTTCTAAATTCCCCTTTTGGTTATCAACAGAATATTATCATTAAAACACTTCAATTCCATCGCTCCATCTATCAGTCAATGAGTCAGTCAGTCTGTATTTAAAATCAATTTCTAGAAAATAATATTTTTTTCTAACTTAAACTTTTTAGAATAATGTAATGACACTTGGCGTATGTGCAATATTTCACTTGATTAACTGAAGAGTCTTACGCCCAGTTCACGTTTGTATTTACTGAGGTGAGTTTAGCACTCGATTCATTAATTGATCCCGACTGCAATTCAATGTATGCTTATGCTTAGTTAAACATTCAGAGATGGCCACGTCAATTACACACTTTATAATGGTCACTTTATGAGGTAAATCAATTAAAATGAATTATGGAAATTGAATGCGAGTGCTAGACAAGTCTCTTTTTGTTGCAAACAATTGTGATTTATGCAGCTGTTTTTTCCTGAGACTTTCCAATTACTCGTGCACATATTAACTGTCATTGAATGTGTGTGCAATGCGGCGTATGCGCAATATGTGCAATAGACACAATTTGTAGCAGTTACAGTTATTTACAATTGTTGGTGGCAAACAAAAAGCAACGCAATAAAAATCGACAACACAGTTTATGAAATGTATTAAATTTTTGGTCAAAATTTATGCGCTAGTTGAACAATTTTTTAACCCATTGCTGCCCATGAAAAGTGCATAAATTTGCAATTTTATTTCTTGTATTTTTGGCACACATTTTTATTCTGTTGACTTCGGTGAAATATTTATATAAAAATAGTCAACAACAAGCGGCGGCGGCGGAGTCGACGTCGACGTCGATGTCGACGTTGCTGTGCCGATGATTAATGAGTGCACATTTTAATAGGTAGTCTCCGTTCTCCGTTCTTCGTGCTCCATTCTCTGTTACCAGCTCCCATCTGCCAACTCGCGTCTCCCATCTCCGGGCTGCATTTCCCGCGCATTTCCACATGATTGCACTTAATACCTATATGTGCAGCCTCACACAACAACTGCACACACGCACACACACACACACACGCACACACACAGGGACACAGACACAGTTTTTGGGACTGCCTGCAATTTTTTCACAACAGTCAGAGTCAGAAAAAACTTCGTCGCATTTGGCCGTATTGCTGGTCATGTGCATACCCTATCCCCTCTTTTCCTTTACTCCACTTCCCACTTCCCGCTGCGTAGTTTCCACCCGACGTGATTTATTACTTCAATTGTGTAGTCGCGGGAAATGCATTTTGCGCATTGCATTTCATTGCTGCCAGCGTTTGTTTTTCCAGCAAGTTTTCCACTCCCCCCCAACCCTTTTGAACCCTTGTCGTTTCTCTCATTGCTGCAGCGAGGTGCGAAGTTGGTTCCACACACAAACACACACATACACTCAAATTTGTGGCTGACTCTTTTGTTGCCTCAAGCCAAATAAAGCATCCATCGGGTATGCTGTGTACTTTCATAGATAATTGACAAAACAAACTCAACTTCAAATTTTGGATGTTTAATTGAAGTTATAATTGTAAGCTCCATTAAAATAGAGAATAGGGTAGTAATATCTAACTTACTTTCACAACAAATTGTTTGTATCTCTTGAAAATAGAAGTTGATACATTTTGCAAGGGTATTACAATTTCTGCACAAGTTCTGTGAATGTAATTTAAATATTTTATGATTGTTTTTGTTAGATGTGAGCTGAATTTGAGTGAGGGTAGAAACGAGTCGGTTAAACTTGAGCTATACTTTTTTTTTTGGGTATTTCTACGCGTAAATCACATAAATGTCGGCTGGTGAAAGGGCAAGGGAACGGGTATGCTCGCACTCGTAATATCGTAGCATACTTTGCACGCAATCAAGCAATAGGGAAGACTTTTATTTGCCATGGCATCGGACGCAAGTTGGTGATGGTTGAGCTTAAATGAATGGGAATAGGAATACAAATATGTAATATAATTTGTTGGCTCTTGCATTTTCGGCATTCCATTTCTCAGGCCTCCTCGCCGAGCTTTGGGCTTATCGTGCACTTAATTACGTGGATCCAATTTTAAAGAGAAAGGGAGAGAGAGTGAGTCAGAGAGAGACAGAGAGAGAGTGGCTAGACGACCGCTGGCCATGCAGTGACATATATTAAAATCATTGCACTTTTGCCTAAAGCCTTGTGCATGAACAAGTCACGACTTTCGACTGAGACCCAAAACCGAGACCAAGTAAGAGTCGAGTATGAATCCAAATTGGAAGAAAGGAGTCAGACTTGAAGTTGGTATATGCACGATTTAGTTTTACGGGTTACCGGGCATTTCCCGGCTAACGGAGAGGCAGAGAGTCATTGTTCATTGCTTCCGTCCGCATGTCTGCATAATTATTTTAATTATGCATTTGCATTTTGAGTAGACTTGACTTGGCTTGGACTTGCCTTGGGTTTGACTCCACTCTTGGGTTTTGAATCTCTGGTCTCTGATCCGACAACATATGCAACTAATCGTCACAATCAGGGCCACTTCTCTCCACTGCACTCCACTCCTCACTCGCCGAAGCTACCGAACTGATGCGACTGATGCGATTCATGAATTTTGATGATTATGCTGATCGCTCGGATTATGCAGTGTGCAACGTGTGAACTCAATTTGTGCGAGTTTTGGCTCCACTGTTGGCATTCCATCATCATCAGCATTCAACATCAACATCCAGCATCCAACAACCAACAACCAACATCAGCTGCATCAGTCGGTCATTTAGTCATTTCGTCCTTTGGTCAATCCGAGCTTCTAGCGCTTCCAACACAAAATTAGTTTTTCATGTAAATTTTTAGCCAATGACATGCGGTTCATTCCACTTTGTCCCCCCTCCTCCTGTATGTATGTTACACACAGACAGACACACATACATACATATGCACATATGTACATATATAGTATGTGGCCTATAATCGTACACATGTGTGCGTTTATTATAATTTATGTATCAATTTATCATGTTGTATACTCTGCAGCTACATGACCGACTTTGTCCAGCGCTCTCGACGCTCTACTCACCTCCTCAACTCCTCACTTCCTCGCATCCGGATCTCTAGCCGGGCTGTAACTAATGCCAAACGAGCAACAAACTGTCTGCTTTTAATACCCAAAGCCAGAATTTTCAATTACAAACTGTGCACATGATTGGACTGATGATAACATGCTTGAAAGTACACACCTAGCTTAATTTTTAATAATATGAAATCCAGAATCTATTGAGTCTGCCTAGTGAGTCAAACTCTGGATGTCGTTAGAACAACGAAGTTTTGAAATTGTTGATTGTTGTCTAACTTAACCAAAAAAGGTTTTAAATAATCAATAAAAAGTTCAGTTAAATATTCATTATTATTAATAAAAGTTGTAAGATTTTATATATATATCTATTATATTTTTAATATTTATAATATTTTTGAAGTTGTTCATTAACTTTGGCTTGAATTTTACATTCCTACTGGTTGACTTAGCTTAATGAATAACTATGTTAGATATTATTAATATATTTCTCACTTTGGCAGAACATATCTCATTTTATTTGATTTTTACATAATGTCATAATAAAGAAAAACAAATTTTACTCAATTTAAACTACAGTATTCCAATTCTGCCAGCCCTCTTATCTTTTACATTGGAATTAATAAGTGCAGCTGGTTTGCGCAGTCCATTTGAGAGGCGGTCAATCGGAGCATTGTGGCAGATGGGATTGGCCATTTCCAGCTCAAGGCTGGCCGGGCCATTTGTTGCGGTTCCGGTCGGCGAAAGTGTCGCCTGCCACGCCCCTTTATGTACTCAGAGTGGCGCGTGCATGTGGCACAAATCCACACACATGTCCACTGTCCACTCTCGACTGTCGACTGTCGACTGTCCAAAGTCCAATGTGCAGTGTGCAGTGTGCATTGTGCACACGCGGTTAGACAAACATTTTCTCAACTATTGAACCATTTCGAGATTGTATTGACACTGCTTGAGGCAGCTGCCTCCCCACCCCCTTCTGCTGACAGTTACTTTGTCAGTGTTGGAAAGAGCCGGAAACGGAGACTGTCGCCAACTAGCAGGCAAATCCCTTTAAATTGCTGATATTCGAGAAAGTCTCAGACAACTATTTTATTTTTGCCATGCGACAAAAGACACCGCGTTTTTCTTTCTGACTTCTTCTTCTGCCCCTTCACCCCCGCTGGCGTTGACTGCAGTGTTGCTCTATAAATCTAAAACCAAAGCGGATTGTGATTGCATTGATATGCAATGTTGTCCATGTCTAAGTCGCTGCCTCCATTTCCTGGCGTTTATTTATTTGTTTCGACTGTCGACCAGGCCAACAGTTGCCCAGTCCAATAGTCCAACAGTCGCCAATCGTCAATTGGCCATCCGCACAATCTGAACGAAATCTTTGCAAAATCTGGCCACTCGGCACCGCGTTTAAGGGCTTTACAAAGTGGCATTAGAGGCACTGCTACCTTTCACTTTGCCATTCAATTGCAGCAGCTTGTCGTGAGTTATGTCCTGGTTGAAAGTCTCCTCTAAGCTCACAATGAATTACACCAACTCCAAATCCGTGAGCTCATTTCGTAAAGTGATAGCACATTTTACGAGTCCTCTCATAGATTTCAAATAATCTTTGAAACTCTGCGAGAAATACAAGTAAAGTTGCAAATTTGAATTTATTCTCGTAGTTTTGAATTGCAGCAAAATTCGTTCGTTATCCTTTCACCTGTTTGGTTTAAGTTTTTGCAATCCATTTAGTTTGCACGTTAGCTTTCAGTGAGGCTACAATCTCTGTATGCCTGAAACTGAAAGCAATTCCATATTGAATCCGGAATCAACTTGTTACGTCTTTCGTATATAGTATTTCAATTCCTCAGAGAGATGCCATACGAAAGACACAAAGAAACGCGAGCCTTGCAGTTGTTTACATTTCGCTCGTGTTATTTTTTCGTTGCGGCATTACAAATATTTTTATATAGGTTGAAAGTTAGGTTGCTTGGGAGGAATGTAGGTTGCTTGGTCCTCGTAGGTATGTGGGCTGCAATTCATTTTGGTTTGGTCCGGGGGATAGGGGCTGGTTGGGGGGCTGGGCCGTTTCGCTTCGTTTCGCTTCGAGCTGAGCATGCTCCACATCATCATCAGCCAAAGAAGAAAAGAATTTAATTAAAATCTGAAATTACTGCCAACGGCAAGCTTCCGACGAGGACAGGTTCGCAATTTTAGATGCGCAGCTTTCCAGGTTATTAAATGCATATTGCGGGTCTTTTATTTAAAGCCTTAAATGCCCGCCCAGTTACAGCACCAGTCCAGAAGTCCAACTAAAGTCCAGCAACCAGGGACTTAAAATTGCATTTCACACTCTCGCTACAATTAAATTATTTAATTTGCCGGCTGCCAGTAAACTCCAAATAATTTTTTTTCTCTACTGCATACGCATACTTAATGAACATAAATATATATATCCGCTTTGTCATATAAATGAAAATAAATGCTACTTTGCAGAATAAAGTGCAAGACAAAACCAACGTGTCGTATACGTAATGTGTACTCGCATTCAATGCTCTGCTTTTATCAATTTAATAGCATTAAAAAAGTTGAAAAAGTGAGTTAAAGCATGTGTACATGAAAAATTTAAAAAATTAAAATTTTAAAATTACTAAAATTATAGAATATACTCAAATAAAAAATATTTTATTTACCTACTAATACAAAAATATATATTTAAAATATTTATACTAATATAACTCAGTAAGTGTATATTTTGATCGACTTGCTGTTGTTTATTGAATATATGCCGTATTAATTTGCGACAATTTTTAATAAATATTACGGAAATATCCGGCGACATGTGTTGATATTACTGTCGCTTTTGTTGCTGGTAATGCTTTTAGAAACAGTTGTGACAGCCCAGTTAAACATTTCCTTCTTAGCATTTTGCCTGATTGCACCCACACATACACCCACACATACACCCACCCATACACATACACATGCACACACACACACATGTGCAATTCCATTTCTAAAACAATTAAGAATTTAATTATTTAATTAAAGTGCATTTGTGGGTGTTGCGTTTATTTAGCAAAACATTGTTTGGGCGTCAACACGTACTTCACTTGACAAACACACAGACAGAGATACAACAGCAGACACATACACACACACACGTGCAACCTTGGCGCAATTTACACGATAAATTCATTAAAAAGGTACACAAAATGTTGTAAATGGTTCGCTGTGTGTTGTAAGTATTTTTAGTTCTGCATGATGATGTTATATGTAGCTGTAGTAGTAGTTGTTGTTGATTATGTTGTTGTTGCCACGGCATGTTTGGTTGATTCAATTTACCTGTTAATCAACATGCAACATGACTAGCTTACAAAACAAATCCATGAATTGCTTTGGCTTCATTTAAAAATTGTCGAAAATAATATTGTGAATGTATTTAAATTACTGATTTCCTTTTGTTGTTAATGTTGGAAAACATTCATGAGAACTGCGGAATGCACATAATTAATTATTGCTTTAGCTGATTTCCAGTGATCTGTCGTTTTGTTCGTTTTAATTAAAATGTTGGTTTTGCTACATCCAAAATTTAGAGCACGCGTTATTATTTGTTTGTATAATTATTGTCAAATTCATGTCCACTGCGAAAATAATTATATCATAACAAATACGTATGTTTACGTGCATTGATACATCAGAGAAAATAAAGGACGAGTATTTCATAATTATTATTCAGTTAAATCCCATATTTAAGCATACTTTAAGAAGAATTATTTCTCCAGAGTTCCCTTATTTAATTTCCTTAACATTCGTGATTTTCCAAAGGGAAAACCTCTTACATACGAACCTCATTTTATTGTCATCTAAATTCACTGTCTATTTTAATTTTATTGTTTTGAAGAGGTCGAGATTATTATACGCCACGTTATTCCTGTCGAATTAGATCCAAAATACATATGCAAATTCATTGCATATGTTTCAGACAAGAGTCAACAAAAAAATAAACACGAACCTCTTAAAAAAGTCGAACAAATCTTGGCTTAGGTCAGCTCGATTTACAATCGAAGAGACCATAAATTCTGGATTTAGCCACACTCACAGAAAGCACTTAAGGGTCGCAAACATTTCAATAACAAAAAAACTCAAGTGTCCCTCTCTCCCTCACACACTTTCTATCTCTTTCGAAGCGACGTACAGCATTTATGAGTGCAATATGGAATATTGGCGTGATTTGTAGCAATTTACTTATAATTCCATACATTTCCTATGTGTGGGGGAATGTGAAATGCCATACGTAAGTATATGGCAATAAAGAAAATGCGGCTGGAAAATGTTGCTAAAGCAACACACTCCATTATTGTAAATATTTCATTAAGTTTTAAGTGCCTTCACATAGGAGCAAAACAATAAAATTGGCCCACATAGCGATTTCGTGGGATGAGGAGAAATAGCGACGTGCGGTGCGGCGATGTTCAAGAAGAAGCCAATTTCCCGACATTACTCATACGCAGCGTGAAATCTTTTGAAGCTGCGACGAACGTCCGCTTGGGGATCTTCGTATGGAGTCCTCTGCTGTTAACTCAATAATTTTAATTGCCGGTCTGTACGTTGCTGCTTAGTTCTGTTCCTTTTCTTCATTTTTTTGTTGCTGTTTTCTTCAACATAAATTAATTTATACGACCGCAGGACGTTGGACCCCCGCGGATGTTAAGTGTTTTTATTGGCTGTCCGTGCTTTTAGCATAATAGAGTTCATGGAATTTATATTATTGACAATTAGAAGTGTCAATAAATCTCAGAGTATTTGCGATTTATTTATACTTACGATTTGACAGCGCAAATGTGACCGCAATGACTTGTTAATTTGCCTGCTCCAATTTGACATTGATTTTCATTGACTTCTTGCTCTCTTCAGAGTGATTTGAGTGTATGGGCAATTGTTTATTTGACATGACGATTCAGGATTGAGGATTGAGGCAGTTTCTTTTTGTGGAGCACCAGCATTTGAAAATTTAGTCAGGATTCGCCCAATTCGGTCACAAATTCTGCTTCAGTGGCCCGCCTGGCCCGCAGCCAGGACAAACATTTTGCTGGGCTTGCTTTTGTTTCGTTGCTTCGTTTGTTGTTTTCACATTTTCACATTTTTAATTAAAATTTGTTGTTTTTCTTGCAAATAAACAAAGCTGCCTGCAACCACGAAAGGTAGCTCACACGTGCGGGAAAATTCTTCACAACATTTTAGATACAAACAAGTTCATTAATTAAATTTGTCATTCCGTTGAGCTGACGTTCTGTGTTCGCCTAAAGACTTGGAAGTTATAAATGAATCACTTGACCATTTTATACCATCTAAAGCTACTCTAAAGTCCCTTTGCTTTTCATGGATGAGATTTTCACTGGCATTGTGACATGTTAAATTCAGTCGAGACATATTAGAGTTTTGTAAACAGCTCGTCGAAATTAAGGCGAAACCTGTTGTTCTTATTATTAACCTCATTTGACCCCAGATCTCAATCGCCGCCATTCACCAACGTCAAATAATGAATGTAACGTCTCCAGCAATAATATTTGTGTTTATTAATATATATTTGGAATTTCGTTATTTTGTGTAACATAATTTACTTTAAATGTGACATTATTATTTCTTTTCTTTAAAAAAAATAAAAGCAACAATAACAAAAATATCAAGAGCTACAGAGAAACATCCATGCTGCACATCTCATCAGGATTCTTTTGATTTCTTTGCCACACACTTCAATACGCTCTCGTGCCTTGACGAATAAAAAACGAGGCAAAACAAAGCGAAATAACATGGGAAAAAGAAAAAGGAAAATGTTGAGCCAAAAAGAAAATGAATGACGAATGAATAAACGCATGACAGGCCTAACACACTGACATTCGTCCCCTCTCACAGTCTCAATTCCCCGCCCTATCTCCAACCCCGTTGCCGTCTCGCCTGTGTCTCCGTTTCGCTTCATTTCTATCCGGATGCCTTTCCCAAGATATACTGTCTGTCTGTCTGTCTGCCTGTCTGTCTGTCTGCCTGTCTGTTTGTCCAACTGTCGTTTCGTAGCCCATCACATTTTACTGGCATGAATGACAAGAAAATCGTTACGCGCGCACACTGACATTAATTGGAGCTGATTCATAAAGAGTAATACATAATAATAATAAAGGCAGCGCTGGCAGAATCATCGCAAAATGTGTGCCAAATATGTATGTATCTTCACACACACACACGTGCATCCACAGCGAATAAACTGACATTACTCTTTGCTTTACATTGGAGTGCAAATATTTACAGAAATACCAAACGAATCCATTGGAATGTTGCACAAGTGCTCAGCTGTTGCCTCAATTTGGCACTGTGTTTTTTCTTCTAGCTGTTCAATCATTTGGGAGCTCAAGATGCAACAGAAGGTGATGCAACTGACATTCGATTGACACCTGATTCAAGCTATGCATTTCAATATAAAGAGTTATGTTCTGAATAGATAACGTTCAAAGGCTGCGAACTCATCGCTTGACTTCCTTTCTCAGTAGTCTTAGGTAAACTAATGCAAATGGAAAACTTAAAGTAGAATGCGTTCAAAAATATACAATCGTTTTGCTGCATTTTATTTTAAGTCGTTATTTATTTAAAGGACCAACAGCACGATTGAGGATATGGATGTACAAATTACACCGATGTTTAAGCATAAGCCTCGAGTTCCTTGAAATGTTATCGAAAAATAATTAAGTCACCTGGGCAAAATAAAAAAGTAAAAACTGTAAAAGTAATCCAGGGTATAAAAAGGACCATCGATGATTCCATGACCATTTTGAGTACGTAATTGATGCTTGGAATTAAAATTGGTGCCGCCCGTACACACACACATACAAATACACACAGATATTCCTTTACGCACATGAGACATAACGGGGCAAAAAGCAAATGTCAAAAGGCTGTTAAGCCCCGAACTGAATACATACAAAAGGTCTATCAGGCAGAAATAAATAAGCTCAAAATACATAAAGGTAACCGTAAGCAGTCAATCAACATTTGAATAAATTATTAGCTATTTACATCAAAATCCGTGTAAATTATTGTAAAAGACGAAGCTGTGAACAATTCTGAGATTGAGTTAATTTAAAGACAAATGCTAGTACGAGTATTTTCAAGTCGGTTCATATATATTTCAGCTGTTATTTGAGCCTTTCGAGTACCCAGTTGATGTGACCAGTTGCCGACAGTGGACCATGCTTCACTTAAATTTAATATAAAATTCGAGTATATTGAGTATAAGTGTGTACACTTACATACATTCGAACGGAATGGGGGCAGAAAATTCGAAACAGTATAATGAAATTAAAAAATTCAATATCCTGTATAAACAAAATTATAAATAAGTATTTATTGCAATTATTACATTTACAGTCTCCTTCTGTAGCAAGGAACTGTCGCAGCTGCGTCCTGAATACCTATATATACTCATACCAAATATATATATATGCATAAATAAATATCCTTAACGCCCGTCCGGCCTACACTTTTGTATGCCTACTTAACTTTCGTTTTATTCATGGCTACGACCCGCCTCAGTTTCCACCTTCGTTGGCCTCTCAATCTCCACCGTTGGCCGCATTTTTTATGTTTATTGTTTGAGATTTTGCCACTTGGGCAGCAGTCACATCTGCAGCCGCCTCAATTGCACTTGAAATTAATTTTTAACTTCCGTACATATTTCGTGCAGACTGTAGTCACATTTTCTGTTTTCTGTTTTCTGTTTTCTGTTTTCTCATTCCCAGTCCCATGTAATCGCCCCATTTGTCGAGCAAACTTCATTTTTACGGCGTAATGACGGACATGCATCAAACGTGGTTGGAAACTCCATGAAGATGAGGCACGATTTGGGCCAAGTAACTCAAATAAATAATTAATTACGATAAGACATGTTCAGTTTCGAGTTTCTTCCGGCCGGGGCCATTCTTGGGCAGTTTGTTGCTAAAGTAAACAACATTCTTATTAAAACAATCAAAATACAACAAGCTAAATTCATTATGAAAAACATAATCAAAACAAAATAAAATTTAAACGAAGTAGTAAATATCATAAAGCTATAATATACTGAACTTCAACTTCAAATATTTGAATGAGGAGGACACAATATAAAACAGACAAATCTTTATTTAGATGTTTTAAAATGTTTGTTCTTTATAAAATGACTTTAAATATAATTAGACTCGTTCCATTTGCTGTATAGCAAGTGTCGATTTATTTGCATTAAACAGATAGCACTCATATTCCGGATACAATTTCATTGGATGATTTTCGAAAACTGTTGGGTTTGATTTTTGTTATTGTTTTTATATCTGGGCATAAGCTGTAACTGCAAAACTCGGCAATGCGTGAAAACTACCGTATAACTGCCACGCCCATGTCCACATCCCTTGTCCACGCTCTCGAACAGTATTGCCTTTCTATAGACCGTGGCAGAAAGGCACGAAAATTTTTAATCCTTTTGCTGGCACAATAATATATTTGCCAGTGTCTGCCAGTGTCTATGTGTGTGTGTACTTTTTGTTATGAATGTATAAATTAAACAGCAGGCACACACGTAGCCACACACACACACACACACACACACACACACACACACACACACACAAGATCAACTCGCATATGCATGCACCGAAAAGTTTTTTGGCTAAATCCTTTATGAAAAGTTTGCCATTTATGGGTTTTTCCGAGGCAGAGGCCAGCTACGTGTTTTTGAGTGTGTGTGTGTGTGTGTGTGTGTGCGAGAAAGGGTTGAATGTGAGCATAGTCGTTTATTGTAAAACCTAATTAAGTCATTATCAATAGAACGAATGAAGATGTGAGAGAAGCAGCAGCAAATGTCAAATGATTTCTGTAAATCAAATTAATTTTTATTGTGTAGTACAGTGAAAAGAGCATAATTTGTTTGCAGGCAGGTGATTTAAACAATTAGTGACCTTCACTAATTCCGAGCATACTTTTTGTCGCCTGGTAAAAGGTTAAAATGCCAAACATCATTCTCGTATAGTTGCCATAGTTCACGAGGTTGCTGCGACCGAGAGAAAGAGCGAGCCAGTGTGAGGGAGAAGGCGAGCGGCACCAGGAAAGGGACAGAGAAAAGAGAGAGAGAGAGAGAGAGAGAGAGGGTAGCTCGTCGGAAAGCTCGTTTCGATAAGCACTCGTTGGAAGTTCGAAAATGTTGAGTAAGAGAGCAACACAGAGAGCAACAACTAGACAGAGAGAGAAAGCTAAGAGAGAAGTGACTCTCTTGCTGTGTTCGCACTCGTTTTATGATACAAACGTCAGAATTAGAAATTATAATTGCCGCATATTATTCAAAACGCACAGGCCTTGTGTGTACATGACCTACACCTATACACCTATACAGCTATACAAACACAGTCACACTCCGTTCCACTCAGGTGAGTTTCAGGTGAACTATGGCCACGCACTTGAATCGGATTGAATTTTAAAATCCTTTCCGTTGGGATTGTTGTTACTGCATTGATTTTCAAGGCATTCAGCATCCGTTTCCAACTGACATTGTTCGATTGCACTTGACAACCACAACTACAACAACGACACAAACAACAACAAGAACAATAGAAACAGCGACATCTGCCTGCATATTTTAGCATTTGACCTTTCCCTAAAACGAATTTGTGGCAAAGTTGTTGACTTTTGTTGTTGTCTGCTCTGCCAAAGATTTGCCGTGCTTTAAATGCTTTCTGAATCTTTAAGTTGTCCCTGCCCGACTGGACTCGAAATAGACAGCTGGAAGTCGACTTACTTGGAGACTGAGCCGAGAGTTATTTTTGGTTAAAGGTTGAAGTCCAACTTCTCCACTTAGCAGGCTTGTCAGGCGTGTCAACACTCCAGAGACAGACACAAAGACAGAGACAGCGACAGCGCCTGTGACAGAGAGAAAGTGTAAGGCAGGTAAACACTTTCCATGTCATTCTCTCGTGTTGTTGGCAAACATGTCTATATAAATACTCACTTCAACAGCCGTGATAAAAGAGGCCAGTGAACTTTTTGCAAGTACTTATCACAGTTAGTCTTTGATGTCTCAATGGGTTACTTGTGGCCCAAACCTCTAAACTCCTGAGCTCTTGTGAAGCAATGCGGGTAACTGAATCGCTTCAAATAACGAGTCGCTCCAAAATAACCAAACTAAATATTTGACAGGAAGTGAATCCACAGGGAGCGAAAAAGGCTCTATTCTAATGGACAATAACTTTGTGCCATTTTTAAATGACTCACTATGTGAATAAGTCCTAAATTGAAGTTTAGTTTTTAAACTCAAATGTTTTCAATGACAGATTTTAAATAAAATTTAGTTATAGTTATAAAGTGTATAACTGATTTTCAAAATACCCTCAAATTGTTGCATTCCATATTGATTGTAAAAAAGTTAGTACATGTCAATTTATATGGATATAAAAGGCATTAAGATTGCTTTGAGTTATTTCTAATGCCACGTTTAAATAAATATGTGAGATGGACAATAACTTAAGCGGATTATCAAATAGCTAAAAAAGAAATAAAATTGTTTGCTTGAAGTATTCAGCATATTTTCTAGGCTTTTAACATTTTGAGTAAATGTAATTACTTCAAGTCTTCTTACAGTCTTCTACCCTTTCTGCTGGTAGTGATGACTTGAATTCAGTTCCTCAAAGTTGATGCCCAAGTGAGTTGTCTAATTTAACAGAGTAATGTGGCGTTTTATGGGCTCTATGAGCCCAGTTTATATAGACGAATGTGTATTTGTTTACTACCTCCTGCTACCCCTAATCAAAACTTTTTAAGCTATTCTCATTAAAATGTTGGGAAGCGGAAGCAGCAGAAGAAACGCGCATCTTAAATCATGCATGGCATAACGAGAATACGTATTCCCTGGCCAATATGTCAGGCAATAATAAGCTAACCACAGGAACCTACACAACAAGAACAACGAATACTCTACGACGCATATCAAAAAACTAATCAACGCCTTGTATATATATATAGTCTGTTATATATACGATATGCAAGTTGCCACTAAAACTCTCAAGTGAAAGTTGAAAAGTTTTATGTTTTTAGTGACGAAATTTACCACCAACCACCCAGGCAGTTGGCCAACCAACCAACCAACCACATCTCACTCTTCTATTTTGTAAAACTCATTAGGGAACGTTGGGTAACAAAATTCTCGACATATTTCAGCAACAGACGCTGGATGAGACCGAGACCGAGGCTGAGGATGAGGCTGGAGCTACGACTCAAAAACCTCTCTCAAATATGCCAGGAGCAGAAAAATGAAGTTTCAACCACAAATGCTTCAGTGGCATGCAAATTATGCGTTGTTAATGTGCCATGCCACATGCTACTATTGCATGTGTTGGTTAATCTGCATCTTTAAGACACTCAATACTGCGGTCAGCCACGTTGGCAGCCTCTTTTCGAGCGTAACGTTGAGTGGATAGTTAAAGCATTTCCTTTTGCTGCACCGCAATAACCACAGAATGCCTTTTGCCAGTGCAGCTGCCCTTAGCTGTTACAGCTACTATTGAAAAAGCTTAACACACAGATACACAGATACACAGATAGATAAATTCAACAACTTGAACAATTGGCATGTCTGTGCATATTTGTCTCTCAATGGAGCTCATATGTCAAGCACTTTTGATTAATGATACAGGTGCAGAAACTAATACGGAAAGTATGTAGAGATTCTGTAACTTTGTTGGATTATATGAGAAGATCGGCTGAACTTATGTTACAAATACATCAAGGCAAACTTATATGAATTACTGAAAATGCAATTTTATGTGTGCATTTTTAGGGTATTCAAATTTGAATTCTTTTCACTAGCAAATTGAATTATTAGTTATACTAAGAAAAGCCTATAAACTGTTTATACATATCCAACTGAATATTTATTTGCACGTTCCCAGAGACACATTTGCTTACAGAGAAATGAAACATAATCATTTCTTTCTAAATATTATTGTCCTAACTTGATATATTTTAAATGGCTTAAAAGGTTTAACAATTTATAAAAACTGGACTATTCACGTAAATATTTGAGACACATTAGCTCTGGCTCATCTACCACTGATGTAACATTTTCAATTCACATTAATTTAATTGGGATTAAATAAGCAAAATGTGAAATGTGAAATGTTACACTCAAATTAAATTCAAGGAAAGTGCTTGCTATTAGTGTGGGTGTGTGTGTATGTGTGTGTGTGTGGATGCGCTTACATCGTATGTGCAAATATTGAATTACTTACATACGTTTGTTGCAAACAGACTCAAGGTCCACGTAGCTCAGTTATACGCACGCTTAAGCGCCTTGTCTCACTCTGAGAGTCCATCTCAGTTTTCGTCACAGTCTCTCGGATTCTCAGTCTCCATTTAAGCTGCCGTTTTCCCATTCCCGTTCCCCTGTGCTCGCCTCGAAGCGCTCGCAAAACGTTTTGCCAATAAACTTCACACAAAATCAAATTAAATTTGTCAAACGTAAAACAACTTGATATGTTTGTCCATCTCTTTCTCCCCCTCACTTTCTGGCTGTGACTCTTTCTGCTGCTCTTCACCCTTTTGGCCCTGGCAAGGACTTCCCAACTCAGCCAAGGACTTCAACAGTTATTGACTGGCGTGCGGTGTGGGACTCTGTGCGTGTGTCCGCCCAATAACAATGAAAATAGATGGCCCATTGATACAGCAAAGCAGAGCAACAAGGGAAGTGAGTGAAAGAGTGCACAGTGAGCAGTGAAAGAGAGATAGAGAGATTGAGGGATAGAGGGAATGAGTGAATGAGAGGGTGGCAATGTCAGCTCTTGGGCGGCTCGTCTGGGGCGAGTTTTAAATGTTTATTGTTTTAATTTACAATAAAAAATATTAAAATGTGCAGTTTTGATTATCATTTTACAGTTTTATGTGTGGCAGACAATCAAATTGAGTTTCCAATATGATTTCTGAATAGCACAACAACAGATTGTTGTCCTTTATGGAACATTTAGATTTTCATTTGTACTTCAATTCGAATAGTTACAATTTCAATTGAAATTGTGAAGATTCCTTTAAGTAAATATGCAATGTTGGTCGACTGATTGGCTTGATTACAGCCTAGAAATGAAATCCGAGTTAGTTTAAGGACGAATTTGTCGAATCCACAATATGAATACAGTCTAGGCCAGGAACAACTTTAAATCGTTCAATTGATTTTGTGTAATCAAATCTTACGTTTACTCTGTGGGAATTGGGTACTCAAATTAAAGAGAAAAATAGACAAACGGTAGATTTCAATTACACTGCAATATATACTAGTATTTTGCAAATACTTCAATCGTAGCGACCGCAGAATTTAACTCTGACCTATGACCGGGTCATCGAATGTCAAAATGTTAAATGTCGAAAATTTGCATCTTTTGACGAAACCCGAAAAGGCGTTTTAAACGTTTTGGCAGCCAACGTAAATTATTATTTTTGCCGCTGATTTGAATTGCATAACGATATAAATTATTTGGTCGAGGCGGTATTATAATATGAAAATACCGCACAACCTGGCGTATGCTTGATTTTATTTATTATTTCCCAGTTTTTCGAACAGCATCCAACATTACAATAAATTCGCTTGATTGGCGGCATTAACAGATGCGGCTCAATTGGACTGATTTTATGAGTCATGAGCCAATTAAAGTCTTAAGTTTAAAGTTTCCCCCCGAGTTCCACGCTCATTGAATTTATTGTCGTAAGTCGAGCAACGAGATAAGCGCTATAAAAGGAACAAAAGAACATGGCGAATAAAACCCAACAATCGATCGAAATTGTATTTATTCCTTTTAAGCAATTTTCGTCCCCTCTCCTGCCTTCATTCGTTTACCAATCGCACTTGTATTGTAGCCGCGTGTGTGTATGTGTGTGCGTGTGTGTATGTGTAGGTTCAGAATGCCTTGATAACAAATTAAAAATTTGTCGTTTCAAGCAATTCCTGTACTTTCGTCTTGCCCTTGCTGTTCTCTCTCTCTCTTTTTCTTTCTCTCTTATTCGCGTTCTGGGAATGAAAAGCTACACCAGCCCATTCAACCAGCTCAAAAATTATATTGCAGATGCCAATAGCGATTTTGAAGGTTTTGATTCTTTTATACCCTGTAACTGAGCAGAATAATGTGGTAATAAAGAACTCATAACTGTGTTTATGTACAATGTGTTTTGCAGGGTAACTTGTAGTCAAAAACTCTGAACATTTTGTATTTCTTATTTATTTGTATCTTTTTTCTAATGCTTGGCTCATTTGGGCGCCTTTGTGCTAAGCGACAGTTGAACAATTTACTGGTAAGTATATTAACAACGTACAAAGCAAACTTCAACACACTCTGCAAATGTGTAATAATTTAACTGATTAGCAGTTCAATAGCTGTATAAGTTAAATAATTTAAGATGTTTTTTATAACAATAACTATGCTTAAGGAACTTAGTAATAAGCTTGGCTTTATAATTATATTTAGGTTTTTAACATAAGTTAAATATTTATTGGCAAATCGATTACATACTTAAATAGATCTATTTCCTTAATAAATAATTATTTTGTTAACAACAACATCAAAAACGGAAAACAGCTGCGATTCCCGCTTCGCATGAGGACAATAACTGACCAGGCAGGTTTTAAGGAAGGAGCATATTAAACGCGACAATGGCGCCAAGCGGATGTTAAAATTATGTTAAAAGTTGCTTTTACATTTTTGTGTATGTGTTTGTCTGCGTGTGTGTGTTTTTGTAGCCGTGTGAATGTATTTGTGGCCTGTCAGCATCGGGCTCACGCGGTACAAGGGCTTTGTTTTGGTTGTCCAACGGTTTGTGGTTCATAAAAAGTCAATAAACAGAGTTTATTGTTGAGTATGTCAACATAATTTCTGTTGAAAACTCATTAAATCAGTCAGCAGCTGCATGTAAAAGACCTAAAAGCATTAACTTTAAAGTGACCACGGAATGACTCTGAAATAGTTAGTAGGGCTGTTAGCCCGGCTTATGGCTGTTTAGCATTTGAAAGTTATAAATACTCTCACTTAGCTGACGTCATGATGTGATATAGGTACTTAGTTTTGTTCATGATTTTACAGCGATTAATAAATAGTATTAAAAACATAATATTAAGAAAACTTACAGAAAATAGTTAAACATATGTATTCCGTTTTTTTTTTTTAAATAAAAGTCGCAAAGTAAGAGGTATTATATTTATTTCAAAAGTTTAAAAAAATAAAAGTATCTAAGATACATAAGTAAACAGAAAATAATTTTTAATATGTTTTCGGTTTTTGTAATTTAAAGATACAAGGTTCGATGCAAAAGGTATTCATCAGATTTATATATAAAAGTGAATAAAATAAATATTCGAGTTGCATTTGAGTTGGCAGCAGAGCATTAGCTTTAAGGGCGTATTCAATTGCCTCCGTTTTGTGCCAAGTTGTTGATATCGATTTGAAGACCAAGTGGTTGCCAAGTTGTGTTTGCAAATTAATTTGGATGCAATGGCAAAATGCTAACATCGATTTGAGTAGACACTAAATCGCCCGAGAACAGAGAGATGCATAATAAATACGAGCATCTGAGAGTGCGAATCGTAAATCACGTGCATAAATACAAAACTCAACTGTGGAAACTGGCAGACGGCAAAAGGCAAAGATATCGAGACTTTTGCCAATTTGAAAGTGAAATATATTGTTTTTTCTATAGCTGTCTGCACGACTTTTGGCTCTAGTTAAACTCGAACTGGATATGTTTGTGTAAATTGTTACACAATGACTGAAATATAGCTGTAGAATTATTAAAGCGAAGACAACTGCGATAAACATGCGCCAAACTTTGGGTCATTTGCAATTTGGAATTGCAATGCACATCTGGTCGTTGTTAAGCTACAACAATTTTGGTCAAGCCGCCGAATGGATGCAAGTTGAAGTAGCAGCTGCAAATGCGCTGAATATTTCAACGGGGATTTACCTGCGGCAAGGTGGATCCACATGAGTCCACCACAAATGGCAGCCAAACAACGGAGCAGTCAGGCCTGGCCTACAGCTCCGCTCCGTTCCGTTCCGCTCCGTTCTTCCATCCGCCGGCCATGCAAATATTTATGCATAAAGTTGGCTCCGTGCTCATTTTTTGCTGGATGGCTTGGCGGCTGTGCAGCCAAGCGGAGGTTGTCTGCGTTTTGGGCCGCCATTCGGCACCCTTTGGCATAGAGATTCAGAGAGGTGCCTGGACTGATGCCTGGACTGGTGCCTGGACTGGTGCCTGGTCTGGTGAAGTAAGTACACGCCGCTTGAGCCGCAGCCTGCTCGTCTGGCCATGTTGTGGCTTTGCCATTGTTTGCCAGCTGACAACAGTCAGCAAAAGTTTATGCTGCCAGCGGTTGCTCCGTCCTGGCTTTCACATAAATCATATAGCGTTCTCCTCTCTCTCTCTCTTTCTGTGTGCCATTCTGTTCTGGCCAAGTTAGTTAACATGCCGCTGACTGCAGCTTAGACAGCGATGCCTGCGTAGGCAGCAATTCCACTCTCAACTGTCGACTGTCGACTGTCGACTGTCTCCCAACTCAACCCATTTCACAGTGAGAACAAAATGCAATGCATGCAAATGTTAAACTGATTTGTTGTGACACAACTACAAGTGAAACACTGCTCTGAGATATATACGAGTTCGGGGAACACTTCATCAACTGGCAATGGTGCCTGTGTCTCTGATTTAGTCTCAGTTCCTGAATCTATCTGACATGCTTCTCCCTTCTCTCCTCCTTCTCCTATCTCTCCCTCCAGAATTGTGTCAATTTGTTGCGACAGACTTTTGAAGGCATTCCGAAAATACGAAAATGAACTTTAATTTTCTGGAAATGTAATAAGGAATTGCCAAAGCCTTTGCCGTATGATGTACAATATTTCCTTTTTATATCAACAGCAAACTCTTGCAGATTTCCCTACAAATAGATATAATATTAAGTATACATAGTTGTATACTCATTCAATTAGTGCAACTTGCAGCTCAACAATAATTCAATTGGTTAGAAGTTTCCCCAAATCTTTGGAACATTGGCATCGAGAGGGTTAAGCTACTATCCCCAGCTTTGGGAAGAACTCCACAGTGGAAATCGGTGTGGTTTGTGTGTGCGATTATCATCACGTAGCTGCTTTGGCATTCATGCCACATGCCACTTGCCTTGCCGTGCAACTGCAACCCATCGTCGCACGGTCCGATATCCGACTTGAACAATGAAAACTGCCTCAAATCACTTATTCGGCGAACTTTTGTATATTCCAAAATTCAAAGAATTTAAAGATTGTTGCCAAATTGAATATGTTTTGCCATCATTAAAGTGGGTAACTAATGTTGAAATTTCTAAATACCTACTATACTTATATAAAAGAGTCGGGTTTATTTAAAGTCTAAAAGTAATAACATATTTAATGCAATAATATGTTTAGATAAAGTTCATTATGTAAATATCACATATTGCATGATTCAATCGATATACCCTGAGTAATACAAGAGTATAGTGTGTTTAGATTGGACTTAGTTAAATTTGCAAATGATTGAATGAAATTGATAAAGGGCTTTGGACTTATTGCTTGCAATAGATGAATTTGATTCTAAAAAATATGAAGATATAAGCTCAGCACAATAAATAAAAGTCGATTACATAAATAATACTGATATTCCGTTAACTCAACGGTCTTTAACGCTTTCTCTACGAAAGTGCATTAATTAAAACTATTCAAAATGATAAAATTTATTGGTATAAATTTTGTCAAACTGCACAAATGAAATTTAATCAGTTTTGGGGCAGTCATTAGTTTTGGTGCTGCCATCGAAAAGTCCCGGCAAACTGAGTACTGAGAACAAGTGCAGGGTGCTCGTTAAATAAATCGCCTCAGACATTGTCAGCAAATTACGCATTTCAAATATTTGCTTAAGGCACGAGAAAACTTTTCTGACCACGGCTCGAGCAAGTTGACACCCGGCCAAAGGCAAAGCTGAAGCTACAACTGAAGCTAAAGCTAAAGTCAAAGTGCAGTGGATAAACTTTTCAGTGCAATTTGTGGCGCATTTTTCGGAAGTGGACATGCACGGTGAGGGGAAAAAGCGGAAAAGCTGTACTCTTGGTTATTGCCACGAGTTCAACTCGTAAGTGTGCTGTTTAGTTTTGGCCAGAAATTTGCTTAAATAAATATAAACTGTTGGCAATATGGCCATAGCCAGGATCATGGCATGGCATAGCCAAAGTCAAAGTTGTAAAGTTTTGGCATATTTTGATTGACTTGACGGCAGTTTTTCAGCAGTGTGCCAGACTCCTTTCAATCGCAATTCCAATCCCCAACCCCAAGATGCCCATGCCAACCCCAGGCATGGTAAGAATTTTTCCGCGTCTCAAAGCAACAAGCGGGAAATGCTGATAAAAATATTTTACTTTGTCGTATAATAAAAATTTCATTACGATTTTTGCGGTGAGCGACGCTGGGCTTTCTTTCCCTTCATTATTTTTGTTATTTTCTTACTTATTTTATACCCTCGTTCCCTTTACCTTTAAGAAAAAATGTAAAATGCAAAATATAAAATGTGCAATGCATAATAAGCTCGACGTCGCAGCTGAAATAAAAAGAGAAACGACATGGGTTGAAAACATGGCACACCGGAAGCAAAAGGATGCAGTGGACGATGGACGATGGACGATAGTCGATCGTCGTGCAAAATGTGTGCAAAAGAAAACCGAGACTAAGTGAAAGCTGCAGGGAATTTGCATATTAGCTAGCACGAAAGTAGCTGCAACTAGAAATATAGAAATAAGAAGGAATAGCTACGAAAGTGCTAGGCACTAGTAGGAGAACCGGTTGCAGCTAGAGAAAAGGTCGTCAACTTGTCGGCTAAGCTGTACAGGACGTCTTAATGTCCACTGATGGTCTGCTGTGATTACGGCAAGTCCCGAAACAAGTCCTGAAACAAGTCCTGGTTTCTGGTCCTGGTCCTGGTTCTTGGCTACTATTGCTCCTCTCTGCCTTGCAGCATTTTGCATCGCAAAAGAGCAATTGAAGTTTATACCGCCAGCTGACTGCCAATTAGATGCAAATATATGGCAATTCCTTTCTATCTTGCAACGGAAAATGAACGAGCTTTGAGCAACAAAACGCATTCTAAAAATAAACAATATACATGTATATACATTTAGTTAGAATGCAATGCTTATATTAAAGAGTTTTACGCTCAAAGAAACTAATGTTTGGTTTAGTTGGTTATTTGCATGCTTGAACTATTATTATTTAATTCACTTGCATTCAATTTTGTTAGCTATGAAATTACATTTCAATATTTCAATAATAGTTCTAATAATATTGCAGCAGTATTATTTCAATTAGTTGAACTGGAAAGCTTATAGGGAGTATTATTTAATTCAATTTAATTTATTATAAGTAGTGACATATAAACTATATTTTTAATACTTACGTACATCACTTTAAATTATGGAAATTGAAAGCTTGTCATCTGTTTAGGTGGCAATCTCCAAAATACGCTCACATACAAAGTTATTATATTAACCTATCAACCTATCAACTTGAACTTGACATTCACTATTTGCAATCTCTGCTCTCCGTCCCCATTTCTGTGTGTTTTCCTCTCATCAAGTGCAGTTCACATGGCGCATACGTAATAAAGACATGCAGGAAAACAATGAGACATTGCTGGCGATCCCAAAGGTGTACTCAACCGTAAGCTCCAACCACCCCAAACACAACGACTGTCACTTTGACAGTTGCGTGGCGCTTTGAGCATAATTTGTTTCCAATTGCGATGCCTAGCGACGCCGCTGGCCTGTCAAGTTGCAGCGCACAAAAGTGTGCTATCATTTTTTTGCCCCCATTGCGCCAACTGCAAGCGCATAAACAAATCAACACAACGAAGAAAAGAGAGACGACGAGTGGGGAGAGGAGTGGGGAGAGAGAAGAGTGGAGAGGAAAGTGGAAAGTGGAAAAGGAAGCAAGGAACGCGACTCCAACACACATCATAGACGGCAACGTCGCAGTTGCAGTCGCCGTCGCGGTCGCCGTCGACGACAACGCGTCGTCGTCATTCATCATTATGCAAAACGTGCTCCCTGGTTGGCATGCTTTTAGCTTTTGGCTCATCCCCGCCTCGTCGCCTCTCTGCTTATCCTTATCGTCGTGCCCGTTCCATGCAGAAACCTGAATTGTCGCAACATTTGGTTTTTATTGTTGTGTAGCGGCGGGAGGAGTGACGCAGGAATGGAGTGAGGTGAGGTGGGTTGAGGTGGGTGTTTGGGGTCTGTCCCTCGATCCAGTTGCCTACGTCTGCGGGCACTGCGGTTGCTAACTTTACGCCCAACATTATTTTACTTAGTTGATAAACTTTTATGCGCGCCGCGTTCCCAGTTCCAGTTTCAATGCCCTCTCTCTTCACTCTGCTCTTCTTTCCCTCTCTCTCTTCCCGTCTCACCGCAGAGCCTTGCAGTTGTGTTTGGGCTTGGTGCATTGCAAACAAAGTTCACGCCAGCTGAGGGAGTTGTATTCTCGTAGTTTTTCCTAAACTCACATGTTTGCCAATTTGTCACTTTGGCTTGCATTCCTTTTGGCCACAGCAACTGCTTTGAATTTTGTTTATATTTTAGCAACAATTTTGCGACTTCTGCTTGCGGGCACAATTTGAAGATTGTTTTGTTTCGTTTTGGCTGGCATTGCATTTATCACACACACACATCCCCCCTCCCCCTCTTCACTTCAGCCCGTCGAAGAAATTCTCGCTCCCTTCACATATACCATGTGTGCATATACTATAAATATTCGATGTGTGCTTTACTGGGTAACCATATTGTTAATTATTCACACAGCGAAATTTAAGTTTTATATTTGGAATTGACAGATGACAGTCAACAGCTCAAAGAGTAATATATTCTCGGGTTGTCGTGGAAAGTTTTCTTTGTTTTATTCTATTCTTTTTCTCAATTTACACTTAATACGAGTTGGGACGAACTTTAGTAGTTGCAAATGATTCGTTCATAAAGCCACAGCTGATAACTTTGCATATAAACAGTATTCAGAGACAGTCGACAGTCAGCGAGTCTCTGCCTCAAAGGCATTTGCTTGCTCCTTCCCGTGTCCTGCCTTCTCTCTTGCTCCTGGTGCGAAAAGATGCTGACAACCTGGGCCATTTGGTTAGGTAAAAGTTTCGTTTACTGTTCAGCTGACAACGATTGCTGGCCTGGCTTTATGACTGGCTGTTGTCTGTGTCTGTGTCTTTGTCTTTGTTGTTGGCAGTTGCCTTTGCTTTTTGCATCCTGCGGCAAATAAATTGAAATTCGTAATTATTCCCAACAGCATGGAAATTTATTCAATTTTAATTGAGTTTTCTTTAGTGTGTGTTTTCGGGTTCATGTAAATGATGCGATGCGCCGGGTGCGAGGCAACCAAAGAAAAGGACAAGAAATTGAAATGAAATCTGCATTATAATTAAATACAGTTAAAAGAAAAAAGAAAAGAAATATAAAACTATGTATATTTCTGCTACAAATCAACAGCAAACGGAACTTAAGCCGACTACCATTTAACAGAGAGTCTGAAATGTAATTTGCATTACTTTGCTGGCATTACAGGCCTTCATGGACAGGAAAACTATTATTCTTACTGTAGAAATGATGAAAATTCGAACACAACGACCTAATTCAAAAACAACAATATGTACAACGTTGAATCTTTCATTTAAACCACAATACGTTTGAGGCAATGTTGAATGGTTGCAATTGTACCTTTTGTGATCCTTTTTGAAAGTCGACCCATAAGCTCGTTAAAAATGATTCCATACCTCACACGATGCAATGCAAGATTTGAGTTGCCCTTTGACTGTGTGCATCTGAATTCTGACATGATTTTATCTTACGCTCCTTTTAGTTTAACACACAATTTCCATAAAGGCGATGCCTCAAAATACGTCGCTATGTTGCCTCGAGCTCGAGTTGCTTGTACTATTCTCAACACATCAACAATCAGTAGAGAAGCTGCAACTCGCCTCCAATGCAATGCAGATGAGATGCAATCACAGAAATACCAAATGGAGCTTAAGTCATGTTCCTATTTAAGTGATATAACCAGTTAGTTTGAAAATGTTATTTATGTATTGAATGTTTTATTTAATTATCATGTGACGTAAGTGCAAGTTCAGTTGTTGTCAAAAGAAATCACAATAAGAAATGAACAACAGCAATAAATTATCTCTCTGGCAGAAGAAATCTTTCGAATACATAAACAACTTCTGCCTAATTGATCAATACGTTTTCAACTGTCGCTTCTCTGTACGATTTGCATAACTCAAGCGTAAAGAATTCAGACAAAAGGGGTTTCCGCATCATAAAAGCAATAAATAGCGAAAAAAACAAGCATACGCAGGGTTGGCCCTGAAATAGAAACAGCAACTGAAAAAACGAACCGCTTGCGAATAAAATATAGAAAATACACAATCGATAAAATAAATGCGAGTACGAGTACCGGGCATAAAAACGTTAAGTTATGTATGTGAAGAACTGGAAAAATTGATAATATTTGAATTACCAAATAAATACTCAAACATATTTTTCGACCAAGCACAGCTGCCGTCATTACATAATAGCCCATCCCTGGTCGCATCGAAATTTGACTGTCAGGAAAATTCCATTTCAGACCCTCAGACACAATCTCTACTGTGATTCTCCATCTCTTCGAAACTTCGCTATGCAATTTGCTCAGTTCTTATGCGATTGCGATTGCGATGCCGATTGTCCGAGAATGGAATTCAAGCTCTTGGCACTCGAGAGACGCTCACTTATTTTTATTTACTCACCGGATTATGCTAATTTTTAAAGTGATTTAGTGTAGCCAATACAAAACCAAAGTCAAAATAAAGGAAAACAGCCAGCAGCAAATCGCAGCGCGCAGCCAAAAAAAAAAAAAAAGATTGTAGTAAATTCGAAAAGAAAAATAAAGAATTCCGCGCTTGACTTCTAGAGATTGCCTTGTGTTGCTGTTGTTGCTCTTGTTGTTGTTGATGTTTTTGTTTTGGCGCAGCACATAAAAATAAAACGAAAATGAAATAAAATAAAATAATGTATAAAATAAAATAAAATGTAACTGGCTGGCATTAAGAAGGACCTGTTTCCTTGCCAATTCCCTTTTGTTTTCATGCATTGCGTGTGCTCCAAAGTTTCCGTTGACGCACTTCCTTCGCCTTAAGGTGTTCCTGGTGCTCGGCCCTGACTCTGACTCCGGCTCCGGCTCCGGCTCCGGCTCTGACTCCGTCTCTAACTCCGGCTCCCTCTTCTTCCCTCCAGCTTCCTCCCGCACAGATTTTGTGTGTCGCATACTTTAAGGGAAATCAACGTAACTCTTCAAGTTTGATTTCGTGTGTTTAGCTGCGTATGTGAGTTGGCTTACTTAACCCAAAGCCATCGCTGATGCCACTCGTCACAAGCATCTACTCACTAATAAAAGAAAACAGAAGAGCACCAACAAATACGAAAGGAGCACAAGCGCAAAAAAAAAAAACAATAACAATGAATGTGCGATAATTTTACATTTTATCAAGTTTGGGACTTTGGCTCGCACCCAACAATCGTCGCCGTTGCCATTTTTTATGCGAGCATTAAGCGGATTTCGGTCTAAAGCCCTGCCACTTCATATGCTCCACCCGCATCCCTCATACCCCTGCATTCGCGTACCTCCCATTTCGCCCATTCCCTCTCCTTTTACCAATAGCTCTCATATAAAAAATATATAAAAGTAACAAAATGTTACGTATACGCCTTGGCGACCAAGGGCAAATGTCACACACATACACAAGCTCGCAGGCACCCTCACACCCACACACACACACACACATACACACAGTCATTTACTCAGGGCAAAGCAACATTTCTTTTCGTCGGTTAAGTGTAAGCGGCTTAGTGGTGTCGGTGGTAACGTTGGTGGCACTTGTCTTGCGCTGCCATTGCTGTGGTTAGAAAAGTAATTCGATTATAAAAAATAAAAGAAAATATTTGAAGAAGGGAAATGCACACAAACCGCTCATTTATTATTAATTAGTCTCAAAATTATCCTAATGGGTAACAAACTTAAATAAATGGGCTTGAAAATTAGCTGTCACTTTCAGAAAAGAAGTGCAAGCAATCCCAATACAGAGACCAGATAAACTATTGTAAAGTTTTTTCCACTAACCATTAATATAAGCTGGGACATACTCATATATTACATACTGTTCATTTACGTTTGATATATATGAGGACTGTCCTAACTTCAATAAAGAAAGTGATTAAATCGCGCCAGCTATTGTCCATTAAAGCTTATGCAAACAGAGCGTAGTAATAGATTTGTTAGTAGCAAATATACAGAAGGCTTATTTAGTAAGCAGCCTAGTCAATACTAGGAAGACACTAATAAATATAATAACAAATATTTGTGTGTAAATATAACCTTTTCAAAATAATTGACGATTGTTAAACCATTGCAAGTGTCATTTTGACAATAGAAAAACATAAGATCAAGTACCCAAGATAGAGTTTTTAAATAGAAAATAATAACAAGTCAAGACTTTTCAATGCTATTCAGAATTCAGAATATTTATTTTAAGCGATCAAGATGTAATAGTTTGTCAAAAGCTTCAATTGTTTTACTTAATCTCTCTACATAAAATCGGATTTAATATGCTAAAATGACTCAACGAATAAGAATTTACGTATCGTGCATTCCAACATATTAAAGTTCAAAGGGCTCAGTGTAATAAAAAACCCGTGTGATAGTGAATCTTCTCATGCACTTTGAAATCATTTCTCTTTTATATAAATTGTTTTAGAATTTTAATTTGTTACATTCAGTCAGAAGAGAATAGTGAAAATACTTGAAACAAGTGAAAGCTGAGAGACTAAAAATTTATTTTGAGTTGCCTGTCGTGTTTTCTATGGTAATTTGTTGTTGTACTTTTTTGGGAGCACTGTGCACTAGAAACCATATATACATTTGCATATATATACAGATCTACACATGCGAATGTGAGCTATTTGGAAACAGGTGCAAGGAGGGAAAGGAAAGCGCAGCTAAAGCTAAAGTGTCAGAATGCACTTGCCACCATAAAACTGTTAAAGTTTTAATGACGAGTGCTCGGCAGGCAGCAGGGAATAAGAACAAAACGAGCTGTAGTCTGAAGTGGCTGAGGAGGCGTGGCGTAAGGGTTGCAGCAGCAGAGGCAGCAGTTAGAATGACATTAACAATAGTTGGCAATGCGGTAAAAGCAATTTTGAGCAATGAAACAAAGGTACGAGCTCTGGCATCAAACAGATGAAGACAGAGAGGAAGAGAGAGAGAGATAGACAGAGAGGGAGGCAAAGAGAAATTTGTGAAATAGACAGAGAAACAGACAGAGAGACAGCTGAGTGCAAGTTTCTTTGTGTGTGTGCTGTCAACTGGTAAATGTCGTGTGGTTCACTAATATTTTTTTCATTTATTTTCCCAACGCTGTCGTTGTCCTCTAATTGCTAGCGACCATTGTCCCAGTGTCTGCAATTAAGCCGTGACAAATTTACAAGGTGCATCACACGCAGTTGTAATAAACATGTAGTATCCTGCATATAAATTGTTGCATTCTTTGCCACGTCATTCCTGTTCACCTGTCTGATTGAAGTGGCTGCAAAACGTTTAAACACGAAATCAACTGCAATGCTAAAACGATTTGTTCTAATTTGCTGATGTGCATACAGATTACAGAGAGAGATGAAGACGGAGACGGAGACAGAGACAGAGGAGATAAAACTAAGAGTTAAATGGAAACCAAAAAGGAAGAGGTTACTTCACTCTGCGGCTTCCGAGCTCCCGCTTTTATCTGTATTCTCCGTGCTCGTTGCTCTGTTCACTTTTCTTTGCCGTTGTCGTTGGTTTTTGTAAAGAAGCGCTTATGGTAAATCAATTTAAAACCAATTTTCGTTCACTGTACTTTTAAAAGTAGCACAAAGCGTGGCAAGAAACCAACAGACGAGAGTCCTTGTCGTTGTGGCAAATGAGTGGAACAGAACTCGGCTAACAGTGCGTATTAAATATTCATTACTCTAAGCTACTTCTTCTTCCTCTCGTTTTCTTCCCTTTTTCTCATTCACTCACTCTATGTATCTCCAACTTCGACTGGGATTCAAGTTGAAAGTCCTGTTGTCTCAGTGCTACCTGCTACCAATTGTTCTTGCTGCAGCTTAAGTTGAAGGCAACCATTTGTTGGCTCAACATTTTTGCGGGGCAACTGAAGGAGCTTGACACCATTTATAAAGCTCTTTTTAAAGACATCGAATTCGAATTTCCTTTTACCGAGCTACACGTTTTCCCATTTTGTTGAACGTGATGCGAATTTGCAGACATATAAGACATATGCAACATGAGACGAGGCGAAAGACGAAGACATGCCTACACACACACACACACACACACACGCATTATTAACGCGAAACACTACAAATTGCGCTCAATGCAGCAAATAAATGCATTGTTGTTCAATTTATCCTTACTAAATCGGATTACATTAACTATGAAAGAGACGAATAAAAGTATATGTATATATACCTTATATATACTTTATACTTACTTCTTTATATATTATACATATATTAATAAGAGTTATGTCAAGAAAACAGTTTAGAGTTTGGGTAACTTTAAATATGAATTTTATTTATTTTTCAGAGATCTTCAAACAATAAATAACAGTCTAAATTTGGCCGTTAAGCTCAGCACACAAGCTAAAAGTTTAAAAATGTATAGGGGTATTTTTATTTGCTCATTTATCCTTTTGTTCACATTTCTCACTGCGTATACGTAATGTGCAATGGCCGTTGATTATTGGTTTGGATTGGCTTGACTCGAATCGTTTAGTTTGCTAGCTCGGCGGATGCCATTAATAAGCTCAAACTAATTGATTTTGCACTGCAGTTGACACCAAATCGACATGAACAGTGTTAATGGAAACCTGCGATTTTTCTTATTCGCCTTTTACCATTTTATAGGCATTACTCTTATTACAAAGTGCTCAAAGTTCACGTTGCTGACGTAAATGGCGAAATGTTTATTTTAAGATTGGCAGCATTATTTTTGGGCTCACGGCGTAATTTAGATCCAAGGATTTGACAGACAGTCGAACGGAGTGAAATGGCTCACAAGATAGAAATCTTAATGCCTTTAAGCGCTGTTCATAAATTTGTTTTCGTTTGGTTTGTTGTCTTAATGCCTTCATCCTGTCCTTTGTGAGCAAAGTTAAGTCATATATTTTTAGACGTCATGCAATCAATAACTAATACAATTTGCATAAGCCGAAAGAATCACAAGTACACGGTAGCTCAATAAAATTATATCAAATATTTTGACAACTGACAAATGAAACTAATTAAAATGGAAAGCAGTAAGTTGCCGTTGGGAGAAATTACTTTGCTTCTGGTAAGATCTTCTAGTGTAAGCCTCAAATAGAATCGAAAGCAAATAAATGATTAAATTAGAAACAGCTTGCCACAAGTACATACGGTTTCACCTATGAAATTTTCATTGAGTTAGTTAAGCTCGAATTGATGGCAACAATGACATCACTGTGTGAATGTCTGTGTGTCTGAAAATGTGTGTGTTATCAACTACAGACTATTTACGATTATTTCAAGTGTATTTAATTGATGCTTTGCATTTGACTTTAAATACACAAAACAATGAGCTAGCAGTTTGTCAGCTAGACCATCTGACTGACAGAAGGACAGATTGACTGGCAGACAGACAGACAGGTCGACATCTAACCGCAACTAAGGACAGAAGCATTAAGATGCATGTTAGCTTAGCACCAAATTGTGTTTAGACTAGTGATTTAAACTTAACATTTGGATCGGTCGTTGATACATCGCCTAATTTTAAAATTGAAAGCGATGCAAGTATCTAGTATTCACAAAACTAACCGGAAACTGAGGATCAGATGAACTGTTCTTTTATTTAATACGATTTGAAAACATCTAATGCGCGCGCACGAAATAAATGGTTTTGATTTAACAAAGTTGGGAAAACTTAACTTGATTAATCGTCTATAAAAACAATCCAGTTAAAGTATTGGAAAATCGCTTTCGATTTATTATATTTTTACAGCACTAGTCTTGACTGTAAAGTTAAATACAAATATAACAGGCAATTGAACTGTGTGTGGAAATGCAATTGATTTACTTGCATTATTATCGATTTTCCGACTTAGCTTGACAGACGACTAAATCGAGTCTGAAAATCGATTGAAATATGACAATTCCACAAATCATTGATATTGACGATGTCTTTGTTTATATCCCTAGTTAGTAATTATGGCATTTACTCGCACTTGCATTTTTTAGAGCACTTTTAAATTGCAATTAATATGCTGGTATTTGGCAAAGCTCGTATTTATATATAGTCAGACTCATATTCCATAGATTCCGAGCCGCCTGTCAATACACGTAATAACGTCTCATTTTGGCCTTCAGCTGAGGTGCTGCTGGTCGCTCGCTTTGTGCAGCATCAACTATCCTCTCATCTGTCTCTCCTCTCATCTGCGTCTGCTCATTAACTTTGCAACATCAACACTCGGCGGAGAACACGCTCTGTGCTCTGTCAAGTGCGCTAAACAAAACTTGGGCTATTTAACTACATCTATCGCAGTTTCTCTTGGTCTGTCATTCTGTCTGTCTGTTTGTTTGTTTGTTTGTTTGTTTGTCATTCCGCGCTGTGCGTTGTATAAACATTTATTTGGTGAGTCATAGTTACGCATACGGAGCCAAGTACCTACCCCATGTAAATGCAGCACAAGTTTATGGAACATCTATTATATGGTTGGTTGTCAGCTATAAGTAGGGCTCATAGTCAGTTATTTGAAGGGGGAAAAGTTATGGAAGGGAGTGACTCCCCTTCGAATGTAATTTGCTTACGTCTTTCACTCTTGGGTCTGATTTACCATAGCACACTTTTCAGCGCCTTGCGTGATTGTTTGCTTACCACTCGTAACCAGTTGTTGTTATTGTTTCTGTTGTAGTTGTCGAAAAGAAGTCCCAAAGTCTCCTGCTTATTACATCAAGCCAGGCTCACGTGCATTCGCCGATGGATGGGCGTGGAGGGGTGTGGCTGAGTGTGGTGTGTACGAGTATGTAAATCTGCAACAAGAACTGGGAGATAAAGTTCGTAAGTAGATATATCTGTGAGCTTCTCTCTGGGGCACATTTAAAGCCAGCTTAATTTTTCATGTGCCTGCCGCAGTAACTAAGAGGGTTCCCAGTTTGACTATTGTTGTTGCTGTTGCTGTTGCAACTTGTCCTTTTTGCTTATTTTAGTCATGACGAACACAGAGAGCTGATTATCTTCTGTGGCGTGTCAATGTTTAGATTTATGCAGCTGCCAAGTGTAAATGCAAACATATTAACAATATCAAATGACTGCGGTTGCTTAAGTTGAAAACACGAGGGTGTTTATTATGCTTATTCATCTTAAATTTTGTCAGAGCTTAATGCATTTCTTGTAAGCATAAGTATAAGAGAAATGACATTGTTACGAGTACGTATAATCATTGAACTGACCTCGTACATCACAAGCTCGCTTGTCAACTCGGCACGTCTTGCACATTACTCATACGTCACGTGGGCACTGCCAACGCGAGAGATACGGAGACGGAGATAGTCACAGAAAAGGAGTGAGAGAGAGAGGGAAGCGGGAGCTGCCAACAACACTGACGTGCAATTTCAATGGTCAATCAAAGCGTTCGAAGCAAGTCGCACAATGTTTTTTTAGTCAGCTACATGACAATACCAAGTAAAATTGCATGAGCTCAAATAAAATTGCCATCGTCACTCGCACACGGCGTTTTATGGCTGAGGTTCGTTTGGGAGAGTTATGTCACTGCCAGATGAGCAGAGTGGGGCGGGGGCGGGGGCGGAGGCGGGGGCGGAGGCCAAATCAATGACGCGCGTGGAGCGTCAGCGATGCGAGGAATCCGCTGCAGTCGATATACCAGAATTGAGATGAAGCAGCACCACATTTGGCTTGTTTCAGTGAACTCAAATTGTCTGCTTGCTACAATAAGTTGTGTGCCACGTTCCGTTTGGCAATTCCAGGTAAAGCCATCTATATTTGTATCTGCAACTACAACTGCAATATGTATATATATCTATGTCTCTCTTGGCTAAAAGTAACTATCTGTTTCTTACAGCTGAAATATGTAATGCGTCTAGTTTTCGTTCTCGATCTCGTTTTTGTTCTGTGGCGGTTTCATGCTCTACTTCCAGCTGCTGCAGGAACAACTTGAATAATTCCCAAATTTGACAGCGGACATATGAAGCTCTTTTGCTTCGTTGCTAGCCATTGCCACGCCCACGCCCACGCCCGCCTCCCATTGCCCAACGCCCAACAGTAACTACAGGTAGCGTATGCCAAACGGAAGCTACAACGGAAACAGTCAACGTGGCTGGGCGTTTTGAGGTAACCTGTCAAGCATTCCCCATGTATTCAATGACGAACAGCTTCACTCTCTCTCTCTCTCTCTCTTCATCACTCTTTCTGTCTCCCTTGCTCTGTTTCTTTCCATCTCGCTTGCTTGTGCATAATGTAAATGGTTGCCGGGCATCATAGTCAGGATATCGTAAAACGTATCGTCAGAGTTTCCGTATCCTATTAAGTGTGGAAATTACTTTCATATGCACATTTTGATTTCCTAGCTCCAGCCTTTTCCAATGCAACAGCCAACCTGCAACCTACACTGATGGCTGATAGTGCCCCAAGGGGCACAATTGTACAACGAACATGAACTGAAATGGCAAAGCTGCCACACAGGAAGAAGAACAACTGCAGGTGCAATCGCTCGGAATTCAATCAAGCATTGTGAGCTAGACTGAACAAGTAGCCAGGTAGCAGCCTTAGAGCACTGCAAATATCTGGCCAACTTTCTTCCGACCAAGTTAAACATATATTAAAATACTGTTTACTTTAAAAATAATTTTTAAAATAATTTTAAATGAATGAATACAAACCACGGTATTCCTGCAAATGGAAAAGTACAATAAAAACATGGTTAACTGTAGACAATTGTTTGGGAACAACTGTTGGACAGTGCGTTTAACGTTGCACACAAATTAAACAAAGAACATCAATGTTAACACAAAAAATATACATTTTATGATCATGAAATTGAATATTGTATATGATTTATAGCTTGCTTAAGTTGATGCTCTTTTATTATTATTATTTATTCGATTGACACGTGCAAACTCAATTTATTTATATTTAATAAACACATTATCAATCGGACTTGTCAATGTGGGTTAATATACTCAAGCATTTGAATCTGATTCAATGAATCAAAGAAAAACTTCGTAACTTTCTATTAATAGAATAATTAATTAAGTGCTTACTCTTCTTAAGTAAAAAAGATTCATGGCAATAGAATCGCTTTAAGGCAATTTCTAATTAAGGGAGCGTAGAGAAAGTTTATTAAATCTATTAAAAATAAGCTGACATTATTTATGAGTTAATCACGCTAAAAATTGCTTATGATTTATTAAAAATTAAACGTAATCGTTAAATTAAATAAAAATGTATATAATGTATTGGCCTTAGCCAATAAATGATTTGGTTGTGACCTGTTATACGAAAACATATCAATAAATCATGGAAATCAATGATGTCTAAAATTAGCAACCGAAAAAGGAAAAGGCCAAACAGAAAAAATAACGGAGGGAAACAAATAATAATAAACTGTGCAACCGTAACAAAGCCCAAAACATCATATAAGCCACTGAAATATGGCATGAAATGAAAGCAAAAGCTAAATAATATGTAGCACAAAACAATAATAATAAAACAGGAAAAAATATATATACAAATATCGTGCGACGGGAGCTAGAAGCGATAACAACAAGAAGGCAACTTACCCAAACGCAACACCAACAGCAACAACAACAACGGAGAAAATAAGAGCAAATGGCGTGGCCTGCGTTTTCCTCAAACGATAAAACTTTACACTTCATTAGGCATGGAAAATTTCATGCTCCAACAGCTTGACGCTGTGATGACGGCACCAAAGGGTTAAAGCCGATCCCGGTTCATAGCCGTGTTTAATCAGTGAATCAGATGATTCAGTTTCAGTCGATTCACTACGTTCGTTTGTCATTCCACAATAGACATGCAAAACAAGAAGCAACCAGCAAAAGAACCAATTGAGTTGACTTACAGATACCCCGCGAATTGAATATTGGATAAAGGATAAGGATTACGTTATGTCTGATAGTTGTCTTCAGTTTGTCAGTGATAAAAATCACTTGATCGACGTTGATCAATATATGAAGAAAGCAAGAAAGTCTTGAATTTAGATTTGGTGAAGTCTATCATTTAGCATTCCATATAGGGTACAAATTCTACAACAATTGCAGCAAAGAAGAATTGTCCTTAGCCTTACTTCTTTGCTCGGTTTCTTTTTCTCTCGACTTGTTTCCTGAGTGTTTTGTTGTTTGCAAAAGTTGTTTGTGCATTTTTCACTTACAGCCAATTTTCTCTAGCGACAACATCGATAAGAGTATAACAACAGCAACAACAAACGGAGCAGTCATAGCAACAGCAACAACAGCAACAGCAACAACAGCAACAGCAACTTTGTAACATTGCGTTGACAATCAAGACAACATTGCGTATACGCAATGATGTAACTTATTCGTTTTTAAAAGAATTAAATTAAGGATAAAACGGAAATGGGGCACAATAAGAACAGTAATAATATAAAAAAGCGTATTGAAAAGTTTCACACAGGTTGAAAAATGTCCAATGAGGAAAATACAATTATATTGCAATTCAATGAAAGGCGTCATTGTATGTGTGTGCGAAAAATAATTGCACGTAAAGTTTTTTAATTAAAAACTACGCGTGACTTGTGTCAAATGTGCGTGAAAGTTAAAGTAAAAAAAATACACGAAAATCTGTGGAAAATGAAAAAGACAAGTGCAGATCGTGAGAAGCGCTTTGCAAAGTTGTTTTTCGCACAATGTCCTCGGGCGGGCTCATCAAACTCGTCTGATTTAAAACAATAACGTCTCTTAATATATTTTAACTTATGCTAAAACAGACTGAATTTACAATTTCTAGTGAAAAATGTTGCAAAGAAGATGCAGTGAGGAAGATGGTTTCGAAAATGAGCCATTCCATTTCCCTCACACAGCTGACAGGCAACTAATCAAGTAAGCAAATATCCACAGACTTTGCTGGAATCCTCTTGTGCTGTTCTGTTCTGTTCTGTTCTGTTCTGTTATGTCTTCTACCAACTAACAACTGACAACTGCAGGTTAAAGCCAAAGAGCCCATGCATTGAAATTTTGAGCTTTGTTATATCACAAGGGGCACGCTTCCACATTATTAATTTGAAACGCCTGCTGTGTGGCAGTGTGGCAGTGTGGCAGCGTGGACAGCAGGTGGCACGAGACACAGAAGCGGCAATACAGACAGCGAGTAAATGAAATATATATATAAAATACATATATGTGTATAGATGTGAAGAGAGAGAGAGAGAGACAGAATAGATCCCTTTGGATCCAGAACGAGTATTCATTCATAAATTTCTTGTCATAAGCGGGCGAAAATGTTACAAGAATTTGAATTTAATTATGAACTCTGTCCCTGGCGTAGACAATGTGGAAAGACGACGGCGCTCACAATGATTGCGATTCGCTAAAGTCGCTGTGATAAATGGCATATTTTGTGGTTAACTGCGAGAGGGAGCGGGGAAGAGAGAGAGAGAGAGAGAGAGAGAGAGCACTAACATTAGTGAGGTCACATGGAAAGTACTTTAAGCTGAACTTCTCGAATAACTTTCTCGCTCTCACATATGCATACATTTATATACTTATATTTCATATAAAGGTTTCCACGGCCTTAGAATGAGCTTGCCATTACTCTCTCTCTCTCCACACACACACACACACACACACACACATGTGTCACAAGTACGTAGAATGAAAAGGGTTACAGCTGAGTGAAGCTGGAGTTGCCCCATTCGTTGCCACATCCGTTGCAAGTGCGCGTGCTGCGCTCAAAGGAAACGCCTCACTGCATGCAACAATGTGCAAGTCAAGTTGAACGGCGCTACGTTGCTCCATCGTGAGGCGACTCCATGCTGACTCTGAGTCTGACTCTGATTCTCAGTCCATATCTAACTGCAAGTGTGACTGCAGCAGCAGCAGCAACAACAACAACAACAACAACAACATCTGCCAACAGCTTGACTTCACACCTTGATGCAATTTACTGTTAAATTGTAGCTCGACGTTTATTTTTGCCCAGCTTTCGCACATCTGCCTCTCTGCCCCGTTCTGGGGCACCTTTGATTGGCATAGGCGGCTTTACTGAGCAGCTCCGTTAAGCAAATGGCACGTCACGTAATGCGTAACGTAATGCAAATATGCATTATTCCATTTATCAGAGTACATTTATAATGAAATTAGGCTGATTTTCAAATATACTTTGCAGAATCAGCGAACAAATTGTATAGCTCCCAAAATAATACAATTGAAATATATTCATTTGGATAAACAGTCAGCGCTTTCTGAAATTGTGTAATCTCCTATTATTATAGTTAAATTTAGCTCGTTATGTCCAATAATTTGATTAAATTTAGGCAATACAAGTCGATAATGATATCAGTCTACTTCTATATTCACATATTACACCTTATAATTAAAACAGATTATGTTACAAGAAGTAATCGAATTAATTAATGCTTCATTCTTCACAGAGAGCACATAATATGACTATAAAGAAGGGAATAAAGGAAGGAAGGATATCAAATTGCCTTTAAGTGGTAACAAATGACATAGGATTGATAAAAGCTATCGAATAACATGTGTAAGCGTGTGTACGTAGCCTTATTACACATACATATCAGGTATGTGCACACACACAAAAATAAGTAGAGACAGAGAAGAGAGAGTGAGAGAGTGAGAGAGAGAGAGAGAGAGAGGGAGAGTGGAAAGGGAAAAGTTTCATAGATTGGCACACTGGCACTGGTTATGCTATTAAATTGCAATTCCTTTCGATTTGCGCTGCTTCACTTGCCCATTTATATTGTAGCTTCCTATCTATATCCCTCTCATTCGCTATCTCTCTCACTCTGCAAGCTGTGCTGTATGTGCCCGTGCTTTATGCAATCTTCCAGCCTTATGCCCTTTAATCTGCGTCGTGTACTTGACACAAATGCCGCATAAAAACAACAACAAGTCAAGCTTTATGCATATACAATCTACATCCACAAACACACTGACACGCACACACACAAGCAGACACACACACACACACACACGCAGACACTTGCTGCTCTTTGCATAAAAGTAAAGGACAACGCAAGGACGAGAACGAGAGCGAGAGAGTGAAGGTAAAGCATCGTATATGCCGTCGGAGTTGGGTTGGGGCATAAATCTAGCGCTGAAATGTATGCAACACATTTATATGTTGCGCATTGAAACAATGCCAGGAAGCTTGCAACCGTGCAACTGTGCAACTGCAGCCAAAAGAAGTCAAGTCAACTGCAGGCCAGGGCGACAAAACAACAGCAACAACAACAACAATAACAATAGCACACACAGACATAATACAACTGGCAACTTGGCAGCAAGAAAAGTGCAACGTTGCCTTTATTAATTCTAAATCATGGCAGCTGCAAGCCGGAAAAGCGAGAAAAGTGCATACACTTTTTGAGAGCTGGCGATTTTTGCAATAAATCTCAGTGCACACAGCGAACGCAGAACGGCAACAATTCAAATGCAACGAAGTGTTCCAACTGCCTCCCGTCTCCCGCCTCCCGATCCTTTCCTTAAGTATCCACTTAAAGGTGTTGGCTTGTTGCTGTACTCAAGAACTCGTAATATTTGCATTGTGCTCGCAACTAAAATTGATTGGAAGGTAATATGAGGTTCAATGTGTCACTGAATACGAGTCCAAGTCGGAAGCAAGGAGACATCATCTCTATCTCCCTCTTGATCATGAGGTTGCAGGACTTGACACTGCACTGTTTTGCGCTATCACGTACGCAGAACAACAACAGTGCGACAGCTTAAAACAAAATGTATTCATACAAACACTCTGAGCCCTGTGATGGCATTAATGGCGAAAAAAGCAAAATGGTTAGACGTGCCTAGGCCACACAAAAGCTGAATAGAACAGAATGGAGTCGAGTCGAGGCGAGTCGAGCAAAGTACTGAGAGCTAAGAGCTGAGAGTAGAGAAGATTAACCAGCCGGTAAGCCACAATTGTAGCATCAGAGTCAGCAGCTAAAGCAGCAACAACTACGACATTCCTTTTGTGTATGCCTGCAGTCAATGCTGCGTATGAGTAATGTGCGGCTTTCTTAGTCGCTTTGTTGGCATAGTTCGTTTGTACTCAGAGGTCTCGCTTAGAGCTGGCAAGTAGTTTTCAATTAGCTTAACTCACATGCGAAAAGTTAAGTTAAGTGCTATGCGCTCTCTTTGGCTTTCTCTCTTTCCCTCTCTCTCTCTCTCCTCTTCTTTACCTTTATTCTACAGTTGCTTCGGTTAGCGCTAATAGCACAGGTTTTAACCAACTTACTTAGCGCAGCAAGCAAAAATGTAACTCAACTGCAAAGAGGTCAATAGAGAGAGAGAGAGAGAGAGAAAGAGAAGGAGAAAGAGAAAGAGGGGGAGACAGAGAGAGGCACAACCAGAGGCTGGTCAACGAACCAACGACTATCAGAGAAAACGTGTTGCGAGGCAACTCAAAGCCATCGACTGCACATTTGTTTTCATCGGCAATTGACTAGTGAAAGCTTTTAGCCGGAATTGTGCACGGCAATCACTTCAAATTCAGCAGCAAGAGCAACAGCAATAGCCGCATCAGCATCGCGAACAGGAGATTTTCACTGTCTCCAAAGCCTCTGCAGCTAAAATCTGTTGCCATTTTTGCAGTCCGCCAAAGGATACATGAGTTTACCTATGAAGCAGACAACAGTATCAGCATCTCAAAATATATGATTACTCCACACAAGTTTACCAATTGATTCATTATTTTCTCCTGCCAATTAAAGTCATCTTTTAAACAATAAACATTTTCACATTGAACACTTTTGAATATTTAGTAATTTCTGTAAATATTTACAAGCTACGTGTAAATATTCATAAAATTAATTCTACATATTAATTCAATGTGTTTACTTATAGTCAACAATAAAAGCAACAAATATATTTAATATTTAGAACATAAGAAGGTTTGAAAATGTGTCTACATATTTAGTTTTCCATTTAAATTCAAGCAAAAAATATGAATAATCATATATGAATAATAGTTAGTTTTAAGTTTCATTTACAAATTGTACACATAAATACTGTGATAAATATTAAGATAATTCAAGTTATGTGTGCTTAGACTTGTTTATATTGTTAAGCATAGACTTAAATATATCTGCATATTATTTGTTTTAAATGGTTGATACACTCTTTCACTTAATTTACAATATCTAACCAGAAAGGGTATGCGGTCTTCGTCACATTAGAAATTGCAATTTGGCCCACTTGTTTCAGGTGATCGAATAATTTTCGAATCGCTAAGCAGATTACTTTTAACGCTTCAGCCGTAACGACTGCGGCAGTTAAATTTTGCATTACTTAAATGTGTTTTACTACGCTTCAGCTTCACATATGTCAGATACCAATAAAGGTGGCAGATACTTTAATATTGTATGTACATACATTTATTGATGTAATGTTGTAAATTTGTAATGTGCTGCACTGCTGACGGTAGCTAACAAATTAAATTCCAGTTAATTCAATCAGCGAAATGGCAAACAAACAAAGTGAAGAGCCATTTTTGTGATTATTTGCACAAGCCACAAGGACATCAGTTGACTCGGACTTTCTTCATTTTTCTTTTATTTTGTGATAGCGCTTTATTAATAAAGCCACTGAGCTCTGGCCAATCGCAATCCCAATACTCGTAACAGTCTCAGCTCCCCAGTCAGTTGCAATCTTTTTTCATAAATTTATAACCAAAAGTCGTAACGAATGGCAGCCATTGCTTTCGGCTCTCGTCTCTCGTCTCTTGTCCTTAGTCCTTGTCGAAGTGGGCAGCCAGTTTGGCAAGTGTTTTATTACGTACATAAATTGCAATTAGTCCCATCGCCTGCCGGGATAAATGTGAGCCCAACAGACGCCAACACACCCGAGGACATGGGAACTCGAGACTCGGAACACGGGACACGCATGTGTGCGCCCAGGGGGGATTTAGTCTGGTCAATACACGGGTACGAGTATGACGAACTGCCTTCGCCTCGTTTGGTGGGTTAACAAAACATCAATTGGCTTATTAATGTTTGCACTGGTTACAAAGACAACAACAACACTGCACAGCACAGCATCAGCTTCGCTAGCGACTCCAACCTCGACTCATCGCAATTGGCAACGCGTGCGTCCAAGTGGCGCCACAAGCAGATGGCTGGCTTCTTGGTCTCAGTCTTCAAGGGAAAGTCACGCCTGTGTTTAATGGGAAATTATGGCTTTAATGCGCTGCCAAATGTCAAACGTCATTTTTATAATATATGTATACAAATCGCTTCGTTCTTCGCGTATTCTAATTGCCATTGGTCCAAAAAGGTTATTACCTCCACAAAGCCGCATGTTTAGCATAAAGAAATATTAAATGTTGCGCCGCATTTTAAGGATCCACCCCAAAAGAAAACTGTGCATACCTCAATTAACTTCTGATGTCGACAATTGACTGGCACATTGCGTGTTGGCCTTGTTCTCTATACAGTTACTAACTAATTAGGCTTTGTTTTATAGTCGAAAGCAGTTGTAAACCAAATGCCGATACTATAATAAATTATACAACTTGACTCATTTTTTAATTACTATATAATAAAAGTAGTTATTTTAGTACCTTTAAAGGTTTCAAAGCCCACCAGGAACTCCCCTCAAAAATGATGTTTAAGTTTGAATAAGCCTTAATGGTAATATGTTAAACCAATCTCACATTCAAATCGGTTTGGTTTCAACACCAATATAGGGTTACACCAAATCTAACAACTGCATGGTATATAGGCTGAAACCAAATTTGCATATCGTCATATCAAATTTTAAGTGAGAGCAGAATATCATGGCATCAAGTCTGGGTTTAATTTTCAAATAAATTGGAAACTAAAACAAATGCAAAGTGAAATAAAAATTCGGCATTTCAACAGAGTCGATGCATTTTCGATAAAATTAAACAAATATTAAAAGCTCGACTCTCACAGTAAAATGAAGAAATTCGGTATAGACTGTTATTCTATTATTTACACTTGCAACAATTGTTCTGTTCTTTTCCTTTTCGACTCGCATCTATCCTTCATCGTATTTAAAATAGGCAAACAATGCAGAATAAATTCAGCAGGACATACACAAGCTGAATCGCAATTTGATTGATTGACTGTATGTGTGTAGATGAGTTCGGGCATCCATTAAAGGGGCGCAAAAAGTATGCAACACTTTTGTTAGCCTCAACTTCCGCTGTCCATATATATATGTGTGTATTTGTTTATGTAGTGTGTGTGTGTCTGTGTGTGTGTCTGTGTGTGTGTCTGTGTTTGTGTATTGTGATTTCTTTCATGCCGAAGGCAAACGCAATGTAAAAACATTTAAGGTTTCAATTAAGCAAAATCCCAAATGTCCATAAAATAAAAAAAAACGCTGGAAAAGGAAAGGCAGCAACACAATGAACAGAAGAAATAAAAACTGAACTATGTTGGCCGGTGAAAAGAAAGCAAGGACCAAGCAGTCGTTGGATATATTTTGAGTAATCAATTTGGGTCTGCAAAATTATATATATATATATATATATATATATATCTTAAGACAGGGCGTCGGTCAAGCCTTTGGCTCTCACTTTAAGCTCCTTGGGGCAGTTGCCGCAGCTTTGAACCAAAGGGAAAAAAATTATTGAGCTTACGTGCAACATGACAAACGATGTCTGCTGAGATTTTTATATGAATATGTGTGAGTTGCTGTGTGTATGCGTGGTTGTGTGTGTGTGTGTGTGTGTGTGTGGGGCAACAGGCAAATCCTTCCATCAAATGTCAAAGTTTAGACTGTAACGTCCACTTGAGTTATATTGAGATTTATTGTTGTTTCAAATCGGAAAAACGAGGAGCTTAGAAAGGTTTCCTGTCTTAGCCTTAAGCACACGCATCATTAATTATGATCACCGGACAATTTTCGTAGTTTATTTGTTTTTCGATACTTCTGCAATTTATGTGGTAAGTTTTTGTAGGCGGCAGCTTGCCTTTCAATTTCAGTTGCAGTTTTTCTTTGTTTTTAAGTATTATTTTTGCAAGTGCATTCAAGAAATGCTTCGCGTTGGATGCTGCCTGGCTGCCAGCCAAGTATACCGACCCCCACACACCCCCCGGTGCAAGCTTTCTTCTACTCTCTCCACCCATTCTCTAAGAAATCAACAACTTACACTTTCATTCTTTCTTGCTCACCCGCTGCAACTGAGGCTGCAAGTTGTTTTGACACTTCTGGTACAACAAAAAAAATTACAGTAGGTCCGAAATGTAGGCTCATGGTGGCATTCCAATAATACATTTCTACAAAGGTGATTTGGAAACTTCCAAATTCTACAGTCTGTCCTGTTCTAGATAAATATTTGGAGGAATTGTCCTGGTATCGAAACAGACTTTAGTTTCAGGAACATCATTTGCTTTCAAGCTTTGTGCATGTGTTGAAATGGTCCACTGATTAAGGACCTGCACAACTTTCGCTGCTACTTACATATGTTCTCGGGCTGATCCATTTTCATTTCTTCTTTATGGAAGCTTGGGACATTTTCCCTTTTCGTGCTTTGGCTTTTTATCTTATCGATGTTTTGCGTTGGCCTTTGGCCTCGTCTTCTCGTTTTTGCAACGAATATTATTATTTTGCTATCCACTTTTGCTTAACCCAGTTCCAATTTGAGTTCCAGTCCCAGTCTTAGTCCCATTCTGCATTTTATTATCTGGATACGAAACGAAACTTTGCAATGTAAATTAAATGCCGATGTCGCCAAACTTTTTTGTCGTCCATGTGGCCAAAAGCAAGAAGAATAAAAAAAAATACATTACATGTTCAAAAGTATATAGAACATTTTTTATTGTTGCCGTGGAACCAACAACAAATAAATGTGGCTTAAACATGACAAGCCGCTGTGGCCCAGCGACTCGTTATCACCAAATATTTTTGCACACGAAATGAGCGAATAAATAAACAGCGGACCAAAATGTGAGCTCAATTCAGTGGGCCAAGTTGACCGAGGAGAGTGATGAGAGGAGCGGAGCGTGAAGTGCTGCCGGTCAGCAAATAACGTGGCCTACCTTATGGCACACGGCAAATAAGTGAGCGGCTTGGCATTTGGGCGTATCGTTGGCCGGGGTGGCTGACCGTTTATGGTCGTCACTTTTTTGGCCTCCTGTTTGACAAATAAAACGTGAAATGCCAGGGCGCAAAAAGAGAGTGACCAATAAAAGCTTAATTAACTGTTTATGGCCATGGCATGTTAACAGTTCCCAAAAACGAGGCAACAACACACACACACACACACACACCAGTCTGCATTCATTAATTTGCAGTTGAAGAGAGCTCGAGAATTGGAGCAGAGTGAAGTGGACTAAGGGATGTTGACTCCCCAGATTGATTGGGATAAATGCCAAGGGACTCAAACTGAGGCTGAAGTTGCGGACCAAAGGCACAAACAATAGCGCAAAACAAAGATCAACTAAAAACACTTGGCAAACAACTAAATTGAATGAAGAATGCAAACTGTGACATCCGACTAGAAAATACTCTGCACTCGGCGACATTCAAAATGTTCGTAAATATCTCCAAATCAAATTGATATTAGTTTATTGTCAAACCTTTTCTGTTAACAATACGACTTTTTATACTTTTTTAATTCCTATATTCTAAAAGTCCTAGAAAACACTAAAATCATTATAACTTTTCGGATTAATATTTTAAATCTTTTACACCTCTTGACCAAATTCGCTGTTTTTATTATATGCAATGTCGTCGGAACTCATCACTGAAAAGGAAACCATCAGTGTTTCCATCTCGGATGACAAAATAACTACGAGGGCCACACAGGACACTTACGGCATCGGGGATAGCATTGTGGAGAAGCTTCCAAGTCCCTGCAACTCACAGGAGAGTTTCTATGAAATATCTGAGGGTTCGTCTCATCCCTCTTGCTCATCGTTCAAAGCCATTTGCAGGGCATGGAAAAACCGTGCCGAACATGATTCCAGTTTGAACTTGCAAAACTGCAAGCGTGGAATAGATGCGAAGGTGAACGATTTGACAAGAAGACTCAGTACGACGGAAAATCCGAGTGAATCCAAGGAACTGGCTAAAAGCCTCTCCATGTACGTCATGATGGAGAGTCGTCCATTGCAGCTGACGGAGAGCAGCGAAGAGAACATTCCAAGTGCACCTCGCAAATATACACAGCGATTCTTTACGCCCAAAGAGATTCGTGAGGCATTTAAAATTTTCAAACTTTGTGACGAGAATAATGATAACTACATTGAAATCTCCGAAGTGAAGTTAGCTCTGGAGAAGCTGTCAGTGCCACAAACTCATCTGGCCGCCAAGGAACTAATTGCCGAAGCTGTCGGCGAGAATGTGTCCAAGTTGAACTTTTGTCAATTTCTACTCACCTATGCGGCGACTCTACAAAATCATGAGACAAACGACATTACCACGAACAGCTCTCAAACAGATGATATAATCCTGGAAGATCCCATTAATGTTTCTGAGGTGGGCGTGAGTGGAGCCCGGCTCTTCTTTGAGGCGAAGATTGCACAAAATTTGGAAAAGAATCCCGAGTTAACCAATTCAAATTCCAACGATAGATAGTTGCATTAATGTGGTTTAAAAACGCTAGTCAACTACAAATTTATATTGTTTCTATATTTTATACGCTTATACTCATATTGAAATAAAATTCTATTATTTTTGTGACTGTCGTAGCTGAAAAAATGTACATTCTACTGAAGCTTTGCTGACCTTGTATTAAGGCGAGTCGCATAAATCACGTTTCAATAAAAGAAAACCAAAATACTTAAGTGTCCAATCAAATGTAATTGCTGCACCGCCAACGCTATTTTCAGTTGCAAACAAAACAAAGCGCAAATTGTGTCCTCCCACCAAAAAAGGAAACTCCTTCCTACTTTTCGACCTGCCCCCTTTCATTTGACTTTCCCCTTAGATGGGGAGCTGCTAAAGCGAAATGTTTGCCACACACGCCAAGTGCCAATTGCCAACAGTCAGCTGCCAACAGGCAACTACCAACTGCCAACTACCACTATGTGCTGAACTTTTCCCGTTCTGGCCGGGTCGGACCGAGCAGGGCCGGAAGTTGCCTAGCCTGGAGCCAAAAATATTTTCGTGCAAATAATTTGCCAGCTTAACTACGTTAAGTATTAAGATATGTATTTTTATAGCCTATTTTAGCATACGAGATATCGTGGGTATATTACCTACAGTGTGTTCCCCGAGATGCTTTAATGCACAATACTTCAGAGACATTGTAAATATCAATAAAGTATACATAACATGGCTTTGAACGTCCGGTTTTTTCTAAAAACTCATCAAAACATGTAATTCATATTTTTTAAATTACTAAAACTTAACTGTGACTCTTACTTTTAGATTTATTATCATATATTCAAATCAAATCGCAGCCTACAGGGTATTCTTAACACTCTAAGTTTGTTTACCAAAGATTTTCTATTGGAGTGGAAATTGCTGGCTATACAATTATGTTGCCATTAAGCCAAACAGCGATGTGCTAATATTTATAACAGATTTGTTGCTCTTTTCCTCTCCCCCCTCTCTCCCTGTCACTCCCACTCTAGTCTCTGATAAATCCACGGCAAGTAATGTGGCACGCCATATACAAATTATAATGAAAAATGTGGCAGCTGTACAAAGCTGCGTATACGCAATTCGGCCCGACTTATGTAATAAAAATCCAACTAAAATCAAGCGAAAATAATGAGCATAAGCGTGAGCATACAGTGGAGGCGGCAACACGACCAAGGGGGCGTGGAAATAGTTTTCAAATTAAAATAAATGCCGCAGCTGAAACAACTTTTATGTGCCCACTGTAGCTACCGTTTCCTAAGGGCAAGGCGAGACGAGGCGAGGCGAGGCGACAAGGTGACGGAGTGGGAAAAAGGTTCAGTTATGGGGTTGACTGCTTTCGACTAGCTGACTTGGCCGCACTCAGCTAACCGAAATGCCATGAAAGTAAATTCACTAGAAAATTAATTATGAACGACGACGACAGCGACAATGAAGATGGGGATTCTAATGGGGATGAGGATGGGGAACTGTAACTGAAACCAATGCAGCGAGATAGCGAGGTTCTGTGCGTGGCCAAGACATACCTTTTAATAGCATTGCCATCAATTTCGCTCAATTGCGCACACAATCGCATCTAATCACGTTAAAACGACCCCAACTAGCAAGCGGCAATAACAACAATATCAACAAACAACAAGTACAACAATGACAGCAACAACTGTGGGGACAACTCTTCGGAGCTGGTGAGATGCTTCGACTAAATGTTTATGGTTATGATGCTACTGCGTGTGTGTGTGTGTGTGTGTGTGTGTAAATGGGTCACGTGTCAAATGTCATTGACATGGTTTGTCTTTGTCTTTAAGTATTTGCAAACACACACACACCCCCAATGACACACACATACAATGAGAGTGGCTTATGCCAAGAAGCGAACACTATGCGCCGAAAAGTATGCCACGGTTTTGGCTCATTTGCTGAGAAACTGACTGAGATTCAACGTCAGCTGAAACTCCAATGCAATTAGTGCTACAGGAAATTAAAGTTGAAAATGAAAATGAATTGCAGCTGGGAGAGAAAGAGTAGTGAAAACTCCATGTCAATTGAGGACAGCTTCAAGTTACTTATAAATAAAAGCAAGACTGAAAAACTTTATATTTAATGGAACACTCAATTCATGATTTAGCTAACAGCATTAAATTTAAACTGATGTTAAAACTCATATATATAAATAAGGCACTCGCCAATCTGTCTACATGTCCCAAATTCAATATCACTTTTGGTGCTATTCAACTAATAATAGTTGGAATAACTGTAGGGAACAACAAATGTCAATAGACACAGACAGGAACGTAACCTTGAAAGTGACCAACAAAAAGATGCGAATATACGCACATTTCCCAATGGCAAATACCCTTTTCACTAAGAGGTCCTTGTCACGGAGACATTGCAAAATAGAACTAAGAAAAGCACATTTTCATATGATATTCCCTGCCCAATCATAATTATGTGTCATCAAAGTGTGAGCTCTCCATTTGCATGGAAAACTCTTAACGTAGGTCAAGAAATGGTCATCTTACCAAAAAGTTTCAAACTGTCATTGGAATTAAGTTGTTGTATGCTTTAAGGCATGCGACAGACGGACACATGATAAGAAAATGGATGTCCGTCCTTCTGGCATGGGTATAATTAAAAACGTATCAATTGTGACTGTGAGTTGAAACTTTTGGTAGCCCAAAAATAATCCAATCAATTGTATAATGCATCATGCTAAAAGCGAACAACATTCACAAAAATCAATGTCCCGTATGATGACCTTTTGCGTCGGATGACCTTTGGTTTGTCTCTGACCTCACGAAATAAGCATCTGCAGAAAAATGATACTGCCACATTATTTGGACTGGCATTCTCATATTCACATTCAGTTTATCATTTATACATGATGTAAATTGTTTTTTCTTGTAGACATTATTTGACTATACAGTATTTTCTTTCAATATGAATAGCAGAAATGATAATCAGAGATTTTAAGAGTCTTAATAACTTCTCATTGACAATATAAAAATATATATTCCACAGATAAGAATTTATCAAAACAAAGTAGAATAAGATTTTCCATTTAATTACTCTTTAAGATACAATTATATGCGTACAAAAATAAAATAAGTTGCCGTTGGGCAATTTGAACAATGCTATATTCATGCATGAACAATAACAACTTACTTTTTTTTGTTGTCATGATAATATTTTGATATCATTCGTCGCGGTACAAGAGAGTAAAATTGCGGATATAAATTGAAAACAAACAAAGGCTGTTTTGGCGCTTTTTCATTTCAATTTATATTATTTTCATTGCTTTTTTTGCGTTTTGTATTTTCACAGCAGAGAAAAAGATGAAGCTTTTGCCCAGTTTCAACTGAAATAATGCAATACAATTCAGAAATACAAGTTCAAAGAGAAACGAAAATTGAAATAGTTAGTTGCAATTCTTGAAAAATTCTAGAAATAAATACGAGAACTTCTAAGTATTTTGAAGATTATTAAATTACAAAATTAGTCGATGTTAAAGAGATATTGTTTATATGTACTTAGTGTTATAAATATAGAATTTAAAAAAATATATATATATAATTATAAATAATTATAACATACTTCTATATGTCTTATGCTGATTTGAATTTGGAAAGGTGTGCAGTCCATTAAGCTATTGATTTATTTCTTGGTTTTAATCATAGTAAAATAATTTTACATACAAATTTGTAGAAATTTAAATAATATAAGTTATTCAAGATTAGGCAGAACAAACTGAGCTGATAGTTTGATATCTTTGTTCTTTTGGGGGCAATTCTCCATCATCTGCTTCGACAGGCAGCAGCAGTAAATGTCAATGGATTGACAAAAATAAGTAGAAAGAATATATAATAAAAATACGTTGCTTGAAAAACTCTTGTTCGAAACTTTGGCCTTTACACTTGGCTCCAGAGTTTTTACATCTGGCTGGCTGATGTTTTTCCCAAGTTTATTGGTAGTGTACGGATATGTATTTTTTTCTTAGCAACCAAGCAAATAACTAAAGTACGAAAACGAACAACAAGGGGAAAAACAGCTTTTAGATTCAATTTCCGCGTTCACAATTCGCTTGTTGCTGCTTTACATACATAGCTCGGCTCAGACACTGTGGTTTCCAGATTGTGTGTTGCGAGTGTTTCGGGTGATGCACTGTACTATCTATATCTATATATATACGAATGTCTGTATATTTTTAGTCACTTCACAGCTAGCATATTGGCTACATTTGCAGCTCCTATAGTAGGCGTAACTTTGCAGCTTGTTCGCCAAAGTTTTCCTTTCCTGTTTTTGCTTAAAGTAATTCGCGCGCATTATAAGATTTATGCACTTTATAGCAACTGGAACTGCAACTGCAACTGCAACAGCAACTGCACTTTTAACGACAGTGCAAAGAACGGTATCGTTAGCAGTTACTCTCAGTTGATATGTGGCAAGGATTAAGTGAGCCTTTCCCTGGCAGAGCCAAAAGAATCAGAAAACAACTAAGAAGATTTCCAAAATGTATTCAAAAGTTTTTTACAAGTATCGTTAAATGAATGCAGATCATGCAGTGAACACACGATTACCCTATATATATTTGGGATAATAAAATCAAAAAGTATCTAAATCAATCTTGAAACCAATCCCAATGGTTTAATTTCGAGCCTTGGTTTAATTAACAAAAAAGAATTAATTTTGAACAATATTTTTCCAAGCTTCCAAGACATTTTTAAGCATATACTATTAATTAATAAAACCATTTCTAAAATTAAATTGAATTTAACTTATATAATTATTTTGTTATTATTTGTTGAAAGAATCAAAGTCAACTACAATTAAATGAACGATTAGGGAATAAAGAAATTAATATTTCTATTATTTGTGTTATTTGTTTATGAACATAATCAATAACTTCAGTAGAGGTATTTCAGAAATATAATTCAACCGAAACCCACATAAAGTACAACAATTTTTGGTTTGAAAACCTTAAAACTAGAACTTCTGTTGATTACAGTAACTGTTAAATTATAAAGTTTATTTAATTATTTGTATAACCAAGTTATGGAATTAAGCTTAAAGCTCAGCTCAGCCGTCGTCACTGTACTCGGTGCAAACTTTAAAGCAATTATAACTCCATAATCGATTCAGTCGCTCCCTCAGCAAAGTTCTTAGCATCGATGGGAGATTACTTGGATATCCGTTTGCATATCATAACGAAATACTTGTAAACTCGTTAAATTCATTGCAGCGAAAAGTAAAATAAATTAAAGCAACTAAGAAGAATGTAAATTTCTCTGAGAATAATCGTAGTAGTTGAACCATCTCATCTGTGGTTGTTGTTTCCGAGTATCTTGCCAAACCAAATTGACTTGTGCAATAAGTCAAATGTTTGGTTGTCTCATTGAGGTTGTCAGTCTTTTTTGATGCAGCCAGATACGGACGAGTAGCTGCAAGGACACACAACACACAGACACACTGACAACTGAAATGAAATTAAGTGTAAAATTATCAAAGTTCACAGAGTTACCATAAAAGAAGTGAAATACAAGAAGATTGAAAGGGAGCGAATGAAGGAGAAGTAAATCTGAACGTTTAAAATCTATGCAACGTTCATTTTTCTTTTGTCAAAGGCCTTCCTTAGCTTGTGTTCCATGCCTGGAGTTGATGATGAAAAATTGAAAAAAAATGAGAGAGAAAAATGAAAGTCAACGTTGGAGGCGAAAGCGAATCAACTTAACTGACACGCTTAACCCTTCTGCCACGATGGCATTTACGTCACCAGCATCCCCATCCCTGTCCACATCACCATCGCCCTCGCTTTGATGATACCGAACGGCAACTTTCATAATGATAATAATTTTGTGCATGATTTATGAATGAACAAGTTTTATGGGTCCGTACACCATTGCTATAACTGCTTCTATAAACCTTATGCAAACGTTAATTTTTGCCGAGCAAAGAAACTGAAAAGAGTTGTATAGCAGGAGCTTCAAATGACCACGCCCACACTCCATTAACGCCCGCACTCGCCGAAGGCTTCTGCACACTACACAGAGAGAAACGGAAAGAGACAGAGTGGGGGGAGAGAGGGAGAAATAGAAAGAGAAGCGAAAGTTTTTCACTTTAATATTTATTTCAACTGTCGGACCATTTTGGAGCGTAGTAAATTTGCATCTTTCAACGTTCAAATACTCAGATGGGGGTCAGTGGAATAGCTTGGAAAACCTGGGACCCCTTGTGAAAATCATTTTCCTCTAAAATTGTGTGCGCAACAGAAGGAGTATTGGTGTTGGTGTTGGTGTGGGAGTTGGTCTCGGTGTTAGTGTTAGTGTTGAGCACGTGAGCTCATTTTAAATGCGCGCTAGTAAAACTTTGCTAGACTAAAAGCCGACTGAAACTTGGCCAGGCCAAGGCAGTTCATTGCCTACAAAAGAGTAAGAGAGTATTGCAAAAAGAAAAGAACGGCGCTGCAGCTTCGTTTCCTCCTTCGCGAAGAGCCATTAAATTGAAACCCCAAATGTATGCTATGCTATGCCACATTGTAGACGCTGCACAACAAGCCGTAAGTTGTGTGTGCCACAACAGAGCTTTGGCTTTCGCTTCTAGCCTGTTGGTCGCGTTCGGTTTTATGGCCAACGGGCAGCTTGGGCTGCCTGATAATATGAAATTAATGCCACGTTGCTTTCGTATAGTATGTTACCATCCCGACCAAGAGACTTATGAAGATTTACGAGCCATGCAATCGATGCCCAGTTGCCCTGTTGCCCTGTTGCATGACTGCAATTAGGGGCAACTAAAACATGAAATTACGCAAAGCATTACAACCATGGAGAGTTCACTACAGGGTCGAAACTCAGCGACTCTCAAAGGTGTGAATGTGTGCGTGTGTGTGTGTGGGTATGCTTTATTCAGAGTCATTATAAGAAACGCCTGCTTTTATGCCATATTTTTCTTTGAATCCCTCAACAAGGTCGCCCCACGACCTCTCAGTCAAACTCACCAAAATTGAAGGAGCTTCCAAAACGAAATTTAGCCTTTAACTCGCAACAATTTCGTCAAGTTTGCCATTAATTACAGTTCAGCTAAAAATTAACAATTTTAACAATTTTATTTACAAAATTAATGTATAGTTAAATTTGAGTTTAGAAGTATGTTTGAAATTTGAAACCGAACCAAATTGTGACGAAATTGATTCCAGAAGCAACATGCAGTTCAAATATATATGTGTTTTCGGCTGCTTATTATTTGTATTAGTACAAGCACACACTGCAGCACACACACACGCACACACACTTGAACTCGTTGCCGTGTGGAGCATGTACATAAGCAAATTTTCAAATGAATTCCCCAAATGCGACAAGGACATTTGCTTTGAAATTCTAAAACCAAAACACGCAAACAAATAGGAGTGAGAGGTGGTGTGCGTGGAAGTGTGGAGGTGTGTGGGTGGTAGGCAACATTTTGTTGGCACTGTAATACAAAAGCCGAGCTTGTTGGGACAACACACACACACACATACACGCATGCATTTGTGAAATTCTGCTGCTTTTGCGGGTAAAAGCGACGAGTTCTCAACAAATGTTTGTTGCAGTTTATTTGCGCATGTAATTGAGGTCGTAAGCAACAGCCAGCAGATGAATAGACAGACACACAGATTGACAGAGAGACAGACAGTATGTCAGACATATAGGCAGTTGACACAACATGAGGTTCTGGCTATTGATCTGGAGGTTGTGGCTCTATCTATTTCTCTGTTTTCGTGTCATCATCTGTAACTCCCTCTCACTCCCTCTCACTCTCTTTCTCTCTCTTTTCATATCTGTAACCGCAAATGTTCCTAAGTGCGTACCATTGTAATTTGAATAGGAAGTGTCATGTGTCGCTGAGAACTTGGCACAAATCATTGGGTATCATTTTGTGTACTGTAAACTGCACAATGACCCAACAAGGCAAATCATCATAAATAACCACAATTCACCTGGCAGTGGCAGATGGGTCATGGCCAAGCAAATGACAAATGTGGGCAAATTAATTAAACTTTGACATTCAATTAATTACTGCATTGCATCTAAATTCAGCTAACTGAACAAAAAGAACGATAAAACAAATTAATTTTGCCAAAATTCATGTCACAAACTTTTCACCCTTTATCGATGGATTTTGAAACCACGAGTTATTTACAAATAAATAACAATTCTATGTTCAGAAAAATGTTTAATAAAAATACTGTACATAAATTGAAATTATATTTATTAATTTACATAAACCTTACACAATAAATTGTATACAAAACCAAAAATAAAATTGTCAATTAAATTAAGGCTATAACTAATGCACTATCATTTGTCAACTTAAGGAGAATTCACTGTAACATTCATGCCACAGAGACGCATTTGATGTAATTTATTTTGGTCGCATGTAGTTTTAATTGAATATTGAATTGCATATTCCATGACTTGTAACGTTTTTTATGCCTTTCATTTAATTAGACAACGGAAATGAGCAATTTAATTAATTTGCAGCATATGAGATACACATTCAAACATATATGTACATACGATGGCATTATAATTTGATGCATTGACAAAATAAACGTTGGCTGCAACTAGTAAATATGTTCATTTAATATTATTTTTTAAAAGTTGCTTATTAAAATTATAATTGCTTCTCTAATGATTTGTACAGAAATGAAAACTTTAATAAATCTACAATATATAAATGCAATGGGGACGTGTGTGGAAACTAAAGTAAATTTTATTAAATAATTATTTAAATTTAAAAACCCCAAAGTTAGTTATTTGAATTATGTGTATTGATAACTTTTATTTACTTGAATTAATTTAAACTGAAATACACATATAGGGGAATTCCCCATTTAAAGCTGGTCAAAAAGGTTCAACGTGTACTTTGCCAAGTTGGTAATTTCCTTCTTATTATTTTGGCTTTTTCCCACAACTCCATTTTCTATTTTATCGCAGAACATAATCTCTTAGACTGTCGTTCAGTTTATCTAACATTTTATGGCCCAATCGAGACTGGAGGTACTGATAGCTATCACACCTGGCGACGTCTACGTCTATAGTTAATCACTTGCAACACGCGAGCGTTGCAAGACTATTTCCTTGGCATACCGTTAGGCGTTGCAGGAGAAGCTAGGCAAATATACTCACATTAAGTATGTGTGCACAAAAATCAATTATTGCAACACTTGATGTACACAATTATTTGATTTTAATGAAAAGAATATGTTTATTAAATCCTAAGTTGACAGCCAACAGACAACGCACATTCTCAATCCAAAAATATAAATTAAAATTATATATTAATAAAAATTACAATAAAATTCTTTGCATTTAATTTTTACACGCAATTTTAATTTAATTTACGACTGCAAAATAAAAATATCCACTTTTTTAAGCACTGGTTTTTATCTGAGCTTGTTTTTTTGTAGTGTAGTTTACTAGCACTGTCGAACACATTCAAGAGCGTGAGAGGTCACCAAAGTCCACTTAATTGTTGCGTGTTCAAGTCATATATGATGGCGATGGCGTGAGAGTGATACATGATATGGAACTACAGTGAAACACCTCATATACACCAATGTTACTGACCTGCAAATCTCCTCCACTTCGCCAAGCTACTTAACACAAGTTGCCAAATAGCAAAAACAAAAAAAAACAGATTCCCAATCAGTATGATATGATTTTAAAAGAGTTGAATGCACTTTCAATTTATATTCAAATGAAATATTAAATTTATGGGATTTTCTAAGACATTATGCAAAATGGTAAAATCTATTTTCGGAATTATAAATCGAATGCATGTGTCTTCTTCTATTTACCTCTCCCTTTATCTTTCTCTCTCTCTCACTGGCCAGGGCTTTCGCTTCTTTTCTTGGCGTCTGCTTTCTTCAGCTGAGACGTTGCACATGAAGCGCATGAATTTAAAGAAATTTATCGCACACTTTTTGGCGCACGCTTTCTTTTGTGGTCTGAACTGACGCCCGTAACAGATACTGGCAATAGACTATTCTAAGTGTAGTTTAATTAAAGTCGAACCGGCATTGTTATGCCATACACGACATCGACTGTGACGATGTCAACGCTGTCCTTGATTTATGTTAGTTGCGCGCGCGCGCGTTTTGCACGCTGGCAAAGACGCGCCAAAACCGCGTGATAATCAAATGTCATTTTTGGCATGCCAGTAGAGAGGTGGACGGGGTGGTGAGGTTGGGGTGGTGAGGTCGAGGGGCGAGTGAAGTTGAGCGAAGCGAAGTGAAGCCAAGTCAAGCGCCCATTGGTGGCGTCACATAATATACGCGACAAGTGCTTAATTTATTTTGCATTAAAGCCTCATTTATCTTGCCTTATCGCTTGTGCAACAACATTGAAGATTTACTTGGCCCGCCGCAAGAGCCAAAACTGGCAGCAGCAAAAAAAAATTAGGATAGACACACACACAGGCATGCCACAAAACACTGTCAAGTATTTGTGTGCGTGTGTGTGTTCCGCTCCACGACACGCCCCTAATTTATGTGCCTTCAGTTGCAAGCGGCCGTCGGTTACGCCTTCTTTTTTATTTTCTTTTTATTGTGGTTGCTGTCTGAGTTGCCCCTCATGTGAATGTTGCATGTCTTTTCCTGTTGTTGATGTTGTTGTGGTGTTGCCGTGTCAATGTCCTGTGCCCGTTTCATCGTGTGTGGCCTTTATTAATTGCAACGCCTCAACCAAAATTGTTTGCCATTTTCGTTTTGTGAACGTTTTTTCCCTATTTTCTTTGGTTTATAGAAGAGTTTTTCGAACTGACCGCCGACCAGCGTTAAAAAAGGGCCAACGCCTGCGGTTAGGCTTTAAATTGTTGCCAATTTTTTCCCTACATTTTTTAGGTACTCTGCTGTTTTTTATTGTTGCACATACATTATTGAATTAGGAACCATTTGGCATAAGGGAGAAAAATAATTTAAATTTACCCCACAGGAGTTAAAGGAAACTTAAATATTGCTTTAAAGTAAGCCAAAGAATTTACTTTGAATGGGGTAAAGGCCTCTAATTTAATCTTGAATAATGTTTTTAGATGGCTTTATTTCAACGATACTTTAAGATACATGTGCAATTCCTACAATACCTAAATCTGACTTTAATAGTATAATTTTCACATTTATCCGCTCATTTTGTGTTTAAAGTTCTACATAATGTTCGAAATATTTTGTAAACCATTGCCAAATTGGATTTGCACCTTTCGAAATTCGTTGAGGCATTCCGATTAATTTTTAACAGCACTTTTGGCAGTAAAAATATTAATAGCCAGCAGCAATATAAACTTAATCATAAATCAGAAATAAATAATTATTTTTAATACTGCGCCTGGTCATGTTTACCCGCCCAACCAGGTGAAGTTCATTTTGCCAGAAAATAAAAAATGAATTATTTACAAGAACGATGCGAGCAAGAACAGTTACCACATGTGCCACATATGTTGTACTGTGTACACTATACACACTCTCTGCACACCTCTGAAAGAGCGCAGAGCTTTCAGTGCTGTTGTATCCTTGCCTAGAAGGAGTTCCAGATTCCCTGCAAGTTTCAGGACAAGTTTGCCATGCCATATGGCCAGCATTTGAATTTCACATTCACATCTGATTTATGGGAATGCATAAAAAGCGAAATGGAAATGGTACGAAAATTATAAAATAGAAACAGACAATATACTAATGCGGTTTGTGTGTGATCGCCAGTGCAGATACTCTGTAAAACCACTCACTATTAAATATCTACAGTCACAAATAAGTAAGAATTTGCCGATGCTTAAGAATTTGTGCACTTTTTCGACTCAAAGTGTGTAGAGAAGAGTGTAATAGTCAAAGAGATATCCATAATTTTGTGTACTAATTACCGCCTTTAACTCTTTTCATTTATGCAAATGCTGAAAATAAAAAACGTTTAGAGAGTAGTTCTAATTAATATTATATATATGTACTAAAATACAAATACTTACAACTTAGGTATACCCATCTGGCTTGCCTTTTAACTACAGAGCATACAATAATAACAGGTATACAAAATATATGCACTAACAAGTTAATTGCCATTTCCACTATTACCTTCGCTCTGGGCAATTAATTTTAGATGCTTTCCCTCGTTGCGTGTTGTTTTGCTTCGAGTTAAGTTGAGTTGAGTTGAAATTAGAAAGGATTCCATCGTTATGATTCAACTCAGTTTTACTCCTGCAAAAACTGTTTGACTTTAGTTCGGTTTTTTGCCTTGTTTGCAAGGATGTTCCGCCATTGTTGCTCTTGTTGCTCTTGTTGCTTTAGACAGTCTAACACATGACGCGCTTCGACTGGATTTTACTGGGTCACTGTAATAATTTGCACAACAACGAAACAAATGTTGGCGATGGCGATGGCAAAACGTGCACACGGTAAAGTGAAAGTGCAAAGAACAACAACAAAACATATAACATACACAGGCAATAACAATAGAAAGAGGAGAAGACGAGAGAGAGAGAGAAAAGCTGGCAACTGGCAATCGACAGGCAACTTTTTTTGTGGTTCGTTTCTTTTGCTAAACGGAAATCGATTGAATCGAGCTAACTGGACTTGCACTCCAGTTGCGAATGTGATTGCGATTGTCTGCGTGTTCCAGCAACACAAAACTCCACTCTTTAGTTTTATTATAAAACTTTTCTATACAATATACAGAAGTGAATACAATTTGATTATGATAAAACAAAGTTTGTGTAAGCAACAATCTTGACAATCGAATATGAACTATTCGGAAAGTTATCAAAATTGAGTAGAAAGCGATTTTGAAAACTTTACACCGATTGTTGTACTTCACGGAATAATAAAGTTTGCGATTTGCAGTTGATTTCGTTCTTTAACATGCTATATAGTAAACAGTAAACATCTACAGTCATGGCGAAAGTGATGTTATTTTTATGCATTAACATTTAACCAGGCAACAAAGTGTGGAGCTAAACTTTGCTGGTTAGTGGCGACCGTTGACCACTGCAGTTGTTGTTGTTCTCCTTGTTGTTGTTGCTGTTGTTGAGCATAACACGCGTAATAACATGACAAGCAACAGTTTTCGATGCGAGGCATTAAAATGAACTGCAGGCACAGTAAAAACTCTGATACAGCAACAGGCAGCACACCACTATACAACATAAATGAAAACTAATTTCGAGTTTTTCAATCTGGGTTAAAAGGGTTTTTTCCTCCCCGCAGCTTCAAGTGTGGGCGCTTCTCCTATAACTGCTGATGTTTTCTGCCTTTTGCAATTTTAATCAGGCAAACGCTTTGAGCAGTTACGAGTAAACAGCAGCAGGAGCAGCAGCAGCAGCCATAAGAGCAATCTGTGGGCAAGTGAGTGGCCCTTTCGATACCCTGTAAATCGCAGATATAAAGGGAAGGCTTGTAAAATGCATGTGAGTGAAAGTAAAAATAATCTGTATTTCTATAATGTTTAAATTTATTTGACCCTCAATAGCAATTATTTGCAGGGTAACCTTTAGTTCTTACCAACCCGTTTGCAGTTGGTATCAGCCATCAAGCATTTAAATACCAGTTTTTAATCACAGCGCTTCTTCTGGAGCAAATGCTAACTCTCAATTCGCTCAGTCAATGACTCGACTCGAGTCTCTGTAACTCTTAGCTGCAAGTACTCGTACTTGTAACTGTAAGTGTAGTAACTGTTACTGCATCTGTCTGTGTCTGTGTGTATGTGTATTTGTTTCCTATTAACTAAATCAACCGTATTCAAGCGGCTGTCGTTACCTCATTCTTGTTGGTCCTTTCCAACTCCCATTGCCATGAAATCGGCTTACTCTTACGGCTTTTATTGCCGCTCGGTGGCGCCTCACTCCTATGCGCATCCCAGACGTTGCATGGAGTGTTGACTGCTTGAGTGGATTGTTGGATAGTGGGTGCAACCTACAGATAGGTAGACGACCAGGTAGATACTTTCCACTTGCATGTCAATGATCATCTTCTCTTGCTCCTTGTCCTGTAGATACCTTTGTAATCAGCAATCGAGAAAGCTGTTAGCCAACCAGGGATACATCTGCACACATTGCCTATTCATCTGCCTCAGTAGAGCTCAGGGAGTTGCCTCCTGATCAAGGATACACGGATACATCAAATATTTAAAATGTAGCACATGGTGAGAAAATGTCATTTATTAATTAAAATTCAACACATAAAACTAAGTTGTATAATTTTCAAAATTAACAAAAATATGTAAATCTATTTTTTCACACTATTCTATTATTCACTATTAAATGCATCTTTGGACTTGAAATGAAAAAGAAATGAATATTTCTTTGTTACAATAAAATTATAAATATAAAGAAAATTATAAAATTATATTCGTTATCGAAACTATAAAAAAGATATCAGTATCGACTTGCTTCTTCGGTTTTAAGTAATTGATACACTTTTTTTTTGTTATTATGCAATTTCTGCCAGAATCCACGACTTGTAATTAATTACAGATATCACAAAATGTCTGTTAAAAGTAAGTAATATTGCATGCCAATATTTATTATGGAATGCAAACAATAATGCATTAATTCTTATTTATTTTCTCCAAAGCAATTATTCAAAAATGAATTGGTTAATAATTTGGCAAGCAAGGAAAAGTGCAAATTTATGTTCCATTCGCAACTGGCAGAGGTAAATGTTGCAGCCCTGCCGCGTTGCAGCAACCATTTGCTACCAGATACTTTTGCAATCAGCGGCAATTGTAACTGCAACAGCAACACCAACAGCAGCAAATGCTCAGGCACATAAAAAGGCTGAGACTGAGCCGCAGAAGCTGCAACGGCAGCGACTGCAAGTGCCACAGAGGCAGCTTTTCAGTTAATTTTGTTGTTGTTGCTTTAGTCGATACCTCAACTGAACTGAACTCAGCTCAGTTACAACTTCGACTGGTGGTTGCCTATCAGCGGCAACTACTGACTCCATGCATGATGCATGTGGCACAGCAACTGCAACGGCAACGGCAACTGCAACGGCAACGTCGACAACAGGCCCAGTTTTCAGACTCCGACATTTGTATGGACGCTTCGTTTTGTTTGTTTGCCTCAACTGCAGCGTCAGGCTCAGACTGGGCCTCAGTTGGTGCCTCAGTTGCTGTCAGTTTGTTGTTTGCATTGTTTGTTCATGCACCCAATCGGTGGGTGGGGTGTTTTACGGTGTGTGGGGGCATTGTGCCGACTGTTTGCTTTTTAAAGTTGCAATCATTCTACACATTACACCATGGCAAACATGACCCATATTTTCGGCAGGCCTCTTACCAACTGTCTTTCAGTTAACTCCTCTCCTCTCCTCTCCTCCCTCTTATCGTGCCTCCTTTTGCCGGTCTCTGTTAGGTGTTGCCATGGCTTGGCTTAAAAATTAATTTGTCTAGCAGTTTTTTCATTAATTGTAAAATAGGCACTCGTCAGAGTGCAGTGAGCAGAAACTAGTCATTCCGACAATGTCTTTTCAATATTTGATGCATTGTTTTGCATCTCACCAACTTTGTTTTTCACATTTCCCGCAGAAACCAACAACAGCAATTATAACCACTGGAATCAGAGCAAAAACCAAACTCAGTCCAGTGATTTTCATTGCCAAAAATATATGTACTTAGACACGTTTAATATTCCGTCAACAGTGGCTACAATATGCACACAACAAATCTGGCGGTGCGACTATGAGTTATCCTATAAAAATGAAATGTAAAAATTGGTTATTAAAAATTCGTTTGCAACTAAATTGTCCTTTATTCAAATGTATATTCGATTCTATATTTTGACAAAATTATTAATTTTCTAGACTTTCATATTTAGTTTCTATATTTTTTTTATTTTATTTCAGTATTTTCGTATTTATATACTTAGTTTCTATATATTTATATTTATATATTTTATTTATATATATTTATATGGATTAAAACGTTCTTATATTTAATTTATTTTATATTCTTCTTATCAGCGAGCATTCTCCTTGACCACCTTATTACAGGGTATTCAAAAATATATTTATTTATCCGAACATGAGCGTTCATTGTGCTCAGTTTGTCTGCAGTTTTTTCTCACTTCCCTTTCAGTTTTTGGCAACCATTCTTCATGGCTCTCTGCCTGCATTTCCTTTTGCTGCATTTTTTATTATTTATTATTATTGTTGTTTTTGTAGTTGTTGTTGAATCTGTTATTTTTGCTGCAATTGTTGTTGTTGTGGCTGCCACTGCTGTCGACGGCTGAGCACAATTTATATATGGTACATATGCGATTTACTAGACACTTGCATTGCCCCCCATCCTTTCACCGACCTTGTCATCGCCTTCCATCAACTGTGAGCTTTATAGCCAGTGCGTGTCCGTGTGAATGTGAGTGTGTTTGATCGCCTTAGTGGCACTTTTATGTAGATTTAAGTTAGTGGCGAGCACTCGAAGTTGATTGGACAACTATTGGCTTACAAAATTAGAGCAGGACACATAAAAATCACCGAAACGCGCAAAGCGGAAACGCAGACATAAAAGTCGAGGCAGGAAACGACGAATGGGAAATGGCCTCTCAGTTAAACCGGATGTCTATATACACATATATGGTAGATGAACATAAGTGAGTGTGACTCAATTGTTAGAAGGCTGCTACAATATAAACACTTTGTGGCCACTCTGCAGCTCTGCGTGTCTCGAGTGGCAGCTTCACAGCCACAAATGCAACCAGCCAACTTTGTGCTCGAGTGGCAAATCCAACTAGTCGATACCCGTATCATGTTTTAAGTAGATACACCTAAAGTTTGCCAATCAAATTACCCATAACAGCAACAAATTTACATTATAAAAAATATAATCTGATTATTATTTCCTAGAATTTGATATCTTTCTAATGTACTAAAAATGCCAACAATTTCCAATTAACTATGTTTTAAGCCTCTTCCATTACTTCAATGCAAATTGACTGTCACTTCCAACCTTAACAACAGTTACAATTTTGATTGCAGACACAAATATTTGACTGAAAATCGGAATAACTGTTTTTAATAGAATTGTATATAATCTTGCCTTGAACTTTACTCACTGCATTTGACACAATTCTTTGCAATTTTTTAGTTCGATACTTACGCTCTTTAACCAACTCAAATGCACTATTTTTGCAAGGAATAAGTTTTAAGTAAATTTGAAATTTCAACAGAAAGAAAGAAGTACAAGTAATAACAGCAACTGACAGTTCAATTTAATTACAAATTGCATCCATGCAAAGCACACAGAAAAATGAAATAATACCAAATGGTTGCAGTTAAAAACCACAACAAAAGCTACAATAACAAAACCAATAACAATAATTGTAGTACAGGTTGAAATATGCATAAGGCATTGAAACTGGGCATTAAGGAACTGGGCTAATAAACCACAAAGCGCCATGAACTCAGAACGTTGGCCAACTGAGGCATGTGGCATGCCACGCCATATAAAGCAAACAACGGCAACAACAGCAACAACAACAGCCACAACCGAAATGCCAGTGAATTTTCCAGGAAAAATTTGCTTAATAAAAAGCCACAGCAGCTCCGCAATCATAAAATGCGATAATAGAAATTGAAATAATTTGCCCACTTTGGCGGCAGCCAATGGAAAAAAAAAGAGAGAAAATAAATATATTCAGGCATGCTTGAAAGTCTGCTTTGCAAAAAAATACAACGCTCTCTCTCTCTCTCCCTCTCCCTCTCCCTCTCTCTCTCTCTCTCTCTCTCTCTCTCTCTCTCTCTCTCTCTCTCTCTCTGTCACTGTCTCTCGCTGTTTCTCTCTCTTTGGGCAGAGCTGTGCCGCCACATAAATCAGAAATGTACTGCAAAGTTGACAGCGTCAATGCCTGGGAAGTAGACGTATAAGTTCTATGCAACCGAAGGACTTGCCAACTCTTAACCTTAACACACAACAGCCACGCAAGCTGAAAAGTATGCTACGGAGTTTGTAAATATACCAGCACACACACACACACGCACACACACACACACACTTGTGCACGGCAAGTTAGTATAATAATAGCAAACAACAAAGAATGTTGCCTACTTGCAGGCGCACGAAGCGAGCAGCAAAACTTTTTGCACACTGACAGAAATAGAGAGAGGGAGAGAGAGAGAGAGGCAGCCCCTCCTTCCCCTCCCCGTCGCCTATCGTCTCGTTTTACGTTAGGCAACCTTTCGCTGATTATTTTCACAAAGCAGCTAATGTTAAATTTACTGAAAACGTTTGTTTCAAGTGCTTTATTATTATTTTCATTGTGCCGTTGCCGTTGCTTTTTATGGCAACGTTGCTTATTTTTCCTCTTTTGCATTTTTCACACAAAAGTCCAGACAGCAACTAGAAAGGGAAAATGGGAGAGTAAAAAAAATAATAAATATTATGAGGCACTTGAATAATGTGAACAGCATGAGCGACAAGTTGCCGCTGCTTTGTGGCCCAATTGAATTGTAGAATTGATGGGACGTGTTTTCAAATGGGCGATTATGCGACAACTGCAACAGACGGCAAATCCAGTAGGCAAAGGATGAGTTGCAAGTCCAAGTTGCTGGACAACAACCTGCTGCTAACCAGGTAGTTGCTCTGCTTCAGCACAAAGCGTTGTAAATCATCTTGAATGGCAAGCAAAACCAAAGTAAAACACCAGAGACTGAGGGCGGAGTGTGTAGAGTGTGGAGTGTGGCATGAACACGGCGCATACTGTTTATTTTTCATCTAGCGTTTGTAGAACTGGGAATAGACTGATGGAGAAGATGTGGGGGCCAGTCACCAGGTTCACCTTTCAACCATGACGGACACTTGTGCAAACACAAAAGAAACGAGAGACCAGCGATCCAGCAAACCAACCAAAGTTCACAGTCTGTCGTTGCCGTTGCCGTTGCAGTTGCAGTTGCAAGTCTCGGGCAAGAAAACATTTACATGCATAGACATGCAACCGCCGGCAGTTTTCAGAAGTCGGGGGCAGAGCTGCGGCTGAGGAAATGGGGAAATAAAGGAATGCGGTATGTAAAATGTGAAATGTAAAGCATTGAGGTGGCAATGCAAGCAACGGAATGGTGGCAAGAGAGTAAGCAATCCAGGGAATACCTACCACAATCATCCTGCCACCCACGCTGCTCAAGGCGGGAGTTGGGAGGCGGGTCGAGGGAGAAAATCAACGCGAATCGCGCACAATTACGAAGTGGAACAGCCGCTGGGGGACCACAAATGGCCGGCACACAAAACACATCAGACGACAAGTGGATGTTGCAAGCACGGCACGTTGCAACGCATTGGGGCATTGGGTGTGCAATTCATTTGTATTTTATGCGATTTATGTTCGCTTGCTTTGCAGTTTGCAGTTGTCATTTTTATTGGCGTATTAAAACTGAATGCGCCACAAGCCAAACAGAGACAAAGTGAGAGAGAGAGAGAGACAAAGTGAGAGAGAGAGAGTTGTGACGGATACTTAACTGAGGTCAACATCAGCTGGCTACAAAATGTTGCAAATTTCAAAGCATCCTGCGACATCTTTGTTATGGCCTAACTAAAGCCATAAAATTGACATAGAAACAACTCAACACGACCATTAAAAGTAACTACAAATTAATGAGCATCCGTTACGTTTGGATAAACAATCGATTGTGAATAACGTTTGTTAAGACCCAGCGGACATCCTGTTGCAAGTAAACACCGCAACACTGTCAACATTGCTTACAAAATTCTCAAAAAATGTTAATTTTTGATCGGAACAAATTTACTCGACTCAAGCATTTTTAATTTATTTTTTATATTTACTGAGACTTAAATTCTACACAAAGCCAACTTAAGTTTTATTTAAAATTTAACAACTTTCTTCACAAATCAAATACTAGTTTTAAAATTTAGTATTTTTTACAGAGACCCCAAACAAATTTCGACCTATGCTTTTTGAACAGATAACTCTATGCTGTCTTCAATCATTTCAATGCTACTTTTAAGTTGGCCCCTACACTCGACTTGGTCCAATTACCAATGAGCCCCGAGGCTCCTTTAGTTTTCTGATTGCCCGTGATAAATGTACGTTGCAAGTTCAAGTGCTTACGATTTGAACCAAGCAGCTAACATTTCCACAAGTTTCCTCAACTCTTCAGTTCTCAAGAGAAAAAAATCCTGAAAGACGCCAAACAAAGTGCCAGGCTACTGAACCACTACGAGTATCAGAGAACCATTAGGAACTTGTTTAAGGGGCTAAAGAAATGAAAATTGTATGAAATGGTTTACGACAAGAACTTTATCAGAGCGGTAAAAGGAAGTGGTATATACAGACGGCCGCCATGTTGAATGGTCTTGTCCGAATGCTAACAAAATATTATTAAAATTGTGTAAAAAATCGAGCAGTCAAAAGATGACGATGATGTGCAGCTTGGGGCATATTGATAGTCAGAAGTTTTGAGCTCAAGTTAGTTAGAAAATTCTTAGTCCAACTTACACTCTGTGTTTCTTTCTCTCTTTCTCTCTCTCTCTCTCTATATCTAGGTCTGTCTTTTGCCGACCTTTTCCAGTTTGGAAATCCACTTTGCACTCTTGGCATTAATTGGCAGCAGGAGGTCAGCAAAGTATCATCAGCATCCACATTAAAGACACAAGTGTTGGTAGCCCTCAAAAGTATGATACTCAAAAATTATTTGTTTAGGCAAGCAATTAAAATGGCCGCCACAATACCACAATACCTAATGTCTGTGTGTGTGTATGTGTGTGTGTGTGTGTGCATCTTCTGTGGGCGTAAGTATTAAAACTTGACTTTTCGCCAAGCCAAAGGCAATGATTGTTAAATTGCTAGCAAATTGGATTCTGCAAAATGACGCAAGCAGCTGCACAGGTTATGCCACCGTTCTCCACAGGTCACTCTCCGCCTCTCTCTCTATCTCTCTCTCTCTCTCTCTAACTATGTGGCAGCCGTGGCACCGATAATGGGGCACTGGCTACAAAATAGGCGTAAAATGAAACTTTTAAGTACTTTATGGCCAACACTATAAAACTGCCAAAACAGCTGCCATGTGGCGGCAACATCAACTTTTTGCCCAGCCTGCAACTAGAACAACAATCATAATAACAACAACAGCTACTACATCAATATAAGAGTGAGAGAGAGGGAAAGCAATATATGGCGAGTTAGACATGGGGAGAGAGGGAGAGCGAGAGAGCAGCTGTAATGTATGCAATGGCCAAAAGCCAACATAAAGTTTCAGAGCAATGAAGCAACTTTGGCAAACATTCTGAATATCACACCGGTTGTAAAATGATTATAAAATATAATGTAAGCAGGGTATGAAGCTATTTGTAGTTGTAACACAACACAGCTAACAAGCGAGGGTGGATTATGTAATTACTTGAACAAAGTAGAAAGCATAAAGCCAAAGCAAATAATAGTTAAAAATTTGATGTTACAATTGTGCATCAACAGTTAATAAGACGATGACTTTGTTTGCCTCTTGTATTGCAACGTTCTTCAAGAAAACAGTTGGAAAAGCCCTCGCTTTATGACATACAGCATCTTTGCATAAGTATTAAGTGATTTAATATTTTTTCAAATTGGATTTCTGCTTTTTAAATGAACCATTTCTTAACTCAGCTGAAAGCCTTTGAGGTGACTTTATGGATATGGTTTTCTATATTGTACATCTTTTAGGAAGTCCACAATTAATTGTTAAAACGTTGATAAAGTAACGCGTACATACATAGTTGTCTTAGACATATTAAACTTATAATTTATCTATTTACGTAATATATTTAAAATAATATAATTAATAAAGGGTTCCTTCCGTTAATGAAAGCTACTTTATTAAACAATACTGTTTAGGCAGCCCTCGCTTTACATCCTAAGGATCTACATTAGCTCACCAAATGATACAAAATCTATTTAAATTTTAAGAAGAAATTGGTTTCAAATGTCGTCAACAGTTTGCAACTATGCGGCCAAAAAGTATGCAACGCTTTTGCTCTGACATTCATAGGAAATTGTGTGTACAATTGTGTGTGTGTGTGTATCTTAGTGAGCAAAAGGATGTGGATGGCATTGCGTACACGTGCGTCTTGCTTATGTGTGCAATTTACACAGAATACACGACTGGAAGCTGTAAAATGTTTTGCGTGCTTTTAGGCGCCAGCAAAGATCAAAGCCTGTCAGGCTTGTCTCCCTCTCTCTCTCCCTTGTTCTTCGCTTTCCCTCTCTGTCTGCCTTTCCATTTGTATGTGTTGTCAGAGTGTGGCAGTGTCGACTGACAATAAAATGACAGCGCAATAACAGAATGGCAGCAACATGAGCCTGGTCCAGTTGACAATTGAAGTTTTTTTGCTTGGCACTCGCATTACACGCGGCGTATGCGCAATTTGAGAGACAGGAGACAAGAGTCGATGGCCAAATGTCGCCAGTCAACAGCTGGGCCAGCTGACAAATTGCAAAAGCAATAAAAGTCGTCAAGGCCTCGTACCCCACCGTCCTATAAACGGAGCTCTGTCTCACAACAATTTATGCCACAATGCAGAAGTAACTTTACAGATCCCCCAAAAAAATATATATTGAAATGGGCTTGAAAATGGCAATTTACGCACTGTTAGGGATAGGCCAAATATGCTGCAGGCAAGGCTGCCACACGCCGGACGAGTCCCTTTTTTTCTCTCCTAATACCTCTTCCCGGCCCAACCCTTCCAGGCACATCGTTGCGCACACACAGTATAGTATCTTTTACTGATTGTCGATTTGATTACGTCAGTGGTCAGTGTCCCCTGGCGTGGAAGTTGAAATTTCCTCAGTATCCTGGCGCTGCCTTTGGCGAGTATTCCTAGTTCTTGGCCAAATTATGCCAAGTATTTGCTTATTACTTTTTCTGCCTCTACTTTTCGTTCACCATATAAATAAATTGGCATGTGTTATTCGAAAAAGGTTTGGCAAATGCAAAAATGCCTTTGCAAATGTCCTTTGCCATTCAAATGATTTGAGCTACAGAAAGAACTGGCATTTCAGCAATAGAAACTACTCCCAACTCCAATACAATCGTCACAATTGGAGGCGGAGCATTATTTAGTTCTCCTAAGTAATAGACGCATCTCCAGCAGGACATTTAAATGCCAGGACGTTTAGGCAGTTAGATTGGCAATAGCGATGGTATATGAGAACTAGTAGTAATCTATTTCGATATTTGGCATTCCTAAATGAATACATAGGTGTGCAACAAATTTTCAATAAGTGTTTTGAAATAGAAAATTTCAAACGTCTATCAAAATTTATATTAAAATCTTAATCATATCAGCCTATTAAATTGAAGTTCCACATTAATTATAAAGCTTCTTAATTAAGAACAGATTTTTGTTAACTTATTAATTATTCAATTTACCGTCAAATAAATAAATATTAAAATGAAAGTATTTAATTTATTTTTAATTAATTCAAATATCCGATATAAGCACAATTTTATAAATGTCTAACAAATACCATTCTCTAAGTTATATGCAAGAATGTTCAGAATTGGTTTAGCACTGTAATACACATAATACCAGCTTTTAACTGTAAATAACCAATTTTTATATGGGAGAAATAATTTGATTATCTTTTTCTAATTTTAAATCTAAAACCGTAGTGAATTATTTACGCTTAAAATAATTTGGAATATTATAAATTTTTGAAAATGCTTTTTTTACATTTATTCAAATCTATTTTGTAGAATTCGGAAAAATAAAAACATTTACATGTATATAGCAGCAGAAGGTGAGTTCTAAACTTAATATAGAATGTCCCAGGTTACAGCCAACTCGCAAATGCCTAATGGATATTTGAGCTTAACCAATTAGCCACAAGGCCCCGAAATGTGGCAAGCACAGACAGATGCATAGGCACGGTCGCAGTCACCCACGGTGGCACATTGACAGATACAGTGCAACGATGGCGGACACTGTACGTTGAGCTAATTAGGTAAGTGTCGCCGGCAGGTGGAAAGTTCTTCCTGGATTTGCCAGAAAATGCAGCTGGAAATTTAGTGGCAGGTTGCATTTGCATTTGCTGTTGCATTTGCTGCTGCAGTTGCAGTTGCAGCTTGACTTTGCTTTTGATTTCAATGTAATTATAAACGAAATTATAAGCTGCGGTCGCTGACAAGATGAGTGGGCATAAACGTGGGCGTTTCCTGACGTGGACTAAACCGCAGTACAGTGTACAGCGGAGATTAATGTGGAAATTGCAATTTGCCATGAAATGTTTGAATGCAGGTCGACCGACAGCTGCAACATTTGCAACACCAGTTGGCAGATGGATGCGTCGACAGTTGACAATCCTTGGACCGCGAACGGATGACAGAACATGGTCAGAGGAGTGAGGAGTGATGATTGAGAAGCGAGGAGCGAGGATTGAGGAGCGAGGAAGAGGGAGTGTTGAGGATGTCGGCCCAGTTGCATTAAGTGCTAATTTACACATTTTGATTGCGGATTTCGCTGTGTTGAATCATCCAGCAAAGCAACGCAGGAAATAACCTTTGACCTCGTGTACTGCTCCCAAGGCTTGTCTCGCCGTAACTTGCTTAGCTTTGCTCTGCCTCAAGTCGCTTCAGCTCAACTCTCCTCGTCTCGTGTCGCCTCATCTCGTCTTGACTCGCTGATAACATTATGCGGCATTTTTCTACAGCTTAATGCATAATTTGCGTCCTGGGAATAACGAGGGTAGGACGAGAGGGTGGCAGGACGACAGGACGACAGCAGCTTCAAGGTGACAGCTCCACAGGCTCTTTGCCTGGATGGTAAGAGCTTGCCAGTACTTACCGACCGACTGACTGCCATTAGATTATTTCATGTTGAGCATCTCCCTGGATCTCGCTGCTTGGATGGCGTTTTTATGCTTTGAGTTTACCGGCCAAGAGACTTTCAGACAATCAAGATGTTGATGGCATCATACAGACATTGCGACTGCCGAGTGACTTCTATTGAACTGCCATAGATAATAGCATAAGCAGCAGCTGAAGATACCTCAATGGAATACAAGCTGACTGCATTTAAGCCTCTGTGAGGCACTTGAATTTCTCACTCAGTTATGATAAGACAACAGGATTACAAGTAAGGAATGCCATCAACGAAATAAAAGTGCTCAACAAATTTGAGCAATATCATCAAATGGTATCAATAAATATGGTAAAAGGTTGGCCCTCAACGAGTTAAATATGAAAAGGTGTTAAACTGACTTACGCCAACAAAAATATTGACAGCAAATTGTTATCTTGTGTTTTATCAATATATAATTTACTTTAAAAACATAGTTAACAATTTATTGGTTAGATTACTATAAAATTCTTATACTTTGTTATGTACGAAATGGACAAAATAAATCACATCATTTACGCCTCACTAATTCTGGAAATATATATATATATATATATTCTGTGAGCCTTAAAAGACATTAGCAGTTTAGATCCTCACATGCCAATCCTGGGAAAACTTTCTGGCATTGGCCCTTATCAAACCAGTCAGCAAAAGAAGCAACGACAACAACGACAACAACGACAACAAGACTTAAGCAGTGACATAATTTTGATGCTGTTTTCTTTTTTTCTTTTGTTTGGCCATAACATAGCTTCGGCGGGCTAGCATGGCGTATGAGCAATGCTCCAACACGCACTACAAGGAAAGCCCATTATAAATTTGTTGTTTTGCACTGATAAGCCCAACTGTAAGAAGAACACTTGAAGCATCTGTTACCGAGAACTCGCTAATCAGCAGATGATTCTGTTGGCATTGAAAGGGATTGAGGCTAAGACAGAGACTTGGAAGCTAGGCAACAAATGTGCTGCGCTTGGCTTATTTTCAATAATTATGGCCTGGCTTTCAGCTCTCGCAAATGTGATGAGAATGTGGAATTAATTTCAACACAACAGCGGAAAGCAGAGTTAATTTATTTGGCAACAAATGAGTCGCCTCGATGGCGCCACAAAAAATGCGAAAAAGGACGATAATTGCATATGCAAAAAAATGTAACAGCATGTTGTGCGAGTATATACTTATATATATAAATATATGTATATATTTATATAGTGTATGTATGTGTATCTAATACGAGAATGCGAATGAGCAATAAGAAGAATCAAATGTAGCATGGAGAAGAGACCGGAAAACTCAATTACGAATTCATTTCGTCTGTCAACTGTCGAGTGAGAGACAAACGGGCCAAGACAGAGATAGCAATGGCGGGCAGAGGAGAAGAAGCATGAGACTAATTTCAGCATGTAAACATATTTTAACAAAGATGTCAACAACGTGCGACAAAAAGACGATGCCCAGGCCGAGATATATGAGTGTGTGTCTTTCATATAGGAATACCATAAACAATGTCATTTGACATGCAAATTTATTTATGAAAATAGCAGGCGAAAAACAAAGCAAACGGAAAACCAAATGCCAAACGTCAAGTGGAATGAAACGAGAGGAGAGCCGAAAAATGTTACCAACCGAAATGCGAGATAGATAGAAAAATCACAGAGGGAACGCACATGCTCGATTGAAAATGAGCTGCTGAGCTCAGCAATGCCTTAGCAGAGGGCACAAAAAAACAACAAAAAAAACAACAAAAAGAAAAGCAAAACAACGAAAAACCAAAAAGCAGACAAAGTTCGAGTAAGGCAAAGAAATTCAAGCGTAACACAAAAGTAACTTAAGCAGCAAGCAGGGCAAATAAAGTGAGGATTGGATGGCATACGGATAACATGGGGACCCCGGTTAACAAAGTGAAAGTTACGGCATACACTCACACACACACTCACACACACACACTGGAAAATTCAACAGCGAGATAATTTTTGTATCTCTTTTTCGCTTGGTTTTTGCTTTGGGCCGGGGAAGTCGCCGATATCTTTATGCTTCGTGGCGAAAACGCAAAACAATATGTGTATCGCCAATATTTTGATAAGTGTAAGCAAAAATAAACAAGCTGTGAAAACAAAAACCAAAAACAAAAAGAAAGTTCCACAGCAAACAAACCTCATGCCAAAATAGTGGCGACGTTAGAGAGATAGATGAAGTTCCCTTCTTTTTTTTGCCTTCATTTTTTCTCGCTGCCCTGAGATTTTCGATGGTCTGAGTTTAGGGTTGAAATAGGGACACTGTCCGTTTTTGGCAGAAAAATGGAAGCGAACCAAGTCGAGGTGTATAGGGTTTTGAGTGGGCTACTTTGGTTTTTATAGCACGTTTGCTGGCACTAATGGGGTTGAGGACAAATAGGGAGACACATCAGATGAGCAGAAATGTTGAACGTCAGCAAAAAAAAAAAAACACCAAAAAAAGGAAAGAAATTGTTGAAATTTAAAGTAGCGAGTGAAACATAAAGCAAAGTCAAACAACAAATCAAAGTGTCAGGAGGGTAGATAGCAAAGATAAATAAAAAGAGCAACTGAAATAAAAGCAACACTCCAAATGGAAAATGAAAAGCATTCAAATAAAAGAGCATGCCCTGGGCTACAAAGATAACTAAAGGCAACAAGAATTAATTAAATAGTAAGAGCAAAAGAAGAAAACAAACGATTTGCAAGTCCAGTAATTATAAAGTTGTCTGATATCGACTTAAATCATACAGATATGTTAGGCAAATACATTTCAATATGTCGTGTCAATATCGTAAAACAATATTTAAAATTCATTAATGTTGTCTATATTCTTTTAGCTGCCCCCAAGTTCAATATCAAATAAGAAATAAGCTTTTTCTCCCAGCCATCTGAGTGCTTTATTATCGTCCCAGTTTCGGCGTCGTTGTTGACTAACAATATATTTAAACATTTGCTCTAAGCAAGTATTTCAATCTACAACATAATGTGGTTATGTAAAGCGTTGCAACAGGCCTGGGGGCAATTGGGCCTGTAGGTCTGTGGGCAACCAAGTAACTAAGTGGCCTTGGCCATAATCAAAGCTAATTTATTTAAGTCGCCAACTACATGCCACAATATTTGTTTAGGTCCAAAGCAACGTTTGCACTAAATTATTACTTGCTCAGCGATATTTCTATATTTTAGGCATGTATTAAGTTTGTCTGGGCGTATCCAACCCAATCCAAATTACAGCGACACAGGGAGAATCAAGTGGAGGGAGAATTTATGTAATCAAAAATACATTTTTCTTAAATTAGACGTACAGTTCAACCCTCTGGCAAGGACAAAAGCAAAGCATTTACACATCATTAGATCGTCAGCTTACAGACATATGTAAATTTCTTGGAAATGTGAGTACACCCATCATATTATGAGTTTAAGTGAATTGAAGGGGAGACTCCATTCGACAAACTCAAGCACATGTCAAGCATTTTGCTTTTGACCCTATTCCGGCAGTTCTATACACTAACTGCCTACAAATAATATTTTCTTTTTTAGAGTGACAGTTTCATTACAAGAAAAAAAGTTTGATTTTGAAAATATAAAAATGAAGATTCTGTTTTTCTTAGAATTGGAAACAAAAGCTGCTGATTGCAACTATTTAAAGTATAAATGCAATGCACTTAATCTAACATATTTATAATTGAACATAAGTTTATGACTTGTTTCTCATTATCTATTTATCAAATATATGAAAAATATTTTATAATTCCCCATTTCTAGCTTTACTTTATTTTGAATTTTTAAATATAATTTAGCAGAGCTATTCATTATTATTTCTGTTTAGTTTAAAATGTAAAAATGTAAGATAAATGTTATATATGCATAAACAAATACAAATCAATGCAAGTGCATTAAAGCTTTGTCATGAACATTTCCTTATTCTCGCTTTTATTAAAAAAATAAAGAAAAAACGGGTAGGAAGGAGTAGGGCAGAGAAAATGAAGAGAAACGCCATGTGCGCATTATTTGCATAAACCAATGACGATGACAATGTCTCATTCCGAGTGAATGCGCAGCAGACCCCAAACCAAAGGATTTGCGGCTCAAGTGCTTAGGATGGAATTCCCCACCCCTCGAATCATCATTCTCTCTCCGCAGGGAATAGAGCTGATGTTGAGACAGGGAAGGCAACGTCGACGGCGACTTGTTGATAGGGTTGACCAAATGTGGCTGCATTAGATGTGCATTAGATTTTGGTATTCTGATTTGGTTGCTGCCAACCAAATCGATTGCGATTTAAATATGTATTTTCAATAGAAATACTAGCGTTGAAGTTTAGCAAGAAGCTTGTTGAGTGCCATAAAAACAGACACACACACACACACACGCAGACACACTGGCAAACAGACACGCATAATGCACTTAAACATGTTCGTATCTGATGAATGTGCATCAATAAAGCGCACACAAACAATTTGAGTTCACTTCAATTGCCGAAAATCGCCAATCGCCAATCGCCCATCGCAAATCGTCCAAAATCACATCAGAAAACGTTGGCGGAGAACTGTTTTGGCAAATCGAAAATCTGGATGAGTTTGCCTTGGTCATCGCACAAATTGTATAGCATAAATTGGGACGCAATTGTGTTGAATTGGAAAACGAATCGAATACGACTCTGATACTTCAGACTTCAGTTCAGCAGAATTCGTAGCCGGTAAATTGATGCTTTGAATATGAGACGAGTACTCAAACATATGAATAATACATGTGCGTGTGTGTGTATGTGTGAGTGTACCGATTGACATATTCAGCTGTTTGAATATTTAATATGTAGACAGCTATGATATATGTATGTATATAAATATACATCAAGAGAATGCATTGCTTTGGGTTTACTTACATAGAAGCAAGGCGAGGGTCTTATCATTGCTGCCATTGACAATGATTGAATGCTGGTTGCGGTCTGATTGGTGTACTGATCCCCTACACTCAACTTATGTACATTTCCGTTCCCTCCTCTGTCTGATGAAGACATTGACACCACATACAAGTAAGTATGATGATGTTATGATGTCTGTCTTGGCCAAGGGTAGAAATCGAAAGAAATTGAAACTGTTATCGAAGTCTGTGTGTGTGTGTGTGTGTGTGTGTGTGCGTAGGTGACATGTGTGTGGGAAGCAAGATGATAAATTTGAACAAGTTCAGAAATAAAAGAGTGTGGGTTAAATGAAAAGTTAATGAGGCAAGCATAGCATGTTGTGGGAAAGCTTCAAACTATCAGCTTTAAGCATAAGGTTAAACTTGGTGCAAACGACTTACTTCGACTTTATACCCTTTTACAAGTTATTTTATTGTACTAAAGCAATTCTACAGAGCAGGATTTAAAAGATGTTTCTCCTATGTATTGATATTAATATTTAAGTTTAACTGCAGTTATTCTGGGATTTATGTGAAGTATCCATGTCTATAAGCAGAGTCAAGATGAGGTATTAAATGAAAAAGAAAAGAGCCTTTAGTAACTATATTAAAATTGTTACAAAATATTCAGTTAGATGTTGACATTGTAGATGAAAATAAAAGTATATGTGCAAAATTATAGGACAGCAATAGATGAAATACGTTAAATTATAACTAATTACAAATTTATGTATTCTATAGTATTCTGTTTTAAAATGTAATAAAATTAAGCTGCCCATAGTTTCTCTGAATACTCAAGAAAGAAGTTAATAATTTCTGCAACTAATCGATTGGCCATTATTGATCGTTACTACTATTAGAATTACAAATAATACATTGGAATTGTGTCAGTTTCAGTTCTATATTTAACGACATCTTCAACATTAATATATTTTTGCTTAAATATACTACACTACACTATAAACAAAAGTTATAATAATTCTAGACAAACATACATATTATGAAAAATCGACTTTTTGTTCAAACTGTCCAATCCATTGTCATGCATTGCTAGAACAGGTTAGAGCAGCCATCTATATAATTAGGGCAGACTTTCAGTTGAGGGGCTTGGCTTAACATTTATAATGATTTAAATTTATGAACTTGCTAGCTAACCAACTTTGATAGTAACCAACCTAATGCTTAACCACCACATTTCCCCTTCTTCGCCACTTTCTCAATTTTCCGTTTTATCCTCAACTATTTTACGCTACACATAAAGTTAAACCTAAATGCGCATAAATCAAATGCAAACTTTTGTTTTTAGTACGAGTATTCGAGTTGTTATCGCTCGCCAAGCAGACACTGTATAGTCATATGCAACCGTGTCTGTGTGTGTGTGTGTGTGAGTAAGTGGGTGTGTGTGTGTGTGTGTGAGTTTTGATATGTTAGTGTGGTGGCAAACAGTTAGTTGATGCTGCTTTCTAAGCATTTTGGCAAGCAAACAAAACAAACGTAAATCAACAACAGCAGGAATAAACGACGAGCCGCAGCAGCTCATCATAAAACTCATTTGGTTCAACACCAACCACCCTCCCCCCTTCCACCACCCCTCGCCCAACCACTCCTACCCCATGGTCACTGGGGAGAGCTCCGCACTTGACCGAGACAGAAAACAATGCCAAAATGCGCATTTCGTTGCCCTTTTTCAACTGTTTCCGTTTCGTGAACACACAAACTGACTCACCTCACACACACACACACATCGACAGATAAACAGAGACAGAAAGAGAGAGACAGAGAGAGAGAGAGAAGGACCCAAATTAAGTACAACAAATGAGTTTGAAGGCGGCTTTTGGGCGTTTGGGGTTTTGAGACGGCTGCAATACAAACATGGCAGCAAAATAAATTCCTGTAATTGATGTCGCTAATTTGTCACTGGCCATGGCCACATCTCACTTCCCAGTCGCACATACAGGTGGCCCTGAGCTTACCAGCTGCCCCGTTGAGTGATATGTCAGAGCCATGTCATCTATGCAGAGCCTCCTCTTCCCTCCCTTTCAGCAGCCTCCTAACAAAAACACAAATTTGTTACGCCTGATGAAATTTTGATTTAAAGCCGCATCACGCGCAATGAAAAATATGAAATGTATTAAAAAATATGCACAGTAAAAAAATTAATCGCATGCGCCAAATTAAACAGAAAAGAAAGAAAAATATTAAAATATATTATGAACTTCGGGATTTTATGCAGGCGTCGAAAATTAAATACTCTTTATAATTATGATACAAATATTAATAACGGCAAATAAACTTAAACTCTTTTACAACACTTTCAGCAAATTTAAGTATAAATTAAATTCAATTGTAATTTTTAAATGTAATTTTGAGCAGCTTAAAGAGTTGTAAGTTTAAGAATAATATTAATAGTAAAACAATATTGAATTAGAATAAAACTCTTATCTCTAATGACCTATACAATATAATATGTAATGTTTTCTTTTATTTTTACAGGGTATTTTGAACAAAGACTAAGGCAAACAGCAATAAAAGCTGCTTAAGTTAATATTTGTCGCAACTTGAAAAAATCCTTTGCTACACCACAAGAATCACGCAAGATGCAAGTCACTATAGTCAGATTGAACCGATAAGCTCGACAGGAAAATACCCATTACATAACTCTAAATAATTAGCATTAATACCGATTTGTTTAAGCTATTCAACTAAAATGCAGAATACTGTTTAGCAATTGTTTATTTTTAATTGTCATAGATGCATTCGACTCTATTATACCTTTTCTCTATATCATTTTCTAAGTATAGGGTGTCGAAAGGGTTCGGGTTTCCACTTTTGCATGTCCGTTGAGTGTAATTAATTCCTTTTTGGGTTTCGCAAACATTTTACGCACAGTTTGCTTGTCTTTTATGTTTGGTCTAAGCCACTTACAAAGATAGCCGCTGACAACTTAAAGCCAAAGTCGCGGAAAGGCAACTCAATCAGGAAAACTTAATGCAAAGTCGGTCGCAGTTAGGAAGGAATTGCGTGTTGAGATACCGCACAAAAACTTTACTCTCCTCCCCCTCCCCCTCCCCCTCCCACTCCCCAACCCAAAAGCAGTTATCAGAGGCCAGGACAAATTATTAAAAGAAATTACCAAAAACTGTGCACAGCAAAAGTCCAGACCAAACAAAGCATAAATAAACTAATTTAAGTTTCTCAGCTCTTTGTATATTACATTGCCAGACCCATTTCATGAGAAGCAGCCAGAAGAACTCTTGACTATCGTCACGGCAAGGACGAAGGCCTCAATTTCAGCTGCAGCCGTCTGCCCTCAGTTGAAATTGCACAAAAAAACAAAAGACTTTCCCATTTGGCGCCCAATTGCCAAGCTTTCGCCTAGCCAATTTGGCACGCACTCTGCAAAAAAGATTCCTATACCCTCGATTATTTGACAAATTGCAAAAGGGACAGCCATGAAGCAGAACAACTTTTTGACTTATATGATAAATATTTTGTGTATATACTCAAAAATGTACTCATAATCTGTAATAACAAATTTAAATCCAATATAATTCAAGACGAAATGCATCGTAAGTATTTCGAAGTCTTATTAGAGGGCATCTGTCTGTTGAACCCTTTCGTCTGCATCTCAGTGTTGCGAACTCATCTTGATCTTAATCAGCAGCAACGAACGAAAAAATAATAAAAAGAAGTAGCTTTGGTCGCGTCTTCGATGTAACTTTAAAGGGAACCCGGCAAAAAAAAGCACAAAAGTATGTAGAAAACAAGTTTAAAAATATTATATCAAAACATTTTCTTTTCTTTTCTTGGACAGCTCTGCAAACTGTTTATATATATATATATATTTGTTTTTTGCTGATGCCAGCGGTAAACGCATGCCAACGCATTAACGGACAAGTCAAGACCCGGTTCAGCAGTTCAAAGTTCAACATTCCATCTCAAGCAGGACTCGGAACGCACTCCGGCTCTCTAGTTTTTCCGGCTCTCTGGCTTTTTGGCTCTCAGGCTGTTGCCTTCCTGTCAAGAATTTGCATATTTGCGGTTTTGTTGCCGCTGCGTGTCCAGCTCCATGTGAGATTCAGAATATCTTTTTCCAGCTTTAATGTGTGTACTTTTATCTTTTATCTTTTGCTTCTCTTCTCTTATTTTTTCTATTTCTAGTGTGAAATTTAACGCCCGCTTTTGTCGCATTTTTGCCTTGACTACATTTTTGGACTATAATAGACTGTGCATAGAAAATGAGACCAGTAATTTGATGGCACCACATTGTAACCTAAAATAGCCAGGCTGTGGTCCAGGCGGTCGCTTCCCTGCCACTGTAATTGTTGGAGGAGATCGAGGGGGGATTCGGAAAATGTGGAAATATAGTTAGCATGGAAACCTTTTGTTCTATTTCATTTAAACCACTGGCAAAATAAAATTGTACATCATTTTTGTGCATTTTACTTAAATAGTTGAAGTAAAGTAACTTCTGAAATAATAAAACACTTTTCTTCATATTATTTTTAAAGATTTTTTAAGCGTTGTACAGTTGGAAGAAAGATTTAATGACATTATCCAAAAACTAAGCATTTCACATGAAAAGGATTTATATTAATTACTGCGAGAATATATGAATACTATATTTTAAATATATCTTTAAAATATATCATACATTTAAAGATTTTGTATATTACTTACCTACAATACAATATATTAATTTCTTTTCTGTACCAGTGACTCTATGACCTAGGCTAATATTTTATTCAAATTTCACTTTGTTGGATTTCAAAACATGTAATTTATTTCATTATTCTAATTTGCATATCCAGCTAAGTCTTAACAACATTTCAGCGAGCTGATACAAAGTTTCAGCTCTTTCAGCAGCAGCTTCAACAACTTTACGCCAAAGATTTAATATTTGCAAAATTCTGTGGCGCACACCTTAAACAGTTTGTTCCCCTTCTTCCAGTGTCGAAGCTGTAGTCTGTCCAAAGTTTGCGCCCAATCAACCTTGTCTTAAGACCACTTAACACGCCCGCACTCGCACTTTAGCATCGCTTTGATTTATTTGAGATGCCACGCCCTCTTTGACCATTCACAGTTCACTTGTTCGCTTGTTCGCTGCTCCCATAGCTTTCAACAATTGGCTTTGCGGCTACCTTGGCCTAATGCTGTAATGTTGCACACATGTGTCAACTGTTTTCCCCACCAGCCACCATTCGAGTGTCCAGCATGGCGTATACGCAACGCAACTTGAGCTCGTTTGTATTTAAGCCTAAATTATTAACCGAATGGCAGCGGCAGGCGTACAAACATTATTGCTTTGCCATAAGCGCGATATGTGAGCACTTGAAACTAATACACAAACACACGCAAACACACACACCCACACACACACACGCACACGCACATTGAGGCTATACAAACAAATGGGTCGCAGCAGCAATTTCATGAGTCATTTAACCGAGTTGTGAGAGTTGTGCAGAAAAGGATCGATGAATGCTGCAGGAATATATGTGTGTCTGTGTGTTGATGTTTGTCTTGTTGTCGCACAGCTCATGATTATGTTTATAGAACTCTGTGTGTGGATTGTTATTGTTGTTGTTGTTGCTGTTGCTGCTGCTGTTGCTGTTTAAGTGCGCACAGAAAACATAAACACAAAATCGAAAAGAAGAAAAATAAATGAAAATAAAAACTTGCGACTGCTGCTGCTCACAGGACAAGAATGAGCAAAAATTGTGAACTCATAAATATGAAGAGCGATAGCAAACGGTCAGAAAAGTCCGAGCAACGGAAACCCGCCAACATCACATCCGTTGTTGCCTTTAATCTGGCCCATTTTGAAGGGGACATGAGAGAGAGAAGAAGAGAATGCTTTTGACTACGAACTGACCCAAAAGTGCGGAAATTAAAACATATGTATTTATAGCCAACACATGCACATCGTCATGTATCTAACTGAAATAACAACAAGAAGAAGTAAAAGCAAAAAAATAAGAGCAACAGCAACAGGAGCAGGAGAAGGGCAGGAGGAGGAGTAGAAGCAGGAGCATTGAGCCAAAGTTGGCCCAAAGCTTAAAACTGACCCCCATTTACCAAACAACCTCCATACAATAACAACAGATATGCATCTGTGTCGAGTACATGTGATTGTGTGTGAGTCTGTCTGAGTGTGTCTAGGTGTGTGTGAGTGTGTGGGTGTGTGGGTGTGTGCATACGTGTGTGAAAATCTGTATTATAAGCATTTTTATGGCTCTTCTACAGTTTGATTCGTTTTACGTTCAACTTCTCTCTCTTTCCTCGCTCTCTCTCTCTCTTGTCTTGCACTCTGCCGCACTCATGCTCCACCTCGCATTGCAACTGAAACTTTTCTTTGTGTGTGTGCCGAAAATCGCTTGCACTTCGACCAAGCCGTATTCCCTCTGACCAGCTGAAGACCCAAGTGTTGGTCAAGTAGCGCTCGTGTTTCGAGTCTATGGTTAGCTGCTTTTGCCCCCAGTTGCACTCGTACTTATGCCAGCTACCGTTGTTCCCATAATCCGCTTTGCCACGCCCCAAAAAGCTGGCTAGCACTTGAACTGCAGCTGCAAGTAACACAGCCAGATCCAGATCCAGAGACAGAGACAGGCTCAAAGACAGAGACAGAGACAGAGCCAGAACTGAAGCCACTGCTGGAGTTGGCCCAGTGACTGCTCCGCCGACAGCAGCTGCTGCTGGCTTGAGTTAAGTGCTTGTAAAATTACTGTTTGTGGATTTTCAAATGGAAATTAATTTCCACTAAAGAATGGAGATATTGCAAAAAAAGAAAATGAAAGATAAATACAATTGCAGCAAAGACAGAGACCAATGAAGTTTTGTGGTTCTTGTGGCTGCTCGGTCAGAATATGTCTTTGAATGCTCTACAATTTCGTATAGAATAGGCGAGTATCATTAAGGAAAAAACAACTTCTCAAGCAATATAAAATTAGTATGTTATACAATTTAATTCAGTTAAAAATGTACAATTTATTATATTTAAATTAAGATGAGGAAATTATAAATATTTTAATAAAGTTTTGTATTTTATTGACAAGAATGAAAAAGAATTAATTTTCTAATGTTAATAAAGAACTACATTAGCTTCCAAATAAAGACACAATTAATAATACAAAAATAAATGATTTAACATTTAACAAAGTGAAGGTTGATTTAAAATAATGTACAGTACTGGGAAGAACTTAAATTATCCAATTTAGATGAAGATTGAAATTAGAGGACAAACAATGATAAAATTGTTATTATCATTTGACAAAACTTGGAACATTTTATGCAGATACAAAATATATTTTAAGATGTCTCTTTATGATGGATATAATGTTAAGTATCTCTATTAAAATCTTTCCTTGTAAATCAAGTTGTCGAATTTTCAAGTTGTGGTATATATTTATAATGTATTTAATTGTTCCAAAAATCTATAGAGCGTGTGCCTCATCCATATGGCTAACTCTGCTATTCCATTTGCTCAGTCTTTTACAAATTCTTTGAAAGATTAGCTGGCTTAATCTGCAACAGTTTAACGCATCAAGTATACGCCGTGTACGATTGTCTTCAGGCTCTATCGCTTAACAAAGCCCATTCTCAATGATTTCAGTTTAATGCCTGTTTGCTGTAGGTTGGAATTTTCTTTTGTTAGCAGAAAGCGTTCGGCAAATGCTGGTAAAAGTTTTAATTTAATTATAGCTCCATTTGTGGTCAGGGCGCATTGTACATATGGTTCGAGTACTCGTGTACTCGAGTACCGCCCACACACTCACACATAAGACCTGGGGATTATGACCATAATAAATGTCCGTAGAAATGTAAGCAAGTGTGCAGCAATCCCATTGTATTTATTTAACATACAAACACGCACACACACACACACACACACACACACACACACACACATAGATGCACTAATTTGCACATAAACCAACATGACTGAGAACATTGCAATATTCTCTAGGCAAATTATTCGAGTGTGGAACAGAGTCGAAAGTTTTTAATGCTGATTATCCGACCAACCGGATCTGCCTCCATCTCTCTCTCTCGCTCTCCCTCTCTCTCTCTCTCTCTCTCTTTAACTTGCACTCTCTGTTGCTATCTCTGTCGAAAATCTAATAAAATATTTTGCTATAACAGCAAAATTGGTGTGGGCTGATTGTGTTAAATTGAAAGACAGCTTGCTCGCTCCGATTGGCATCGGGCAGAGAGAAAGCCCACTGCTTGGCCTTAATTAAGCATTGCCTGTTTAAATCAATATGCACAGAATATGCATTATAATAAATTCTCATATATTTATGGTAAATTAAATAAACCACACACACACCCATAGGGAGAGAGAGAGAGAGAGAGAGGGCAGAGATAAAGGTCCTTATTCGCCTCGCTCCTTTTGCTGCATTTGTCAACGTGGATTTCGCAACGTGGCTTGTCATTGATTTATCACAAGTGGCTGCTATAACAATTCAATAACTTTTGCCAAGCAGCATCAAGCTGACAAAAGCCGCAAATAGCAACTGACTGAAGGGGGGAAGGGGTGACACATTTGCTACAAACGTACGCAAAAATATATATTACAGTCATAAACTGCAGCACACTCAACAACTATAGTTTTACATGTATAGCAGCTGTTTTTGAGCATGTGAGTTGGTTTACCCACTGAATAACTGACTGACTGACTGACTGAGTGACTGACTAACTGACTGACTGACTGACTGACTGACTGACTGACTGACTGACTGACTGACTGACTGACTAACTAACTGACTGACTGAGTCAATGAGTGAGGTTTGAGTACCACGTTGCAGTCTGCACTTTAACTGGTTTGAAGTATCCTCCGACCGTGTATCATGTTTAAGTTGCTGCTTGTCCTTCACTCAACATTTTATACATCATCAGATATATCACATACATGTACGCTAGTCCAAGTTAACCGAAAGTAAAAAAGCGTTTATACAAAAAGGAGCTAAAAATTAGATTAACTTCCTTGTAATGTAAAGTAGTTTTAGTCAAATAATTTGTTTTACAACTAGAAAAGCATTGAAAATTAAAAACATAAATACAAAGAACGAAAAAAATGCTAGTATTTAATGAATACTTACCGCATCGAAGGATATTTACAATTATTTGGTAAAGTAAAAATTGGAGTGATTTTCGATTTTTACTAAAGTAAATGTGATGGTGTTATAATTATAATTTCTAAATTTAATAATATGAATCGCAGCAATTAATCTTTGCAAATATGATTGCTAGTCGGAATTATTATACAATGTCATGTAATTAATCATGTACAAATTAAAATCGACAAACAGTCAATATCGATTCGTCATAAGTATGTTGATTGCATCAATGTGCGAGTAACTCTCTCTGAATATTTGATTGAAATGCCATAATGTAATTAATAACAATTGACAGGCAGTTGAAATGCGATAGGAAATGAAGTACAGACCACAAGCTTATGGATGCTAACGATGAAGCAAAGCCTTTGTTCATTGCACAACACCATAAGCAGGATATCATTTACACCTACGTAACATTACAACCCAACACAACAAACAAAGCAACTGCAGTTGCTATTAACTATTATGGGAATCGACTACTCATTCTGTTTTTCCCACTACTTTCCCCACTCGTTGGGCAACAATTGCATTTTGTGCAGCACTTTAATACGGCAAATGACCGAAGCGTAGTGAGATTGTGATCCCATGCATATAGGATGGCGCATTATATGACCTCTGGCAATAATATATGGCACATTATGCGATGATGATGGCGATGGTAAGGACGTTGCCGGGCAGCACTTGACACAAAACAATAACAGCAACAACAGCGACCAGCAAAAACACACACATAGCATACCAAACATATAGAAAACTTTTCGACATAAAACAATAAAAGTTTTTCGCTTATTGCCCACTTGTCCTTGAGTGGTTTTGCATGAAGTCGCCTCTGTGTTGCGGCTATCGCTGCTCCCACTCCTGTTTGTTATTATAGCTGCTCTGGGCTGAGAAGGATAGAAGAGAGGAGAGAAGAAGTCGAGCATAACGCGAAACGGACGCGCAGCATTTCGTCAATAAAATATATGTAGCATACTTTGCAGCGTCCATTAGGGGCATCGTTGCGCGGCTTGGCTTATTTATTGATTTTCCATCAGCGTGCGCTCATGTGTTTAACTATGTGCTAATATTTATTAAGAACCGTAAAGACACGTTATATAATAACGTTGCTCTAAATTATAAGCTAAGCAGTTTAATAAGGTGGGAAAAGAGAAGAGGGAGGTCACATCGACAAGTGAGTAAAACATGTTGTTAACACAATGTAATGTAAGCGATTGCCTTGCTTTCATTTACTGTGCATTCGCTTTCATTATGCTTTCACACACAGGGCGAATGATTAATCTGATTTCATTATGTTATCGCCAATGCCACATCTTTCAACTCGTCCACAGCTGTGCGGCTTTTGTTCGGCTGTCCAGTCATGAAAAATGATTTGCTTTTGTTTTGTGTTGTTAGCATTTACTTAGCTTGGACACCCGTAGAAAACTCTTTACAATTACTTGACAAACACACACTTAGGAGCACACACACAGAGACACAGTCACACGGAAAAGCGGAAGACTTACATATATAATTTATGACTCGCTTATACCACCCATTGCCATTAAAACAACTTAATTAACAGTTGACATAATATGCTTTAGTTATTTTTGTTATGTTTTCAGTTTTTATTTTACGATTACTCTTTCTCTTTTCATTCACAAGTTGCACAAGTTTTTGCATTTTAAATTCTTACATTTTTAAAAGATTTCGTTTTCCCTTTTTATCGGACTTACTTTTCGTACTTTTCAACGTTATCTTTGTCTTATTTTTTTTTTTGGGTGTTTTTTCGTATTTAATTGAAAGTTACTTTCAAATTCTGTTTTAGCTTTAATAACATCATTAATTCAATTTTATTTTTGGTTTTTTTTTTTGTTTTATAATAAATAGACTATACTTTATGTATATATATATATATAGCATTTATATATAATAATATTTTTATAAATACACATTTACATATACAATATTTACGTCAGTTTTATGCAGCTTCCTTACGGTTTTGCTTTTTATCTTAGATCTTAAGAACTTTGCGAATTCTGCCATTTTTTGTCGCTTTTATTTAGTTTGATAATTCGCTGTTCTTAATGCTGTAGCCTAGAATCGGTTTAAAAGTCAGTGAAAGTGTGTTTGTAGGCTTCAAAAACAAATTGAAAATTTTTAAAATATAATTTAAAACAACATTCGCATTTTAGTGTGATTAAATTATGAACATATTTCGAAAATAATTCATCGCATTTGATGAAATAAAACTGTAAAAACAAATTAAAATTCAATTACTGAGCAATATTATAAAGCCACAATGCAGTACAAATTGAACATAAATTATTTCAAATAACGAAACAATTTTCGTTAATATGTGTCGAGAATTCAATTTAAAATTGATCTGAAAATGTTATTTATATTAAAAACACACGATTCAATGCATCATCAAACACAATGAAGTGATGCGTTTTGTGCTTTCAATTTTTGAAAATGCAAAGCAAGAATGATTGGGGAGAAATAAAAGTTTTTTTAAAACAATTCTAATAGAATATTGTATCGAATGTTTCTGTACACGAAATAGCTGAGTAATTGTTTATCTGTATCTGTTGGCTTTGTTGTACTTTGTTGTACTTTGTTGTAGTTGTTGAAAAGCTAATGAAAACTGTTGAGAGCACGAGTCGCAATTAGGTTTGAATAGTTTGTTGCTGTTAAGCATGCTTAATGAAACTTTGTTTTTTGTATTTCATTTGGTTTTTTTCTCATGATTTCGTATTTATTATTATCGAAAGTTTGATAAACTTTTCAATGCTTATTCTTTTCATTATTTTTGTTTTATTGCATACACCGTTATATAAACACTGAATTTAATTGGATTTATTTTTTACTTTACGTATGGTTATCCTTACTATATACTATGACAAAGGGAGTGTGAATTGTTGAAAATGAAGTATGTATTTTCGTATATTTTATTATAGAAACAGCAATTACAAAAACAGTATGTAAACAAATAGTTATTTGACTATGATAAGTAAACTTTGAATAAAATAATTCATTTGATTTATGCGGAATTCATCAGAAAGAAAATAGTTAATTACTAGCTAATCAATAAAATATCCTTATAATCATCCCCTTACATTAAAATATCTCGGTAAATGGGAAACTCAAATTCAATGCTCATGACATGAAATACCAATCGATAATAAACACATCATTTTTCATATAAAATTCAACGAACATGTCATCCAGGGATAATATTGATTTGACATCGAATTGACAGCAACTTAAATATTTAACGTGCTGTTCATGAAGCGACAGGTTTGCCTCCAACTCAAGGGATTAACAGAAAATAATGGATACAGTTTCTTACTTTCAGTAATTCTAATTGAGTAATACAGATATAAAAATGGAAATTGGAAATAGTTAAATTAGTGCAGGAAATCCTTGAAATACTCGTTTGAGAAATATTTGATCAAATTATCAACAACAAACCACATTTGAGTTTTCGAAACTTAATTGAACTTTGGCTTAAGTTAATGAATATTCATTTGAACTGTTCTTAATTATTTCTTAAGTTTTTTTAATACCTTTTGCAAATTTTTGCCTTATTGGTTTTATATTTTTTTCATCAATTAACAACAAATAAATTTTGAAATGTGCAACATTTTCTCATTCATATTTATTCTATCCTCAGTTCAGCGCCTTCCACAATTTCAAACGCACTTTAATTAAGCTTAATTCATTTATGCAATTTGTACACACAATAAAGAAACACCATTAAACTTAATATAACTTCTGATAGGATTATTTGTAATTATATAATTTCATCTCGTTTTTATTTTTGTTAATTCTTTTCATGATTCAATGTCTGTTATGTTCGTGAAAACTTGTTGAACATTATGTTCGTCTGTTTTATTATATATTTTACGGTTTCAACGCTTGCTTTAACTTCGCCTAGTCCAACTTTTTTGCTAGATTCTCCTAGAATTAAGTTTTACTTTAGCTGCGTGTGCCGGATGTGTATTTATTTTTACAGTGTAACCTTCAGTTATATTCTTTTATGCTGTTTATTATATATATTTATATAAATATATATATATACGCTTAAGTCAGTACTTGAAAGTTGATGCGCAGTTGAAGTTGAACATTTAGAAATTTTCTTGTTGATTTTCGTTACTTTTAATTTTTAGTTCATAATGAGTTTTTTAGTTTCGGTTGTTTTAAACATTTATTTTTACACCTATTTGAATTTACAAAACCAGTTTCTGCCTTGGAAATAGTCACAGTGTGGCATCTAGAAAAGCATTTGTTTTATTTTTGTTTTTCCTATGTATTTGAAATGTTGTTTTGTTGTTTTTTTGAGCAGTGCTCGTTTCTGAAAAGTCTCTACTCGAAAATGTCTAGCAAAAATTACTTTCACTTGTGGAAATATGCTTGGAAACTTAATCGAAATTGCAACTGAAGAGCGCCTATAGGTATAAAGTGTATTTTCTTTTTTTATTTACAAGACTTAAGAAGTAACTAAAAGTAACTGAGAAATTATCGATTTGCAATACGATACAAAGTTGTACTTAAAAAGGCGACAACTTGGCTCTATTTACCTTTCTGTCTTTCTTTTGCTTTTGTTTTTGTTTATCTGTTCTTCTTTTTGCATTTGTTTGGTTTGGTTTGGGCTAATTATTACGTATACGTCACGGAGTCATAGAAAAACACAATAGCCAATAGATTATACATATTAGTTACTATTATATAGTTACAGCTTATGTATGTAGTCGTGTTCGTATGTGTGTGAAAGAGTTAAGCTAAGATATTATCATATAAGTGTATGTATAAGTACGAGTTGTGTGTATGCATTTGTATTTACTTTAAATTAGTCTAGAGTCTAAGAGATGTTATTTGTTTTTATTTTATTATTATTTTTTTTTTTGTCATTTTATTCGCATTTTTCTTTTCGGTTTGGTTTCTGTTCTGTGGGGAACATGCTCACCTTATGTCCGCTTCATATACTTGCCTAAACGTCGCTGTTGCAGCTGCTGTTGCTGATTGTTTTTCTTGTTTTTGTTGTTGTTTTGAGCCACGCCCTCGCCAACGCCAATGCCATGTGGCGCTGAGCAGCGAGGAAAGCAGGCTTAAAACACACTCGAGGATCTGTCGCATACCGGATACCGACAAAGTCGCTTTGACGACACTGTCTCTGCTTCTGTTTCTGTTCCTTCTTCTGCTTCTGCTCCTGCTCCTGCTCCTGCTTCTGCTCCTGCTGCTGCTATTGCTGCGACTTCTGCCTCTGCTGCCGCAGGTCGACGTCGCTGCTGACGCAGCTGCAGCTGCGCAGGTGAGGAGCGCATGGAGGACCTGGCAAATGCCAAACTGCAGAAGCACACAAACAGGTACACTAAGAGATAGCGACTTGGAGACATGGGAGGATGTGCTGGTGCCGCGTGCTGCATTGCTGCTGGGAACTCCCCTGGAAACGGAATGAGAAACACCTGTTTAATTTACATCTTTATTGCTGTTCTCATACTCAGACGTTGGTTCGAAACGAAAACATGTTTAAATAAGTATATTCTATGTGTGTTTGTAAGTGTGCTGTTGTGTGATGTGTATTTGTAATCTGTACTCTGTATTCTGTTTACTTTAATGTATTGTTTGCGTGTCCTTGCGATATCCTTGCATGTTCTTTCTTTACTCATAAAGTCAGTGTGCTTATCATATAGACATCGAAACATAATACCATATAATCCATCTTCAACAATAACAGGATTACCAGCTCACTCAAAGGTGCAAATCCAAACGGCGACAACTCTGACTTGTTGTCGACGTGGCAACGTAAAAAACAAAAAAATAAAAGCAATAAAACTGCGACATGTTGAAGAAAACGCACTGAAAAGAAAACAGCATAAACAGAACACAGAAAGCAACAACAAAAAATCAGAAGGAGACGGTACTTAAAGCACAAACACAAACACATAGACATACAAACATATATATACAGATAGATTCACTCAAAACTTGCAACAAGACACAAGTTGCAGCAATGAAACTGAAACCATTGACAGTTTCAACTTAGTTAACGAATAACAACAACTGCAGCCGAAGGATACAGTGGTACAAAACGATTTGCAAAAGTAACCGCACTACATATATCTTGCAGAATGAAATATAATAAATCATTTGAAATTTAAGTAGACTGAAAAATTCTTAACACATTTAAAAAAGAATACCTTCATTTGTGCAATAGTTGAAATCAGTATCGAACTACAACCGATCTCTAATGCTTCTTCTTCTATATAAAATGCTATACCTTTTACTACATTTTTACATTTTCCCCTCTTTCTCCCACTCCTATTCCAAAATTCGAAAAAGGGAAAAAAATTGTGTTTAATTTGATCAAGAAATAACATTAGTATGACAAAATAACACATTCTATCTCTTTCACAATCCCCCTTTCTTAAAAGCGAAATAATGTAAGGAAAAAGTCTACAAATTATAGTCAATTCTATCGAAAGTATCTCAAAAATAAAGAATATTTTCAAAATTATTTTCGTGTTTCGCTTGAGTCGCTTTTACACTGGGTCCGAGTGAGGTAACAATAAAGAGTGAAAGCCAGTAATGCAGGAGCTTAAAGTAAAGCAGAAGAAATGACAAGGGAATGAGCAGGGAGGGGGGTGGAGGGGAGGGGTGTTAGGTGGTTGAGCAAACAAGCAACTGTCATTGAAAGCTGAAAGCGCACGCAAAGAATGTGGTCGATGCGACACGATGGGAACAAAAGGGAAAAACTATAACAACAATAACAACGACAACAACGAGAACAACGACAACAACGAGAACAACGAGAACATCGAGAAGAAGCAGAGCAAGAACAACAGAAATGTTGACGGGCATATAATAATAATAATACATAAAAGCAACAAAACAAAATGTTACAGGCAACAACAATGCAAAGTAGCAAAACAAGAGACAAAAACATAATAATAATCAGAAACAAGTGTGCCGAAGCAGTTAACGGAAACAACGCGCATTGCATGCACAATATGGCGACACACATGCCATAGCGCGCGTGTGTGTGTGTGTGTGTGTGTGATGGTGTTGGTGCCAACACTGTGACATTATCTAGCAGACACCGTTGCGATTCCAACGACGACAACTTGACATTAGTGAAAGTCGCAAAGGAAGTGGCATGCAGCAAATAGTCAAGCAGTGAGAATGTGTCAGCGAGAGGGAAAGCAAGAGAGAGAGAGAGAGAGAGAGAGGAAGAGAGAGAGGAAGAGAGAGCGAGACAGAGACCAAGCATAGCATAAACATAATTTTCATGTGCCACGCGCGCTCAGTTACTGCAAAGCACAACCTGACCCAGCTCCATTTCCTCCCCCTCACCATCCACATTCCCCTCTCTCAAGCGAGCGAAATGTCGCAGCATTTACTAAAAACAAAAATAAAAGACATCCCGTCGACCTCCCACCACGAAGTAAGTGCTGTGTGTGTAAGTCCGGTTCGTTTATTCGTAGTGCGCCATAATGATTACCGCTGTGCACACAATTTTCCACAGCAAGAGAGGCAGAGTTGCCATCCCCTCTCATTCTGTTTAATTTTCATGCGCGTTATTTGCAAATTTTCACTTTGCGTTAGGAATATTGAATATCGTAACTATTTTCGGTCTTCACCCTTCGCTTTTATTTGCATCGAAGTGCGCCTCTCAATTAGCATATTTCAACACCTTTTGCTGCCATGACAACCCACTTTCCCCTTTCCCCTTTCCCCTTCCCCCATCCACCACCGTCCCGCAACCCAAATCAATATTTTCACACGATTCTATTCTGTTCTGAAGTTCAGTTTGTTCGAGCTTTTCACTCTTTAAGCGCTGTCAAGTTATTTCCACAACACTTGGCACACCCTACGCTGCTTTACTGTACAGTGCACACTTTTGGCCTGGTTCATTTTGTGTTACCTTTTTACCTGTGGCTTTAAGGCTTTATATGGCTGCTCCGCAACGGTTTAAGTTCCGTTCTAGAATGCAGCTCACCAAAGACGGTTGACGGTATTCAATTCTCAAGCTATGGGTTGAATTAAGACATACTTAGATACTTATGTGCATGTGTATAAATGTATTAGAATAAGTGGAAACCATTGAACTTTTCTATTAGCAACAACTCCAAGTCTTTTTTTCTCTTGTTATTAAAAACATTACTTCCTCAATACTTTTAACGTAACTATAAGAATACTTTCAAATTTCTTTTTATAAGAAACTTATTCATAATACACTTCTCAAAGAAAATATGTAGCAATTTACTATTAAAACTACTCGAGAAGCAATTTGTAAGTCTATTGACTTAACACGAATCTTCTATTGAAGAATCTGTATCTTATGTTCAACTTTTCAAAATAAGTGACTTATCTTGAAAACACATCATGTAATGAGCTAATCGACAGTGATTGCTTAATTTGTTTTATAACTTTGACCAACTGAAACTTTTGAACTGAATTGTATTTGAAAGCACTTGAAAATTAGTTCACTCACACTCATTAGGAAATTCCTTAATTCCCATCTCAAAGGAATTTCTTAAGAAGCCCTTCAGTTTGCCATTCACTTCACTTCAGCGCATCTCACGCAATTATTAACTGAAGTTTCCCATTCTTTTAGCTCTTCAACTTGCTAAGATTCATTGTAAGTGCCTTTCCAGGCACCTCTTGATTCATTGCACGCCATTCAAGCATTCAGATTTGCAGCCACAAAGCATTCATAAACCCGCATTCGCCACAATACCGTGGCGCTTCTAACCCTTTTGTCTTCTTCATTAGCATGCTTTACTTCTGCACTTTTCATGAGTCTTTGTGCATTCTTCTGGACTGGAATGGACTGAACTTGATGCCAGTCTCATGCCATTCAAATAACTGACCATCATGCCAAACTTTTGGCATGCACCATTGTACTTTTGTTGACCATTATTTACTTTTCTTTGGGTATATTAACTTTAAAATTATTTTGGTAAAATATATAGTATTTTACAAGAAACTTAGTTCAATTATTAATGAAAATAAGTTTCTTTGTCGATGTATTTAATTTAATTTAATTTCAGTCAAGTACTTAGAATTGAAAGATTTTAGAATTGAAGTATATATTATAAAATATTATTTAATTGTTAACCATATAACCAAATATTTCTTTCGAAATGTATAGAGTATTTAGCTGTCTTTGCTGTTGAAAAAATGTTATTATCTTGTTCTTTATTATTGTATTTTCATTTGCATTTGCATTTTCATTTTCATTGCGGAATATTGTCTTTTGTGTTGGCTTGTGGATTTTGTGTTGAGTTCTCGTTGATTTTACTTACCATTCAGCACATGTACCGTAACGCTTTTGGGCTTTGCATTTGATGGATTACATTGATAATGCCCAGAGTCCGATGGACGCGCTGATTTAATCAGAAGGAAAGATGTCGTCGTCTCACCTTTGTTGGTTACTACCGAGACGCCGCCTCGGGGCGAATCATAGTTGATTATCTGTAAAGCAAAGAGACCAGAGAATTACAGTCCGAAGCAGTTGAACATTTATGTGTGCACATAAAACACACAAACAAGAATAAATAACAGGACAAACAGAAAAATAAAATGTACAGGGTATAATAAAGGGAGAAACTGAGAAGAGTGTGAGAAACATTTGCAATTTGTATGCGAATGACATTTACAATGCCGCATGGACGAAGTCGCATCAAATTAGATTTTATGCGACTTTCATTTTCTAAGCCATAAAACTGTGTGTCCCTAGATTACGCATACGCACTGTTGCACGCAGCTGGAAAATTAAAAACTTCAACAACGCCAGCGGCCAAAGCAAAGGCAATGAAAGAAAAATGAAAACGACGACAGAGGCGAAGACTAAGAAATATGCATAGGGAAATAAGAAAGATTGCAAACAAAAGCAAAACAATAAAATTAAATCACAAACAAAAAAAAGCGAAATACTGGCACTAATGGCAACTTCCTTCCTAAAGCATCGCGCGGTCTATGGAAAATATATTTAACAATAGATAGGACCGTGGGCATCAACCCTTACGAATTCCCAATACAATAAGCTAAAACATGGCCGTGACTAAAGTCCCAAAGCATGAACCGAACTGAAGCAAAAACACCTAAAATGGCAAAACTAAAACGTGGCTCAAACAGCCGCAGGGATGCCACTGACAACAACAACAACAACGACAACGACAACAACAGGCACATCAGATTGAGGGAAAATGTTGGGGGTGGAAAGCCAAAATCCATTTAAAACCCTTGCCTCGACGGGTTTTCTGGGATCGTCCTTTGCTTTCACATAGTGCTTAAACGGCATTTTCTTGCACTCAACTCAAAATAAAAAACACTCACACACACATAGCAAATAAAAAAAAAGGCGTTAAGAAAAGAGAAAAAAATATTTCACAGTTTTTGCCAATGCAAAGCTAATTTAAAAGTAACTAAATTGAAGTATCATTCCGGTTCCCTAATCGTTTATAGCTAACACCTTAATGATACCCCTAAGTAATTGACAGTCGAAATTGACAAAAATTGGAAAAGTATTAGCAAAAAGAATAATCACACTTACAGCATTGTTGTGATTCCAAAAGATATAGGCCGGCGGCTCAGGTGAGTTGAGTATGACACAGGTGAGATTTATAGTCGAACCGCTTTCTATATACAGATCTGGTGCGCCGATTATTTCCGTCGACGGCTCTGAAAAACAAAGTAGAACATAAATTTGTATATATAAAAGGGAAAAGAAAATGTTTATAAACAACTCGCAGTCGTTAGGCTTTGGACTGCTGCAAAATATTCGTTTTGTAGACTAATTTTCTCAATTCTATTGCCTTTTGAGCACTTTGCAATGTAAATTTCTGACTCAAATAAAATGGCAATTAGGCGAATACGAAATTTTTAGCTTGGTTAATTAGAAGTGCAAGTGTAATTTAAATGCGCAACAATTTCAAAAGATTTTCTTTGAAATTCCAACTGAATGTGAAGTGCCCATTTAGGCAGTTGCCCCTAACTTCATCCCCTTGCCATTAACCCTTTATATTTTTTAACTTTCCCTGCCCAATGAAGCATGAGTTTTTTCACTTTACCATAGCAACAAGTGCCAAAGTTTTGCAACATTCTTGAGAACGGTATTTAATGTTTATGGCGTTTCATTGATTGAAATATAACACCAGGAAATTGTTTTCCCAAATTCAAAAGAAAAACATTGATAAACAAAGATAAAAAGAGCTGCTGTTTCATACTTCAGGTGAATGCTAATTAGTCTTGGGTTAAACTGAAAGCTTTATTTGGGTCAAGTGGCAATTAAATTCTAACTCCTTTGATTAAGTCTAAAACTGAAAAAGAATTAACTCTTCTGTTAATTTTTAGTTGGGGATAACTAAATAATGATTAATCACGACTAACAATGTGAACTATTCGTAATAATATCTTCTATTATTATATTAAATAATGATTAATGTTCACGACTAACAATGAGAACTTTTCATAATAATATCTTCTATTATTATATTAATTGACTAATAAATAGATCTACTTTATTTGTAATTTGAAACCTGGAATATTCTTTAAAAAGGTAAGTATTTCTATTTGATATCTATATCATTTAATGATTTTCTGATTAAAATTGAATGTTGTTTAATCAAGTGCATGCTCTATAATTTACTTTGGTCAGTATCCCCTCAGATACTTACCCACAACAGTTAATTGAATGTAATGACTCATATGCGGTGTTGTCGATACTTGGCACTCGTAAATACCAGAATCGCGATGTTGCGGATACTTAATCTGAAGCATCCAGTCTTCAGTTTGCGGTTGATGAATAGCGCGAAAACGTTGATCCGATGTGTATGTATATCGTCCCACGGTGAGCAAGTGAATGTCCCGATGTCGCACCCATGAAACCTGCAACAACATCTGAAAAGTAGGAAGAAAAAAGATGGAGAAATACTCGTATTTTTAGTGAAAAGTTTAGCCAAAGATTTCGTTTGTTCGGGCGATGAAATTTGCATGTTAAGTTTAATTTATTGGCCAAACAGTTTAAAAAGTCAATTTAACGCGCAATCTTTTCAGAGATTGTTGGGTTTACAGGGTATGTTTGCTATTGTCTGCGTCAGTCGCACGTGTAAAATGCAAATATATATTTTAAAACGTATTTTTTCTCCCCCGTTCTAAAGACAAACAAAAAAAAACTCTGTCATTCACATACGAGTATGACATAAGAGAATACGTCCCTTTTTTATAAATGGAAGAGGAAGGTTGACTTAGGGTTACCCTGCTACCCTTATCAATGTGGCAAATGTTGTTGCCTCCAGTCAAATTGGAGGCAACAGTGGGTGTGCCACGCCCATACGCTAATGCACACCTGTTTGGCAACCACCTGCTGTTAACTTGTCTGAGCGCAACGTTTTTAAGTGACTGTGATTTAGGGGCCTCCTTTCTTTCCCATCCCCATCCCCATTCCCCTCTCGATCCGTCGTCCCACGGCTGACAATGTCGCGTGTCATACGTCAGCTGTGAGCATTTTCAATTTCAATGACTACAGCTTAGCAACATGCCGCCTGACGACGCCTTTCGACAAGAGCGACGGCAAAGTTAATGGACAAGAAACTCAGCTGGGGAACACTTGCTACTTGGCCAGGTTGTTCAGGTGTTTGGCCAAAGTTTTGCCTCTTGCCATGTTGCTGTTTAAAGAAAGTTGCATGTAATTAACACCAAATGTTGAAGCAGTTATAAAACAGTTCCCCTACATACATTTGCCAACCACGCCCCTCCCCACCACCCATCACCACAGTTGCTCTTGTCTAAGTTTGGGATCCCACCAACCGCGAAATTTACTTTAAGCTTCTGCACGAGAAAAAAAAGACACCCCCATCATTTCCACGCCCTCTTTTTTCTGCCAAGTTTATGCGCATTATGCGTGTTTACAGTATCGTAAAATTTGTATATCGATTGCAACCCTGCGTTGCCATTCAGAAAAAAGAAAATTCTCATTTTTGGTGCTGGGCAAACAACATGAACGGAGAAATCTTTGACATTTTTATGCCTCAATTTGCAGTGCGCCAGAAAGTATGCTTTAAAATTCGTTTGGCGCGTGTTAGTCGAATACCCTTTGATTGACGTGATAACAGGGAGTATTGCGAACACATTCAACTGTTTATCCAAGCTTAGTCGAGTATTTAATTCAGAACTATTAACTTATTCAAAATACACGTTTATTAAAATATTTGATAAAGTAAAATAATATAATTTTTAAGTCTGCGACTAAATGCAACATGAAAAATAATAAAATGGGAAATATTTAGGAATAGTACGTACTTTGTATTTTACGTAACAGTATAGCTAGTTACATAGCTGATGTAATTCACCAATTTATAAAGTCATTTATTTCATTGGTGATGAATTTAACTGATATTTTTGCAGGATATTCGTTAAAAATAATAGAATAAAATTTAATTAAATGGGAAATATTTAGGAGTAGTATGTACTTTTTATTTTACGTACAAGTAAAGCTTGTTACATAGGTGATGTAATTCACCAATTTATAAAATCATTTATTTCATTGGTGATGAATTTAACTGATATTTTTACAGGATATTCGTTTAGTCGCTTACTTTTCAGCAAATCACATTATTACAAGCTTAAACTTTCTCTGCAGACTTTTTTGTGGCCATGAATTATTTAGAAGCGCTTTGTTTATTTTATATTTTTTTTTTTTTTGTGTCTTTATCTGTGTGAGGAGAGGGAGTGCTGCCACGCCCCCCACCAAATTCATTAAGGCTCGCATTCTGTTATCGGTATCTGTAGAAGCGGCAGCCGTAAAATGTCGACTCCGACTGCGACTCTAATGAAAAGCGTCATTAATAATGTAGAAAACATCAACATCCGTTCGCTGTTTATCATTACGAGCTGCACACGTAAAACAGAAGATGTCGGCATTAATACTTCGATATTTTTTTGTCGACTGGCTTAAGTTTCCTTCCTTTTACCTTCTTTATATTCCCCACATTACCCTCCCATTTATGGTAAATCTCAGCAGCAGTGATGTATTACTTATATGAGGCAGTGTGAGAGACACAGACGGAAATGGAGTTGCAAAGTTCGTTTTTACGATCTCTGTGGGATCTCTGTGGTTACCTGCACCGTTGCCGTTGCTTCTGTGGCATGCCACAAGGTGAGAGCTAATTAGACTTTCAGCTGAAAACTGAAACAAATGATGTTTCAGCAGAGCTTCGAAATTGTGTGGGAAATTATTTAAATACGCATCGGGGGAATACAAAAAATATTGAAGGAAATTAATCACAGAAAGACCATTAGGAATATCACACTTCTCAGGGAATATTCGTCTTTTCTCTGTCAATTAAGCTTCATTTAAAACAAAAATTATAATTGATTTATCATAAACCTTGCAATTTATGAAAGATTGTAAATCAATTGAAATGAACTCAATTTCATTCGTATCAATAATTTAGTTTAATCTTTCGAAAATCTTAATTAACTCCTTGATAATCGATAAAGTTATTCAAACTAATTGGCATCCAATGAAGTTGTTACGACTCTCATCCTTTTGCCTTCTGACCTGACCCACATCCTTCACATGCGTTGAAAGCTCACTAATTCAGTGCCACCAAAAAACTTTTCAACTCGTTCCAGCAATAGAAACCCCCCGCCTCCCTTCCCCATTCAACAGGGTCTCGAATTTAATAATCACGCAAATTAGTTTTCGAAACCGCAACTCAAACAGAGGCAAACAGTGGCAAGGACTAACCATCAAATCGTCTAACCACCTATTCGTATGTGCAGGTAAGACCAGCGAGAGGGAGCGAGGGAGAGCGGGAGAGAAAGAGAGAGAGAGAGAGAGAGAGAGAGAGCGGTGGAGAGTCCTTCGTCATGTAACATATTATTATCGGAAAATAAGCACAGGGGGCAGGCGTCGCACAGGAAATAACGGAAACCAAATGACTACGGCGCAGGTTGCAAAACTAAAACCCACCCAAAAACAACAACAACAACAACAGCCACAACAACAACAAAAAACGAAAATGCAAAAAAATGTAACAAAACGAAAGCTTTCACAATTTTCTCTTTTCATTTATTTTTTGTGTAAGTTCCCAGGAGTCGATTTGAATAGTTGGCCAGGTTAGGTTTGGTTTGGTTTGGTTAGGTTTGGTTGGTTTTGGCTTTGGCTGAGGCCTAGGCCGGAAGTGTTGTGGTGTTGCCTGGAACGGGGGAGATTGTGTTTGTGAAATGTTTTGTGGCATTTCCTTCCGCTCACTCACACACACACACTCCCGCACATGCAGTCGAAATGAGAAAGTTGAATAAAGTAAAATCTGTTTCCTGTTTCGGTATAATTAATCATTTTGTTTGGCAGCGGAACAATTAGCCAAAGGGGCCGCCATGTGGGCGCAGTTTACGTGCTAATTAGCTAAAAAACACATGCAACTACTACATCCCCTTACACTGTTACAAATCACATTTTGATGGCACTCAAATGACATAACAATTGCATGAGAAATTCTCGGGTTTGTCTTTCATTTTTTGTACGACAAAGACTTACCGTTTTGTTGCCCAAATTCTTGACGCGACAGTTTAGATATGCCGTCTTGCCCAGCAGTGCGGTGACATTCTTGGAAGCACCCTTATCAAAATAGGGGCCACCGTTGCGGGAATCGTCGATCAGATCGATGCTATTGCGATTAATACCGGAAGCAGCTGCTGGCGATGCGATTGTGTTGCCCTTGTGTAAACTGCTGCTCACAATGCCGCTGATTGTTGTCGTTGTTGTTGTTTGTGTTATCGACACGGAGTTGGCATTCGACTTGGAGTTAGAACTGGAACTAGAACCGGAGCTGGAGCTGGAGCTGGGGCTGGAACTGGAGCTGGAGTTGATATCAGTTGTCACTGAGCCACTGTTTGTTGTATGACCATTTTTGTTACTTCCGTTGCTGTTGGTTGTGCTGGTCATGCTTCCGCTTCCGGTCACACCATTGGCAGCAGCAGCAGCAGCAGCAGCATCGCCTTCATTTGGTATGGCATTGTTGCTGCTGCTCATATCCTTTGATTTATATGAGTCACGCTGTGCGGCGAGCACTGCAACAATAGAGCAAAAAGCACAAATTTCTATAAGTACTATGTAAAGATATTGTCATGAATAACTCGAAATTAAAGTTGAAACCATATTGCTCTGCTACAGCATTTAAAGTGTCTCACATTTTACGGCATGTGTTACATAACTTGTTTGGGGAAATCATTATTGTAATGATATCCGTTTCATATTTTGAAAATGCTCTGTCTTCCATTTCCGCAACAATTTCAGCAAATTTCATGCTCAATTTATATCTCAAAACATTTCATTACGGATATTAAAGTTAGAACTTGAACAAAATATATCCCACATTTGTTTAAGATTGTATTTAACTTACAAAAAGTGGGAAAGGAGACAAAGAAGAGTAAAACTTAATGTATAGGTTACAAGTTGAAAGGGTTGATGATACTAGTGATGCTGGAATGGATTGACATGATTTTATGAAGAACAAATATATATAATGGACATCAAATTAAATATATGTAAGCGCAAATCTGATATACCAAATCAAAATAAAATAAATTAAATATTAAACACCAAATGACTAGTGACGAAATAGTCAGCTTGCTAGTGATGTTACGCTAATACTGAAAAAAGCTGCCTGAATGAAATTTGTCCAATAAATTAGATAATAGCTCTTGATAGCCTCTTCAAAAAGTTCCTCAACTTTCTAATTGGGTAAAATGTTTCAGCTTCGTCTCCAATGTCTGCTCGAGTCGGTTTCATATCAATATCGTTAGCATAATTGTTCAATTAGCTCAGTTTTGTGGACTTGTTGACCCAAACAGTTTTGGTGCTTTAAAACTCAATGTTGAGCACATTGTTAGTTTTCCATCGAAAACACATTGTTCTAACTTGGCTCGAATACCTTGCAACCATTTAGGTAATTAGCAAATTACGCACACACACATGGGGAAATACACACATACCCTCACACGCACACACACACACACGCACACACACACACACACACACACACTGATGCGAAGAAACAAAGCTGCCAACATGCGTCGTTCATGAGGCATAAACTTTTGTTTTGTGCTTTTGTTTTTGTGCTTTACGTTTATCAAATTTTCATGTTTTTGCCACAACAACAACAACCACATGCTACATACTTGATTGTTGTTGCTACTGTTGTGGTGGTTCATGTTGTTGTTGCTTAGTTACGAGCCATTTTTATCCACCGCCATTTATCCCATCACTTAGCAGCGTTCAGAGCAAGGACGATGCTCTGAATGACGCCGATACGTCTGCTAGAGAACTACACACACACACACACACACACATACACATGGCTATATATAATATCATAAGTGTGTGTGCGTGTGTTTTCAGCACTTGATACGCTTATTACGCTCAGGCAAGAAGGATTTTTATGGCGCACAGTGAGCTGCGTTGGCGACCATTTTATAGTTGGCAGCCACTGACTTTATTAGATTAAACATGTTGTGCACGTTGGGCCAAGACAGTCAACTACACACACGAACACACACACATTCAGACAGTATTTATCTGACTCGTTTGTTGCTGTTGCCCCCTTGGCACCCCCTTGGCCATGTTTTGGACAGATAAGTCGCATGTCCTTGTTGTTGTAGTTAGTTGTATTGACAGCATGCCCGCCAGACCCAACGGCAAAAGCAACAGCAACAGCAAAAGCAATAACAATAACAAGAGCAAGAGTAACAACAAAAACAACAACGTTGACTTTCATATTCGCTGTTCAATTGCCAAGCTCGACAATGTTGCTAATAAGTTGAAGTTGCTTTTGCCATTGCAGCATGAACAACATGAAAATCCCGCCTGACTTTCGCAACTCCCACCCACTGACTTTGCCTCTATCTCTTTCTATTTTGCTGTCCCTCTTCCGCTTTGCCGAATGCCCGGCTTCATCATGTGTCTGTCTGCCAAAACAACATGATAAATAAAGAGCCGCTGGCTAGAAATTAAAATAAATTGACTGCTTGGGATGCGGCAACCGCAGCGGTAATGGCAATAGCGACAGCAAACAACAACAACAATAACAATACTCACCACAACAACAACAAGAACAACAATAAATTAGAGCTACAAAATTTGTGTCTTAAAAGCGCCCAACAGAAATCAAAAAGTCATATGCCGGGTTGTTCCGACTACGTCAACGTCAGGCGACCGCAGGGCATGTTCCTTGTTGCATGTCGTTCTTGTTGCTTGTACCTTTGTTTTCGTATTGCTGTTGTTGTTGTTGTTGTTTTTGTGGCTGTTGCTCTTGGTGTTGTTGTTGTTGTAGCTACGCCCGCGCTGTTATTATTAACATGAAGCTGTTCATGTCAGAAACATTTGAAATGTCAAAACTTTTTGCTCGCTTTCTTCTCTCGAAATGTGCTTGTCTGTGGGTGAATGTATGTGTGTGTGTGTGTGTGTGACGTCTCGCAAAAAGTTTTAAATTTTTAAATTCACTTAAAAAATTAGATATTGTTGTTGTTTCTGCTGTTTCCCTCATTTTCACGTCAACATAAAAAAAAATAAAAATAAAAATGCCAAAAGTTCTTTAAATATTTAAAGCAATTGCGTTTTAAGCTGAGCATCTTTTATTGTCAAGTTGTCTTTTTGTTGGTACGGTAACATAAAAAATTGTGCAAAGTATGCAAAAAAAATGTAAAATGAAAAAAAAAAAGAAATTGAACGAGGAAAGTCGTACAATGCTGTGACTGTTATTTGAATATTTGTTCATTCAACTTTTACTTTTGATTGGGGGATGCCCCTCATTTGACAGTTGACAAAAGTGCGCAAAGTTTGTGTGACTCGACGTAAGGTTCCCTTCCATAACTTGATAGAGTGCGTTCTAGTATTGTATGAATAGAGTGGATAAATTTGGATATTTGCAAAGAAGTTTTCAGTTGCAAAAAAAAAAAAAGAAATTTCATATGGTTTACAAGTTTATATAGAATTCTTTATAGTTCGGATAGCTTGTCAGAAACACTCTAAAATAATTAAAGTACGTTTTTTGATTGAAGGGATAATAGCGGATAAGTCAGTGTTGCTTATAATCGAGCTTCCTATATTAATTACCCTGCATTAATTCGGATAACCACGGATAATTCCGGACAACTGCAATGTTGATTGAGATGCATGATAATCAAGTCAGAAGTTTTTAAAAAATTCTAATGAAAATCATCAATTAATTTGATTAACTGCAATTTTGCAGAACATTGTATGTCCATTCAATTAACAATGATAATCGAATGGAGAGATTCATCTATAATAGAGTGTGCTCTGCTTATGTTTCCGACTGCTCAGTTCATTAAAGACTAATGATGGTTTGGCCGCCATCTGGTCCACTCAGGTGGCCCAAGGCCCAGAGGCGGGCTCGTCATTAGGCAATCCGACGGCATATGAAAAATGAAACTAAAATGAAAGCCTAACCGCAGCTACACATACACACACACACACACACACACACACACACACACACAGGGTAAGAGATACTGGAATTCAGATACTCACGGATTTGGAGCACACACCCTCTCAATCAGGTCAGAAGAATCGCTTGGGAGTTGGATATAGGGCCACCTCTGCTGTTCTGCTGTTCTGGCCTAAACATTGATTTCCCAAGACTTTTCAGGCACACAAAATTAATTACCTAACCTAAAAACTCAGCCCAAAAGGCGGCAGCGGAAATTATGTAAGGACGAAAGGAAGCGTTGAAAAATGCCGAGTCGACATGGCAGGACTGTCAGAACAGAGAGTGAGAGAGAGAAGGAGATGGATAGAACTGCCTATGCAACACTTATTGCCCGATTTTCGAAAATCGAAATCAATAAATGAAATTGGTCAAATCAATTTGACAACAATTGCAATTTGGCTTCAACAAAACTGGAGCACGAAAATTTGATTAAACTGGCTGAAGGCAGCGTGGAAGGTTCGCGATGGGATTCAAATGATATTGAGTAAAAATATATTCAGTGTGCCTGACTACATTGTACCCTATAATCTATACGACTCTGAATCTTTCACCTAATGTAAGAAAGTATTTGTAATAACTTCAAGTTATTTAAAATATTTAGGATAGTGCCAGTTCACTCTAATCTATTTTAAAAATCTGGGAGAACCCATCTATTCAGTTTTCGCTGCAGAAAAAAGGACATTATTATCTGATGTCTGCAAAAATTAGAAATGTTTAATTTATAACTATTGAGTTCCAGAAAATATTAAGTTGTTTTAAAACATTTAACGACTTAATGACTTAAAATTAAAATACAATTTTGAGAATCAACACTGAACTATAACAAAAAAGATTAGCTAAGTAATATGAATTATCTAATACGAAAAAAGTCACAATCTTTTTAGTACTTATATTTGCCAACAGATGGACAGGTTAACAGACTTATATAAGTTAAAAAAAAGCAATCAATTTACGTAGTTATTTCTCGTATATTAAAAATTAAAAAGAGCAAAGAATTTACAAATTGATTTATCTTCTTAACTTTAATCAGTCTGTATACTAGACATAAGATTATTTTAATTTCACCCACAAAAGATAGGGTATACTGAGAGTGGGAATGATAATAAACTTACCTCCATTGCCGGATATCACAACGATGATAACAACTAGCATGCTGAGCATTATCAGTGCTCGCTGGCAGCTGCTGCAGTCAACGGTTGTGGTGGTGATGGTGGTGGTGTTGTTGTTGTTGCTATTGTTGGTGGTGCTTCTGCTGCTTGTGATGGATCTGCAGCTCCTGCTGCTCCTGCTGCTGGTGGCTGCTGTGGAGCAGGTGGGCAATAGCCGTGTGCAATTTGTGGATGCCACGTGCTCCTCCTTTGCAACTAGCAACAGCTGCGATTCAGAATACGAGTTCAGTTTCAGATTCTGATTGAGATTCAGAAATGGATTTGTGTGTCGTTGCCGTTGTCGTGTTGTTGCTCGTTGTTTTAAATTCGTTCGTTGCTGCCGCCTTTGTTGCTGTTGCTGCTGCTGCTGCTGGCGCGTTTCCATTTGAAAAGTTGCCATAATATTTCACGTCCTCTCTGTGGGCTTTATTGGGGGGCACTCACTAGTCAGTCACTAGTCACTCACACTGGCTTTCGCTATGGCGCACTTGAACCTAGTCGTGAATGGTTGCTTTTTTGACGTCGCTGGTGCACAAGTTTGGGGCGTGGCTGGTCGCCTTATTAGCGCCTGCCATTCCGCCGCTTGATGCGTGAAATTGGCGAGCCGTCTTACAAATTGCTCGGCTACAAGGATGCTGAAGCGACCGAGCCTGCTAGCCTAGTCCTGCCAGAAAACAAACTACTTTGCATTTGTTCTGCTTGGCTGGTGCTGAGAAATCGCCGTCATTTTTCCAGCGATTTATATTCTATTTAATTCCAGTTTAACACGATATCACTGGGTATCACTTCATCTTCATTAGTGGCTATAACTGCCACTGGTGTTGCCCCGGTGACGGCCACAGCGTGCTTTCTCAGTTCTCAGTTATCAGTTCTCTGATTGCGATTGTCCTTTTCGTGCTTTGTTTTTGCTTCTGTTTCAGTTTCAGTTTCAGTTTCCTTTTTTTCGGTGACAGCAGCTGCAATGACAGAAAGAGCGAAACAAAAAGCGTTTTGTGAGAGGCGAGCGTTAAAATGTTTGGAATTTCATTAAAAATTCAAATGTCAAAGTCAAAATAAATGGAAATTTGTGCGTGTGCCGGCACGTGCTGCTGTCGTTTTTGCCACTGCACCATCCCCAATATATATCCTCAATACACATACATGTAGGAGTAACAGGATAGCAGGCACCTCGCCACTGTGAGGCAACAACGTAGATATTTTGTATTATCTTTGCCACGCGCTTCGACTTCGTTGTCTGTTTGCTTTATGAATGTGTTTCTCGAACACAAAAAATTCCAAATCTTTTTACTAAGCGAAATGTTCCCCCCTAAAAATGATAAGCGAAGCCTGGAGTGAAGTGGGGAATAAACCAGCGAAATAATAGGAAAACAAAAAAAGTTCTAATGGAAATCTATGTGATTTTACATACTTAAAGTGCTCTCGCTTCACATTAAAAGAATTGTAATGCAATTTGTGGAACTCCGAAAATGTTAACAAGTTAATAAAAATTATTATTGTGTGTGGACATTTAAAACTTTAATATATGTGTGTCAATATCAACTCAGAGAGAGAGGGAAAGAAATTTAATTAGTAATAAATTTAAAATCGGAACAGGATATTTTACAGCTTACAGTTTCTTTGCATGACTCGAAGATTTCTTAATTTTCTCCCATTAAAAAAGTAATCAAAACATCCAAAGTGCATTATAATTGACAATCAATCGCATTTTCATTTTCATTTGCAATGAGCTAAGTTGCTAAATATATATTTATAATAATTTTAGTTCAACTTTCTATCTTTAGAATTAATATTTATAAAGTGTGTCGTTTATATGACTGCTCTAATGTCAAAATCATTCTTGAGAGTCTCAATTTGGGACTCTGCAAAGTCCCCCATTGCGGATTCAATTATGTCCGCTTAGTCACTGTAGGACAAATATTATAAAGTAATAAATAAAAAGCATTTTCAATCCAACAGCAGAGCAAGAAGCAAACACACACACAACAAATAAAGGTTGATAAAGCGTTTAGCAAAAAGAAAACAAAATAAAAATAAAACAATATAAAAATAAGAGCAAAAGTTTCATTTAAAACTGTCGAGTTAAGCCAAATCTGCAACGGTGGAGAAAACTTTTTGCCTAGCTTAAAAAATGACGGCAAAAAAGTGGAAAATGAGAAAAGCTACTGCTGGCTGGCTGGCAGATGGAAAGATGGAAAGATGGCAGAGCTTGACGTTGGGATTCTGGCAACGCCTCGCAGGCATATCATCTAACTGGATGCCTGACAGACCACAACAATGGGGGAATGTGTAAAGTGCGGTGGCAAGGTGGCAAGATGAGCCAACTGGCTAAGGACCTGGCGTTTGCTATTTTTCGTTAGTTGTAATTAGTGTCAAGGTTCACATTGCGTCGTTGCGTATACGCCGCATGGGTCGAGGACAACTGCAGACCGTGGACAACAGTCGATGGCCTCAACGTGGCTGTGGCGCGGGGGTTGGGGGGCTAACCGTGTGGCTTAAGCTGCGTAAGCACGTCACGTTGATGGGGCATTAAGTTGTAAGTGCCTGGGCGTGATCAGGACGACCACCCATTTCACGATGCATAATTAAAGCACGACGCCTCATTATAATTTCCATTAAAAAGTGCGTCAATGCCTCGAGGAAATAACCACAAAATGTCCGAGGTGCTGTAACTTTTACTGTTTAACTGTTACTCGTTTCCGCTTCCCTTTGGCTTTAAACTCGCTCCGAGACAAATGCTCATATTACCATAAATGGGTCATTGACAGCGATGACAGCTGTCAGAGGCGTCAACTGGCAGATGCCACGCCCCTATCAGCCAGCGGACCGGCGGAACGGCGGACCGTTGCCTTTCAGTTAATTAATGAAATATGCATGCCGTTTAATTATATTTGATTAAAAACAATATGCGCATTGGTCAACTATAAATTTACTTTAATTATGTGGCGCCCTCTGTTGACATGCATACGAACACATGTTCGTTTCTTTTGTTTCCATTCAACATTTATGATATGCATAATAAATTAATGTTTTTATTGCAAGTTTTAATACAACAGTTTCATTCCATTGTTTGACATGTTTTTTCATATTATTTATTTTACATTTTAAATGTCCAATGAATATTTGTTGTAATACATTGAAAGCTCAACCAGAATATACTCCATAAAAAATCCTACCTATTACATAGTACATATTTTAATACACAGACTTTAAACCCTCTTAACAACACTCTAACTACAGGGTGTAAAAAAATACCATTTATATATTTGCTGTAAAAACAATATTAAATAAACACACACATACACACATACAAGAAATTGTTCAACAAAGGGTTAATCCGGCGTGACTTCAAACAAAAATACTGAATTGAAATTAAAAATCTATGGAAATTAAAACATCCAAGCAATATGTAAATACGTATTCATACGTTTCGCAGATTATCTTTGTTGTATTGTAGCCAGAAAAGATTAAAAACAAAATGAAAATTTTAAAAATATTACATTTTATTTGATATTCGCTGTCACACATACAGACTATATAAAGGTTATAATGTCAATGCGAAATCGCTGTGAGGATAAGTGAAGCCTTTGTTTGAGTGTCACCTCTTTTTATACTCATATATAGATTATTTATGTATTCAGGTCTCTGGAGCAGAAAATATAATTTGACCTCTTTTATGCATTATAAAACAAGAACACACCTTGAAAATATTCAGTCTTTAAGCTTATTTCGCTTATTTCATCTGAAGCAATTGAAATGTGCATACAAATTAAGCTTTTACACTGCACAACTGGATAGAGTAAAACAAAACTGAAAGCTCTGATGAATCGCAACTTTTTAAATTAAGTAGGTTTAGATATTAGTAACAATCTTTCTATCTAATAAATGTAATAAAGTCATTGAGCTCAGGAACAGCTTAGGAGAACATAATAATTAAAGTTAAAACATAACCCAAAGCTTTCCAACTTTCAGATACTCTTTATTGTTAACACCCTACAGTAGAGTAACAGTAACTTTTTAACATAAAAATAATACACAGAATAATACAAACTTTATAAGGAAATAACACATTAACTATCATATGATTTCACAAATTATCACATGACAGACTATTAACCATATTTTTATTAGTTTCTTTATTAACCTTGAGTTTTTGCTTTTAAATTAAATCCATATTAACCATAAGTTGATTAATGATTTCAAGGTTAATAAATAAAGCTTTGAAATTTCTTCCCGATAATCTTTCAGTATTGACACCTTTCAATTAAAATTAACTCAACAAGTTGGTTAATCAGACAAAGGCCTTGCTCAACGACCAGTTAAAGTATTTTATATAATGAAATTGGGAAACTCTTGAAGTTACCCTCATTTGTTCGGAACAGTCGACCCCAGGAGGCAACCAACCCAACCCAAGGATCCAATTGACCAACCGCAGTTTGTCATCATCAAATGAACCACCAACGAAGTTTGACAAAATCATAATTATGGGGCACGTGCCTGCTGTTAAAACAAACCCAAAATATAATACAGACCACCTCTCAAAGACGCAATTTTATGGTTTTTTTTTTAATATTATTAATTTATTGTGTGTCGAGTAAGGATTAAATACATTAGACGATTATCCAGGCAATAAAATACGTAATTATCGGCTAATTAGCTTATAGAATAAAAGAAATTTACCTTTGGTACGAGTTCTGAATTGTGGTTTGATATTAGCAGTAGTTGTTGTAGCTGTTGTTGTTCTTATTGCTGCTTTTGTTGTTGTTCCTCACGGGTTAACACAAATTGTTATTCCAATTAGCGAGCTCGTCCGTTGACGGTTAGTTAAATTATTCAATTGTTTATTTTCGCCTTTAAACACTGAACCCCATTTAATATTGCTAAAGACGTTAAAAACGCTTTAAAATTACATTGAAAATCAAACCAAACATAACACAGAAAAGGGATGAAATTTCACCGAAATAGGGACTTTGTTAGTCCTTTGTTCTCCATTCTCTCCATCTACACAAGCTGTTCGAGAAAAAAATACTGAAGCATAAAATACGGCGTAAAATTACTTCTTTATCCCTTTTTTTTCTGGGGTGTGATGTGCGTGGTTGGGAAACTCACAGGTTGCCACATGTGTCGGAAGCGGCAACTCGTCGTGCATTTAATGTTTGCCTTTTCGGACCTGTCTGCGGTGCCAGGAAAGCAATTTTATTAGAAATGCAAATCGTTATGACTTGACTTTAATTTATGTGACAGTTTCGGCCTCTCAGGACCAATGCCAAATGCAAACAAAACCCACATCGAATTATTTAAAGAACACTCTTGCACTTTGCGATATGAGTATATTCCTTTGACTATTTATTCATTAAATTTATGTGTATGTGTTTACACAAGTTAATAAAGCTATTCCGATTTTCAAATATTTGACTTGAATATTCTTGGTTCCAAAAAGTAGACTATACTTTGTTTGATAATAAAATTGAGTTGAGTACAAAACGGTGGAACATATTTATGAATATTATCATAAAATGTTCGCTGTGAATCTGAAGTAATAAAGCGTATTCCGACTGAGGTGCTTTAAGGTATTTAGCCGCAATAAGAAACAGCTGACACCAGATAAAAAAAATACAGATTCAAAAGGCCAAAAGTTATTCTTATGCGGCCTTCAGGGTAAACAAGAAATGCAAAACAAAGTTGGGTAATATTTTGGACATCTTTGGCCTTGGCTGAGTGTACGCCCACGTGCTGAAATCAGATAAAATGTGTTCCCAGCGAGCCATTGTTGTGTCACCTACATATTTTTTTAAGCATTTTCGTAAGTCATTTTAGCACTTATTTTATATATGCATATATATATATATTTGTTGTCGCTTTTAAAGGATTTCGCACATTATTCACACACTTAATGTTGCATATTCAAATGCAGCAGCATCCTTTCTCTCTCTCTCTCTCTCTTTCTCTATTTCACACTTTTGATCTCTTTCTTTCTCTCGCTTGCAATTGCTTGATTGCAACTTTAGCTGATTTATTTATTTACCGTTATAATGCACATTGAGCAACTTTTACTTTCGACTCGTTGCCGCACCTAAAGCACACACACAACACAGCGCGCTATATGTATATGTATTTGTGTATGTGTGTGTGTGTGTGTGTGGGAATTGGTGAATTGTCCTTACACTAGGCCAAAAGCTACCGTTGTTTCGACTCTACCGTTAGAACGACCGAACGAAACGACTGCACTAAATACACTGAAATAAGCACTCGAACACACCACAACAAACGAGCTTCCGAAGCCAAAACGCAGAAAAGCCATCGAGGCTGCTGCCAGCCGACGAGCCAAAGCTTTTTCAAATGCGAGCGAGCGAGCGTGAGCGAGTGAGAGATAGAACGAAAGCTCTTTGCTGTTGCGTCGATAGCACAGTGATACAAAATGTAGACATCATTGGCGCTCGCTTCCAGGCTCTCTTTCGAACAACTTTCCATTGGGACATTGCTCTCTCTTATTTATTCTCTCTCTGGCTCTCTTTATCTTTTGCCGGCGCACATTTCGTATGCAAATGCTCTTTCAGGCAGTATTAATGAAATTTTTGGTTACCTTTAGCTGCTGTCATATTTAAAAAGAAAGGTTTACATAATTTTTGAAAAACTACATATTTATCATTTTGAATATACATTTGTGAAGCTTCAATTTCTAGTCTTTCAATATATATCAATTAAAAACAAAGATATACAAGTTTCTGCTCTTCATTTCCTCACACTCGCACATGCTTTAATGCAGACAGTCTCAGAAGTTAACGGACAGTTACTTGGGTATGGGTATCCAGACATTCGCACTATTTAAGCACTTAGAGCACATTAAGTCATTGGCTGTCTGCCCAGAATCAGCCTTTAAGCCCTCCCCTTCCCCTTTTCTTAGCGTTCTGCCAGCTTACACTTTAATTAGCTAACGGACATTTACATTTACTCTTTCAGAAAATAAATTGGAATCGAAAAGAAATGCAATTGCTTACAGATAGCATTATAAACTCAAGTATCTAATGAGATAAGAATACAATCTCATTTTTGTTGAGATGCGCTTATTTCGACCAATACATAATTAAATAACGATATATTGAATGTAACTGAACGAGGAATCCAGGCAATAATATCCTCTCTGGAATTTTGAGAACTGAAAATGTTAAATCTTAAGATATTACTTTTATGATATCGACAATTTTTTCAATACATAGATTTTATCGATATAGAATTTTCTTAAAACAAATACTTTTATCATAAAAACACCATGTTATGAAATTGAATTTTATTGCTAATATATTAACTTATTAAATGTAAATATAACAAATACTGAAAAGAAAATAACGCGCGAATCCTTTATAGTCCAACATAATTGCTCTTTCCTGCCCTGTTCTATTTCCTACATCTCTGGCTCGCAATACATCTTACGGACTTTGATTAAATCTCCCTCAGATGGACTCAATACCTGACCCATCTCTCGTTCCATGGGTTCTCCCCCCAACCAGAGCACGGATTGTGGGCTTACTTGGATTCTTGGCAAAGGCATTCTTAGGATAATGCATGACGCTCTCAAAGTCATATGGGACATTGTAGGTGGTCGTGGTTGACTCCGACATTACCATAAATTGTGACCAATATTTGCGAGGAATATTATCGTAATCGATAACAACATGATCATCCCGATCGGGACGACTCTGCTCATGGTACAGTCCCAGAACATGGAGAGTCTCATGCTGTATTATTCCCACTTTGCTCAGACAATGCTCCGTGAGTTGGACATCATGCGAGGCACCCCCAAAGACGGGTATTGGATTATAGCCCACTTTGGTTCCGCAGTACTTGGTCGATTTTTTATAGTGGATGAGACGTCGTCCCGCTGGTGGCGTTCCAGTAACCTCCTTAAATTGCAGGCAAGTCTGATCGTTGAATACGGACAGAGCATTCCTTACATTCGCCTTTTCATCGTCATTATAATCACTGGAAATGCGATAGTAGAGCGTCGGATTTGGCCAACGTTGCCATTTCGACTGCAAAGCATTTCGGGTCTTTGCCTCCGCCTGCTCATCGTCCTTGTCAATTTCGTTGTAGTAGTTCTCGAAATACTCCGAGCCCTGAGCACTCACAATCGAAGCTAAGCACAGCAATAGAATCCACATTTTGCACAATTCCCATGCAATTATCTATGCGTTTTTATAGTTTCAAATGAAAATGCAATTCGTTTTACTTTCCTTCTAAAATGTAATTATCAGTTTTGTGTTCGTTTCGAATTAACTTAAGTTGCTCATACGTAGATAAACAAATTTATACATACAACTCAAAATTAGCAATAGTCTACGATAAGTCAGCTATCCATACATACGCTCTATATATTATATATCTGCATACCTACTATATAGTACAGAAATCGCTTTCGTATGAATGACAACGTAATTCAATCAAAATAATACAAAACTGGTGGCCAGAATAAAGTCAGTGTTTTTGAACTACAGGTCAAAAAATTGTTAGACAATTATAATTCTTCACAGTGTCGCGCAATTTTCATTCATATGAGCACAACAGTAGTGTCCAGAAAACGGCGAGATTGAATAGTTTATGCAATGAGGCATAAAAAAATCACTACTTTAGCACACAAATATATTAAAGATTAACAAAGTAGTAAAATATGTTTACGTAGATCAAAACGATGACGTGAACATTTCAATGCCTATGAATTAAATTTTTCCACTTGTATTAAAATATCAAAGATCAATGAACTCAGAACTGAAACAATGTACACAATAAAATGATTTGAAAAATATTATCCTTGGCGGGTCAACTACTCTTTCTAGACGCCAGTGTAGTACATATATGGGAATGGGGCCCGGCCTCGAGACAGGTGCAAATTGAATACACCCTAATGCATAATATTAACATGTCAATTGCTTACATTCGACAAGCACAACAAAGACCTTGCCGCGATACTTTGAGACATTCCTTAACTTGTATGCATTCCGATATATCGACAATTACACGGCTTTGCTATGTACATATGAATAGAATAAATATTTATTTTTCGTATTTGTATTTAAAATTCGCATTCTTAGCGAAAATGAAATGAATAAATAAATAACATTTTAATTTTTAATTGCAGTTTTTATTCCAAACTCTGTTCACGCTTTCATTGCTCTGGCAAACGGATCAGTTAGGAGTGGGGTTTGTTTTCATGTAGTACACACTAAATACGCATAACAATGGGCCGAGTGGGCGTGGTCGGTGCAGCTAATGAGGACATTAATGCAGCCTTTAATAAAAGGCATGCAATTTTTTTAGCTGCACGACTGCGCCATTTGGCGTATACATAATATTAAAATCATAATTTATACATACAAAAGAAAAGTAGTAAGAACACAATAAAACACATTTTGCAAGCAAAATTAGTTAACAGCATTATTCAAATTGTTGTTGTTGATTGGTTGTTGGTTGTTGGTTGTTTTCGTTGTCGATTTTTGACACTGTCGTCGTCATCATCCCATACGATATTCAATCCTGGATACGTCAAAATGCCAAAATGAACTGCACCAGGATTGGGCACTTCGCTTGCAAACATCACAAATCAGTTTCTAGTCCTTAGTAACGCTCTCCCATCAGCTTTATATTATAAGTAATAGTAGTTTTAATTGTAGTCGTAGTCGTAGTTGTAGTAATAGGTAATATGTATTATTATGTCTATGCACGTGGCATGGCTTCGATGGCGGGCGGGTTGTGAGTGAGCGAAAGAGATCTCATCTCAGGCACGCCTAGTGCAACTCAATGAACTCATAAAGCGCCGATGGAACAACGTCCTCATACTTGATGTCATGCTTCTTAATCGTACGCGCCGCCAGACATGCCAGCGATGTATACTTCATGGGATCAATGATTTTGTGCAGAGGTGTTGGCGCCAGCAAACTCTCAAAGGTCTCACCAGCATCGTTCTTTGTATCCTAAAAAAATACATGGCATTTGTTATAATAAATTTGCATTATTTCACGACTTTCAACTCACCAAATGTGCTCCACCCTCGAGCAATGTGCGCGCCAACGGCTCAACATAGGGCTCCAATGTGGCAGCCAGATGAAGCGGCGTGTTGCCCGCATCGTCTACAGCACTTGCATCGGCACCAACCTCCAGCAACGCCTTGGCTAGAGACGCCGATGGGAACTGACAGGAGGGATAGCGACCGACCAGGGTGCCCTCACGATAGCAGGCATAGTGAAGTGCAGTGCGACCCGAACGGACGTGCACCTGAAGACGATTGAGGCGATATAATGCATTCATCACCTGGTGTCGCATATCCGGGCAGAAAGTCTCGGAATCCAATAGTGAGCTAAGCAGGCAGCCAATATGAAGAGCACTGACAAGTGTACGACTAAGAGCATTGGGATCATGATTACATTCATGCTGATGCACCGACAACAGCGTCGTCGATGATGATGAGCTGGAGGAGGACGACGATGTCGATGAAGATGATGATGGTGATTGCTTAAACTTTTTACTGGCTGTGGACAACATTTGTGGACATTGTTCCAACTGCTGCTGTTGTAGTGTAAAGGCCTGTCCTCGCTCAACCTCCAGCACAGCCTTGTGAAAGATGGTCAGCATACCGTCCGCCTCAATGGGCGGCACAATGCGTCCACGGGGCAACAGGCGTCCCGCCTCGACAAGCATAAAACTGAAGAGCTCGGCAAACGATAGCAATGAGGATTGTGTCATGGGGCTAAGTGGCTGCAATATTTTCTGTTGCATAGTCAAGGCATATGACCAGAGCTCGATGCAGCGATCAAAACGGCCAGCGTCAGCATAATGGGCGCCCCTGCAAAGCGATAATTATAATTATATGTGAGCATTATAAATACTTATACTTGTATTAATGTGAAGTAAACAATTAATTTTAAAATTACTTTTACGAAAATTGTTGAAACATTTTAAAATAAATGTGTATTTTGGCATATAAAAAATCTTCTAAAGATTAAAAGTACGCAAGTTAATAAAAAAATTAAGAATAAATAAAATAAATAAAGAAATACAAAAAAATGGAAATCTGTTACAGTCCCTGCTTTAGTCTCACCGGAAACGAATGTAATAGCTGGTGTCCGGATGCGTCGGTCCTAAAATGCGCTGTCTAATGACGAGCGCCTGCATGCGCATCTCATCCGGATCAAGTACCAGCTCTTCCAGCTCCTCAATAGTTGTCACTTCAGTCACCATCTCATAAGCTGGTACCGGCTCTTGCAGTTTCTTATATATTCTTGGCGTCTGGGCACGCTCCTCGAGGGCTCGTCGCCATAGCGTCAAGGCAACGGCAATATCACGTTTCTTATCCACATATGTTGCACCCAGGAGTTCCAATGCATCGATTCTTGCCACACGACTCACACAGGGCAACGTTATGAGATGTTCCACAATTGGCATATGTCCGGTCACGCTGGCCGCCAACAGTGGCGTCATGCCATAATAGTCTACATCCATGGTGGCACCATGTTTCAACAGCAGCTGCAATATTTGTAATGATCCCGACTCGGCGGAGTCATGCAACGCCGTGTTCCCTTTGATGCTGCACCGATTGACGTCAGCTTTCAATGAAAGCAGATATTGAGCAATCCGAAAGTGTCCCTTATAGCAGGCGATCATCAGGCAGGTGTGTCCATGTCGATTGGCAACCTCAAAGTCTGTGTGAGACAAAGAAAATCATTAGCTATCAACTTTTGGCGAACTTCAGAACTGTACTCACCCGCTCCATGATGCACCAAGTACTTGACTATCTCATAGTGTCCATCGAAGCAAGCGGCGCGCAGTGGTGTGGAATTCGTGCGCGTCGTGCTATTCACATTGGCAAATCGACGGACTAGCATCTTCACAATGCCCAAATGACCGGCTGCTGCAGCACACCACAATGGTGGTGCATCCTCGATTGGTTCCCCATCAAAGCTGATCGAGCCAACCTGTTCCACATTCGCCCGACACTTTGTCAATAGATATTCCACAATATCGTAGTGTCCATTGCGGCAAGCGATCACCAGAGGAGTGGCTCCATTTACCTTTGCGGATATGAGTATCGCCATTTCTGCGGCACTTTTGTTATACAGCGCGGCCTGAAAACGAAAAAAAATTATATATAATAAAACATGTAGCATTAGTGTTATTAAAAAGATCAATATTCAGTTTAAATATATCGTATACTATTTACAGACAATAGATTCCATGAAGAGATAACAAAAAAAACCTTTTATCAGAGATAAATAACATGGCTAAAAAATATAAGTTTTATTGTAGCGCCACAAGGTTTAATTATAGAGACTTGTTGTTTTCGAATTGCGTTTCGTATCAGTTTAAATAAACATAAAAAATATATTTTATAACGCTTTATTCATCTAATACTGAAAGAATCAATACAAATATAGGAACAAGAAAACTTTACTCCTATTAAATATCAACGTATTATTCACCTTTTCAGATTTCAATGTAATTATTTTATTTCAAGAGCATTTTCCACTTCAAAATATGAGCAATATGAGCATAGACATAATTGCTTATCAGTGCATTTCTTATCAGTAGCACTTGGGCAATATTTGTTGTGCATGGCATATTGTTATTTTTCACATCATGTGGCAATAACAATTCCAATTAAAAGCAAATTCGATAAAAAAAAAATTACAAAAATAACAAAACAAAACAATACATTGTACATACATACAAATAAAATAAATTAACTTATTCAACAACAAAACAAAAAGAAGAACAACAAATTATAAATAAAAAAGTGTTAATTAAAATATTAGCAAAGAGAGACTGAGAGGGCGAGATGGGAAGTCAGAGAAAAATAAATGGAAATACAAGTTCGAATTTTGTCACACTGAGCAAATAATAAAATGAGAGAATAATGAAATGAGAAACAATTTTAAACATAATCAAAGAGCTTCACTCTCTATCTCGATTATAATATCTGTTTTTAATGCTATTGCTACGAAAATTTTGTATTTTAATTTATTCCGTTGTTTTAATGCCCTGTGACCAATTGGGAAAAGGTTATAAACAATTGATGATCGAGAATTGATATGAGAGTCAGTTAATGGGGATTTATAACATCCATAGTTTGACTTTGGTGGTAAACTCTAACAAAAGGGTATCTTCTAGTCGTACATAATAAAATATTTTGATTGTTTATGCCTATTTGATATTTAAACTCATTGATGTCAAGCGTGTGTCGTTTTTACTGTATGTTAATTATGCTATTAGGGCTACAACCGATGGGAAACAAGGTGAATAGTGGAGGACAAAGGGATGCAGGTTGCATTGTGGGTATGATATGTGTCTGTGAGACACAGCACGTGTCACCTTGTTGTTGTAAATGTGAGTAGGTATTTAATACACAAACATCTGTATGTGCATATGTAGATGCAATAATTATAGGGAATGGAATATTGAATGAGAATGCCAGCAAGAATATTAGATTATGCAAATCGATACACTCACACACCTTTGACATTTTCAATCGGATGTTTTATTCCTAAGGCCAAGCTAGTTAATAAGTAAGTGGTTAGTTTATGCAACTAAATGATATAGAAAAGTAGTAAGAATTATTACGTGATTGATTAGTAAATATTTGATTTCATTATAAATCACTACCGATGTTTTTATTAGCATTATTCTTTGCGTTTTATAAAGCAAAGCAATTAGCATTCAATTTTAGCGTGAACAACTGAAAGAGAGCCAGAGAACAACAGTTAGACTCGACTGCAAAGAGAACCATGGCATTTGTTTTTGTGTTCTCTTTTGCATGTGGCGAGCAAAAACGCCAATGTTGTTGTTTTGTTCCTGTGAACCAATGAGTGATTTTTATTGCGTTCTTTGTCATACATAAGTGTGTACATATGAACCGGCTGCTGTGAGAAATGACGATAAGGCTTTACTTATTCGTTGTTAAGTTAAGTTTTGTATGTAGTCTCTAATACCCTGTACAATTAAAATGCTTTATTAAGAAATTTCTACATTAAGAAATTTGTTTTTATTTATAAAACAGCCCATTACACTCATTATATAGCCCTTCTTTATGAATTTGTTAAATTTACGGTATTTTGCCTTCAAAAATATTGAAGGCAATAACGTTTAAAGCATAAAGGGCATTTTATAGTAGTAGGCATTTTTTTGGACACTTAGTTGTATGAAATGAACTCTCTGTGGGTTATTTTCTCACTAATATAAGATATAATCAGAAGCTCTTTTTTAAATTTTTACCTGCATTTTATATTTGAAAATAAAAAATATTTATTAAATCGAATTAAAAATGCATGTTCGTAAAATCTATTTGTCAAACCGTAAAGAATTACGGGCTTCTTGTTAGATGGCGCCACTAACAATAGATGGCGCCACCTCTTTAGTAGTGTGCAAATGACGAAATAATTTAAATAATAATACTTTAAGTGGGGATACTTTAAGTGGGGATCTGCGGCCGAGCAAAGCAAGGACGCAAAAGCGGGCTCACTAATAAATTATAAAAGAAAAAGGAACTATTTAATTAAGAATTTAAATAACATCTAACTATAATGGAATATATATTGAATTGAAAATTAATTACTATAATGAAATTCAATTAATGAACATCGATCTATTTATATATGTTTCCTATTTAAAAACTTGCCCTGAAACATTTAGAATTATTTAGAAATGTTAGATGCAAATCAAACACAAAATAAAACTTGTTATTTTCTGCCGTGTTTGGGTTTCATCGTACATAAAACAACTATTCAATAGATAGATATTGAAAGGTTATTCATTTCCTTCATTGAAAAGTCCCACACGACGATAGGAAACAAAATGATTAGGCAAGAACCTTGGACAGAGACAAGTTTGATACGAATTTTGTTGTGGCTTTCATTTTTCGAAAAGAGAACGTGGCAGGGCATCTTATCAAACTCAATTAGAACATTCATCATGAAAGCGTCACATGCCCCCGCTGCTAACGACGCCACTGCCAGCTGCTTAGAACTAGAAATATATACATACAAAGAATACCAACAAAAAAGATACAAAAAAAATATAAAATAACAGAGAAGGAAAGAAAAATGCCGCTGGGGGAGCACTCAAATAGAAGACCTTGTGAATGCCGTGCGGCATTTTATATGCTATTTTTCTCGTATCTTTGGTTCGTCGACTTCTATTATTCTTTGTGTCGTCTTCGCCTCAAAGATGCCAGAGAGATCTCTCTTCTACGATATGCAGAGAGTAGACGTATGTATAAGAATTAAAATGCTTCCTGATTTCTGAAAAACAATTCTTTTTTCAATATTATTCTGCGTCACATAATGGCTGCATTCTTCTTCTTTAATGACAGCTTTCCCCCATCGACTCCCCACGCCTGATTTCCTCACAGATCGTGCGCGTGACAAGCGAATTTTGGCAACATATTAGCAAAAGATAAAAATTGTTGTTCGAGTACAACAACACCAGTTCGAAGCCAATAATAATATAAATTTATTTATATATTTATATTAATTGTATGCATTTGTATATATTTACATTCTACGCATTTTAAATTTCGAGAATCCGGGAGAGAGAATAAACGTGAAATGGATAATCAAATATTTACAACATCCATCGACTTGGGCTGCTGAACTTTTCGCTTTCATTCGCACACTCGCTACACACATACAGATATACGCACATATGCCAATTTGATGATGACGCCGTGCAAACCAAGCACAGCTGTTTGCTCTTCCGCATTAAGCCACATACGTGTGTATGGATATATGGAGAAACAAATACATATGAAGCCGGTTCCCGGTTGCATACTCAATTCAGATTAAGCTTGCCGCTGGCCAACATGTCGAATGAGTCATGCAACTATGAGTACAACAACCGTTGGCGATCATCATCATGACGATTAGTTAGACGAGTGCCCCAAAGCCTCGATTCAACCTTGTACCTCCCTCTTCCCACCGTCCTACGACTGAAACCGACCACTAAAGTTCAAACAAACACTCACATTTCAGCTGTATATACAGTGGCTTCCAGCCGATTTCCACTACTCTTACATATAACAAATTTTATTAAATGTAACTTTTTATTTGAAAGGAGATTTACATATAATATAATATAATATAATATTTCCATTACATATTCTATTACGTAAGAATTATATCAAGATTAAGCAAAATGTAGTCAAATATAGCTCAAAATGTAGTAGTTCAAACGGTTTGTGACCCACTGTATTTAAATACGTCATTTTAAAGTTAATTTGAGCCATAGAGGGGCGGTCTGTGCGGCCCACAAAAGTATTGGCACGTGAAAAGTGGGCGTGGCAGCTGGCAAAGAAGGCCAGAAAATCATTTCAGTCGTTTTAGAATTGTATGTACTGTAGATACAGGTGGCGTGCGTTGTGCGATAATTCGTTTGACCCCGCTTATTGTGCCTCATTTGCCCCAGTGACAAGTGGCATGTGGCAAGTGCCATGTGGCAAGTGGCAATATAACTCAATGTATAGCAACTGCGCTAATGTCATGAGCTAATAAGTATCAAACTGATGTTGTAATCACTGTTCATCTACATGTTAAACTTAGTTTAAATATTGTCTTATAGATGGTTAGTCTGAAACTATAAACAGTTTACACTTGTTTTACGAGAAATCTCATTCTTATCTGCATGTGAAACATAACGTTAGGATAACTACCGGACGCGTTCGTTACATTTATAAATTAGAATAAATGTAGACAGTATTTCAACTACATCCGTTCTAAACCGAGTTTAAAGTTTAACGGTGTAATGTTAAAGGTGCAAGACGAACAGCTGACTAACAGTGTTTTCCATTTCTTTATGTATCTAAGCGTTCTCGAAAATACTTACAAACAAAAATTTTTTTAGAACTAACCAGTTTGAAAACAATTAAAATGCTGTTCAACAAGAAATACGATTGTCTAAGTAAAAAAAGTAAAGCATCTAGATAATTTGGGTTAGTCAGCTTTCTGAAAAGTTCCCAAGTCCCCAGCCGGATAGCGGATGACTCAATCTTTCTCTGAGAGAAGTAAAGAGTAGAAAGGGGACACAATAATTGCGTTTGACGATCTCAGAATTTGTTTGCATGTTCATTTCACTGGAAACAGATTCGAAATTTCACTTCCCGAAAATAAATATACATATATGTATGAAATTTGTTGTATTTTCTTATGTTGTTGCACAAATTGCTGGCAACGTGTAAACACAAAAAAAACAATAACAAAAAGCAAAAAGCAAAACAAATAAAGCATAATTCAAACAAGGTGAAAATTTTCATTGCTTGACATTTGTTCTCCATCAATGATTGTAATTCTTATACATCTGGTGGGAAAATTGGCGGGGTGGAGATGACAGGGGAAAAGGAGGGGGTTGCTTTTACCTTGGAATTTACCGCTATGAAACTGTCGTCTCAAACACTGCAACAACAAAACCAAATCAAATACGAATCGGCTGCTAATTCGCAAGCAGTTTAAATGCGATTAAAATTTTGTTTCCGTGTAATAAACAATAAACAACTTTCCATTGTTGTTGTCGTTGCTGTGGCTGCTCCTAATGTTGTTGTTGTTGTTGATCAGTTTCGGTTTGCCGTGCACGCATAATTTATTTTAATATTGACATTGAACGAGTTCAATGTCGATATGCAGTATTAGACATCTCACGACTCGACTCACGTCTCCGACTTCGACTCTCAAAGCTCTCGTCTCTTGACTCCGCATAGGTGCGTTCAACCGATAGCTTAAAGTCTCTCCCCTTAAGCCACCCCACCCCCCCTCCACCACCCACTGTCAAACTACTTCTACATTTAAATCAGCCACATCGCTCAATTATTTGGCTTATTTGTTAGCTAAAATGGCGCGACTGCGCAGTCGCTCTAAAATAAACCAAAAAATAAAATAAAAATAAGACTACAGAATATTCAGCGAAGCACTCGTGTTGAGGTCAACGGTGCTTTTAACGGGTTCAACAAGACACCGTCCCGTGCGCTGCGATATACGATACCAGTTTGAGTTATCGTATCAAACAATCTGATTTAAAAACAAGTAATACATTGTCTATGGCTTCGTGTTGGGAGTTCACACAATGCAGGGTCGAGGTCAAGGTTGAATTTGATGCGTCTTTGCGCTGAAAATAATTGTATAATTTTTTTAAAAACTATGGACAAATTTTAAATAAATAGAAAAAACATTGAACATTGAATAAATTCAAAAATATTCAAATAAATAAAGTAAATAACAAAAAAAAGCCGAACTGGTTAAAAAAAAAAACAAACTATAGTAATATTGTTGAAAAAGTTTGACGCATATTTTAGCCTGTAATTAGAGTTAAATATTTTATCATTTTGACAATTAATATTCATACCACATATTAAGATGATAAAATTATAAAAGAAAATAAATGTATTTAAGTTAAGACTATCATTTTAATAGTCTTTAATTTTTCTATTGTTAAACATAAATTTTTTTATCTGCTTATCGAAGGCATTAAAATATTTCTTATATACATTTCGGATTAAGTGGTAAATCAACTGCTCCTCAACTATGAGTTTATCAGTGTTTTCTTGGAGAGAACTTAAAATATGCCTATGTATCTGCTGATAAGCCAGAAGTCTGAATAATATCTTATATTTTCACTGATAAATATCAACAGGCAAACGTTTACTTCGTAGATGTTTACATAGGCTTATATTTATATATGGGCATGAATGTGTATTCTCAATAGATGTGAAGGGACACTGAGAGTGCTGAGATCAGATGCTTGGCACAAGCACTGATATTATAATGCTTTATGATGGGGCGAATAATCAGCAAGAAGGCATTCACATTGTTGTGGGCATTGTTGCTTTAGTTAATCGTGCGACGAACTTCAAAGTCATGACGGCTTCGTCGATCGCGGAATAAGCCAAACACAAACAAACTAAAATCAAACAATTACATATACACATACGCACACGCACACAGATTCAACTATGAATATATAGGTATAGATGGAATAAATCGTAGCACGGTAAGTCGCAGCTGAAGGCATTGGCATCGACAAACGGCATCGTAAATAGTAACGATGTGCGATAAAATACACTGCAAGAAATAATTCGAGTACTTTGTTTTGCAATTTAACATTTACTTAATGTATTGTTGACTGTGATATTTGTTTGTTGAACTTGACGCTCACATGTCAACTTAGATATAATTCTTTATTTAAAATTTTCTAATTTAGGTATACATTTTTTCTCCATTTTTCGTTTTAGGATATCAGCTTAGCCATATTTCTAAAAAAGATATAAAATAACTTTATTTTTAATTATTTTATTTTATCTACTTTTTAATTTGTTTGCAAACATACATAAATTAGTTTGGCTTCAATTTAAAAAAGCAATTAAAATTTATGCTTTGAAAAAGTACTTGCACTTCCTATAGTTATTTAACTATTAAACAGCTGTTATTATTTCTTAAGTGTGGCTGTTTAAAAAACCAGTTTCGCTTTGAAATTATTGTTGGCATTGGCTTTGGCAAATGCAATTGTTTGTTAAAACAATTTTGCGATGAAAATGAATTACACGCTCTATAGAAGACCTCTCTTATTTCGTACCGTGTGCTTTTCTCTCTCTTTCTCTCTCTCTTGATTTTTCTCTGCCTCTTTGTTTTTGGTTTTGTACAAATAAACTTATGAATAAAACAAATAAATCTCTCATCAAAACAAAACAATGCGGAAAATTTAACAAACAAAATTTCTTCATTCGAAAGCAAACGAAGGCTCGAATACTCTTTAATTAATAAACGTCAGTTTTTAATAAATCAAAAATCATCTTAAATAAAATTTAGTATTTAAAAGAAAATTTTGTGTTTTAATATAAAATGCGAGTTAATATATAATGTAGTTTATTACATTTACGACAAGCGACTTTATTGTCTAGACTCTAGACTCTAAGGGATGGAGCATTTCATTTAATATGCATTTGGCTGATTAAGCGAGATTGCGTGATAATAATGTACTGAATAATAGCTTACATGAATATTTATGCATATAAATATATATAAATTGATTTCATTGATAGCAACAAAGATCTATATAGTCAATACGTACAAGGGAAATTTCTTTACAATAAAAGAATATGCTTACTTTTTAAGCCAATCGTTCAAACTATAGCAGCTATATAATAGAACACCAATGTAATTTAATTTCTATAGAGACTACAACTAAAACAGGTTAAGGCAGAATCATGGGTTTAACTTAAAAGCTGTAGGACAAGTTTGGTTGGCATTATGGTTTGTATGAACATGTATACAATCACTATATATTTGTCAAATAAGAGAACAGGAAAAAAACACATTTACCAAAAGAACTCATAGAAAATATATTTGCTATGTTACAAAGATAGAGATAAAATGACCATAGACTCTTCGGCAAGGGCATTTTAATAATACTAGAGATAATGCCAATGAACGCTATCGCACGCACTCGGGGTTCACTTTTGGAGCTCTCTGTTGATGTTGATTGTTTTGTTGTTACTTTTCTTTTTGGGTGATTTTGTTCTTGTTAATGTTGTTGTTGCTTTTGTTGTTGTTAATGTTGTTTTTGCTTCTCTGTTGCTAATGCTTCTTTCTCGTGTTGTGTTGTGCTCAATGTGGCTAAATGACGAGTGAATACTGTGGTTCATATGTAAATACTCTCGAGTACTCGCAGCTGCGATGGGTTGCCAACCGAATTGAAGTCAAAGCAAACCAGCCACAGAGCAAGAGATCGGCTCTGACCTTACATCAACCAACACACACACTCACACATGATTCACATACACTGTAAACTAATAATCAAGAAGCAGTTAAATGGCAAACAAGTAGAAAAAAGAAGCATGTCCAATGGACGTTGGTGCAAATAAAGCTCAGCTCCCTCTCTTTCATACTTTTGATCTCCGTCTTTGTCTTGCACTCTGATGTCTGTAACCTCTCTCTCTCTCTCTCTCTTGGCCATAAGCCAAGCACTCGAATTCAAATTCGCGTTTTGAGCTTACTTTGCCAACAACAATAGCAACAACAACATTACCAAATACATAGACACAAGCAATTCGCGTTGAAACTAAAGAAACTTAAAAGGCAAAGAATCAACCTCAACCTCAAAACAGCTGTTAACCGAAAAAAAAGTAATTAATTTAAATGCCTTGCAAATGTTTTGAAAACATTCGAAAATATCTACCAGCATATACCTAAATTGTTTCCTATTCTACTATATTATATTAAATAATTATTAGCAAATGTGGTTTTGTTTTTAAAAGAGGTTTTCAAACGATAACCCACCAACAGAGAATCAACTATATTTGACATTAACCTTAAAAAGTGCATCTTAATCTCAGTATTGATAAAACTGTAAACATGCTCAAATTTCATACTGAACGTTCTGATAACCGCGACAAGCCGATAACTTTAAAGGTCGGCCGTATCTAATAATAAGCGCAACATAGCAAGTAGCTGACCTTGAAGATCACATCACAAGCCCTAAATCATATATAGTTCCTTTGAATTTTTATTGACAGTCCAATTTAACATCTTAATGACACTTGATTTTGAATATTTATATTTCTACAATCAAATAAAACCTGTCTGAAAAGAACTTCCCTGTTTCGATCTCATTATATGAATTTTCCTTAGCACTTTTAAAGAAGCTGCAATTGTATAAATCTTATCCCAGCTTCTTCTATATTTTGTGCTTGTCTTTACAAAAGTGATCTATCAACCAAACCAGACCAGATCACGTAGCTTCACAGAATTTGTTCACATGTATCTTGTTGTGTATTTAGTGTAAAGTGTCACTTAGACTCGGTTTGTACATCATTGTGGCCTATGTACGCACTCGTATGTAAGTGGTTAGGTATATACAAATATACATAAACGCACACATATGTGTGGAAGGTGTTTTGGCTTTTATTTTTGGAACAAACATAAACAACGTCAAAAGACATACAACAAGAATAACAACAACATTACCAACGAAGTAAAGAGAAAAAAAATTATTCGACGCACAGCGAGAAAAACCAGTTTGATGTGCCAGTAGAACATGTTGCACGTTTCGTCGTTTGACATCGGAGCTAGCAGTTCTCTCGTTATGGAGCAGAAGTTTCAACTGCTGCAGCAACACCTTGCAAAATACAAGATACAAAACAAAATAATACAGAATCAGCTCGTGCATTATTCTATTTTGGGCGAGACTTTTACACAGATACACACTCATACATACGCATGCATTAATTTGTTTCCCCCAGTCCCCTAAATGACATATTTCCAGGGACGAGCCCAGTCAGGAAGTCTAAAAATGAAACAAAACCGGTGCAGGTCGAGCCTTCTGTGACTCTCTGCTTTGGTTGATTGAACGCTCCCAAGGATAACTCACAATTCACGCATGTACATGTGGGCGTTACATTTGATGCAGGGCAGGGGGGTATGGTGGATTTGGGGGAGGGAACCAGCTGGACAGTTGAACCAATATCAATTCAGTCAAGTTGACGCACTTGACAATGGCGGAAGCGTTTAACAAAATCAACCGAGACGTGATTTCAGCCGTTAATTTTGTCTGCTATTAACATGTTAACAAAAGCAGTCAAACGCCACACAATAACGTGGCCCAAATACGAATAAACATAATAAGAATAATGAAAAAAATAAAAAAAATAAGTTGGCTAAAAATACTTTGTCACTCATAAACCAGCGAGAACTTGTTGTTGTTAATGTTGTTTTGTCTTTTCTCTGTCTCTGACTGATACCGATAAGATAATGAAAGCAGGGGAAATGAATCAATGTTTAATGATCTAAAAACCAACAAAAAGAAAATTCTATTAGCTTAGAAAATAACAGCACTTTCAAGGCTAACATTTGCCACTATTAGTTTAGCATTTTACTTTCAAATTTAGTCTCAATTCTGATCAATGTTGCCAACTTTTTAGGAGAGAAACATGCAAAAATAATAGTTTAATTTGCATAAGGAAAAGACAAAAACATTATCAACATTTTCCATATATATTAATAAAACTCCCAATATTTTGTCGATTTTGTTAAATTTGTCAATAATGTTGGTGTTATATGCATATAATGCATCCTATAAGTTTTATAACAATCTTAAAAATATTTCCAGCAATCGAACTTTTAAAATAACCAGAACCAGCTAAAAAATAGCCTAATTGCCAACCGTGGTTATGACGATAAAGACACATTCTTAAAAAAAATCGATTACAACAACATTGTTTTTTTTGTGATTTCTTTCTCATGTGTAAATGCACATATGCGAGTACAGTTAAATATATATTTTGAATTATTTCAAATTATATCGTCAGTTATAAATTAGTACAAAATTAGTAAACTGTTCATATGCACATACATATATGTATGTTCTCACATTCATATCTAAAATTAGTCGCAAATTCTGTCTCTCACACAAACAGGGCAAACGAAGCCAAATGCAACAGCGCAATTTGCAATGTGCCAATGCCAGGCCAAAGTAGTCACAGCTTAAGAACTTTATTATGCAAAAAGCGTGCCACAATCGCTGGGGAGCTTCGGCTATACGCCCACAAACACACAAGCACACGTACATTCTCACAAGCGAATTTCTATTTGTTATTGTTTTGACGCTGTTGTCGAGCGAATCACTCTCTGTCTCTCTCTCTCTCTCTCTCAGCATGGTTGTACAAGTGTGCGTGCGTGTGTGTGTGTGTATAGAATTTTATTGATTAGTCACAAGGCTAGGCAACAGCAGCAGCAGCTGAGCGAAGAATTTTCCTTCTGGCAGGAGGCAACATCAGTCATTGTATAAGGAGCACTTACCTTCAATTGTGGCAGGTTGTTATCGCGAGCAGCATTAAATACGATGAATTTGTGATCCATTTTATGAGTGTGGTGTTTGCTGACTTCACAGTTTTGCATAAATAATAATTTTCAAACCTCCCTGAACTTGTTTTGAAAAGCAACAGCCAAAAAAGTTTTATATAAATTTTCTGCTGTTGTTTTAGACGCGAGAATTTTCACTGCCTGCTGTAAATTTGTTGTAGGTATTCGTATTTTTCTCACAAAGAACTTCCAACCGTATACAATAAATATACAATTCCTTCAATAATTGCACAATTATCGTCAGTTTGCGTTATTACTGTTTTTTTTTTATTGCTCGGCTTCCGTATTTTGTTGCATTTTTTGCCCACTCTTCTTCTTCGGCGGCGGCGGCCAAAAGCAGGAAGACAAATTTCTTTGTACTATTTCTCTTTTGTTGTTTCGCGTCTGTTGCGCGTCGCGTTTATTTATTTGTTATTGCTTTTAATTACGTCTCGCCAATCTTTTGCTGTTACCACTCTGCACCAGTTAAGTTTCTTGCGTTTTAAGATTCTCAAATATACATATGATTTTTTTAAAACACACAAACAACAGAGCGGCTCAGCCTCGCGACCGTCACGCACGAACAAGAAAAATATTACTGAAAACAACTCTGTTAACAGTTTCTTATAAGAGCCATTTGTTAACAGTATAGAGATGAACTCGTGATTTAAAAAAGCACGTTTACATATTTAGGACTCAATTAGTGATTACATGTAAATATTTAAACTTGTAATCTTTATTATTAAAGAATACAGTCAAATATTTATCAAATAATCATAGTTGAATCAGTTGCATCATATTAAACTCCACCACTAGCTTAAATGCTCTGAAATAAACTATCGATTGGGTCACACATCTGTAATAGCGATGATTAATGTTTTGCAGCTATAGCTAGTTTTGGCTGTTTGGAAAATTTCTTTGCTAGGAATTATTGAAAATTGCTTTTAGTCTGAAATCTGACTATTTTAAATATATTTCAGCTTTCTTTGGTTAATAATATTTATAATAAATCTGTGCAAAGGGACAACAAAAACTAATCGAGATGCTGTCCAAGCAGAAAGAACTACTATTTCTCTAAAACGTTTCCAGCAGTGGTGTATAAATCAGGTTGTGGCCCAAAAGGTTGCCACCCAGGCATCGGTGATGTCCGATGGGTTTTGTTATGCTCTCTTGACAATGAAAACTCCAAGCAAGTTGGCAGCAATTTACTGCAACAGTGGTTGGCGGCAAAAGAAATTGAATTTAAAAGATTTTGCGCACCTTTGCTATGTGTTAATTTTTTAATTAAAATTCTTCTACGATAAAGCATTGACGCATTGGTCAACAAATTGACTGATCAAGAACACGAATTATATTAGTATAGTAGAAACTCAATTCCTTTTAAAGCACTTAAACATTAATTTAGTTAAACCATCTAATTAGATGCAATGGTTAATCCAAAAGTTTCGAAGCGATAACATTTATTGGTTAAATTCAGTCTACCACTGAAAAAACAATGCAACACGCCAATTCACATTAACCACAATACCGTTAATTCTTTAATGAACTAAAGCTCAGGCTTACACGAAGAAATTCCAAAATTATTATAATAAAAACGTCCTTTCTATTTTACAGCCGGTTAATTCATTAATTATTGTAATGTCAGATGTTCTTGACTTATACATGCAGTTTAAAACTACTTATTATTTAGTTGTTGCTGCTGCCGCTGTCGAATTGTTGTTGACATGATTATGTGCCTTTCTTGTTGTGGTGGCTCCGATCTCCATTTGAAAAAACAGCGCCGTCTATAATATTGGCAACATTTTGTCAGTTTATAAATTTTAATGAAAACCGCCTTATGCATTTTATAGTTTCTTTACGTTTTTTGTGTTTATTAAAAAATTAATAATTTGTGGTTCATCAAGAAGCGTTCCAGATTACTGTGGCTTCCTACGGAACGAGCAGCCTGTAATTGAATTTTAAAACAATGAAGTGAATTTATAATTAAAACATATGTAAATTAAATACGACACATACCTTCTGTCAGCTTAGCGCGTCCTCCAGTTGGCTGGCACAGAATGGTGGCGCATCCAGCGCAAACCACAACGCCCTGAGCGTGACTGAACACGGTTGTGATTCTGTAGCATCCTGGGCACTTGACATCCATGAAATAGGAGTTAGGGTGCTGCACCAAGCGCTTCAGCTTGTGCTTGCGTTTCTCCTCAGCGGGCAGAGGGTGCAGTAAATCTTTTGCTAGCTAAAATTACAAAATACAAAACAATAATAATTGAAATTATTATCCCAAACAAATAATTGACTGTAATTCTAGGTTATGTGTCATATATTAGGAACTGGCTTAACAATTTCACAATATGTTTTAATAGCGTCATTTTACGTCTATTTCACAATTGTAAGCAATGCATTTTTTTAGCACACTGTGATACGCGCGTTTGGCATGCTTTGCCAACGAACGCACATACATTTGCGTTTGTATGGGTGGGAATTCACAGACGCGCCGTTTTTCAGCATTAATGTGTGCATTATCACAGCAAACGCATATTCTGCCTACACTCCACTGCAGCACGAACGATACCACACTGTTTAAACAAATGTTTTTGCTTATTTTCTTTGTTTAAAAGCATATTTTTGAATAATTTTGCACCCACCGGCATGTTTTTTCTCTCACAGCTAACACGGAAAAGGAAGTCGGCCAAATCGCAGCCAACTTAACAAGTAAAATGATACTAATAAATACCAAAACTCTTGTAAATTTTTCATTCGGTATTTTGATTTTGGCATAGGGTGGCAGTTTACTGAAGTCAGTTTTGCCGCCTTTTTAACACTGGCAACACAGTAGCATTTTGGAGCACTCGTATATTTGGCATAAGAATAACAAGCCGCAATAAATAATAAAAGTTAAATATGTCTACTTTGGATTTATGTGAAAAGTACTTTGACACCCGGGATGTCTACAAATTATTGGGCACTACCAAGGATGCAAATGACAAGGATATCAAAAAGGCGTATCACAAAGTCTCGCTTTTGGTGCATCCAGACAGAGTTCCTGAGGCGCAAAAAGAAGAATCTACAGAGAAGTTCAAAGTGCTCTCGAAAATATATCAAGTACTCACTGATCCACAGAGACGCGCATTGTTTGATGAGCAGGGTGTAATTGATGACGACGACGAGGGTAAACTGGCCACCTGGATGGAATTGTGGGAAAAGATTTTCAAGCCAATAACTGTGGAGGACATCTCTAACTACGAAAAAGAATACATTGGGTCTGATGTGGAGCGCAGGGATATAAAAATGGCATACTTGGGTGGCAAGGGATGCATCAACTACATGATGAATCACGTCCCATTCATGGCCGTCGAAGATGAGCCCCGTATCAAGGAGATTGTTGCTGGCATGATTGCGTCCAATGACGTTCCCGAGTTTAAGATATTCACCGAAGAGCCAGCTGCGAAGCGTAATAAAAGACACAGAAAATATGCACGGGAAGGTGAGGAGGCGAAAATCATAAAGGAACGTGCCGAACGTCGTCGCCAGAAGGACGCTGAGGCAGCACAGGAATCATCCGGCGGTAACTTGGAGCAGCTTATCCTGGCACGCAGGAATCACCGAGAGTCCAACTATAATTCACTTATGGATCGACTGATTAAGCAATACGGGGATGAAGATGACTCTGATGCTGTAGACTTCAGTGCATTTGACAAGAAAAAGAAGCTAAAGACAAAGACGCCATTAAAGAAAAACCAGAAAAGGTCTTCTGTCAAAAACGGAAGAGTAGAGAAACAAAAGTCTTAAGGACATTGCCCCAATGCGTGTTATATTCATATGTATTACTCTGTCTAAATTTTGTATTTCTAGATCTATGTTATATATGTATTTATCATTATCAATGTACTCATTCGAATTTACGACTTATTAAGTTGGTGAGTATTAACTGCAGCAAAAAAATATTCGGCTTAAGCTTAAATGCCGCCAATTAAATAAAACTTGATCAAGAATTTCACAAACCGGAAGGATTGTTGAAAGATCAAGAACATATATGATTAAAATGATAAACAGTACTGTATACACATATTTATATATTAAAAAACTATTAATGGGAAAAATTTACTTTATTTTAACTAATTTCCTATTAAAATTATATTATAAATTACTTTTCATTTAAATTTTGCGCCATATCTATTTTTAGCTCCGGGCGATCGACATATTGAGGCGGTCAGTCGATAGATTTATTATTGTGTAAAATAAATTTCACTATTTATTTAGAAGATTTAAGAAAAAGAATATATAAAATTATTACCTGATATTTCTTAAACACTTAATTTACCTTTTGCCGACTTGTTTTAGTAATATTAATAAATAAGTATTACGGGTTTTATATAAAGTCCTGTATTTTTTTACCTCTTACGATATTTAATTACTTATTTTTAATGAACTGAGCTGCATATGAATCTAATTCGAGCTGCCAACTTAACCAAAATTCAGCAGCACGATATATAAGCACTATGATTTATCGAAAAACTATCGTGAATAGTAAACAAAAAGATTGTTGAAAAACAGAAAATTGATTCGCGTTAAAATTGACCGTAGACGTTATATTCTTCCAATGGACGATATAAACAAGTCACCGAATAATAATATTAAATGTCGAGTTTGCTTGGGAGAATATGATGAAAGGTCCATGCATGCGCTTTTTATGGAGGATCCGGACATTGACAATGCCGATGCTAATGCAGACGACGAGGGCACGGACAACGCCGTCAATCTGCGTTTAAACAGTCAAATTGAGTACTGCAGCGGTATTAGGGTATGTTGATATCTGGTAGTAATAGTAGGTAATAAAAAATATATGCTTAAACTAATTTTTAGATTCGGTCCTCGTTGCATCTGCCATCAAAAGTCTGCGAACGTTGTTGTGAATTTGTTCGTATGTGGTTCAGTTTTCGCCAAATGTGCCTCAATTCGCAGGTTTATTTGGAGAGCACGTATCTGCATAACGAAAAGCCTGACGATTTGATTGATGCCAGCGAAAGCGAATACATGGAACACCTCTACGAGACGTTGCAACTGCATACAATGAAGCAATACAGCTCGACTGAAGAAGATTTTCAATCTGGTGAAACCAATGAGATAGAGGCCGATTATGTTGTTGACTTTTATGATGATAGCTTTGTGGAAGACGCAGAGGGAGAGCCAGCTGCAGAGGAGTATAAGCATAAGTTGCCGGAAATAATAAATGAACTAGAGACATATGAAGAAGATGAAAATGAAGAACCCATCGAAGTAGAGCAAACTCTCATATATGCCGACAATAGCCAAACTATTGATGACTTCTCACTGGTCAAAGAGGAGCACAGTGACGGCGATTGCGATTATTCAAATGGCAATGATGATTTCTTGTCGCCAACACCATCCCCTGATCCCAAGCCCAGTACCACTACCAAACGCAAACCGGGACGACCACGAAAGCCAGACAGTGAACTGAAAGTCAAGCGAAAAACTAAAGGCGATCAGTTGTTAAATGTGGACAACCAAACCGAGGCATCAGCTACGAAATATATGTGTAATCTCTGTGGCAATGTCTATCCCAAAAAAGCTGCATTTACCGCACATATGATGGCACATACTGACTACAAGCCACATCAATGCGAGTAAGTATTCAAAATTTTCCTTTAGATTTGCACTTTTTTAAAATCCGAATTCTTTAAGAATCTGCTGCAAATCGTTTCGACAAATGGGAGAATTGCGCGCTCATATACGACGACACACCGGCGAGCGTCCCTATAAGTGTCTGTATTGTGATCGGCATTTCTATGATCGAAGCGAGAAAGTTCGCCATGAACGTGTTCATACAAATACTCGGCCGTATGAGTGTAAGGAATGCGGTAAAACCTTCACGCACACAGCAATCCTGAAGAACCACTGTCTTGTGCACTCCGGTGAAAAGAATTTCAAGTAAGCAGTCATTTTTTAATTGATTGATTGTTGTTTTTATTCAATCCTACAAAATGTTTTTTAGCTGCAGCATTTGCTCCAAATCATTCACATTGCTCCATCAGTTAAAGGCGCATCTGCAAACGCTGACACACAGAAGTAAAGAGGAGCAGGCATTTGCCAGTTCTTCCAGCTATATTATGCCTTAGGACATATGTATAATTAATATAAGCTAGTCCAACTTAATAAAGCGAAAAGGAAATTTAAATATAAGTAAATTATCTTTAATTTGTTTATATTATCGTTGACTCGGAAAAGGTGCAACTTTATTCCCCAAATTTGGTGCCCAGTGTTTGTATTATTTAATATTTATTGCAATACTTCATACAGCTACCATAGGAGCAATTATTTAATTGTTTTTCTTAACTAAGCTACGATTAGATGCAAGTTCTCTTGCATTACCTTCTGACGTATTCATCCTCCTCCTGATTGTATTGCATAATACCCACCTCATAGCGATGAACGTGAGATTTCTCGTGTGCCTTCAGTTGGTGTGGCAGTCGAAAACCCTTGTTACAAGTAAAACATTTATGAGGTTTGTCCTGTGAGTGAGACAGAAAGTGTGCCTTTAACGTTGTAGAAAGAGAAAAGGTTTTGGCACAAATGTCACATGAATAGGGTCGTTCATTTGTATGCATGCTAAAAAGAAGCAAAGAAAAGTCAACTAAGAAGTTTAGCAAAATAACTTCATATGAAACCCACCGTTCATGTTTACGATGTGTACTGCGATCCGCAAAGCGACGACCACAATGAGTACATACATAAGGCTTTTCTCCCGTGTGAGTCCGCATGTGAGTTGTCAGATTACAGGCGGCGTTGAATCGTTTATTGCACAATCTGAAATAACATGAATGCGTTGTTTAGTTACCAATTATTGCATTTCAAAGTGTTAAACTTACTCGCATTCGTAGTTCTTTTCGCTGCCATGACTGCGTAGATGGGACTTGAGCTGCGTTTGATTTGGGAACGAATTGCCGCACTTTGAGCAGCTGTGTCTAGGAAAACTTGTTGCTTCGCAGGCGGCACCCAAATCAATTGGGTCCTGCCTTTGTTCCTGCTCAACTTTTACAGAAGAACTATCCGACTCATTAAGCTGCTTAAAAGATTTTGCAGTAAATTTATTTAAGCCGTTGTGCTCCATTTGGTCGTCGTCTTCATCATCCTCATTATAATCATTTTCAACTACGTCGGTTATGATATACTCGGAATCCTCATTATCTATATTCTGATCTTGAGTGTTGTTCAATATACATTTACTAACGACAAGCAAAAATTCATCGCTCTTTCCAGATGAATCAGTGGATTTGGCCTGCGAAATTGAATCCTGTGACGATCGAGTTGGGCTTAATAGCTGAACATCTTCGTTTCTACAATCTTCAGAGTGAATTAATTCGCTTTCGACTGAGATTTGATGAGTTTCTATTGCCATCAACTGGAGTGATTCTTTTTCTCGATCTGTCGGTATTAAACATTTTAAGCTCTGCGAACTTATTCCTCTTTTCTGCCGTAGATTTGAATATCTTCGCTCTGAAATAACTTGTTTTCGCATACGTGCTTCTGATCGCAATATCGATTGAGTTCCGTCTGGTGTGCCCGGATCCATGGAGAGACTTTGAAAGCTATTCTTCGAGGACATCGTACGATGTACAAGATTTCTGAGATGCTCGTCGGCCCGTTTGCATCCTGACAGAAATGTATGCACCAATTGAAGATTTTCTATACAAGTCGTACATATTTGGTCGGGCAATCCGTCGGCTGGTTTCACCTGCATCGAATAATACAATTCAAACCATTTATTTATTTCCAAAGTAATTAGATTATCATCTCTACGAACATCAACTCCAGCGTATTCCTGTAGCTGCTTTGATAGGTTGGGGTCATTAAAGAGCGGCTGCAAGTGGGAGCTGGTATCAGTTGTGCAAGTTCGGCACATGGTCCATTTTATACAAATTTCCATTATGAAGTATTTATGAACTTAAAAGCGAATACAAAAAAACACAACAATTGAGATTATCGCCACAGCGTCGATTTTTAATGTGTTTCCACCACAATCGATTACTTTCAATTAATATTTTAAAGTTGCGATTGTCAAAATTTTTGCGATTTTTCTGATATCAGAATATTAAGTACAAAAATGCGTGCAAAACATTTTCAAATTCTAGTCTACAAATTTAAAAAATAATCAAGAAGATTATTTTGTAAAACAGAAGAATAGAATGTGAATAAATATCTAGATCAGACTTCTAGGTCTGGCCATGCTAAAATAAATGACAGTTTTTTCTGCCATGTGGCAACGTCTTTTAAAATCTTTCAGGTCAAAAGAAAAAAACAAGCTGCATATAAATTAAGACGCCTTATTATCATATTATTGTTATTATTATTGTTAAGAAGTTTGTAAAGACTATCAAAAGATGCCTGAGTATATGATATGCCGAATATGTTTAACAGAAGATATGAATGTTGATACCATGACACCACTTTATGACAACCAGGACGTCCAATGTCCGCTCGTCCGCAAAATAGAGGAAATTGGTAGCATTAAGGTACGCCGCCCACACGTCTAAATATATAGTTCTACATTTATTTATGTAAATTTACTTGCACAATTAGTTACCACCATTGGAGGATATGCCAAGTCTTCTGTGCTACAGCTGTGTTAGCAGCCTTACCAGCGCCTATAAATTCCGAGAAATGTGTCAGGAAAGCGAACGAACCTTTGCCAGCAGCGTTGTTAAAGTATACCATTTAATTGACACTGCATTCAAAAGGTATAAGTGTTTAATTCTTGAATATTCAAAGGCTGAACTAAAATTGGAACCATCAGATGATGCTATACAATTGGAAAGCGATACTGTGGAATACATCTACGAAGCTACCAACGAGTTTATTGATCCCGACGAAGATATTGAATTTGAGACTATGCTAGAGGAGCGCCTGGAAGATACAATTGAGGAGGCGGAGACTGAGACAGTCTATGACGATTTTAATGGATCCGGAGATCTGGATGAGAAGAACATATTGATGGGCAATACCAGCGACAGTGACTACGATCCCAGCGAGCACATGCGAAAACCAAAAGTGCGCAAAACAAGGCATATTAAACGCGGCCGAGGACGCCCACGAAATTCAACACATGCAGTATTGAAGAATGGACAAGCAAAGCCAGCAAATGCTTCCACTGCTAACAAATCCAATGATGAGGGCTCTACAAATATCATGTGTGAAATATGCGGCAATATCTACTCGAAACGTGCCGCTCTCAACATTCACATGCGTCGTCACATGGCCGAGAAACCCTTTGAATGCGAGTATGTTTGTAGACTATTTATAATACTAAATTTTAATTACTGTCACAATACTATTACAGAGTAATACTGGTAATTGATGGTAATTAAATTTAGTTTACTGATTTTTAAATCTTTTCATTTCATTTGTATTACTTTGTAGAATCTGTGCTAAAACATTTGCTGGTCCTTCAGAGCTGAATCGACACATACGCGTGCACACAGGCGAGAAACCATTTACCTGTAAATATTGTTCCCGCTCATTTGCTGATCGAAGTTCAAACATACGTCACGAGAGGTTGTAATTAATTTAAATAACTTAATGATGCATTCTTTACTTGAACTGTTAATTTTTATAGAACCCATACGAATGAGCGTCCTTTTACCTGCGCAACTTGCGGCAAGTCTTTCTCATATTCAAATGTCCTCAAGAATCACATGTTGACGCATACAGGCGAAAAGCCCTTCTTGTACGTTTGTTTATCCGTATAGAAAATTCATTGATTAAAAAAATGATAACAAATTAATAATTCCAGATGCATGCCATGCAATAAAACATTTTCCCGCAAGCATCAGTTGGAACAGCATATGGGTACCATGACCCATCAGCAAACTGTAAGAGCTCTCCAGACGAACGAAACGACTCGTCACACAGAAATATATTAGTCATGAATTATATATAATTTTTATTATATATTAAAAATATTTGTAAATAAAAGTACAAACTTAAGATGTTATAGACAATATTAACCGTGTATTAACCGATGAGTTGCTCCTGTATTTTGTGATTACGACAGTTCAGATGCACAGCCAAATGAGAGGGTCTGCGAAACCACAGGTCACAGATCTTACAACTGTAATAAAAATAATTTTTAATTCTTGATTAGCTGACAATTCAAGTTATCCTTACTGATTAGTGCGTTGTAAAACTTGATGCCTCAGGCGATGTTTGCTCAGGCTATTTGAACTGAAGAAAGTCATGCTACACACTGTACACTTAAAGGGACGACTGTTCGTGTGGCGTCTCTCATGCTGTCGAATTGAACCGAGATCTGCAAATTTTCTGGAACAATATTTACATGTATATGGACGTTCTCCTGTGTGTCCACGATTGTGACGAGTCAATTCCTTTCGTGTTGTAAAACCTTTGCTGCACAACCTATAAAAATAAACATTTCTTGTTCAGCTCGCTCAACTAAAGGATTTTAATTAACAAATCGGACTTGCAAATAAAATTCTTAATGCCTGCATGCCGCAATTTGTGCTCTCGAAAATTTCCTATATTGCTTATTATTTTGCCGCATTCATCACAGACAAGCGACCGGACATTATTGGATGCGCTTCTGTCAAGTTTGTAATTTGTTGGCTCTTTTTTTGACTGCAAAGGATCTTGGATGTCGTCAAGAAATTTCCATTGTGTTTTAATGTCATCGTGTTCTGGTTCCTTATCGGATGGCTCGACGTAATTGTTATCAGTTTCCTTAGTCGTTGTAAAATAGTATTCTATTTGAGAGTCGCTATCCTCATTTAGATCATAAAGCACAGGTTCTTCGTAATCTTCAGAGTCATCATATTCAAGATTGTCGTTAATATGATTATTAATGTCAATTGGTTCGCAGATAACCTCTTTGGGATCGTCTTCAACGGTAAACTGTTTTTGAGAGAGGATACAACGTTGGCGAAACTTGATGGCAGCTCTTAAGTTTAACAGGCAAGTGATACATATGTGTCTGGGCCGATTATTTATATTCGTTAGCTAGAATTGGTAGAAAGATGTATTAATTACAAAGCGAAATAGTCTTTATATAAAATTACCTGAACTCCAGTAATTGAAAATATTTGTCGAATTAAATGGACATTTTGTTTGGTAAAAATGTCAACCCGCGATGATGAGCAACTGGTATCAACCAAACAAATGCGACACCTCATAATTGTCCAAATTCCTTCAGTTTCGGCTATTGCTTCTTCTACTCTAAAAGACATATACAATAAAGGTGTTCAACAGTTTGTAACTGTCTCGACAAAATTAATAAATAAATTAATGCGCTGTATACCTATTATCAAATATAAATAATTTTTAATGTGAAAATAATTAAAATGTTATGCTTATAGCTACGAAATAAACTTTTTTTCTCAATAAAAGTTAGAAATATAATTAAATCCGAAAGTTTTATTTTAATGGATCATCTTTGAAACCAAGTGTTGTACCAACAAAAACTCAAAAAGTTAAGGATCGCACTATTCATATTTTATTTAATTTTGTCTTCGTTATTCAGTTGCAGTACTATACGTATATTGGAAAATTGCCTCTCAACTGTAGCTCATATGTTTCTATATATGAACTAAAACTGACAATTTATGACTTCAAGCTGCCTCTGAAAGAGTCAATACAATTTAAATAATAATAATATGACACTACAATGTCGTACTTGTGCTAGTGTAATTTGCAACAAGGATGTCATTAATCTCTTTGAATTTCAAAATCTAGAAGTTCGAACAGACATTTAAATGGTAGTTGGAGCATCGGTAAGTTCATCAGATTGGAGCATAATATAATTTTTTTAATTTAATTTTATGGGCAGCATAAATGTGATTTGGGGCTACCATCCCACATATGCGGATGCTGTCTGATTTACCCAAAACGGGCGGTATCCCATGTGAAAGTATTTCGAGAGCGTTCCATCTTGGTACCCAGAAGACTTTGAAGACATCAGTGACAGTATTAATAAAATAACAAAGTAACAAAACAACATTAAGCAACAGTCTGATAATAAGGGAGATTTGGAAGATTTGATTGGATATCAAGATGCAGCAAATATGTCAACAGATGTTTTGGATGACACAGACCTACACGTTGACTTCTTTGCTGCCAGCGTGCAAAGCAGCTACATTTGATCCGACTCTCTGGGGTCAAGAACTCCCAGTGCAAAGAGTGCTCGAAACGATTCTTTACAGATCATTAGTTGCGGTTACATGGAAGGATCAATCATCAGGGTGGTCTTATGCCTGCAATCACTGCGATAAAGCATTTAAGAATAGCTCAAGCCGTGCAATACACGAACAATAAGTATTATCTTAGTATGGAAAGCACTTTGTCCTGACTGACGGACTCACTAGCAATCTACAAGAAGCCCAAACGTTAAGAGCCAGGTGTCTGAATTCACCTGTGCTTATTTAACAAAATTACATAGTTTATATTATACTAAATTATAGCAAGTTATACGATAATTCCCTTGGGTTATAAAAATGCCAAGTAATGTCTTTTATTTATGATATATTCTAGTTACCACACTAATTCGCGTCCTCATTCCTGCAAATACTTCGAAAAAACCTATAAAAACCTTCGAAACACCTATTAACTGCAATGGCGTTCGCGCATATTTGTAATTATGACAGTTTACAGTTTATAATATCAATTATAAACGTTCATACACTTTTCAGGTGCACCATATGTGATGGAAAATTTCAACGTAATACTCACATATATGCTCACCTGCGCTCCAAACAACCTGCCTTAAAGCAAGGCAACGTTTCATTTTATATTTCTGGACATCTCTGAAGTAAAATTGACTCCAATTACACAAATACATTTATAAGATATACCAAATAAATTGTTTAATTACACCATTTTATTATTTCATCCCTATCAAATTGTTAGAATCAGTTGTTTATATTATTCTGTTCACTATAGAACCTCTTCATCCACTGTTGGCTAATGCTTCTTCTTTATTTAAAGGCATTCAGACAGTGTTGCCAACATTTTTCAGGAACAAGCCGCCCGATTGGACAAAAATAAAAGCGAAAAAAAGCTTAAATCCAAGATATAACAAATATTATAATAATAATATATTAATAGACACTGGACTTTAAAGCCAATTGTATTGAATTACACAAATTTTGCCCGCTGTTAGACTTACAAAACCCGCAGATCTGACGGGAAAATGCTAAATTGGCAACACTGCATTCAGAATATGTTAGACAGTTTCAGCTGATTTCTCTCAGCTGTTCTGCACATCAAAAGATGTTGTTTTTTTGTATCTGAAAGAATCAGCTGAAATTGCACTGAGATAAAATAAAAATGCCGCTAAAGTGTCGTACTTGTGGAAGTGTAATTTATAATAAGAATGCCACTAATCTTTTCCAGATTCAAAACATGGAAATCCTAACCAATATTCAAATGGTAGTTGGTACCGCGGTAAGTTCATCAATATGGATCATATTATAATTTCTAACAATTGAATTTCAGCTGCAGCTTGAATATGATTTAGAGCTACCATCTCACATATGTGGCTGCTGTCTGCTTGACTTGAAACATGCGGTAATCCATATAAAAGTATTTCGAGAGCGATGTCTTAGGACACAAGAGCAACTTCAGGGTATCCAGATGACTTCAAAGAACTCGTGGGACCTCGACAGTGAGCTCAATGAAAGTACACATATTAATAATATAACAAGAGGGAAAATTTTCTTTGAGAACGATGAAAAAGTTAAAAATATCTATGAGCTGGAGTCTGTTGAGGAAGTAGAAGACTTGGATGAAGATTTGATTAGATATCAAGAGGAGGATGAAAATGCAGAAGATATGCGAACAGATATTTTAGATGACACTGGCCTAGACATCGACTCAACAGTTGACAGTGTGGAGAATGAACTGCATAACAGTAAAAGTCGAGAGTCAGTGGAAGAATTTGAGGAGATCTCAGTCAATGACTTAAACCCAAGTTTCTCAAATTTAATTGACTTTGCAAGCGAAAGTGCAGAAACAAATCAAACTGGAGCAGAAAATAAAAAGATTTTTGTTGCAAGTAGTTCATATGATTGTGGTGAAAACAACCTGAACAATTCCCGTAGAACTAAAGTCAAGAAGAAACGCTACACGAACTGGAAGAATCTAACGGAGGAGCAAGTAATCGAACGGAAGCGGCAACAACGTCTTCGGGATTTTATCTGTGAGCAATGTGGCAGACATTTTACGGACCAGAGCAACTTCAAGCTTCACATGCTCCGACATACCGGTATCAAAAACTTTCAATGCAAAGAGTGCCCGAAACGATTTTACACCGAGCACCTGCTGCAGTGGCATGAAAGGATCGTGCATCAGGATGAGCACCCTTATCCGTGTAGATACTGTGATAAAACATTTAAAAACAGCACAGGTCGACTAGTACACGAGCGGTGAGTATTATAGTACCACTAAGCAAATAACCTATAGAGAACTCATTTCATACAAGCAAAAGTGTCCAAGCAAATGCCTCGACATTGGGTCCACGGGAAATTTTTGCCGTGGACGCAATGTGCGAGGGAAATTATTTTGACTTTCAGTTCAGTCGGCTGGCAGAGCTAGTTGCTTTCTCAGTATTTGCGTAGTGATAGTACTATACATATTTGTATATTTCCGAAGACGAAAACACCAACTCTTATTTCTTAATAGCTGTCACACCAATGAACGTCCTTACCCCTGTGAATTCTGTGGAAAAGCCTTTAGTGGTGTATCCGGCCTTAAACGACACCTTTTAATACACAATGGCGTTCGCGCATATTTGTAAGTTTGACAGATACTGCCCTTGATCTTATTAACATTCGTACACTTTCTAGCTGCTCTATATGTGACAGAAACTTTCAACGTAACACTCACTTGAAGGCTCATCTCCGTTCCAAACAGCATACTATAAAGGAAGCTAACGAAGATTTATTGAGAGAAACTAAAAGATAAAATTCAGTTGTAATTACCGTCGACTACAATTTGTTAAACGAATTTATATTTAATGTACAAAGTAAATAGTATAATTTCGTAACAATGGAAACATATAATTTAATTGTGATTGGGTATTTATTTTGTTAGAATGTTTTACAGGTAATTTTTAGATAACAAACTATGTATTTGAAATTAAACCATGTGGCCCAAGTTTTTTTTTTGAATAATTGTGCTAGTATATTTGTAGTATATTCTACGCACTTCGACAGATGAATTTGGTATATTTTTGTTAGGCAGAAACAGTCACACTTCAATAATTGTGGTTTTCACAAATTAAACGAATTGTATTGAATTTTTGCATCAAATGGAAAATTTTTGCCGTACTTGCGGCAAAACCTTGAATGCTGAAAGTTGCATTAACATATTTTCTCCTATTGGTCGCCGGCTCTTACACGGCGTTCGCACAATAACCAATTGCTGGGTGCTGTTACAATTGAACTAATGAAATAAAGAATCTAATATAACTTTATTTCAGGTGGAAAATGTGCCCGGATTTCCCATCTACATATGCGAGGAGTGCCAGACTCTGCTTAAGAAGGTCAGCTCCTTTCGCAAGCGTTGCACGAAAATTGAGTCTTTTCTCTCTAAACGTAAATTAAAATTGAGTTCAAACGATGCCACTTCGGCAGCAAAGGCACGAGATGCCAAGGTTGTCGACCCGCTTAGAATTGAAGGACAGGAGCTAGTGACAAATGACATTAAAGAGGAGTCAACAGGCGAGCATGATAATGAAATCGAAGATGAGCTTTATGACCCACATCAGAATAGTATCCAACAAATAAGCGAATGTAATTACGATGCGCAGCCAGAGTCCGATGAATATGTCGGCTTATCGTTTGATGTAGATATTCAGGGGCCACCCACACTCACTGAAGTTGCTAATACTGTGCAAAATGTGTCTAAGAACATCTCAAAATGTCAATCGAATACAGGAACCTCATGCATTAAACCAGTATCCCGCAAATATACAATGCGTGTCGGAAAAAGAACTATGTATATTAAATTGACCGATGAAAAACAGCCTAAACGTATTGTAGATCCTCAACGGCAATGGTCAGGGGCTCGTCCTTGTATTTGTGAACATTGTGGTCGCCAATTCAAGGATGCCAGCAATCTTAATATGCACCTGTTGCGACATACAGGAACTAAGAACTACGAGTGCAAGCAATGTAACGAGAAATGCTACACATTGCATTTGTTACGACGTCATCAGTTGAAGCACACAGAAGGTCCATATGAATGCACCTTCTGTGGTCTACAATATAGTACAAACAGCTCGCGCGTGCGACATGAACGGTGAGCAACAGACTTCTCAATTTCATTAAGAGACTAGCGTTTTTAATAAATATGATTATAGTGAGGCTTGCAAGAAAGGAAGAGCACCACAGTCAAAAACTGAGCTGATTAAACGAGGAGAACGCACATTTCAGTAAGTTTAATTAGACAAGAGCCATAGGTTTGTTATAATGTATTTTGTATTGTTCATTCTAAAGCTGTGATGTTTGCGATCTTTGGTTTCTGCGTGCAGGGAATCTCGCACAACACATGAGCTCATCAAATCATATTACCAATGAGCGCAGGAAATCCAGGAAATGTCAATAAAAACAAAAAAATCTGTAAAATATGATCGCGAGATAATTGTGGCTTTGAGACTTGTATTTATAAAAACTAAACTATTCCAATGTATTTGTACACAATAATAGTATAATTCCTTTAATTAATTCAAGTCTTCGAGTACTTTTCCGTTTTGCTCTTTTTTCAGATTATCCTTATGCATTTTACTGAACTGATGCGAATATAAGTTGAACTTGTATCGGAAATATGCATCGCAAATGTCACACCTGCAAATATGTTAGTCATCATTTTATGTTACAATAAAGTAATTAATCAAATGATTTAACCTGTAAGGACGTTCGCCCGTATGAATCCTTTCATGCTCTTTTAGCTTGGTGCGTGTGTAGAAGCCTTTAAGACAAATGTCACATTCGAAGGGACGCTTACTATCGTGCCTCATCTCATGCTTCTTTTGGCTTGAGGAGTAGCAAACCTCATGTCGCAGAACTTGCAATTATAAGGAGTAAGTCCCAAATGCTGATTGATATGTCCATTCAGCGCGTATTTCGTAGCATAGCTTTTATCGCAATACATACAGAAGTTACGAACATTTTCCTTTGGCTGTGAGTTCAGTTGCGTCTGACTTGTTTTGAGTTCATTCCATGGGTTCAATTTATTCACATTTCTGTGAATGCGAGGAGATGCTCCATGAATATTTCTGTAAAAAGAATTGCTTCATTCAAAATTTTTCATATTATAAAACATATATTAAACACCTACTTCTCGTGAAGGTAACGTGTGTTGGATGAACCAAATGCTTTCGAACAATAATTGCAAACAAATGGAAGTTCGCCTTTGTGACGCACACGGATGTGCATGTTTCTCATATATGCATCATAGAACTTCTTGGGGCATTCGGGACATTGATAGTTCTTGGTGCGCGTATGCCTCAGCATATGTATAGTCAAATTGCATCTCACCCGAAAAGACGCACCGCACTGATCGCACACGTGATTGAGTGGCATGGCTCTGATCTGTTCTCGGCGTATTCGATTTTTTTCCTCTCTTGTGCGTTTTGTACGTTTGGGCGCTGGCTCCCGTGGTTTCTTTTGTCTGTGCTTTACAGATTGGTCATTTGGGATGGCTGCCGTCTTTTGTTTTGTTCGCAATGTTTTCTCCTTTCCACGATACTCATTTAAAAGATCCTCATAGATCTGGGCACCCAAAGCAATACTGCTGGAATCCGCTGCCACCGGATCTAATACCTGGCCTGTTTTTTTAGTTCCTTGGCGTGTTATCGGCTCAATCACAGTTGTGTGTCCATTTTCTCCTTCAGCAGGAAATATTGAAATGAATTCTTCCTCTTTAATATCGACTTTCGCCTGGGATTCAACCTTATCATTTTCACACAATTCAATATTGTTCTCTGGAAGCTCAACATCGTCGCTACCTGTAAGCAAAAGTTCGGTCCGTATGCATATTTCCCGGAACTCAATGGCTGTGCGCAAGTTCCCAACACACTTGGAGCACATGAATCTTGAAATTTCATCGTGGCATTGGATCTGTAATATAAAATTTTAACATATAACAAGTAATACGATCTGTAGCAAATAAATACTAACCCAAATTCCGGTAATAACTTCAATGTGATATAACATCACAGCGTTTTCCTCGTTGCAGAGATCTTTTGCATTTTCATCAAGAACAAAAGCACGTGAACAGGTGCGACATTTCTTCTTATTGATTAAAGTAATGTCACTTTTAGTGCTGTTTGTTGCAATATCAGCCTCCGCTTGTTCCTCAGCCAAGGGATCATCCTCTGTAGGTACGGGAGTGAATGGAACGAAGGCATTTCCTGTGGCGCTAACAAAATCGGGTACAGAGACAATGCCTGTATTTCGGACAAAGTCAGGGGCAATTGTAATTTCTCCACTGGCCTCGGCTGCCTGTCGCGCTTCTGCTTCCTCAAGAAGCTCTGCGACCAACTTTTTGTTCTTGAATCTTTCCGATTTCTCCCGTTCGGCCTCACTCATATCGTTTTTATTGATGCATGGCACTGCGCCTGGTCTTAGCGTTCTCTTTGAACACAATCCTTAAAGATTGAATTTCAATTTAGTTGCGTGGACGCTAATGTAGCATGTGCTGACAGTAAACACAAACCCATTTGAAATTGCAACCCGCCTTGGATGTCCTCTTCTTTGAAGTGCTCATTGCATATGACGCTCTTTTGGTATGGTTTTAGTTTGTCTTTGTTGGTTCTGCGGCAAAACGAAAGCCATCTTTTCAAAACATCCGGACTTTTCGGAAAGCTAAAAAAACTAAATTGTTGTGAATGCTTTTGTCTTGACTTGAACTTGTTTGTGCAGTTATGCACCGCGCACTTCATTTTTTACAATTTTATTTCTATTTGTGACGTCGCACCGAAGAACAGTGTTGACAATCGGACATTTACCCTGCTGTTAAGTAATCGATAACTCATCGATAGTCATCACATAAAAAGATGTGTATAAAGAACGTTTCGTTTTCATCAAGTCCATATTTTTAAATATAATAATAGCTCTATGATTTATTTAAGTTGCTAACTTAGTTATTTTATAGTCAGTTCTGGCTATTTTCAAGGAATTTTAAATTGCTCTCAGCCAATTTTAAAAATATTTCAGATATCCATAACTATTTGAAATTCTTTCCAGCTAGAAACAGGTATTTATTCATCTTTAAAACATTGTACTGTTATTAAACTATTGCTTAAGAAAACTTAATCATCACGGACATTTTCTTAATTTTAAAGCTAGGATTTTAGAAATGTTTGCAGATTTTTCTTAGTTTTTAGCCTAGTTTTCGGATTAGCTAAATAAAACAATTAGACATCTTCTTAAACTAATTATTAAAATAAATTCATTAATTTTTCCAATAGATATATTTTTGATCAAACTTATATATAAAACATTTAAACTTAATTCGAGTCAACTCCAGTGTCATCCAACTTAAGGGTAGCTTTATGCTGGTGTGCTTTGGAGCGGTAGTGAGTCTGTAGGCTTGATTTTCGATTGAAATAAACGTTGCAAATCTCGCAGCTGTACACATAGACAAGAATAATTTGAATTCAAAAAAATTTTTTAATTTGCGTGAACAATATTGTACATACCAAAATGGCTGTTCCCCGGTATGTACCACCGCATGGTTATCCAAAGTAGTCTTCTTAGTGAAGGTTTTGTTACACAAGTTGCACATAAAAGACGGCACATCAACTTGGGGCTCTAGGTATTCCACGTGACTCCTGCGAAAAATGTTATGATAATGAAATACTACAATAACTTTTGAGCATTTGAGACCTTTGATGTCGCAATCTTGCCATGCTATTTGCAAAACGATTCCCGCAATATTTACAAGCATACGGTTTCTCTCCATGATGCTGAATTCGTGTGTGTAAATTAATCAAATGCTGAGAATAATCTTTATGGCCACATTCCTGACACTCGAACTTCTTTACGCCCAGGTGACGTTGTAAGTGACGGTTTAAATTGGCTTTATCATTGAAATGCCTGCCGCACTGTTCACAAAAGTAACTTCTTAACTTTATAATTTTTTTGTTGGACCGATAGTGCACCTGAGGCCAATTCATCTCGTCGCTTGAGCTATCAGATGTTGTACAACGAGGACTTTGATGCGTTTGCAATGAAATCTCTGGTACTCTTCGAGAGCTGTGTATGGTAGGCGACACTCCCAAAGTGTTGCCGGTACCAACTGCATGATCAGTTAGCAGTAAACTGCTATCGCCAAATGTAACATTTTCGTTTGTCTTATCGTGAAAATGTCGTTTTAGGTGTCGGTCCAAACTCGTTTTGTCATTGAAATGTCTGTTACATGGATCACACGAGTAAGTCGTCGATAGTCTTCGCCTCTTGTCCCGTATACGTGAAGCACTTTTATAACTATATAAAGATTTAGATGACTCTATTTCTGAAATAGAAGTTCTTCGAAAAGCATTGCTTGCAGGAACTATTTTATAAGGCAGGTTACGAATAAATGTCGGCTTAATTTCTTCGTCGTCTTGCCTAATATATGTGTCATCATTTGCCAAGGGATCGTCGCTTCTGTATTTTGAGTTATTTTCGAAATGTAGAACTGCTTGGGGCTTTGATAGAGTCTCATTAGAATTCCCAAGCAGAAATAGATCATTTGATTGTATGCAGCGCTCTCGAAATACAATGGCGTGATCCAAATCTAATAAGCAATATGAGCAAATTTTCTCGGGCATGCTTTTGTCGTCTGTTAGCTGTTATGTTATAGATGTAAATAAAATAAATATTGGTCTTCTCACATTTAGGGACCAGCAGTCAACAGTCCTTACCCATAGGCCAGTTAATGTTTCTATTTTATACAGTATTTCGTTATCCTCTGCAAAAAGATTTTTGGAAAGCCCATTTATTCGCTTGCCACAAGTTCTGCAGAGAAATGCTACCGACATTTAAAATAATTTATCCTATTACTTTATTTGTGTTGGATTTTGTTGTCCATCAACAAAAGCAGGACTGTTGTTCTATTTATTAAATGTGTTCACATGTTGTTTGAATGGCAAATTAGGTTGACACGCTTTGTTGTGTGAATGGCATTTGGATGAGCAAATGTTTGGCGCCTAATTATGAATATTCCACAAAACATTCCTCAATAATTGTTTCATCCTCTTTAGTGATATCTTCTATAACATTAAGAGAATTGTCAAATAATTGGTCGTCTCGTTTTTGGTGTTGCTTTGCATTAGGATTGCACGGGATAGAAGGGATGAAAAGGGAATATCTTAAACTAACCGATATGGACGTTTATTCAAACATGATTTTGCGACAGACGTTTTCAGCAAAACTTGTATACATATGACAAATCCCTTGTGTGAATTATTCTAACAAAGAAAGTCGAATTAAATATAAAACATGTTTGCTATCTCTATTCCCTCGGGAACGAAAATATTTAACTTTGGTCCAGCTAATATGTCAAGATTTATCCTGAATGTTGTCTGTAATTTATTAAATTATTAATTAATTTTTTAAGATCAACAATATTACTAATAAAAAGATTTTTTAATTTTAAAAATATCAATAACATTTTTTTAATAAGGCCAATATAAATATTATTGAATTAAATTTTTTTTAATTGAAAAATAATAATAATAAGAGACTTTTGTATGGAAAATAAGAAAGCGAGGAATTGTATTATAAGCAGGCCTCTCATGGGCGATTCCTGATTTAAATCCCTTAAATAAAGCAACAGCTGAACAATTCAATAAGTTTTTCTGACCACTGATCTATAAGGCATTGAACTTCAACTTACTTTTCGTGTCGACAGCGAGAAGTGCTTGTGAAAAAACGCTGGTCACAATATTTGCATGCATACGGCTTTTCTCCGAGGTGCCTCACGCGAATATGCAAATGCAGTAGATGCCGTGTAAAGAAACTTGCGCCACATTCTGTGCATTTAAAATCCTTGACTCCCGTATGCCGCAAAGCGTGAACTTTAAAGTTACTGGAATCTGCGAAGCATCTGCCGCATTGATCGCAGATATATTTCTTGGTTCCATCCGGCAGCCTCGTAGCTCGACGTTTTTCATTCATTTCAGAGTCATCCGCAATCTCGTTATCAGATTCTGCACACTGCACAATATACTGACTTTCCTCCTGAGATTCATCTTGACAGAATGCAATCGATTCATATGCAGGTGTTAATACTTCTTCAACCTGATCGTAAAAATCGACAGGATTGGGATTTTCGTTCTGTTGTGCTAACTCGCAGGGTGCGTGTGTATCTTTGTTAGTTGGACATAATAGTTTTCCTTGATTTATGCTGGGAATGCTTTCGGATGATTTGGTTTTACTCTTGAGTATTTTGGGAACAATATTTACTTGCTTAGTTTTCTGTTCCTTCAATTGACGCTGCGGCTCGACGGAAACCATCACAATCTCCAGTTGTGAATGTTTATTGGTTTTGATTTTTGAATCAGAAATGAACTTTTTGAGGCCTTCAGTGCATCCAAAGTCGCTTGGTTCTTTCGCTTTTGCTTTTCACTCAACACCAACAGACGCTTATGAGTTTTTATACATCGCTCTCGAAAGGCTATTGAGTTGTTCAAATCCAAATAACAACTGCCGCAAATGTACTTGGGCATATGGTGATCAACATTAAACTGTTTGAATAAACTTATATATACTCAAACTTACGAATTATGTTAGAAACAATTCTTACATGGATTTCCGTCAGTATTTGGATCTTCCGTAAGATATCATTGTCTCTCGTATCGAAGCGGTTCTTGCCATTAACGTTGTATATTTTAATACCGCATGTCCTGCAAAAAAAGGACTGTGACATATTTACAGAAATTGTATTTTAATTGATTTGTTTTATTATGCTGCTTTAGCAAATGTTGGAAACGTTCTTTTTATTAATGTAAACAAACGAATGTGAATGATAAATAAAATCAGCTGACGCGTTAAGTTTCCGTGCGAATGTCGATATACCATCACTTTTATTTTAAATTTTTAAAGCGCCATCGTGCAAGTATTTTTTTTTTCAAAATTGTGTATAAATTTAATAATTATATATACAAGATATTGAACTAAAATCTTTACGTCTTTTTTTGTTTATTTTTAAAAGATAAATTGCTCAACAGAGCGAATATAAAGTGTCATTCACACAATTTGCAAACAAACTGAATAAGAAAGGTTAACAAGGTTGTATTTGTTGCATGTAAACAAATAACAAAAACAGCCCTGTCTTGTATCAACACCAAAATTATATACAAAAACATTAATATAAAAAAACAATTGACGCAGCTTACAATATGTCCATTCAATGCAGAACGTGCGCTGCAAAAGTTTTCAATCCCACTGCCAAAAACCTCTTTGAAGATGACGATGACGATGAGACATTGCAGAATATTGAAATTCTGACCGGAATTCGGGTATGCCATCAAAACAAAAGGATGCATTGGTAGTTTAACATGGGTTGTTGCCTGCTTACAGTTAACGGAAGATCAGAATATGCCCAAGCACATTTGCACCTGTTGCCACTTGGATTTGTATCATTCAATGTCGTTTCGAGACCGGTGTCTAAGAGCTGAGAATTTTTTGCAGAGTGTAAAAGATAAAGTAAAACTGCAAGACTCGCTTAATATGAGTACAGTTGACTATAATTTAATTGAAAGCATATATAAACCGCAACGTGAAATTGCCAAGAGTAAAGCGAAAGAACATGTAATAGACAAATCAATGGCTAAGAACTTAAGTCAGCAAAAAGCACAACGTCGAAGTCCACGGTCTACTTCTCAATATGCTTCACCGAGACAAAAACTATTAAGTATAAAGAAACCCCGTTCCACTGCTAAAGCACTGTCTGTGAAAGATACAACTGTATTAAAAGTTGATACTGATCCAAAAGTTGTTGAGCACTTAAATTCATCCCCGCAGAGCACTGTAGAACACTGTGAAAGTACAACTTCGGAAGAATTGAGTAACTTGAATATCGGGAACGCAGTTTCTTCTTTTCCAGAAACAGAACTCGAGATAATTTTACCTCCCAGTCAATCTAAAACTTCACCTACAAAAAAAGACGATGAAATTGAAATGCCTATTGAAGAGCATCTGCTCAATCAGAATGATAAATTAACTAATAATAGTGATGAGGAAAAAACAAAGAGCACTGTGAAACCAGCATCAAATTCAAAGAACTATATCTGTGACTTATGCGGTCATCAATCTAACAGTGCCCCGAATCTGGAGATACACATATTGCGCCATAAGGGGGAAAAGAATTTTGAGTGCATAGAATGTGGCACAAGGCACTACTCCAAGTACTTGTTAAAATTGCACATTCGAGTAAAACACCAAGGAGAGCAGCCATTTGCCTGCAGATATTGTGAGCAGCGTTTTTACTCGGCCTCCGAACGGGGTCGCCATGAGGCGTAAGCATGCATTCTTCGTCAATCTCAATAAAATGTTAACCTTCGATTGCTTACAGAGTACATCACATTAGAAATTTTAAATATGAATGCAAAGTTTGCGGTAAAAAATATCTGACGAGATCATGTTTGAACAAACACGCATTTCTTCACACAGGTCTGCGACCTTATCGGTATGTTTATATTATTACATATCTAATATATATAACAAAAAAATTCCATTTCAGCTGCGACTTGTGTAATGTTGCCTTTCCCCGAAAACCCGGGCTAAGGATTCACTGTCGTACAAAGCAACATCAAAAGAGAGAAAGCGAAGCGCTAAACAGTGAACTCAGCGTCGTAAATGAGATTACGATTCCAGATGGGGCCATAGTGTTTCCAAGCACGATAATAGAACTTGTTGATGCATAAGCAACTGCAAGAGATCCGGAAGGCACGAAAACCAGATGCTGATTGCTGTTTCAATGTGACCCTTAGATGGTGATCCTTCCAAACTTTTAAAGAAGCTCGTATGCATTTAAAATTAATCAAATAAATAATAGTAAATAAAAAAAAATGTACTCTTTTCTTATTACACAAGCCAATCACATTTAATTGTCGATTTTAAATGTGTTACGTTTTTAAACTTTCAGTGAATATATCCGTAATTCATTCATATAAAATATTAATTAAAAGCCACTATTGACTTTTGATTATTTATTTTAAGGATTTAAAATTATTCTACATTTTTGTTACTTATAGCATGTGAGTATGTATGTGTACTAATAGCATGTGATATTCATATATATATATATATGATATATTCATTGAAATTCTGAAAACGTAACGCATTTAAAATCGAAATTCAAAAACGTCATGTAAATGTGTGTTTGTGCGGCTGCATTTATTTGGCGTCGTTAAAGATGTATTTCTAAAAGTTGATTAGTTCACCAGTATAATTAAGCTTTCTCATTTTTCTTTATTTTATACATCAAGTTCTTCAATTATTGAATCTGAAAACACAATGGACTTAGCTGGAATAGAATTCTCATTAACGACGCCTAGTTGATTGACTAATGCTTCGCTCTCTCTCTTCTGATGTTGCTTTGTACGGCAGTGAATTCGTAATCCGGGCCTTCGAGGAAAACCCACATTGCACAATTCGCAGCTGAAAACAAAGGTATTTAAAATTTAACAAGTATGTAGACATTTCAACATACCGATAAGGTCGCTGGCCCGTGTGGAGAAATTCGTGTTTGGTCAAACATGATTTGGTTAGATACTTTTTGTCGCATATCTTGCATGCATATTTAAAATCCCTAATGTGTCGTACTCTATTAAGAAAAAAAGGGAAGAATTGGGGAGATTTATAAAATAGTGTAACTATCATGCTTACATTTCATGGCGGAGCTTTGCACTGCTGGTGTAAAATCGTTGGTCACAATACTTGCAGACAAATGGTTTCTCCCCTTTGTGTCTCACTCGCACGTGCAACTGTAATAGGTGTTGAGAGTAGTGTTTTAGGCCGCACTCCAAGCATTCAAAATTCTTTTCACCTTTATGGCGTAATATGTGTATTCTTAGATTTTTAGTACATGATGTTTGATAGCCACATTGGTCACAGATATGCATTCTGGGATTTGTGGCTCTCACCTTTCCCTTTTTTTTTCTCGTTCGTTGCATTATTTGTCGATTCTATTAGGTGCGTGTGCAATAATTCTTCAGCAGGCATTTGTGTAGCATTTTCTATCTGATCATTTATTAATTCCCTTTCCTGCTTGTGCAATGGGTCCCTACTAGGCATTGGTGTAGAATCAAGCACTTTAATTGATTTTATTTGACTGGGAGATGTTAAACCCTCCTCGAGCTCGGATTCTGAGGAGGTAGAAGTCACGTTTTCGCCACTTTCTCTAGTTAAGCTTCTCATTTGACTAAGAGATGGTAGAGTCTCCTCGAGCTCTGAATCTGAGGAGGTAGAAGATATTTCATCGCCACTCCAATTACTTAATTCTTCCGATGATGTACAGCTCCTAGTCTCCTCTTTATATTCTGAAGCCATCTGTGAGGAACTTTTGAAGTGCTTAGATTTGACAGACGATTCACTGATATAAAATTTACTTGAGCTTTTGATTACTTTTGAGTTCATGGTAGTCTTATTTTGCGATTCCCAACCCCGCAATAAATTATCGGCTCTTAGGCAGCGCTGTCGAAACGTCATCGAATAATACAAATCCAACTGGCAACAGGTGCAAATGTGCTTAGGCATATTTTGATCTTCCTTCACCTATAAACAGACAACTACAATTGTTGAACTACAAATGAATTCTTTTCTTTTAATGGCTTACTCGTATTCCAGTCAGAGTTTCGATATTCTGCAATATCTCATCGTCATCTTCAAAGAGGTTTTTGGCAGTGGGATTAAAAATCTTTGCAGTGCACGTTCTGCATTGAACAGACATTTTATGTCTTGCGGCAAGTGTTTTTTTCATTAATGTTTTCGTGTATAAATTTTAGTATTGTTTGCACGGTTGCACGTGAATGACAGATGCGACACGTTTCGAGGTGAATGAAATAGCAGGGTATGTTCGATTCTATTGAAAATCGATTTAATATCGATTTTAAATAAATTATTAGGAAAAAAACCTATTTATCTATTATTATTATTGTAATGTTATCAGATCGTAGAAGTTTTTTTAATTACACAGTTTAAAGTAAAAACAAAAGAAAACCAGATGAGTTTCAGTCTTAAACTTAAAAATATCTTATTAAATATAATAATATTTATTCAAATTGATATTTACATAATTATATGTGTAATAAATCATAATAGTTTGCACTTATCCTAAAGAGACAATTAAGACAAAGAACTGATGTTAAACACATTTTAATCATCGACCTCTTCAATAATAGAATCAGAAAAACTGGAATCCATATCATCATCGCCGGCCACTTTTATTTCAAGTCTATTAAGCTCGCGACTATCCATTATCAAAAGATTAAATCTTTTCTGATGAAATTTAGTACTGTAGTGTTTTCTTAATGATCCGACTTCTTTAAAGGACTTATTACATGTCTCGCAACTAAAATATAGAAAATATCATATGAATTAAAAATATATATGTATGTCTTTAGAGACAGTTTAAACCGTACTGGTGAATCTTTTCCCCTGTTATATGGACCAGTTTATGGGAGTTCAAGCTGATTTGAGTAATAAAAGTTCTGCTACATAGGTCACACTCGAATGGCAATTGATTTGCATGAAACTTCCTGGGGATTCAAATTAAAATTAATGTATAAGCATTATCTCACTGTAATGTTTTCGGCTTACCGCTCATGCCGACATCGAGTGGGACTATTACGAAAAGCCATACCACAATATTTACATACGAATGGCTTCTCTCCTTTATGCTGGACTCTTACATGAAGCCTTAACTGAGGATTGTCAAAGAATTGTCGGTCGCATTCCTTACACTTAAACTTCTTTTCTCCTGAGTGTCGCAACGCGTGGCTCCTGAGGTTGCTTATATCGCGAAAGGACCAACCGCATACATCACATACAAAGTTTTTTTCCAGATTTGTGTACGGCTGTTTTTCCTTTGGTTTTCTGACTTCGATTTGTGATTTGTGAGATGTCACGGACAGCACATCCTTAGAGCCATTTGTATCCCCTAATATAGTGGGACATCGTACTTTTCTGTGATACTTCTTTGGATTACAGCGAGAAATTCTTGATACTTTGGTTGACAGATAGTCTGGACTCTCTTTGATCGGCAGTGCGCCTTTTTTCGTTGAAAGTGCATTTGTATTTTCGGAATAGTCGAAGAACTCCTCATGTTTATTAATGGCATCCCTTTCTTCCCTGGGATCCCGGCTATCCAATGGGTCAATCGGCTCTATTGTTGTTGAAATTACTTGGCTATCAGACAATTGGTGCTTCGGGTTCATCAACAGTGTATGGGTTTCTAAGCACCGCGTGCGGAATGATATCGAATGCTCCAAGTCCAGATAACAACAGGAGCAAATGTGGCTAGGCATCTGAGAGTCCTCTTGTAACTGAAAATCACAAAATATTTTGAAAAACAACTCAATAATATCGTTTTAATTACCTTGATGCCAGTAAGCGTTTCGATGTTGCGCCTTATATTTCTGTTTTCAGGTTTAAAAAGATTTCTTGGGTTCATATTATAAATTGGTTCTCCACAAGCTCTACATAATATCGACATAGTATTTATTAATCTATTTTTTTTTCATGGAACGCGCAACTGATTAAAAGAATTGTATTAACCAAATTTGAGTCAACAGTAAATTGTTCCTAAATATTACCAAAGACAGAAAATACTAAAATTCTAAAATTTACCTGTATCACCACTAAGCAAATAAATTATTTTCTTAACGCATGTATTCACAATTAACGTAATTTTATTGTTAGCTATATTTTGGAAAACAGTTAGCGATTTTATGAAAATATAAATCTGAATTTAGATAAAAATAATAGCCCATTTTATAATGAAAGTCTAAATATCGAAACACCTCAGGAAAAGATAACATAATATATAAATGTATTTATAATAACGAAACTCTAACAAAAATCTGCAGACATTTTAAAAATTCTAGCTATTAAATTTAAAAGCATTTAAAAAAAGTTAAAGCGAATTGATTTAACTTTATTTTTTGGATAATAACCTACTTTTTAGTTCAGAAAAATTGAACCAGATCGGGAATTTTTAATGTGTGGCAACCTTCGGCTTAAGACCGAAAAAAAACGAAAATAAAAACCAAGTTGCTGAAAAACTTTCGTAAACTTCGTTTAAAAAGGTTTTTGAATAAATAGCAAGTTTTCTAGCAAACGAAATGCATTCATAAATAATTGCACAACTGCTTTCCAGCTCGAAATACCCTTTTCAAGAAGCAGAATTTCTCTACAATCCCAATCCCATTAGTGTTTACAAATGTAAATTTATTTATTTATTTTTAAATAACCCAGACATAATGAATGGCTTGTACACTCTTTGCCGCACTTGTGGTACAACAATTAACGATGAACTCGACGCCAAACTTTTTGAGGAATCAAACTATCCCTTGGTTACTTTAATAGAAGATATTACCGATATGTGGGTGTGTATATTATTATTTTTGTTTAGTTTTATGCTTGTCTGAATTACTTTATAATAACAGATGGAACATGACAGTGATCTGCCGGAGTACATATGCATTGACTGCAAAGCCATGTTGGACCAAATCCTTGTATTTCGTTCAAGTTGCTTGAGCACGCATAAGAGATTTTTGACGATCATTAGGGAGGACCTTAATAGTGCAAAAGATCTCATTACTTTGAGTGATACCAATGATGATCAACCAATTTTAGTTGTACCAGATTCTCACAACCCACCTCAAGTCAGCAAAGAGAAAGAAAAGGCCTACCCCAATGAAAACATTACAAAAAATAAGAAAATTAGGAAGGCTAATCTAAAGACGTGGATTTGTGAACAATGTGGTGGAGAATTTAAATGCTCTACATATTTCAAGCTACATTTGCTGCGACACACAGACAAACGGGAATTTGAATGTGATGTCTGTAAGAAAAGATATTATACACGAAACGAAATGTTGCGTCATAAAATTTTGCATACTAATGCTAGACCGTATGCCTGTCGCTTTTGCGATAAAACATTTCGGGGAACCAGCTCCAAAGCAGTTCATGAAAGGTTCAGAAAAATTTAAATGCATTTCCCATGTATGCTTCAAATCAATGTACGTTTTTTCCATTGCAGGTCGCATACAAACGAACGGCCATTTCCTTGCCAATACTGTGATAAAGCCTTTAGATCAACATCAGTTCGGAGAGCGCACGAGCGGATACATCTTAATAATCGGAAGTTTCAGTAAGATTATAGTAAAAGTTTTTTATATTATCAACCACTAAAATAATTTATTTTTCAGCTGTGAACCATGTGACCAATGGTTTCTACGGTCTTCGCATTTGTTACTACATCAACGTACGAAACTACATAAAAGTAAATCAACAAGTAATAAATAATGTAATCTACAACAGCATTAACTTGTATCAATTTGAATTTTAATTAAATTACGTTCACAGGTGAACGTCAGTCACTGTGTCAGCTGATTCAGTTCTATGCGAATGGCAAATTCTTCATTTTGATGAACTTGTTCGTGAAGGAGCATACGCTGATCTGATTGTGAGTAAATCACATTAATATAAAATAGAATGTAAATAAATAATAGTTTTGACAAACAAAGTAATTGATTTAGGGTCGCGGCATTCGACATCACATCACATTCCGACTTACTAGCAAGCACGATAAAAACATATATAATATATCAGATTGATGCTTTGTTTTTGTTTTTATTTTAACTCTAACTAAATTATAATAAATGAAAGAAATGATGGCATACCGTAAAAAATTGCTAAGATTTAAAAAGAACGAGAAGATACGCCTTATAGCTGCTGTAAAAGTAAGACGTCTTCTCTGGGATATGATGGACAGTGAGCACAGTGACCTGATGGGTGTGAGGGAGGCGTGGAAATCAGTTGGTGCTGAGATAGGCAGAGAGCGTAAGTTAGCTGACATCAATTGAATTAAATCACATTGTAATGAGAAGTTTAATTCTTTTGTAATGTAGCAAACGATTGCAAGGTTGCTTGGCGTTCTTTACGACAGAGTTATCGCTACCACTGTAAGGCGGCCAATAGTCGATTTAAAGTTGGCGAAGATGACGATGAAAGCGAAGTGGACCCATTGGAAACTCGCGATATTCAATGGGAATTTGCCAACCATATGGTCTTTTTACAGCAAATATCGAAGAAAAAAAGGTGGGCTGATGCTTCTTAACTAGTAAAAAGGACTTCAGCCAACTGAAACCGATGTAACACTTAGAAGACGATTAATATTTCTTAGAATTTAATTCTAAATTTTGTAAAACTTCTATTGTATGTAAGAACTTTTGTGTCTTTGGATTTGTAGATCAGACTCTGTCGCCTTTGATGAAACTCCTACAAGCAACTCAATATTAGAAGATTATACTGATATGGAATACTTGGAAACTTATGAACATAACCACGATGAAGTGGAAGTCGATGACGATGATGTAAATTGCACTATTGAAGATGATGTAGCTAAGGAAACCTCAAATGTATACTATTTGACAAAATTAACAACAAACGAAGATGTAAGAACGTCTTCCACATTTATATTTCTTATGTAAATAGACTCTTCATTTATTTATAGAAGCGGAGTCAACCAAAGTTCACAATAAGAAATGTATTATGTAGAACATGCACGCAGCCAACGGATACTCGAACATCACTAAATCTATTTTCGCCTCAGAATTACAAGCTTCTGCGAGACATTGAAGAGCTGACAGATCTGCACGTAAGTACGCTTATAATTAGATAAGTTATACTCGTATTTATTAACTATACAGAAACATTTCTTAATTGATAGCTTAAACGCGATGAAGACTATTCGGACTTTATTTGCGGACACTGTGAACAAGTTCTGGAGATTGCCTCTGAATTTCGCAGGGTGTGTATTGAGGCGCACTCCCAGGTCCTGATAAACTTACAAATGAAAGAGGAGACGGAAGAGATGCATTCTCCAGAGGCAATAATACAGCACAGTTTAAGTAATTCAGACTTGAGCATACAAGAAGAACGGCTAGAGGATATTGCTATTTCGGATAGTGAAATCTATTATGAAGAAGTTGACTTACCACAATTATCTTCAACAAAGTCACCACCAATCAGGAACAAATCGAAAAAGCATTCAAAATCATTAAAATACCAATGTCATGAGTGTGGACTCACATTTTCAAGCCAAGATTTGCTTAAGATGCACATGCATCAGACTCATAACATGCAGCTACATACTAGGTTTGTATTTAAAGAAATTTATTTGTATGATTCCAACTATCTTAAAATATGTTTCCTGTCTGCAGATTTGTGTGCAAACATTGTGGACATGATTTCAAGTATTCTGCCCCACTTGTTGAGCACCTGAAGAGCATAGGAGTGAAGTTTGATTACAAGTGCGAAGAATGCGGTCAGAAGTTTCACAGCAGATTTTTCCTTAAGAAACACAAGAGGCGAATCCATGGACTGGCTGATGAGCATATTTGCCATATCTGTGGTAAAAACTTCACCACTGGCTTCAATCTTCGCAACCACATTGTGCGCCACGCCGGCACTCGACCCCATAAGTGCAAATTATGCAGTGCTGCCTTTTCGACCACTGCAGAGCTGAATAACCATAAGCGAACTCACGATAATGTCCGTCCATATCCCTGTCGTTATGGGTGCGGTAAATCCTTTCGCCACTGCAGCAATCGCAGCACTCACGAGAGGTGAGAGTGCTTATATGATATGCATATACATATATATTTTTTATACAATCTACATTTCGTTAACAGAGTACATATGGATGGCAGTTTACGTCCTTTTCAATGTGAATATTGCGATAAGTCGTTTGTGACCAAAGGCGACTGCAGAGCGCATCAAGTAGTTCATACTATGAGTCGTGATTTCAACTGTGACATTTGCGAGCAAAGCTTTAAATTACAGAAACATTATCAGCAACACCTCACGACCAAGTCTCACAAAAAGGTGGAGGCTCTTGCCAAAGTTCAGAATACAGATGCCATTGCATAAATATTGACATGACTAATGATTAATAACTATTTAAATCTTTATGCTGAAAAAATCGTTTCATTTTATTTTTTTATCGTGTAAAAAGTAGGAACTCCTGGAAATAATGTCCCGCACTTAATTATCAATAGAATAAAAACTGCAAATATGATTACAATTTTAATTGGCATACATTTGGTAAATGGGTTAATCTGCAGGGGTCTATTCTGAATGACCGATAAGGTTTGTTGTGGAAAAATTCTTGTTGCGCAATTCGTGGGGAACTGCCGAGCAATCTATAAAGTTTTTATCTATGAAATTTCGATGACACTCCCCTTACAACACCTTTTATTTGCTAATAATTAACACATTAATATTGTCTAACACTCCATTTTAAATAAATAACACCATGATGAATTGCTGTGATTTATGGAAATTTCAATCTTTTTGACAGGATTCTAATGATCGCCGCATCCATTGCCATTCTGCTTAGCGCCAGCGCCAGAGGCAATATAGGAAGTGACATCCAGTTTGGTGGCCACTGCCAAGACAGTTTCCTTATCATCAGCGCCCTTTTTAATGATAAGCACACTGGGATCCACCTCCAGCACTCGTGCCAGCTTGCCCAGTATCTCAGTCTCAGGCAGACGGATGACTCGCTTGTTGATGGCCTTTAAGGCCGGCTCATCCAACTGACGATTCATGCTGACAATCTGATTGATGAGAGTCTCTTGACCCACGACACCCAAAACGATTCTGTCAATAGATATAGAGATTAGTGAAAGCCGAGTATAAATCGAGTGGTGATTATGTAACTTACCCAGTTTGTTGATCCACCATGGGCAGCTGTTCCACGCGGTGTTTCTTCATAAGTGCGATGGCATCTCCAAAACTTGTGTTGGTCTGAAGAATGACAGCTGGACAGGGCAGCTCTATCTTTGATATGGGTACATTCCACCACCAGTGACGATGCTCGTTAACGATCTCCTTAAAGCCACGGGCCTCCATCCAGTTATCGGACACAAACCTGGTCATATAGTTACGAATGCCATCGGGTAGGATAACTACACAGCGCTGTCCAGCCTTTAAAGAACGTGCACACTTAAGGGCTGCATACATGGCTCCACCGCTGGAGCCGCCGCATAACAGACCCTCCTCCGCATTTAGTCGACGACACATTGGAAAGATGTCGACATCATAGACCTTTGACCATTCATCGATAACCGTTCCATCATAAACGGTTGGTGGAAACTTATAGCCAATGCCCTCTACTTCATAGGAAAGCACATCAGTCTTGTTGATCTCCATGGGACGTGCTAACACTGAGCCATATGGATCGACGCCTACAATGCGACAACTGGGAGCCTGCTCCTTGATTTTACGTCCAATGCCACTGATGGTTCCCACCGTACCAGTGGTAACTACAATCATGTCCACCTTATTGTCCAGTTGCCAGAGAATCTCAGCAGCAGTACCATCATAGTGAGCTAATGGGTTTCCGGCGTTACGAAATTGATCTAGAACAATCGAGTTGGGTGTCTGACGCTGTAGCTGTTGTGCCACGTAGTGCAGCCCCTCTGCCGAGTCAAAAGGTGCTTCTGTGGGAGTACGTATAATTTTGGCACCCAGTGCATGCAACGTGTAGACCCTCTCATTGGACATCCTTTCGGGCATTACAATGATGCACTTGTATCCCTTGACAGCACAGGCCATTGCCAGTCCAATGCCTGTATTCCCAGAAGTTGGTTCAATAATGGTGTAGCCCGGTTTCAGCAATCCCTTATCCTCCGCATCCTGTATCATGCGGTAGCTAATTCGATCCTTCACCGAACCACCCGGATTCATGAACTCGCACTTGGCATCTAATCAGAAGTAAAAATAAATTAAGATAATCAGCAATAAATTAATTAAGATTAGGAGGAAGATACTCACACATCTCGCACTGAATTCCCTCCTTCGCAGGTATGTTATTGAGTCTGACCAGAGGCGTGCATCCAATGGCCTGCAGGATGTCCGGAGTAATCTTTTGGGGACGCTCAATACCTCGTTGCGAATGGGGCGTTTGCTCCTTGGTGCCCAGGTGCCATGTGCATCTTGATGGCAGGCCAGGATCTATGAAATCAGCAGGACGTTCGTAGCTATTATTCGCTGACATTTCTGTGAATTATTGATGGGCAAATTAATGAAAGTAAATGTCCTTCCTCTCGAGCTTCTATCCAGTTGTGGTTCCGCTGACGGCTCGTCTTTGAATGAAATGTTTGTTTGTGACCATCTGGCAGGTTGGCAGTGGTCAAGCACTATGTTATCAGTTATCAGCGCTCTTTCTTCGACTTTTTCTAATCGTAGTTTGTTGTGAAATTGTTTGTAAACTATGGCTTTGTTATAGTTACCATGTCGCCGGGTTCTTTTTTACTTATATTATCTTCAAGGCATATCACCTCACATCTGGATTATTATTGTATTGTTTTTAAATCATACCATATTGTACATGATAATAAAATTTTCTTACTTTTATTAATTTCAAAGAAATTTTATCGCTTTTAAAGTGTATGCTACAACTTATAAATTGAATGCAAAAAGTAATAAACTCTCAGTTTTTGTCTTTCACACCACCAAATAGATACTGAATCAAAGCGAGCGTTTTCCTAGCTATATAACACTCTAACATGTAAAGTGTTATAACTAATTTGGGCTCATTAGTCAGTCAAATGTCGAGAATTTTACAAAAAACTGTGAATACCCTATGTATGTACATAAAGATGAGTTAAAATTTCCACTTGTATATGAGAATGTGTAACTGTTTATGTTTGGTTTACAAAGTTTTATTTTATTTAACTTGTTACGACCAGTGTGTGAATTTTATGTGATAAGATAATGACAAGCACGTTTAAATAATTAGAGCATTTGATTATGAGTCCTCGACAAGAAAATACCCTGTAATAAGATGGGATACACATCGACTACTTAATGTCACTCATGTAGATATTACAATAAGTTTTAGAAATCAATTGTCTCTTAATTTTGCATCTAATTTGATTTATTGATTTTAATATAATAATATACGATTAAGTACATATGTATATTATAAACCAGCCCATCAACCAAATAATGAAACACTAACTGTTCTTAAACTTCAACATTCATTTATTTAAGCAACCGATAGAACCGCACGCTCTCGTTGTCTGCAAGCGAATAGGACAATTACTCTATAAAATTCATGTGAGAGGCAACAATGACAGAGTGCTAAGAGAACAATAATAGAGCGCGTTCTCTCTATCCAAGATCCTCTTAATTAATCACTCTCACATACATACAACTTTGCAAAAATGTGACTTGTATTTTCAACACGTACATTTAATTATAATGCCATCTTTTAAGTCGCACACAGTATCACCAATAAAAGTTCAATATGTTCATGTGTCCATCTGATAACGATCTTGAAGTACTGATGATAAGCGAAATGCATTGATATAGAGTGCTTGAGATAAAACTTTATTTATATTAGATAAATATATGTTTATGTGAATTCAGGTTTGGTTATTTGTTTAGATTGCTTCATAAGTAATTTTAGAATAATCTAATGTCAGTAATGATCTTATCGTTGTCGTAAATTTCCTTGGCGTAACACAGATTGGGATAATCGAAGGCGGCACCATAACGATTCTTGCAGCCCGATGTTGCCTTATCTCCAGGAGTGTAAACGGGCTGACCAATCACATTTGTCGTGGCAAAGTTGCAGGTGAGCACAAAGTGGTTGTAATAATCACGGGAGAATCTCACGGCAGCGCATCCCAAATGGCTATTCTTCTCGGCAACGGCAATTGTGAACTTGGCCACGTTCTTATTGGTCAAATCGTCGGGGAAGCTGGCAAGAATTTCGGGAGAGGCATTACTACGCTCTCCGAACCACTTCTCGATCTGTTCCTTAATGATCTCCGCGTCGGTATACTCGGACTCAGCTCCACTGTAACTGAAAATTGCATTGTTCTGGCCAGCGTATGCAAAGCGTTCTGTACTGCGGCATTTGTCAGGAAGGGATTGACAGGTCTCTACGTTAAACAGTGCCAAATGGGCGAGTTCCTCACACCATGTCATCTTGGCCATGCGGGCTGCCCTAGGTAAACCTTCAATTCCGCCTCCAGCAACCATGTTGCGCAGCTCATTAAACAAACTGAGAATCAATTTCTGATGGGACTCCATCTTTACTTCACGCACATCCTTGGGACATTCTTCGCTGAAATTCTGCAGTAGGCTTACGATATAGCACATTTCTTTTGATAGACCAAAGATTAATGACATACTCCCTTGTTGTTGCATGCAATATGCTTGTCCAGACATGTGGGGAGAGCACAGTAGTCTACTGCAATGGCGACTCCAACCAAAGTGACCAATAGAATCAATACTTTCATTGTGCTCTATTTTAGGATTTTCACTTCGAACTGAAGTCTTAACCAATAAACTCTTTCTATTTATACCCCATAAATGCCTCAAAGAAACACAAGCACTTGATGTTATTACAGCTGAGTTCTGAAGAATCTCTGTTTTATATTGAAACCCGAGACACTTTTCGGACGTAAGTTAATAATGAACTTTCAATTATAATAGTTTCGAAAATATAATTGCCTTAATATATAAGAGTGTTAAATGCAATCAACTGGTATTAAAAGGTGAGAGAATTCTAATGATCGCCGCATCCATTGCCATTCTGCTTAGCGCCAGCGCCAGAGACAATATAGGAAGTGACATCCAGTTTGGTGGCCACTGCCAAGACAGTTTCCTTATCATCAGCGCCCTTTTTAATGATAAGCACACTGGGATCCACCTCCAGCACTCGTGCCAGCTTGCCCAGTATCTCAGTCTCAGGCAGACGGATGACTCGCTTGTTGATGGCCTTTAAGGCCGGCTCATCCAACTGACGATTCATGCTGACAATCTGATTGATGAGAGTCTCTTGACCCACGACACCCAAAACGATTCTGTCAATAGATATAAAGATTAGTGAAAGCCGAGTATAAATCGAGTGGTGATTATGTAACTTACCCAGTTTGTTGATCCACCATGGGCAGCTGTTCCACGCGGTGTTTCTTCATAAGTGCGATGGCATCTCCAAAACTTGTGTTGGACTGAAGAATGGCAGCTGGACTGGGCAGCTCTATCTTCGATATGGGTACATTCCACCACCAGTGACGATGCTCGTTAACGATCTCCTTAAAGCCACGGGCCTCCATCCAGTTATCGGACACAAACTTGGTCATATAGTTACGAATACCATCGGGCAGGATAACTACACAGCGCTGTCCAGCCTTTAAAGTTCGTGCATACTCGAGAGCTGCATGCATAGCGCCTCCGCTGGAACCACCGCAGAGCAGACCCTCCTCGGCATTCAGGCGACGACTCATGGGAAAGCAGTCGGCATCGCAGATCTTGGTCCATACATCCACAATCGTGTCGTCAAAAACGGTAGGTGGAAAGTCGTAGCCAATGCCCTCTACTTCATAGAACTGCACATCGGTCTTGTTGAGCTCCACTGGACGCGCCAATATTGATCCATATGGATCGACGCCAACAATGCGACAGTCAGGAGCCTGTTCCTTGATTTTACGTCCAATGCCGCTAATTGTGCCAGCAGTGCCAGCGGTAGCCACAATCATGTCCACCTTATTGTCCAGTTGCCAGAGAATTTCAGCAGCAGTGCCATCATAATGCGCCAAGGGATTGCCCGCATTTCGATATTGGTCCAATACAATAGAGTTGGGCGTTTGACGTTGCAGTTGCTGGGCCACGTAAATAAGGCCTTCTGGAGAGTCGTATGCTGCCTCTGTGGGAGTGCGAATTATTTTGGCACCCAGTGCACGCAGAGCATACACCTTTTCATTGGACATTTTCTCAGGCATTACAATGATGCACTTATATCCCTTGACAGCACAGGCCATAGCCAGTCCAATGCCTGTGTTTCCTGAGGTGGGCTCAATGATGGTGAAGCCCGGCTTCAGTAGTCCCTGCTCTTCCGCATCCTGCACCATGCGATAGCCAATGCGATCCTTGACAGAACCACCTGGATTCAGGTACTCACATTTGGCATCTATACAAAATAAATGCTGGTCAGTTGAGATTATCGGTAGCTTAGTTAAAAGAAAAACCTACTTACACATTTCACACTGGATTCCCTCCTTAGCAGGAATGTTATTTAGTCTGACCAAAGGCGTGCATCCAATAACCTCCAGGATGTCCGGGGTAATCTTTTGGCGATGTGCAATACCTTTTTGCGTATGGGGCGTTTGCTCCTTGGTGCCCAGGTGCCATGTGCATTTCGATGGCTTGCCAGGATCAATGTAATCCGCGGGCCGCACGTAACTTTTATTCGCTGACATCTCTGAAAAGTATTAAACACCTTATTGAATGAATCTCCGACAAGTGTGACGTGCTGTTCCGTTGCCGGCTCGTGTTCAAGTGATTGGTTTCCCAAATTGTTTTTCTTCCACCGTATGGAAGATTGTTAGGGGTCAGGGGTCAGGCAGGCGCTGAACTTGTATGTAATCAGCGCATATTATTTTTGTAGTTTATTGTGAAATCAAATTCGGACTCAAACTTACTGCGTCACAGGCATTGATTGTTACCATGTCGCCTAAGCTTCCTCAGCTTAAAGACTTGCCTTATCTAAAAGAGTGCAACTGTTGTTGTTGTTGGTCATCTCTGCCAGAAGCGAACTAACAGCATTTCAAGGCCATGCCTTATCAACTGTTGTTCAGATTTTACTTTGACTAATCAAAAAACGTATGTTTTTTAGTTTGTAATATTAATCAACATTTAAAAACAGCGAAGATAAATGGGATATATAATTAATTTTTACTTATTCATAGATAACAAAATAAAAGTTGGCAACACTTAAGCCGGCAAAATTTACACAAATACAAACACACACAACCTCATAAGCAAAAACGTTTGTTTGTTTATAAATATCACTTTTCATTTTACATAAATACATCACCTTCTATTTATGCGTGTGAATATCTGTCGAATCTTATAAATAACAGAGGTTTATTGCTTCTTGCATTGCATTTATATGTTTACCTGTAATTTATATAGTTTTATATGATAAAATACGTTGTTAGCACTTATAAATGTTAAAGCACAAAACACTTGACAATGTTCTCCTCTGCAATGCCAGATAAGAAATAAATCACAATGAAACTCAAAGAAATTACACGTGAGAGATAGCGCGCCGACGATGTTTCTTCAAATAGAACAGGTTATCTGAACACTAGCATTCATACATACAATGCACATAGTAGAGCACATATTTACATTCATCATTGGGGCCACGCAAAATGGGAGCCCAGTGCTGCAAAAGGTTAATAGAGTGTTGTTAAATTCCAATTTCGGAATTGCATAAGCTTTTTGATATTAATTTAAAGTACATATGCATATGTTGTGAAATGAAGAAAAAGATAATTATTTGGTTTAATTACATTTTATATTTGTTTGCCACTCTTAAAAATATTAATTGTTAAGCACTGACGATCATGTGGAGAATATTTCAGTCATTTCCAGTTGGAAATACAGTTCAATAAACCATAAGGATAACAATTTGGTTTCGCCAACAAGTAGCAAATTAATTATTATATTCTTAAGAGTTTTAAACCCGAGCACATATATACATATATAATTAAAAACGTGCCAATATTAATCGGCCTAATATTAAAACAAAACTTGTTTACACTTAAAATTAGTTTCGTCACTTACTTATCAGCTTTATGATCGTTAGATCAGTGAAATATGTACATCAAGATGTGTGTAATACACATATGTATATATAATTAGCTCACAACGCGTATTTTTAGCTAATTTAATATAACCATAGTATCAGACAGTAGTCTATAAACCAAGTAAATTTTTTAAAAGCATCAGAAGAAAATATCGTTCCTTATCTGTACATTTTTTATATACATTAGAATCCGGTTATAGCGAATTTCAAGGGACCGACGATTTACGTCGTTATATCTGGAAGACGCACTAACAGAAAGGTGGAAAAACAATTTTTTTTGTTTATTTTATGGTTGCCATGTTTTAACATAAAAAAATAAATTTTTTATCATCATCATGCGCATTTAGTGCATTAACTCACATTTGGCGAATTTACGCATTAAGTTTTATTGGAAAACTAGATATATAACGGGACATCTCATGGAATATAGTAATGAGGTCTGCATACGCACGCTCTAAATATTTTGGTGACTTCGCTTAAATTTGGTGGCATTATTTTGCTGTATTTTTGTTTGGTACGTCGTAATATCCGGTTGAATTATGAAAAATCTCGTCTGTATAAGCGGTTTGTCGCTAAAAGCCGAGACGTACTGACGTACTAACCGGCAGTTCTTTCATATAACTTTGTATGGGGACCAACCAAGCCAACAAGTTTCCGTCACAATAACCGGACTAACGCTATAAGCGGAGTTGTTATAACCGGATTCTACTGTATTTGTATCACGTTGCAGTTTAAGTAAAAAGCTGGGTTGGAAAATTTATATCCACAAATAGCATGGACAAGATTTGGCTTCGACTTTTAAAATATATTCTAAAAATCAGTAGTTTCAAGTTTAAAAAACTTTCATAAGTGGTTTTATACAAATTTTATAAATAAGATTTAAGTTGTAAGTTGTTTAATTTTAAAAGGCCATAGTTCGATATCTATGTGATATGTGATATATGAAGACCGTTAACCGGGGCAAAGTTGGACTTAGATCTAAATTCTGTATTCTAACAACGAACTCGAGCTGGAATCCGTTTCATTTGATTGTCTTCGCCAATCTTGAGAACAGCTGACATGCCCATCACCGCATGTGACTCAATGTGACAATGGTAGCTCCAGAAGCCAGGATTGTCCGAGATGAAGCGCAATATAACGTAGCCCAGGCCAGGAACCTGCACCGTGTCCTTAGCGACAGCAGCATAATCGTCAGGCAGACGGGACAGACGTCCTCGGCGATCCAATTCGCGAATCTGCAAGAGAGAATATAATCTTATCTGTAAGGAATCATATGATTTTGCTGTTGAACTTACATTTCTCAGATCATTCTGATTACCCAGGACACCCTGACCCATCAGGCGGAAGGAAAAGCCATGCAGGTGAATGGGATGTGTGTCATCCATATAATTGGCCACGACCATTTCGATGGGTCGGTAGGCTGGCAGGCGGATCACATGGACACACTCGCACAGTTCCCGGGCACAGTTGCGTCCCTGGGCGGCAAGGGAGCTGCGATTACAGAAGTAACCATTGTCCTGGTAGAGATGGCGTCCTTGTAGTAATGAGATGCCTGGAGAAATATAGCTTATTTCGTCAATTTGAAACAATTGCTCTCCATTTGGCGCCTGCCGTCGGCTCAAGCTGGAATAGTGTGTGAGGAACTTGGTATTCCTTGGCCAGGGAACGGGCTCCAGCGAGCGCAGAGATACAGTACCCACATCCTTGTCCGGAGTTGACTGTCGTAACGTGATAAATGATTCATTTAGGAATCTGTAGCGAAAATCGTTAATGTACATGGGAGGATCATCGAGATCTCTGGCCTGCTGGGCGTCCAATATGCTGCCTTGGGGAAGCTCGGTACGAGCAGCTCCTCGATAGCTTAGCACCGCTCCTTGATAGATATTACGCTCCTCACACTGCTCAAACCCACGTACACGTATCCAGTAATTCTTGGCATATTGATTCGCCTCCAGGACAAAGTCAAAACGCTCCGCGGAGGTCAAAAAGAAGCCATCTGCCAGGACGGGCTGAATGTCATTGCCATCGGTGCTAATGATTAGCAGCTTATGCTGCTCAATGGAGAACTCCACCGGGCAGTTGAAGATGCCATTGTAGAGAACTCGTATGCGATAGCGATAACCAGGTGTGACTCTCAATCTTTCATAGCGATGCCTGTCGTCCTGATCTGGCAGCTGGCTGAGATGATTGCGACCCTTTCCATTGATGAGAATGTTGCGCACCTGCTGTAAGTCGTTGTCATAGAAGATGTCCTGCACGAGCAGAGCATGCTCCACCAGATCGTAGTCATAGAGTCGTGCATGGGGATTAGCCTGATGTGGTTGACGAATAATAAGGTTACCAGCTACTCCGAAGCCACGCTGCCAGCCCATGTGACTGTGGTACCACAAGGAACCACTGCGATCCGCCTGGTACTCATAGCGAAACACTTCACCCGGCTCCAAGGGATACTGTGTGACATGGTAAACGCCATCCATCTCGGGAGTGCGAGACATGTGAATGCCATGCCAATGCATTGTGGTAGATTCCCCCAAATAATTGAGCACATCAATCACAACAGTGTCATTCTCACAGAGTTCTATCGCTGGACCCGGCACCATGCGATTCACGGCCATAATGGGAGTGGAGACGCCATCTCCATAGATGCAGTGCTCCGAGGCGCAGGCACTTTCATCATACAAACAGCGCTGACACTCTGATCCCAACCGACGGTAGTTGTGCACCACTAACTGATAGTAACAGCTCAGCGATTGTCCTTGCTGGCAGACCCGTCGACAGGGATGTCGCTCAAAGCCACTGAAACTGGATATATCCGCCTGACCATAGTCATCCTTCAGCTGCAAGCCTCCACTCAACTGTGTTCCCTTATTCGTTTTATTATTCCGCGACCAGGGAAAACTGAACCATTCGGTCTTGGCACTGGGCTGATCCTCCAGTAGCATCTCCAACTTTGTATCTCCCATGTCCAGTTGCAGGCAGAGCCATATCATCCATAGCAGCCAGCAATGGCTTTTACTTTTATTCATAGCGAACGTAATGAATCTCAACCTTCAACTGCGGCCAAGGGCTGAAACCAACTTACGAAGAAAGTTTGGAAACCCAAACTGGACGCCCATCACTTGTTAGAAATGCACAACACGTGCCTGTAATAAAAGCTGAGCTGCATTTCATTAGCTTTTAATTTCTTAAGTACAAGGAACGTTTATGCTGCAAGCTGTCGACTTATAGACACTCTTTAATAAATAAGTTGACCTATATCTAAAGCGATCTCGTCACTTATATCATTCCCATTATTTAAAGAATTGTATTATTATATTTTAAGAAAATATTGCAAAACAAGTTTTAATTTTTGCTTATTTCTAAGTTTTATTTAAATACTGTAATATCTTTTTGCGCTTATTTTTGTAAATATAGCAATTATTTCTCCGCAGAGCAAGTTTCAGTTTTTGCTTATTACTAAATTATGAAAATTCGCAGTATTATAATTTTAAAAATTTTTTATTTAAATACTGTAATAGCGTTTTTGCGTTTATTTTTGTAAATATAGCAACTATTTTTTGGCAGAGCAAGTTTCAATTTATGCTTATTCTAAATTCTGAAAATTCGCAGTATTAGAATTTTAAAAAATTTTTATTTAAATACTGTAATAGCTTTTTGCGTTTATTTTTGTAATTATAGCTATTATTTCTCGGCAGACCAAGTTTCAAATTTTGCTTATTCTAAATTATGAAAATTCGCAGTATTATAATTTTAAAAAAGTTTTATTTAAATACTGTAATATCTTTTTAATGTATTTTGTAAATACACATATAACAATTATTTCTCGGCAGAGCAAGTTTTATTTTATGCTTATTCTAAAATATGAATATTCGCAGTATTATAATTTTAAAAAGTTTTATTTAAATACTGTAATATCTTTTTGCGTTTCTTTTTGTAAATACACACATAGCAATTATTTCTCGGCTTCTGCTGCTGCAGGCACTGGAGGCGATGTGACTACGGTCGGTGATGGTATTGATGTGCTCATCAGACTGATAACGCCACAGGCAATAGGGGCACCTACCGATATCTCCTCATTCTGATAAGCCAAGGCATTAGGCATAACCGCCAAGGAGGAGGAGAAGACCTCCGCATTAAGCGCTGTGTTCAGATCGATGGGTTTGCTATGTATTACAATGGAACGACCAATGATGCCGTTGAAGCCAAAGAGCTGCAGGTAAATACTCATAAACACCGATGATACGCTGCCATCATCCCTGACCTCCAGGTTGCCCAGCTGCCAAAAGAATATAGAAAGGAGCACAAGTAGAATAAACATACACAAATTAAACAAAAGGAAACTCACAAAATTATTGGGAAACTGTCCTCCCGTCGACTTGCAGCCCTCGCTGAGATCTCCATATGTATGAATGTGGAGAGCATGTTTTCCAGCTGGCAGCCCCGTCGCATTAATGGTCACCTTGATGTCACTGTTGTATGGCAACTGCTGAAAGGTGATCATACCCGCTGCTCCCGAAGATTCGCCATCTCCAATAAGCTTAGCTCCAGCCTGCCATTGGGGAACCTACACATAAGAGACAGCGAACAGTATCTAAAAATTATCTACTTCTCGAGATAAGAAATATCTGTTTTGAAAGAAAATAATCAAATAATAATACAGTAGTAACCGATTATAACAACTCCGCTTATAGCGTTAGTCCGGTTATTGTGACGGAAACTCGATGGCTTGGTTGGTCCCCATACAAAGTTATATGAAAGAACCGCCAGTTAGTACGTCTCCGTTTTTAGCGACAAAGCTAAAGGTTTTTCATAATTCAACCGGATATTGCGACGTGCCAAAGAGAATACAGCAAAATAATGCCAGCAAATTCATGCCTATATTCCATGAGATGCCCCGTTATATTTCTAGTTTTCTGCTTTTTCCAATAAAACTTAATGCATAATTTCGCCAAATGTGAGTTAATGCACTAAATGCGCATGATGATGATAAAAAATTAATTTGTTTTATTTTAAAACATATTACGAACATGGCAACCATAAAATAAACAAAAAAATTGTTTTTCCACCTTTCTGTTAGTGCGTTGTCCGAGTATAACGACGTAAATCGTCGGTCCCTTGAAATTCGCTATAACCGGATTCTACTGTATTTTAAAAGCAATTATCATAGAAAATTGCTTTAGGAAATGCAATAATAATAATTATCTTGACTGACTTTTTTGAACTATAATTAAAAATTTGTATCTCGCTATGTAGTTTAAACTAGAGAAGATAATCCTTCAAATTTATGTTTGTTGAGAGATTTACTCAGTACTTACATAAGCGTAACCCAAGTAAGCCGGCTGCTGATGCAGGAGGGGGCTGAGTAAACCAGCGGCACCGATACCTCCAATGATGGGACCAACGCCACCAAATGGAACCGATAGACGCTCGTAGCGCTTCACCTTTGTGCCGGAAACAACTTTGACGTCATCGATGCGCGTCAGATTGGCGGATATAGGTCTCAAACGATCCAACAGATTTTGTGCGCTGCCAGGCACAAAAATGTCACAAAAAACGTTAAATATGATAAACGCTAAACTAAATCTCTCGGTGATCATGGCGGCAAATTGCATTTGAATTAGTTCAACAAAACTATTTGTATTTATTCTTGCGATAAAACTACCGATCTCTGCGAATATTTGACACAAACTAAACCGTTCGCTGTGTGGGACACTCCATGTCGTTGTCATTTTGGATGACTTCGACATGGTTTTCATGCTGATTGAGCACGTTAATTGCCAGCCAGAGGGCAGTGGACAATGCGAGTCTCACCAGAATACACATAGATGGAATGATAGTCCAGTGGCAATTGAGTGTCGCGTGTTTGATGCTTGGTTACCTGTCCAGCGGCGGAGATCTTTCAACCAATCAATTACCAACCATATACAGAGAGTTATATTTTCAGTGTGCACATTGGTATAGAATGAATACACCCTTTAAGAAATTAACCCCTGCCAACTTCTTTGCATATTATTCGCACACAAATTGAACCACAAAATGTGAAAACCCAACCTCACTATAAGTATGACACTCTAGTTTATATGTATATTACTAGAGAGCCCGCTTTTGTGTCCTCGCTTTGCTCGGACGCAGACCCACATTTTCAATGCTTGATCAAAGAGATTGCATTTAATGCCATTTAAATAATGCTTTTTATCTCTTTAAATAGGTAGCAGGTAAAATTAAAAAATAATAATACCCATGCAAATCTATTAAGAATTATTCTGATTTAAAAAAAATATCAAGTCTCTAGGACATGTGGTTTGGCTATGGCTGTGATATATCAGTCAGTGAGGACAATGCATTTTATATATATAGATATAGGAACATAGGTATTTAATTTGCGTAAAATCTAATAATAAAATTACTACTGAATCTTAAGAAAATATTAATATACTGACTACCAAAATGCATTGCAGATTGCCCCTTCACCGACGCCTCTGTATATGATGGGATTTTAATTTGACACAACAAAATGCAATATTAGATCGACATTAACCAATTGAAAGTGAAGAGCTAAACTCAAAAATGTTACGACACGCGAGATTCACCATTATAGATGACACAGATTTAAGTTTTAATTGTTATTAACAATCATAATATTTATTTGTTTATGAAATTGGCAGAGGCCTGATAAATTAGGTGACGAGACATGCGAGACAGGAATCATATTAATCTATGAAACGTTCTAATTACATTCTTAGCTAGATTTAAATATATGTAAATATCAATTTAGGCAATTAGGTGCGTAATAGTTAAGCTAAAACTATGATGCAGATTGCTCAGATGATTTAGCGAAAGCCACCACGTTGATAGTCTCCCTGTTGACGTTGATTGTAGCCACCGCGTCCGCCACCACCACGATAACCACCACCGCCGCGTGCACCAGCTTGAGGATTCCAGCCAGAACCTTGAACACGTCCGCTATTGTTGATCCATTGCTGGTCACGATCCCGCTGCTGTTGCGGTTGTTGTTGTTGATATTGCTGCTGTTGATATTGCTGTTGTTGAGGTTGCTGCCAATTTTGACCCCCTCCACCACCCCCGCGTCCTCGATTGCCACCGCGAAAGTTGCCACCACCTCCACGGCCGCCCCCACCGCCAGGTCCGCCCGCTCGTTGCTGTTGCCAGGATGGCATCTCTGGCGGCGGAGGAGCGTGCTCATTGGCCCGACCACCACGATCCGGCACGCTGCCAATCACATGCTTTTCTATCTTTGAAGCTGTGTTCTTGCGCACATTTGCCGAGCTTGTCTTCTCAATTATGGCGAGATCTGCACGTGCTGCCAGAAGTGCCACAATATTGGTTTCGATTCCGCCGTATTTGAGCTTCTCTAGTTCCTTAAGCTTAAGGTGGAAACGATCAGAAATTTCGTTCTGCCGTTTCCTCATGCTGTCAGACCATTGGAAACTCTGCACGGTTGCCTCCAAACGTGTTAACATCATCTGACGTCGAAGATTGTACTCAGCGTCCAGGTCCTTGTGCATGGCTTCCAGCACACGCCACTGGGCGTCAGTCAATGGTTTATTTGTGTGCATCAATGGTTGACTAATGACCGCCTTATTGATCTGCTTCAGTCTCTGCTCCAGCTTGGGATTCAATCGCTCAAATAGCCACTTTGCATTGATGTTTTTGGGAATTTCACCCAGCTGCAGGTCTGTCGTAAGTTGACTAACCGCCTCCTGTAGATGAGATTCAGTCTTGGATTTTTTGCTCGGTGGCTCGACAGGTTGCTGCTTAAGTGACATCCTTGTGGCCATGAGTTCAGATGTCAAATAGTCCAGAAGCTGCAGCAGCGATGTACGTGTTTGAAAGCGCTCCGACATGGGCACCTCCACAAACTGACGATACGGGCAGCCCAGTTCAGTCAGCAACAGTGATAATTCGAACGCAAACTCGTCGTGATCTTTGCTACTGGACGCCACATGCTCATCGGTTTTTCGCAGCAAATGCAATTGATTCGCCAGCCAATAAATAACTTCCCGCAAATCGGCATTGCCAATGCCACCGTCTAAGGCTTGTTTTAGCGATTCTTGCTGTACATTCTTATAGCCAAGAGCGTCCAATGAGTCAATAATATCCAATTCGGGATCCATTGCCGGCTGTTGTCGTTTTTCCGGCTTTAGTTTTTTTTACCAGCTGACAGCTTCTGACGTTTGGAGACACTCAGCCCTCGTTTTACACGCGACATACAAATCACAGTTGAAAACTTAGCTGTTTTATAGCTAACTCTGGCTATTTTCAATGTTTGTATAAAAAATTTAATATGGCTAATTTTAATATATTTTTCAGATATTTTTCGACAACCATATTTTTTATAAATCTGTGCAAAAGTTCCCAAAACTAATTTAGAAGCATTCCAGGAGTAAGCAAATGACCTAGTTACTTGCTTAGTGATTCCAGTCATTTTCAGCTATTTTCTATGTTTCTCTAAAAAGTTGGCAGCACTGGTGTGAAAATACTTTTTGCCCAAAAATGCTGCCACCTAGCAACATTTTTCGATCAAATAAGACTTTCAATTTAAAATTTTCATCAAATTATTAATTTATTGCAATTTGCATTAACTAAAAATTAATCACAGAACGTAAATTCCTATTACCAATCTGCAAACCAAGCCCAAAATAATTTTTTAGATTTTTTGCAATAGTAAAAATAAGCAGAATTTAAAATGTTGCATTGAAATCGATTTAACGGCATAAACGAATCCATTGACTGTAGATATAATTTCTGATTAATTCATTTTTATAACTTCATTAATTGTAGTTTACTAGTTTTAATATAATTTAAATATATATGATTTTATATTTATAAGTGTAGTATATAATATATATGTGTACTGTGACAAGTTCAGACCGAGAATGGTGCTGTTATTCGAAGATCGGTAATGCAGTCGAGCTAATATGTTTTTTGTAGGTTGCCACAAGTGTCATAAGCATACTGTCAAAATTTCGATAACGGTAGAAGCGTCAGTTTTGTTTTGGCGCGCATGTTTGTAACACGGAAAGAGTGCACTCTTCGATTTTTGCTATGGCTGATTATTTAGAGCAAAGATATTGCATCAAATTTTGCTTGCGAAACGATATAGTGTTTTAAAGTGTTCGAAATGTTGCAAAAGGCCTTCGGCGATGATTGTATGTCTAAGCCACGAGTACGAGTGGTATAAACAGATCAAAGAAGGCCGAGAGAGTGTTGTAAACATTCCTCCGACTCCGCATGAAAAACAGCAATAACAGACCACAACATCGACACAGTGCGTCAAATGGTCAATGAAAATCGTCGTTTGACAATTAGACAGATTGGTGATATTGTTGGCATATCACACGAATCAGCAAGGCTCATTATTATAGATCATTTGGGCCTCAAACGTGTGAAATCGCGGCTGGTGCCAAAAATGCTGTCTTCGTTGCAAAAACAACAACGCATTGAAGTGTTCGAAGAAATGATTTCCACGTACCATCCACATATTAAAAACATCATAACTGGAGATGAGACTTGGATTTATGCATACGATCCGGAAACAGGGGACCAAGCATCGGAACACCGCGCCGTAGGTGAGCCGAAACCGAAAAGACCACGCCAAAGCCGCTCGAAAATCAAGGTTATGCTGACAGTTTTCTTCGATTATCGCGGTGTTGTGCATCATGAGTACCTTCCAACGGGCCAAACAGTCAACAAGGAGTACTATTTAAGTGTTATGCGTCGTTTGCGTGAAGCTGTGCGCCTGAAAAGGCCAGATTTGTTCAGAAACATCTCGTGGATGTTGCATCACGAAAATGCGCCTACTCACACGGCACGCATTATTCGCGAGTTTTTCGTCAAAAATTCAATGAATATCGTTCCACAGCCCCCGTATTCGCCTGATTTGGCTCCATGTGACTTCTGGCTATTCTCTAAACTCAAAAGACCGCTTCGGGGAAATCATTATCGCACCATAGAGGAGCTCAAGAAAAAATCGAAGGAGGCGCTGCAAGCCATACCTGCTAATGACTTTGCCAGGTGTATCGACAGCTGGAAAAACCGCTGGCATAGATGTATTGCTGCCTCTGGGGACTACTTTGAAGGCGACGAAAACGATTTAGTAGAATAATTAAAAATAAAGATTTTATAGCATAATTCTCGTTCTGAACTGATTTTATATTTATAAGTGTAGTATAATATATATGTGTATATATATTATGTATGTATGTATTTAATTTTGTAAAGCAGGAAGTTTTAGGATTTGCAAGTGTTGCACCTTTGGTGCAACTAATTTTACACATTTTTTTGTTGTTATACATACTTACAACATTTACTTATTTACTTAAAATGAACACACACATTTAGCTATTTAATGTATACAAATATAATAATAATAATATTCAGTTACTTCATGCCTTTCAAAAATGATCTAAAATTAATAGAAACAAGAAATACAGAAAAAGACATACATTTTTTTGCAGAACACACAGGAAACTAAACTGAACTAACTGAATAAAAAGAAGAATTATAACAAAATACAAAATATTTTGCTGCTGCTGCTACGCAATGGCACAAAAGTAAATTCCGCACAAGAAATTCAAAATCAATGCAATGTCGATCTTTCGCCTAAGTGTAGCTATACTGATTATCAATGGCGCGTCCGGTGCACTCGGCTCCTGTTGAACCACCGGCTGCCCCGCCGGCAATACCACTGCCACTGGCACTGTTATCAGCACCGTGACGCGACGTGGTCACACCTTGATGAACTGCCTGAAGTGAAGCATTCGAGGCACGCAGGTGCGGCTGATCTAGAAACCCTTGCCCTGCCGGCGGCGAATTGTGAACGGTCAGCGATGTTGGATCCAAATGAAAGTAGACTTGCTCCGGAAAATAGACGTGTGTTGGCTCTTGTGGCAGTTCGATTTCGTTTGTCTTTAGGCGAACACTTAGATTCATGGTAATCACTTCGTTGCACTGTGAATGGTTCAAGACGAGCTTCTATTAAATTTCGTTAAGCGATTTAAATAGATTTTCTATTTTGTCCGGTATGTGGGTTAAACATGAAGCATGCAACAATTGGAAACTGATTCAAACTGAACACAAAAAACAACAAATAAAACTTATTTATTGCCCCGCTCCACCCAAAAGAACTACATAAATAAATGATATGCAACACATTCGATAAATAAATGGCACCCAAAACTTTAGAAATTGGGTAGGCTTAGTGATTTTCCCCAATGTTTGGGATAAACAATTAATAGCTTACATCTACTCATGCGGTGTTTCTGGATATATTTTTAAGGAAACGGACAAACGGAATAAACCTTTAAAACATATATTTATATTAGACTTGTTTTTGTAAAAGAACACTTTAGAGTTAAAAAACTTTATCTTGGCTCCTGGCAATGGCAATGACTAGTCCCCCCGATTCGATTATGAAATGATAAATTTGAAATCAAATAAAGGAAAATAAAAACCATCACTGACACTGACTTGACTCCAAAATTTTGGCTATCTCACATGTCTCGGCGATGGATGTCCATTGCTATTTCCGTTCGGATTGCCTGATCCGCCGGCAACATTGCTAGCTCCTGCAGATGCATCAGCACCCGACTCATGCGCCGTTGTGGCAACTGCTGCTATGGCGGATGCATCGTTCAGTCTGCTAGTATGATGCACCCAGTCAGTTAGCGTTACATCTGAGGTACCGCCTGACTCTAGCGGTATGGGATTGCGTCGAAAATGTTCAAGCATCTCCTGTATGGTGGGAAACCATAAGTGTTGCACCCGGCATTGCCCCTTCTCGGATATGATTAGCCGCAGATGCTTGGCGCGTCCTTGAAAATTGAATGTGAGCACAAATTCGCCACGTCGCGTCTCGCTTTGGCGAACCAAAAAATAACCATGACCTGCTGCCTCCGACTGTAGCACCATGCGAGCAGCCTCAGCTCGCGGCAAGGTGCCATGGAACCAAGGAAACTGACGCATCTCGGCTGTCAAATCAGCAACATTCACGTCGGAATCCGTTTCGACCAGCTCATTGCCATCAAAATTACTGGAAGCAGACAAGCGTTGCTCTCCACGCTCGCCTCGTGTCGGCCGTGATGGTATCTCGGGTGGCGTGCTACTCAGCTCGTTGTTTGCGTGAGGCATCGAAGTGGCATTTACATCATTCGAGGAGGAAGCAGCATTCGCATTGCTGTTATTTGCTGAGGCTGCAACCAAGCCGCTGTCTGCGGATTGCGAGTTAACCAGATTGCCATTGGAGCCACCAAGTCCAAGACCTCCTTGCTGTTGATATTGAGGATTCTGTATACCGCCCAATGCACTACCGGTACTAGTTGGATTCGGATTGGTAGTCACTGGTGAAGTTTGCATGGCCGCAGCAATTACATCCGAATCGAGCATTGGTTGCTGCGTTGGCGGCGTCCTCATGCAGTAGCGAATGGTGGCCAACCAGCTACGCATATCCTCGGCACTCTCAGCCTCAATTACATACTCCATGTTGTTGTCTGCTTTGAGCACAAATGTATTCAATCGATCGGGCATCTCCAGTGTGGTAGTTTCACGTGCCTCGGAGATAAGGAAACAGAAGACACCGCTGCGTGGTTTTGTCGATTTGGGCGGTGTATAAAACTCAAGCATGTAACCGCCCACAGCCTTGACCAAAGCCAGGCGGCATTTCTCCCATTTCTGTGTGCCGGTTGTCTGATCTAAGCTCTCGGCTGTCAAATTGTTCACAATGCCCTCCTTGCGGCATTCGACTACAATTTTGGCCAACTTGGTTTTACCGCTCTGCTTACTGCTGCCTAAACCATCGACATCGTCAGAGTTCTTGTGAAAGAATGCCTGCAAAAAGAGTAGTTTCTAATGTTAAACTTGACTGAATTGTCTGATCGCTGATTATTGCTCTCTCGGCACACGCTCACCTTGCCTTTACGCAATCCTTTAAAGGACAGACGTCGCAGCAACGACTTGGGAAACAGACGAGATACCTCGTGCTCTTCTGTGTCAAAATCACCACCACCGCTTCCATCCCCAAAGAGTGAGCCAATGCCTGTCTTCAGGTTGCTGCGTCGCCTAAAGAACTCTTTGTCATAGTGATCCGAGAAATATTCAACAAACTTTAATGCAAAACTGCGATGTGGTATATTGCGTGCCTCCTCCGGCGGCAGGTTGCCATTGATGTAATTAATGCACGCCTTAGCAAAGTCACTTGCGGCCACGCGCGCATGTCTATCGCAGAATTCCTCCCAGCTGGTTCCGCCATAAGTATAGGATGTGCTACCCATCGCACTGCCAGTGCCAATAGGCGCTGGAATTAAATCACTGCCACCGGCAGCACCTAAACTTGTTGTCGGTCCAATGTAGCCACCAGCGCTAAAAGCGCTTGAATTGGCAGCTGCACTATTTCCACCCATGTGCACAAAGGACTGCTGCTGTCTGCGTGGGTGGTGCCGCTGCTCCTGTTGCCTGAATTCGTTTATTTTCAGTTTAGTACACGAACTACCCAGTTGTGGTCTATGCTGCAAAAATAAATTGATTTCACAACTTAAGCAAACAATAAATGCTTTGTTTTCGCTTTTTAATCCCTAACAACACTTGGTTGAACAAAATGTTGAATGAGCAGCAGTTTAGTTACACAGGTAAAAATTTTCGATCTGGCAACGATGATTACAATGCAAAAAGGGTAGCTTGAAAAATAGCTACTTTTATTTTTTCTTAATTTTGAAGCTAGAACTTTTTGATTGTGTTGATTTTTAGGTGTTTTTTAAATTTAAAATAGTAACTTCTTTACTGTAACGTACTATCCGTTACCGGGTGACGAACTTCAAAATCGTCCCTTATTTAATCGAATTTCAAATTTTCAACTTTCTTCCAATTATAAATTTATTGCAAATACATATTTTGCATTTTTAAATTTAAGGGCAGAAACAATTCCGATCTGGTTAGACTTTTTCTTATTAAAACAAAAAGGTTTCCGAAAAAAAAAATAAAACAGTTTCCTTTATTTGATTTAAACAACATTTTAAGAGAGACTTTTAAATTAACAGTGAAATATTAAATTATTTCAAAGTTGATTTTCAATTTAAAAATGGAATATCAAAAATACTGCAACGCAGCGCCATCTTGTGTTGTATGTTTACGTTGCTCATTTTGCGTTTACGCTGTTTTGGTTTTATGAGCTAGTTGTATTGTAATATTTCACTTTACGTAGCGTGTAGGCGTATTAACGTATCTATACACACATTCACATAGCATATCTATGTATGTACGCATGTTTGTAGTATTCATGTTGTTGTGTGATATTGCTGGTGTTTTGTTTTTGTTTTGCAAATTTGATGATAAGCTGGATTCAGCGGTAAATCAAGGCCATTTCAATGTCTAGCCGCCACTAAATTTCGTTTTGTTATTAAAATGCAACTTGTTCTACACTCCACGCACATATATGTGTCTTTTACACCTACACAATCCTTCTCGGCATAAAATTTTTTCACAGAATACACTTACATTTTCACGATAATTTAATTGTGATTATGAGACCCGAACTGCTTACATACAGTTTTTCACTTATTTGACAATTATTGACTTCTTTTTTTACTATATTTTCATTTTAGAGAAGAAAAACACAACGCAATATAATCGGCAATCGTCTAAACTCTAAGTGAATCGTTAATCGAAAATCATAACATTTTATCGGACGACCTCCACTGCCATCGACCTATATGCACTCGACATTTAGTATTTTTCTTCATTTATCGACAAACAGAATGATCCTTTTTTAAATTTTTGAGAATAAATTTAAATTAATCATTTCTCCTTAACTGCAAGGTTAATATGAGGGAAACTCTAGGACAGTAAGGGCTAGGTAAATTGTATTAAATTGAATTATCTCCTTAAGTTGAAATGGTATATGTTCAAATCTCACATTTTTATTGTTTCTATATGTTTCGAAATTGCATTTACTTAAAATTAGTATGTAACTACTATGCATACAATATTTATAGTTATGTATTATTGTTAGTTTTGCTTGATCATTATAAATAATTAAAATTTTTGAAACTTAATTGTGAAGCACACGGAGTGCAACATGTTTTTCTAATTTTTCGTTTAAATTTTATTCCTTATAGTTTTTGTTTAAAACGAACACATGTATTTTGGCAAAATATTTTGGATGTGTAAGTGAAACATTGATTTTGAATAGAGGAAATGAAAAATGGGGACGGAAATGTGATTGAAAAATAATTTTTAAGAATCGTTGAACCGTTTTCGAAGCGTCATGATAATACCGTAATTGTTGAAAAGTGAAATGCGGTCGCACTTACTAACTATTATTCGTGATTGTTATTAAACTTAAGTATTTACAGAAAAATGACATACTGTTCGATAATGTAATTAAAAAATTAAATTTAGTGAATATTTGTTCCGTTCTTTACATTTGTTGGAAATGTTGAAAATACTCTAAAAACTAAGTGAACATAATGAAATCTCAACAGTTGTTAAATACAAAGGAAAAACTAATTCTAAACCTTTAATACGTGTAGTATGCAAGGTTGTGGGTACGAGTAAGAACGTAGTTTGAGTGTGGATGAACTTGATGCGCATCTGAAATCTCCTTCAATATTGTTTCAAATTCAATTGAATATTACGGCCAGCATAAATTGTATCTATTTTTTCAGCTTTGCGTAACGTTAAGCCAAGTTACATCAACATTATACATTGTACAATTTTGTGGTTTGTTAAAAATCTTTGCCACTTTTGCTAAAACTACGTACATTTATTATTCGGTTTTGCTGTTACTTCACTAAAAAGAGAATCACCTAACTTATAAAAAAACATTGATACGTATAACTAATCAATACGTACGTATTAAGAGAGAATTAATAGTGTTTAGATTTTTGTGTGTTCTTTTTCTTTCCTTTTTTTTTTTTTTTTTTTTTTTTTTAATTCTTTTTTAAGATAGAGTACACTCAGACTTCCAGTTGTTTTGATGGTTGATGCGCAATGAACGGTTCGCTCCACATGCGCCGCAGATCGCCCTGGAATCAAGTTAAAATTCGATAGAATCAATTGATAAATAGAGGGGTTTTCTTACTTTTAAATAGGCCATTAGCAGGAGCGGCAATAACGTGAACGGTACTAAGTACAGTAAGGCAGGTTGTGCGGCCTTAAACACCTCGGAGCTGACCGTTGCCGTTAGCAGACCCAAGAAATAGCTATAAAAGTGCAGATATGTATTATTTGCCACTTGCAACAGTTATATTACACTCACCCCAGTAAGGAACAATGAAAATATGTCAACCTAGAGCCAACACCTCTTGGCGGTGAAAGCGTTGGATCCGATGTAAGGCCCTGTGCCTTTTTATAAGCATCGTAACGCAATACAAAGCAGAGCAACAGACCGGGCATAACAACATCACCCAGACCAAGCATCGAGAAATGTCCCGTATTGTGTATGCTGGGAAAAACCAGTTTGCCCGGCAAATTCAGCTTGGGTGTATCCCGCACAATGCCGCCCAAATTCAATTTGCGTGCGACAATGCCAACGGGATTCTCGGCGGGACGTGTGGCCACCTTGACCATCACATTTGTGCTGAATATATACGATGAGAGGAATACCCAAAAAACGTCATAGATCAGCAAACCGGTTAACAGCAGCGTCGACACCTTTAAGCTAGGCAATCGCACAAACGCAATAAACGCAACACACAGTCCCATGCCCATAGCTAAAATATAAATGAGAATACACAAATTATGAAAGAGAATTCAATAGAATTTAATTGACGCACCATCCATGAGGAGCCAATGTCCAGTGAGCACCCAGACGCACACAATCGATACGGAGAGCGTAAAACTGAAGAGTTCCGCTGCCGTAAAACGTCCGCAGATGCCAAATGAGAAACGCTTGCCATCCGTGCAGGGACGTATGATGTACTGGCACATGGGCAAGAGGAGAAATGCCAGTGCCACAGTGGCAATGACTGAAAGAAACGGGAAAATTTAATACACCCAGAATAATCACCACAATAAATTTTATTTCAAGGACCAAACCCAAAACATTTTAGAAGGTTCGGTTTCGGCTTTTCTGTTGGCCTGCACATTATAAAAATAACAACATTTTGGAAAGTTGCGAATGTTGAAAAGGCGAAACAAATTTTAAATTCTTTCACACAAATCTTTTTTGTAAGAATTCGATTTTTGAAAATTCTAAATGTGAAATCTTAAATTTCAACTTTTAAACAAAGTTTAACATTTTTAAAATTAGATTAATATATGTAAGCACTTACTGGCTGTGCAGACGGCAAAGAGCAGCTGCATCGAGTCAAAGAAGAAGAACATGATGAGCAGCGATATGGAAGCACCAAGTGGCAAGCACAGCGCATGCATCGTATCCAGAGTGGCAAATTTATCCGCTGCAAGGCAAATGGAAATGCAATTTAATTTATTAATCTTTGGGATATCGAGACTTTGTTATTCACTCACTTGGCTCCTTCTCCACATGCTCTCCCGTGAGCAGATTCGTCATGGATTCATTGCGCTTCTTTTGTTCACGCTCGCGCGCTTCCTGCTCAATGTTGAGGCTGCGAAAGCTGCCATAGACAATAAGGAGCATCGATATAAGGCAGGTGGATACACGCGAGGAGTCCATTACACTCGACACAGTCCAGTGTACTTCACGATATTCAGAACCAGCAGCTGCTGCCGCCGCCGCTGCTGCACCGCCACCAACACTGCCGCCAACAACGCTACCGCCAACAGCTCCAGTCTGCGCGCCGGCGCTGCCGTGCGACATGCTCATTCAATGATAAGCAATAAGTTGGCCGCTGCCGCTGCCAATGTCGTTGTTGTTGTCGTTTCCGCTGCGCAGGACACTCTAGCACCGAATTTAACTTCAAGTCCTTATCAGTAATTATTAATGCCGTTTTCTGACGTTATCTCCGCCTGTTGTTGTCTCTGCGACTCGGCTAGCTGAAATGAAACTGAAATTTGTTTTGGTTTATTAGTATAGCGATAAACTTCTCTGGTAACCCCGTCCCGAAAAATGTTCCGCATTCGTATGCTTAGGTATTTTCTTGTTTGTTCTTCTTTATTTACTTTTATTTTTCGGTTAGAACTTTAAACAGCTGCAACAAAGTTGAATAAACAAAAAAAAAAAAAAAAAAAAAACCAAAACAAATTAAATGATTTATGCTGGAATACGAGTAATTCGTTTAACGCTCATAAGACCTACAAACTTCAAAACATTAACTGACTCAAAGGTTAACTTTCATGCGGGTTAAACTTTTGCACTCCAACAACAACAACAAGAACAACAGAAGCAAAAGCAGAGCACGGCAAATCAACAACAACTGTTACTGGTGTGTTAACAAAAAAAGAACAAAGACGGGCCTAAACACAAGCAGGCCATAGAGTCGTTGGAATAAATTATAAAAGCATTACCCAGTTTCTGTTATGCTTTGCCCACTTGTAGTTAATGCTCTTGTGTTTGTTGTTGATTTTTCTGTAATTACCTATTGTTTTGCAACAAATTCTTGGACATATTCACACACATGCTGCAAAACCTAACAAGATGAACTTCTATCCTTAAAATACCCTGTGTAGTGTTTTGAATTGTAGTATAATTATAATATCGTTGTGTTACTTATGTGAAAATTTTAAAAACTAACTATAAATTATATAAAATAAAATATAAACCACTTAAGCACTGCTCTTCTCCGACAAATCTAAGTTATTTATAACAAAACAAACCCACAAAAATAAAAGTAAGAACACATAAATTACAATAAGTGGAACGCAATTTAAGCAACTGGGACATCTGTACTTAATAACATCACTTAGAAATGAATCATCCAAATTGTAAGTTGCTAAAATGCGCATAGCATACTTTTAAGCATACACGTACATATTGGGTACAGGGTATACGGCAGTCGAGTTGCACTTGCTGCTGCTGTTGGGTTGTTGCACTTGTGCTATGTTAACACACTGTTAATGCTCATGCTAAATGCTGCGCACTGTTAAAGATAATGAAGCGTTCGTTAATAAACTAAAGCATAAGAGACAAAAGCAAAACAGTTGCCAACAACTTCCTAGTTTATTTTTCTATTGTTGTTGTTGTTATTATTGTCGTTGCTGCCACTACTATTGTAGCTATTGTAGCAGCATGTTGCCAAGTGCCGTTGCTCGCACTAAATTATGTGCTTTGTTGGAAATGTAGAGTGTAACATGCTGTCTGCTTTAACGTCAGTCAATGTACGTTTGTATGTAGAATGTAAATGATTGAAATATCTGTATGTGTGTGTTCCCCTTTTTGATGCAACAATTTAGTAGTTCCCACACGTCGCACGCTTGATAAAATTGATGACAGATGTAGGTGGGGACAAAAAGACGACAGCGTCAACTGGACGATCCGGAAACAGAAAGGCGCTAATTAGAATTAAAGCATTTTGACGAGAAAGAAGACATTAAACTGGGCATGGGGCATTAATTAACTAATTAAGTCAAATTAAGTATCTGCGCACACACAAGTACAGAAAACAGCTTACAAGCACTTTCTAAATTAAAACGCCTAACTATAGCTCTAAGAAGTACAAAGTAATTGGCCGGCATTCAAAACTGCCCATATCGAAGGTGAAAGTGAAATTTACTTGCGATATACATACATTCATATGTATGCTCAAACGCAGCTACAACATGCACATATATACATACCCATATATATGTATGTCTGTCTGTTTATTTGGAAGTGTATATATGTATGCAAAGCAAGTTGCTGAGTTTCGCTGTTTGGCTTTTGCACTACTTCAATTATTTTTGACCAAGACTCACACAAACACAAACATATGCACAAGCCCACGACATAACAACAACAACAGAAAACATACAAGAAGCGGCCTCGGAACTGGCTTCAAATGCAGCACTTGTGAAATTTTATATACACAACAACAAACTTAAAGCGCAGGCAAAGCTTTTATTTTGTATATTTTTTTTTGTATACGAAATGCTTAGACTCTAATTCAACAGCCGACCCGCTTCACTGCGTAACAAAATTACAAGACGTACACACATACACAGTCAGTGTGGGGGCCATGTGTAGGTCAAGAGGAGGAGTGAGGCGGAATATGTGGCAGGGGCTGGTCTTTAATTACTAAAACTTAGGCCCAACCATCAGCAGCCTGTTTCAATTTCATTGCACCTCCAAGTGGTGTTCACTATTTGTGGAATCACTTGGAGCATGGGTGGGGTGATGGGGTATAGAGCCTGCTTGGGGATTTCTTTTGCGTTTGCTTACTTTGCCCTGCGCTTCACATTTACGTTCGCGTTTGAATGTATTTTGTTTTCCTTTTGTACCGATATTCTTTGCGTTTACGGAAAAGCCACTACAGCTATATATTTTGTGAATGCATTTTGAATTTTGTGAATTGGCTGCAGCCCTTTGCACTTTTCACTGGTTATTTAATTGCAGTTTTGATACTTGTAATGCATTTTTTTCTTCACTGTTTCCTTCCTTACTCATTCACTGTTTTTTTCTGATGGAAAAACAACGAATTTTGAGTGTGACCGTTGGGGCTGCCACCCAACCCAAAATATTGGTACCAGACAATTATTTCCGATCTGGCAAGTCGAATCATTTTAGATCGATAGACAAAAATAGTACAAATTCTGAAAAACTAAATTTTTTTTTTTGAAAGCCAGAATATTTATTTAATTATTCTACGGGGACGACCCTTTGTTGAAACTTATATCTTTATTTTAACTAATTTCGCATATCAATTTTTTTTTCAATAATTTAATTTTTTGCAAAATGTTTTGCATATTGCTCATTTTAAAAACAACATTACTATCACGTTTAGATTAACAAAAATTAACAATACTCTATCGAATTTTAAAAAGAAGTATATTCGATTGATAGTTCAGTGTTGATCAATTGTGAAAATTCAACAAGATTTTGATTTTCGACTGCAATTGCGGTCACACTTTAAACAATATTTTGAACGGCGCTCAGTTTAAATTTTAGCAATAATTTGTCAAAAAATATACAATTAAACAAAGAATTTGTGTTCGAAATTAAATAAATCTTAAAAATGAAGCTTCGAAGTTCGGGGGAAAAGTTACAAAAGTTTAATCTGAAAAAAATTATTGAAATACTCGCAAAAATGTTTAAGATTCTACTTCAATATTAAGACAATTAAAAAAAAAACACTATTTTTTAGGTACAATGCCAAATTGTACCCAAAATGGTGAATGTTGCCAAATCGGAATATTTCTCAGGGTGGCAGTCCGTGAACGGGGTGGCAGCCTTTGGCGAGGTGGCAACCCATCGTCTGTTAAGGCTCAGACGCGATTGAGAGAGCGCCGATGCTACTTCGATGTACAAATAAAAATTTAAATTATTACTTAATGTAACGCGCTTAACGGATTATTTGTATAGGGATTTAAGCAAAAAGTGATTCTAAACAACAATAAACGAAAACGAAACGATCTTATTGTTTTTAATATTGTGCAAGTGCAAGTCGCGTTACTTAAAACTGCATTGAATCAAGGGGCGAACGCAGCTTCTGAGTTTCTTAGGACCGAATCGAAATCACTGCTGCGACAGCAGGAAGCCAACAACTGTGGTGAAAAAGTCGTCGAAATAAACGAATACTGTGTAAAAAAAGTTAAACTACTGCCAGAAAATGGGTCTTAACGGCTGCTGTTCGTGTGTCAAATATTTGATGGTCCTTATAAACATCTTATTTTGGGTATGTACATATGCAAGCGGACAACAACAACAAACAGAACCAGCTAAACTCACCAACACAAGCATCAACTGGAACACACACAAGCACAAATGTACATATGCGCCTCTTGTGGGTCTGTTGCCTGTGCATTTGCCTGGCGTTCTGACATCGCGCGCACGCTCTCTGTTGCTCAATCCCAACTTCCAATAAACAATAGAAGTTCCGATGTGGATGGAGAGAGCGCGACATACACCTACACACGTATACAGACAGCCAGACAGACAGATAGCGAAAGCATCGCGTACAATTTCCCTCCTCCCCTTTTTTGTGGCTCCCACACATTTTAGTTGTGTTGTTTTTCTTGTTATTTTTCTGTTGGCCTTTTCCTGTTCGTTTTTATTTTTTTTTTTATGTTTATGTACATATGTGCGTGCGTTGGCTTTTGTTAGTTTTGATTTCTGCTTCTTGCTTCATTTTCTGACTTCTCGTATTCTTATCTACTACAGAAGTGAAGCAACGGCCCATTCATTTCTTTAACTATTGTGCGTGAGTATGTGTGTGTGATATGTGTATATATTGTGTGGAATCAGGACCTACATTTGGCGCCTTTTAGGTGCGCCACTCCCCACTTAATAAGTTCTCTCGCTTTACAGTCGCTACTCTTTGAAAGGGTTGAACGAATTTTTAGTGCTTTTAAGTTTTTACGCAATTTCCTATTCGATTCATGTCTTCGTCGGTTTAATTGCAAAATGTTTTTCCGTTTGTATTGTTTGTGTTTTAGCTGCTCGCTTGCGAAGCGACCCAAGCCAAATTGTTTCTTGGTTTCATTGAAGATTTTTGGGAAGCATTTTAATTATAATTTTTCATGTTTGTTATATTATTGCTCTTGTTGTTGCTGTTGCCGTTTTTCGATTTTTCCCTATAGTATTTATTAGTCAAATCTATTTTCGAACAAACCAACAAAAGTTTTGCTTTCGTTCTCTGTGGATGTTGATTTTTGTGTTGCCGTTGTTGTTGCGTTTCTACTAGTGGTGGGAGGTGGATGTTGGCTGCTACAGTGGCGTGAATTCTTCATAAATAAGTAAATATTTATGTGATTGGGAGTAGTTTAAATTAATAGAAAATACTATAAATAAAAATTTCATTTGTTTTTGCTGAAAATGCACAGTCAAATGTCCAAAATTAATTTTAGATTTTCCATGAACTTTTGCAACACTGTGACATAGATTTTCAAGCATTTTCCATTTTTATCATCATCGCTGTGGGGCTTCGTGATCGAACGCCACGATTTCAGTTGACGCTGATGCTCTGACGTTCCATAGATGCTGCCGGTCTCCGATACTCGCTACCCTCTTCCCATTTCCCTCTCGTCTCATCTTGCCTGTCCTCTCGCCGCGGTTGTCGTCATTTGAACAGAAGCTTTCGTGGTCACTGATTGCGATTCATTAAATACGCCGCCCACCCGCCGGGCAATTAAGTTAGATGATTTGCTCCTCTCCTTTTTTTATTTTGCTCATAATTCATTGTGCTATTTTTCACACAATTATTCATTCGCACATTTGCATCTTAAGAGATATAAGGTTGAATGCTTTGGATTTGAGGCATATTATGTATAAGGGATACGAGGAGGATTATCGATAAATTTTCTCTAGTTCCCTGTTACTCTCTACTTCTGTCATTGTATGTACATATATATGATAGCGAGAAAATGTAGGTCAGGCAAGGACTTTGCACTTTTTTAACCATTTGGCATACATTCTCTATGCACGCGACAGATGTATACTTACATATGCATGTAGTTGTTTCCTATGGCGTGTCATAACTTCTCTACCAATGGCAACATTTGTACTATAACTTACAACTGTGTTTTTTACCTCGTTCTTCATTGAAACTCTCACACTTGTGTACACACTGACAACGGAATGCACTTGTCTGTCCATTCTCTTGAACTCGCTCTCTCTCTGTTAAGCTTGCTCTGAGCGGTATTCGTAGACCACCCGCATGAATGACAAAAGTTGACTTATGTGCGTGCTCTCCTTGCGGGTTTCTATGTTGTTGTTTTTGTTTAGTTTGTATTGCGTTAATTGCTTCACACTTTGATTTGTTGCTGTAACTAAGAAAGAGCAAATGCTTAAGAGAGTCGGAAAGTCAAATATGGTATTAAGTTTGGTTTTGCATATTTGACTATGGAAATCTTATCTTATCGGTAGCGCCAGATGTTAAAACAAACTTTACACTGCGCCAAATTAAATATTACGATATCATTTGGCGCAACTTTCTGGCATGATTTGTGAATATTTCAATATTTACTTAGATACTTGTTGTATGAGAATAGGATTTGACGACCTGTTTAAAAATTATTCAAATTGAAGTCATGTGTAGAATAAACTGAATAACCAACCCGTGTTTCAGTCAACTAGTATAATAAGATATGTTGTTGGTAATTAATTCAAATACAAATTGTAAGGCCAAACCCTTAGATGATTTCAGCATTTTGAATGACTCATCTGACATAACCTGTAAATGATATCATTGTATTGTAAAAAAACCAACCCTTATAATATAATTTAAAGAAGAAATTTGAAATTTTATTAGAAATAATAAAGAATTCACATCATTCCAATTACTATTATTTCAACTACTTTCATTAGAAAAGCGAAATCAGAAACGATTTATTATGTATGGAAATATATATTTATTTGTAATCAACTTTGTATATCAGAAATATGAGTACACAGCTAAAATATATGCAGGCATTTAAGTATACAAGTTGCCGCTTGGCTGATAATCCTCACAGTCAGATGATAAGGTTAACGCAACACATTCGCATTTGTAGTCGGTTCAATGTATTGGCAAATGCCATGCTTAATTTCGAGATGAAATATTCGTAGTCAAATTTGCCGGCATTAAAATAAATGAAAACCATAAAAATTGTCGGATTGCTGACATCATGAGTTACAAACTGAACAATGTTTCATGATGATTGTTGGAGGGTGGGGAGGGCAATGAGTTGGGGATTCTTGGCACGAATTTTGCTGCCCGCTTTAATTGCCGCCCCCACTTACAGGGCGTGTCGCATACACACAAACACACACACACACAGATGGAATTATTTTTTTTTTTATAAATGCTTGACCTATTTAAAGACTTTGTACTTTGGTTGACCTAATTTGCAAATACTCTCTTTGATTTTGCAGCTGATTGGCTTAACCATTGTGATCACATCGTTATGGATGCTAACGGATCCCACATTTATGCTATCGATGACGCAATCGTATAATCAATATCACATAGCCCTCTATGTCTTCCTGGCCATTGGCATACTGATAACATTGGGCGCATTCTTTGGCTGCATGGGCGTCTGTCGGGAGTCGCAATGTCTGCTTGTTTCGGTAAGTGGAGTAACAGCTGCAATCTTTACTTGAAATGCATTTGCAAACAGCCCACACATATGTGTGTATATCCTACACAGTCTGCAGAGTCGCCCACCAGTCAGGCTCTTAAATATTTACAATTTGCAATTGCTTTAATTATTCTTTTCGGCTGTTGCTTGTTTGTTTACACCCACATTCGTCGAAACTCATTCATAAATCTCTTGCAGTTCTTCTGTGTCATACTCATTGTGATGGTGGCACAAATAGCAGCCGGTGCCTGGGCCTTCCACAACAAAGACAAACTGGATGATATTGTGCGTGCCGCAGTTAAATCATCCGTTCAGGAGGAGTATGGACAGTCTAGCATGAGTTCACGCACTGTTACATTTGATACGCTGCAAAAGAATGTAAATATTATCATTGATTTTCATACAAAGGCACTCTTGAATTTATTTACTTTCCGTTTATTTAGCTGAAGTGCTGCGGCGCAGACGGACCTGGAGACTGGGCAACGAGTCGATTTAATAATGTGGATCGCACAAATATAGTGGATATTGCCGTGTCATCCTTAAATGTTTTCTATAATATACCTGAATCGTGTTGCAAAGAGGATCTCAAGGATAACGATTGTGAAAGGTCGCGTCATTTGAAATTTGGCGGTCCTTTGAACACATTTATTTATCAGCAGGTAAAAAAGAGTCAGAGAAATCGTCAAAACTAATTTATTCTTATTTTCTATATTTAATTTTTTTTTTCCGGTTAAAAAATTCTCGATAATTATCTAACAAAGTGTTTCATCTACACCTCAACACCTTTTCGTGAGGTGTGTCTAAACATAAGTTCTTTGACCAACGATGGTTATTGGCGATTTTTACGATTGCCCCATTAAAATTAATAATCCTTTATGCTTGTGGTTTCTCAGCGACGCAAGCTAATAAAAATTCTACGCCTGACGCAGAGACCATAAAAATGTATTAATTATTATTGATATTCCGCACGCATTTCAAATGTCTGTGCAGGAAATTCTCTTAAACCACAAATCAACAAACAATAAACATTTGATTGCAATGAAAATGAGACGCAGATGAAAACTTTAATATACACAACGTTTATGTAATGTTGTACTCTTCGTTTGGCGCTCTTAATAATGAAAGTATATTCTCTTTCTGTTAATTTACAGGGCTGTGTTGATAAGCTGATTGAAATAATATACGAGAACTGGGTGACCATATTTGCCATATCCGCCGCTGTTATACTGCTGGAGCTGCTGTCACTGACTTTCGCCCTGAGCCTGTGCTGTGCGGTGAGGAATCAGCATTACAAGGCCTGAGAATTACAGAATTCCCATAGGGAAATAACAGACGATGAGAAGTACTAACAAACCAAATGTAAACTAAAGCCTAAGCATAAGCGTTACTAAAAACAACAACAATTGGATGCGAATGATAATGGATTTAGTGCTGCAACTGTTGTTGCTGCTGCTTCGACAGCAATTTGGCTACATTTGAAGGCTGTCAGTACTGACAAATACTTTGAAACAATTTTGTAGTACTTTAACTGAGCAATTGTGGAAGATTTGATATTGACAATTGGGTCAATGAAATTGAATGAAATTTATATGAACTTGATAAGCAACAAACTTTTCTAAAATATTTCTACATAAACAACAACAAACCAAAACACAAAAGAAAATTAAATAAAAATACAGATCACATTTTACAATACAATACAAGCTCTATAGACAAAAGTAAACTTCATATTACATATTAGAATAGTCTAACAGCGTAAAGCGAAAAGTTTCAAATTCGAGAAAAATGCATCATTCTTAGGAAAACTTACATAAGTATAGTACGATACTAAACATCTATACACATATAAATCATACACTAGCAATTTAAGCACAACAGTAAACATCTTATTTGCCAAATTACAAAATACAAAAGCATAGATGCAATCAAAGTTTATCGTTTCAAAATCGTTTTTCGTTTTGAAATATACATATGGACATATGTATACATAATTTAGTAAAAGTAGCAAAAAAATGTAAGCATTCCACAAGTGAATATGATTAAATTGCCATCCAAAGATCCAAACCCAAAAAATTCTTATCAATTCTCTTGTGTAAAATCATGTGCTAAAATTTAAAATCGAAATTAAAATTTTAAAGCAATCTGTTGAGCTTCGCGAAATTAAATGCCAAATATTTTATGTATTTACAAAATTTGTTTTTAAATATATTTGCAATGTTAAGTAACAGCGCACTGCTACCAACTGCTGTTAGTTAGTTAATGGACTGTTAGACATGCTGTTAACTAATAGCCACATGTAAATTACCCTGCCATATTTTAAATGATATATTTGAATAACTCTCATAATCTCACACAAAAAACACAGGAAAAGCAAATCCACTTACCTGCATTCATTTATAACGCACACTTTTTTCATTATCGGTCTAAGTACAATTATTTATATAAATATTTATATAGGTCATACAAAATGTATTTTCTATATTCTTTTATATAACTCACGAAACCCGAATATATATTCATGTGTTTTCATTTCTCATAACGAATTTTGTATTTTAATTATTGTTATACATATGAATTTTGTTGTTAGTTAAACGTAGCTGAGCGTCATACTTTGTACCCTTCAAAACGTTCAAAATAAATGAAATCTACAACCAACCCAATGAATAAATTTAAATTAAATGTTAATCTACAAGTAAAAGTAAATTATTAAATATATATACATATATATTGAAATTTACACAAGTAAAGAAAAAATAAACATTTATTTACATTACAATTTTATAGTAGCTAAGCCAATTTTTGATTTAGTGGAGTACAAATATTTGTGCAACACGAGTTAAATTTTAAAATGTAGTTTAAATACGAGCATAACAAATCAACCCAAAAACAAAAAAAAAAAAAAATACGTTCAAATTGTAGCGAATCATTAAAAAGATTTATAAACCAAGTTAAAAAACCTCACAAATCATTCGAAATCAAAACATTTACATCAAAATATCACAGAAACAATAACTTATAAAATGTGAAAGGTCTATCGCAACTTCAGAAGCATTTAAGACTTAAATAGTCACAACTCTAAGGCATTCGAAGAACTCGTTTAATTTGCCACAAGTGGCAAGTGAAATGAGTGAGTGCATAAAATATGCAACATGAATCTGAAAAAATGAAGCGAGTTAAGCAATATATATGAGTCCTGAGAAATGGATGCTCAAAACAAATACTTGATGTTAAACATAATATCTAAACGCACTCATACAAGTATTCACATTTCAATGAATACTTTTGATGGAATGCAATAAAGCAGTGACATAATAATTGATATTTCATAAATAAATAAACATATATTTAACAAATACAAAAATGTGATTTTCATCTTTGGGGAGCGGATACAACAGTTGTCTTTTCAATAAAATTGCTATGATTGTATTATTAAATTGTTATTTTTATTAAAATGTTTTATTTTTGTCAAGTTTTCATGTTGTTATTTGTTGTTATCTCTCTTTCATAACACATAATTCGTGAGAACTAAAACTAATAAGTACTTAAATGAAATTACATTCCATTTGTAGAGAGAACATTATAACAAAAGGGACATCAAATCTAAACTAACAATTATACACGTTAATGTTTAATAGGCTTATACAACTGAATGAAATATTAGTTTTTTTTAATTCCACATGCTTTATTAAATTGTAAAGTTGACCACAAATATTATTTTAGTCGCAGACTCGGCTTAAATATTTGAAATTGATAAAGGATATATGGGTAAGAATTGCATTTATTAGACAATTAAACAAACTTTTTGTCTGTTCTGTTGCAGACTTTTCGGGTTTTGATTTTTAGACGATTCGAAAATAAAAAGTGAGTTAGTTTAAAGGAATTCAAGCGATTGCGAATTGAGAAACTGATCTTTAAAATGTGGGAGTTTTTTTTTAGTTTATAGTAATTGTATTCGATTATGTTATCAATGTGCATGGGTCTCCTATTATACATAGTATAGTATGTACTTAAAAACAATTCAAATCACTAACCACGTTTGCTGTTGTTATGTTACATATTTTGAAATTGTTTTTGTGTGTTGTTTTTTTGTTTAGAAATTAATTTAATGTTATGCCTAAATGTGGATACAATTTGGGTAAATTATATTAATTAACTTAGTGGATCTTAGGTGATAAAGTTTCGTTTCCTATCCACACTCCTTCCTTCTTCACATGAATTTCAAAGTTACTTTCATTTGATCGTAATTTAAATAGCTTTTGCTGGAAAATTATTATCATAATTTACATTTACTAGGTACATTTGGATTAAAATTATTTTCAACTAAACACGAATACAATATATTTAGTTAAAACATAAACTAATTGGTATATACTATAAATATTTTTTATTTCTTTCAAATCTGTTCCGACTTCCGTTTAAGCTGAAATTTCATACCAATAGGGAATTTAAGCTAAAAACCTCAACGCTGTATTGTTTTCATTTAATTCTTAAACTATGCTCAAATTCTGTGTAATTAAAGCGAAAATGGAGTTCGGGAACAGACTTATAGCTTTTGAATCATGCTGGAAATCGGGGCCACATAAGATAAGGGCTCTTATCAACTTATCAATGATAGCTAAACATCGAATTTGTTATATGTATTGTAATTAGCTCGATCGAGAGATGGGAATAGCTTAGTAGACATTTACACAAATTTGGTTACTCATACTAAACATTTAGCTGCTAACATATTATTTAATATTTATCAATTGGTTAATTAAATAAATGTATAGTTTTAAGCGTTTCAATTTCATTATTTAGTTTAAATTTTTGTTTTTAAATTCAATGTACTAGTTAGACATTTAAAAAGTTAAATTATTTATCATTTACTCTCGCATTACTTTGTTGGACAGTGTAAGATAATACATATTGCGTAATACATACATGCTAGATAGAATCTTAGGGTGGTTTATCATATAGGTCGCATAGTTTTCCAAGTTTTAACTTCAATGACATAAATAACAAGTCGGTTGATATTTTCTAAATACTCATTTAAGCGCATTCGTTAGTATTGCCAGTAAGTATTGATTAGTTCGTGATAGAACTTGATAATATTTAATTGGGAAATGACGAGAATAACTTTAAGCCAAACTTTAATCAGGATTTATAAAAGCGTTCTTTCAACTTCAAATTTGAGTTAATTATCATCAAATATCGAAAGCATACTTTTTGGCAACAGCGAAATATTAAATGACTGTGCTCCAAAAAGTATGATATGGATATTAGGGAGGAATTCCGGATTAATTGGAATTAAGAATGTGTTTGATAAATAAGAAAATGAAGAGGAAAATGCTAAACAAATTTGTTTAAAGTTGGACTCAACGTCTATTTTAAATTGTTGGACAGAATAGTTAAGCTCTCCTGCAACGCCTTCTCCAAGGTGTTTAGGTGTTTGATAAATATGTAATAAGCTGTTGGTTGTTCAAAATAACAATGGAAGAACTTGTGTTGAACTAAGGGGAAATATTTCAAACCACATTGATTGTCTCGACTCCATGCACAGTGGCATTCAATGAACGCGATGCGTAATAAGTATTAGTATTAAAATTAAGTATGCAACTTTTTGTTGAATCAACAATTGTATTGTTGGGAAGGTACAATGTAAAAAGAATGTTTTTATGTTTGTATTGTTATCGTTGGTGGTTTTTGCTGCTGTTGTGCATTGTTGTGCAAAACTTTGAGGCAATTTTAAATACGTTAAATTGAACTGTTTTGTTGTGAGTTTTGTTATCCTGCTGTTTGTATCCTCTTCGAGAACTGTCCGATGATATGCTAAAAATTAAGTAATCATATTATAAACACAGGTCAGTGTTGCATTCACATTTTAAATGCTGAAGCTTGTTGTGATTTCGCTTTGCATTTATTGCGTTGTGTTGTACAACGGGGCGTATGCTTAATTTCTCCATGCATATTTTATAATTCAATTGATATTGCAATTTAATTGAAAACTTATAATGACCATAATTAATAAATACGATATTTATGTTCAAGTGTTATTTTATCGGTGGTAGTTTTGCATTTATAATCGGAAATAAACATTTTTCTGAAAAGTTATTATTCAAGTGTTGTCATTTTAATGAAAAACCGGTTGCATATGCATAAATTATAAGTTAATTTAACTTAATTTCCATTTAAATATGAGCTTGATTTTATTTATTGTTTAATTGACCGCAATGTTCAAAGCAATTATAAATTTGCGAATTTAGCATTCATTTTTGTAGGTCATTTTTTTTGGTGGTGGAATTTCAGCAAAATATTACAAAAAAATTAATTTCATTACAATCAAATTAAGCTTCGCTTAACATTAATGTTACTTGACATCACTGTTAACTTTATGTTGCGTCTAATGCTAGACTGTTAATGAAGACAATTTAACAGAATGTACGACGTAACTTAACATTCAATGATCATTAACAGCAATTTAAAGCTTCTGTTAAAGCATTGTAATGAAGATAAATAATATTTTAATGAAAATTGTAACAAAATTGGTATAAATAAAATTAAAAATAAATTAAATGCAATAAGTTGCTACAAGTAAATATAATCATTCACAAAGAAGATTATTGCTATATATGGTATATGTGTGCTAAATATACATACATATTTTCTGTTGTATAAATATAAGTAAATTGCTGTTATTTTTGTTCAATTAAGTAAAGTAAATCGTGTTGCACAATTTGTTAAACTTTTAACCAATTCCGTTTCTTAGTTATTTTGTTGTTCATTTAATTTGGTGGTTTCGTTTTAGTTTAAGGTTTCCTCATCTAATTCCATGAAATAAAGTACATATTGTACAATTGTACACGTTTATTAAGTACATATAGAAGACCAATTCGCTTTTGACGGCAGGATTAAATTCATAATATGCTTAAAAAATTACATATTTTATTTGTTATATAAATTTAGTTTCAATTATCTTCGTCAATTCAATCCGTACAGTTAATTATACACTCATAAATGTTAAGATTTTAAGTGATTTCAATTCAATCGATATTATATTAATTTTAATTTTAATTTCATATTCTTTAGCAGCTGCCTAAACTAATGTTATTTACTAATATGTTGTTTCTTCGCCTGCTTCAGCTCTTTTTGTCACTGGTTATCATTACCATTGTTGTTGGATTGTGAATGTTAATTCAATTTATAGATCTATAAGCGGTATTATAGTCCTTGTATTGCGTATCTCTGGTTCATCCGCTTGTCATCAAAGGTCATTGTCGAACATCTGCAGCGAACGCGTTACCAAATCGTCCTTGAGGCACGCCTCGAGGAACTCCTCTATCGTTATGATGCCATCTTGATTTAAATCCAATTTGCGAAATACTCGATCGACCTGCAAATTAATGGATATATGTAGAGCTCGTAACAAACTTGACCAACTATTGATTGAATTAATCAATACGTAATTCTCTTTCTCAATCATCTTTGAAATTCACGTACACACACACACACACACACACTCCCATATACAACTGAACTTATCAATAATGTTGTATGAAACCAACGTCATTAAATAAAATTTCCGATGCAGTTTCCGCTCATAGGCGCACACAAAGCTTCCGCTCAACATTTCCAATCCGATTCCCTCAAGCCTTAACCACACACTCATCAACTCGCTTGTATATGTGTAATATATGTATATGTGTCACGTCTCTGTGTGCACAATTATAATTACTCATACGCAGCGTTTGCCACGGCATCGACATCGTCAACGGATGCTGCCCGTTACGTTCTTGCATAAAAGATGCTCTTGCATAAAAAATGAAGCGTTATGCAAAAAAAAAAATAAATAAAAATAATGAGTATAACTTCAGCTCTTTTATCAGCTGCATTGTGCAGTGGCCATTTAATAAGCTGCGATTTAAACCTCATTTTAAATAAAAACATCACTTTAATCAGTGAACATTTCTGATGTGAAACTCAATAGATAAGATATTGTATAAAATGATATGTCTGTTAACTATGTAAAAATAGATCAGAAAATCGATAACTTAGCTTCATTAACTAGTTTTTTTCTTACAATAAATCAAGTTAATAAAATCATTATATTTCATTCAATTTCATTCATTCATTCGTGAAATTTGGTAAATTCTTCTATTACCAGCACCGTCTATTATGTGCAAATTACGCTATTCAAATACTTTAATTTTTCATTTTTTTTATAATTATTTGAACAATTATATTTTCTGCATCACAATTGGAAAATACAACTGAAATTTGCAATGGATTTTTATGCAACATGTGATCTATTTAATTTAATTTCAAAATTTTGATTCTTCAGAAATCCATGCTCACACTTGGGAACTCTAAGTCAGTCCTCAGACCACCACCATCTCACCTGATCTCTCGCCTTGCGATCGTCCTCCGGCTGATGAGGCCTCCTTCCCATAAGCTCGTGTATGGCCAGAACAATTTCACTTAGTTCGCCGCGACTGATGCGACCATCTCCATTGAGATCATACAGTTTGAAGGTCCAGCGCAGACGCTCATAGACCGAGCCTCGCAACAGAGTCGATAAGGTGACCAGTAAATCCTAAGGGAGATAAAGAAATAATAATAATAATAATAATAATAGCAACTATATAATTTTTATAATTATAATTACCCGAAAACTAATGGCGCCATTGCAATTAACATCGAAGGCTTTGAACACATAATGAGCGTATAAACTGGAATCTGTGAAAATAGAAATCGTTTTAGTACTTAAAGTCTCTTACGAGGGGTGGTATGGGGGGGAGGGGGAAGGCTGGACATTCAATGAAGGTGGCAAGTGCAAGCTTCGAAAATTGGCGCACATAAATGAAATGTTGGCTTAAGTGGCGCTTTATGACGAGCAGCTATAAAAAAAATATAAGCGAAGGAACCGAAATAAAGCCGACAAGGACATCGGATTCCCACAAACACATACAACTGCAAGTATATAGATGCGTCTGGTGGTATATATGTACACTTATAAATACTTACTGCCATGTGGAAAGAATTTGGCGTAAATATCCTTAAAACAGTCCTCGTGCACCACACCCTCGGGACATTCCTGCAAAAGTAAAACGAAATCTCTATGAAAATATGAGCACAAAATGGTGAAGGGGACGAGAGTTGGATTCAGAAAGAGAATCGAATTGGAAATGGAGAGGGAAACGGGAAAGGAGAATTTTCAACGCTGAGTTCTTACGCGTTATAAATCCCTATCAAAGTATGCTTCGAACTTATTGTTAAGTGGTACTTTAGTACTATTAAATACTCTTTGTCATACAATTGATGAGTTCGGAATAACAAGTGTGATCGGAACTTCGCTGGTTTTATAGTTGAATCAATTAGTTAATCTATCTAAATATTTCGTATGTCTATGTTTCTAAATCTATTATTTTAATTTTAGTTCATTTACTATCAATTATCTATTTATTTATTTACTTATCTTTATTAAAAAAAAACTTAACATAGAGAGAGATTGTAAAATGATTGTTAAATTGTATCACACATAAATTCAGCAAAAGTTAAAAAAACTCACACCTTGTGAGAAATCACCACATCATTTACTAAATATTGTTTTTATGAGTTGAACCAAAATATTATCTTGTGGATACATTGTTGCTAATTGCTGGGAATAAATCAATTCAATAAAATGGCTACAAACATATCTACTCCGATTTTTCTCTTACACCAACTAGGATTTTAATGATTTACCATTTCTGTTGACCCACATTTTGAATCTTAGCACAAGAATTGTGAGTGTACTCGAATGAAATGCATTTGACACCCACACGCAATGAAACTCAAAACGCATATGCATTAAATTGTCTGCCATTCTCTCTCTCTCTCTCTATCCTTCTATCATACACTAGCTATCTTTGTCTCATTTTATGTGTGTGTCGTCTTAACTTGAAACTGCGCTTTTGCCCAACCGTTAAGCTTATAAATTTGGAGTGTACTCTGCCATAGCCAGAAAATGTATATTTATGATCACATACTCACATATATTTTTTGTATATATCACACATATGTATCATATATAGAGATTGGTGTATTGCCATACAAATGTATGTGTTCGTGTCCACTTACCGTTTTAAATCCTCTATACATGACGCGGATTTCCTGCTTGGTGAACTTGGTTTGACGACACAAATCCTCTAGAGCTACCGGAATGGGTTTAGGCACGCGTGTGTGTTCCAACTCATAGACCACCTCCTCGATGGGACTTTCCGGTGGTGATGCCATGGTGGTTGTTCTACCTTGGGAGTCTTAATGCGCTTCAAATTTCTAGATGCTTTTCTCAATTAAATTTAATTGAATTTTCCCTTTGCTGGAATTTAACTTGATGCTTCGTTTATTTATGTTTTTACAGCAGCTCAATATCAATTTCCATTTTCATGTGCAACGTGAAAAGAGCAGCTCATTAACTTAATTTCCAGTAAGCGTTTGTCATATGCAAGATTCAATTATATGTTTTTATAGCTATATTAACACATTTTATTTCTCGTCCTTGAACAACTTTTTCCTAGCGGTTTTTCCGGTTTCCTGGTTACGCTTCTGTTTTTCGGAATTTGGATTTGGATTTGGGTTTCCTTTACCTTTGCATTTGCAGCGCTAAGTCGCTAATGAGCCAAGCATCGCTGTAAAGAGACGGAAAAGCAACATGAGCAATGGGCCAGAATAAAAAGTTACATAAATCAGTGAGGGAACTCAGCTAACCCGTCGAGAGGAAAAGAGGAAAATAGAAAAAACGCTGCCCGCACAAGGACGTTGCTCATCATCGAGCGCTGTTTGCGGTTTGTCAGCGTGCAGTTCGCTTTATGTATTGGTGTGTGTGTGTGTGTGTGTGTGTATTGTGAGACTTCTTGACTGTTTGTTAAGGCCAACTTGCAGCTGCCGGAAGTGCAACTTGTTGTTGTTACAGCTAACCAGCTAGCTATCAGTGCAAGAGTTTATATACAGCTTATAGCGCGCACAGCATGTACACTCGTGGCTAAAATAGTAAGTACACCGTCTTTATTTGTGCATTGTGTGAATTATTTTCACTTGTATGCTAAACTTATTTTGGATTACTAAATAAAAGAATTATTTCTTATCTTAAAATAAAAACAAATAATAAAAAACTTTTCAGTATTTCAGAATTAATTGGATAATATGATTTTTTAATTGAGAATTACAATAATATAAAAATGTCAGATTTAATAAAGAATCGAAATTATAATTTTGTTCCAAAATAATATAAAACGATATGCATCGCTTTGCCAACTTGAAATGAAGTTTCTGGTTCTATAATTATGACAATGTGAGTGTTATATTAAGTATACGCAGTGTTGCACAGATGCAAAAACTTTACTGCACTTTACTGTATTTGTTTGTGTGTGTGTGTGTGTTAACATGCAAATGCTGATTATTATTGCATGCTATAAATCAAAGCGAATCGAGTTATGCGCGCGCCTTGGCGTATGCAGCACCTATTTTCGCGCGTTTGCCTGAATGGGAGGAGCGGAAGAGAGAAGAGCGAAGAGGGAAGAGAAATGAGAAATGAGAGAAGGAGGAAGTTGTTGAGGTGCAGTGGAACAGTAGGTGGTGCGGCTTTGCTGCACTTGCAGTCTTTGGCAACCGCGAGTTGTCTGCCAGCTCAGATGATATTAATGAGCACTTTGCATGCAGATGCATTGAGTATACGTCGTGTAGGAGTCCGCTTAATTACCGCCCCTAATGGGGTATATTGTGTTAAAGACTCCACAAAAGGAGCATTATATAAATGTAATTTAAGTTGACAATTAATGTAATATTAATTAACAAATTGTAACTTTGGAAATGAAAAGAATAATAAAAATAATAATAATATAAAAATAATATTTATCTTAAATTTATTAATATATTATATATTTTTTAATTGATTATTTTTTATTATATAATTATTTATACTTTAAAATAATTAGTACTTTCAAGACCCGAAGAACTAATTTCAACATCACTAACAAAACCTTAAGTTTACAGTAAACAATTTAAAATAAGATTTAAGAAAGTAATTAAAATATCAAATTTAAAAGTATACTAAAATGCATTCAGATTTACTTATATCATTTAAAATAATATCTTAACACAGCAAGATATATGAATTCAAAATTAATGCTAAACTGAAGCTCAGGAAGATATTTTACTCTTTATTCTTAACAGTTTAGTATAAAAAGTGAAGCAAAGGTTTAAGCTAGTCGTTTGTTTCTTAGTAAAATATTGAAATTGATTTATTGACTCTGAGATATATGATATATTGATGTGATGGACAAATCGAGTGAACTGCAAATTGTGAATTTGATATATTACTTTTCAATTGCGAGTGAATGAAATTTAGTCTCTAAGCAAATCGAAAGCTGTCAAACTGCGCAGCCTTGTGAACTGTTACTAGATGTTGGAGGAATTCAAGCACATTTACTTGAAACAACTTGATCAAGTTTCCCGTCCACTCGAATCCATAACTTGACCTCTTTGGCTTGACAAAATGCAATGCAATTGCGCTTCCATCTTGAATGTGGTCAAGAGAGAGGAAAAAACTTGTTCACTGGCTTCCATTATACACACATATATATATACGTATATATATATATATATCTATATATATTGCAGTTGTAGTTGCTCGCAAAAAATGCCATCAAACGGTAGACAGCAAAGTCAGGGCTATTTTTCAGTTGGAATTGATGAATCCAGCAGATTGTGTATTCGTTCTTGCAAAAGGTAATGGAAAAAGGGGAAGTTGAAGGGGGAGGGAAATTAGGTCACAGTCACTTCGGAAATAGCTTTGACAGTTTAATTCAAGCAAATATTTCACGCAGTTCACCAATTTGCTACGGTAATTTCCTTTCTCCATGAAAATACATTTCACCATCAAAAATAAATATTTGCTTCTATTTTCACATTTTTGGCTAACCCTGACTTGAGCTTTTCTGCAATTCAAATGAACTGCAGCCTGTCCAATAAATAATTCATCAATGCCAATGTCTCAGATTGTACTTAGATTGTGCTTGGAAACGCATCAGCTAAAACGCCACAGGCCTCATCAGAAAGTGAATATATTTTGAGTATATAGTGTACACCTAATTCAATCGATAAGTACTTGTCCATAGTCATTTATATACTTCAAATTCTACGTTAATAATTAAACTGTCGAAGTTTCTAAAGCATTTAAACTGCATTAACTGTCTAGAAGAGTTCAGAAGAGTGAGAATGAGTTAAATATGTAGTGTCGTATTCCAATCTATTACAATCCAATTAATATTAAGTTTGACATATTTAGGATCTAAAATGTTATATATAATTTCATTTAAAAAAATTGAGATCCATTTCTAAAACTAAATAATAAAAAGGTAATTTTATTTCGCTCAGATGATAAACGTTGGAAATAGGTTATTTTATTAGATCTCCCAACAATGCGATCTTTAACCTTTAACTTACATAGAAAATATTGGTTAATAAGACAGCTGCTCTGCTATAAATAGAATGGCCAACAGATTATATTAGTTTTATATCAATGGGAAAATACATTATGTAAGTTTTCCAATAGAAAAACTTTTTTTTACAAATTAATTAATATTATTTAATTCTGACGTTTTAAAGTTTCAAACGAATTTTTTTGGAAGTGTGGGAAATTCATTAATAAATATATTTGTTGACAATAATAGCTTTAAGTTGCTTTAAAACTAAAAGTGAAAGGCTTTTTAAGCGTTTAACTGCACTAGTTTTTTAAAAAACAAAAACGTTTTTTATACATATTTTCCTGATCAGAGTTTGAGTAAAAGAATATTGTAATTATTAAAAATGCTTTACATAAATAGTAAAAATAAAAATAAATAATAAACAAGGTCTCAGTCTGCTTGTGTGTCGTACTCTCTACTTAAAATAGCTCTAAGTAAGCAACATTTTAACTGTTGCAAAATGTTATGATATTAGCATAAACAGCTTATGGTTGAAGCAACTTCATTAAAGCAAGGCCTTAATGGTCGACAATGTCTTCTTTAGCTGTGGCCATAATGCGAGACAGAGGGAGGGAGAGATGAGGGTCGGCCAACTAATTGCATGACTCAATTTACTCAAATCTGTGGCAGCTTGCAGTTGCAGCGTTGCAACACATTTTACAGCATTTTTATACCGCTTAAAGAGCGGAAATCATGGTGGTGAGAGGAGTTGGGGAGGAGGGAAATTGCCATAAGCCAAGCACACAGTTTTAACATTTACTATAAATGCAGTCGCTGCTGCAATTGTAAAGGACGCCACTGTGGCAGGGGGCGGAGGAGTTGGTATAATGCGGGGTTGCCTGAAACGTGTTTGTCAAATATAACGTATACGACATGTGCACACGAACGCCCAGCCAGCTGGTAAAATTCAATGCCAGGCCACAAGTCAGCTAATTAAATATTAAATCAGGTCAAAAGCTTAAGCGTTTTAATGCACACAAATCTTTATTAGTCGAAAACTCAGCCAATATTTACACATTGAAATTCAATTGGAGTGCGCTTTAAATCCAAGGCGAGTTAAAATGTTTGCCATATGCAAAAAGTATTCTATGTTTATTCATTTGTCTAATTGTGTTTGTGTGTGGTCCACAGCTGGAAATATGGAAATGGGAATGGTAATACAAATGGAAATGGAAATAGAAAATGCGGCTTCTCTGCTGGAATGGTGTGCATGTCAAGCCTTTAACTTCAAAATGCCAACGACAATGGCAGCAATGGAAGGAGCAGCAGAAGGAGCAGCGGGAGAAACAGGGGAGAAGCAGGAGGATCAAGAGAAGCAGGAGAAGCAGCAGGAGCAGCAGCAGCTGAAGCAACAACACAATGGACAAGGCTTGTCGCTTCTCAGTTTGCCTTGCATGCAGACATGCAATGCTACTCGAATAAAAGCTAAACAAAAAAGACCCCCTCCCCCCTCTCATCCACCCCCCTCCTCCACTCAAAGCTACCTACTCCCACACACTTTGGTCAATACACACACAGTGGTTCAAGCAACTATCCAAATTGTCGAGCTCACAACACCGTAAAATGCATAGTCTAATTTAGTTGTTATTACTTCTTATTTTTGCTGGCATTCATAAGTAGTTTTTGGGGGCAGGATAATAAGCTTGTAAATTGGCAAACACTGTAAACAGCGCATTGACATGGTGTACAAAAGTGCAGTTCCTAAAATTCAAGAAATATAATTAGAGAGAACACGAATGGAGTCTTGTAGCAAGTGCTGGTAATGAAACTGAATGAATGATGGTGTTGACTAGTGGATATTTGAATCATTTTAATTTGAAAATAGTGAATTTATACCTTGTTTTAATGCTGGCGAAAGTGTGACAGAATGTCAGTCTCAAATGTGTGTCAGTCAATTGCTCCCAAACAAATTTAAACACAAAATCTGTGGTCCTGAATTGTTAGAAATTTCATAATTCACACATTTGTATTATTTTTTTGTCAGACAAACTATTTGAATTTTTTTGTACATTAAATGAATACAAATAAAATTTTAGCAAAACTTCTTGAAATTAGTTTGTACTCGTATTCTATCCAATGTGATGGTATTATATCTTAGCATGACCAAATTAATTAAACATAAATAAATAAAATTAAAAGGATAGTTGAAAGCAAGCAAAGTTATCTTTTAAAGTGTAAAGAACAAAGATTTTTAGAACATTAAAGGGAAATTTTTATTCAAAATAACTATGATTTTAATTTAATTCAATATAAGCCTAAATTTGTTTACTTATTTCTTCAACTTATCGACATTTAGAAATAAATTAGTTGCTTTGTGAGTTGTTCAAGATTTGCAAAATACTCCTGACAGTAACAATTAAATTACGACATTCGCTATTTACTTATTTGGTAAATTTATTTGATGTTTATATGCGAGCATAGAGACTCGTGGCCCACTGTGCAATTGGCAATGTCACAGAGTCTTTGTCATTTCACGCTGCTTTCGTGATACTTTCACGGACACCATTGGTCGGGGTGTGGCATGCACCATGGAGTTGAATGAGTTGAATGGTTCGAATGAGGAGAACGGCAATCGTCTAACCAGCCAAGCGTCTAACCATCTAACCATCTAACCGACTAACCAACCAGCAACTATTTAACTAAGTAAAAGGCGACTGACAGCGACAACACGCAACCACAGCAGGTGAACTGCAGTTGAGTAGAAATTATTATTAAATTGTGGAAACAAACGCAAACACTTACACACATATGTATGTGCACTTACTTATATTGCATGCCACACAATTACACGAATTGAATTTTTGGCAAGAGCTAAAAAAAGCAACACCCACAAGGTCGATAAGAAATCTTATAAAATGCACCCACACAAAGCAATAAATCAACGCCAATTATAGACAGTTCTGTTTTTGTGCACTTGCGGTCTTGGCCAAGTTTCAGTTCGCGGCTCGACAAATAATAAACGACTTTCAACCAAAATGGCGCGGCCAACAAAAATTCCAACACTTTTCAATCTTTTCCCAGAGATTGGCTGACACTTGATTGTCGAAAATAAGAAACCAGCTAAGCACTCTTGCCAATGAGAAACGGCCAAATAATGAACCACAGAATTTCGTGACGACATGTAAGAAATTCGCTCAGTAAATTGAAATTGCAATCGCAATTCAAGGAATTTGCATGAGAAGTGCTTTATGGGGACTTTTGAATCGTGTGGTATTTGTTTACTAATTCTAAATGCAGATGCACTGAGATTTACTATGCCCTGTAGGCATTTGATACTGGGTATGATAGTCCTTAAATACGGCTAACAGTCAATAATCAAAAACTGATCTTAATTACAAAGTATATAAGATGTCTGTTTCTGTTTACAGGATATCTCTTAGTTGAAAGTTCTACTGCGATTATCCCTTGATTATGACATGAGCCCATTGGGCATTTTGGTGAGTACTTGCCATTGAAATAGCCGTAATGTCTTCGTCAAAGCAAAATAACATAATTAGTTAAGAGATAAACGTTAATTGATTTATACCTTGTCGACGACAACAGACATTCCCTGGATGCATTTATACTATAGTCGTTGCCATTATGCTTAATTGAGTTATACAACAATTCGGACAAATTAATTGAAATCAACATTAGCAAACCAAGAACACGATTTAATTTGTTGCATTTATGTGACTGGTTGAATTTTAAATAGGGAAAATTGGCAACAAATTAATTGATAGTGCAATTATTTTTTTATATGACCCAAATAATTTTGCAATAGTCAGAATCTAATAAATTAAATAATAAACCATCCTTAGGCGCATGGTACCATAACTTAACTTGTGTAATTGCTTTAGATATATCTTTATGGCATTGATATATTATGTAGTCCCTCATGTTATTCTGAAATGCAACTAAATTAATCACTTTTGAAATTTGTTTGCACAGGAAATAAAAGGATTTTTCCCGGCATTTAAATTTTCAATATATTGAATTTATGTTGACTATTTAAAGCTTTTCCAGGGCTTAACTATGATTCAGATTGAATTAAAAATGGACCGCTTTAAATGGGTAATTCAATTATATTTCTCGTTTCAAAAATATGAATAGATATTAAAGTATTTATCTATGTGATGATATATCATTGTGACAGCGTGACGCATAATTAAAGTTTGTAGATGTGCCAAAACAATTGGCCACAAAGTTGTGAAGGAAGTTGGCCCGAAGCCAGCTGATATGATGATGGCCTAGACAAGCCTTTTGGGTAAATACTTATAACGGATGTCATTAGTTATTATAAGTTGACCCATCGTAAAGGTGAGCATTTTGTTGATTTATATAGTTTACATTCAATTATACAAAACGCATACACGGAATGGACAGTTAGCCAGGTGGGAAATTGCTTTCAGTTTGGCATTAAATGCAATCGCTGGGGAAATCAGGCGAAAAGTGTTGAAGGCAACTTCTCTGCGTTAACTTTTTTGTTAGTTTGCCATTTCGTTAGCTATTTTCTAATAAAAGGAGAAGAATAACGGGAGAAAGTCGAAGATCCCCAACAACATGGAGATAATTCAAGAGCACACTTTCCAGCTGCCAAGTACACAACACTTTCGCCCCAATGGAGCTTCAAGATAAGCCAAGAAACAATAACAAATTACTCCCTAGAGTAACAACAACATTTGTTATTGTCGTATTATACGAAGTGAATGCCTTATCCTTGTCTCTCTCTCTCTCTCTCTCTCTCTCTCTCTATCACTCTCTTTCTCAATGGAGCTCTTTCTCTCTTGGTTGCGAGCGACACCATTTGCAATAATTTTTTAGTTAAATATTGTACCCAAAAGCCATTTGGACAACTAACAACCACAGTCAACGGAATCCCAGCTATTCGTATCTGAATCTTGAATCAACAAACTACATTCATTTGTATTATTAGGGATAACAAACACTATACTTATACACGTGATCGTTGGTAAAAAGTTACAAGTAGAATTATTAGGATTTTCATAATATTATTATAAGTATCTTGAAAGTGTTCACCATGAACGTTTACTCAACCAAATTAGTTTGGATATTTCATATATTAGTTAAATATTATTCGAAATTTTTCTATATTGTGTTACACAGTTCGTGCGTGATTTTCATGTGTGAGAATTGACATCACGTGACCATCTCTAATAGTAAATAATTTCCGGCATGCACACGGAACTTGGCTAAGTTAATTGGTGCCTCACCTAGTTGGGAATACTATTTATAATACAAGAGGTGCTTACTTCGAAATGTCAAGAATTTGTTCAAGACTGTTCGACAACGAAATATCCTAAAAAAAATGACTGATATTATCAAATTGAACTAGATATCGTTTTATAATTTTTTAAATCGAGAATACTTTATTTTGCCTGTTGAAAGACAAAAAAGGAGTATAAAAATTTCACAGAAGTACTTAGTACTAGCATACACTAAACTTTTTCTAAATGTTTACAAATAGTATTCTTATTGCTGACAGACTTATAAAGTTCAAATATAGAAAATATTTAGTACTAAATATATGAATTTTATTATTTATGCTTCTAACGTTTTTTCTTGCAGTTGTTGTACAATAAATGCACAAAATAATGAATTAAAAATAAATAAAATTTACACTAATTCCAAATATGGAACCATATTTAAAAATGTTACTTGTCTAAATTTACACGTATTAAAACGTATTTTTGTTAGAAAATGTCTATTTCTTAATTATAGAAAAATGTAACCACATATTTAATAAATTTAATTTTTACTATAAAGTGACAACCCCTTGAAAACAATTCATTGGCGAATCTCTGAATGTGAGGGTTAAACACGATACATTTTTTCTGAGTGCACAAGCACACATAGAAATGAATGCTAGCAATTAATTAAATTCTTGGCACTTGCTGTTCGCTGGAAATTTGTGGTAAATTTACCACAAAATCAAACTCCAATGAAACCAAATTTGAAGTTGCAAAGCAATAGCTTTAATAAGCATATAACAATATATATAATTCTTGACATAATTAGCACATGCATTGGTAGACCATTTGCGGTCTTGGTTTGAGCATAAAAAAAGTCGAAATACATTTGGGAAAGTAGCTTACAGATTTACTGGCAATTATTCATCAATTGTGTTTCAACATTTTTCTTGTTGGCAAACTTTTTCTGATTTCTGATGTTTTTATACGCGACGGAAATAAATTAAGCCAGCTCATAAATTAAAGTGATTTAAGCACAGAAGAATTATTGTTGTCCAGTCAACGGTTTGTGGTGGCACATTTATAACATGGCCGAAAATTATTGTGAGTTGCTGTAGGGTATACCAAAAATAGTTTTCTCCCTCCCTGTCTCTCTCTCTCTCACTCTCTGTTCCAACTTTAGTCCAATGGAAATTGCTAAGCATTTGCGTTTCGCCTTTTGCTTTGTTGGCCGATAAAGAAAATTATTGTCTAAAACTTGGCGCATATCGCCGAACCGGAAGTGCTGGGGTCATAAAAACTAGCGGGCGTCATTGGTGTGAGTGTATTTGTGTGTGTCTGTGTGTGTAGATGTGTGTTTGTATGTGTGCGTCGCCAACAGGACGACGTTCAATGGCGTTTTATTGTTGAGCATTTCGCACAGTTGTACAAGTACAATTCTATATGAAATTGATCACCCTCCCTCTCCCTCTCACCCTTCTCCACCACCCCGTCCCCCTATCAAACTGAGTTGAGTGGTGGGTGGGGCACCAACTATTTTGGCAGTTTGTTAGTTTGGCTGGCCGACAATGAAGTCAGTTTTTAGCCGCTTGGCCAGTGCCAAATAACTGAGGGAGTCATTTTCATTGTGGGAGTTACTAAAACTTTTCGTAACGGAAATGCAGCGCCAACTTTTTTGGCTCCAACGTTTTCCGTCTATTTCCTTCTATATTTTCTTCCTTTTTTTTTGCATATTCTAAACAGGCTTAAAAATGCTTTGCTTTAAAATTTTGATTGCATTTCCAGTGAAATTAATGAAAGCAATTGCAGGAAGAGAGTTTTAAGTTTTTTGATTGGTATCGTCATCCTCGGGCGTGCCAAAAATGAAGGAGGAGGACACTTCAATGCGATACAGTTGCATGTAACAAGTTTCCGGTTTCAAATACACACACATACACACATACTTGACCAGCTCTTCCATCTTTTCAAAATGACTCGACTTTTGCAGTTGTGTGTATTGTGGTTGTCGTTGTCAACGTCATAGTTGATGTTGTTGTTGTTGTTGTTGCTCGATCACATCATGAAACTGATTGCCATTTCACTCAATTCAAGTCTTTGGCTTTGGATTGATTCAAGTGGCTGCTCTTGAAGTGAATGCGATTCCTCAGCTAGTGTAGCACGAATATAGACTTAAGTGGCTCCAAACTGCGAGTATGTGTGAGCTTCGAGCAAAGGAAATACGAATAACTCAACCATCCCATTTAAGTGCAAAAAAGCTCTAAGAATTTTAAAATTTAAATAAATTCACATATGTATATTTCAGTCAGTCTGTCTGTCTGCTTAAACAGTAATATACTTCAATACTAACTGACATTAATGCCCATCATGATCTATTGTTTTTATTATATGCACGTATTTTTGGCAATATCTTATGGTTTTTTTATGCTCTTGAGCAACTACAACAATAACGGCGACGTCAAGACAAAACAAATAAAATTTGTGTAGAACTTTTCAGCTAAAAATAAGCAACATCAATGACAACAACGACAGCGACAACAACAATGGTAATATAAATGGAAACAATCAAGGCACAAGTCAGAGAAAAAGTGTGCGCAAAAGTATGCTATATTTTTTGCTCAACTGTCGACGGTTGGACCGTTGTTACTTATATACTGGGCCATTCCCAGCACAGTAATTAATGCTTGTAAGTGCTACTCGTCTCACTGTATGTGTGTGTGTGTGTGTGTGTGAGTTGCACAGCGTTGCCACATTTACAGCATTTTACATAGCTCTCAACTTTTTCGATGGCTTCTTCTTAATTGCATGTTTCCAGCATGTGTTTCCATCTAACACAGCGTTTTTCCAACGCCTACGTCTCGTCTGGAATGTGCGGCAATTGAAAAATGTTACCAAATCTTAGCATCAAGGTTTTCCAATTACATACTGCCTTCGTTCGCTCTGAGTTTCATATTATTTTTTATTCTTGAGCGTAACACATGGCGTATGCGTATTGCACAAAACTTTGCACAACTTTGCATTCATCATGTGGTCGTAAAAACAACGAATGGAAGCGCCACATAAAAATATAAAAAGTACATAAGTAAATGTATGTGTATAGTACATATATATGCGTGTGTGTGTGTGTGTGTGCATGTTCATGTTATTCAGCTTGCTTTGCCTCATGCTCGTATCTTATGGCCTTTTTTGTTTCCTTTTCTTGCCTCATTTGTATTTAATAAGTTGACCAATAATGCGACAATATTGCTGAAATCATAGAGTCTGCCATAAAAGTTGATGTAATATCTGTACTATCAGAGTGTTGCCCCATTAGCATTATCTATAGATACATCTTTATGCCATATAGTACAGCAAATATACATTAAGATAGTTTGCGCATCACAAGTCAATTATTATATTAATTTTCTTTTCATTTTAATATTATTAAGTTTGCAAATTATCAAACTGTAGCTATTTAAATTATACATATATTAAATACCATATAATCCTTTTGAATGGAATAACCAAATTCTATGGTTACAACCTTTTTTTATTAATATTAAATAATGTAAATAAACTTTCCAAGCTATTTCAGCATTTCATATTTTTTATTATAAGTAACGAAATTTATTATACAAAATTTAGTAATATTATAACTCAAATTGCATTTTTATGTAACTTATTTTTAATATTGTTTATATAAATATTTTATCTTAAACTCAGTGACTTTAAATGTATTTACAAATTGTGAGTAGGAATATTAAAGAAAGTGTTTAGTATAAAACACAACATATATTTTATTTCCATATTCCAAGAATAAAAATACGAGTAAAAAAGAATATTAAATAAGTAAAAAAGGGTCTTAATGTACAGTTTTAATTTATAAAGAATTGAAACCATAGTTTATACTCTGAGAAATGCATAAATTCTGCAATCTGAAATTTGTGAATGTCCTAGTCTATTTTCAAATAAAAATAATTCTTATTTTAAGTCGACAGTATGTAATTAACTGTATATTTTGATAGTCAAATATCTAACAGCTAAAGTGATTAGTATATTTGTGGGAACAAGCCAAAACATTTCACGCCCTCTTTTTTTTATTTGCCGTTAAGTTCAGTTAACAAATATAAATTGAATGAGCTTAATTTGACAATAGCCTTTATTAAATTACCTCTTCTCGACTGACTTTTGGGCCGCAACTAATCGCACTTAAATTGCAAAATGCGTTGAATCGAGCTCAATTCAGTTTGTTTTATTTTATTTTTAACCGTTTCTATTTACAGTTATTTTGTTGGGGGCGTTTCTCCCGCTTTGCACAACTGCCGACGCTTTCGAGGGTGTGTGTGTGTGTGTGTGAATGAAACTAGAGCGTACCTTGATGCTATTTTTAAACGTCACACACAAAACAACAACGGCCGCAACAAGAATTGTCGCTTAGTTTTGCGTCAAGTGTTATTTCCATGTTGCCGCCGCATCCTTTGTGCAGCATCCTAGGGCCAAGTTTGCGTTCTTGTTGCAACTGTTAGTTGGCAGCACTTAGAATATAGCTAGGCAAATAGCGTCAAGTATTATATAAATACATGACAATGAACCTTTTACCCACACATTATTTAACGAATTGCACTGCACCTGAAGGACCCTCGAATAACGTTGAATGGTCGCACAGGGACACGTTGCACACAGATCTGTTGCAACATTGTTTTTATTCTGTTCATTTAAGTGTACTACATGTAACTGTTTTCTGATTAGCTATTTGATTTAAACTGTCGAAAGTATATTTGATTTTCGGTGATATTTGTAGCTTAGAAAACAACTTAAATCTTCTATTTTGTTATTTATGAAATATGTAGTTTATTTTATTTATTTATTTATTGTCAGGCTATAAGCAGCCGACATTAAATATTACATTTACATTAAAATAATAAAATTTGGTTTTTTTAAATTATTTTATATAAAGTAAATATTAATTTAAAATATAAATATTTATATTCTGGGGGAATCGTCCAATAAACTAACTGAGTCAACATGACCCCGTAGTAATTTATAAACGAACATTACTCCAAGCATAATTCTACAATTTGTGAGAGAGGGGAGATTAATTTGGTTTAAATTAGATAAAAAATAATTTTCGAAAACTATTTAGTTCAGAAATATAATCTAGCTCTATATCAAAGCTCTGAGTTTATTTAAAAGTTTAAATAGCTTTGTTGTATCAATTTGACTCTGTATGATGTATATTATAAGTTGTGATACAAAATTAAAAAAAAAAAAATAAGTCTTTTTTGTTTATTCATTATTAAATTAAATTTGTATCTTATATATTTGTATTGTATTTGATTGTAACTCTTGTATTAGTATTTATTAAAGGTATATATTGTAGATTTAGGTCCCGAAGTACTGTGAACCCAGTTTTGAAGAAAAAATTTAGAAATGAGAAAGGCGCATTTTTGTGGTATGTGTGCAATATATACAATCATAAATTCGGTTGATTATGTTTACACAACAGTCTGAATTCACAGTTTTGAAATTCATTTATTTAGTAATATGTACCTTCAATGGTAGGTAAACTTTTAAAGCCTACTATGCGCCGCAGGTGCTGTGTGTGTGTGCCTGTGTACGTATGCAAGTGTGCGTGTGTGTGAGAGAGTGTGTTAGTCAGAGATTGGCGTCTAGTTTAACAAATCGCATGCGATTACAAATTTATACAAGTGTGTAGTTAGTTTTAGAAGCGTGTGTTTTGCTTTTCTGTTGTGCTTTACTTTGTTTCTATTTCGTTTTCTGTCTCTGAGTCTGTTTCGCTTTCTATTTTATTTTGTATGTTTTTGTTCATTTTCTCAGGTTGCTTCTTCGTTCGCTTTGTGTGTGTTTATGGCGCCTGGCGTCGCTTAAATGAGTTGTACTTTTTATGTATGTGTGTATGTAGTTTGCTTTGTATGAGTAGTGTGTGTAGGTGATAAATTTGCATTTGTACTGTTACGCTATTGTTTACTTTATAGGTTAGTTTGTTTGCTTTGCCTCTGCTATGCATACATTTACCTTCGATGCCTTTGATGGCGACAACAACCAGGACGTGGTCGTGGACGTGGACGAGGGCGAGGATAAGGACGATAGATGAGTTAACCCCAAAGCATGCCAGCAGCTTCAGTGCTTAAAGCTAGCTTCTAAGTCAAACCTCTTGACTCGCCACACTTGACGCACTTCAGTTAAGCTCTTTTTCCTTTTTTCTGTTTTCTTTACTTTTCCTTTCTTTTTTTTTGATGTTATGTTGCCTTTCGCGTGTCTCGTTTTAATTTGGTAATGACTTTGGCTTATTAATTTATTTGAATAGTTGCGCACATTTCTGTAGCATTTTCGGTTTTTGCCAACTTGTCACTCACTTCACCTAACTTTCAACCCGCACGGCACACACATTGTAATTTTTCCGTTAGGTCGTTGCTGTTGTAGTTGTTGTCGCCGTCGCTGTTGTTACTCAAGTCGTTGTTGTTGTTGTCGCTTAAATTCGCTCGCAAACGTAACGACAAAGCAAAAAGCCAAGCAAGCAGTCTGCACAAGTACAAAAAAAAACTGTATCTTTTAGATCCGGGCATATCCTTTATCTCGGACACACCAGCAGCGCAGTCGATAGCAACAGCAGCTGCGACGCCAACAGAGCAGCAGCAGCATTAGCAGCTGCGGCCGTGGCACCGTCAGCAGCTGTAGCAGGAAAAAAAAATCCGTCTACACTCCTACGTGAAAATTTAACGCTTTTTTAATAATATATAAATAAATAAAAATTGCAAATGACAGCTGTGCAACAACAAGAACAAGCAACAATTGACGACGTAACAACAACGACAAGGCAACAGTAGTAGCATCAGCAGCATACCATAAATAAAAGTTAAGAACAAACCGCGCAGCATTGCCGCCAAGCAGCCCAATTTCCGTTACCCAGTTACCCAAGAACCAATCGACGCGCACACGCGAGGGTCCTATACACAACTGATTACAGCTAGAATCCTTGCAGCAGCGACGAACGCGACTGTTAGCTGACAGCGACGTCAGCGTCGTTCGTTTCGCTTCGTTTTTGGTTTCGGCTTCGTTTTCAATTTCGGCAAAGCAACGACAACAACAACAACAACAACGATGCCAATGACGGCCGGGTTCCGTTACAAAAATTTGACTAAGCACAGCTTTGGCTTCGCCTGACGCCTGTCAGCTGAGACTGCGACTGAGGCTGAAACGACAGCGGCGACAGCTTCACATTATTATGCTTTCGCCGCAGTGCTGGCGGTGGGGGCATCTTGCGGCGAGAGCGAACGCATGAGAGACTTCACGAAGGGCCGATGAGAGTGTAAAAGGCTGGCAGATGATTGTCAGAGAGAAAAAGAGAGATTGAGAGAGAGAGAGAGAGAGAGAGAGTGGAGCTGGCGGTGATGGTGCGGTGTCGCTTACAGTGGAATTTTCGGAATTTATTGTGCGACTAATTTATTGATGACAGATATGTTTCTTTTAAATTTAATGTCTGGCATGAAAATTATTCTCAAATTTGTATATAAAAACTTAAATAGCACAATAAAATTAATACTTTCCTTAAGCAGTTAAAGACACAACTATATTAATCGACACATTTATTAATCGAATTCGGCACAAATGCTGTTGTAAATTTTTTGAATACGGGCGTAAGTGGTAATGGAAAATATTCATGGTGTCAACCACTGTGCGAACAATATTCACCTCTAGATTCCCACCCATATTGCCGCACGCATCTTACGTTGGGAGTCAAACAGTCTGGCAGCACCAGTTAACAATGTGACTTGGTATTTTGCCCATCCCGTTTCATCTCGTCTCGTTGCGGTTCTGTTTCTGGTGCCGCCTCTGTCTGAGGCATATGTTGGACCAATGTTGTGCTGCATGCGTCGCTGTCGCTGTCGCCGTCGACGTCTCTGTTAACTTGAGCTGTTAGTCGACATTGGCGTCTTTTGTCAGTGACTGAGAAATTATAGCCAAGAGCTTAAGGATGAGCAGCCAGCAGCGTGGTATACACCGCCCCGCGTCATCACATTGTTGAGCATTGGCACACTTTTCACCAACAACGGACGAGGGAAAGACGGATCCACAGTCTGCGGACATTTTACAGCCAAAAATGACAAGTGCTTAGTGTGTATGCCTATATGTATGTATGTGTATGGTATGTGTGTGTAATGCTTGTTGTTGTATTTCACAAGCTCTAAAATGGGCAACTTGTGGGTTGTTGGAAATGAAATTGACAAAAACAACGGGAAACAGTCTGTCCAAGCATTTGGCGCACGCTTGCGCGGCTTTTAAATTTACCGTATTAACTCATTAAATGTTCAAAAGCTCATTGCCTGCGAAATGTGCACACATCTCGTAAGTGTACGTGTACCACACACGTGTAAGAGGGTGTATTGCATTCGATGATATATTTGCATATATATTTTTTTTTTTAAGGTATATTGAAAATAAATGATAATAATTTTTAATCGGAATTTTTCGTGTTCTCCATTTCTTAACTTAGATTTTCATTACAACATCTAAAGACTACATATTCCGTAAAAGCACACACATTATAAACTCAAAGGATCAAAGTATTAAACAAATAGAAAAGATTTCACAATTTTAATTAATCTCAAATTCAAGTTTAAAAGGTAAAGAATTATCCAATGACCCAATTTCTGATACCGCTTTAAATGTTTCCAGACAGCCGGAATAAGAGGTATCTAACAGTCGGTGGATTGACTGAAGGGTTCTAACTTGTTAACACTCAGCCCTTTGGGGACACTAGAGTCATTTCCTTATACCCGGCAACTCGGCCGCTCCATGCAATTTAATTTAATTTGAGTAATTATTTTAGTGGCGCACTTAAAAAGCCTTATTTAAAATGCCAGAAATTACTCTAAGAGTGTGCGTGTGAAAAGTGTGTGTGTGTGTGTGTGTGAGGGTCAACTTAACACTACACACACACACGCTGCATGCGCTTGAATAATTAATATTCATATCAAAATGTGGCCGACTGACTAAAATGACAGCTGCGTGCCGCAAATAATTATAGCGCGATTATAATGACCATGAAGCTCTGCCATAGACCTCGTGGCATTTTCAGCTCGTCCCCCCGTCAACACCTCGTTGCAATGTGTTGCATGCCATGGCAGACACTGTGGCACCAAAAACAGCCATTGTCGTCAACGGCAACGCCAACGCCAACCCCGCCGTCAACGCTAACGTCAGCGTCGACGTTGACGTTAACGTTGCCAATTTGCAGTTCTATTATGCGAGGTGGTCGCTTCGATGAGTTCCAAGAAGGCAACTCTTACAACACAAGAGAACTGAAACAAAGAGTGAGCAACTGTTTCTATGGAGGGACGACGAACTCATATCCCTTAAAACTAAGTACAGTAGAATCCGATTATAACAACTCCGCTTATAACGTTAGTCCGGTTATTGTGACGGAAACTCGATGGCTTGGTTGGTCCCCATACAAAGTTATATGAAAGAACCGCCGGTTAGTACGTCAGTTCGTCTCCGCTTTTAGCGACAAGGCGCTTATACAGACGAGATTTTTAATAATTCAACCGGATATTACGACGTACCAAACAAAAAATGCAGCAAAATAAAGCCAACAAATTTAATCGAAGTCACAAAAATGTTTACAGCGTGTGTATGCAGACCTCATGACTATATTCTATGAGATGTCCCGTTATATTTCTATTTCTTTCTGCATTTTTCCAATAAAACTTAATGCGTAAATTCGCCAAATGTGATTTAATGCACTAAACTAAACTAAACTAAATTAATTTGTTTTATATTAAAACATATTACGAACATGGCAACCATAAAATAAACAAAATAAAATTTGTTTTTTCCACCTTTCTGTTAGTGCGTCTTCCGGGTATAGCGACGTAAATCGTCGGTCCCTTGAAATTCGCTATAACCGGATTCTACTGTTATTTTAATATATACAACTTAATTTTGAAGAATATACAAAGAAATTTCAAAGTGGACTGATTTTTACAAGAGTGTACGACTTGCAGATATCCTGGACTGAGGGCATAAGTACTGTTAAAACTTTCTTTCCTTCTGCCGTCTCAGTAGCTTACATAATGCGAGGGTAAAAGCTTTCTAACACCAATTGTCTGAATACAGGGTATTCGCATTAACAACTTTCTTGCCAAAGTTGTGCAGTCAGCAAAGCAACTGCAAGAACAACAACAGTGATTGAAGCAACTATAATAAAAACAATTTCGTTAAGCAAATTGTAAACTTAATTGCTTGCGGCAATTGCAAAGTTTGTAGTTGCCACTGCATGCGGCATTCCCATAAGCATCTTAATTTTGGATGTCAGTATATACATAGATACCGTACTTACATATCTATTATAATGTAGAGATAAATATTTTCTATATAAAAACATAAATTCAATAATAAAAGTCCATTTTAAAACTTCCAAATATGCAATTGTATTTCTAAAATTAAATTTCAGACAACTATTAATATTATCTGCTACTTCATTATCTGTTTTAAAAATAATTTTTGAAGAATAAAAGTAACATTGATCATTTTAACATTCCGAAGTGAAATCGTTCAAGATTTGACAGCGTTATGACTGTTAGAAGTTTTTTGATAGGCGTCAAGGAAAAAGTAAAGCAAGGACAATGAGAAACATTTTGAATTTTAATATTTTTTGGCGGAGTCAAAATAGAGTTGATTTCTTGATATTTCATGAAACTCAATTAAATCTTATTATCCTTTGGCTATTGGGAAATATTTTTAGTGGACAATTGGATTTAAAAATGTTTTACATAAAATGTAATACATAAATTTGAGCCGAAAATCAAGGGAAAGACACACCCATTAATGTTAGCCAATCCAATTAAGAAAATAATTGGAATAAATTGAAATGATATTTATAGGAAAACTTTTTAATCAATTTTGCTTTGACGTCAGCTTACAATCAGCACATTAATAAATATGATTTATATAAAATACAATAAATAATTATTAAGTAGCAATTATGATTTATGGTGGTTGTTGAATTTTAAATGTTCATTTGATACTTATTTAAAATTACAATGACAAAATGCACAAATGTGTTGAGGGAGGGACATGAATTTCAAATACAAAAAAACAGTCGAAGACGGACGCGATGCTGGCACTGCTGCGTTGTGTTTGAGCTTGTGTGTCATAGACATGCCTCTAATCTGTCTTTGAATCAATTAAATCAGGCACTTTTGTTTCGTTAACAGTCGCAGTAGACGAAGTATCGACAAGAGTCACCGATGACTCTGACACTGCAGGATTTTCCAACTTCTCATTCAAATCTTCCTCCAGTTGTTTCCCATTTTCTGCTTCTGGCTCGACGGCAGCTTCAATTTGGATTTCGGTCTCAGCTGTTAATGCCGCTGCAGCTGCAGCTGCCGCAGCCTTTGCCTTCGATTTGGCTGCCTTCTTTTTGTTGTTCTTCTTGGCATTGTTTGCTCTCTGCTGCTCCTCCGCTTGTTTGCATTTTTCTGCTTCAGCGGCAGCAATTTTTGCATCATTTGTGGTCAGCAGTTTCATTTGATTCTGCAGATTGGCAAGTGTTTGCTTTAATTCCGCACAATTGCGGGTCATCAGTTCCATTTTAGCATTGTCCGAATTAACGGCCGCAATCTTGATTGGCGTCGGTTCTGGTGGCAGTTGCGGCATTGGGGGAATCTCAATGTTTTGCTTTCGCAGTGTCTGATGCAATGTAGTGCGCTCCACCTGCAAAGCACGCAGCAGCTTTTGCAGTTGTTCCACCTGCTTTTGTAGACGTTCCGAGAGCTGATCACGCTGCTGTTTCTCTGTTGCAAGTTCAATGACCATTGCATTGGCCTTTTCGTATTTCTGACGCCAGCCTAGCGCTTCCTTTTCAATCTTCTTCGTGTGTTTGGACATTTTCTCCAGTTCGACCTTGTAACTGCCAAAGACTTCGTTTGATTTCTGCAGCGACTGCTGAAAATCATCGTATTTAGCCGTATAAATGTTCAATTGCTCCTTCAGTTGTTGCTCCCGTTCCGTAAGATCCTTGATAGCACGTTGCGCCTGCAGCAATTTCTCTAGGCCAATTTGGTTTTCTCTTTAAAATATAAAAAATGATTACTACGTATTTAGTAGGGACACAAAACGTCACTCACTTGGTAAGTATCTCTTTTTCCATGGTCGCCTCCACCTGGGCCTTGTTAAGCTTCGCTTGATGAAGCTGCGACTCGAGCTGGACCTGCTCATTGAGCTTCTCCAGGTGCTTTTCGCGCGCCTGATATTGTTCAGCCAGCAATTTTAACCTAAAAAAGAGAAACATATGAACATATGGTGCTTTGATATAGACGTCTTTGCACAGCATGCAGTGTAGGGTCTATAAATAGACTAGACACGCCGGTATTATTGTCTGTTAATGGCAGCGCCCCTTACTTTTTGGTCATTTCGATGTTGTAATCACGCAATTTGATGTTCTCCTCGTTGTTCTTCGTCAGCGACTTTTGCACCTCAGTCAATGAACTCTGGAACTTGATTTGGCTCTCCTTGCGGCGTTCCTCTTCGACCTTTATTTGCAGCATGCTCTCGTTTTTCACTGACTTAAGTATGCGCTGCTGTTCACGGCATACCTCCTGCAGCTTATCCCTCATCAGCACACTTTTGTTCAGCTCCCGCTGCACCTGCTCCTTTTCCCGCTGCTGACTTTCCATGTGCCGCTGCAGAGCTCGCATCTCGGTTGTCAGCCGGCTCACGTTCTTCTCGCTCTCCACATGCCGTTGCAGCAGCGCCTTCAATTTGTCCTCATTTGTGCCGAAATCGTCCAATGATTTGAGCACCTGGTAACGGGCATATTATCATATTTATTATTATTAATTCGATAGCTATCGAAATAGATATGGGGAGCAACTTACCACATCCTCCACTTTTTGATCTCGCTGCTTCTCTTCGCGGGCTACACGTTTGCCTTTGCTCAACTTTTCCATATTTGATCGTCTCTATATTTATGAATATACTGTTCGTTCAATTTTTTACTATATATGTTTTTGGCATCCAAATAACACCAGTGTTGCCAAGCAGATTTGGAAAGATGTTGCTACCTGGCAGACAAAAGTTACCATTTATTATAGCGTTGCCGGACATCGAAATCTAGATAATTTTAATTAATTTTTTTTTTTCCAATTATTTAGTCTTGAAGATAGAATTTCTAAAATTGTTGTAAAATTTTTTGTTGTCACCCTCAAAGAAGTGACGAACAAATACCCTTCATAAATATGATCCCCATCATTTTATTAATTTTATTAATTTCTCTGTTCCAATTATTTAATCTTGAAGATATAACTTTTAAAACTGTTGTAGAATTTTTAGTTGTCACCCTCAAAGAAGTGACGAACAAATACCCTTCATAAATATGATCCCCATCATTTTATCTAATCTCGAATATTTCTTAAAATCTTAATTTATTTCAAAATTATTGTTAAATTAACCAAAAATAAGTTCACATTTGAATTGTGCGCTTAACTCACCGGAACCAATGTACCGAAGATACTCCACATTTAACGCTACTCCTCACATAACAGAAACGACAACCAGAAAGTTTATGATAGTTGAAGAATAACCTATCGATAGATATTTTGATGTTGCAATGGAATAGGGAATGGTGTGTCAACTCTGATATTCATTCGATATAATCGATTGTCAGGCTAATTGTGTATGTATGCGTGTGTGTGACTTCGTCATATGACATTTTTCACGTCGTTTGTGTGAGGTCCGTCGTCGTCGTAGTCGTCACTTGCTTTTTTCAACTTGCATTGATACCACGGCCGAAGCGAGCAAAAAACATATAAATTAAATACACTTAAAAATGGCCAGCCAAACGCAGGGAATCCAGCAATTGCTTGCTGCTGAAAAGAAAGCAGCTGAGAAGGTTGCCGAGGCCAGAAAACGTAAGCAAAACAACAAATTGCCCATCCAATTGGAATAACAGATACAGAAACTTACGTTTTTTCACTATCGACGTTACGCGCGTAGCGTCGAGCAGTCACATGATTCGTGTGGGCTCAAGTCAAAATTGATATAATGGAAAATCTTTGTTTCAATTTGCAGGCAAGGCAAGGAGATTGAAGCAAGCCAAGGATGAGGCCACCGAGGAGATTGAGAAATTCCGTCAGGAGCGTGAACGTGCCTTCAAAGAATTCGAGGCCAAGGTTAGTTGCCCTTAACTAAAGCTTCTATCCCACAAGATTAACCCTCTTCCCTCCCTCACTGGTAACAGCATATGGGCAGTCGCGAAGGTGTTGCAGCCAAAATTGATGCTGATACTCGCGTGAAGCTATCCGACATGGAGGGTGCAATCCGGACACGCAAAGAACCCGTCATTCAGGAGATCTTGCAATTCGTGTACAATATCTCACCCGAGGTCCATAAGAACTACAACAGGAAGTAAAGTGTTGTCGGTTGCGTTGGCCACATCCAAAAATATATGCTCGTTTCTATTGTAAATTCGATGTCCAAGTTCAACTCTTGAATGCATAATTTAGCCCATTAATAATAGTGCATACTATATTAAACACAGCTGTATTATTATTCCATATATTAAAAATTTGTTGTTTCACCAAGAGAATACAATCTCGGTGCACTTAAAAATTAAATTTTGTGTTATAAAACAAATTGTTTTTGCCTTTGCACTTTGTAAACTTATGTTTATTATTTTGTTTGTGTGTTATTCCATATAAATACAAGTTGTTATTATTCTTACAAATTTATTTTAATATTTTCAATTACTGGGTTTGAGTTAATTTTTGTTTTCATTTATTTTTGTTTTGTCAGACCTCGAGTTTTGATTCGACCATATGTCTTATTGTATCTTATTTTCATAATTATTTAAATAATTTTCAACTACAATTTTGAAAATTTTTGTGAAAATGTAGAATTATTGATGATTTTTTAAATTAAATTTGTAGCATCTTCCACGAAGGGAATTTTGAATGTTATTTAAATTTTCATATTTGATTTTTTAAACAATTCATTGCTGCTTAAATTTCTTAATTTGACTCGCGCGCTGATTGCGAATTCTTTTTGCGTTACGTTACTCAATTTGCGCTACGTAAGCGCCTATTATCGAAACGATAAATGTTGCCAACTGAGTCGTTTTAAATCAGTTGTGGCTATTTGAAAAGTTCGTTTGTTAGTGTAATTTAATAATTGCTATTAGGCGGAAAGCTATTTCAAATATATTTCAGCTCTTATTTAATAATAATATTTTACATAAAACTGTGCAAAAGAGTCCAGTAAAACTAATTCAGATGCTCTCTAAAAGGTTGGCAACAGTGGAGAAGATTTTCCCGATTTTGTGTGTTTGGTCTCACTGAACTGTTAGTGTTTATTTTCGTTTCGCTCAAAGTGGTTTTGTCGGATTTCCGCGGACTCTGGTGCCGTTATTTTGAGCGCGTAGCAATCAGTGCAATGTAATCAATTGTGTATTATATAAAATAGGAAGAGCAAAGTTTATTAACCAGTGATTACATGCAGCTTTATGTTATCCGCTTCAAATTCCAGCTGACCTCGCGCAGAATTATTTGGCCAACGCGACTCCAATATTCTACCAAGCACACGCACACACATGCTCTCGCGAGAAATTAGCACAAGTATAAAGCAATATGCTAAATTTAGATAATGCTGATGCCGATGCCGAAACCGATGGCAATACCAATGAGCTGGAAACGAATCAGCCTCCCGCGCAGCCGGTAAACGAATCCTCTCAACTGCTGCTGGCAGCTGGTAAAGTAGAACCTCCCTACACGGCTCCATTGGCTCCTTTTGATATGGAGCTGGTAAAACAAGTTAGCATAAAAGGCAAACTCGTGGCAAGCGACAGCATATGGGGTGACGGGTCAAACCGGAACAATCCGGACGTGGATGCGACAACTGTTTTCATGAATTCCGAGCGAGGCAATGATGCCGCAAAAACCACCAGAATGTCATCAAGTGAATCACTAAATTTGAACGAGAAACGCGCACGATTTGCGGAGAGGTAAGTGACGGGATAGACTATAAAACCTCCATCGAGAGGAAATGAACATTAGCTCAATTATTTTCTGTTTCTCTTTTGTTGTGCTGGCATTGCTAAGTTACAGGGTGATTTTTAAGAAGTTTACATAAATTTATTTCTATAATTTGTTCTTAATTTTCCAGTCAATTCTCTTTCTCCATTACGGCGGTATTTTTGTAAGAGATAAATAAATTGCTCCTATCAAAAATTTGTTTGGCTTTTAAAGTGCTAAATTAATAAAAGTTTGATCAAAATAAAAATCATTCAGATGTTCACATGGTAAGAATTGCGTGTAACTAACACATATACATACCTGTTAAGTACACAAGTTTCCCCATCACCATTTTAAAAAATATACACTCCATATAGTCATTTATATTGCTTTGTCTGTGACAAAAGTCAATGCGCACTGCCCTTGTTAGCTTCATAATAATGATACATAATTAATTTGCTTGTAAACAAAGCCACTACTGTAATAATCATACAAGACATTTTTCCAATAATCGTAATTACTTATTGGAAATTTGAAACGTCAGTCAATTTACTCAATTGAACACCTTGTACACAAACACAAACGCATTCAGTCACACAGACAGTAAGATTCCCTAGCACTTGCACAGTGATCTGCTAAGCTCAACAAGTGTGCTCTCGCTCTCGCTCTCCTATTCTCTCTTCTATAATCACTCACATCGCTGCTCACGTTTTGCCATGTAACACAGACGCCAGAAACAGCTGATTTTCCTCCGTGAGCTGCTGTTGAATGGTTGCTAGTTAGCATGTGTACGAGTTGGTTGCTGTGAGGTAGGGGGAATTTTGACAAGACAACCCGGTAAATGCTCTCTCGCTCAGCTGTTTGTCTCTTGCTTCATTGTTTTTCTCATTCAGTTTCTTGTCGTTGCTGTTGCGCGTTGGACGTAGTCATCGCTTTGGGCTTTCACTTAATTCGCTTTGCACCTCTCGGAAGTGTTTAATTTATTAATAATTCGCGTGGACAACAAAAGAGAGTCAGTGCAGTTTTTTGTAATCTACAAGTTTTTTAGGTAAATGTCAACTTTTACTGGAAAGGTAAACAGAATTATTAAAGAAACGAATATGTCCTTTGACATTTGATAACCAGTTTATTTTAATTTTAATCTTATTTTGGTTATCAGATTGTGTTGTTTTCGTGTATTAATCATCGTTTCGGGCAGAAAAGACAAGGCAATTTGTTTGTCTCGTTCGCATCTTTCTTTTTTTTGTTGAATTTCGGAGTATTGCGTGGGATTTGTTTAAGTTGTGTGTCACCGATCCTCAAATGCAAGAGACTAATATTAAGAATATCATAAAACAATAAACAACTAATTATATAAGCAGAACTGAAAATGCTCTCCTGTCTCACCGCTTTCACCTCTTTCTCGAATTTGTGCGCGAAATCTTTAATAAATTCATTTGCTTTTGGCCTTGATTAAATCAAAAGCTGCCAAAAATGAAACTGTGGGCTTTTTATAGTCATACAAAACAAATAACCCTCATACATATCTGAAAACATTGTGTGTAAATGTGAATAACTTTTAAAAAGCTCCAAGATAATTACTTTGTAGCAGAAGGTCGTTGGTTTGTGAGTCTAAGAAGCCTATAAATTAAAATTCATTTATGTGGTTACCTAAAAAATTCTGTAACGAATAATTTGTTAAATGAGAACAATAATTAATGGGCTGACCATCAAAATCATTAATAAAATGCATATTTAAGTCGCAATCCGTAGTTGCGGATCACTTCCCGGACTTACCTGTATATTTATTTAGTTACACACATATCTACAAAAAGTTTGTCATAAGATGTGGATGATTATTTAATACATATAATTACTAAAACCAATTCCAAGTCGAATTATTGGATCAGCTTGATCACAGAAGTGCTGATAACATTGAACTATGGGATAATTGAAGTCATGTTTGTTAGTGCATAAATAAGTGATTGTGGTTTTTATTTAAATTTTAAAACAATGCTGATTACAATGCTACAAAAGTATACAATTTTGTATTACTGCCATCTCAAATTTAAATTTTCTTTAACATCATTAAGTAAGAATTATTTCAAGGCACGTTCCGTCATAGTTCCGTTAAATATAAACTGAAGGGTCTTAATCTTAAAATTCTTTAAAATAAATCATGATAAGAAGACACATATAATTTTCCGTATATTTTTAACTATTAAACTTACTCATTGAATTGTCCAGAGAACTAAGTAATGCATAATTTGATGCTTGAATGATTCATCGAATAAATGTATAAACTACTGAAACTGAATCATGTGTGTGTTTTTCTAAAGAAACGTGGTTCACAGGCAAATAATAAGTACATAATATAGATTTCGTATATGTATATTAATATATAAAATGTGCAAACATTTATCCCATTAGCAAGTGGATTACGGTTAGTTGTAAGCTCCCGACTTAAGTCCACATCGTGAGAACTCGAGTCTCATTTTATCTGTTTTATTTCCAGATATTTGCATATTCACATCTAATATTATGTGGTTCACCTGTTTTTAATTAACTATTTTGTATTATCAAAAAAAGGGCGCGACAAATCCATTTAATTTAATATTAAAAAAGTAAGACTAAGTTTTGGGCTATAAACTTAAATTTTTTAAAATTGAATTTGTTTTGAATTGGTTCTGTATTTGATGCAGAAAAGACGCAACCCTTATAAAAAAAAAATAAAAGTTATTTTAAGTTATATACTGTATATACACTGTATATATACGTCATATGCTTGATAAAATGTTTCTGTATATTAACATATAATGCGATGCCATTAAATGTTACGAGCTCTCATTCGTCCTGACCTAAATAGTTGTGGTTGTGGAAGGTCATTATTAAGAGCTTTGGGCACGCCAGGCCATTGGCCACAGGATGTCCCTGTGGTGTTGAAAGCTTATGTCGGAACCATAGGGAGCCATTACTTGGGTACGGTATCTTCTGCTTAATGAATTCAGACATGAGCTCGTGTCCGAATAGTACGCTTGAGAAACCTGTTGATTAATCTATATATAATATTTGTAAGTGTTGTTTTTTATTATTATTATATTATTATTTTTTTTTATTTTCAGTAGCTCCAGCACCTTACCACTGCCAGGGAATAGCGGTCAGTTGGCCAACAGCAAGTCCAATCATTCAACTCCATTACTGCCAATGACTGAACCCGGATACGATGAGCGCGACTGCAGCTGTCCACGTGAATTCTATCAAAGAGCTGAGCTCAACACCTCCCTCTTTTTTGAGGATTGCACACGGTCTATTGACTTTGTGTTGGCCTACAAGATCAATGCACATGAACCCACGGAGACGGAAAATACGGAGAAGCGTCGTGTTTTTCAGGAGAATCTAATACATCAAGGACTCGAAGTAGAGCTCAGTGAAAAGGAGAAAATCTACTTTGTTAAAGTGAGTCGTAACAATTAACTATTTATAAATGATATAATAATATATTTTTATTTTTTAGATACACGCTCCTCTGGAGGTGCTGCGTCGCTATGCTGAGATACTTAAGTTGCGCATGCCAATGAAAGAAGTGAGTTTCGATACGTTTCTAGAGTATTTTAATTGGAATGAACTTGGCAACAAGTTGTTTGATCAATTATTTATAATATTTCTGTATTTATGCCCATGTTTCATGTTATTTTTAGTCCTTTTGTAATTTGCGCGTTTATGAAAGATCAAATCGTCTACACAATGCGGCGCATTATTTATCCAAGAAGGTCTGCCAAAGTGTCCAGGTCTTAAATATATATCCCATTAACAATTGTTGCAGATACGCTACGATCTATGAGTACTCGTATTTGTTATGTCTATCTATTGCCTAACCTCAATTCAGCTTCAGATATAAGCCTTTATTGTTATTGTATTCTATCGGTAGAATCCTCTGTCTCCTAATTAAATATATATATTTTTGTAAATATCTCGCTATAAAAATGTTGTGCTATTATTTAGTTCGCATTGTTGTAGTTTATTTTCCAGTTTTTAAACCAAAATTTTGGTTCTGTTTCAAGTAGCGTTTCCGCAGAAAATTTATATCCGAAGCGGAAAGGCAGCTTGAATCGTACTTTTGTTTATGTTTTGTTCGCAAATACTTAATCAACTAATCCATAACTCTTTTTAGGTCTCATCATAATCACTTGCTAATCATTTCAATTATCATTTTAGATACCTGGTCTCTCTGCGGTAAATAGGTCTACAAGAAGTGTTTATTCTAGTCTCAAAAATGTCGGTCAATTTTTTCTGCGTAATATCTATGTAGACGAGGGGATTTTTTCCGAAGCGCGCGCATCGCTTTACGGCTATCTACAGTCGCGATAAAGAATATCTGTAAGTGTGTTGAATATATGAATTTAAATAAACATACTAACATACATTTAAACTTTACCTTTAGTTTTGATATACGCCAGGATTGCTTCTTTACAACAGCCGTGAGATCGCGAATTGTGGAATTCATTTTGGATCGGCAACGTTTTCCTGCCAAGCATCACAATGACATGGCTTTTGGTATTGAGCGTCTGGTGGCCGAAGGTGTTTACTGTGCCGCATATCCCTTACATGATGTATGTACCCTTTTATCAGTATGCGAATTGCAAGTATAGATTAATACTATAGTTGTATAATCTTTCAGGGAGAGATTACAGAGGTGGGCACCATGCGTGAACTGCTCTACACAAACTGGGCATCAGTAAGAAAATGGTATCGCTATCAGCCATTGGACGATATCAAAGAGTATTTTGGTGTCAAGATTGGTAAGAAGTCATTGTAGCAATTAGTTGAGCGATTAATTAGTTTTAAATTCCCTTTTAATTAGGTCTGTACTTTGCCTGGTTGGGTTTCTATACGTACATGCTGCTCCTGGCCTCTATTGTGGGAGTCATTTGCTTCCTTTACTCCTGGATCTCACTCAAGAACTATGTGCCTGTGTAATTATCAATAATTCCTCTCAATATAAACCACAATTAATTCGTATTTCTCTTCGATTTAGTCAAGATATCTGCCTGCGCTCAAATGAAAACTTTACAATGTGTCCACTATGCGAATGGTGTGATTATTGGAATTTGAAGGAAACCTGCAACTATGCCAAGATTACGTATCTTATAGACAATCCCAGTACAATATTCTTTGCCGTCTTTATGTCTTTTTGGGCTACGCTCTTTTTGGAGCTTTGGAAACGCTATTCGGCAGAGATAACGCATCGTTGGGATTTGACAGGATTCGATGTACACGAGGAGCATCCAAGACCACAATATTTGGCCCGTCTGGAACACATTGAACCCACGCGAACCGACTATGTTACCAATATGAAGGAGCCAACGGTGCCATTTTGGCGCATGAAATTGCCAGCGACAGTTTTGAGCTTCTCTGTGGTGATACTGTTAATTGCCTTGGCTTTCGTGGCTGTGGTTGCTGTGGTTGTCTACCGCATGTCCATGCTCGCGGCTTTTAATGATGGCAGAGCGATGACGACGTCGAAAGCTATTGTTTTAGCTGCTGCTTCTGCTGCACTTGTCAATCTCTGTCTGCTTTATGCATTGAACTATGTAAGTGACAAGATATTGCTATAATCGTATATTTGTATCATATAATTCTTATCATGAATTTCAGCTATATAATCATTTGGCTGAGTATCTTACGGAGCTCGAAATGTGGCGGACTCAAACTCAATTCGACGATTCGCTGACTCTTAAAATTTATCTCTTGCAATTTGTAAATTATTATGCTTCCATATTTTATATTGCCTTCTTTAAAGGCAAATTTGTTGGGCACCCGGGAGAATATATTACAATATTTAATCGTCGTCAAGAGGAGGTCAGTATGCAAGTGATATAACAATAGAAATTTAATCTTATTTAATTAAATTGTTTTAAATAATTTTAGTGCTCATCTGGCGGTTGTTTGACGGAACTTTGTATACAGCTGGCGATTATAATGATTGGCAAGCAGGCTTTTAATACCATTTTGGAGGTTTACCTGCCCATGTTTTGGCGCAGAGTGTTGGCCATACAGGTGGGCCTTTCGCGGCTCTTCAGCAATGAGGTTAAGCCGGATAAGACGAAAGACGAACGCTGGATGCGTGATTTGAAGCTACTTGATTGGGGTCCACGTAGCTTGTTCCCAGAGTATCTTGAAATGGTTCTACAATATGGTTTTGCCACCATATTTGTAGCTGCCTTTCCGCTTGCTCCTTTCTTTGCATTATTGAATAATATACTCGAAATGCGGCTGGATGCTAAGAAACTGTTGACACATCACAAGAGACCTGTCTCGCAGCGTGTCAGAGACATTGGGGTCTGGTATCGAATACTCGATTGCATTGGCAAGCTGAGTGTTATAACGAATGTTAGTTGCAAGTTATATTGATTGAGGTAAAGTAATTAAATAATAATAGTATATTCCCTTTTATTATTAGGGCTTTATCATTGCTTTCACCTCGGACATGATACCACGTTTGGTATATCGCTCCTTAAAGTCTAAGGATGGTACTCTGAATGGCTATTTGGACTTTACATTGTCCGAGTTTAAAATATCGGATTCGGAGAGGCTAAGAAGCCTCGCTGGTGATCATTCAAACATTACTACGTGCAAGTAAATAACATGATAAATATTAAATTTAATGTTTTTATGTTCTAATTACATATCCGTTTCTTTTTTCATTTTTAAAGGTATACGGACTTTCGCGAGCCACCAAGCTCGGCAAATGAATATAAATTGTCGAGCGATTATTACATAATTCTAGCTTGTCGATTGGGCTTTGTTGTACTTTTTGAAGTAAGTTCTAAGAGTGGATTCATTTTATTGATTTCATTACATAAATGCTTGTACATTGATTAAGAAAATGCCTTCATCAAGTCCAACTAAATAAGTTTGCTTTCTGTAGAATTCCAATTAATTGCTAGACAAGTTGAACACTTTAAACCTTGATATGCTGAAACATACCCGAGGTTTCCACAATGCTTTCCTGCAGCACATTCTCATTCTCATTTGATGAGGTCTTCAGCATGCGGTAAAGCGCATAAATTCCATATGCAAATAACGCATTTAGTACTAAAAAAATAGAATAGTTTTAAATGTTAATGCCATTTGTTTATCGGTGCAGAATATTAATAAATGTAAGGAAAAATTTAATAATGAAATTCAAAGATAGAAAGATAAGTCAAAAATTAGGTAAAGTCGAAGTTAAGAATATTTTATAAAATATTTCTCGATTAAAAGTAATATTCCTTTTTAAAAGATTGTTAAAAACGGAGGAAAAAAACTTAAGCCAATTTTTCCTACTGCTATTGTACTCTTAATCGTTATTTTAATTTCTTCAAATTTTATTTCTATCTTCGTTGTCCGTCATTTTTATACAAAATATTTGTAATTTGACGCTGGTTTTGTGATTACTTACCAATAAATACACCAAAGAGCACGCTTCGTGCTATGCGTCGATCTATTGAGGCATCCACTTCATCAATCTTTAGCTCCAGGCAAACAAATATTGCTATCTCAATGACCATCGATGCACATGCATTGATCAACCACGGGGCAATGCAAATCAGTCGTCGCTTAATTTGTATTATAAATAGATTAATTCAATCTTATTAAATTAATATATTCTTTATAGACTTACCTGTTTGATGCCATCAACTAAAATGCATGCCACAATCAGATTTATCAATGCTTTGACCCAAACAGTAACAGTTAGTATCATATAGAAAGCCTGGGAGAATTCATGCACCAGCACATAGTCCACTTAAAAATTAGAAAAGTTAGACGAATCGATGTGAATTTGTAAATTTTATTACCCAGTGTAGCGACAAATGTGCCGAAAGGACTCATAATTTGTACATCAGCCTGCTGCCATTGCGTCAAGTCCATGAAATCATAAAACAAATGGTAGCTGGAGAGGCTCAGAATGCAGACTGCAATTAAAGCATCCAGACAGGCTATACTAAGGCCAACTGAGCACAGATTCAAACAAGCAAATCGTTTCATGTTTAGTTTATGTAAAAATTAATTTATTTTATGTTAATTATCCCTTTATTTAATGGTTATTTATTTTGAACGCTTGCGTTCGTCTCGAAGTATTGACTGATACTGAATCAAATTCGTTTCACTGCTGACAAAACTAGGTCCAATTTTCACTTCGTTGACATTTTCCTCCATTTAAACAGTTCTTAGCTTAGAAAGAAAAGCCCACAATGTGTCGCACATGAACTAGATCCATGGGCTTCTTCAGGTTAATTGTCAGCTTGACTAGTGCTTTGGGGATGTTTACTCTCTATTCGCAGATAGCCAAGCTATGTTTTAATGTTTGGTCATTTATCTTGGCTAAGCACTTCATGTGGTTGATTTACTAATGACCAATTGATTTAACACTTTCATTTTGCTGGCAGAGAACTCACTTTTAAGGTTTTACTCTGAACTAATAACCCCAATTGAAGCAATAAGTATGGTCTAAAGTCTGAAAAAATGAGAACTAGCAATTAGTTGGTTGTTAGCTCTGTGAAGGTTGTTTTTAACACAGAGAGAGAGAGAGGGTAGTATTAATTTACCGTCCACTTTTCAGAACTTTGTGGCGCTAGTGATGATACTGGTCCGTTGGTGCATTCCTGACATGAGTGTGGAGCTGCGAGATCAAATCAGACGAGAGGCCTACATAACCAATGAGATTATCATTGATCAAGAGGCGCAACGAGCGCGATTTGGTATGTAATTGATTTACTTATTTATATCGATAATATTTATGTTTCGTAATTGTTAATTTCAGAGCGTGCTAAACGTAGTCATTTAGTAATGCGCGATCCCAGTGAACAAGAGGTGGATGCTGCTTCCGTGGATGAACCCAATGCAAAGTTCATAAAGATTGAAAAGCTACTTAATCCACATCTGTCCGAAATTGAAATGGACTCAATAATTCATGCCGAAAACCCGATCACAGGCATTTCCGGTGCAGACTGTTAAATCTTCTCTCAAATTCAACTTCACTTAACAAATAATTATTTAGTTGAATTTTTAGCTTAAGTTGATTGTGTTACGTCAGTTCCTTACACTCACTCAATTATAGTAGTTTGTATCTCAATAATATGTGCAATTGTTTGCCATATGGTTTTTAAGCTTTACTCATTAAACCAACACCTCTATTTACTATAAACAAATATTAATGTGATATCAATTCACTACGAAAAATTAAATATTTGAGTAAATATAAATAGATCACAATTATTAGTGCCAAAAAAATGAAACATGCACAAATATTAACAATACTTGTTATTTAATAAGCGAAAGTGCAATCGAGCATAACTTCAATTGAATGGAATTGATATTGTGTTGCTGATATTATTTATTGCTTTTATTTCAATTTAATTAATTATGTGTTATAATCACATCTACTGTTTGTGATGAAACTCAGGCTCTCTCGAAACACCTATTCAACCAACAACAAATAAATGTGAATCTATTTTAGATAAATTAGAAAATGTAAATTAAATATATATTCATACATACATACTTATATTTATGTAGTATAAGTAAATAATCTGGACATTGAATGTATTTATTGAATTAACTAAATTGTTTATTAAAAAATATTATTGTATACAGAAATGAATATTCTATTTAATGTTTATAAAAAATAAAACTGTTTTATGTATTGATTTTAAATTGTTATGGAAATAGTTCAAATATTGAAATCGGTTTTTGTTTGTATTTGACTGAAGATCTTCTTCCTATTAATGTAAAAGAGAACGTTTTGGATGAAACAATTAAAGACTAAACTTATATATTTTAAATTTATAATGTGTCACTTTCAACTGAGGCAATTGGATATTTCGACTTCTTTAATGTCTTTATGTTTATCCTTCAGCAATTAATTTTTTATTAACCCTGCTACCCCAAAAAGTTACCCGTGGCGCAACAAGCGTGCAGTTGTTGGCCCACTTGAGAAATGGCCAAGTTCCCACACTCACACATACACACACACACTGATAAAAACTGATGAGAGCTTGTTGCTATACGCTGTGGAAGCGTTAAGTGTATATTTGGCAAAGTGTGGGAATGGGATGGCCTGTAGATAAATCGAGCATGGTATTTTATAGTATTGTATAGTATACTATAGAGTATAGGGTATAGAGTATATGCATGTGCTGCTCTCATTTGTTGCGCATGTGCCAAAAACAATGACGTCGCTTGTGAAAAGCGTGCGCGTTGGAAACATTGGGAAAGCAGCTGATTTTTTGCCGCCTGCACATATACTAGCGTTGGCAGTGTTTCGCAAAAATAATCATTTTCATTCGCCTATTTTGTATTCCACTGTGCGGTGCGCTTTTTGTTATTCGTCGCACTCACTGTCTCTCTCTTACTCTTACTCTCTCTTTCTTGGCGGCAGTTCGTGGTGCGTTTTTTTGTATATATCTTGATGCTTTGGTTGGGGTCGTTTTGTTGTCATTGTGGCCGTTGACGCTTTAGTTTGTCTTTCGGATTTCTGGTGTAAACAACAATTTCAACCGTCGAACGCAGCGTGGACAATGCCGGGTTCGCTGGTGGCAAGTTGCTGCTTTAATCCCAATTTGCTGTTGTGGTCAACGTTTGTGCTGCTGTTGCAGCGTGCATTGCCCTAAGGAAATTCGAGTTGTTGTCCTGGCAACCAAGAAACAGGGGGAACAATCGACTACAGAGCTACTTTGCCGGAAATCACAAGTATGTCTTAATTAATATTTATACACGATTTAGGTATTATTCAATAATAATTGTAATTAACAAACCAAGCGAATGCCTTTTGCTTCTACTCGCTCATTATCATTATTAAAATGACCTTTTTATGAATCTACAGACTATCGATTTTAGTTGCCGGCGCCGGCTAACAAATAAGTAAGTACCCTCGGTCTTAGTGTCCCCATCTCGTGTGTTTCCCTTTATTCAGACATCCTACTTTGAGTTTGGCGTCTTTGCAATTGCATTGCGACGTGATGGCGTCTCTTTGTTTGACAAGTTTTTCGGAAAATTTCTTTGTGATCCATTTCTGTTTTTTTTTTTTTTATCTGTTTGTGTGTGGAGTTCTGTATGTATTTATATATACTTGTAAATATATTTTTGCATACTTATATAAATCAAGTTGTCTTTAACGATGATTTGCTTCGCATTTACTTGTTGCGTATGCTTAATATTTCTTTGACTTACGTATATATTAAGTATACGTATTCGGAAAAAAATGAGCTGACCTTGAGCTCAAAGAAATATTTTTAAGAGTCACCAATACATATGTATTTATTAGCAAGCTTATAAAATTAATTTCGTAAACTTTCGCAGGAATTGTTGATAATTTTATTGATTTAATAAGCGGCATTAACTGGGTAACTGAACTTATGCATTAGTCATTAGGTCCTCAGGGCCGTTATGATATCTGATATTAGCATGAGAGTAATTAACAGCGTTTACTTGATAACATTTCAAATAATTTCCTACAATCGCTTGTCCTGGATGTGCTTCACTTGGCTTAGATTGCACTTAGCTGTCTGTAAGGTCCGTTCCAGAAGCTCCTCCTATTCCCTCGACATTCCACTCAAATTACAATGCAAGCAAAGGCGATTTACTGTTTGACCTCCTAACTTCCCACCTCACACACAGTGTTTATTGTTTGTTTTCTGTCAACATATTTGCATATTAACATAAATAAGTTGTATGTTGCTTACAGCGATGAGCTGTCATTTGACATTTAATTCGTTATGTTGTTGGAAGCATTCATGGAACAGCATGTTTTTATATAAAAAATGGGGGCCTAGTTATTATTAATAGTTTTGAAACCTCAAAAGCTCAATATCACTAAGTAGATTATCAGGTTTTTATAAAGCTGCAATGTAAGGCAATTAATCTTTCTTATATTTTAAGCATAAACATTAGCTAAATAATAAAATTTTCAAATCAAACGCCATGTTAACCATTCTTTTTACCTATCTACTTTCTGAACTATTCGAGGCCTTAACTCGATTATGTATGATGGCAGTACCTTATTCACATAAGCTAATTTATCCGTGATTAAATATATTATAAGCACACATTAAATACCTAATTTATTTTGCGTTCACTTAAATGAAATATCAATATAATGTATAAACATAAACAACAATAATAACAAGAAGCCAAGCAACATCTACAACAAAGGCGAACAAAGCATAAATAAATGTATGTAGCTTTTGGAGAAAGGAAGAACTTCAAATGTGCTGATTCACTAGCGGTTATTTTCGTACAGTATATATTTTCTTCATATGCAATCCTCTCCCCAAAAATATTATGTATAAACAAATAAGTGTATGGCAAAAAGATCTATTTGGGAGTGCGATTTCAATATAATGAAAAGAAGACAAAACACACGCGATTTGCGTTGTTTATTCTCGTAATTTAACGCAATCTCTACGCTCTTGCAACGCTCTTAATAATGTATATATAGAGCAAATATGTGTATAAGTACACATGTAGGTGTCCTTGGTAGCTATATATAACCAAAGCCCAACCGTCACAAGCAATGCCAATTTCATTTACATGACAGGAATGACTTTTGCCCCCCTGGGAGAGCAGTGCGTTTGTTAGCTTGTCGGAAAATGATTAGTTTGAAAATGTGAACTTCTTCCAGAGCTGACTGGATAACTTATAGCTCCCCGACTCTTTAAGTCCTTGATAAATCTGATTTTATTACCCATCTGTGGTTAGTCTCAATAAGTTGGTTTATTTCGGTTTAAAATTTGCATGGGCAAATCAAGTCCGATTCTGAAAACAAAATAAACCAATATACGTACATATCTTGCTTGGAAATTTACTTGAAAAATATGTGGATAAATCCCCCGACTTGTTTATTTATTGGGTGCAAATTAAATATGATTAATTTATATCTCTCAAATGTGTCATCCTGTTCAGTCTCAAAATATTACAATTTTTCGAATTGTATTAATAATTTAAAAATACTTGCTTGAAATGATCCGACCTATACTTCTAAGAGTGTAATCTGATTGTAAATATTAAATATGTAATGCAAACAACTTAGTTGTCAATTGTCGGGTCTTATCGACTTATACAATTGTAACAGTTCCTATCAGCCAGAACTAATTGCGCATTAGTCGACTTCTTCAGAGACATACAGGCGCCATAATAAAGAGCGGAACTGTTTGATTTAGAACTTATAAATAGATTAAAAAATTTACTAGCCGATAGTGTTCGACTATTCGATGCCCTTTTGTTTTTTTTGTTTCTTATGCGCACATTTTTAAATTTTCTGCATAAATAAAATTAACACAGATGTTAGATACATTAACAATTTTAATTACACTGCTTCTTAAAATGTTTTTAATGTGATCAGAATATTCGCATAGGTATAAATAAACGTAATAATTATGACATGTTATTAAATAAAATTAATATGGACATTCGACACATTGCTTTAATGTCCACATACATATATAAATACCTAAATATAATTGATGAAGGCGACCTTAAAATAAGAAGCAATCTTAGATCAAAATAGATTAAGGACTTGACAACACAAATTAATTTTGATATTATAGACAAAATGTTCAGTTAATATTTGGTTAATTATTGTGCTATTAATATTGTAAAGTGTAACTTTTAACTAATATTTGAGTACAGGTCGATAAACACTTTTCGGTAAAGTAGTGCAATTAAGAAAAAGAGAAAGGATGCAAAAATAAATAAATTTGGACGACAATAGAAAGAATGAAAAAGATCAAGGAATGAGTAAGCAAAAATTCTTGATGTGGTTAGGATAGTAAATCTTACGAAAACAAGAAATTCGAACGTTTCCGTCTCGCGAAAATCATAATGCGAAGGTCATCGGCATTTTAATTATCATCGATAGAGAGGGAAAAGAGTGAAAGAGAGAGAGATAGAGAGAGAAACGTGTGTGATTATTTTCAGAATGCAATTCTCAGACGCAAATATCAAAACAAATAAAAAAGCTTGTATACATTTATTTCTTTTGATTTAATACTTTATTCATTAGAAATACAAAAACAGATCTACATACGTCACTTGTCTCGGTCAATATGAATCGCAAATTGAACCGGTTAAGTTCGGTTGAACAATAGATTGAACAATAACAATAACTGTCTACAATGCGATCGAGTGCAACTCTATTTACCATAAGTGATTTTTAAAGGCCCTCAGCCCAATTCCGTTGCATTTTTTTGTTATTGCGTCAATGCTTTTCCCGTGGTGATGCAGCAGATTCTCTACACGTATAATAACAAAGGGTTTCCCTTACATCCGCCAAGAGGGTTGCACACAATTATATGATTCCCCCCTGGCTGATCATTTTCCATGATACCTGCATCACGTGATTGTGTCGCAGTTTTATTTTAAAGTATTAGTTTTTCATACTCAGCAGTATGTAGTTTGTGAAAAATTGTTAGGTTACTTCAGGTCACTTGCGGGTCTCGTATTATCGGATTGCAATGTATACCGTAAAGCGGAGTCAACTTAAAGCTAGCTTAGCCGAAAATGTATGAATTTAAATTATTACTGCCCTTTCAATAAAGGTAATGGATATACAAAGTTCACATTTTGATAAACTTCTTATATTATTTAATGATTCCAAAGCATTTCATGTTTAGTAAAAGTAACTTGGTTACATATTTCCTGGATTAAACGTTGCACATATATTTATATTTAATAATCGAACTGCCACCCAGTTACTGCTTATGTATAGGATACACACTTTTTTACAGGGAAGCTCGTGATATTGATAACAACTAAACATGAAAATTCTAGTTCTATTCCGATACGGAAATTGTGCACTCTAGTGTTGATGCATAAATGTGGAGAATTTTGTAAACAGTTATGTCATTTGCTTGTCATTATCACTACAAATGGCTGGCAAAGTGCCCGACTCAGTACCAACTAATACATATAGAAGAATCATAAAGACTATGACTATTACACACATGTCCCAGACTGACAGGGCGCACTCAATCGGTTAAAACCGGTTCGGGCTCAAAGCAGGTACTCCATACGGTATGCAAACGCACGAACAACAAAGCAAAGCCAAACAAAACAAAGCAAAGCAAAATTACGCTAACAGCTGAGCGGCAATGGCAATGGCATAGAGAAAGACAAAGACGTAGCAAACGAATCGAGCATTCGAAAAGGGGGATGATGCAGCACAGGCATAGTAGGAACGACATTAAAGAGGAACCAATAATCGTATAATATAGACTGCTACCGGGTATATGCGTTTATCAGGCATTTTGTTAGCTAAAGTTTGATTTGATTTAATGTAAAGAAAATAAATAATTTTAATAATATTGTGTATTTTTTTTAGGTTTTTAATTTATGGACAAGCAAGGTATACAAATTGAAAGCATAATTTCATTCAAAATTTAAGGTTTTAATCAACTATAGAGCATCTACTAGTCGATCGTGATGTGTTTGTTCTTGCTGTTTTTGTGTTCGCGCTCTGCTGTTACAATGTTCTTGTTGCTTCTGATTTAATAGTTTTGCTGTCTCTGTTGTTGCTGCTATTGTAGATGTTGTTGGCTCTCAAAGTCATGGCCGATATTCGAATACCTGCGGAATAGTGTCAGAAACCAAACTGAACAGTTTGTTGACGGCGCTCGCGCAGCAGACAGACAATAATAAAGTCGAAACGAAATTAAGCTAAATGCGCAGTCGGAGGACGAACGGTAAATTTTGCATGTGCTATGCATAAAATAGAATATATGTAAATTAAAAATATGTAAAAACAATTATAAATAAAAAGAGGCGTGTAAGAGTTCAAGTGCCTCACAGTTCTATAGTTTGTTTATTGCAATCAATTAAAACCATATTGAACGATTTGTGTGCGATAAAGTGCAATATTAGATATACAAATATGGAAATGTGTTTGTATGCATGTGTGTGTATACATAATAATAATTAATTGACGACAATTGAAGTGCAGCATCAAGAAAAAAAAGACCGAGGCAGAACCAGAGGAAGCGTCATGTTGAATGTCTCGGAGGCGAGTGGAAAATTTTGTTCAATATTCAATTTCGATTTCTGTCGCCAAGTGTTGCATATGAAAATAAAAATAGTAATTAACAAATTTATGCAACACATTGAGGCAACAGTTCCAATACTACATGTGCTATACAAATGCATTTGCCATGCATACTTTGCATGTATGAGTATTGTAACAGTTAAGTGTACGATTTAAAAATAAATAAACTTATACTATATACACATATATGTATATATTTCTATATACATGTGGATCTGTATGTACTCATTTATTATTTGGTTTGATTTTTTTCCTCTAATTGATCTGCAGCCAAAACGTTTATTTCCTTAGACACGTCACTTGTCTTGCCTTTGGCATTCAAATTCCTCGGGTTGTGCTTTTTATACAATTTTCTGACTACTTTCCTTCATAATGTTAAATTTACGACTATTTTAATTGACACCTGCAATGCATTATATTATATTTGAAAACTGTTACAAAAGGGTGTTAATTTTGTTGCTCTGATCAGTTCGATTGTCTGTTTTTTAATTTCAAGGGAAACTATGGACAAAGAAGGAAGACAGAATAAAAATTAAAACTTTAGTCAAATTTGAGGCATAATTAAAATAGAGGTTAAATATCGGTGAAGTTTTGATAAAGCTATAACAGTATGAAGTTTGTAAAGAATTGTTTAAAATAAAAGTAAAGTAAAAGTTTAATATATTTTCAGTGATCATATAATGACACTTAAGTATTCGATATCATTATTAAGAATCTATAAACGAAGTTAAGATCTTGTATCACTAAACCAACTTATAGTTATACATCTTTTATCTTTTACTTATAAACATGTATTGACCATACGAGTGCAGGCTTAAATTAATTAGAATTTGTTTAACAGGTACTTGTTAAAAACCTAGTTAACTTCAATTTTAATTTCACGATGAGATGTATTGTGAACTAATATTATCAAGTTGATAATACGCAATCCTATAATAATGATAATAACATATAATTGTGTTCTTGGAACTTTCGAACTTATCTCTTATGCACAATCATAGTTAACTGACGGTCGTTGAAATAATAATAACTCGTTTGACTTGTATGCATCACGTTTTTGACGGGTTTCTGAGAGATCGTAGATAAATGTCAACTGATTAATTGAACTTTATTAACTACTATGTAGTTAGTGATTCTACAGAATTGTGCCAGTTCAGATTGTACTTTAGCAACAGGTTTCACTTCTTTTCACTGTCAACATACAAAAAGTTACTCTGAACATTTTCAAACGCCAAATACATAATACATAAATCACACAGTAAACGCAGAAACGAAGTCTGTCAACAGGTTTCAGTTGTTTTTTGCTAAAAATTCCTCAAACATTTTTCGATACTAATGATGAATTCCAACAATATACAGTAATATAACAATAACCTCGCATAAATACAAATTGCTTGTACACAAATAATTTTCACAAGATATGCTAAAGACGACAGAAAAGAAATATATGTTGTCACGTTTTTGACTCATTTTTAAGTGGCAACAACAGACGAGATCTACATACATATAGTATGTAGCTTTTTTTTTTATCTGGATTGAATGATAAAAACTCAAGCATTTGTACATGCTGGTACAAAACTATAGTTCTTATCTAGTATATGCTTGCATAGAGTATATAAAATAAATAGAAATATATTTTAAATGTCCGAGTTGTCGCTGTTGCCAAGTGTTAAAGTGGCGCGCGGCCAAGGCGACTTCATAGACCGACTTTATTTTTGCAATGGCTTTTGCCTCAGTTATTAATTGGGGGTCAGTGTTACTGACTTCAATTGTAGCTTGCAACAAATTTGTCTGGTCATAAGCAGTTGCTCCTATGAAACCCGCAACCCGGGTCCCGAGACTTAAATATTGATAGTCTGACTGACGCTTATCATTGCATAATCTCGGCGTGTGCCGGCAACGACAACGAGGTAGTTGTTATCATCGTTTATAGACTGAGACTGGTATTTTTACCAATCGGAAAAGCACTTCTGCCAGCTGTTTTCTAACGGACCGACGATGCGTCGTCGTCATTGTTAGTTGTCGTTGTCGTTGACTGTTGTCTGGCTGATCAGCTGTTTTATTGCGACAGTAATAGTTAGCATTTGAAATCATTCTGTGGATCATTAAAAGTCAGCTCCCGTCATTGTTTTTCAATAATCAAAAATAGCCCAATTCAGGCAGGTAATAAATCCACCACGAACTTGTTCCTCTCAATACATCATATCACTCTCTTGACCATATCTCGTTCAATTTGTAAGCCAGCTTTCATCTTTCTTTATTTGTTACATTTCGCTGACCACACCCTGGGACAGATCAATTTGTTTGCGTCACGATCTCAGGGTTACTATGGAATATTCCCAACATTTATGCTGGCAAAGCATAATCAAACATGAGATCATTTGCATACGCGTGCGGAATTAGTCGTGTCGTTTCGAGTCTCCGAGTCTCAGTTTCGAGTTCAATTGGTTTATTTTGATATTGTTGATCGATCGGCGATGACTCGACGCTATCCTTCAGCGCTTCGTTTATATAATATTCGCATTTGTATGTGCTTTGTTTTTTTTTTTCGAAACAATTGAATAGTCATTTTATTATTGTTTTGTTTGTAAATGTTTTGATTGAAGGTTCTGCGCTCTTCCAGATTTTACTGGATATTTTTCTAGCTTTATTTTAAAAAGAATTTACGATTTTCTAATTACGTTTGCTACTATTCAAAGAACTTTCACCGACAAATCTTAGAGTAGCTTTCCGAATAAAAGCAAATCAACTTCAAAAAGAATATATATATACTCCTCAAAGCATTCTTTACTTTTATATTACAGCAAAATAATTAAAGACGTTGTTAAGATTAGCAATGCTGGATATTACTTGAAATATGTCTACCTGAGATTTTGTTAAATAAATATTGCTCTATTTTTGGCTTTCAGGCAACGTTTATCAAAGGTTTTATCAATTTCCCCACAAGGTTAACATTGTTTATTCCATTTCAAGGGTCCAAGGTTAGCAAATCTATCATTTCCACAACATTGTGAGTACACATAACAACAAGTTTTACGGAATCAAATGGCGGGTGCCATTGAACTGAAGGGCGTACCAGGGAGATAGACAGAGAGGATGAGAAAGAGAGAGAGAGACAGAGTCAGAAAGCAGCAGACACATGCAAAATATGGCAGAATTTCACCCAATTTGTTGACAGCCGTCACTGTCGAAACTGCTTGACTAAATCTGCTGGGGAGCTCCGTTTATCGAATTCTTGTTTGGTCTTTGGCTTTTTCACTACACATGACGCCAGTTTCTGGGCTTTATCTGGCACGCTAAAATATATTCTCTCTCTATTTTGTTCGTCTGACATCTGGCAATTGGTTTCAACTGACGCTAACCAGTCTGATTCAGTCTTGGCTTATTGCTAGTGCCTCTCTGGCAAACAATGTTCAACAAGCTTTATCAATTTGCTTGGCTGTACCTGTGGCTATAAACTACGTTGTAAGCACGTAGTTCAGTGGCATCTTATCAGTGTCTTCTATTATAGGATGGCCAGTAGTATTTTGTAGAATTCTTCTGAGTCAAGTAATTATATGAAATGCGCCCTTAGATTCTCATTCAGCCTTATTGGCTTCCAAGTTCATGTTGTTGCCCACTTTTTGTTTTGAAGCCAACTGTTTCCGGTACTTCAATATCTTATCTCCTCGTATATAGATACAATTCAATATTGTTGCTTGCACACTATAAACGTGATTCATGATCTATCAAACACTATCCGCCATTTTGTTATACTTTTATTATTATATGAATACATTATAAACCGGCACTGTATCATTCAATGAGATCACAAAGATTCATTGCAATTTCAGAAAGTACAGATAAAGCAAAGGTACAGCCTTAAAATTTTAATAACGTCTAAGTGTATAGATCAAGGCTGTCGACAAGGCATATATAATCATCTGATTTTTGTTTTCAGTGCAATAATCCATAAAATATAATAATACATTTAGAAGACCCGCATAAAGCGGCGAATCACTTGTCTATAATAATCATCGATTATAGAGAATCTTTGAGCATGTAAATCGCATTAATAATGACACTCTCATAATACCAATATAAAACTTCAATTGTCAGTTTGTTAATATACCATGCCATATAAGCAGTTCAATTGACGGCAAGTATTTCGTATAAAAATGTATTTATATATTTACGTACACATATGTATCTAATGCCCCCAAATAAAAAAATTATTTTGAAGGGGCAACAAATAAACAAATAAATGCAAGCATATGCCATTTGAAACAATTAAATATTAATAGAATAGAATGTTAAGAAAATTGAGGGAGAATTTCTTTTATGTCAGTTATGTTCAGTAAGGTTATAGTTATAGGGGGACAGTTTTCAGATAAAATAGAAACATGCAACACGATGCCATGAGGACTGTTGCGCCAAGCGAACGTGTTGCAGACACGATGACGCCAGATCGAACAGACAGAGATGGAGATACTTCTAAGAACAACACATACAGAAACACATGGAACAAATGAAAAGCGTGATCCGAAGCTGATGCCGTTGATTTGCTGATGCCCACAGAAACTCTAAGAACAAACAATGAGTGTGTGTGTGTGTTAGTAGTTTATATATACACATACATACATTCTCACATCAAGAAACTGGCACGCAGGGCATTTAAAACCGAAGACATTTGTTGAACTTGAAGTCAAAACGATTTCAATTGTCACGCGAGCAGCAGCAAACATATGCAGATCGCAAAACTAGTTGTTGTGCCTTGAGTGTGTGTAATTGTGTAACTGTGTGTGTGTATATGTGATTGCAACGCCAACATGTGAAACAAACTTCTTACAATACTCGCTACTTGTATCTCGTCACTCGCAAGTCACTCGCTCAACTTGCAAGTTAATCGTAAAGGAAGCAAACGCACAAAAATAAATACATAAACCTGAGCTAATTTCTGTGCAAAAAATAACATCGTAAATATTTCATAATTAGTAAGTTAAATATGAGCATCTAATTTGGTCTATTATAAAACATTTCGCATATCTGTGTGAATCGAAACTCTCCCAGAAAACACCTGCGTATCAAGAGTATAAGTTTATTTGACTTCGATATCAATGCGAAATTTGCGTTTTAAGAAATGTGCGAAAGTTTAACAGAAAACTATATTTTATAAATAAATATTATAAATTAAAAATAAAGTGAGTTAATAATAAATTGCGATATATATAATATTTAATTTATGTATTTATGTGAAAAAAAAGAATATCAATAAATGCAGCTCTCCCTTTAATTTTGCCCTGCTTTTCAGGTGCTATGTATGCTGAATTGAATTTATTTATCGAGAAGCAGGTGCAAAATCATTCGCATTGCAGACTGTGAAATCAGAAGTGTCAATTTGCTATTATATTCAGCTTCAAGTAATCTTCATTTGACACTTAGTCACAGAAAAAATCCCAAATATTAAATATGTTGAAATAAGCGGAAGATGGTTTAACTCTCAAATTATAAAGCGTTGCGAAATGTAAAGATAAACTATAATTATATCAGTATTTTTATATGAGTGCTGGCAACGCGGCGAATGCGTGATTTTTAACAGCAGCTGCGGATAGTTGTGCATCGGGCCTAAACTTTAGTCACTTTATAGTTGAGTTTCTTATGGTCTTGGGGATTTTTTTTTCCATTTTCCCTTTTGCCGTTGTCTTCTTTTCGATCCCTTTGTTCTTTGTTACATTGCCAGCGTAAGATAAACAAAAGAAAATCCCATATGTAAATATTTGTATGCGCTATGTACACATGTGATTCTGTCTGTCTTTCAGTCGGACTGTCTGTGGGTCTGTGCGTAGTCTTCAGTGAAGACTCTTCACTCGCTTTACTTAGCGGTTGCTGTAATCAAAAATGCGTGTAAATTATGTGCCAATTTGACTCTTGAGAGTAAAATCTCGATAAGATCGCATGTCGCAGATATGGAGTGTAGTGTACACTTTTTCTCGATATATAGTTTTAGATCACTAAAACCATTAGCACTTCAACGACTTTTTGGCTTCAAAGGTGCCAAGATGGATCGACGGGTGGCGTTATCTAATCTTCTCGTGTATTTGTTGTTGTTCCTACCTTAAAACATTTGCTAATCTTTAATTACACCATTAAGGCTTTAACCATGAGCTTTGATTTCTAGCTTTCGACTGATAAAATATTTGCTTTAAATGCTTACACACGAGGGCCATTTTATAGCTTCGCAGATGCACAATATATCATAATATGTTGATAATTACGCAATTTTTTGAGAGTAGTACAAAGTGTACTGTGTACACTTAACTTTCTCTAGTGATAAAACTACTTCTTATCAGCTGACATTTCTGTACTCACGCTTATTTAATATGTTGGAAATCTTTAATATAAATGACAGCCAGGCGATAAATATAGGAACATATTGCATTTGTTTGTGACATTTATTATACATAAGCTATCTAATAACTACAGAAGATTGGTATTTCAAACTAAAGAAATATATTCTAATAATTTACATTATTATTATATATAATGTAGTGCCTAATATAAAAATTGTAAAATCGATAAGAATCTAATAATAACTGCTTAAAATTAATTTACAAACAATTATCGGCTATTGTATGAATCAGTTATTGAATGTTGAGTATTCAAGTATTTCCCCAGTTTTATATAAAGTTGATAATAAAAAGATTTCAGTTGAAACATAGTGCTCTAGAAGTCCAATTTGGTTATAAAGTCATTTAATGGAAATATAATTTTGTTTTACTGCCACGGTGTGTCGAATACAATCTAACTACATTTAAATGTGTAGTAGTTTGTGTGTAGATGTTAAATATGTTCATCACACAAATAATTAGCGTTATAATTTCTGTTAGTTTGCATGTGCGTGTTGAGTCGGCGTCACAAGGTTCAAATGAGCATGTAAATCAAATGAAATCGTATCGAATTCAATCAACGCGTATACGCCATGTGTGCACCTTATAAAAGTCAAAAGCCCGACTCAATTTGTGGCTCTGATGCTCGTATGACCTGTTTCCTCCCTCAAAACTTGTTTAAAAATCCCCAAAAATTAGACCAAATAACAAAATAAAGGCAAAACAAACAAAAAAAAAAAAAAAAATGCGAAAACAAATAAAATAACTAAATCAAAACAAAACAAAAACTTTGTCCCTGGTTTGCCTGTTGATTTTAGTTTGTTTGATTCGTTGGCGACGTCAGCGTTTGCGTTGACTTCACTGTCTGCGTCGGCGTCGACGTCGACGTCGTTGTCGGCGCCGGCAAACAGCTGTTAAGCGTTTTAATAAACAATCTGTGGCGTTGGGTGAGCTCAGTTCGCAGAAGACACTTCGTGGATACACAACGTTAGAGATTGTCGTGGTCGCGTTACAACTGCGCGCTAAACGGGCCGTTCGCCAGAACACAGACCCAAAACATCAGCAGCTGAATATTAAACAAGATTTAATAAAAACAAACCAGAAAAAGAATCGCATTTTAAGATTTCCAATAATTTACAAGCAAACTTGTTGCCAGCTTTTATTAGCCGCGTCGTGTGCGTCTTCCAGCCGTTGAACTTTGCCAAGAAAAACAATTTTAAAAATAAGAAATATTTTGTATAGTATACATTCTATACTATTATTGCGCTTGCTGTGGGATAGAACCTGATTTAAAAACAAAATTAAATAAAAAACGAATATTTAAAATTATTTGTATCTTGTCTGCATCAGAGAAAAGTTATTCGCGTCTTTTTTCTCTTTTGTTGCTCTGTTCGTAAACAAATTTGTTTTCTGTTTTCCTATTAACATACATATAAATGATTGCGAGTGTATATAATTGTGTATATTTTTAAATATTCCATTGTATACAAAATTACAAATCAGGTAATTAAATGAACAAACAAAAAAGTTTTTGCAAATTGCCTAAATTTGTTTGTGGTGCAATAAGAATATGCCAATAAATTTGTATTGAAGTAATTTGTAAATATTGCTAGTTACATTCACTTGACTTAGAAAACCTTGAAATATTTTTATTTTACGATGCTTGAAACGAGATTTTAATATGTAGAAAAGTACAGCATTTACGAGAGATCTTTTGCAATCGCTTCAAGAAAAATACCAGTTGTATAAACTGAGAAATAAATTTAAAATATGTGTATATAATTAGAAGAATAAGTTGTGAAGCGCTTCAAGTTGAATTTTCTTAGAAAATCGATGAGTTGAACGAGAAAATCGAAGTGCAACGAGGACTGTGACAATGCACACGTAATTTGCAGCCGATTAGAAGTCGATTAATTGAGACCCATTGACAACCAGTGAGAAGTTTTCCCTCTAAGTAAAAAAAACGCTAATCTATTATGCTGCAAATTAGTCAGCCATAAGAAGTCAGTGTGAGCAGCCGGAACTTATTAGTCAGCTTCCACGACAAAATAAATGTTGTATCCAAAGTGGGTGCTAATAAATTTAGGCACTGATAAGAGGGTAAAGCTCAATACATAGCCCTCATTATTTCTCCGATAAAATATTTGGCCTTAGCATTTTCCGTTGCCAGGCAAGTGCCGCCGCCTTCACTTTACGGCCTATTAAAAGCGTGTTTCTATTTAATAACCCCATTTAACTGTAGTCGGAGAACCACGTGAGATACTGAGATTGATTCGTGTCTTAATTGCTGTTTAAACAATGTGTGCTAAGTGGATCTTTTTATTTATTACAGCAATTCTGCGAATTCGATTTCACGAAATAGTTTCAGTTTCTCGAAAAATGGTAAAACGTGTTTAATAATATTTTCTTATCAGTACTCAAATCTGGGTCAATTGCTCGATAAAACTCGACTTCATCTTAAGCAACTTTCTCTGCAGAAAAATATTTGCGTATTTAATCTCAATTTATTTGGTTATTGAAATGCGTATATCAGGTTTTAATTTTTAAATAAATTTATTTAATTTGCATTAAAAGTTGTTATTATTTTAAGCCTTGATTATGATTAATTGCAAATTAGTTTGCATAAATAAATGCGAATCAAATACAAATTGAAATTAATTTATTAAATCAAATTCATTTAAGTAGGTTTTAATTTATGCTTTTTATTTTATTGCAGAAACGCCAAATGTGAACCAAATGCATAGATACTTATTTTTGGCATAACAACAACTACACTACACATCACAACACAGACACTCGACAGCCAGACAGATACATTACACCTTTACACAGTCCGACACACACACACACACGCACACGGAACAAATTGTGATACACAACAAGCCCAAAGGCCATCCAGCAGCGGCAACAACAACCACAACAACAACAACAAAACGACAAAATAGAGTACAAAAGGTGTATTTACAAATACATTAAGTCTACAGCCAAAAAAAACAAATACAGTACGTCACAATGGATTTCGATCACATTCTTGCCAAATGCGGCGACTTCAATCGCTATCAGTTTATGATTCTCGCACTTTTTGGGTTTATCAATATCATCGTATCGATGGTGCGTATAAAAATCTATTGTCTAATTATTTAAATTATATAACTTGTGGTCAAATTGAATAATTATCATATTTGTATATTGTAGCATTACTTTACGCAAACCGTGATTAGTTTTGTACCGGATCATTGGTGCTATCATGAGAATTTTGTGAATCTGTCATATAAGGAGATAGGCGACATTTATGCCAAGTTTGAGAATCCTTCCTGCACTCGCCTCGCGGATTTCAATGTTACAACAGGACATGTTACCGTTAGCACAGAGAAATGCGAGAAATGGATCTATAATTATGATTTTGACTATAGGAGCATGAATACCGAGGTGAGTTTCAGTGAATATGAGTAAGAAATAATTGCTATATAATTCACCTCGAAACTCACCTGCTTTCTATTTCTCTCTGGTCATCAATCAACAGCTGAATTGGGTCTGTGACTCAGCATATAAGGCACGAGTTGGACAATCCCTGTTCTTCATTGGCTCCGTTGTCGGCACTCTCTTCTATGGTCTGCTTTCAGACAAAATTGGCCGTGTTCCAGCTTTGATCTTGTCGAATTTCTGTGGCTTTGCTGGCGATTTCTCGACGATCTTTACCAAAAGTGTTGCCACATTCACACTCTGCCGATTCATTTCGGGCCTGGCGGCCGATACCAACTTTTATCTCATGTACATAATAGGTGAGTGCGAGAAATATATGAAACTAAATAATGAATAAACTAATGAATTGCTTTTGTGAATAGTTCTCGAATATATACGTCCCAGCATGCGCACGTTGGGTCTCAACATGGCCGTGGGTCTGTTCTATTGCCTGGGCCTGGTGTTCACGCCTTGGTTGGCCGTTTGGGCCGGACACTGGCAGATATATTTAGCCTGCACATCATTGCCCATATTGTTGGTGGTGCTGTACTATTTTGTGGTGCAGGAGAGCGCACAGTGGTTGGTGACGCGCAACGACATCGATGGTGCAATAAAGCGACTGAAGCGCGTTGCACGATTCAATGGCCGTCACGTGGCGCAGGCGGATTTCGATGAGTTCCGTCGCCATTGTCAAATGACCCGCGAGATGCAGGGAGGCGACGATAAGAAGCATGCCACACTTTTGGATATGTTCAGGACGCCACGCATGCGCAAGAACACGCTCATTCTGTTCTTCAAATCGTAAGTCGAGCGTGATCTTCAATTGATATGCAGATTACTCATACGCAGTGTGTTACAGAATGGTGATTACCCTGTGCTATGATGCCGTATCACGTAATGTGGAGGGAATGGGCATATCGCCGTTCATCATGTTCTCACTAAGCGCCTTGGCCGTGCTGCCCTCCAGTATCCTGCTTGTGCTTCTCCAGGATCGCATTGGACGCAAGGGAATGGCATCCGGCTCGCTGCTTGTGGGCGGACTTTTCACAGTAGCCGCCGGCATTGCGATCGCCTATCAGCAGCATAATCACAATGCCATTCTCTTGGCCTGCCTCACCATCGCTGTGAGATTCGGAGTGGCCATCTCATATGAGTCTGGGTCGCAATATGCCACAGAACTGATACCCACGTGCGTGCGCGGCCAGGGCGTGGCGGCGGTGCACGTGGCAGGCTTTGCCGCCTCTTTTCTAGCCCCCTACATCCTTTGGCTGGGCACGTTCTTCAAGGCAGCGCCCTCAATTATATTGGGAGTGCTCTTCTTTGCCGGCTCCTTTGTCTGCCTGCTGTTGCCCGAAACGCTAAATAGGTAAGTGTGCTAATTGTTTTTTAGAGCAAACAAATTGCTAAACTCACTATTGTTATTACTCAAACAGGACTCTTCCCACGACCATTGAGGAGGGTGAAGTGTTTGGCAAGGGCGAACGCATGTTCGATTTCCCCTGCCTGCAGCATCATGACGATGATGATTCCGACTCCGAGATGGAGAAATACAAGCGTAAGCACTCGCTTATTGATGCCAAACAGCAGGTGGAATCTGGAAACTATACTAAGCGCAAGCAGTCCTTGATTGATGCTGACCGCGAGGAACAGACCCTGAAGGATGCCAAGCATTGAGCCAATAAGTAATGCTAATAAAACCTAGCTCGTAGTTTAGTTAAACAATTTTTGCCTAGGCCTTTAAGTGAGCACATTAACAATAACAACAACAACAGCAGCAACAACAACAGAACAACAACAATAGCCTAAGTAGTCATGAGGATTACTCAATATTGAATCCAAACTATAGCTTATTATTAACTACAAATATCTAGCACAGTTGTGGGAATACCTCGTATATCTGATGATGATAAAGTGTAAATTGTGTGTGCTCAGCATCTGCCTATTGATCTGACGTCTTTTCTATAAATAGGCTTACTTATATATAGACTTATATACATAGTTCGTACTATAATCGACTTAGTGACTCATAAATCTATTTGAAAGTTAACCATCGTGGTAATTTCTACAAGCTTGTAATATATCGAGATCGGAATCGTTATCGGAAACGCATAGTTAACATTTAGGCGGCACAATTTCACTTAACTAAATAAATTGAATACTTACATATACTACTTATAATGAATTAAACATAAGTGCATTAGTATTTAATAAAACTTCATTTTGATTTTGACTTTAATTTGTTGTCAAACTAAATTTCTATTCTGATCAAAATCACGACAAACTTACATTAAAACTTATATATACGATAATAGAAATTATGCTTTATTTGATATTCGAGTTGATTTCTGTCGGTCGTATCATCATTTCTATAGAGACGACTGTTACCACCGCATTTCTCCAGAGCATTTTATTCAGAATCGCACTATAATACTTGTAGTTAAGATTTCTATATAATATTAATTGAAAATCGATTTACAAATTTATTGTGTCATTTTGAATTCTTAGCTTTTTACTCACGTAACGCCGCAATCAGTAAGCCACCACGCTCCTTGTGATTCCGCGGCACAATTGGAGTTCTCTAAAAGATCATTGTCGCGGTCGAGGGTGCTAAACTTGATTCCCTCAGATTCTCGCATACCATCATCGGCATCACCAGTATAATTTCCGAGTGATTTTAACCTAAAGTCCTCATCTTCATCGGCAATTTCAAAGTGACTGTAGCGAGCAAACTTGACTGCCTCCCTCGTCCTCAGTCGAATGAGAAGCTCATGCGGCTGCGAAGTCGTCATCAGATGAATCAATTTTAGTCCCGCAAAAAACTCTGACTTGTAATCACCGAAACCTTCGCGATAACTCTCCCAGTTACGGTTAAAATCAAGTTTATGATCCAAGCGGCGCTGAATTACCGTCCAATCTTTCTTATTATTGTCGGAGTTACAGGGTATTCGAAAGGGATGTGGTATTCCGGATACTCTTATCAAATGATCACCTGAAAAATTGCCAAAAGGCGGACATTTTCCTTCAGTTGCTGGATATTTGTTAATATCTGGCACTGGTGTTGTCTTTTCATTTGTACAGCTTTGCAGTCGGGTTAAGAGTATTCTATTTTCAGAACGCAGCTGGTTAATTTCAATAATATTTCGCTCAACTTGTTTTTGTAGTTCAGCGTATTTATCTTCCAGCATTGCGTAATCCTTTTCAATGTTCCGAATTGTGTTATTTAAATTTATTATCATGTTTGTTTGGCTGTTTTGTTGATCCAAAAGATGAATACTCTTAGAATTTAGTTGCTCAATTAGACTGTCTTTACTTTTAACAGCATCTTGTAAGATAGAGTTATCATGTTCTGTAATTGCTAGAATATTTTTGCTAGAATATATTTGTTTGGAAAAACTCGTATTTTGCTCATCTAGTGAACTTTGCAATGCTGTAATATTGGCCGTAAGATAAAATATATTTATTTTTCTTTGTCTAAGAGATGTTACACAGTGGGTGACACGATTACGCAGTGATTTAATTTTCGTTCGCATAAGTTTATTATCAAATTGTGCTAATATACACAAGTCATTCTTTTCATTTGCTATTTCTCTTTTAAGACATTTCTCCGTAATACATTTGGCTTGGTCATTCAATTGTCTTAAACTAATTGTTCCAATTGAATGGGTAAATATCAAAATAACAATAAAAAGTAAATGCTTTGCCATTCCTCGAATTTATTCAGCAATCTTCTACGTTGCAAAAAACACAATAACACTCTTCTTGCTGACTAGCGAAATGGAACTGAACTGAGCGATATCGTAAAATCGATTCGAAGCTATATAACTTTGTACAAGTGTTTGTTACTCTCTCTGTTTCCAGTTGTGTATTTACTGTGCTCTGTGTTTAAGTTTTTTTTTTGTGTAATTGTGTTCCCTCTTGGGATCAGTGTTCAATGCCTACATTTCACTGAGCATGCGATAAGCTCTGCCAACCAACTGAAAGTCAAAATAATTTGCCCTGCACATTGGGTCCACGACAAAAATTACCCGTGGACGCAATGTCGAAGACTTTGCTTGGACATTTTTACTTGTATGAAATGAGTTCTCTATAGGTTATCTGCTTAGTGGCTGAATGGAGCAAATATTTCGATAACAAAATAATCGAGAACGCTCCTCGATCGTCAATAAAGAGTGGAGTTACCGAACCAGTTCCGAACCAGATTCGATTGAACTGTACCCGTTGCAGCTCTCTGGTGTGGTTCATTTTGTGCATACATATACATATATTTGTGTTTGTGATTTGTTTTGCTATTTTTCAATCAGCTGCCAAGTACATTGTTTTTGTTTGGGCATTCAACATTCTGTTGATTGCTCTCTCACTCTCAGTGTTGCTTGGTTGTGCTCACATCAATTCAACGTTTTAAAATTTTTGCTTTTTTTTGGTTGTTCGACGTGAGAATACCCTTTGTATCGCTGTTTCTTGATTTAGTCTGTTTTTCGAATAAGTGCCATGTCACTGATCCGAGACAGTAATTTACTTCCTGCTTTTCTGTGGCCGGACTTTTCATTTGAAAAGTGTTGGCTTAACAACGAAAGTCAAGGATTATCTTGATAAAAACATTGGCTTGATATGGCGCTGCGAAAAACCAATTTCATTAAATGAAATTATATGATTTTGAGTATACGCTTGTTCTAATTTGGATAATGCCAATCAGCTTTTTAAAAACAACTCGTAATTCTTTATTCGATATCTGTTCTGATAGACCTCCTTGGTTCTCTAGAGAATTATCACAATTAAAAAAATGCTAAATCTCAGGAATTCAAAGGATTTAAATGTCGGGAAGTCCTTATAATTACTAATTCGAATTTTCTGGTACTAAACTCTTAGAATACCTTATGACCGGGGTATCCCGAAGTCTTTATCGGCTTGATCGTTTTTAGTTGTTTTGAAATATTATTTGTTTACTCCCACAAATATTTACTGTGTGTCAGGTTTTGATTAAGATTGTATTTTTAGACATTTTCGAATATTTTTTTTTATATTGTTTTCATTATATATAATACTCACTGATAAGTTCAACAAATATTTTGTCGATTAGAATTCTGGAAGCTGGAAAATAAGATAGATATCTACACACTCTTCGTGCAAACCGCAAATGATATACATACTATATGTGTATTAAAGAGATCCTTGAGCAAGACAGATGTTGCTGATTGCTGTTAGCTATGCCACTATGTGCATAGTTACATTTATTGCATTAATATACATAAATGAAAAAGAAATAAGTACTCAAATTTGATAGGGTATATAAGTAATATATAAGTATATGAGGAATTGAGTGTAATCATATAGAATCATATAAATTAACAACTACTTCATGATTACTAAGTATGTATGGTTTACAAAAGAAATATCTATCAGACCATTTGGTTACAGGAGCTAACTTCTCGTTAAGTTCAGCATCAGGTTAATTAGTTTTCATAACAATTTAAGGTTGTTCAGTTCAATTTCTATGTCAGGTCAAACCAAACAATTACATCAGGATTCAGACTTATTATCATTATTCTTGGTCAAGCTTTCCCGACGTTTGTGAAAGCACGGAAAATATAAGCAACTCTCATTCATTGCGAATTTCTCTCCATCGGCCAAGTTTTCAGGTAGTTTCCTAAAAAAAAATTTACAAATTAGTTAATTGTTTCCAATTGTGATGAATAGTTAAACTTACTTGTGCAAGGTTTCTGGCAATGTCAGACATAATGCAGCCCCAAAGAACATTAAACAACTTATAAAAATTGATGGCAATGGCTTGTAGAATTTGGCCAAATAAATAACATAGAAGGCCAACGAGCTGGAGGCCAGGCCAACCACATGGATATTCGACACGGCTGCCCCCCTAACGCTTGTTGGGATTATCTCGGCAGCATATTGGATTTCTGCATCATAGGAAACAGTGGCTCCATATCGACCCAGACCGATCATAATAGCCAGTAGAACAGCATTTTCTTTTGGGTCCAAGAAGGCGATAAGAAATCCCGTTACTGTGGTAATAATACCCCCTACAAGGAGAGCACCACATGCCATTCCCTTGCGTCCGATTATATTTTGGAGTAAGAGAATTGTGCATCCCGCCGGTAAATAGTTGAGGGATGTATAGGAGAATAACTTGAAGGGGGAGGACCCTAGACCCTCCATATTGCGATTGATCACATCGTAGGACAGTGTGATGATCACTCTGTAGATAATTAAGTGTTATTGAGCTTTATCTTTAAATAGTTCTCAATAACTTACGATTTGAGTAACAAGGTGAAGGTGAATCGTCGGAGTCGCGGAGTTCGGAACATTCCCATAAACGTGTCCTCGTGGGTGGTCAGTTTTCGCTCCTGGTTAACCTTCTCGCGATAGTGCTTGACGAATTCGTCAAAGACCGAATCCTCTACCTGACGCCCATTGAATTTGGCCACCCATTTGAGACACTGGACAGCGCGATCGTATCTCTTCTTGGTGAGCAGCCACTGAGCACTCTCACATATGAAGAGCGGATAGGCGAGCACTCCGAGGGCGGGCAACGAGGCCAGCCAGAGGTAATGACGCCAGTTGCCTATCCAGATGGCAGCCCAGGGAGAGGTCACCAAGCCAAAGCAATAGAAGAAGGCGAGGATGATGTTGAGTCCGAAAGTGCGACGCTTTGGACTGAGGTACTCAAACACTACAATTATTTAAGTAAGAAAATGTAAGAAAATGAAATGCATAGAAAGTAAATAATTTACGATATTGGTAGCCAATATCGTAAACGAATATCGTAATTAGAAAATGACTTTACCATTGCTATGTTTGATGTGAAATAAATTTTAAATATTAACGATATTCAAAATAAAATCATTATAGGAAAGAGTAAGCTCTTCAGTTATGATATTCAATGTTGTTGCCAGCAGGTATTATAATTTACTTACCTAAAATATACATCAAGTAGTACATTGTATCGGTTGATAGACCCGAAACGAATCTTGAGAACGCAAACCATGGTAAGGTGTACACAAAGGAGGTCATAAAATCTCCAGATGCACCAGCCAAAGTTGCCATTAACATTGCAGGTAATCGACCAATACGATCTGAGAGATATCCAAAAGAGATGGTGCCCACAACAGATCCCACAAAGAAGAAGGATTGTCCTACAGCCGCCAGATGAGACTTGTCGCAGACCCATTGAAGCTCTGTCGTCAGACTCTCATAGCCGTTTTCCCGTTCGAAAATCCAGTTCTCGCAGGTTTCTCCATCTGCGGCTGCAACGGCCGATCCATTAACGACGCCCTCGAGAAGGGTGCAGGATGGATGAGTTATATTTGAATATATAGAGCGCAATGACTCCGCACTGAGACCTCGAAGATCATTATGAGAACACCTGGAACCGAACCATATTTCAGTTAAACCAAAGTAAATTCTAAGAATCACTTTCATTATGATAACTACCAATGTTCCGGAGTAAACGTGATTAGAGTTTGCGAAAAATAATGCAACGAGCTGAGTATATTTGTATAACCATATAGTATTAAGATAACAAATTGAAAACGACCGAAGTTCCCACACTTTTCTAAAATACGATCAAAATCCATTCTCGAAACAATAATGAAATATTCAGAAACACAAGAAATACTTTTTAGAATTATACTTTAAGAATACGATTCCAGGCTACATGCTCAACTCTCCACAACAATCTGATGACCAAATGTTGTTGCATCCACCTTGCCGCGTAGTGTTTTGATGCTGAGTTTTCGACTAACTCCCTTATATATAGGCAACGTCTGTAGATTAACGTGTGAAATTCGTAAGAAGATTGAGTTGGGGCTATCTACACCAAGTTTAACTTTTATGACTTTCAGACATGCACAAACATCGCGCAGTCGTTTGTTTAGATAGAGCACATCAAAGAGTTAGTTACTGTCCCCTATTTAATTGCCTACTCTTGACTTATTGCAATATGATCCCATTTATCCGGACAGCTGTAACCGGATGCATCCAGATGCAATGTAAACAACGTATTCATCAAATTGATAATCATTCCACATGCTGACAGTTACTATGGCAATGAGGCAGAGATCACTTGGAATTTCTATAGGGGATATTCTGTGATGCGTATTTCTCACTGTTTGGCTTATCAGCCATTAAACTCGGCCGACCCGGTGGCTTAGTGACCAAAAAGATCTAACGACCGGCATTATTTTGTTGTAGGATTTAGTGTTTTTGGCAATCGCAAAGTTAGCTTAGTCAAAGATTTATACTAGAGAGTCGAGTAGCGTCGTTTCTGTAAGTCACGTCAGAGGAATTACCGCTGGCTTTATGTGACATCTGACATCTTTATATAGGGGATTATAATGTATATACTACATATGTTTAGGCTAGCACATAGTATAGATTACAACTCTATTGACTTTGCGAAATACTCGTTCTCGGTATGCGCAGATCTACTTCATTTCTAATACCAGTTGTCTCCTAAGATCGTAAGTGTTCCGGAACCATCGACGTGATTCTCGTATATTATCCCACTGAATCCCTGTTAATTGATACAGCTTAGGCTATTCAAATATATCACTTTTAACATTCACTTCATTCTTTGGATTAGTTGAAATTTATGCTTTTATTACTTTATTGCACCTAAATTGGCGTAATATAATGATAAAAGCATATAAAATTCGGACGCCCACCGATATAAAATTGTATCAATTAAAGTGCACTACGATTTTCTTCGTATGATAGTGTACTGTATAAAAATAATGCAAATTCAAAGCAAATACACTAAACTAAGATCTTTATTTTTAGGGATTTTCTTTCACAGTTGTTGTACGAGAATTTTCCATAGACACAATCGCAACGACAGCTGACATTTTCTCTGTGGGCTCCCTTCTACGGCTGAAACAGGGAAAGTAATACCATTTCTCTCCTTTACCAAATATCTCGCCATCCTCCAAAGTCTGAGGGAGTTTTCTGTTAAGAATAGAGAGGATATAAACTTAATGACAATTAATTGGAGACTTAATCTTAACTCACTTGTGCAGCGTTTCCGGCAAGGCCAAACACAAGGCAGCCCCAATAAACATGAGCAGACTGATGAAGAGTGAGGGCAGTGGCTTGTAGAAGGTGCCCAGAAAGATAATATAAGAGCTGAAGAATCCAAAGGCATATCCCACGACATGAATATTGGACATGCCTCGGCCTCGGACACTGGTCGGGATAATCTCGGCAGCATATTGAGCCTCCGCATCGTAGGCGACAACGACACCATATCGACCCAGACCCACCATTAAGGCCAAAACGAGTGCGTGCTCGGCCGGATTCAGGCTGGCGACCAGGAATCCAGTTACAGCTGTAATTATGGCACCTACAAAGAGGGACAGACATGCCATGCCCTTGCGTCCTATGTAGTTCTGGAAGAGAATGATTGTCAAGCCGGCGGGGAGGTACGTGATGCCCGTGTAGGAGAAGAGCTTGAAGGGAGAGGTGCCCATGCCTTCCATATTACGGCTGAGTATGTCAAAGGCCACCGTGATAATCATGCTGTCAAAGAGATCTGTATTGTCATAGTGTTCTCCCTTAAAAGACTCTTATGTGAAACTTACGATTTGATAAAGAGTACGATTGTGAACTTGCGCAATCTGGGAGTCCTTAGCAGGCCCATGAATGTATCCGATGTGGACTTCTGCTCCTCGTTCAGTTTCTCGTGATAGAACTTGACGAACTGATCAAAGACAGAGTCATCCACCTGGCGTCCATTGAATTTCGCAATACGTCGCAGACAATGTGCGGCCTTTTCAAATTGTCGCTTGGTCAACAGCCACTCAGCGCTCTCGAAGAGCACACATGGATAACAGAGTACACCCAGTGCCGGCAGTGAGGCTGCCCAGAGGTAATTGCGCCAAGTGCCAACCCAAAATGCCAGCCAAGGTGAGATCATCAGGCCAATGCAATAGAAAACGGCTAAAACCATATTCAGGCCCAACGTGCGGCGTTTTGGAGAAAGGTACTCAAAAACTGTGAAAAGATAATGGAAACGTTGCCTTCGAGTATAATTCAGTAGAAACGAGTTAACAGTTGCAAACACACCCAAAATATACATCAATATGTATTGAGTATCCGTGGATAATCCTGATATGAAACGGCCAATTGAGAAAAATGGCAGTGAGCTGACAAACGAGGTAATAAAATCACCCAGGGCGCCTGTCAAAGTGGTCAATATACAGGCAGGCAGACGTCCGATTCGATCTGCCAGATAGCCAAAGAACAAGGTGCCCAGCACTGAGCCCACGAAGAAGAAGGATTGACCCACCGCCAATTTGTAGGCATCATCGCAGACCCATTCCAGCTGTGTACAATATTGCAGACGTCAGTGTTATTACATAGATTTATACAGTTGTAGTCTGCTTTCAGGGGCAGCAATTATTAATTACCTCAGTTGTAATACTTTCATAGCCGTTCTCCTTTTCAAAGTCCCAGGATTGGCACTTGGTTTCCTCATGTCTCATTAAAATAGGATCCCATTCCAAAAAGCTACATTTGTCCAACGATGTGCGATTTGCGTGGGAGTAAATATTGAGCGAATTTGCTGTGTTGCACCTTCAAAGGACAAGTAACATATTTGAATTCAAGTAAAATGCATTACGTTGTACAATATAAGTATTACGTATGCGGCGGCGTAAAACTGATGATGGTCTGCGAAAAGTAATGCAGGGACGACACTATATTCGTATAGCCATAGAGCCCCAGCAAAACGAACTGATAGCGCCCGAAGCTGCCACACTTTTCCAGCACACTCTCGAAATCCATCTCGATTGCTTTCCGAGAGCTTTGTCCGATGTGTCTACTTAGTTCGCTGGCTGTCGCGCGTTTGGCAAGAATCTGCAACAGCAGCTCCTATTTTCACACATCCATTTATAGCCGACCTACAACGATCGTCAACTATGTTAGACGCTAGTATAAGAGTATCCATTTCCATTTCCATTCCCTTTCCATTTCGGGATGGGTTGTCGTTGAGACTTGTGCTTATCAATTTATTCAGCTCGCCAAAACTTATGTCTGCCACTGATAAGATCTCGACACGCGCGTCTAGGGGCCTAGATAAACAAATTTTCAGTTAAGATGCGTTTAGGGTTGTTTTGATGGCAACCATAAAAATGGGTGCAAAGCGGGTGTATACTTTGTTTTCTTTATCAAGTCTAATTCAACTTTGTATTATATTTAATGAATTGCTTTTCTGAATTGTTCTGAATATTGATATACCAAATAATAATGAGAACGATTTATGCTATCTCTAGGTACTGTTTCCAACAGTTGACCTTTAAAAAGCCAGATTTAAAAAGAGTTGTATAGGTAAAAGGTTAAGGAATAAAAAGGTTAAATTGAATTATAATGCTAATTATTTGGGGATTAATGATTAAAGTGTTTTGCTTTAATTCACAAAATCTTTGAAGCCTCCTAAAGGTATATAATATGATACATTATAGTCAATCATTTTTCACCCAAGTATACTTTCTCTTTATCTAAAGACAGTCATGGGTGAGTTATGTATTTAAAAGATAGTAAGCTAAATAAGTTAAGTAACTAGACAAGTATATATGAAAAGTACAAGATAAGTAGACAAGATAAGCAAAGAAAATTAGTTTTCAATGTTTGAAATGGAAAATTATTTAGTTTATTTTTATTTATGTACAATTTAAATGAGGCCAAATTGACAGTTAAGGTTCCAAATATTTCATTTAATTTCTGATTTTGATTTGATTATATACTAAGAATTATTAATTGTTTTTCGAATGGATTTGCTTATACAAAAAACTTTTAATTTATAAGTCCAATAGACCAAATGGTAGTGAAGTTTTCTGAAATGCATTTTGTTTATTTACGCAATGACAAAGTAGTGAAATAAATGTTCATGTGCAAACGAGATTTGTACAAAGGAACTTTGTGCATTCACTGAACTTTTTGGCATCTTTAAGTGCGAGCTTAAAAGTATGCTAACATTTCCTAGGATCGTACGCGTACTCCTATTCGTACTCACAGTCGTATCTTAACGAATCGCGCTAAAAATATTGAGAAGAATCAATTGAGTTTGACTGAGACTTGGCTCTGTCGAGAGCCAGCTTCGCCACCGACTCTGTGCGCTTCTCCATGAAGCTGAAGGTGTACCAATGTTCATTCTTGCCAAAGTTCTCGCCATCCTCAAGCGATGCCGGCAACGAGCGATGAAGTGTCTCCGGCAGCAGCAAACATAACCCGGCGCCCAGCAGCGACAGCAATCCCAGAATGATTTCCGGCAAGGGTGAGAAAATCGTTCGGGTATACAGAATATATGCGCTGAAGAAGGTGAAGGCATAACCCATGACATGCACTGCTGCCACGCCCTGTCCACGCACACAGGTCGGGATTAGCTCCGTGGCATACTGGGCACCCGAGTTGTAGGCCACAGTGACACCAAACCGACCGATTACCGAGAGCGTCACAAGTAAGGATGTCGCTGTGAAAGCAAAACAGGGCATAAATTGTACTTAAATTGATAAAATAGATGTGCAATATATTAAATAATATCTTGTCAAGCATAACAAATCAAGCATAATCAACAAGTCTTGTATGTTAAATGTAGTTGATTGGAAATTTAATATTAGATATGTTATGTAATTATAAAATTTAAATTTGTTTTGTTTAATTTCTCTCCTCTTTAACCGAAATTCAATAATATTTAATTTGAGTTTTCTAGTCTTGTATGTTAAATGTAGTTGATTGGAAATTTAATATTAGATATGTTATGTAATTATAAAATGTAAATTTGTTGAGTTTAATTCCTCTCCTCTTTAACCGAAATTCAATAATATTTTATTTAATTTGAGTTTTCTAATCTTGTATGTTAAATGTAGTTGATTGGAAATTTAATATAAGATATGTTATGTAATAATAAAATATAAATTTGTTGTGTTTAATTTCTCTCCTCTTTAACCGAAATTCAATAATATTTAATTTGAGTTTTCTAATCTTGTATGTTAAATGTAGTTGATTGGAAATTTAATATTAGATATGTTATGTAATTATAAAATTTAAATTTGTTGTGTTTAATTTCTCTCCTCTTTAACCGAAATTCAATAATACTTACCCATAATTAAAATAATAAAAAAATTCAGAAAAATATGTTGTTATACTTTCCGTCCAAGTTTCAAAAAGATATCTCTAATTTTAAACTACAACTAGTCGACATAAAAGACCAACTGTACGATGAGGCACACTCTTTACAGTTATTTTCTATAACTGTTAGTTAAAAAATCAAAAAAACCTGTTGTCATTTATGACTACTCGACTTTGACTTACGACTTACTTTGATTATTTTCGGCGATGGCAGCGAAGAGAACAATGCAGGTGACGGATATTAAAATGCCACTGATCAGAAGCGACATGGAAGCCATTGCCTTGCGTCCGATGCGATCTTGGAGAGCGATGAGCAGCAGGCAAGCTGGGAATATCGTTGTGGCGCTCAATGAGAACATGACAAATGGCGAAATGCCAAGGCCTTGCACATTGCGGGAGACGGCATCATAGCAGAGGGTAATGACCATTCTGTGTGTGTGGGAGGAGACATGAGATTGAGTGGAATTGAGTAGATTGAGTTGATATAGGAGCCGAAGGGGATGTCCACTCACGATTTGAAGAACAAGATGAGCGTGTTGCGTCGCAAGCGTGGCGTCTTGAAGAGATCCAACAGGTTGGGCGTCGTCTTCGTGGTTTGCTGACTCAATTTGCAATCCTCTATAAACTGGTCGTATTCCCTCTCCGCAACGTGTCGGCCATTGATCTTTGCCACACGCTTGAGGCAACGGGCAGCCCGTTCATATTTCTGCATCGAGATCAGCCATTGAACGCTTTCTGGCACAATGAAATAGAAGAGGGGCACCAGGGCAAGGGGCAGCGAGGTGACCAGTAAATAGCCACACCAGCTTCCCATAAATACAGCAATCCAAGGAGCACTCATCGAGCCGATGCAGTAGAAGATTCCGATGCAGATGCTCAGGCCAATGGTGCGTAGAGATGGTCGCATATATTCCATGACTAACACACGATTAGCAATGCAAGTGTATGTTACTTATTAGAATATAGTTTCCATACTTACCCAGAATATACATCATCAGGAAGTTGCTGTCCGTTGCGAAGCCAGAAATCAGGCGAAATGTGCAGAAGAGCAGGAGATTGCTGCTAAATATGGTCAACATGTTGCCCAACATGGCAATCAGATTGGCCACAATCATAATGGGCACACGACCGAGAATATCGGCAAGGTAGCCCAGGGTCAAAGTGCCCACCACGGAGCCGACAAAGAACATGGACTGGCCGAGGGTCAATTGCCAGGCATTGTCGCATATCCAGTTCATGTCGCTGGGGAAACTCTTGTATCCCATGTACAGCTCATAGTTGTAGCTGTGACACTTATCTGAGCTACTTGCATTCACACCTTGTGGCAGGCAACTCGATTTCGCCGGTGGTTCAAAGCCTGGTTGCAAGTCGTCGGCGCACCTGGGCGTATGCGAGATATATAGAACATCAAGTATACGCATATTAATACAAATTCTTACCAATATTTGGGCACAAAACTGATGATGGTTTGTGAGTAATAATGCAGAGCCGATAGCAAATTGATCAGACTGAAGAGTAATAACATTAACCACTGCATCCGACTGAAGTCGCCGCACTTTTCCAGCATCTTGTCCACCTCCAGCATTTTGTTCTTTTGCTCTCGCACAAATTGCATTCACAAGATCAGTTTTGAGCACCTTTTGGTGAGTCCCCTCGGCAACTTAAACCCGCTAAGTCTATGGCCGAAGTGTACTGCATGCAACTTGCCACTTGCAACGCATCTCACGTCATTTGATTTGCTTTTGTTTCGTTTTTTTTTTGCTTTTATTGCGTCTCGTTGAATTTACTTAATTGCTAAAGCCAATTAGCTCTTTAAAATCCCGGAACGTCTCAGCTTGACTTTTAACAATTGTAGAATTTATGATTGACGGATTTCACTTGGGTGTAGGTGTGAGTGTAGACGTGTACGTGTATTTTAGCAGATTTTTAATAAAAAATAAAAATATTATTCCTAAATGCACACAAATTTAATTAATTAAGTTCTTTAAAAAAAGTAAACGGAATATGACACTTTTTTATGTATACCATATATAATGCATAATCCTAATAAATTTCTTTCATCAATTTCTACACTTAATATGTCTTAAAGTTCCTTCAGTTTTTAATTTTAATTTCTTGAAATATATGTGAGATTTATCAAATAAATTTACATTTGTAATCAATTTTAACACTCACACAGACACATATGTTGACTAGCTTAAGTTGCTGCCTGCTTTGACTTATCGAATGCAGCTATTAATATGAAATAGTCACCAGTTAAATGTTCGAATTATTTTTTATGATTAGAAACAGCTTTTTCGCGATCGCAAAATTCAAAACAGCTGAGCTTCCAACAGGCAGCGACTGTTCCGAGCGTTACGACTGCAATTGCCGTGATACGAATCCGTTCTGAATATGTGTAATTCCGTGCTCTCGATTGTGAACCGCCTCAAACCGAAGTCAAGTTTGAAATGTCGCCTCCCGTTGCATTTTTGTCAACCAAAAGCGAATGCGACAACAGTATCTACAGTATGTATATATAAAATTTCTCTCTCTCCCTCTCTATATACATATATATAGATAGAATTTCTGTATGTTTGCGTTCTTTCGGAAAAATAAATATAGATTTTGAGCTCGAAAAGATTTTTTGCATGTGATGCGATTCGCCTACAGTTATTATATGGTGATGTATGTAGTTTAGGAGTATTTGTGCGTGCCACTGAGTGGGTGACGAGTTGACATTATAATCATATTGTGTCTACTGGATAATCAAAACTGTCACTAGGCATAACTTCTCGAATGAAACTCGGCTTCAGATATTTATCATATGTTATGACTGCCATCTATATTTGTATTATAATATATAATTTTTATAAGAAATTTCAATTAGTATTATCATTATATAGGTTCAGATAAAGTATTTCAGCTTCAATGCTTATATGTATACAAATTATCGTGATAGACCGACTTTGAGGTTATCATAAGCTTAAGCATTTGTTTATATACGTACTTAATTGTAAGTATTTTCATATAATTCTTTAATACGAAAATGCCATTATAATTAAAGTGTTCAGTGTGATTATGAAAGTGCTTTCGAAAAGTAATATGTGTAAAATTTAAGTTGTTTTAAAATAAAAATTAGATATTTTTTAAATATGTATAACAGTAATGATTAAATCCTAAACAAAATACCTGTAATCAACTGCTGAACTGCTGCTTCGGCTTAGATCAACAACAAACAAATAGTAAAATCACATGATGCATTATTAAAAGTTAATTATAATTATAATGCGAAATTTAAGTTTTATTTGTAATTGTCCTCTATATAAACTAGCATTAGCATCAACGGTCATGAGAAATAAACTTTTGCTGCTCATTTTAATCAATTCAGTTGTCACTGTTTGCCAGACTCAATTGTGTCACATTTTGTAAATAGGAAATCTTAAATTATGCATTTATCGATCAAGTTGATTGCAATGGAGCTTAAAACTAGGTCAATTTGTCTATTGATGGAAATCAAGATCACAAATATTGTTACTTATGTTGTTGCTAGAGACACCTTCACACATTCACGATGCTACTTTTTTTTTTATTAATTTATCCCCATTGAGGCTTTTTACGTTAAGGACAGATTACGATGTCTCCTGCTGTTTCTATATACGAGGTAGAAAAGCTGATAAAAACCTTTATGTAGTTATACAGAAAATCACAACGACTTTCGTTAAAATATTTTACATTTTGTTTAAATGACGATACAAATATTACTTCGTTATTTAAGCTTTGGTTCCGTCGATTCATCCGTTATAGTATATATATGAACTTATACTTATATAGGTCGTAGTTGTGTTTTGAACTTTCGTCAACTTTCGTCAATACTGAAGTGAATGCCACCTGAACTGCCAGCTGCAAATGTATATATAGTATATATATTGCAGTAAACAACGAACACACAATAATAAATCTCTCATAATAATTGTGAAGCAGAAGTTTGTACACTTTTGTGACATTTGTCGAAGTTTGGCAATAATAGGCAAGGTTCATCCTTGGCAAAACACTCCGCATCGGCCAGGGTCTCAGGCAGTTTCCTAAAATTATACAAATATCAATAGTGTCCATAATAAACTGAAAAAAATAAGTCAATTACATACTTGTTTAATGTTTCAGGCAGTGTCAGACACAAACCAGCTCCAAAGAACATCAAACAACTAATGAAAATTGATGGTAATGGCTTGTAGAACTTGGCCAAGTAGATAACATAGAAGACCAGCGAATTGGAAGCCAATCCGACGACATGTATATAGGAGATTGCTCTTCCCCTCACGCTGGTGGGAATTATCTCGGCTGCATACTGAATCTCCGCATCATAAGAGACGGTGACACCATAACGACCCAGACCGATCATAATAGCCAGTAAAACAGCATTTTCTTTCGGGTCCAAGAAGGCGATTAGAAAACCCGTTACTGTGGTAATAATACCCCCTACAAGGAGAGCACCACATGCCATTCCCTTGCGTCCAATAACATTCTGAAGCAAGAGGATCGTCATGCCCGCCGGTAAATAGTTGAGTGATGTATAGGAGAATAACTTGAAGGGGGAGGACCCTAGACCCTCCATATTGCGATTGATCACATCGTAGGACAGAGTGATGATGACTCTGTAAATAATTAAATACTATTAAACTATTACCATTAAATAGTTCTCAATAACTTACGATTTGAGTAACAAGGTGAAGGTGAATCGTCGGAGTCGCGGAGTTCGGAACATTCCCATAAACGTGTCCTCGTGGGTGGTCAGTTTTCGCTCCTGGTTAACCTTCTCGCGATAGTGCTTGACGAATTCGTCAAACACCGAATCCTCCACCTGACGCCCATTGAATTTGGCCACCCATTTGAGACACTGGACAGCGCGATCGTATCTCTTTTTGGTGAGCAGGCACTGAGCACTCTCACATATGAAGAGCGGATAGGCTAGCACTCCGAGGGCGGGCAACGAGGCCAGCCAGAGGTAATGACGCCAGTTGCCTATCCAGATGGCAGCCCAGGGAGAGGTCACCAAGCCAAAGCAGTAGAAGAAGGCGAGGATGATGTTGAGTCCGAAAGTGCGACGCTTTGGACTGAGGTACTCGAACACTAAATAAGTTGGTGGAATATATATTATTATTTTCTTACGACACTCGATGTAAATAGTGAATATCGTAAGTGAATATCATAAGCGAATATCGTAAGTGAATACCGTAAACGAATATCATAGGCGAATATCGTAAGCAAATATTCTATCCAAAATACATATTTTTATATATTTTAAAATATTTGTTATATATAATAACAATATCGTAAGGAAATGTCGTAGATAGAATATTAGCTGTATTATAATTTCCGATATGATGCTAAGCATCATTAGGTTCTAATATTTTATACTAATATCGTAAGCTTATTGTGGTATTAAATAAAATATTTTAAGTGAATATCGAAACGATAGAATTAACATAAGTTTCTAACACTCACCCAATATATACATCAAATAGTACATGGTATCTGTGGACAGTCCGGAAATAAATCGTGAAAGTGTAAATAGTGGAAAGCTGTAGACAAACGAGGTTAGAAAATCTCCCGATGCCCCTGCCAAAGTGGTCATTAATAATGCCGGCATTCGTCCAATACAATCGGAGAGATATCCAAAAATAATAGTTCCAGCAACTGATCCAATAAAGAAAAACGATTGTCCTACCGCTGAGTAATGTGACTTGTCACAGACCCACTTCAACTGTTGGAAGTATAGATTATAAAAGATGTTAAAAATAAATATCCGATTTCCTTTGCGAATACCTCAGTCGTAATGCTCTCATAGCCATGTTCACGTTGAAATATCCAGTCGCGACACTTGCCACTCTTTGCCACAACTCCTGTTCCATTGATCACATCCTCTAATAAGGTGCAGGAAGACGGGGCTATATTTGAGTATATTGATCGCACTGCAGACACGCTTAGATTCTGCAGATCGTTGTGATGGCACCTGGGGGGAAACATTAAGTTAACAATGAATCCATTTGATTAATCCAACCCGATTAATACTAACCAATGGTCGGGTGTAAATGTTATCAGAGTTTGCGAAAAGTAGTGCAGAGAACTGAGAATATTCGTATAGCCGTATAGAAGTAATATCACATATTGAAAGCGGCCAAAACTACCGCATTTCTCCAGCACCTCATAGAAGTCCATAATTCCGACGCAGAATAAAACTGTGAACTAACTGAGAGAGCTAAGCAAATATTTTCAAATAAACTCTGAAGTCATATCGCGAATTTTAACACAACAAACATGTTTTTTCTATGTTACCAGAAAACAGCTGATTTCTTGCGGTAACTGGGACGGGATCCTAACGGCAACTGCTTTTAAGCATTCCAAATCCCAATTAACTGATAGTTCTGACAATCGTTAATTTTACTTTCAATAGGGAATTAAATTGGATATGATCTTTTTTTATTGCTTCACTTATTATTTATAATTTGACAGAGCTCGTTATTGCAAAACACTTATGTGATTTTGGTAAGCCAACTAAATTGAAAGATGCTTAAATAAATAAGGTACACATATAGAGGAAAACCATTTTATATAAATTGCTTTGCGTCATTTTTATCCCAAATGATGAATATAAATATACATACACTCTATTAAAGCGTCACATAATGAGCGTAGATACTGATAGTACCTGAAAGGAGGGCAACACTTATGTGACAACTGTTGTTTTGATCAATTGCTTTGATCTTCAAGCTGCGACTGTGGACAACGATCACGATTTCTGCTCTCGACCAGATTTGTCGCATAATGCCCGGAATAGCTGTCAATAGCAATGACAGTTTGGTTGCCTGTTGCAACAAATTGTTGCGAACATAAATTAAGCATACGAAATGAACATGCAACTAATGACATTATTCGTACTGCTTGTGGATTGTACAGTGGGTACTCGTATTTAGGATTCGATCTCTGTCAGGGCATCGATGTTGGGCATCGATGTTGACCTTTCGCTTTATTCGGTGGCTGCTTCAGTCAGACATTTTTGTTTGTTGTAATTTAATTGTCGACTGTTTGACCTTTTGCAGCATTGTCTATGTTGCTGCTGTTGTTGTTGCTGCCGACTGCCGACTGCCATTTAATTTTTGGCATCGCTTTGCAGTCGAGTTTGCCATTGTCGTTGTTGGGCACTAATTATGCGCCTTTAGCCTGGCCAAAGTCCTAGTCGATGATAATTTAACATTTCAATTGTGTGTTCTCAACGAAATAAATTTCCACATAATTGGCAAAAGTGAAAGGGCAACAGATATCTATTATATTAAAACCCTTTAAATGGTTTAGCGGAAGAATAACCTTTCTAAGCCAACTGCAAACTTATAGACTTGACTTGAACCCAGACACACGATTCACTGCCAGGTGGCAGTGCCCAGTTCCAGTCTCTGTCTCAGCCGCAGTTTAAGACTAACTTGTTGTTGTCTGTCTAACTGTCTGTCTGTCTGTCTGTCTGTCTGTCTGTCTGTCGGTCTGTCTGCTTGTCTGTCTGACTGTCTGCACCATGTGGCATGATCGGCTCGCGACTCGACTCGACTCGACTCTGTTTGCTGGTCTCCCTCTTGATCTTCAATTAGTTTATTGTTCGCTTGGTCTTTTGCTTTTGCACCATGTGAATCAGGCGACATTTGACGCCAGCATTTAGTATAAATTGCCAGAACGCCAGTGCAACGTTTGCAGTTGTTGTTTCTTCCTCTAGCGCGTTTGTCGTTGTGCTTCAATCCTCCTCCAAAAGTTGGTTTGGCCACATTCCAGCTGGTGTCTGCTGTTCGGCCGAAATAAAGGATTGATAAGGATAACTTAAGCACTCTGATGCTGAAGGTGCATATGCTAAATAATAAGGATTATTTATGGGATTACTAAAGCGTACCCTCTGGTATCTTTCAGATACTTCTGCTAAACGCTGCGCTGGGCATCGCCTATGCGGGCGTCATTGGACCCGGACCTTACTATGGCGGACCACCTGGACACCTGCACGGCTTTGCGGGCTATGATCCGCATCATGGACACCTTCCAGCAGCATATGCGGCACCAGGTGAGCTAAGCAAGTTCTTATCTAATTGTTGATGATTTACGAAGTGTGTAACTTTTGGTCAACGTTAATCAGGTTTCATTTGAACATATTTGTTGTGTCTATTTCATTTCTTTATGTGAACATTTCTTTTATTGATATGAAAAGTACTTTCTAAAATAGAACAATTTTGTTGTGGGCATCATTTTTAGTTCGTTCGTTCTTAATGAATTTATAATTCACAGCTCCTGCCCCCAAGCCCGTGGCACCGGAGCCTTATGATCCGGAGCCCAAGTATTCATTTGGCTATGACATACAGGATGGCTACACCGGCGACCTGAAGAGCCAGCATGAGACCCGTCATGGCGATGTGGTCAAGGGCAGCTATTCGGTTGTGGATCCCGATGGCACCAAGCGCACCGTTGACTATACGGCGGATCCGCATCATGGCTTCAATGCTGTTGTGCGCAAGGAACCGCTGGCTTATAAGCCTGTGGCACCACCACCAGCTCCGGCTCCGGCACCACATGCCCTGCTGCCAGGACCAGCACCAGCTCCGCCATTGCCGGCAGTGCCTAAGGCTGCTCTGCCTTTGCTCTCGTATCCCTATGCCTTAGGCCCCCTACATCGTGCACACGCACCGGCACCTGCCCCCGCTCCAGCACCTGCTCCTGCTCCAGTTCCTGCTGCTCCCGCTCACCTGCCCACCGCACACTTCCATGCCGCGTATCCGGCACTCGCCCACAGTCCCTACGCACACTATCCCCCGGCTTTGCCCGCACACGCTGCGGATCCCCATGCTTACTATCATCACTGAGTTCGTCGAGCTGCTGGCGAGTTGAAGGCGATCTTTGAACCGATCTATGTGTCCCATCCTTTGCTTTGTTTTGACTCTCTCACTCTCTCTGCACCTCTGTGTCTGTATCTGTCTCTGACTCTCTTTAATCTACTACCATCTACACACCATCTGCGACTCTTTTGCAAATGGTCTGGTATCTCGTATTGTTGTGTTCGTCATTGGATGTTTGTAATCAGTATTCACACTATGTGGACTTATCCCAGCAATTCTATTTAACCTTTCTTGACATATATCTATCTATATCTTTATATGTGTGTATGCAAGTGCTGTATTGTTTTAAGTATAAGCTGAAACTCGAAACTTAGGTAAATAAACTTGACCTGACAAAAAACAAATACACACGAAGTTTTAATGAGTTTTGGGAGATTTTATGGAAATGTTATAGGATTATTATTTAAATTTTTGGCTGTTCAATGAAGGATTTGTTTACAGACTTTTTCCCGAATCCTCTTAAGTAAAACGGCTTGTTATAACGCAATTAATGAGTTGCCTTTTATTTATTGTATCAACTTTTCGCCACTTCGTATGTTCGTATTAATATGATGTACGAGTACTCGTATTATAATTATGCCATTATGTATAAATATAATGTATGTATATTTTTGTTTTGTATATAAACGTTTAAGTATTGTTTGTTGATATTATTATAATTATTATATTTTTTTTTGCATGCTTGCACATGTATATGTATGCGTATATGTATATGATTTCTACCATTTGTAGAATAGGTTGAAATGTTTAAGATCTCTGTGATGCATACTTATAGATTGCATCTCTTTCAAGTTACTAATTAAATTTATATAATTTTCCATTTCTTCTCTGTTTTTATCATTCGTAATTCACTTTCATATTCATTTTCACTTCATTTAGCATTGGTCTTGCTGCATTAAATAAGATGTACAATATAAATATAATACGATTATAGTCCTTAGTTTTGTAGTAAACGGTATCAAAAGATAGGTACAATTGAATTCGCCTGTGCCTGGACAAGCTACCACTAAAATAACTCATGGAGCCGAAATCAGGCCCAAAGTTTCTAACTTTTCTTTCTACGTAATAAAGAAACAAATTAGCTTTAAGATCAAAGATCAATTCATAGTGAAAGCTGTATTTCCAATAGATCGATAAGCATTTAACTAAGGGATTGGAGTGATTAAGTGAGTGTGTGTTTTTTTGCTCTGATTCGATTCTTTACAGTTGGACACAATTTGGCTAAGTGAACTTACAATTATTCCAGTATGTAATATACATATGTCTGATTATTTACCCCAAATAAGTAGCTAATATAGCACGCAATATACTATTAGTATTATTATTATTATTATTTTATATAATTTTCGATGATTGTTTGGCATAACATATATAGTACATTCATATGTACTGGTTATAATGTTTATCATAGACAACCACTTGATGCACAGAAGACTATTTTGGGATATGCTTGAATTGCTTCGCTTGATTTAAATCCATTATTATTTACTCACCCTTTCAATAGTATCGTAATAAATATAAAAAAATTATTACAAAGCTGGCAGCTTTTTCTTTTCAGTTGAAAACATAAATTGTGGCTTGGGCTTGGGTGATATAAAGCTGGATAGTTAGATATTAGGAGAATGTAAGATTCTCAATACTGGATAACATGCATGCATTTAAATTCGTATTAAATATATTTATGGTTAAATTTAATGTTACCCTAAATTTAATTGTTTGTTGTTGATTTGTTAAAAGGATATGTTTACTAATGATGTCATATTATGTATTGTATCTTTCATTTAGTGTTTGATTTAAGCATTTTGTTTCTTTTTTTGGTTCATTCGTTTTTAACTTGAAACGGAGGGTTTTAAACGGTTTTGGTTATAACCAATAGTTATTGGTAGGACTTCATTTCGGCTAGAAAAATATGCATAGTGGGTAACTTCTCTACACTGATTGTGAGTTATGAGAAAATTCAATATGTATTTCCATAGTCAGTTCTTGAAAGATGTAAGTTATACCTTTTATACTTACTACTAACTAATAAAAAATTATTAATTTGATAGTTAAATCAGAAAGCTTTAACAAACTGTTTCTTCTATGATATTTTCAAAATTATATTCATTGCAGATTAATAGATTTTAAATCTATTTTAAAGACTATCAAGTGTTTTATTGTTGTTGGTATTAAGAAAGTAATTTATATTCTGTGATAATGTTATTAAATATTGATTTTATGATTATTTTAGTTCCATTTTTAGACATCTATAAACGTACGATACTTAAAGCGATTCCAGTTGTATTTATCATTTCGGCATACATCTTCGTACGCATTTGTAAAGGTGTTTAATTTGACTAGTAGTATTATATTGGAATTTTATTGATTTATCTAGTAAACTTTAAAGATGTTTTCTGAATCTATATTGGATTACATTGTAAGTTAAGAGCATAGAAAAGGTGGTCCATTTAGTGATCGTTTTCGTCATCATTATGTTGATTATTGTTAGAGATAACCAATAAATACAGATGAATAAATCAGCTGAAAACTAAAAATAGGCGAAAAAAAGCAAAATAAAAATGCTAAATTAATATTCAATAATAACTAAGATTTCTTTTTAATTTAAAACATTGCAGCACACTTTTAGTTAGCACAACTAAATTATAATACAAAATTTAATAAATACGTAAATGTATAATAGATAAAAGCATAATTAGGTTTGCATATTTACTCCAACAAATTGAAATCCGAAAGTATATATTTTTAAAATTATATCTATTGTTTGGTTTTGAAAAGTGCATTTCATTTTAACAGTTTTGCTTGTGCTCGCAATTGATTATGTTTAATTACGATGTTTATGTTATATGTAAATATCTTAACTACTTTTTATATTTCTGCATTATTTTCAGCTTTTAATATGTATCATTTACTTATTATTGATATCTATATTTTCGTAAATAATAAAAAACGCTCAGTTTTCAATCTTTTCATATGTATGATTTTCGTTTCTTCTGTTTCTGTTAATATTCATATGTATAAATATATGTACCACGATATTTATATGTATATGTATAGGTTCTGTTTAGATATATTAGTATATATGTATACTGTTTAGAATTTTCCTGCACGCCAGCCATTACAGAGAAACATTCATAAATGGGCATTTTATTTATTTGAATAATTTTTGTATGCTTTAGTATTGCCATGCATTTCCTTCTCCATTTCTGTATCGTATTATCGAAACTTATTTCTTTAGTTCCACACAGGTCCTTTCCGTATTTGTGGTCGTCGTTGTCGTTGTATTTGTTGTCGTGCTGCTGCTGCTCGTATCATCCAACTCCTCGTTGTTCGTCTCGATTTCCTGTTCCGTGATGACAGTCACCAAATGATCGGCGGCATCTTTGAAAAGAAAAAAAGCACAGACCACTGATTAGATATATCTTTACTAATTTTGATTTTAAATATCGTATAAAAGTGAGATGAAAAGATTTGTATTACCGCTTTGCCATACACTCCAAAAAACGCTCTAGTTAAGATCTGCAGTCAATTCGTGGTTGTGTTGAGGGGAAATTAATCAAGAGAATTTTTAATAAGTATTTCATTGTATCAACAGAGATTTGGCCATCAAACACAAACAACAACAAAAGCAAGAAGAATGCAAACGTAAATTAATAAGATCGGGCAGAAAGAATAAAATAGTTCCGTGCAGAAAACAATAAATATACATATAATTATATTCATTGCATTAAATAATTGTGTATTCCAAAATAAAATTCATCTCTAGCATAAATAAATAAGACATCAATTTAATTAAATACTTTTAAAGAGAAATTACTAAATGTGTTAAAAAACAATTAAATCACAATGCCTAAAAGTTTGCTACAAATCTTAAAGAGGTTGTGAGGAGTTTTCTCCTCAATACCATAATTAGAAATAAAACGAAGTGATGAAATTGCTGCGCACCAAAAATACAATCAAAGTGAGGAAGAAGTTAAAAAAAATACCAACCTAAAGATGCTATTAAACAAAATAAAAATGGCAAACTGAGAAAAGTTGACAATTTAACGAAAAAAAATAAATGCACTGTATAAAAAGATGCGCTGTTCAACTGAGAACTGAGAACACTACGAAATACGAGCATTGAAATATCGGTGAAAAGTGACTCAAACAATTTTCGCACCATTCATATGCTGTTGCAGTAAACTGGAATGCGGTGGCGGTGGCGGACGTCCGTCATCCACCAAGTAACCGGACGTTTGCATGCCGTTGTTTGACATATCGATGCCACCGTTGCCCGTTAACATGCCACGTTGTGCAAGTTGTTGTTGTTGTTGTTGTTGCTGCTGCTGTTGCTGCTGATGCAGAGCGTTCAAGGCGCCACTTAAATGATGCTGATTATGCTTGGCGGCGAGACTAGCCAACTGTGGATGCTGTTGCAGCTCGTTGTTGAGACCAGGCAGCATAATACCCTCTAATCAAATATATATATGCATAGGTATGGGCATGCACGACATGTTAGTTTGTTCATTTGACAAAACAGAGTACAGCAGAGACTTGTAGCTAGTGATCACTGTGGTTGAACTTACTTGAATTGTGCTCGTAGTGACCATTCTGTTGGTTCATCTTGGCTGGCGAATCGGTGTTCAACTGCGAGGCGGTCACCGAGCGCGTTTGCAACGTGTTTGGCTTCGAGTTGAGCGCTGAGCCGGAGGCGCTGGCGAGTCCGCTGCTTGTGGCACTGCCGCCATTGGGCTCATCCAGCAATTGACGCAAGCGCTGCAGTTGCGCCTCCAACTGGCGATTGTGATCCTCAAGGATTTGCATGCGCGCCTCGAGGCGACCCTTGTGCTGGCGCAGCAGCTTCGCTTCGGCCATCATGTCCTGCAGAATGAACATTTCAATGAATTAACTCATTTTTAAGTAAAATATATAAGCATGTATATCAGACAAATAAATAGAACCCAGACAAGATAAAAATAACAACAACTTAGAGTAAATGTTTCGCTGAACACATTTAGCTAATATTACAATTTGAAATGCAATTTTTAATATAGAAATTGTTTGGTTATTCTTGACCCAAAGATCTCTTGAACCCACCTGTCCGTGCTCGCCCTGGTTGGCCAATCCCGTCATGCTGGAGTTGGAATGCTGCATGCCATTGGAGTCCTCGGGTGTGCCACTTTGCTGCTTGCTGCACAGCTGCTGATACTCGGCCTGCAGATTGGCATTCTCCTCCTCGAGATCACGTATGATGGCCTCCAGTTCCTCGCGCTGCTCCGCATCCATGGCGGCCATCACCTGCACCGGCGACTTGGGCGCACTGCCATTGTTCGTTGGCAATGCCTGGCAATACTGTGCTATCAGCTGATGCTCATCATCGCTGTCCGGCGTCGAGTTGGACCCGGTGCCGCCATATTCCACCTGTGCCAGCCTCGATGCGTACATCTCCAGTCGCGAGTGCATGTCGTTCTGCAGCTGGTGCGTTGTATGCTGGGGACTGGGCGCAGGACTCTCCAGGGCATCGCCTGTAGGAATTATGAATGAGAGATTATCATATAATATAATTTGATTATCTATTAAGCTAACACTTCAAGAATGCCTTTATAACTGAATGAACTACTCACAATTTATATGTGCTAACTACTTCTTTAATCTATTTCATATTCTTATGTTTTTGTCATGTTTACTGCTTATACAAGAATTCATTTACATTTACATTTCGATTCTAACGCTTTCAACATTTTTTTGTTGTTTATTTTCTGCTTAAACCTTAAGCTATTTGATTTAACTTTTATCTGTGTTCAGAATTCAAATTACATTTTACTATTACATGTTATAGGGAAAAGTATTTTATAACCTACTTTCCCACGTTTGGACTACACTGATTTAATTGTAATTTTTTCTATTTATGGTAAATGCTGTTCTCTGTTATGAAATTTGAAATGAGATTTTTAAGTCGTTGCAGATTGTCAAACATAGTTTAATTAAAACTGTGACCTCTTTTATGGTAAAAGCATTACCATAGTAGCTGTGATAATGGACTCCACTTACCCTCGAGCACACTCTGCACCGGCAAATAGCCGACTCGTGGATGCTTCTTAAAGTATTTGCGACTCTTGAATTTATTTTTTGAGTGCACGCGTAAAGTCGCGTACATCCTCGGTGGATGTGGTCTGCAAATGCGGAGAAAGATAACGAATGAGATTGAGATTGTTCTTTAACTGATTTGTTGCTATACGTATGTTGAGTATACGCACCGTTGTGCAATATTCATGCATGGGATGGGTGAGCTTGTGATTCTTGGCATTGCGTCCAAAGAAGAAACACTTTTGGCACATGTCGAAATTGAAGCACTTGAGGCAACGATACCGGAAGCCCACAATTGGATACTCTTTGCATATGTTGCACTTGGCCTGATGTTTAGCAGCCTCGGCGGCAGCCAAGCGATGCAACACAGGCAGCCAGACAAGACTCTGCGGCTCGTGTTGCAGCCAGCCCAGAAAGTGTTGCAGTTCTATTGAAATCTCCTGATTGCCATCGATGGCCTCCTGTGAAATACCCGCCTGCTCCAGGCAAGATCGCACCGAGGGCTCAATATTGGAGCCACCAAAGGCGGCCACTTCGCCCAGTTGACGGGGCACCTGCAAATCGAATGATAATTATCAGTTGAGAAATTAAACTCATGCACAGTCTATTATCATTCTACCTGTATGCAATCGTGCAGTAAGAGACCAAGGCGTCGCTGATCCGCACGCCTCTCTGTGTCGGCGACCAGGCGGAAGAGATAACGATACTTCTCCTCGAGATGACCGCGACAGAGGAGCACGAGTCCCACCTTAAAGCTAAGCACACGGATCTGTCCAGTGCGCTGCGAGTCGTAGACATTCAGTATCCAGTTGATGGCCAGGTCGAGCATTAGCGTCAAATCAATTTGATCGATTGTCACATAGAGCGAATGCAGCACTGTCGTCATATCGGGTATATCGATTAGCTTGTCGTTCTGGGCACGCAGTCCATGGCGGTCGAACGATTCACAGGCGGTGGCCATGGAGATCCGATCGAGTGCTGAAACATGAATATGAATATAATTAAATACATTTACATGAATAAATCCAAAGAAATCTGCTTTATCTTAGAGCTGAGAAATTGTCCTTTAAGGGAACACTTACCCAATCGCTTTTGGACCGAGCGCAGCTTCATGGCCGTGCGATAGGCGGAGAAGCGAATTTCATTAAGATCAGCCAGTCCTTTCATCAGCTCAATCATTTCCGGATGGTCCCAGTGTGTCGTCTCTCGTTCGTGGCTGCATTTGTCGAGAGTAGAGATACAGATAGAGATGAAGATAGAGAAGAGGGAGGGAGTTATAATCTGTTGAGGCTGTGGAGTTGCAGCAACGATTTGGCAATACTCACTCGATGTAGTAAGGCACATTGGCGGCGGTTGTGGCACGTTCCCAGGGCGGCTTAACACTCTGCCCCAAATTAGGTAATGGTCCAATAGTGCCACTGTTCGATGTGTTGCGTCCATCGTCGCCGTTCTCATGCGTATGATTAGCTCCAGCCTGGCACAAAACCTTCTGACGTTCGTCCATTGCAATTTGCAACAGTTTCATGCTGCAACGAACAATTGGTAAGCAAATCGAATTGAGTTTATGACCAAGTTCATCAAGACTCCTCCACCTACCGTGTATTCAAATCCTCCAGCTTGGACAAACAAGGCGTCGGCACCAGCACTTGATTGGCGGTAAAGAACGACTGCTGCTCATTGCAATCATCTAAAAGTGCACTTGCCGTGGTCATCTTGTCCCGCAGCCGCTGCAGCTGTTGCATCTGCTCATTAGCCTCACCCACCGATGCGGGTGTCTGCCACGAGTTCTTCGTCTGCTCGGCCAAAGCGACACGTGAGCTCAAATCCTCCAACACCTTTTGAAACTGGCGCATTTTCTGCAATTAGATAAAAGGTAAACGGTTTAGTTATCACGAATCTGCATAGTTCTATTAAAGGCAGAAAAGAGATTTAGAGAGATTCAATAGAGTTTGAGGGTATTATTTGAATTAAATTGGAATACACTTTGCAGTAATCCTTTTGTCAGATATACGAGTATAAGAAATAACTCAAGTGTGGTCAGTTATGGTCAAGTCAACTACACACTTCTGCTTAACTGCATTGGAAAAAAATCTATTCAAATGGAATTCCCTTGATTGTTAATAGAACTAGAAAGTGCCTCTTATATTTATAATTTATTTATTTATTATATTCACTTAAGAATTAAAATTTGATTATTAATTAATACAATTTAAGAATGATATAATATTTTTGCACTCCAATAATGCCTTGTCTTGTCTGAGATCATATTGTGTTTGCCTTTTCACATTTACATCATTTGCATAAGACTTCATCAGACAAGTTAAAAATGGACAACAGTCAAAGATGGTGGAACTCAGAGACACACACACACACGAAACTATTTGTGCTAAGTATTTTGCTGCCTACTTTTAGGCTGTGACTAATTTGTTCATTTATATCTACCGCATTTATTTAGCTTATTCATATATTACGTATACGACACATTGCTCGCATTGTTGCTGCAATAATTAACTAACGTCTGAATTGCCGACCTATGTGCAGCAATGAGGCAAATTGTAGACTGCACTTGGAGCTTCTGGCATCGCTTAAGTAACTCAAAGGCATTTCCCATTTCCCACTTCCTATTTTCCCCCGTCGTTGCATTTCCCCTGTTGCTTTGTGTGCCTGCTCTTCATTAGCAATAAAATGTAAAAAGCGCGCTTTAACTTTTATGCTCACACAGAGGACGCAAGTCGGACAAGTGGCATGTGGCAGGTGGCAGGGGGCAGGGGGCAGGGGACAGACTGACTACAGCATCGTTTTGCCGTTGCCAATTTGAACGCTTTGTAAGCCGAAACTGTCAGCGGGAGGAAGTCGAGGACTGAGACTGGCGGCAGTTGATGCCACAGATGCCTCTGCTACTGGCACTGATGCTGCCACTGAAACTTCTCTTGTTGGCGGTGCATGGTGGTGTACACGTTTCATTTGCACATTTTCATCATTTTCGCTTTTCAATTTCACTTTGACAGACCATTTGGCGGACTCGTCATCGTCGCCGTCTTCGTCGTCGTCGTCGTCGTCGTCAGTTTTCCCCTTGGAGTTTGCAACAAAAAGTTTCATAGCTGCCATTTTGCATGGAAAATGCATGCAACAAGCAAAATGCATTTACCTGCGCACAAACTTTTCACTTACTTGCAGTGCAAGAAGCCACCCGGTTGCCAGGACATCATGCCCCATGCACCATGCTGCATGCCACCACTCCGTTTACTCTATTATTTCACTTTGTTATAGTTATTTTCCTGATGCTGCCTCTGTTTCTGTTGCTCTCTGTATTTTGAGTTGCTTCTCGTTTTACTTTTTTATTTATAATTCAGTTTTCTCGGAGTTTGTGTTTCTGATTTTGAACTTTGCCGCTTCAACTCGCTCCCTGGGGCAAGTTTATGCTCCATAATGCATGCAACCTACAATTTTACATGTGTTGTTTCCCCTGTCTCCCTGTCCCTCTTTCTCTCTAGACAATGGCCAAGGCCTCGTTACTTATTCACCACTATTTTTCTAAAATTTACACAATTTTCAGCAAACTGAACTTTGGTCTGGCAGATGCTTTGTTTATTTTACATGCTGATGGCATTTGGACACTTGCAAATTTATATAAATATTTTGCTAAACAACAGGCGTGTTGCAATTAAAATTAACTTTGTTAGAGTCGAGCGTTTTGTAGGTAATACAATTTACTTTTAAACTCAAACTAAAGAGTTTCATTTTACATGTAATTTAATTAAAAGTGGACTGTGAAATGTGAAGCTAAAAAATTCTTATCTTATCAATCATCCGTTTCCTTTTGCAACTCTCTTTTGTGGCAGCAACATGAGCTGAGCATCAAAGCATTTTGCTGCTGGCTTCTGCATCAACTAATTAAGCGTAAAAAGTAACAACAACAATTGTTGTTTTTCCGATTTTTTTAAATTTGTATTTCTATTTAATGAGCAAAGCGAGGATGCCACAATACCAAGAACAAAGGTTGCGGTTGTCGGCGTTCAGCTGCAATCAATAATTTGATGTTTACAATAAATATGCAATCTGAACATCTATCGACAGGTAGCGGCACTAATTAGTGGCAACAAGCCAAGAGTTGGTTGCAGCAACAAAGGCAGGGAAACCGTTTGAAATCAAAGTCATTACGGGTAACACGACACAGACGATGTTGATAGCAGGCCATTGCACTCTCCATCATCGGAGTACAACTTTTTCAGCTTTCCGTTTTCAGTCTTAATCAACGAACAAAGCCAAAGCCTCAAAGATGCTGTGAGAGTCCTTGCAAAGTCAATAAAGCCATTGTGCACTTGCAGCAGAAGCAAAAAAAAATAAAAATAAATAAATAGAATGAATAAAAAAACATAGAAACGTCTGCAGACCCTGTACTTATTCATTTCCAGGATCTGCTGACTCTAGCCCTTATCAAGGGGGTTTATATCAATATATTAGTTAAGTTCTGGTGTGTCTAACTCTTATCATGGTATTCATTTTTAAATATTATTATTCGGTCAAGCAATTTTAATTATATCAATTGCTAATATATAACGTTTTATGTTTACTTTGATAATAATATTTTTCAAGATCTCGTGTCTCTAGCTCTTACCAAGAAATTTATGTTTTTTACTGTACACACATAATTAAATATGTATTAATATATAAATACTTAATGTATAATTTAATAATAATATATCTTGGATGTCTAACTCTTACCAAGGATTTAATGACATGACTCTACCGATTTTATAGACATGTTTTCATAATAATATATAATATGATTTGCAGTGCCTGAAATGCCTTCATCAGCTTGGGCCGCAAGCTTAGGATACCCTTTTAAGTACAGGGTATATATGTTTTGAAAAAAGGGGAATGGTGCAACATAGCACAATTTAATACGTGAGCTTATTGGAGCTCCTTGCAACGTGAATCTTGCAACTTGCAACTTGCATCAGGTGAAACCTGGCAACTGATGGCCAACTAAGCAAGCAAAGCTGTCATCATATTTGCTATGGATACACTCAGCTCCTTGGGGCATGCAACAGAGCTGGCTGTGTGGCGCCCGCTGTCAGTTGGCTTGTCAGATAGATTAGCAGTCGACTCAACCAGCTGGTGTCGTATCCCATCAAAAGTGTCTCATGTCGTTTTGATTGGATCTATTCAATTGCCAGTTTCAACATTTAATTGACACTTGGAAATTGCTTGGGCAAACTTATTGATTAATTAAAATGATGGGAACATATAGTTGCACTAAATGTATATCAAAAAACAAATATATTGACTGACGAAAATGACAAATTGCCTTTAAGAATAATTACTTTAATTCGAGTACATAAATATTGATAACAGATAAAGTACTTACACTTCGAAAGTAAATGAATTTATTGATCTAAATAGAAAAATGCGTTTTCAAATAATTAATACGAGTACTTTAACTACATTATATTCGCAAAGTTTTTCATGGTTGGTGGATCATTTTGGCCACGTTAAGCAATTTAGGGAATTAAACGAACTCAATGTGAAGTTTTATTTGCTTTCATTTCGGCCAAAAGGCAATAAATTGTGCATTTAATTAATTCTGACTATAATTGCAATGCTTAAAGTCGTGCAATATTATCGATAGTCTCAGTAACAACGACACGATTAATTATAAATTTATACCCCACACATACATTGATCATTTATAATTTATTTGGTATATCGGTACATTATGACCAATCCGTTGCGAACTGTGAGTGCATTAATCAGGATTTTAATGGCAGGCAATAGACAGAGGAATTGTGGTGTGAGGGGCAGGCGAATGAATTTAATTAAAATGCTATGACTTAAATGGAACATTGTGGCAATTATGAAAGTAGTACAAGTATTCTTGGCATTCGCTAGTGCAACAAGTTCTCTTAGCCAATACACAAACCTCATTTTCGTCGCGCAACATGCCGACAATTTGTAGAAACATGCGTTCCGCATCATTTTGTGGATCGCATGTGGAATAGGTGTCGTCCATGAGGGTGATGTCGCCGATGCGACAGTGTAGCTGGTCCTCCGATGAGGATGAGTACAGTGACAACATGTTGCGACGTCGCTGCTCGTTGGCAACATGTTCCTCAGCAACATCCACATCGGCAACATTCATCGAATGTGTTGCTGGGGCATTTCTTGCGGTTGCGGTTGTCGTTGCTGCTGCGGTTGCGGTTGCGGTTGCGGCTGCTGCCTCATCATCGGCGTCAGCGTCTGGCTCGTCGCAGCCGCTGCTGCTGAGCTGAGAATAGCTGAGACTCAGTTGACTGCTCTCGTCATGCTCCTCCCCGTCCTGGCTCAGTGCCAGCTCCAGCTCCAACTCCAGTTCCAGCTCATGCTCCAGCTCCGTGCCGCCGGTACCGCTGTCCCCGCTCTGGGAACTGGCCTTCGCTTGCCCCGTTGAAGCTGCCGCTGCGGCTGCCACTGCGGCATTTGCAACAACGACAGCGAGATGATTGTAGCCCTGGGATTCGGCGCTGCTGCTGCTGCTGCGACTGCGACGCTTCATTGAACGAAAGGGCGAGAGGAGGCGACGTCGCGTGCTGCCTGTGGGCGTGGCATAGGGCGGCAGCTGCACTTGCAGTTGCAGTTGCTGATGTGACGGTGCGCCGGCATATCGTTCCAATGACCTTGACTTGCTGTGATTGCTATAGATTGTGGCATCAACAGTTGCTGCTGTTGCTGCTGCTGCCCCTCCTCCTCCAGCTGTTGGCCTTTGCTTTCTGTTGGACTCGATGTGAGCATTCTCTATAATTTCGCCAGCTTCATCGCTGGAACTGAGCGACAACGTCGCTGCCGGCGTTGATGCCGCAAATAGTCGCATCGTTGTTGCAGTTGCTGCTGCTTCTGCTGCTGTTGTTGTCCTTATTGTTGTTGTGTTAATTAATCTTTCGACTATGCAGATTTCAGTATCAGGTTCTTGTTCTTATTCTTGTTATTGTTGTTGTTCTTAGGCACTTGGCTGCATCGTTTTAGGGCACATTCTTGCGTAATGAACGCTTCTATTTTTATAGACCGGTTAAACAGGATTCTCGTTTAAATTCTTCCTCTCTTATTTCTAAACTGCACAGATATTGCAAGACATGCCAGAGTGTTAGCCAAATAAACAACTACAACTCCAACAACTACAAATTATGTTACTCGCTTTATCGACGACTCAAATAAGCCACTAAATTACGCCGAAATTTCTCAGGGCCCCAGCCCTGTAAACACACGTTAATTATCCAGTCAACTTGCTATGTTTGCTGTTGTTGTTGTTGCTGTTTGTTGTTGCTGTTGGTGTTTGTTGTCGAGTTGGGGAAAAAAGGTTGTCGGCTGCATTTTGTTTGCACAATTGCTGGGCGTGTGTAAATTATGTTGGGCAATATTTGTACAAAGATAAGTTCTTCAATGTTCTTAAAGACACTTCTCAGTCTGACCCCACCCCCCGTCCCTCTCTCTTTTGTTCTCTCTCTCTCTCTGTCTCTTTGAGACTTCCCACTCTGTGAAGCCATGACATTGTTGCCGTCAGAGTTTCCGACAAGTCTGACAACGTTGTGTTCGTTTTGAGAGGCAAAGACAACAGAGAGGTGGGAAACGTTAGCGGAATCCCACAAAGTATATAATAAGTTAATAAGATAAGGTTCTCTAAGGCTAGCGAAAAGACCAAAAGAGTGTCGATAGTTGAGGAATGGCTTAATTTTTAGAAATACAGATCGATTCTCAATATCTTCATATTAAAAGTAAAGAAACGCGGATCAGCTCTAAGCTCAGCGAAATATAGAATAATAAATAAGAGAGAAAACAAACGCAATTGTTAAAGAGCTTTGTGAAACGTTACAAGTTTACTTTTAATTAAGAGAACTTGAGTGTACAATCCACTTAATTGTAAGCCACAGATAAATAAAACAAACTCGAATGCTGAAACAATGCTGAAAAAAAAGCATAAAAAAGTGTCAAGTAGTTAATACTTTTAACTAGCAATGACCCTACAAAAATAAAGAATAAGTATCTACGTTTCACGAAACTCCTTGCCACGTTCTATGTGCGTGTGTGGAGTGCAGAGTGCGGGAGAGAGAGAGAGAGGGAGAAGAGGGAGACGAGGGACAGAACATGCAAAAGATGATATTTCAGAATGAAGTGAAAAAGCGCAGTAGACGAAAGCTCATTAAAATTCTAAGCCGTAAAGCAAAACAAAGTTTTAAACAAAGTCAAGGGAGGCAGTGCAGCAAGAGACAGAGAGAGAGAGAGAGAAAGAGAGAGAGAGAGAGGGAGATAGACAGACAAGAAAGCTAACAAGCCATTGACAGACGGCCAGAAATTATCCAACACGATGACTGTCAACAGTTTAAAGCGAAGTTCTCCAAATGCGAGAAAGGGAGAAACAGAAACAGACACAGAGACAAAATAAAAATAGAAGAAAAACAAAAAAATACCGGAATACCGACAAGTAATGACGGTAATGACATTGTAACGGTATTTATTACAACATTATGACGAATGACAAGTGTCTAATTAGTTGTGGCAACATGTCCCCCCTTCCCCTTTCCCCTTCCCCCTTCCAGCCTTTCCACTTCTTCACAGTGTCTAGTTTCTTGTTCTCGATGTTGTTTGTTTGGGACATGCATAAATATAAAATTTTCTCGAATTTTCACACAGCGTTTTTCGTCAAACGGTTACGGTCATTCAATATTTGCGAAATATATCAAAATAGCAATTGCAAAATATGTATAAAATGTATAAAAAGGGTAAATATTAATATGGGATTTATCATTATCAGAATTGGTGCGGTTGTTGCATTACAAATTGTTTACTTTGAGAATGCATTTCAATTTTGATTGATGCACTGCGTTGAACGTGATGGGAATTCCAATGAATTTAACTTTACCCTCACCCCACCCACACTTTCTATCTCTCTTGCTTCCCCTCTGCCTCTCTGTCTGCCCGCGATTGTCTTCTAAATTATAAAATATGCATAGGGTATCTGGTATCTGGTCTGGAACATTGCCTTGCATACGAAATCCGCATTCGGTTTGACAGAATGCCGCATTCATGTTGAAGGATCAATATTGGAATGTGTGTTGCAGTTGTTCCTGTTGCTGTTGTTGCAGTTTCATATGCAAATATATTTCGCTAAAAGTGAATATCGAAACCAACAGAAATCTGTGGAAAACTAACAAATGTGTGGATTGGTCAATAAAAGGAAAATATAGAAGAAATTCTCATACGAGTATGGAATTAAATCAGTGTTGACCAAAAGTAAAATAAGTAAGCTATCAAATACTATAGACAACACTGCATCAAATAGATGGATTTTAATAAAGTTCATTTCAAGGTTTATTTTTGGAAATATTATTAAGGGAAAATTAATTCACTTTTCAACATTATTTACTATTTAAGATAATTTTCTGTTCAACTGATTTTTTTTTGTGTTTGGCAATTCGCAACACATTTGCTACACGAATGTTATCTTTAATCTATCATCATTTTCACTTTCAATTCAGCTAATAACAAATGCGGAGCACACACATTGCGGCTTTAAACTTTTAACTGGCGATTTGTGGACAGCAAATAAAACAAAAGGCAACAGCATTGAGTATGTTTATAAATAAATCTTCTGAATTTGGTTGTTTATGTGAAACCACAGGCGGTAAATGCCAAATCCGTTTACCTGCGCCAAAGAAAACACTTTGAGTCGGTTTTCGAAAACTAATTAAGTGGACAGAAAGAGCTTTGCCCCTGGCCCGAGAAGACAATGCGAATAGAAAGCCTGCGGTCACATTCATAACTCGTCACGATCACCAGGTGTCTTTTTATCTTCAGCTACAGATACAGATACAGATACAAATACAGATACAGATTCACTATTCGGATCGCCCAGCAAAAGGGTCGGCAAGAGATAGACAGAGACAGTGACAGCGACAAAGAGAGAGAGATCAAAAAGCGTGACAAGAATACGAGAGTAATACTCGTAATTTTAAATCGTGGAAAGTCAAAGTAATGGCTAATGAAACTGCTGATTCATGCACCGCAATAAAACTCTCACAAAAATAAATTGTAATGCGAATCAAATCGGTGACTATTTTAGTAACTCTTATCAATAGCTATGAAAATGGCACGTGGTTAAGATAATTACAGGTTGATTGAGCACCGCAACAGCTCAATGAAAGACCAATCTATAAACTCAGCTTCAGCTGTGCTTTGTCGCATTTTTAATCAATCCGCATACAACATTTTTTAAAATTTTATTTGATAATTTTATTTTCAACAAATTGACTGCAAGTCACAAGTCGGAAAGAGTCTTGAAGCCAACGACTTGGTGTAGTGCATTCAACTCGGGAATTAATTCAGAGAACAATGGAATTAAAGTAAAGAGAAAATGGGAATGCGACTAGAAAATACCCTCACTATGTACAAATATATTAAATAAAGTCTATTAAAATTCAATCAATTTTATTAAACATTTTTTTAAAAGCTGTATTTTGTATAAGAACATTATTTCGTTAAATACATTTTTCTAAACTCTATCTTATAGTGTTCTCGCTCAATCATTGCAATATTAAAATACCACAGAGTTATATACATTAAAATGGGCTTTAAAATTAGATATATTTTAGGCTTATGTTAAATAAATATAGAAGAGTTTGTAAAATGTTACTATGAAATAATGAAAACTTAATGCAACTGTATTAATACTGGTTCGTTTTAATATATTTTAAGCTTCAATGCTATTAATAGGAATATAACAGAGAGATTGCAATATCAGCGTCGTTCTTTTCATTTTTGGGTAATTGTAAATTCTTTTTCAAATACTCTTTCCATTCAGTGGCACTCGTTGCCTTTGCGGATTAAGTTATTTGCATAATTTTATACATATATAAATTTGTAGTCTATGTGAACATATGTATGTTTGTAACCGGAAATTTTCATCAGTTTTTCGTATTTTTTGAATTTATTGTATTTCAATGGAAATAAAAAGCAAAAGTGCATAATGTGCTGCTGCTACTGAGTCTTTTATTTAATATTTGCCTTTGTTCAACGTGTATCTCTCGTATTGTTGCGCTCTGTTTGGGCTGAAACTCAACTGACATCCCCCTTTCCTTCCACCTCTCCCCCGATCCCCCTCGAGTCATCCCCATAAGCGACAAGTTCTGGGTGCCCGTCCATGCATAATTTTATGTTAAGTTCTGAGTCGCGTCGTCCCACTGTCCATGTTGTTGTTGTTGTTGTTTTTGTTGTTGGAGTGCGTGAATCGTAACCGAAATGCATTTGTTGCTCCAAAGACAACAAAACAATAGGGAAATTAGGAACTGTGGAAATAGTGAAATGGAAAATGGAAAATAGAAAAAGGAAATTGTGTGGGTGTATTTCCAACTCCAATGTTTTGTTATTGTTTCAGAATTTGCTTTGTTTTCGTTATTTTATTGTGTTTCGTTTAATGAATGCTTGTTCTTGCTACAAGGCCATAGAACACGGCCAGATAAATGTATCTAGATCCGGACTCATTGATAAGCAGACTATTTTAAGTCAACTGAACTAATGAATTTGTGTCACAGTAATAGATAAGAGCTAGAAATTAACATAAACAAACTGGGGGAATTTGGTGTCAGGTTGTTCAGATTGAGATTGAGATGGAAATATTTGTGTCGAAAGTTGATTTGATGTTGACAAATTGTGCAACGAATATATAAACATTTCTTCCAACTGCATCATTTATTATTCACTTTCCCATGCAAAATGAAATATCATTCGAAGTGCTAAATTGAATAACATTTAAATGCATTTTACTGTCAATATCGAAATATATGTATATGGTATATACATAAATAAATGTATGCCACATGGTTGCAAACACATCCCATGTGTCATGCACAAATACATTTGCCACGCCTCCTCAAAACTCACGTGGCAAGCGCCACAAATGCACAAAATATATGTACTATACGTATTTCTATACTCGATGTAAGCTTGCAACAAGCTTTGTTGCCTGCATCTGAGTCGCGTTAGCCCAGTTTAGCAGAATGTGGCCGAGACTTGGAGGGTTGCTTTTGGCCATGGCCAGTAATAAAAGTCAAGAGTGGCAAGCGACATGGCACAATTTATCACAAACAAATGATCACAACAAGCCGTGGCATGAAATGCAGAGACTTGAAAACGGGGACTCGAAATCAGAGTCGCAATCGTAATCGTCATCGGGTTGGTGAACAGAGAGAGAGAGAGACAAAGAGAGAAATGGAGAGGGGAAGGCAGGAGGTCATTTCGAGTCTCACTTGAATTTAAGGACGGCGCGCCTTCAGGCCGCAGAAAAAGGCGTGGCAAGTTGCGCGCCTCGCTTAAAAGGCTTTTGGTTAAACGAATTTTCATATCAATTTCGTTTGCCATCGCACGACAGACAGACAGTCAGACAGTCAGACAGACGGACGGACGGATGGACGGTGGGTGGAATGGCAAATGGATTCAATTGTTGAATTTTCCACAGTCGAGGCGAAACGTCTTGAGGCGAAAATAATGTGGAAAATTTACAAGATGTTTTCGTTGCGATAAATATAGTTGCAAATGTGAGCTGCATCAGCTTATTTGTGGCAACTCGATACCCTCTATTTCTCCCCAACCCCCTTTCACTCCCCTCATTTTCTTCCCAACCCCCTCCCCCCGCTGTTCAACCTGAACGAAGCTGGTGCACTTTGTGTATCCGCCTGCCAGCAATTTGCCTCAAATTGCTGCTACGCATTTGTACAAATTGAAGGACTGCTGTGCGTGTGTCTGTGTGTGTGAGTATGAGTGTGTGTGTGTTGGAAACTGGTCCATTGGTCTAGAACCTTAAGACTTGTTTATTGCATTGCCAATGGCAGAGAGAACTTGGCTATTGCCATGTCTACAAATGTTGTTGCAACACAAAAGCAAGAAATCTGAATGTGGCTTAAGGTGATTGCGGTGCTTGGGGTGGGTTGGGGACGGGGGTGGCTGACTTGCTTGCGGTGGGTGGGGCAGCACTCTTCTGAGTGAGTGGCTTGTGTCAGTGAGTGAGTGTGTGTGTGTGGCCTGTAAACAACACGGTGGTTGCCTTTGTGCCGTTGTTTGTCAGCATGACATGGTTATTGCAATTAATTGCCATTATTTATGTGAAAAGAGTGGGCATTTCAATTGCATGCGGATGATATTTATTAAGCATTCATAAGCTCAGCTTAACTCGTGTCTGAGCATTCGAGAATGATATGAATGCATTAAATGCAAAATAGAGACAATTATTAAAGCAGTTAATGAATTTAAGGCAATTTGGAAAGGATTTAACTATGAAATTTGGATTAAGTCAGTAGAAAAGTCAGCAGCTAATAGTAAACTTTTAACTTGCATTTATTATTCACAATTTCAATGCAATCTTAGACTGTGTTTCTTACACCGTGAAAAAAAACAGCAGCACTTTACTTTAGCGTTCTTTTATATTATACATATATATTTTTAAGAGTGCCATAAATATGAATATGAGCGCGAGTTGATGAGAATTCGCTTTGGGATTCACTTCACTTGAGATATAAGTACACAGCTCAGAAGTTTGCACTGTGTAGAGAGTAATTTACGCATCTTTTTATGAGAACGCATTTTGATAAATAATAAATGCACTCCACATGTGAGAGGGAGAGAGATGATGTTATGATGCTGAGAATAAAAATGATGGCAATAGTAAAAATGTGTTATCAACGCGACAGTGGTTAAAAGTTAAAGCTTTAGTTGAGAACTGACTTAAATAAGTTATAAGTCAGCTTCAGACAAGTGACAATTAAAGCTGCTGCTAAGAGTGTGTGTGTATATAGTATATACTTGGATATATGTATAATCCATTCAATTAGAGAACTGACCAACGTGTTGGACGCTTTTACTGCTTTGTAAAAAGTTTTCTAAATGCCAAAAATGGACGCACGTATCAAATGCAGCAGCTGAATGGAAAATGGAGAATGGAGAAAGTATGGAGAATGAGTGTGAGAATAGATGGCATAAAATGGGATCGGATGGATGTTGAAGTCCAGCCAGAGTATAGTACGTGTGAGCACTCAAATGCATGTTCTTTTGTTTGTGAAAATTATTTTATAATCATTTTATCACATTTTCAAACCAAGCTGAACCAGCAGCTGCTAGCAATAACAACAACAGCAACAGCAACAACAAAAACAAGGGACAACAACAACTGGAAAGTGGCTGTAAACTTTTCATGCCACACACCTGCTGCCAAGTTGCGAGGCTAAAATGCGAGGATGCCAGGATGCCAGGCAGGATGGCAGGATATAAGGATGTGAGAATGCCGAAGACAACAATAGTTTAGCCTGGCTAACTGCAAGTTTTGCCTAGGACACTCACACACACTGTCACACACACACACACACACACATAGTTGCGCCTTTATGCCATTGAATCTTCATTTTCGTTAGACAATGACAAAAATGGAGCATAATAGATAAAATTAAGTGCAAGTGCAGCAGACATCCGATAAATGCAATATAGCCAAAAGGGATAGCAGCATCCAGAAGCGAGCGATTGGAGCAGGGGGTATAGGAGGATGCCATAACCTCAAATAGCTAAGCATCAAGCCATTAATAAAGTGTAGTCAATGGCTTTCAGCTAAATGCAATGGCGTCGACCAAAATGCCCTCTTATTATTTCTGCTTATTTTTTGGCTCCTTCTTTTATGTGGTTGGCAACGCGTTTATCGAAATCGTTGGAAAAACTTGGCAGTTGACAGGCGACTCGAATGACATATGGCTTGAAGATCGATAGTAAAAAGTGTCAAGATAAATGACTATGCAAACGATGATGATAACTAAATAAGTATTAATTATCTAGCTTACTTGGTCTGCTCTTGAACATTTTAAAAATATATATTTGTTGATAATGCAAGATGAAATTCGTACAAACGGTTTGTTTCGACCAACTGCAAACCTGGCAAATATTTGTTCAGCAAATTGAATTAAACATTCTGAGAAATTCTATTTTTTTTTTCCATTTAAAACATTTACCATACCCTTTGCCCCTTTCTGCCTGCCTCGTTGAAACCTCAAAAATAACTTTGCATATCATTTACACAGACCTTCTCTGCCTCTACCTAAAGTAAACTTTTGCAACTTTAATATGATAAAATAAGCGGCAACCTTTGCAAAAGTTAATGCACCTATTCTCATACTCACTCTTTTCAGCAGCGGCAGTTTTCATCAAATTTTACCCAAAATTGCCACAAATTTCACGAAAATTTCACGAAATTGGCATAATAGCTTAGGGAAGTTGAGGCATGACCCTCAACCCTCCATCAAAACTGTGGCACTCAAGGTAATTTTAAAGGCGTAGCCTTCGATATTTAGCCACCCAAACAACTCAACAATAATAATGTTAATGAGCTCTAAAAAAGTATTTTTATAAGCATTTTTGCGAGAGTTTTACAGCCCGAAAATAGGTATAATAACGCAAAGTTGCTATTCTTCTTCTATCAGTTTTACAATTTAATTTAAAAAACAATATGAAATTACATTAAAAAAATAAATAATGAGAAAGAAATGCAATCAAAGCATTACTTATAATAATGCAAGTTAGTTGCTCTTTTCTCAGCTGAGCACCTGAAATGCAGTCAAACAATTTGAAAGTTTCAACAGCATTTTGGCCAAATAATTTAGTCACAATATTTTATGGCTCAATTTCCGTTTGCCCAACTTCCGCACGCGGAACGGCGCCAATGAGGCGCAACCGAATACAAGTTGAAGCTGCCACGGGTGATTACACACATTGCCCCAAACGCAGCTCAACAACTGCACAGGAAAACATTGTGCGAGAGAGAAAGAGACAAGGAGAGAGTCATAGAAAGAGATAGAGCGAGACCCAGTCAGTCAGTCAGTCAGTCAGTCAGTTAGATTGACAGAGTTTTTGCACCAAGCCCAAGTTTTGCCTGCCTGATTTTTTCATTCATTCCCAGCCGTATTTTTTCTGTTATGTGAAAAATGATAAATATGCTCTGAGATCTATTTGAGTACAGTGGGGTGTGTCACTTAATGGCTTTATGTCGAATGCTCAAGGAATGAACTGGCAAAGACAAAGTTGTCTTTTTACATTGTTTTCAACTGAGATTTTCAGCTGAGGCTTTGTTAATATACTTATATATGTATCGCTGATGATCTGTTGTCAATATTTTGTTATTCGAGTCAAGGTAACACTGTGGGGCAGGGCAAACAAATAGGGATGATCAGCATATTTGTTCTCCCTGATGGGCAATTAATCTAGAGTTGAACCAACTTTGAAAGTTGAGAAAATCGAGCTTGATGGTTTTTTAAATGATTAATGTGTTACTGCAGAGACTACATGCAATTCATTTAATTTGTTTAGTTGGTAGAAATAATGTGTTAAATAAATCAAAATAAAAACCATAAACTGAGATTCCATGAATTACAATCTCAATTTGTTTTAAGATTAAATGATGGAATAAACTGTCTTAAATATTTTTCAATATCTTAGTTAACAATCAATTAATAAGTTTTCCAGCAACTTAAACAGATAATTTAAACAATCGGTTGTCTGTACAATCTTTAACCACGTGATAAACAAAATGAATTAAAATCGAACTGGGAAATGTCTAAATGAATGTAATATCTGTTATTCACGCATAACTAAAACGATCACAAGTTGAAATAATTAATTTTCCAAATTCCAACATCAATCAGAGGGAATTGAGAAACAAGCAAACATAAATATTGATAATATCGATAGCTATGTTTTAATCAGCTTTAAATTGTTTATAGCTTCAGTTCACTAATTAAGTAGCACTAAGCTCATTTCGAATATCGAATGCAAGTCTTGTAAACGGACAACTAAACAACTTTGAATAGCATAAACAAACGATAGACTTTGTCTATGAATGGAACATAATCGGAAAGGGGAGGGGAGGAGCAGGCGTAATACTCGAACTCGAACTCGTACTCGTAATCCTAATCGTACTATATATTTGCATTAACCCAGTGACACATATTGACATAATCTGATTAATTGGCGTATAAAGGAGAAATAAATTGCGATGGCTAATGAAGCGCAAATAGAGCAAAGATGTTGCAGCAACGAAAGGCGCCTCCAGCGTGGCAACAACGCCCACAAGTGGCAGCAACTGAGAGGGAAGTGGCACTGAGCGGCTGGTGAGTTGAGAAATTGAGTTAGAGTCATGCGAGTCGCATCGAATTTCCAACAAATAATAATAATAATTTACTTGGCAACCTCTGTCTGTCTGTCTGGCCGTCTGTCTGGTTGATAGTGAATTTTTCCGCTTTACAATTAATTGATGTCAACGGCTTGTTGCAACCAGGAAAGATTGAGCAAGCCCGTTGCTGGAGGAGGCACCGCAAAACGGCGTCATCTATCGTCAACATATCGCCAGCTTTGGCAACTTCATCAAAAGACGCGTCAACTTGGCGGCGTTTGTCTTTCTTGTGGTTGTCAGCCGCAGACGCAGTCGCAGTCGCAGTTAATGCCGTCAATGCCGCCAACGCCGCAAAATCAATCAGGCATGGAAAAGCAACACACACCCCCCACCCGCCGCAGATCCTCCCTTCGTCGCCAGCTGACAACTTCTCATTGAGCCGCCCACATTTCCATTTTATTAAATGACATTTGTTTTATATACCCGGCTTACAGTTTATATTATGCCTAGATAAATACTCCTCTTCATACATACATATATTTATAAATGTATATGGTATATATATTTGCGCCTATGGCCTCAAAGCATCAATTTTTAATTTCATTAGCGTGGCGGCCCCAGAGCCCCACTTTAGTTTTTCATTATCTGTTTTTCCAATTTGCATTTGCATTTGCATTTGCCGGTTACAGCGTACGGTCGACGTAGTCGTATTCCGGTTCATGGTTTGCCCATTTGAATTTTAAAACATTATTGATTTTCTTCAACTTTTTGTAGCCCATGTTTCCTCCTCCTTCTCCTCCTGTTCCACCTCCTTTTTGCGATGAGTTTGTGCTTATCTTCTGGCCTATTTTGTGGCCAGATTCTAAACAGTCCGTTAGCCACGCTAAGGCGAGCACAGAATTTGGCCATTTCAGGGCCAAACAAACAAATTTGCTAATTACCCAAAGTGCACGCAATCTGTGTGTAAAGTACAAACAAAACACACAAAACACAAGGTGTGCGAGGTCAACAATAACATCCTACTAATTCGCCCGATTTTCTAACATCATCAATGAATTCTTTGCTAACAGAAATAGAACCAGAAACAGAAACAGAAACATCTGCTGCTTACAAAAATTCCACAACAAAAATACGAACAACACGGCAAAAAATCCATTAAAATCACCTAAACGTTGCGAGTAATTCATTCAACAAAAGCAAATGTTTTTTGGCCAACAGCTGCTCACACTTATTGATCGTTAGTGCCATTAAAGCAAATGTTTTAATCACAACAACTACAGATGGTTATAATAGATTGATTTGAGCTTATCAACTACCTGGGAAAGAAGTAGAATAAATAAATACCATTAGAAAAGATGAAGTTTGAATAACTTTTTAATTTTCTTAAGCTGTTTTAAGTTTTGCACAACTTAATCCGGAATTAACGCTATATATTTTATTCTTCGATTAACTGATAAAGACAAATAACTAATTATAAACACTGATGCACACCTTTTTTTAAAGCGTTTTTACTTCATAATAAAATCATAATACCCTATATAGAGTATTTCAATCAGTTTGCATTGCATTGCAAAATATTACTCATACATTTACTTATTCAGGAACCACAAAAACAAATATGTGAGGAAAACATCAGCAAGAAAAGCATCTGGTCATAATCGGCACAATGTTTATAGTATAAATAATTGGAGAAAAACTGCGCAGAATTGCAAAAAATACTCGTAACTAACGTAGAATATTTCATGGATGTTGGCAATTCAAATAATCGTAAAAGAATATTCCCATATAAATATTTATATTCACTTTATTTTGAGTAATATTTTCTCTTTGATTTTCATATGCAAATTGCAAGCAGGTAGCAACATTTTTATATGAAATACACTATGTCAAGTAAATATTTTGACACAAAAATACTAGTTAAAAGTGAATCTAATTGAATTATTCTTTAAGGATTCGTTAGCTTATTTTCTAGTCTAAATGTATATAAAACTGCAGGTGGATAGTGAAAAACTATTATTGGAATATATTTTGGAATGATGCATTGTGATGTTATGATTCCAACAACAGCAGCTGTAACTCATTAAATTCCACTCATTAAAAAAAGACAACTCTTCTATTATTCCACAACAATTTGTCATGCTTTCGAACAAGTTGAAATTGGAAAATAGATGCAGCTTATTAAAATCGCATTAAAGCCACTGTCAAATGTGCTCTTGACTTGGCTTAAAACTTAACAAACCTACAATTCGAGCTTCAGTTAAAGCCATTTGCAATGCCTTTGAATTTTGCCTTTTACTTTCCCTAGAAACGGGGAAAAAAATGAGAAAAGTCGATGAGCTAATTGTGTTTTTCAGATACGTGTATTTGTCTCAGTTGAAGTTGAAGTTGAAGTTAAAGTCGAAGTTGAAGTTGAAGTCTGAGATTCAGTTTGAGCTTGTAAGCTGTGATGCGGGTTGAGATCTGACATTGATAAATGACTTTTGCTTTCAGTTGTTGTTGCAGCGAGTTGTTGCCGCATCTTCTGTTAGTTGAACTAACTAACTTGACATAACATAACATAACTGTAGTTAACTTTAGTTCAACCAACTTTTCACTCTTGGTTGTTGATGCAAATTTGCTGCTCAATTAAGCTGTCAACATTGTGACAAACATTTGCGCTCATTAGAGCACGCCTAGAATTATTAATACTTGGCTGAGGCAGCTGCCCCAAAAGCAACGGCTACATCAACATCCACATCAAGTGGCAGGCAATTTGTGGGTGATTTGCATAAAGTGCCACTTCAAGTCTCGCGTGAGTTGTGATATCTCCTCTTCCCTCTTCCCTCGCCCCTTTCTCTTGGCCACTTCCTGGCCCTGGTCATGGACCTGCCCTGTAGAGCAGTCAGTCAGTTAGTCAATCTGATGATTTGAATTATTTCATTTGTTTGCCTAACTGTTGATTCGCTTAACAGTTCAATGAAGCGCAACGGTATTTTGGTTTGAGGCGTTTAGGGCGTGGCACTAATCGCAATTTTAGGAAATGAAAGAATCATAAGAATTAAAGTAAAGAGAAAAATACAACAACAATATCGCGTCTGGCGCCAGCGGCAAACATTTAATTGAGTGCAACTGGCAACATAATTGTTCAATTGAAATGAATGTCCACTCGACTGTCCAACTGTCCGACTGTCTGATAAACATGCAGCAATTAGTGCAATAATTTTTAATTGATTGCCACAACCTCCTCTCTCCGACTGTCTGCCCCTTGGCGCTGCAACGCGTTGTGCGTGAGGAAACCTGAAAAATGCATGAAAAGTATCGACAAGCTCCGTATTTATCGGTCCGCTCTTCAACTTGGCCAAAACGCCGATAAGTAGACTTTACGTGCTCAAAACATTTACGAGATGTTCACAGTTCACAGTTACTACCAGAAAACTTGGCACGAACCGAGATTGCATTGAGTAGCTTTTGTGAAAGTGGGGAAAAGTACAAAATGATTATACGACTATGTCGAAATTCTTTCACAATTGCAGATTCTTTGAATGAGTGTGCAAATATGCTTTCCAGATGTTCCTTAAATTCGTTGTGCTATTCTTGAGATAGTTCTCTGTATATATGAAATGTATCTTTTTATGGTTTAAAATGATTCTTGGTTGCACGTTTGTAAGTTCCTTTGCTACAGATACTTCTTATGGCAAACTAATTCACTTATCTGACACGCTCAGCTGCAATTTATTCAGATAAGTTATTTATTCGCACTTGCAGCTGTTGTTGTTGTTGTTATTGTTATTGTTTTTGTTGTTGGTCTCCTAGGCAAAAAAGATACATTACATTTGCAGACTGCAGATACTTGAAATGTGCCACTGCCACTGACACATCACATCACAGCACAGCACAACACACCATACCACACCCAACAACTGCAACTGCAACAGCAACTGCAACAGCAACTTCAACAGCCAGCAGACATTTTTCATCGCCAACTGCAAGATACAAATACGAACTATGCTTTCTTATGCAATCCATCGGATACATTTTATGCAGCTCCATCACTTGACATGCAAAAACTGCAACTGCGGCACCTGACGAACACTGGGCGATTCTGTTGATCTAACAGACAAAAATTTGAGCTTTGAAATTTGAAATTAACAATTGAAAATATCTTTTTATTTATAGATAGTTGCTTTAACTTATTTTTTGTTTATCTGAAAGTTGTTGTCTTAATTCATTTGAAGTTATTCATTTTAATTTGCTAGTTTAGCCAAATTACCCATAGTGTGACGGTCTGAATGTTCATTTATTTGGCGCTCACGTTGCAAGTAACTCGTTGCAGTTGCATCTTTGGGCCTATAAATAAGCGCGTCAAACAGTTAACACCATTAACCGCATATTAATTGGCCGAAATAGACACCGCAGCAGGATTAGGCGCCACATCGCAGACCAAGTTGAAGTTGAAGTCGAAGTTGCGACATTTGCCTGACATTTGCGTATAAATTCCATAGATGGCGCTCGCATTGCCACATGTGGAAAGCCTTAAATGGCAATTGGCGTCTCCATGTCGCGTATGTCAAATGCGTATTACTTACGATTGCCCCACTCCACGCTCCCCATTCCCCGCTCCACCCTCCAACAATTCAGGCAAATGCAAATGTCAACCGAGTTTAGGAGAGAGATGTCAGTCACTGTGTGTGAGTGTGTATGAGTGTGTGGGTGTGTGTTCGTAGTGGGGCGATGGCAACTTGCGGCGATAATTGCACATTTGTGGCACGCAAAGATTGACTTCGACTTTTCGGAGTCTCCTGTCTCCACCACCTTCTCCTCCTGCTTCTCCTCGTCTTCTCGTTTGCTAAACTAATAAATATCAATTGTATGCATCAAGCACATGTTGCTGCCTTGTCTTTGCATTTCTTTAGCTGTTCTTACAACATGTTGCAACATTTCTACACAAACGCACACACACACACACACACACACACACACACGTGCAACACGAATTTACACATGCATAAATTAAACGCAATTAGCATAAACAATTTTCAGCTTTTAGCCGTAATCAAGAGTTGGCGAAATTGCAAATGGAAACTGCCAGGAGCTGCAGACGCGACAACATTCGATGCATGCAACTACATACTTGCAACCATGCGTGGAATGTGCTGCACCGTAAGTATGGTAATGTTGGATGTTTGCCTGCATTACATGTTCATGTTTGCCGAATTTGGCATTGATAACTGCTGCTTTGCCCATTTAAAGGAATTCAATATGCAAAGGGAAAGGTTCGGAAATTGTTGAAAATTACTACAAGCCATTCTGTCTAAAATAGTTCGAGTTAATATAATGTGGCAATTGCTTTCAATGTTAGGTTAGCAGCAATTTAAAATGTAAATGTGTTATATGTTATGTTTAATTTCAATTACATAATCCTCACACTCGCTGTGATTCTTTCTCTGTTAAACCTGTTAACGACTTCATTAAGCTAACAGCTAATAGTTTCAAGGATACGAAGTTTTAATAAAATTAGAGCACTTTTTATTTAACGAAATACTTTTTCGATAATTGACCCATTTATAAGTCTTAATATTTGCACAGTTGGAGACTTGATTCAACTGTTCTGCGAATTGAAACTGATGACTTCATATTGCAGCTGTTTTTCAAGCGTTACAAATCAAAGTTTCAAGTAACATTTGCAGACGTAGAAGCCTCAAAGCAAACCAAACGCCTTCAGACCGGCCAAATATATGAACGTGAGCTCATAAAATAACGATGAACCCTCGACCAGACAACGAAGACTTCAGTCTGTTGGGAGCCCGCACATGGTTGGTGTTTGTTTACATTTTATATATCTTTCTGTATCTAAATACATATACAGTGTAAATATAAAATATATATATAATATATATATATATGTATATATCTGAAACTGCACACTTATGTCTCTGTATCTGTATCCGAATCTGTGAGGAATGCCAAAAAGCGTTTCTGGAAAGTATTTACGAACACTTATGAAATTTGTTGACATTTACGAGCAAAGTCCGTAAATAAAATGCTAAGGTAAATAATATAAATGTAAACTAACATAAATACATACAAAAGTATTTCTGATGATTTAAATTTAGTTATACCAGCTTGTTGTAAGCGGAGACGATCATGGGAAAACCTCGTCAAAATAATTAAAAAACGAAATAAAAACATTTTTACAGCAAGTACAAATGTTAATAAAGACCACATTTTATTCATGTATTATCAAAGGCGTTATTTTGTGGGAAAACATATTGTGTTGTGTTATGTGACATACTTAATAAATAAAACAACATTAAAAAACAGCAGGCTAAGCAGCTGCAGTGAAACAATATACCCCATTATCTAAAGCACATTGCACATTGCAATGCAGCATTGTCAACTGCATTGTGAATACTTTTGAGCCAAGGTCAAATTGTTTGAATTTGATATATTCGTCAATTTCATGAACAAATAAATTCTTTATTTTCGGTTTATTCTTTTATAATTTAAATACGTGATAGCTGTTAATTAAATAACTGAAGATGAACAATCAAAACAAAGAATTTCAATTGAAATTATTGCTTAGAACATTTGTTCAATAATAATTATGAGAAATCAAAATATTTGTGTATCAATTAACATTTATGGCCTCCATTAAGTGTGTGTCTTTTTAAGTAGTAAAATTGTTAATAAAATCTGTTTAGATTGTGTTAAACATTTTGCAGTTGTTATGGTTGCTAAATGAGAATGTGGAGCTATTGCATTAATTGGTCATGTTGTTGAGCTTATCTGTTGCAGCCACCAAGTTAAAGTGGGTCAAAGTTGCACATGGGGTTCAAATCCCAACCCATCAGCAACCCATCAAATTATGAAGCTGCCGCAACATATGTGTGCGTGTGCTTCTAATAATACAAATGAAATTGGCCCATTAAAAACCAGATGAAAACCGAGACGAAACAAGACGAGACAAACTGAGATGCGACAACGACAGCTTTCAATTTCATTGTAAATTTTCGCTGCATTCGGTGGCATTAATTGTGGGCCTTGTGGTGCTTTTCATCATCATCGTCATCGTCATGAGCATTGACAGCATCATAAAATACAGATACCCCACATCCCATTCGTTATTTGTTATTTGTTTTTTCATACTTAGATCGTATTGTTATCGGACTGTTAGATAAAAGTGACACATTTACGATTCGGCTATGGAGAATGGGGATGGGGATGGGGATGGGAATCAGAATGGAAATTGGAATGGGATGGAAAATGTTCTGTTTTTAACAAATGAATATTATGGAAAGGGGATCGCAACACTTGCTGTGAGATTAATGCTTGTGGTCTGTGGAGTGTTTTTTGTAGAAAATATGAACAAAGAAGTAACAAAACAAAATATATTCAGATAAAAGACATAAAAGTGTAAACGTACTTTGAGCGTGTTGGTAATTAGAATCTGAGCTACAACTGAAACTGAACTGGTCTGTAAAATAAATAAAAAAAGGGATAAAAGGGAAACAATTTGATAAGAATATGTGGTAATTTCTCAGCAATAATTCGAATTAAATACGGGTTGAAATGCATTAATGAAAGAATCTAAATTAAGTATTAAAATAAATAAGAGAGTAGAGGAAATGAGAACATTCTGACAGATGTTTTGGCAAGCTGCCAAACTCTTTTTCCATCAATAAAACTGCGAGTTCCTGTTGTTGAAAGAACTCCACATTCGATTGGATTTGGTTCAATGAAAGCAGCTTCAAATGATTGTTGACATCATCAATGTGTCCAGGAATTTTTGTGGTGTGGCAAACGGAAATCAAAATGGGGCACAGTCGACCCTCACAAATATGAAGTCGGGTGTCGATTGACGATTTTGTGGCTAATCAACTCGAAACGTTGTTCATTTAAAAGTGGAAGCATGTGTAGATGGTACAGTGAAGCTTCATTTACTTTCAATGCGAGTGGACTTAAAGTAAACTCCAGATGGCGCCTGGATTATATGTATATATATGTTTATCAGGCATGTAGCAAAGTTTTGAGTCATGTCCTCGTCCTAATTAACCGACTGACAACAAAGACATTTGGGATTGCCTTACTCCCTCTTCCCTCCCCCCTCTCCCGGAATCCCCTCCGGCTGCTCATCAAATACAAATGGAATGTGCACAAAGAGAGATAAGCCAACAGCAGCCGTAATAACAATGACTAACAACTGTAAAAGATAAAAAATCGCACACCCACACAAACACACATACACATACACACACCAAGTGGAAGATACACACACTCACACACACACACACACACACACACACATCCCGATACGGAGATGAAGATGTGCGACAATGTAAATTCAGTTGGGATACATGCGAGAGGATAAGAAAAACAAGACATTTGAGTTACTCTCGACTCCCCACAACATAAAGGAAAAGGAGAACGAGTCCCAGTCCAGTTCCACTGCGAGTCTGAAGCTGAGTCTCTGTCTGAGTCTCAGTTTGTTATAAGCAGAGTGCCTCAAGCAAATAGAGCAACACTCGTACTCGCATTCACACTACAATACAGCTGGTATCCATAAGATGCGCACTGATTCTGTGCAGGAGTATGAAAAGAAGGGGAAGAAGAATTCAATAAAATGTTAAGTAAATAATAAGAAACGACCTTCGCTTTATCCATTTGACAGTCATGTGTGGCATATTAAAAGTGTATTCGAACAGAGTTTGAGCATTGATTCTTGAGTTCATTCAGTTCTCTTGATCTGCATATTGACTAAACTATAATTGCTGTGTTAATCGGCAAGTCGAGTCGTAGACAAGCCTTTGTCGTGTAATTAAAAGATAAACCCCATATAAATCTTACTATCAAGTCAATTGACACAGGTCAACACATGGAAGTTATAATATAAACAAAAGACACTATTTATCAGGCTCAATTTACTTGCTTTGTTTATCAATTATAAAACTGAAGAAGCCAAAGACTGTATTAAAAAACAAATTAATTAAATAAGCAATGAAAATAAATAAGTGCACAAATAAATGAATATTTGTATATTGAAATGCTGTTATCATTTTGCTTATTTACAGTCAGTTTTGGCACATGCAGCAAAAATGATAGCTTAACGCCGTCGCCATATAGTTTCCCAATCCCACAACAACAACAGCAACAGTAGCAACAATAACAATGGGTGAATAACTGAATACACTCGTATATTTAGTCTAGATAAAGTATCGAATACCGAATTTAAAACGAAATTCAACACACAGTGCGCCCAAAATGCAATAACAAAATGTGCGCCCAAAAAGAGAAAAATAATTGAAATACTAAGTAAAATAAATGAAAAAAAGGTATAAATTGAAAGAGTGAAGAAAAAGAAGAAGATGGGGCGCATAATTTTAAACGTGACGGTTACAAAGAATTTCGTTTCATTTATCACACAACATTTTTGCCAAGCTGCCGACGACGTCTCCGTCGCCGTCGCCGTCGTCGTTGACGTTGACAAAAATTACTCGTATTATTATAAATTCGACCTTATTACTCTTGTTACTTTCGTTTGTTCTACAACAGTTTTTCGCGCTTTTCGAATATTCTGCTTCTGCTTCTACTTCATAATTTATTTTTTAATATTTCTTTTTTGAACAGTTGTCGTTGGAGTTGTCGTTGGCTTCTTATTTATTTTTGGCATTATGTTTCACTTCTGGCTAAAACGAATGAACCTTTAGATTGATGGGCATAACCCGAGCACATTTTCATAGCAATTAATTTGATCAATTAATGCCTTATTTTTCTTGTTTGATCCTCGCACTTTTTATTTGCACATATCTGACGGATGCAAATGTATCTTTTGCTCTTGCCGGCTGATCGCGATCTGCGCGCGCGCTCTGCTTGCCACAAGAAAAAACGCAACCAACTTACGCGCCGACGTCTCGTAAACTGAACCAACAACAAAGCCGGCAGTCGCATGCGATAACAAACAGCTCGACGGCAACGTTGACGCTGGCAGCGACGCTGGCAGAGCTGTTGCTGTTGCTGTTGCTGCAGCCACTTTGCGCTCAACTCCAACAGCTAACGAAACTTGTTCTCCCCAAAGTCCATAAAGACACAGAAACACTCACTCACATACACTCACAGCACTCACTGCGGTACTCACAATACACTCACGCACTGACTGAGAACTTGTTGCTCGCGTTTTGAGTTTTGTTTATGTCAAACAATTGTTTATATGCATATGTACTTTGTATCTAAGTCTCTCAGTATCTCTTTATTATTTTTAAATCTATTTGTCGACTGTTATATCCCCACTTTGCTCTATCTCTCTTTCTCTGTCTCTCTGAGCTTCTGGCTCATTAAGTGGTTGTCGTATGGTGAGTATGTTGAGTGCTGAGTGCTGAGTGTTGAATGGTGAGTGTTGAGTGGCTTGTCTACCGGCCAATTGAGTGCCACTCGTGAGTGTTGTTGTTATACTCGAAACATTTCAATGAGCTTTGCGATTTGCCTTGTTTATTGCCACAGTTTCTTGCTTTTCCTACACTTTTTTCGCTGCTATTGTTTTTGTGTTTGTTTTTTGTGGCTTATTTTGAGTTATAAAAGCATTTAAATGTTCCGTTTCCCGCATTTCGATTGTTTTTATTTGATTTTTATGGCATTTCAAACACATTTTTTTGCGCGTTTCTCGTGTTTCTCTCAATGATTTGAGACTTGTGAGTCACGGTCGGGTTGTGGATCATTTATGGAGAACTGAAGGATTTATTACACTCGAAATTATGTTTATAAACAGGCAAAATAATGGCTATAAAATGATTCCCTGATTTTGTTTAAGACATGTAATCAGATCTGGACGGAAAGTGCAAAAAAAGTCACTGAAGAAAAATTCATTTTGCAAATAATGAAATTCATCCCAATAAAACTAAAAACACATTTTTGGATACAAATAACATCAGCCAAACATTTGCAAGGTATTACATTTAATAATAATAATTTCATTCAAGCAAAATTTAACGAAGTTGTGAAGTGAACATTACTTTAGACAAAGTTATTTATAATCGACTTTTAGTTACAAATCCCTTGCAAATCAGAAAAGAAATAGAAAAGTAAACGCAGCCGAAAGCAGATCTCATATCTCATGTCGCATTTTTGCATTTCTCAAAACAAGAAAAGTCTCAATGATCCACACACACACTTCCTGTTCCACTCACATGTCAACTGACATCATTTATATCCAATTCTTTGTGGAAAACAATGAGAAAAAGACGAACACACTCACATACAGTGTTTGTGTGAGAAATACATGCTCATATGCCAATGTCTTCTGTCAACTGTCAACTTCATTGAAGTCTTCATAAATCGGCAGAAGAATTCAAAGAGTCTAAATGCAAAATGCATTTGTTATTTGTGCCATTTGCTGACAAAGTGTGAAAAATGCTAGCAACGAGTTTTCTATTTTCCATAGTTTTAGTCACTGCCAGATTCTTTCTCTATTTTTTTCGCCCCCTCTTTCTCTCTTTCTCTCTTTCTCCCTCTCTCTGTTGGCTTACACACTTGTGCCGCCGGCAAAGGACGTGGCGAAATTATGATTTTTATTAACTGCAGACGCGACACCGCGGACAAACAGACTTCGGACTCTGCTCTGGCATCAACTCCATGAACGAAAGATACTTTTTTTTTGGTTTGGTGTCGCTGGAAAATCTATTTTGAGCGCATAATTTTTCACGCTGCCACCTTATGAGACAGATATTTTGTCGGTTGGTCCTCTTCAGCTTCATTTTCGCTCTCCATGTGCTTTAGAGACTTATACATACCAAAGGCGATTTGTCGTTCTCTGCAATGCCAAAAGTATCTTTGACTTTAGTTTCCTACTGCTGGGTTTTGTTGCATTTTCTGCATTTTCTGCATTTGTAATTTGCATTCGGTCTGCGATTCGTTTGGAAATTTCATTGAGGCATTTGCAAGTGGCGTCTGCCTTAAAATGGCATTAAGTGCAAATCGTTGTAGAATTTGTATTTAAGAATGCCCTTTACTTCGATATCTATTTGTCTTTAATTATTATACAAATGCTTTCCATTGAGATGTCTAAATTATTAACATCTTTGTAATTTTTGGCATAACTTATCTACTCTTTCACGGAAGATATTTTAGTTACTTAAATATCTGATGCATTGTGGATATTTATTGTCCTGAAGCATCGCAAAATTTGTTTGCCACTGCTTTAATAAAATAGTAAAACTATTTAAGCAACAACTATCATTTAAAAATCATGAATTTTGAAAATCTTCACTTGCAAAAAATTCCCATCAAATTTCAAAAAGGCTTAGGACCAGCAACTGAAATCATTTTCTGGCGAAATCATGCGAATTCAAGTCCGAACCTCGCTCTTCAGTTCAAACAACACTCATCTGGCGAAGTGGTCAAGTCGATTATTTAACTATTGCATGTCATACACACACATATATTTTATTGTTTTTAAAATGTTTGCTCAAAAAATAACGAGAATACCGCAAAAAGGCCAAGCAAATATTTATGAAAAGCCCCCAAACTTCAATTGGCCTAAAAGGGTGAAATTGTAAATTGTAAATGTGGCGTTGCGCACAAAATGGCGCCGTCAGGTGAAAAGAAATGTAAAATATAGATGGCAGCAGAAATGAATTGGTCCAAACGAATGTTGTGAACGCTATGAAAGTGTATGTTGTGTGTGTGTGTGTGTGTGTGTGCATTGTCAATATAACTGAACACGTTTGACAATTACACACGGTTACATTTCGTGGCATATTGAAGCACTTTTGCAAACAGCAACTACAATAAAAACAAAATGAAGCTGACACAAAAAGTCAACGACAACAAGCGCAATATGTGGCCTTCAATTGATACTGAGTGGGAGGGTTTGTAGGGGAAGTGGTGGTGATTGGGTGGGGGGAGGGCTGAGGTACATCTGCAGTTGAGAGCAAAGTAATCGACAATTGCAGCTCACGGAAAACCAAAGCCAAAGCCAAGCCATTTTAGCGTGACAATCAATTGATTTCCCAAGTGGTATAAATGAAAAGTATTTTTACCATTTTTTCAATAACTTTTTTCTTTCCGCAAACTGTTGTATGTTCTTTTTTTTGAGTTTTTTGCTGATCGCTTTCCGCAATTTGTAATCAATGTTTCCAGACATTTATTGGAGCGTCATGTGACAAAGTATCGCTTAATATTGCACATAAATCATTGCTGTATTTATTTACAATTAATTAAGAGCAACAAGGGATGAGTCTAACCGGGAAAAATGTTCACAAAACGTAAAGGAAACAAAAAAATGTAATGTAAAAAATCTTGGTGTTGAAATATTGCCAGCTGTTGTTTGATTTTCGTTTATGAATTTATTTTTATTGAGTTTAGTTATTGTTTTTGTTCTCAACGCTCAAGGGAAAAGCTCAAAATGTGCATCACATAATCGTATGTTTTTTCGCATGCAATATTTTTAATAGGTTTACATTTCGTTGTGGGAATTTCCATGCGAAGTTTTACATGGTTTGCGTCTCGGCTACAAGTGGATGCTGAGTGTGTCGGCAAAAAAAATGTTGCATATTTTTAGGGCTGCTTCAAAAACTTTCTACACAAAATGAATTCAACGAAATTTCAAATTGTTATTAGACTTGAAATTTAAATTTAATGCCATAAATTTCAGAGGCAAATACGCAAAACGACCAACATATTTCACACTGTGTATGAGTGATTTATAGCACGTTAAAAATAAAAACGAAATTGATTCCATGGCGTCTGGCTGTGCATAATAAACTAAACTGCAGTCGGGCCTTGAAGCGTCTGGCTTCCGATAAACCACATATTTCACAAGTGCAACAGGGCAACAACAATGGGTAAAAAGCATTCAGAGGAGCAAGAAGCACATTGGCTAAGTGGACTCAAGGACAATGATGACATGTTGCAAGCTGCAAGCTGCTAGCTGCAAAACTTGGTCAGGCAGCAGCACCAACAACAACAGCAGCTGACACATTGGCCCAGCTCAGTGGTCATAAGGGGTTAAATGAGCTGCTTGTCCGTATGTGTGTGTGTTCGTCCCTGTTACTGTGTGTCTTCAATATCGACCACATGTGGTTAAATTATGGCAAACAGCGCATTGTGCACAGCTTCAGGCATGCTTCTTCCTGGCGAGTAAAGTCCTCCCATTGGCCTTTGCAATTTCTATGCGTTTTAGCCACATTTATTTCTGCTATTTTTAGAGTTTTACAGAAAATCAATAAAATGATTACATATATATATTTTATAGCGTTAAGCAATTGCTTTTGCGTTCGTTCCCACAGCCGATTTGGAAAGCTTTTACATGGCTTAAATGGTCGCATTGGGCTAAGTGACAAAGCGGCAACACAATGCGATGCTCTGATGCGAGTCCAGGTTCCACAGCAGTTGTTGTTGTTGTTGCAAAGTCCTCGTATTACTTCAAACTCTCGCTAATTTGCCCAATGAGCCAGAAGTAGTTGTGTATGTCAGTGTGTTTGTCTACGTGTGTGTGTGTGCTCTAACAATGGTCAACTTCAGAACTTCAGGATAATCCATATCCAGTGTGTGCACTTTTCATTAGCATGAGCTGCTGGCTTGCGGTTTTCACTTATATATGTTACATGTGACATTGATGTGGCACTGGCAATATGCATCATCTCTGGCCTGGTTGTCGAAGGGGCAGCATAAGCTAAGGGAAGTGGACATTGACTAATTGACCTCGTCCCTTGATTAAAGTTGTCTAAAGTGTGCGAATATCCAAAGGAAATATCAATTACAATTCTGCTTTCTTTTCCATTGCCTGCACATGTTTTTTAATGGCGAAATATGTGTTGACTATAATTTACAAGCTCTGATAATTGTGTTAAAAGTTCCTTCAATTTCATTTGCAATCATTGCATTTCGCAATGCTCAAGCGAATTTTATACAATAATCCCGCTTGACATTGTTTTCCGCTTGAATAGCAGCTGCCACAAGCAGCCTTCTGTCTGTTTGTGCAACGCGCATTAAACTCACTTTAATTTCACTAACAGACAGCACACAATAATTATTTTCTCCTGTTTTTTTATATTCAAATTTGTTTGATTTTTTTGGCCAAGAGTTTCACATGATGCGCGCAACTTTAAAATGCAATTCAATTAAGAGTTTTAACTTTTATTTAATTAATAGCAATTCTTGCAGCCAGCCACATAGACACACATAAATCGAGCGGACAGAAAGGGGAACGAACATTTGTGTGGTCAATTAACCACAGTGCACAGTTCTGTGGCTTAGAATCAGCTTCTTTCGCATCTGCCTCTCCTGATCTGGTCAGTCGTGGACAAAGTTCGGCCAGGCTAGAAGAAGTGGAAGTGGGAGTTGTGCATGTGCCAGGCCATTTAGTGACTTCATTTAAGCGAACGAAAAGCGAAGGATAACCACAGTATAGAGTATAGAGTATAAAGAGCTCCTTTTAACTGAACACACTGAAACTTTCATTTGCGCTGCTCCATTTTTTGTGTCGGGTTTCGTGGTAATTGTTTTAAGTTGCATTTATTTAAACTTTTTACGTTCACCTCTCCCTCTCCCTCATCCTCATCCTTTTTCTCTCTGTGAAAACTCCCCCGCTTGGCAGTCGGTTAACTTTGCTCCAGCTCTTGTTGAGCAAACTTTTTTAATTCTATTTAATGTTGTTGCTGTTGCTGTTGCCTGTGCCGTTGCACATTGTTAATTTTGTTAAAGTTGTGCTTATCAGTTTTTATTGTCGTCGCTGCCACAACCTGCGTGGCAAGCAAATTTTAATACTCGCTCTACAATCGCTTGTCATAATCAAAGTGGAAAGAAAAGCCTCGTATTTTCCAGCAATATCAAGATAGTTGCCACAAATTTATATTTTCCTGCCATACAGTTCAACTTTACTGCAAAGTACATGAAGTATTATTAAATGCTGAAATATTTGTATTTTTTTATGAGAATAACTAAATTTTACTATCATTGTGTTTATTTTCCTTTGTTTATATTATGTTGCATGGTTTTATGAAACTTCTGAGTAAAGACAATGAAATATTAATTAACATTTTTTGGATAATCGATCGATCGCAAACATCGATTATTATCCTAATTAGAAATAATTTTATTTATCCAACAACCCATATTTTATCATCATTGTCTCGTTATTCATTTAAAATCGCACTTTTTCAGCATTAGTTCACTTCTCTCATCATAAATATGATTTGTCATGCATAATGTTTAAACAATTTTAATTGCGACTCCCTATTGTTAATAGTCATTTCAAACTGCTAAATACGTAATGATAATGTACCTTTCACAATATGAGATTAGCCTGGTTATTTACAATGTCCTATGGCTTGACCCAATAAAATATAAATTGCTCCCCATTGCAATATATATATATATATATATATATATATATATTTAGTTATGTTTGTTATGCATAAAATTATCACACAAAGAATCTTATATAAATTGCATAATACAATGAGAAACAGAAAACAGACAGATTTTAAATATTAAATTGACACGAATATATTGTTGGATTTATCTATGGTTGCTTGTAAATAAATCTATGCACAATATGTGTGCTTACATACACATATACGTAAATATATATGCACGGACTAGCATTCACATCAATGTAGCATTAGCATTGGGTTGAGATACATTAAACCCTCAGTCTTAACGCATATTTGGGGCAACTTCTTTTTGCACTCAAGTGTCATATTTATGCGTACTTTGTTGCAAATACACACACACACATATAAAGTAATACATATATATGTTTACAAGTTGTTGTTGTTGATTCCACATGCTGCATATTGTTTGGTTTTATGTCATTGCCTTTTGCCTGTTTTGCCGTTTGCTTTGTATTGATTTTCGCTTGGATTGTATAGTATATCCCAGTTGCCCAAAAGTATGCTATGTCTGTCTCTACACTCAACGAGTTATACATATATGTATGTGAAGTGTGTGTGTGGGTGTGTGTGCGTGTGTGTCCATTGTTTGCACACTCTGTGACATTTTTATGCGGCCAAACTTTGTTGCATCAAATTTACGGTGCGTATGAGTAACGACAGCAGTTGCCATCAGTCCGTCACATTTGTGGCAAATATTTTGTTGTTATTCCCGCTGGTGTTGCTATAGTGGTTGTGGTTGTTGTTGCTGCTGTTGTTGTTGTTGTTGCTGGTGCTGCTGCTGTTTTGCAATCCAAACGACATGCGTCGTAAAAAGCACACTTGCATTTATTAGCCATCAGACAGAAACCCACAAACCAAATCCCAACCAAAGCCCAAACCAATCAAACTGTCAAGTTGCCCAGAGTTTCTACAGAGGGGGACACATTCAACATATTCAACATTTTCTGTTACTTTCTATGCTTTTGAAGTGTAATTGAATAATAAATATATATTATCTGTTATTGAACTTCTTGTACGAATAAATAAATATTAAAGAAATATCATTTGACATTATAAAATCAAATTTAAATTTGTGTCTTAATTGATGCCGATTGGCATTACACTCATCTTTTCATCTACATCTCCATCTGCATCTCCGTCTCTTTCTCTTATGCCTCTCAATCATTCTCTTTATTTCACATTGCGGAAATTCAGGAAATTATTTCAGCTCCTAATGACGATGCCATTCAAAGGTCTCCTCACAATTTCAACTCTGATTTGATTTCCTCTACAAATTGCTTGCTCAGAAAGTTTGCGCTTACTTTCACAGCTCACACACACACACACATACACACACACACACACTAAAAAGAAGAAATATAATTGCGCACACACAAACGCCTACACACACCCACACACACACTCACAGAAGAAAAGAACCCTCGAAAAGCATAAAAGTTGAGAATTCAACTCGAACACGAGCTAAAACAAATTGGAGGCCATAAAAATTACAAGAGTAACAAGGTGACTCCGACGGCAGCCCTCGTGAGTCAATTCAAAAATATATTTGCGCGAAAGAAAATTCACCCGCAAGTCATAAGAAAATTATGAAAATGTAGCTGTAGAGCAATGATGAAGTAACTAAGTCAGTTTATGGTCGTGGCTCAAGGGATGAAGGGACTGGGTTAGTGACTGACTAACTGACTAACTGACTGACTGACTGAACTGAACTGACTTACCGTCATGTATTCATCCAAACGATGCTTCCAATTGTCAGATCTATCGATTAGATTGTTCCATTGCTCGGAAAGTTTTCCAACCTCCCGCCGTATGCTGCGTGTCAGTTCACGGCTCTGCTCCTCGGCGGACATGTAACGTGAGTCGGAATCGTGGGCGGCTGCAAAAAGGGAAAATATGACGGAAAAAATTAGATAAAATTCGGCAGGTAAAACCGTAAGAGAGAGAGACAGAGAGAGAGAGAGAGAGAGAAAGGGAGGGAGTGAGCGGAATTCAGATAATACTAGGGGTAAGGGCAAAAAACAATTGCCAACCTGCACATTGGAGGTGCCTGTAATGGCACGTACCTTTATGAATTAGAGATGATATTATGGCTCTTAATGTCTACCGACAGCGGTGATTATGCAGGGAGAAGAGAAGGAGGGGAAAGCGGAGAGAACTTTGATTATGCTGATTGCGCACAGTGATTAAACTTGCAATAAACTGATCTCAGCTCTGTTGTCTCAAGTGTCGAGCAATTTGGCGAAAATGACAGCTACGCTCTAGGGATAACGCGGCGATAATTTTTGTTGATGCTATGGAAATCAAATGAATGCATAGCTAAATTATCGATTATCACAAGACTTAAGACGATACGCCGGATATCTGTTTGAGAAATACAAATGCCGTACATGTGAAGGAAATTGGAAGTGCAAGGTATGACAGGAGAAAGCAGAGAGAAAGAGAGCAAGAAAAGAGTGACAAGTGTCAGCTTTGCAAACCCCACGAAGTCAAAGCAAACCTCAACAGTGGCACAAAGAAGTATGACAACAGCAGAGGCAGCAACGATAACGACAACAAAAACAACTACAACAACAACAGGCATTGCCTTCGATGAACGTCAGAGTCAGATGGCTAAATCTAAATTTAATTTAATGCACGAACGGAGCAGGCGAATAACTTTTATGGCCAAGAGGAAGCGAATCATGCAGGGCAGTTGGCCAAGTTGGACAAGTCGACAGTCGACAGTCGACATCTGGTAATATGACGTTAAACAAATATCAAGACTGTGTCTGATATTCTTTTTACCAGCAAACTCCAGCTCTGCGGCTCTCTGTTGGAATATTCAAATTCAATTTAAAGATTGAGTTTATCGCATCGAATGCTTTTCTGCTCTTTGCTTGCCACCCTGACTGACTAACCGACTGACTGACTGACTGACTGGCCGACCGACTAACTGAGTTTGATGAAGCTGATGGAAATGAAGATGGAAGCGAAGACGCAGCTGCAAAACTTTTCTTTTTTACTATTTGACTTTTATCTCAATTTTCATAACAATGTTTTTCTGCTGACAAAAATTGCAAGAACAAAATATAGAAACTGTTGAGCAATTGTTTAAAATTCAAGATTTAAAATTAGTAGTTTGAAAAGAAAAGAAAATCAATTGAAATTGAGTAAAAGTTTAATTTTAAAATATTTTATAACACTAAATATTAATTCGTCGAGTTTAAATGTTTTTTTTTATGCAATTTCAAAGGACTTGGAAATTTGTATTAACAATAAAAATTTAAACAAATCAATAAGATATAAAAAATAATTGTTTCCACTGAATGAAATTGACTAAAAATTATAAAGTTTTATTTATAATGTGTTTCAATTTTGTGCCACAAACTAAAATTTAACGGGGAACAAGAATTATTTTCAATTTACATTTATTTGTTTGCTTTCAATTACAAGCATTAATTTGATTAAAACTAAAATTGCTTCAATTCGAATGTTTGAATTTTGTGGCACAAACTAAAATATAATGGTTAATACAAAATGCCAGGCTAAAAGCAGAGAGCTAAAAGCCACACACAACCAAATCAGATATAGTCACACTCAAACTCACACTCACGTATACACATACACATACACATACACACAACACACACTGATGCACATACACATGCACATAGAGACACTATTGATAGTTGGCACTAATAGCGTACTAATCCCTCTAATTGCTTTGGTTGCAATTATCGTTGACGCCTTCTATTAGACTGCCAGACTGCCAGGAGGATTGTGGCCGCAGCTGATCTCTCTGTCTGTCTCTCTGTCTCCCTCTCTGTCTCTCTCTCTCTCTCTCTCTGTCTGTCGCAATTGTGCGAACGCCAAAAAGCAAAACAAACTAAACCAAAACCGAGTCCGCAATAGCCATTTGCTAAATTGTTAACAGTAGTTAAAAAGTACTAAGCCCTGGCTAAAAGAAACAATGGAGAACAATGGATGCTTTCACTTGTGCTCGACTGGCATATACCCTGTGTTCAGACTAAAAATATTTAAAAATATTGCACTTTTTAAATTATTCATTAAAGAAATATATATGCACAGCAATGTTTATCGTAAATAAAGAACAAATTTTAATTATTTTCTTGGAATTATATGTATTAATAAAGAGATTCGAAGATACAAGTCTTCTTATCATCGAAGTTCTGAAACTGACAGATGGAATCGATACTAAATCGAAGTTTATTTAATTCACTTTTGATATGGATCTGTTTGTTACACAATGTTATATTACCTTTTAAGGCAATTCCTAAAGATCACAGGGCATACTTGTAAAGCAAACCCAACCAATGCAACAAAATCAATTGGAAATTCCACAGCAGCCAACGGCACAACAGTTGTCTACTTTTAGCCGCCTCACGTGCCGTAAAGCTCTGTTTGAATGCATGTCTATTCATGTAATTGTCTGTGTATGAGACTGTATCTGTGTGAGAGGGAGTGATTGTGTGTGTGGTCAGCTGCTAAGCTCTTGCAGAGTTCACAGCTCAAAGGAGCTCCAACATTTGGTTGTATGTTAGTATTGATTTAGAGATTTGCTCAAATAAGTTGAAAATGCGTGAATGGGTTAATGAATTGTTCGGTAATTAAATGAACGACTGAATGTTGAATCTACCAAATGTTTATTGCTCAGCCAGAGGTAAACTTTAAATAGTAGTTGGAAATTTGATGGACACTTATGTGGTCAAGGTTTATGGCAAGTGGGGGTCTTTTTGATGGGATCGCATTTAGTGGCTGCCACGTTATAATTTAATGGAATCTCGTAAAAAAAATGAGGCGAAACTTACCCTCTGTATCGCTGGTATCTGAAACGGGCGTCTCGCTGGCAATATACTGACGACCGCTCGTTAAATTGCTCTCAACAATTGGGCGTTTATCCTCCAGCTGACGTCGAAAAGCTTTATGATCATCCTGCAAGTAGACAGAGTCAAAGAATAAAATATATTTTAAGAGACAGCGAATTTGTAAGGCAAATAAAGTCTATGTAGTTGTCAGAGCTGCAAACGATTTATTTTAAGTTGGCCCTCAAAAAAAGAAAAAAATAATATAAACAGACAAAGCGGCATAAGATCTAAAAGAAAGAGTCAGGAAGTCAGGGAGTCAGGGAAAAGCGGAATGATTTTGGTCAATTGCAATAGCCAAAAAGCAGTCAAGTGCTTGGCCCAATAAAACATCATGGAGCATGAGAAAAGTGGGAAAACTCACAATAATAAATATCGTGTTTAATGCATTTAGTGTGGAAATAGAAAAATACAAATGCAACTGTACACGAGGCAGCAACCATGGCGATTCGGAACTACAAGAAAACACAACTACAAGGCGAGTTACCCCTATACACATACCTACACACACACATATATATATATATGTATATATTTTCCTCCAGTCTAGCAAGCAAAATGTAAATGTCCGGCAGACCGTAACTTAGTGGCAGGCAATAGATTTGGAAAGGCGGCTCCAAGGGTGAAAGTTGCCTCATTTTTTCTTTTTTTCGCCAGCGGGAGTGTGCTTCTGTGTGTGTGTGTGTGTGAGTGTGTGTGTTGGGGGTAAGTGAAATTCAAGTGGCACACGCTGTGTTGGACAGTGTTTCAGCAGTTTCAACTGAAAGCGAGCTGTTGCTGGGGATTTCTTCTCATATTTTCACTGGCTTTTCAAGCCCTTTAGTGATTTCCGGCAGCAGCACACACACACACACACATGTGTGTGAATGTTTTTGACATAACAAGCATCATTTAACAATTATTTAAGAATTCGCTCGCAACGCCAAGTGGGACTTTCAATTCAACGCAAGCAATTCGGTCAAGTTGGCCAGTTAGATATAAAAACACGGGTTACGTTCTCTATCTCTGTCTCTCACTTTCTCTCTCTCACTCAATCTCTCTCTTTCTCACTCGCTACCAAGTGACTTGGCATAAAAAAGGAGAAGCAATTGCAATGTACACATTTATATAGCACATTTCGAATTGAGGCTATAAAATACATTGACGCAGCAACTTTTGAATTATGTAATGGATACTCCTCGACTATTATATGAGTGTGTGTGCCTGGAATCGCAAAGATAAGCCGAATGCCAAAGCTGAATCCAAATTAGCACACATTTCCCGCACATACACTCGTATATTACCAAATCAAGTGACCACTTAACAGACCTCTAGAAATGACGAATAAATTTCAAATTTTCATGCTGCGTCGATATTCAAGTTAAATTTAATTTTCAAATAAGAGGTAAAATTAAATAAAGCTGATATATATCAATATATCTTCTGATATAGCGATTATGTATATACAATATTTTCCAAAGCAACTTCAAACATTGAATTAAAATATTCAGAACTATAAACTGCAATTAAAAATCACTTACGAATGGTTCACTGATTTGGTTTTGAGTCTCTTTTATACACTTAGTTAAGCTCAATCTGTGCTTAATTTAATTTGCATTCATTTATGCCAATCGCTTAGCATTCGCAGTACACACATTTTAATATCACGTATACGCATTTCGGGCACTAGACTAAACTAACAGACACGCAAAAGTTAATGCCAAAATTAGAAAATGATATTCGTTTATGCAATAATTACATAACTATGCAATCAAATAAACAAAAGCTCCAACTCCACTTTAGCTGATGCAAATATCATGGAAATATAAATGAATTCAGTTGGCAAATATGTCCGCATCGATTGATATTCAATTTGATAAGCTGAAAGAATAAATACTCCTACTATGGGCATGTTTGGTTTAAATGTTAATATAATATGAGCTGGAATTTGCCATTTCAGCTTAAAATCATTTAGACACATTCTTTGGGGCTTCTGCATTCATTTCGCTGAGCGTGAACAATTGCCAGATCCAATATATAATTATGGCTAAATATTTGCTTGTGCTATGAGAAATACGCAACACACGCGCACACACACACATGCTCTCATATAATGGGCTCGGCAACCACTTTATGCGCCATTAAATCACAGAGAGACCCTTCAGTCACACGCAGGACATTCACATTCACATTCTCAGTCCTCCGCCTCATTCCCCTACCCATTTGCCCATTCTCCCAGTTGCACACACAACCGAGGCGAAAAATTACAAATCGTGCTAGAAAATGGCACTAAAAATGCCAGTGCTAACTCCTCTTTTGGTCCAGCTTCGTCCTGCCGCCTACACTTGCATGGCTCCAAAAGCCTTCCACACAATTAGTTGCCCAGAGAAAATTGAGGTGCAGATTCAAATTGGGTCGCTGGCAAAAAAGGCAGCCACCTCGTAATGAGTGGCAATTGCAGCACTTAAGCCTTATACATCCAAATTCGGGATGTATGTGCCACATCGGACTTGGGAACGATATGTATTTATTTATCTGGTCTATATGTTTTATGCATTCTTTTGGCTTGTGATATTATCTTGGAACATGTGGAATAAAATCGAAAAATAAGTGAACCGCAGAAAATTTAAAGCAGAACTTGAAGTGACATTTTATACTGTGTACTAAGTGTGTCTAAGAAATAATTGCAATCTCTGCTCAGAAAATCAAATAAAAATTTAATGTAGAAATAAATTTCGTATAAATATAAATATTATTAAGAGCTAGACGCTGCTTTTATGCCTTCCCCCAAAATCAACTCGATAACTTTGAGATTCTCAACTTACCAATTGCTTTTGTAGACTGGCCGCATCACCTCGAACGGGACCCAAGCCCAGGGTGCTCAGTTCGGTATCCTTGCGAATGACCCACTCAGTCAACTCGCGGAGGGACAACAATAGCGCATTCCAATGCTCCGAATTTGATTCCAAGCGATTTCTGCAAAGGAAGAGAGTGGAAGACGCGTTAAAAGACGTCGTGAAGTGTGCAACAAATAAGAAATACAAGCGCCATAATAATATTAAATTTAATTTGCACTTTACAGGCAGCTGTTGTGATGATTATTAAGAATTGCTCAGCCCAACGACCGCAAAATGTCAGCGACAATTTGTCGACTTCCGGCCAGGTCGGTTTGCCGGAAGGGAGAGGTGCAGGAAAACCGGGTAATTCTAATAAACCCCCAATTTGGCCGCACCCGAGGGCTGTCGACAACAACCGAACAACCCAACAACCCAACAACCCGACGACCCAAGTGGCCCCATCGTCTATGCCAAATTTTGGAGCTGTCGCTAGCGCTGTCTGTGTAGTAATTGTAAAATGGCCTGGCCCATTTTATTTTCATTTCATTTTCGGCCAAGCGAGAACATCCTGTTCGCCATATCGCAATGGCATATTTTGCGCCCCGTTTTGTGTAAGAAATAAAAAAGAGGAGAGAAGATTGTGAAAGAATCTGCATCCGCGGGCGCGCTGTAATAACAATAGTCATCTAGTTGCTTGGTTTGCTCTGGGAAAGTCCTGTGTGCCTTGTGCCTTGTGTCTTTTGCCTTTTGTCTGTTTATCTTTGAGTAAATTCCTTAGCTCATTTCCCTTATTATTTTCCTTGCACGCATTCGCGTTGTAATTAAGGCAAGGGCATCGTATGGCATCCCTTGGCATCCCCTGTCATGGCATTCGAGCTTCAGCCTGGATACGGCGTATGCATGGGTTACAGTACGGTCGGATCTTCACGAAATAAATATAAAAGAAATATCTTGCGTCGGAAATATGCTCGGAAATAAGATGTATTCAAATATTCTCGGTTTTCTGCTTTTCTTTTCTGTTTAGTCTTTTCTACCATTATTTTGTTTCCTTGTCTTGCCACTTAAGATATTTTGTTCCACATTTTGGCTCTTTTATGGCAAATGTCCTCTGAGATTTTCTTTTTCTTTATTTGACAGCTTCTGCCGTTGACTTTTGCAGACACAATTAGTGCGATGCAATCAAATTGAGCCGCCCCCAGAAAAACAATCTTTAGTATTGTATTGTGAACATTCTAAGGTTACTCAAAAAATATGAGAATACTCTGAACCAAATCAAATCTACACTGCTGAAGAAAACTACTCCTCTATTAATACTTTAAATAACGTATAAAAATACATTAAGAAAATAAACTTTTCAAATTAAAACAATATATGGATTATAGGATCACAATTTATTTTAAATAAAATAATATACAAAATAATAATTTTAGAAACCGACTATTTATTGCAGTGCGCCCTTTCATTAAAAATTCCCTGGGCAGCACATTCGAATTTCAAGCTACATTTCAACTGCAATTTCACATATAAAAATATGAAAAATTTATTTAAATTGTGATATAATTTAAATGGATTTGTTCCAAAATACTGCAAATAAATGGCATATTTCTGCATTCCTGTCAGTGCTTAATAAATTGATTGAGTATGGCAATTCTTTCATATTCATCCTGGACTCGGGTTACGTGTTTCAATCGCACAACAAAAGGTGTTTCACCTGTCCCAAATCCAATTTAAGAGAGACTACAACCACCATGTTTAATATATCAAATGGGTTCATCAATCTTCAGAGAGAACACCTGTAGATGCCACGCAAAACACAAACCAAACCAAGCAAAATCAACCAAAACTCAAGGCTGAATTGAAAGTTTGAGCGAAGAGCGCAACGACTAAAGTTCAAAGACAAGAACTTTGCACATAAATGACCCAAAGCGAGAGGCAAAAAGAACCACGGCTTATACAAACAGGCCAAGCAAAAGCTGAGGAAAAGCCGAGCAAAGCAAAGGCATTAAGAGAGAGAAAACTTTTCAAGTGCTGTCGAAAATATTTCATTGGAATTTATAAGCTAACAAATCTCCGGCGAGCAACACAAACAACAACTGAATGCCAAAAGCAAACACAAGAAAAAGGCAATGGCTGTTGGCCAAGCCACTATAGCAACAACAACAGCAGCATCAACAACAGCAACAACTACAACTACAACAATGTTGACTTGACGGAAGTGGCCAAACTTGGCTAACGGAAATATGCCAAAACGCCAACAATAAACGTAAATAGAAAGCATCTCGAACTGACAAAGAATAATCGTCAGAACTTGGCCAACAATAGCCAACAAGACCAACAACAAGAAGAAAACCACCACAATGGACAAAATGGGGCGGCTAAGGGGGCGTGGCCGAAAACATTTTGAGCACACTTAAGGTGTCATTCGTTAGACTCTTGTGGCCTAATTGAAAAGCGCTCCAGTATAAAATATCGTTGCCTACTTTGACGGGCACAACGATACGTATACGCAACGTTGTACAATGACAACGATGCCACATAATTGCCATTTATATTCATTTTGCGGCCGCTTGTTTTTCAGCGATTTTCGCATGTCATCATCATTATTCATTTTAACGAAACCCCCTGCACATTTCCCCCTGCCCGAGCCTACGATCGAGGTAAACAGCCGGACAACTGACTGACTTTGTTTCCAGTCATGGCCGGGCATCAATATCAACAAGCGGACAATATTTGTATACGCTGGCGTGCTTTATTTATAAAATGTGGAAATTACAAACAGCGGAAAGGAATGAAGAGAGTGACAGGGAGACAAGAAGAATGGAAGAGAGAGAAAGGGAGACAGAACGAGAGAAAGGCAACGAATCAGGACAGAAGACAAACGTTGCCTGTTTGCACTCGATTTCATCACATTGTTGGTTCGACTGCCATCACTTCTTCTCTCGCTTCGCTTCTCTACTCTCCTCTTCTCACTGTCTCACTGGACATGAACTGTGGGAAATTTGCTTATTTTACTGGCAATAATTCATTTTTACGCATAGATAGAACTTAAAACATTTGTGTTGCACAACAAATGTGTTAATATTAATAATAACATAATTTAACATTTGTGTTGCACACCAAATGTGTTAATATTAATAATAACATAATTTATTGTATACAACTTTGTATTTATTTAAACGAGTTCGTTATTATATAATAAAATAGTAACAAATATGAAAATTAAATAACAAACCCTCCGAGAATTTAAATGCTATTAATGAATGACATAGAAAATAAGGGAATTTCCCATGGTGGCAAGGAAAGAGAGAGTGTCCCACTGTTTCAAAAGGACAAAGGACGACAGACATTGGACAATGCCGACAGTGTTTGCGTCCTTCTGTGTCACACTCTCTTTTATTCTCTGGCCGTGTTGAGGCACTTTTCACGCGTTACGTACGTTTATTGATTTTTATTGGGCGGAGAGAGAGCTTCCATCATCAAAGGCAGCTCTTACTCACAACATCACAACAACATCTGGCAGGCGTAAAGGGTTGCTGTTGTTATTGTTGTTGTTGCTTGCTGCTGACCAGAATAACTCGACGCATCAGTGACTTGTTTGCACTGTTATTTTCGCATTTTCATCAACGCAAAGTCTCTTAACCCGACAGCAACTGCTACAGTAACAACAACAACAACAACAACAACAACAGCAGCTGCAACTGCCACACGTTGCCTGTGAAAAGTGGCCAGCAACTTGTGCTCAATTTGGTTTAATTATCGCGGCAGCGTGCACTACTCTGAGAACGGGTTTTTCCAACCTTTAAAGCTACTTAACTGCTGACAAGGCAAAAGTGTTGATAATGCGGCAATCTGGGCAAAAAAGGAATGAGAAATCCTGTGCAAATGCAAATTCTTTTCAAGTCAACAAAATCCAGTTCGAAATTTAATTTTAAAAAGCAGAAGAATTTAAAACCATTTTAAAAAAGATTACAAAATATAACATTATCAATTGTAGATTAACAATGATTATATTTTAAATCGTAGAACTATCAATAAAATAGTCACAAATACAATAGTTTGACTTAATCAGTAACCAAAACGCTTTAAATAATACATCTAAATGTGGAAGACCATTTAGAAATGCAATTCAACGAACTCAAAACAAAATGCTCGTAAAATATTTCAAAAATATAAATAATTGTTTTAATTTTTGCAACATTTTCCCCAATTTTTCAATAAGTTTTATGTCAAAAAATATGTATAAATATTCTCATAAAATAACAAAAATTTTTGCAACATTAAAATGCAAGCTGAATACACGTATGCTGTGCATTTTAGCGTTCGATTGCTTTGTTTTGACATTTGCCCACATTCATCATTCTCAGCGTGGCCCAGTTAATACAGCCGCAATGGCACGCCCATTTAAGCACAACAATAAAAAATAACAGGCAAAAGCCAACATTTCGAATGTGGTTTGAGCTTCGTCATCATCATCATCTTCATCATCCGCAGACATAACAAAAACAACAAATAAAATGCCGAAACACTCAAAGAAGTCAGAGAACTGCAAGGGGGTCGGTCGTAGGGGATGGAAAAAAGCACTTACCTGATTGCAATACTTTTCGATTTTAAATTATTCCAACGTTGATTCATTTCATCCAAGCGACGCTGCAGCATAACCGCATCCTCTTGTGAGGTGAGCGAACCCAAAAGTTTGCGGCCGGTGCCATCGAGACGATCGTAAACAACGCGATGGGTTTCAATTTCCGATTGTAGATCCTGTAAACGAAACAAAAAAACAAGCAAAGTTGAGAAAGGTTCAATGAGTTTGCCCCAAAAAATAAAAAGAGACGGAAATGCTAATAAATTAGTGTATGTGAAATTTATTCATAAGTGCGAACCGTGTTGCAAGTAGTTGGTCTGTGTGGCAGCCACAACAGCTGCCAGGAAATTGAATCGGAATTTCAATAAGAATTCTGTTGTGCGGTTGCCCAAAAGCCAAACAAAAACTGTGATATGCAAAGCGGCTGTTAACTATTTTTAGACAAAGCACACAATCTACAGTACACAATCTACTCACTCAGTGCCGTGGCACTCGCTCTGGCAATGGAGCACATCCTGGAGCAGGATTAAACGGTGGCCATTTAGCACAACAAGCAGGCCATGAAATTGCCGAGCCATGCCATCAATAAGCCCGCACACGCAGCTGGAGGCCAACTAAACGCTTTTGTGTCCACTTTCGACTCTTCTCCCTTCCCCCTCTCACGACTCACTGCATAGTGTGTTTTAAACATGAGTGACAAGTTTTAAAGCCCCTCACTTTGCCCCCCAGCTCGACTCTTCTCGCTTTGCAATTATTAACCGCATATGACCCCCAGTTGGCGCCCATCCACTTCCTCTCCACACCTGCCTGGATTTGCAGCAGCTTCTGTGGCGACTGTGTCTCATTTCTGGCTGTCAGTGGCATCTGTTGTGGCAGGTGTTTTATTTGTCAACCTGCCCCAATGGCAAAAGGCTTAAAAGTGTTTCGCTTTTGGGTTGGCTTTCTGCGTTTTGTCGCTTGACCCCAAAAAAAACAAATGCAAAAATGTATCCAGTTATTTGCTGTGGTTTTCTTCGTTAAGTCGCCCCAAAAATATAAACACAATGTTCGAAAGACTATATATATGTATATATATATATATGTGTATGTGTGTGTGTGTGTGTGCGCTACATTTGTCTTGTGCATTTTAAGGCTGGTTTTATGAGGCTTTGGAGCTTTAACTTTGATGTGGCTTAGATCCTGCGGTGGAGATTGCAAAGAGATAGAGGGAGTCCTCCAACCAGCTTAGGACTACATCATAAGGTTGCCAGTCGACATAAGTTGCTAATGTTACGCACTGCGTATAGCACGTTTAAAATTCTATTGATGTATATATACATATATTTATTATATGTATGTATTATCGGCAGATGATCTCTCAGAGCATTACTATCAACTATGAACAGTCGATACAAGGACTTAAGTAAAAATGAAGATAATAACATTTGATGTTAAATATAAAATATTCATGATTAAAAATAAGTTGATATTTGGGGGAAAACTGTTAATATTCATTTTTGGTTTGCCTATGTTTTATAAACATATAAAATCTTAAATTTTGTTAGTCTTTTGAGTTGTACTGTTAACATTGATATATTAAGATATATATAAAGAAATATATATTTTTAAACGTTAAATTTCTGCATCTTAATATCGTTTCTATAAAGCTTACTCTCTAATTCTTATTCTAATCTTCAAATACTTAATGTTTCTTCAACATCTGCAAGATATTTATTTATTAACTGTAACTATAAATAGTTTTCTTCGGATATGAACTTGAATCTTGCTGCTTTTGTTGTGGGCAGTTGAATTTTCTAATCAACAAGTTTGGCTAATTGAATAACCCAATCAGTCCATCAAACAATCAATCAATCAATCACACAGAACGTGCAAAATAAACTAATTAAATGTGGAATTAGTGGCACATACATACATATGCCACACATACTTATATAGTAAGTATATAAATAGCATCGCCGGAAATGGCTTCTAAAAAGTGCGACTGTATATGAGAGAGTGTGTGTGTGTGTGTGTGAGAGTGTGTGTTTGCTAATTAAACCTTCATTAGAGCGCCAATGGATTGTGTTGTATCTAAACAAAAGCGCAAGGGACAACAAGTAATACAAGAAGACCGAGAGAGACGAGAAATAGAGTAAAATGGGTAAATAAATAAACCCGGCAAAGGCAAGGAGCGCAAAATTCGACGGCGCTTTATTTTTTTGTTTTTCTACGATGCTGTGCCAAACGAGGCTTCAATTAATTTGGCTTATGCATGTCACACGCACACACACACACACACACACATACCTACGTACACACACATAAACAGAGCAATTCAATTAATGCGCAAAAATTGTTTATACACCAATAGAGCGGAAATGAGCGATGTTGGAGCGAAGAGAGACGAGTGGGGGGAAGGTTAACGCGTAAACCAAACAAAGCCTTTTTAATGAGCATGTGTGTATGTGTGTGTGTGAGAGAGTAGCAAGTGTGGAGGGGCGTGGCACATGCACAAAAGCCGATTAAATCAATTAAAAGGAGAAAATGCCGATGGCAATGGCGTCTCTCTCATAATGTTAGCACTTTGTCGCGCTGCACTTGGTCATTATCGTGGGGGCTAAAGCCACGCCCCTCGGCTCCCACTAATGCTGCTAATTTGTGCACCATAAAGTTCCTAATTTGCTCTACCTACACACCACACACACACATACTTGCGATGTCTTGCATTTTAATTTTCTATTCTCTTTCTTTTTTTTTAATTTAGGTCATATTCCGAAAATCCAAGCGAAGCTTAAGATTCAGCTTTAAATTTACAAGTGCAGTTCACTCACAGATATTTTTATTATGTAAGTAAAGGGGTGTGAGTATTGTATAGGTATTGTATAGGTGTAGTTGTGCCTGACTGCCTCACGCTGTTGTTGCCTTATTTTTCATATTTCAACAATAGGACACACACGTGTGGATCGCTCTCTCTCTCCTTCTCTCTCTCTTTCTCTCGCCCCTCTATCTGTGTGTCCCTGTCTAATTTTTCGTCTCATTTTCCATGCAGTTCTAAGCCCCAATTAAGTAAATGCCAAGCTCCGTCTACTATCTCCTGTTCAGCTGCCTTTTATCATTTCTCTGAAATTCCATATGCACATGTACCACGCCCACTACTCCCACTTTTAAATGGTAGTGACGGAGTGGTTGTTCTTTTTGTTTTTGGTATTTACAACAACTGCAGTTGCCTTTGTCCATTCGTTGCATATTCCTTGTGAATTTAAAAAATAAACGCAAATTGAAGAGAAATACGAGAACCTTAAATTGCATTGAATGCTTTTATTATTAACTATTTAACTATATATCATTTTATAGTTAACATTCTTATTTGTTTTTCAACTTAAAAATGCAAAACTTAAAAAAAAAAACAAAGAAAATTGATATTATTTGTATTTATTTTTATCTAAATGACTTTTCCAGTTTAAAGGTCTTGGCTTTTCATAAATCGTCTTTTTCTATATTTAAAATTTGTGTTGAAAAATCTCACTACTCATTTCAGATTGTGACGTCTCATAGTCGACAAACAACGGCCTAAATTATGCACATGCTGTGCATGAATATGGAAGCGACCACAGTGCGTATGATAAATATTCGCTTGCAATGTCAGCATGAATTTGAAATCAAATTTTTGAGCCAACCAAAAATACCTTTGGGTGTTTTTTATCATAAATAATAGCGTAGCATATCAGTCATAAAAAGAGAAGACGAGAGGGCAAGGCAATGGCGAAGGAAGAAAAGGAAGAAGATGAAGAAAACAGCAGCAGTCGGTCGTACAAATAAAATGGAAATGGAAATGCGTTTATAACGCGCTCATAAATATATTAGGGGCACATAATAAACACATCAGCAAGTAATGTCGACTGCCGAGCGAGTGACGAATGTTTAACAACAGCAACAACAACATCGAGGCTGGCCGGGTCACACCTACCCCTCAACACCCTAGACGCTCTTCAGGGTTACCCCCTCCGGTGCTTGGCTGTCAGCAGGCAATGGCGGAGAGACGGAGAGGCGGAGAGTCGGCGAGCTGTCAAGTGGGCTCACCGGAGGCGTTCATGCGGCAGTGACAGCCGTCGTGCCCCTCGCACAAGGACTCGGCACAAGAACGACAACAAATTTAAACAGGACTCGATACGACGCGGGAGAGGAAGAGCGAAGGGTCCTCATCCCTAAATGGTAAGGCAGCATCCATTCCAGAATTGAGCATGTTGCCATTTTACATATTTTAGTCAGCCGCTTGTTTACATGCGTGTAAATCCTTATGGCCAACTTTAGCTGTCATTGCCAACAACAACAACAACAACAACAAAAACAATAACAACACCAACGACAACAAAAGCGACTGTGACAGACGTGAAGACGTGAAGAAAAAATACAGGTATAAACTGAAATTTGATTTTCAGCAAACGACACACAAATTGTGCTCAAGTTGTTTGCTCGATGTCTTTCAGCTTATTTGATTATGTTTATTTCACGTGCCACCTTCAGCTTAACCTTTAACTGAAGTATATTATCCAGTTGACTGCCAACCCATAACAACGAAAATTTTAAATATTAAAGTTAAATTTAATTTCATGTCGTTTAGTTTTCTGTCTTCACCGTGAATCTGCAGAATTCTCTTTTGTTTTAAAAAGCATTTATTTTGTTTGCCGTTCTTAATAACTTTGTGACATGAAAAGAAAGACATCGAAAGAGAGATAAACTGCTTATAACATCTGAATCATATTATCTATTCGAGTTTGTGTTATAATTCTTAAGACAAAATTGAATTTGATAATAAAAAAACAATAAATATTGCCAATATAAATTAATTTGTTGCATTTTTCTTACTTACTCTTTAAAAAACGCACTTAGAATTATTAAATAATACAATTAAAATACCACTGAATACCATTTGATAATGAAATTTTCTTGTATTAAATATATGAAAATATAAAATAGCTAAACAATATTTCCCTGGCTGAAATTCATCTGAAGTTGACTGCACTTGACTTAAGACTTATCTGTTAACTTTACGCTGCACTGAACACCACATAGACACACACAAACACACATACAAACATACGTAGACAATCAGCTAACAGGTCTCTAGTTAGCAGATAGACCGAGAGAAAGAACGATAACGAGAGTGAGAGACAGAGAGGCAAAAGGAGAACTAAGCCAAATCAAAGTGCTGCGGTTGCTCTCTCTTTTAGCACAGTCAACTGAGTCACATTCCCCCCAAGTCAGTAAAATGCCCATGGTTTTTGGTAACACACCCACACACACACACATTTCGGTTGCTGTTGTTGTTGCTTATATTATTAGACGCCCACATACGTTTCTACAGCATCTGTGTGTGTTCGCCCAGTTTAATTTACTTTGGCATCCCACCTTATGAGCACTCATACCTGCTTCTCCTTTGAGCTGGCTCATAAAAGTGCCAGGCGTTGTTTTGGCCACGTTGGGACCTCAACGTTCTCCGGCCATCCTAATGCCATCTTCATCTCGTTTATAATCCATTTTACAGGCCGCCTGCAGCGGACTCTGCTCTTTCTTCCTTCCGCATTCTCTGCTCAGTTGCCGGCTGAAGTTTATGGCTTGTTTTCAGTTTCCCGTTGCCAGTTCCCAGTTCCCAGTTCCCTTGCCAGTCAGCATTATATTTTTAACCAGTGTCGCCTTCATTGTTTTAGCTAGGTTGTGCTACCTTCTTCGTATTCAAAAGCCTCCCTCTAGTTTTCTTTCCTTTCTTTTCTTTGCAGCTCGTTATGTGCTACGTGTCATGACATCATATTCCAGGTCCCAGGGTTGGGGGTGTGGCAACTTTAATGGCACAGCACGCTCAAAGGGTTGACTTAACAATTTGAGATCTTCTATCCGATGTATCGAGCAGTTCTATAGTCCACAATACATACACAGTTGAAGTTTAGCTCAGCTTTAAGCTCATTTGATATGTTCAAACTTCTTTGGAAAACCACTTGACTTTAGCAATACCAAAAAGGGAAAAAAAGGATGTATTACATTTCAGGTCGAAAGTAGCTTGATGGGTAGCTAGCATAATCCTCAATGAAAAGTCTACAGCTGTCCGGACTCAGCTCTCCGTATACGGAGCGGCTTACGGCTTTACCTTTGACCATTTGCTGTCTTCAGTGAGTTTTCCATTTTGCATCATGCTGTTGTCTTCTGTCTCGTCTGTCACTCTACTTTTTTCTTATTGTTGCACATAAGCTGAGTTTGTTTCTTTGTGTGTCAGGAATTGTGCCACCTCTTTCTCTGTTCTCATCCTGCATATTGTTGCCTCTTTCCCTCTCTCTAGGCGTTGCAGGAAACAACAAAGAATTGCAACAACAATAACACAACACAAATAAACAAAACAAACGGTGCCATTATTATTGTAAAGCTTGCACGTACGCCCGAGCACCTTGGCTTGATCCCCCTTCCCAGCATGCCCCTGCCCTCTCCCCTCACCACTTTCAGCTCAGCTTCTTTTAGCTGGTCAAAAGCATTGTAGCTGTTGTCGAGTCCAGGAGTCGAGGCTATTAACCCAAATCCCCCGAGTGCCCGTTGTTCTTGTTGAATTTCAATGTGTCTGCCTCGCTGACTTTAGCGGAAAGTTCAACGGCAGCGACAAGCGACAAAAAACAACATGCAACATGGCAAATTTATTTTTTTCGCCTTTACAATTATTGCATATAAATCATACGCCATGTTTGCCCGCTTCGCATTTCAATTGGACAGCTGTTGACATTTTCAATGCAAATATGTTTCAGGCAAATTAATTAATTAAATGTCATTCGAGAGCATTCACTTAAACATTTCTACTCAGTTGTAGTTATAGAAAATTACGAGTTTTTGTAAACAGCTTTAATATCGCAGCTTGGACTTGAAGCGCACAACACAAAACGCTTGTAAAAATATTTTTTAATTAAAAATGTTTTGCACGCTGCTGTTGTAAAAATGTGAAAATGCTTTTAGCAAAAACACAATATGTTGAGCGCAAAAATGAGAAAATTTGTCTGATATTCTTCATAGTTTTGCAATTTAAGTTGGGTAATAACGAAACGATAAGTATTTAGAAAATGTTACATGAATTTGGATTTATATTAAAGAATTAAACCAAAATATTTGACAAAAAACACAAGAAAAATAAAGCAAAATACTTTCTCTCTACTCTTCCTTTATAAACTGTACCACAGATACTCATTAAATATATTAATATATAATAATATTAATATTAAATATTTGTATTATTCGAATAGATCATATTAATTTAGTTGAATATGTTGTTGAAACTTGAATTAACAAAGGTGAGTATGTGTTTAATACAAAAATTCCTTTAATGAAGGTAATAAAAATATGTGGAAATCCGAGCGGGAATTTTATTATATTTGTAAATATTTTAAATTCTCAACAAGAGTTCATTAAAACACTTCAATTGCTTAAAGTGTATTTTAAGCTCTAACAAATTTAACATATTATTTTAGCTCGGCAAACAGAAATTTATATGCAATTGCATTCAAATTGATGCCAAAAGCAGTGAGCTCCATATTTTTATCTCTTCTTTTCTTTCTTGAATTGATGGAATTTATTAAGAGATCCTCCTGCTCGGTGGGAACTTCATGCAGTATGTCAACGTCAACATTTGTTTGCCAACAGAATTTAGAGTGCGGCACGTTAACGAACATTTAGCTGTGCTAACGAAAAGCCCAGTTGGCACATTGGCCAAGTTGGCAAGCAATTTTTGCCGAGCTGGCACAAAATTCGGTGGAACAAAAAGTGCATGTTTAAAAATCAAGTGAAATATGCCGAGTTAAGGTTTCAGCTGGATGTGTAATAAAAAGCGAGGAGCGAACGGAGAAAGAGTCGAAGTGTTGGCATTTTTGCATTGAAGATTTGCGTGACGTTTGTTGCAAAAATATTTTGCATAGCAAACGAGGCAAAGGGGAAGTGAATGGAAGGCAGCAAACGCTCATTAAAATTCATAAAGGAGCACAGCTATGGTAAAAGAGAAGAGTACCAAAAAAGGAGGAGAAAAAGATGGAAGGAAAAACAGACAGCAACCAAATATGTTATGCCATTACTTTGTTTTATTTATTTATTTTCTTTTCTTCCGTTTCGGGTATAAGGATGAGTGGAAAAGAACAAAGGGATGGGGCACAAAGTAAATTGAAATAAATAAAATGCGGTGGCATCATAATTGCGCATCTGTGGCGCGCATATCCTTGGGGGAATAATAAAATGCCACATACGGCCTCGGACTAAGACATGACGCCGCCGAATATACGGGTATAATTGAGAAATGTGTTTTCTGCTTGCCAGATAAATGGCAAAAGTAATATAAATATAATCCTCAGCAAATAACAAACACAGAACTCATGAGTCTCTCGCAATATCCTAAGTTAATTAGGATCAATTTAAGGCCTGGAAAAAGCTTTAAATGCGCCAATTTTGAATATGTAAATGTGCAGATTTTTGAATATGTAAGCTAAAGAGATTAAATTGTTCCATGAGCTAACAAAAGTGTAGGTCTATAATCTCGGCTTATGGTCTCATTGAATAAGCTAATTATATAGCAATTACTAGAATAAGCAAGTTAAATTGCCACATGATCGTCTCAAATTAAAGGCATTCTAAATTTTATTGCTGGGTCGAATAACGCGACCGTCTTGAAGATAATTTGTAGAGATCTATGCCAAGAATTAATAACGTCAATATAAAAATCAGTATTATCTTTGGTAGAAAGCTCAAGTTATTAGCACTATAAAAATATATCAGCATACAATTAATCATTCTGAAACCAAAATAATTATGCAGTTCATTTTTTAAGTCTACAGCATACAAAAATTATGTATGTGTTTACTATTATAAAATGCATTTTATGAATATCATATCAAGGAAATTTCGTTAGCAACATTTTCAAATGTATATGCTGAGTGACAAATCAAAGGAAACGATGCTAGTAAGTCTACAAAAATATATATAAATGGGTGAAAAGAGTAAAGAAATCCAACTCCACAGACAGCAAGTCTAATTTGTTTATTAAACATAAACGAGTTTTATGTGTGTTTCACGTTTACTCTTCGTCGGATTTGTAGCTCAAGTTTGTTGCCATGGGACTGTCATCAGCAGACTCATCATTGCGATGAGAGAGACAAAGACACACCCAGAGAGAGACAGAGAGAGAGAGAGAGAGTCGAGGAGATACTGGGAGACAGAGAGGACACTTTTAAACTACTTTAACTTTGTCTGGCACCCAGGGAGGCCATGATGCTCATATGTGCTTTTGACCTGCTCCATATGTCTGACTGGATGTCTATCTGGGTTCAGCATTTAAGCCATTTCGTGGGTTACTCATAAACAGCTACTTTTATGTGGTAAGAGAGTAAGGTACAAGTTTGCACAGGACGAAGCGAGGCCACTGAGCGGCATTTTTAAATTAGTCATAATAAATAATTAAGCATACGACATGTGTTCACATATGTATGTAGATTTCTGTGTGGCTTTTCAGCAATCCTTGGAGTGCAAACAAAACAACTTGCAGTTGATATTTTCCTCGTTTTCCGTCTGAATTGACAAAGTTTTGCGCCTCAGTAAATAATTGGGACTGATAAAGGAGCAGTGGTTGTTGTGGTTGTTGTTTTTGCTGGCAAACCAAACTTATTAACTTTACGAGTGTCAGCACAAAATGAAATATAAACAAAATTTACAAAACCAAGGAAAAAAAAAGAAACAGAATTTGAATCTTCCTCTATGCTGTAGGGAAGAAAATGTCAACGTCATGTCAAAGAAAAATGCAAACATATGGAAAACTTGGCAATTAAATCTATGCATAAGCATATAAGCAATTTCAAAACTAGAGCCTTTTCATTATGTATATAACAAGTAAAGTACAAGTTGAACTTTAGAGAACGTGCAGCTAATTAATCAAAATTTTTAATTAACTCACTAAAACATAAACAAAGACTGGAGTCTGCGAAAGTAGAATGCGAAAAAGAAATGACGGAAAATAACTGGGGATAGAAAAGTAATGATAAGCCAAGGGACAATACTGCTTCTAGTCTCAACCGACAAAGTCACGTAGTGGTAACAACAACTGCAACAATGAGCCAATAAGTGAGATGCAAACATCAGCAGCAAGGAAGCCAAAAGGGAAACACAATAACCATATTGAATGCTTGCACAGGATACCAGGATGCCAGGATACCAGGACACAAAGGCAAAAGTACTCTGGACACAGAGCATTGGCCAGACAGATAGACAGACAGACAGTTGGCTCCGGAGACAAGTGCAACTAGCTAAACGATATTCATGTTGTTATTGTTCTTGTTGTCCCATTCGAAATGGCAATAGCCCAAAAAATACATCACAATAATAAAGTACATTGATGCAACAACTTCTTGATGAACAATATAAGAAATTAAGTCGACTATTAGATATGCTGGCAGGGTAATAAATCAATAACATTGAGTGAATACCAAACAACTTGTTTAGAAAAGATAAAGATGTAAATACTTTATCTTAACGAACATCTTTGTGTTACATAATTAATGACAAACTCGAAATACCCTTGATAGAATTGTCAATCAAAAGTAAACCTCAATCATGGCCAAGTTGGCAAATTGTCGGACTGAAAACAATATAGGGCTGTGTATGTTAACAATCAGAGCAACTTTAATATAGGAAACATGTGCATCGAATAAATTGACTTCTAACTTGATTTGCTCGAATTTCGAATGTAAAGTAGTATACTGAGCTGAGAACAATATACGCAGGAGTTAGTAATGCGATTATGTAATAGAGAGAGATAGAATAGAAAGCAACTTGACCAGTCATCAAAACTTATTTTAAAACTAATCAGTGTTATATGGCGATGTAAATCTGGAGATAATTAAGAGATGCTTACATACATCAAATTTATTGATGTCAATATTTCTCAACGAAGAAAACCTTTTTACTCATATATAATAAAAGGCAATATTACTATTTGGTATGTAGTCATTAAACTGTTAACCTTTCCACAACAGTTTTTTGTGCAAAAATTTCCATGTTATTATATTTCAAATTAAATTCACGTTAATTTGTTTTCATTTTATTTTCCGCTCTAAGCAATAGCACACACAAAAATACACCCAAATTTGCATATGCTCGTTTAATTAATTAATTACCACTATTAGATTATGAGCATATTTTTTTAAAGCATTTTTTCTGACCATTTTACGCGCAGTTTCCGAGTATAACTTTATTCATTTTTTCATCCATCATTTTTTTTTTTTTTTTTGGTTAGAAACATTTATGCATGCAAATGAGTTTTGTGTGTGTGTGAGAGAGAGTGTTTTTAATATCGTCATAATTCGTTTTACAGTTTATTTCATGTTTTGTATGTCTTTTTGTATTCCCAAAAGCTCGATTTAAATTTATACAGTCCCAAAGTGAACACTATGGTTAAGGTTTTTTTATGTGCTCGTTTTTCATTTTCTTTGTTCATATTTCTCATGTTTGTTGCATTTATTTCATTTTTTATGTGCTAGTTTTTAATGTCCCAATGCAGCGTTCACTTTGCATAACTAATTAAGTCAGTCGACGCTTTTCATGCGCCATTTCTTAGCTCAGCTCAGTGAGACTTTTCTCGGTTTTCCCCTTTTGGACCAGACGGCAATAAAGGAAAAACTAAAAATTATAATGACACGCAAAAGGCGTTTCTACGATATTCCTTGTTCTGGTTCAGACACAGCAACCCCATTCCCCTAGGATACTTTCTTTAAGTCAGAAGACGCCTACAGAGCAGCTTGAATTTACTATAAATTTAAAATGCGACAGCTGTTAGCCTTTTAAGGATTCCATTAAATGAGCAGCAGACGCGTTAAAAACTAAGCAAATAATCTAAAGCACACAGACTGGGGCTTACTAATAATACAGTTAAAAAACTATGTATTAATAGATAATGAGATAGAACTACGAATCTGACTAGATAAATGCGCTTTTGAAGGAATTCTAAGAATTCTACACTTGTGTTGAAAATATACCTAATATTAAGCGGAATGTTATTTGATTGTTTGAGTCTGGAGTGAATCTGGAGTCAGAATAGATTATGCCAATAGAAATCGATGTTCTTTGGCTTAAAATATAGTAAAAAATGAAAAAGTATAAAATCTTTTACTCTAGTTGAGTACATGAATCAGTTCTAGCTATAGAGAAAAACTGCAATTGATTTATTCTCTGCAATACTTTACTAAACTCAAGTAAATAGAACAATTCATTATTTTCCATACAAAAATATATTGCTTTTGGTGGGTTATTTTTTCTATTTATTTTATCTGCTTCCTTTAAAAAGAAACTGTAACTCTCGCTGCAGTAAAGTAAAGTTAAGTACAATCAATAGCTATCAATAGATATAAGCATAAAAAATTCATCATTCTTTTAACTATTCTCGCACCCAATTGGCCAATGACCTCAGATGACCCCGATAAGCAGCAACAACATCAACAACATCATCAACATGAACTTTTCACAAATTATCAACCTAGTAAATGAAACTTTGTGTTTGTGCGAGTGGCACAGAAATTACACACAGCAGTTGAAAGTTTTTTAGCCCGTGCGCAAGTTTTAAAAGTGATGTGAGGTCGGCGTTGTGACTGCATTGGCATTACCTTTGGCAAAACTCACACTCAGACACATATTCACACACACAAACACATACACACATTTAGGTACTAAAGCGTGTATGTAATTATGCAATACAAATAGGAAATGGAAGTTTTACAAACTTAATAAAAAAAGTGAGCGAGTGTTGGAAAATCAGCTAAAACCACGTGCTTGTGGCCCAGTTAGCGCACAATTAAAAAGACAAATAGCCCGGCAAACTGGTCAAGCCACTTGAGGGCCCAAAAAGTAAACAAGTGAAAGGAAAAAGTGGAGAGCACAACATTTGCGGTAACATTTGAGTTGAGTAATTAAATTTATTAAAATAAATTGCCAATTTGCGATCGGGTTTGGCCATTAACTTTCAGTGAAACGAGCGAAACAAAGTTCATTAAAAAAGTTCACAATGAAACTCGGCAAAAACAATTGTGCCACAAAAATATAATAAAACAGAATTTTACCATGCACAAAGAGGTTGAAAAAATATGCAGCTTTTAATGTGCCACAAAACACAAATACAATTATAATGTGCATGGGAGATTTTATTTTTTACCACCCTATTTATATTTTTTTTGCAATTTTTTTATTGTTACAGTATTTAATGGCGTTGAAGCAAGAGCGTAAAAGCGTCAACCTTGTTGCCACTTTACAAGAAAAATATTATTGTGTCGTCGCTGATGGCAACGCCAGACGAGTTCTGTGCCAAGGGTGGAAGGCTGTAAGGGGGATTGTAGGGGGTTGCATTACTTAAAAAACAAAGTGGAACTTGCAGTTCTTTCTTGAAGTGCATGGATGGAACGCAGAAGTTGCAACAGAAATTCTTAAAAAAAATGTTAAATGTATATAGATATATATATTTAAATGGTGAATTTATATATATTTATCTATATATAAATAATTGCAATACCTCGAAATGTTAATTCTTTAAATTTCTAACAAAGATCTCATATATGATGTTAATTTAAGTGCTATAGTTCAGAGCTAGATTACTTTAAAATATAACAAAATAAATCAAGATTGAATTTCACAATCTTTCAATGAAAAGCTATTTGATTTATCTCGCGGTTAAGGCACATAAAAAACAAATTAATACTGAGCAGATTCCAGAAGTCGTCCAGGCGTATTATGATGTCAAAACAAGCGAAGAAAATATTGAAAATGTTTTAAAACATTGAGGCAAAGGCAAAAGTTTTAAGGCCATAAAAAAGATGGCAGAAAGTAAACAACATGAAAATAGCGTAGACAATCTATTGAAAAACAAGAAAGAAGAACTGAAAAAAAGAAAAAAAAAACCTCCAGCGAGACTCGCATTAATAAAGTTGGCAACTTGCAGTTAACTTTACCCGTGAGTGTGCTTAAACATTATAAACAGCTACAGGGAAACAAGAGACAACAACAACAAGAGCAGCAACAAGAGCAACAACAATAAATGGGCAAACAAACGACTATATTATGTTGGTCGACAGGCGCCTAAAAGTATGCAACACGCACCGAAGCCATAAACAATATTAAAACCACAGCCACAAACAGAGAGTCGCCTGTGGAAGATAGGAAACGGATGTGGATGGGAAAGATGCAGGGGAGAACAAAAACTTCTGACAGAACCAGCAAATGGCAAACTGATTTAAAATTAAGCGAAATGATTTTACCTAACGCAGAAAATATACACACACCCATACACACGCACACACGCACACACACCACCAACACAAATGAGTGTCATCAATCACGCGAAAGTGCAAAAAATAAATAAAGTGTGAATGAAATCGCATGAGAAGCAGACTCAGGATAAACGCGGCTGAAGAAATATAAAAGCATAGGTACTTAACTTAATATCATTAAGGGAAGTTGCCACTCAGCGGAAATGCTGCTGACTTCCCAAATATTAAGTAGCCGCCCTGTCAGACTGCAGCATCAGCTGCTGCTAAAACTTTTTTAATAATTTTATTGCTTTGAAGTTCAGTTCAATTATGCTAATAAATTCAATGCACAAATACGTTCGTTCATTGTCTTTGGCTTTGATTTAATGTGTTCTACTTTCGTGCAAAACAATTTTAAAGTATATTTTCTTGTCCTTCTGTTACTATCTCTCTACCTATCTCTCTTTCTTCTCCTCAGGATCTCTAAGCGATAAAGTTGTTGGCCTAAGTGGCGCACTTCAAGTTTTTGCGGTTTGGTGCAAAATACACAAATTCGAAAGTTCGTCTCGCACTTTGTCAACTGCCGCGCCTTCTTGCCCCTTCACACGCACACACACACACATACACACAGACGCACACAGACAATTGCGGCTGCTATTGCGGCTTCGAGTGGTTGTTTATGTCGCAATTGACTGTCTCTTCTCTCTCTATTCGCAGCTAATAAGTGTTCTCCTGACTTGTTGTTGTCCAAGTTGTTGTTGTTGCTGCTGTGGCTCTTGCCACAGCGCCTGCCAGCAGGAAGTTGTTGCCTCGTTTAGTTTATTTATTTGAAAATGATTTTGCCAGGCAAACCGCAGGTACTTGAAATTAAATTATTTACATTTTGACTGTCATCATTGCAAAAACGGGCAAAACACTCGACAACAGATGTGGATCAACAACAGCAGATACTTTTCCCCCGCTTTCAATACTCCCCCCTTCACCCTTCTTGTCCTGTTAACCCTGTTCGTTGTCTTTTGGCACACAAAACTTTTCTCATTTGCATTGTATGCGGTGTTCATGTGTTTGTTGACACTTCCGTAAGCAATAAATTGTTACCTTTCTCTTTTAAGCTTTTTTTTTACGCATACAAATAAAACAGAACTACATAGGTGTTTGCGGTGAATGTGCGTGTGTGTGTGTGTGTGCGTGTGGCTGCAGGTGTGCCACGTGCTGAAATCTATTTATAAGCAAGTAATTTCCAGAAATAGATTCTACTTCAAGCTGAGCAGTAATTCAACTTACTGAAAAGTGAGCTGTACGCACTTTTAGAGAATGAGAAAATACTCGTCTATGAGATACCTTGGAGTATTAATAAATATATTTACTGTCATTGACAAATAATTCCAATAGCACTCATAGGAAGTGTTTGTGTTGATTATTTATTTATAACACAATGAAGTATATACTTATGTTATAAATCAACAACTTTATTAATTACAAATTAGCCTTTGCTTATAGGGTATAATAGTTTACTACAGGGTATTTTCTCTACATAACAGTTCTCCCATAATTCAATGACAAGTGTTTGGGCTCATAAATACACTGGCCATGACATTAAATCACACATGAAGGAGATTAAACAACGCTCCGATAAATTATGATAGCATCTGGAAATACGACAACAGAGTCAAAAAGGAGGAGCAGGAAGAGTAAAGGATGTGACAAATCTTACAACTCTTGAAATAGCACAGACAATTGGACTAATGCTCTGAAGAAGGAGAATTGTGCGAGTTTGACTATTGCCCAGAAAGGAGACAAATTTCACAAAGCAAAAGATACAGAAACACAAACACTCGAAAAGTATCTCAAAGATACATGTTAACAGCGACAATAACAAGTTATGAAACAATCAGACAGACAGACAAACAGCAAATAACAATAAAATGCAAAGAGCAACTTGCCAAATTTATTTCCCAAAACTATGGCCAAAATAGAAAGAAGGCAAAAGAAAGGACCAAGAAGGGGAAACAACGTAGAACACATGTTGGCATGTTGATTGTCACGTGTATTTTTCTTTTCTAGTAGTCTACTTTTCGGATCTGTGTGTGTGTGTGTGCGTATGGGGAGAATGGCAGCTTATCCACATTTGACAGGCTAGAGACAGTGAGCGCTAAAAGTATTTGGCAAGTGGATTTCTTGACTTGCCATTTACGACACCGTCACCATTAAGCGCCAAGTCAACTTAAAGGCGTGACGCCTTCACTTTTGTTATGGCCCGAGAGGCTTGGCAAAAGTTTTAGCCAGTTGCTTAGGCAAGTAAGAATATATGTTCTATATGTGCCGAGTCTCACACACATACAGCTACACTTACTTATAAAGCGCTTACTTAAGCCACAGCACATTAAATGCAAGAGTGTGTCTGTGTCCGCGTGTGTGTGTGTGTGTGTGTGATATAGATCGTAGAGTTCATGTCGCTAGCTTAACTTTGATTTCTCTGTGTAACTTTCTCACTTAAATGGGCGTTAGAACACTACCAACTGTCGTCGCTTCAAAAAGTTGAAGCCACCTCCAGAGCTGAGTCTCCAAAGAAAGTGCATAATTTCGTAGCTTTAGGCATAGTGTCTTTTCCTTGATCTTTATTGATGTGGGAGGCAAATGTTTACCACAAAGTGAAGCAAACGAAATCAACCTGATTGAAACAGAGCTGCTAAGCACAGTTGTTTGGCTTTATAAATATTTAGCAAAATTCTTTTGGCAGTCGGTGAGAGAAAAAAAAACAAATTTTAATGGCATTTTGTGTGCACTCTGAAGAGCTTAGCATTTGCTGTTCTTTTGGCTATGGATTTTTCTCAACACCCCTCCCCCTAGAGCAAATAAAATGTGGAAATAAATAAAAGTGCAGCATAAAACTAAAATCCAGGTCGAACAGAGACCAACAAACCACAACAACAAAAAAGTGCAGCAGAACTTTCGCTCTTTATAATCAAAACTGAGTACAAAATTTATAATGTTCGACATTCGAGTTGAGGTTTGAGTGTTTTTTAGTTTTAGTTCTCTTTGGAGTTGTGTTCTGCAGGGATCCATTGTGTTTGTGGTTTCACAAGCATTTCAAGTTTGCACAACAAGAAATTCAATGTCCTCGTTTCTAAAACCCTTTTGGACCCAGACACAGACAGACCTACAATAAACGCACAGCGATGTATAAGATGCGATGATGAGATGGCAAGGCGTGGGATGCCCTGGCATTTGGAAATTTCTTTAAATATTTAAATCTTGATTAAGTTAAATGCGCATTTGGGACCAACGCCAACTTAAGTACACACATTTTGCATTTGGTATGCACATAAACTGATTCCATGGTCATAGACCCCGTATATCCCAAAAAAAAGGGCCAACAAATCTCTGTTTGTGTCGTGCTGTTGGGTTGATAACTAAAACTGAACTCTTTTCTGGGCTGTTTCACAGTTTCAGACCACAAAACTTTTTGTTCTGCATTTTGCGTGGTAAACAAGTTTAAAAACAACAAATTTGTAGCACGATTTGAGCGGCTGTCAACAATGTTGTCTCCTTTTTGGGTTACACACTTGTTTTAACCAGGTTAGCTGAAATTTCTTTTGATTTTGGGTCAAAATAATTAGTAGCTATGTCACCTACTGCCAAGAGTTTGCTGCTTCAATTAGCCGTTTGCAATTAGGGTCTAATCGAGCCGACATTTGTCAAGCAAACCCAAAACTTAAGACAAGCGAAACCCCAGCCAAGGGTTGACACACCCTAAAACACACCCTTACTTCTCCTTCTCAAGATATTTCTTTATTCTCCAATTTTCGGTCTTTTGTTTCTGCCGTGCATATTGAATTTTTATTTTCTTTGTTCCCAAAGCCGAAGCCTACTTAAGTTGTCATTTTGATTGCTTTTGCAGCTCTCTGAAGGCTACGTTAATTTTTCTTATTGCCCCCCGTTTTTGATATTTGTGTCTGCCATCTATCATTTTGTCCGACTGTCGCGGCGTGACTAACACAATTTTCATTCATTTCTCTTACGCTTGTTTCGCTGTCTCGCTGTATTGAGATACAGATTTGCATGTGACATTTCTGTAACTGAACAAAATAAAAAGAAATGGAATAAGAATAAGAATTTAAATTGCTAACGGAGAGCTAACAAATTGTGAGTCCCTTCTCGCAATATAAGATTTTTTATTAGCCCTGAATTATTAAGTGACAGCGAAATACTACGAAAGTGCGACGATCCACTTTCTTTCAATTTCAATTCAATTTCGCTTTAGCCAATTGACAGTCAATCAGAAAAGTCTGCTTAATAATTGCAATCTGCTTAGTGTCTCAAACTCATTGGGTGTGAGTGATGAAAATGTTGTCAAATCCGATTTAAAATTAATAATTTAATGACTTAAAAGAGCAGGCTTACATTTCAAATTTGGTAAAAGAAAGTGAAATTATATAATACCGTAATTTCATACGTAGCTGGAGCTTTGATTAAATTTAAATTAATTGAAAAATGAGTGGCAACTATCCTAGCATTTTTTTTTTTGCTTAGTATCTTCATTTTGATCAGACTTTGCCTAAATTTGGCGAGAAAATATATTAATTTTTCCTCTATATCGGGTTTAAAATCACATCTTCATTCCGCAATACATATACAAATTAAGAATCTTTAAATAATTTTATAACAGAAATAAAAATGTCTTATTTAAAGGAATCTTCAAACACAGTTGTCAAGCTTTTCGAAATACCTGCAACTGCCAATTAATGTTAACATCACTGCTTATTAATGGTCTTACCTGGAAAGAAAAAGAAATCAATATAAACAATTATTACATATAAGTTATGTTTGAAATTACATTAAAAAAAATTGCAGAATTCGTGTGACATTTAATTAACGCGTATTTCGATTCGCCACGATTTTCATTAAATTATGAAGTAATATGTTTTGCGGACAGCCTTGAAATGGCGAAGGAAAAAGAAAAGGATGAAAAAAGAAATCAACAACTGGCAAACAACATATATGCCACACGAACACATTTTTGTAGGTCAGTTTTTCCAGCTGTTTTTCTAGAATTCATTTCCTCGCATTTCCTGAACGAAGTGGGTTTCAAATCAACGTTATAATTTCTGGCTGAGGTACAAGCTGAACTATTTTTATATCAAAGAATATGTTGCGCCTTGCTTGAGGCATTGGCACAACAATAAACAACGAAGCACGCGGCTGTGGCAGAAGTGGCAGCAATGCTTCGTGCCACACCGCGGCGTGGCAGACGCGACAAACCCAACAAAAGTGATGTCAGAAATGAGCAAAGCAGTAAATGAGATTTTTAGGTCGACAAAGTCCAACTCGGGGACTACGCGGTTTGTATGTCACTTGATGCCCGAGTCCCTTCTCAAATACCCTTTTACTCGAAAAGTAGCAGGGTATATTGCGTTTGTTGCAATATATGTAACAACATGAAGTAACCTAATTTGACACATAGATCCATTTATAGCTAACGCAGATCAAGTTAATTTTATATTATTTCCCATTCCATTTTCTTGACGTTGAACAGTGCTTTATAATTTTACTAATCATTCTACTTAATTTTAAAAGTATCAGTAGTATACAACATTTATTTATTTATTTATTTAAACGTTGAATCCATACATTGCAGTTGCAGTATCATAACGTCGCAGAACCAATAACTTGATAGGTAAAGTTGTCTTTGCCTGAGAACTCATGTTCTCGGTTCTGTTTATGGCAGGTCGGCGTCTCTAACAACAAAGTCACTGATCCACCAGTATTTATCAGTGTTTTAAATTATTAAAAATCTCAAAAATAAATTATTAAATTCAACGAGTATTTATGTATATCTAAATGAAGACACGGGTATTTTATAGTCGAGCAGTCCTTCTTACTCGCTGTACTTTTATCCATTCACTCTCTTTTTCACTATTCCACTTTCCTTTTGTTGTTGTAGAGCTTTTTCTTCTGCCTGAACGCTTTGATGCTGTGCTGGCCACGTGTGTTCATTTGAGGTTCTTTTCTTGTTGCTGCTTTTTTTTACTCTTGCTGCTGTAACCAACTGACGCTTTATAGGCTAAATAAATACCACAAGAAGAGGGGACGAGGGGGTGACACAAGGGAGCTGTGGGTTATGACCTGACTTGACACTTTTGTGCGTTGCTTTTTGCCTGCCTGGCGGCATGTTACCCGGTTCTTTTTGTTAATGCAGGTAGCAAGCCTTCTGTCGCACGCTCCTCCTACTTTCATTCCCCCCTATGCTGCCCTCGAGTTGCTGTGGAACTTCAATGTGGGCGAAAGTGCATTGCATACTTATAGGCACTTATGCGTCACATTACGCAGCTGACCTCAATTGCAGGCTGTTAATAGTATTTCCAAAGTGAGTGAGACATGGAGAGAGAGTGAGAGAGAGAGAGAGCGCAAAGTATGCCATGGATTTTAGGCATCCAAAGTTGGATAATCCTTAACTATTTATATACAACATGTTGACCCCAATTTGAGGCGCCTAAAAGTGCGCTGCAGCAAATGTTTTCATTCAATTTCGCAACTTGCCGAGTTCATTATATTTTCACATCATTACCGAGTCAGCAGCTAGCAGAGCAAACGTTGTAGCTGCCAGACGTTGGCAGACGGTGCCAGGCGCTGTCAGACAGACACGGCACATCCAACATCGTTGCACGTTTTGCTATAACTATGCTAATTTTAACTCGTTTCGAAAATAACAAACTTACATCTAACCGAAGTACAGGGAAAGAAAGCGAGACAGCAAACATTAGGGAAAGTGAGAGAGAATAACACTGACGAGAGTTGTCAGCGTAGACAACCACAGACAGACTACTAAACCGAGCAGGACACAGACAGAGATACAGACACACATACACATGTGATAGATATTGCTGTGTGCAAATTTCCCATGTCGCAGGTTGTTGTCGAATATGACGATGATGATTTTCACTACCACAGTTTTTTTTTCTTCTCTTTATTGCTTTCATTTATTCCTTCTACGTTCACATTTTTCCCCAGTTATAATTGGGCTGTAAAACTCGCTGGTACAACGTGGCGTATGTGTAATGCTGCAACAGATTGCGAACTGCAAACTGTGTGGCAGCATAATGAATGCAATTCCAAAAGCAGCCAGTTCTCTGACTTTCTGACTGGCTGACAAGCTGCATTTGAAGTTGAATGTAGTCATTAATGATCACAAATATGACTGCCAACTAGTGTATATTTTGAACTCAACTCAGCTAAGCAATAAAGGGAATTGTACAAGTTCAGATTCAAATACTTTAACAGAGATACGCAGAGTTTAAGGACGGCATATGTTGCAGACATTTTTTAATAAATTTGCAGACAATTTAATTTATTTTTATTGCTTTTATTAGGCGTGAGCCATAACTTTGTTTAATGGCAAATAAAAAAATAATTATCCATGAACTATGAGTTATGAATAACCCCAATCGAAGGAGAGAAGGCAAAGAAAGTAAATGAAAGGCCATAAATAATTGGAACTAATTTCTGCAGCTGCAGACACAGAAGCCCCCACACACACACACTCACATATCCAAAATACTAATAATGGCAATGACATACTGACTAAGTTGCTCACACACAAACACAAACACAGACGGACCCCAACACATGACACATAATCGCATAAAAGTAATAAACTCGACAAAAAGTGGTCACATGACTGACGAACTGACATTGAGATAGACAGAGAGACTCCCTGAGTGGTTGCTTGTGTGTGTGCGTGTGTGTGCGTGTGTGTGGGTTTAGTGTGTGGTTGTAAAGCTGGCACAAAGAAGTTGCCATCATCCCATATTAGGATCCGCTTAAATTGCGCTATCCAGACATAATCCAAGCGTAAATGTGAAACGAAAACCGAAAGACCAAAGAATCAGAAGCAGAATCCTTTGCCCGCATGAACATTGACAACGTTGCAAGAGATATGGAAAAAAATTAATCAAAATAGAACAAAAAAGATTCGGGGAAAACTATGTCAAAGCGTATAAGTTTATAAGAAGAAATGGAGTAGCTATTATAAAATACCGAGACCATTTGAGAATTAACTCTCTGCAACGACAATTAAATTAAAAACTAACCAAAGCTACTTAGATCTTTATCTGCGTTTTTTTCAGCTAATAAAAGATTAATAAGTTACTGTTTAATAATTAATAATTATTGTAAACATTATAAATGCTCATAATAGAGATCATTTGTATTTATTTCCTTACAATATCTCCAATTTGTATCTGTTGAAAATTAATGCTCTGTCATATGTGTTAATATTTAAATTAAATTTATAAACTTTGTTGTACTGTTAATGGAAGTTTGAAAGTATTTGATTGTAATTTAAAAATGTATTCTTTGCAAACAAATGTTCAACACTTGGGGAATTTAAAATGGCATAGAGAAAAAATTAAGAGTAGAATATAATACAACATTTTTTGGCCGAAAATATTATCGGTATGGCAACAGCAAGGGTAAAGCAACTAACAGTTTATTAGTATGTATGGCACACATGCCATGCAACGTTGTCGACACTGTTACTCGTGCCATGTTGCGGCTATTCGAGTTCATGCTGCCAACGTTGTCCTTGTTGCTGTTGCTGTTGTTGCTCGTGTTGCTGTGATGTGGTCATGTCATTGCCTCAGCATGCTGATAAAAATTTTCAACAAACTTTTGAGCTAACGACATTGCCAGCATTCACTATGAGAGAAGTATATGTGTTGTTTATGTGTGTGTGTATGTACATGTGTGTCTATTTAACGAGTTTTTTCTCAACTTGCCACACGCTTTTCCGCCAATTTCGAGAGACTGCCACGCGGTGGCCATTTTGAAAAATGTCCAAACACTATTAGCTTTTTCCCACTAAATCGGAGAGACAGGGGGATGAAAGGGGTTAAACGGATGTTGGGCGGCTGGGGACCAGCAGATACAATGGCTAAAATATTAGTTCCTACATGTTTCGTGTCATGCTGCTATATTTTTTTTGTTGCAATTGCAGTTGCAGTTGCAGCTGTGGCATCACAAATATTCATATATAAATTTCACTAGCCATGGCAGCTTTTCGTGTTGAGAATTCACTCGGATGCAAAAATGTAATACAAATATTTAATACGAATTTATGATCTTCTCTAGTTCGATGAAGAGACAGATAAAAAAATGACAGTTATCATATACGAAAGATATCAACATATATGTGTGTATTTTGTGACAGTTCTTCTCAATTTTCACTGTTCTCAAGTTAAAAATATTGAAATTGATGTAATTATGTTGGTAACTACTTTAAAACAATCGTATTCTTACTACATCGGAGAAGTCTTGATAAAAGGTTATTATGAATTATTTCGTTGTGTATTATTTCTGTAATAATTATATAAATATTAATTAATAATTATGATTACAATAAACTTTGATTAAGTCCTTGCTTATTTTTAAAACGATTTAAAAAATGTATAGCATAAATGATAGATTTAATAATTCAAAAATGTATAGCATAAATGAAAGATTTAATAGAGAGAGTTTAAAATTTGCTTAAATCAAAGCTACTACACGAATTATTGTAAAGTAATCTCAAACTAACTCAAAATGAAATATTTAGAAAAGAAATTGTCTTGAGAATTAAATATGATCGATATAAGACACTCATCGTTTATTGTTAGCTTTTGCTCGATTTTACAACTCATAAAATGGTATTTATCGGATGAACTCTCCAGTGCAATTCATTTCGATTTACAGGACCATTGTCATTCCTCACTAAATCGAATTCCCAAATCAATTCTAATTCATAGCGAATGCCCAAGACTAGATGGAGAGAAAGACAAGGAGAGAGAGAGAGAGAAGCGGAAGAAAGAGGGAGAGGACACTAGAAAACAGGTCGTAAATGACCGTTTTTCAATTTTCCACACAATCGAGCGCAAAAGAGAACAACACATGGAACTATGTGCCCAACTATTTCGAGTGTCGCATATTGAGCATGACTAACACTCACAGATACAAATGTGTGTGTGTGGATAAGGGTAGGGGAAAATGCAGACTTATTCAGCGCCATAAATAAGCAGACTTTTCAACACATTAAGCACAATAAATCCGAGCCGAAACAAAGACAATGAGTAAACAACTTGACGCGTCTGTCAAACTGGGAGATGAGTAATGTCAACATGGGCACAATAAGCAATAACTATGACTAGTGGCGTTATTCAAAACTTATAATCAAATTTAAAATCAACATATAATAATACATAGAATGGATTTGTCAATCAATCAATCGTTATATCGATTTACACCGATTTGTTTCCAAAAAACACATTATTTAAAAAAAAAATGGACAGTGAAAACCAAACTTGAAATTTTTAATTTTCATGAAAATCCATTTAATTAACTCAATTGCTTTTGACAAGAATAATTGTCGGTTTAATGTTCTAATAAATCTCTTTAGCGAAGATCGATTTGTGCTTATTTACATCACTAAATGTAACAGAAAAAACAAGATGAGACTACTGTATACAAAATACTTAATTAGAGTTCATTTGAACATAGTTTTAGTACGTATTTTTGTCTCTGTGTACTGACATTTGAGATGGGAGTAATTCAGAATCCGCACAGTATCCAATTGAGTGTGACCGTGTTGTTGTTGCCAACAGCAATTGAGCCGCAACACATTTGCTAGCATTAGAGAGATTGCAATTACTCGCAATGTCTCGCATTCCCTCTCGACTCTCTTTCTCTCTCTCTTAGTATTCTCTCTCATCCTCAATATAAATCTTTCTCTCTCTCTCCCTCTCTCTTTCTCCCATTCTGTACATAAAAGCTTAACGTTGCAATAACCATGACAACGAGTTAAACTGCAGCTCAGAGTCGGCAACTCTTTTTCCCCGCCTGACACTCAGTCATCACACATCAGTTGTTTGCCACGCCCTTGTTGCCAGTCCTGTTAGTCCTGCCGCCTGCCTTTAATAAACACACTCGACCGGCTTTTGACTTTGATGTAGTGTGCTCGAGAAATGTCAAGATGTCTCACTGTTTGTTTGGCACTCAAAAGCTCGGCAAAAAAAGATTCAACTAATAATGTTAAAGTGTCAACAGCTGAGCCTAAAATTCGACTCAGTGAAAGTTAAACAAGATTAAAATATGTAAAATAAAAGACAGAGAGAGAGAGGCTAAGTGAAGTTGGCATTTAAATCGCTTAGACGTTCCTCTCTCAATGTGTCAAAAGGGGACAACCCCAATTCCTGTCCACACGTTGAAGGAAACTCGCAAAAAGAAATCATGTACGTGAGTTTGTTTTTTCCCTTATGCAAAATTCAATTTAGGGAAAATGTAATCGATGCTAAGATGAACACGGAAAACACATGATATTCGAACAAGGAGAGCAGAAATAAAAGAAAATATGCTTACATATCTGTCGATTGTGCAGTGTGGGCGTATGGACGTTTGGGCGTGGCACAGAACAATTCCGGAGTTTATTTCTCCATCACTTGCTTTACCATCAAATCCACCAAAGGAAACTTTACGAGCTGCTTTGCCAGCGGGAATAGTAGAAAAGTAAATCGATGGAATACCCTGCGTTCAACAAATAATGCTCAAGGGTTATGCTGAAATTGTATTACTTATTGTCTAACTTATTCCAAAGTTAATTAAATTTCCATATCAATTATACGCCTTATTACTTCACTTTTCAATATAACTCAAGTCTATATCAAGAAAATAAATAAAATGTATTTATTTCTTTTTGTTGTTTTGTATATTAATTTTTTGTTTGATATTTTAATAAATTTATGTTATTCTAAAATAATAAATGAATCGTGGAAGACGAAATATAAAAACTTTGGAATTATATTAAACATGTTGGGGCGTAAGAGGAACACAAAGATATTTAGATGCTCTAACCTCAGTTCAATTTGTGATTATAAAATTTATTTTCAATAAATGTTATATTTTCATAATTACAGCCATTGTTAACTATAACAAGTTGTCGCATTAGCGTAGTGTGATCACGTAATTTCAATATGATTAACTTCAATTGAGAATACACTTCAGGTTGCCACACAATATTTGCAATTGCAACTGAATTATGTTCCTACAGTTTTAAATATTTCCTGACTGATTTTTTTTTTGTATTTGGCATATAGTTAATGGATGTCACGTATATGCAGACGAACCGCAAACGAGTTGCGGCTTGTTGCACTTTTAATGTGTGTGTGTGTGTGTGTGGGTGTAGATGTGAAAGTGGTTCTCATTCACTGATTGACTGACTGCCAGGGATATTAAAGTAATTGCATGCATTTTTATTTCATACATGCGAGTGTGTATACGAGTAAGTCCATATATATGTGGATTTTATTTTTTATTATGCTTATACATGTAAGTTTGTATATGTACTTGTGAGTGGCAAATTCAGAAAAGGTTGCACAGTTCCATTATGGCTGTGTGGCATCTATCAATGCTCGAGTTGAGAATGCAGCTACGTATACTGATTAATGAAGCTGCCATTCAAAAGCGCTAAAAGGGTTGTCTGCCACAATACCAAATTGAGCTGTTGCATGCCCCCCAAGAACAGATACAGCAAGAAAGAGATATGGTGAGCATAACACACAGAGAGAGAGAGAGAGAGAGAGGAGTGAAGTAAAGGATGGCGTACAAATTGGGAAAAACGGCGAACGCATTTCGTTTACCGCCAGCTGCAATCTCTGAGATACTTTTTCATCTATTTTTGCTCCAGCATTTGCATAGCACTTTTGTTGTTGCCATCCCCATGTTAACCTACTTGCACAATTGCACGTTGAACGTTGCACAGTTGCACCTGAAAAAACTGCAGGCGTTTGCTGCAGTTTGTTTGCTCATCGCTGCAAAAGAAAATATGTCAAAAATCAGCAAAAAAAAAAAGAGAGGAAAAATTATTCAAAAAAGGCAACAAAAAAGTGTTTTTTTCGATCGCCTGCAGCTTGCGAATTTTCGTGTCTCCCACGCACACACACACACATACATATACACACACACAGGATATATGCAAACATATGTAGAATGTACATGTAGTTGTGGCACATCGACTTAGTCTGTTGCATGTTGTGTACTTTTCTACTGTCTTTTGTGAAGTTTCAGCAGCTCTGACGCCTTGTCAGACATCGAGACGCCTGAAAGTATGCAAACAACTTCGTCGACTGTCGACTCAGATTTCAGCATTTTTCTATTTATCAAAAAAAAAAAACGAACGAATTTGTTTGTGCCGCTAGTTGTTGTTGTTGTTTTGTTGTTGTTGCCTATGTGAATTTTTGATTTGGGCCAGAGGCAAACATAAAGTGAACTACTTTGCTTTTCACAGATCGAATTTGAATTGCTTTTCGCAATTGAAGCATGTTGAGAGATGAAGTCAAGTCGAAGCTGACACGTTTTCAGATTTTGTTATCAAGGGATGTAAAAAATTCTCGTTATCTCCAGTGTTATCGTTATAAAAGAACATTTGGAGATATTAAAATATATTAATACTAAAATCTGTCATACGAAAACGAAATTAAATGGTGACAATTTAAAATAGAAAAGAAAAAAAAATGTTATATTTCAATAAAAATTAGGATAAGCATTACTTTCGAAATTGAACTAAAATTAAAATCAAAATTCCGAATTGAAATAATATTAGCATCCGCAGTGCAATTACTGTAAAAAATATGATTAACACAGCATTAGCAAAAGCACTAGTAATAGCATTAGTATTAGCATTAGTATTATCATTAGCATTGGCAAAATTATTTGAATTAACTTTAGCATGAGCATTGAAACGATAATTAGTTCCTATTCGCATATTTATTATTCTTTACAATACTATTATTGTTTTCTTCCTAGGTATTTTACTCATGTATTTTAATACATATACAGATATTTTTAAATACGTGTATATAAGTTTACATTATTATTTATCTTTTAATATGAATTCAATTGAATTATTTTAATATATCTGGATTAATTAGACTAGCGTACTATTACCCATTTTGGACCACTTAATCTAATCATTAACATATCTACACTATTTTAATATATGTGCTATTTACAAGATTATATGCTATGCGTACTGTGGAAAAGAAATGATTATGAGCTAATATGAAGTTATTTAGGCGAAGTTCCAGTCTATGAGGTCTTCAGGGTGGAAACTTCTTATATACAAAAATTTTCAATATTTTATACTTCCATTTTTATTAAATTGCGTTTAAAGTTGCCACACACAAAAAAATACAATGTGATTTAATTGCACGGGAATAAAGTTACACTGAGGGACCAACTGTAGACAGAGGAGGCCAGTTGATTAAACAAATTTGTTGCATACTTTTCAGCGTATGTTGCTGCCTCAATGGACGCTTCTCGTGTTCTCGCGTTCTCGACTCGGCCTGTGAGTAATGAAGTGCTTTAAATATTAAAACCAATTTACGTGACAACATACGCGTGTTATGAAGCTTGTTACCCGCATTCTTGTTGTTATTAATTCTGTAGGATACCCAGAAAGGAAAAAGGAAAAAAGTAAAGCGGAAACAGCTGACATATTTCCATGACTCGGACATGTTTGGGCCTTGGTCCTGAACCGGGCCCGTGTCCGGGTCCGGGTCCTGGTGCTGCTCGTATTCCCAGGCTCGTGTGACCAGTAAACTTTTCCAATTAATCAAGATAGGCCAACCAGCAGCACCATGAGCAGCTGAACAACAACTACGCCGACGATGATGACAACGTAGCATTTGCATGAGGCATGAGGAGCATATGGCAGACACTACCTGTAACAATCTCTCTTTGCCTCTCTCTCTGTCTTTCTCTCTCTCTCTCTAGTCTGTGCCACTCTCTCTCAATCTCCCCCTCTCTGTCTGTGTGGGCGACAAAGATTAATAATAATAACTACGACTAGCACAGCGGTTGGTCAGCAAGTGGCATAATCATGATTTATGACATGCAATTAATAAGCGACATGGATGGACAAGCGGCAGAAGCCGCAATGGAAAGCTGTTGAAAGCGTGCAACTGCCCAATTCCCCCTCCCCTTCTCCTGCTACATTCAATTTGCAACTGCCACAACATCCACTCCAAGCCCGAACTGCTTCTACCTATGGCAATTATTTAAAGCACGCACTTTGTTTCCCCAATTTCGTGTGGCTGTTGCAAAAAAAAAAGTATGAAAAGCCATCGCACATTATTATGCGGTTTTATCAGATAGTCGATTAAATAATCATATATTGATTAAACTGTAATTGATTAAAGTGCAAATTAATTGTTATTAACTAAATCTCATGCGAATCCTTTGCAGTTTTAAAGTGATCTCTTAATAATTACTCGGAATTGACTTTCGGTTTTGGCAATTGATTTGAATGTGCTTCAATTTTGCAGAATAAATTTAAGTTGTGGTATTTTTAGACACGTAAATAAATAATGAACGAATCACGAAAAGCAGCAATATAAAACTTGATTATAATTTACTGTAACTTGTAGATGTAACTTATTTTTATAGAATTACAATATTTTGGTAATCAATGAAATTGACAAGCTAAAGATGTTTTCAAAATAAATAACACTGAGCTGTTGAAAGATAACAAATGAACAGTTAATAATATATAAAATACTCCTGCGTTATCAGATAGAATATTCCTAGTATATTGTAGTCGATCAGTATCCGTCAAAGTTATCAAATTACATTTATACCTAGGATAGGACTCCAAAATAACTTTTCATTAATAGTTGCCAATGTCGCAATGTTGTTATCATTGTCATAGTTCTCTGGACTTGTTGTTGTTGCTGTTGCATTGTGTGGTGTAACACAGCTAATTAAAACAAATGGCTTTTGGCAATGCTGTCAATGTGGTTCAGTTATGGTCAACCAACGGCCGTCAATGGGCCACCGAATGTTGGCCAACAGTGAGTGCAAATGACGTTTCGGTTCGCCGCTCATTTTACAGTTCATTTATTGCAAAGGGTAACGTTTTGAGGGCGTTTTTGGGATGTGCTCCTGTTATTGTTGTTGTTATTGTTCTCGCTACATTTGTTTTTGCTGCTTTGCCAGGCAGTTTAAGTAATTAGTTTGTAATGAAAATTGTTTATTGCCCGGGCCGTTGACCGACAAATGCAATTATTCCAGCTTGTGCAAATTGTATACAATTGTGTGCAATTACAATATGAAAACAGATTTTAACCTTTTAATTGTTTACTATCTGAAACCCCAATAAAAAACAATACAACTACAGTAATAACTACAACAACAGCAACAAAAGAAAGCATTAAAATTTAAATTAATTTCCATGAAATAAATTTATGAAACGACACTAAAAAGTTGCAGGACTTTCATTAATTTTATTTGCCGGATTGTCTGCAGTTTTGCAATTATAAAATTAACAGAAGCTTGTGTGATAAAATAGCAAATACTCAGTAATTCTGTGGAGAAACTGTCCTCAATTTCATTCAAAAATTACACATTTATATAATCAAAAAGAATTTAAAAACCTTAATGCACTTATTACCCTGTATCAAACCCGCATTTCCTCTTTTTTAAGCTTGTAGGGTATGTAAAGTACTCTTGCAATTTACAAATTTAATTGTATAATTATTCACATTATTTACTGAAAGTTATATATTATTTTCTCTGATTTTACCTGGCATTTTAATTTACTTTGACTATTGTATTAAATGCACTTCGTTAAAATGTAAGAAAATTGCCAGAATGCATTTAGTATAATGACCATTTATAATTGTTAACTTTAACTGTCAATAAGCTGAAATTCTTAATGTAGAATATTTTGAAAAATGGAATATTGTAAGAAATCAATGAATTTGTCAAAAAAAATTCAATATGATATTTAAAAGAAGGAATCCTAACTTAAGTGTTTGACATGCTTACAAAGACTTCCAATTAAATATGCATGTTTAAATTTCTTCTGATGCAATTTTAAATTGGATATCGTTTTGAAAAGATCGCCGTTACTTTATTGGATGAAAACATTGTTTCTAATAATTATCAAATTCTTTCCAGTATTCGAATTTATAAATTCAGCAAGTTGTTGAAACAAATCAATGCAAGTCCTTGACTATTTCAGAACTCTGAGTAAATGTGCAGAAATAATTTATATTAGACCCAAGTAATTTGAATTACGCAAACAATTTCATGCTCTTTACAGATGGACACATCTCCCACAAGGAGCGATTCAGGAGCAAACAGAGAAATTGTAATCAAGGCTGGTCGTCTTAAAATGTTATGCATATGCATGGCAAATGGACTGAAATGTGGGGAATGGATTACACTCGTATGTTAACTGATAAAGCCGGATAAGTGAGGGATGACACAAAGCAGAGCCGCAAAACAGGTACAGGTCAGAGCCGTGCACAATTAGAACCGAGCTAGTCATCATTAACCTGCAGAGCACACACATCAGTGACATAAGGGGTTGTCCATAGGTCGAAGGGTTTGAGAGGGGGGAACGATGGAGGAAATGGGCTGAGGCAACACTTGGCATTTCCGTTTCCGCCCTGCAGGCGTGCTAAATTGTACAGAATTAGTTCTCTGATTTATTTTGCATATCAAATTTTGAGCACACACACACACACACACAGTAGGCAGAGGCAAAGACAAATCAAATTTCATATGTAAAGTGAGTGATAGAAGGCCAAGAAGAAGGCGGAGAAAGGGCAGAGGAAGAGTAGCTGCAAGTCAGGACATGATAGCCTCACTGATTAGCTGCTTTTGGGAATTTTCGTGACTTGTCGCTTGATTACTTCTCCCAAACTGCTGTCAAAGCTATACCCAAGTTTTATGGTCTTTACACACACCCACACAAAATGTGACAGGCTCAATTCTCTGGTTCATTATCATGAATGAGCTTCACGGAAACTACACATAAAGTGTGGGAGGCGTGGCACAACCGCCTCTCAAATTTGATTAAAATTTCAATTTTGCTTCCTGCGCTTTATTTGACGATTAGCATTGAAATTAGTTGCCTGTCCTCAAAATGACTTTGTAGTTTATTAATATTAATTGCCGATGTTAAGCTTCAGCTATTTTCTCAAAAATTGATAGGTTCGTTCATCATCGTCGTCTCATTTTTGAAGTTCTTGTGATGGTAAATGTTTAACTTTCTGGGTCATTAACTGATTTGATGGCTTTTACCGCATTATGCAATTGAGCGTAATATGCGGGCAGACAAGATAAGTTGGCCAGTTTGGAACAGTGTTAAATGGCAAGGACCTCATCGTCCCGAAGGATGAGACAGTCATTTAATTGATGAAATATAGTGCATGAAAGACACATAAGTTTAAGTTACATGAGATTGGAAATTGAACAGGAAAAAGAAGTCCACTAACGGCGAGAATATTGAATATGACTGAGAAAACTTTAGCTTAACTCTGCGATCTTTTGCTTAAGTCGAAGTTAATTTGTTTTAAATTTGTCATTTAAGAAACATTATGATTTTGACGAAACCCTCACACTTTTCAATTACCAATGTTACTTGTTTTGTTTTTTGTTATTGATAATATAACAGATATTTTAAATAAATTGACTTAAATTCTATAAATTACGTTTTCTCATTTTCAGAAGCATTATTTAGTTCATTGTGGGTTTTTAAAAGCAATGTTAAATTCAAATTTATTTACTATTTTACATTTTACTTTGTAATAAAATAAACAAAGAATCCGCTACTTACGTATTTACATATTTATTTGGGTAAAGTGAAAGGCAGAGTTAGAAACATACCTGCAAAAAGAATAAATTAAAGAGTAATTAATTATAAATGTTTATATTGAGTATAGACTGATAAGTAAAGGGTAAGTTTAAGAGGTACTTGACGGGGAGGGGAGTGGAAGGAGAACTACACCAACTGCCTTTGTAGTGACTGAAATAAATGAGAAACCTTCTTCTCTATATCCTAAAGGGCTGCTTTACTCACCTGACTCAAGCGATCTTGACTATCGATGATATCGATAAACAAACGCATGCGATCATCGAGTATCTGGAAACCGTTTCTAGGCAGCAGCAGAAGATTCTGCACCGCATCTCGAATGCTGCCCGGAGTTGTGCTGCAGGAGCTGCTGTCGTCGCTGTTGAAGCCATTATGCAGTTGTTGTTGATGCAAATGTTGTTGTTGCTGCTGCTGCTGTTGCTGCTGATGTTGTTGCTGCTGCTGCTGCTGCTGTTGGTGTTGTTGCTGCAGCTTGAGTTGCAGCGAATGCTGGCGCAATGCCTCCGAGCATTTGCGCAAATAATCATAGGAACCGTTCGATTTGTACTTATCGGCCATGGCATGAAAGCTATCCAATATCTCATTGAAGTCCGTCATCATGGGGGCGGTTGAGGGCGTGGTCGTTGCACTTGACGGTGTTGTCACCGTCAGAGCAATCGAACCCAACGAACTATTCGATTTACTCATGACCATCTGCTGTGGCGAACTCGTAATCACCCGAAGTTCGCTGGTCAACGAATTGTTGCCATTGTTGTTGCCATTGGCAGCCAACGTTTTTAAGCTGCCGTTGCTGGCCGAGCTGCTGACGACTCTACTGGGACTGAGAGCCTGCAAGTCCTCGCTCATCAGACGCAAGTTATCCGAGATCTGATGGAAGCTCTCCGAGGTGACAAGCGAGTGCTCACGTTGCTCCAATTTGCCGCTGTTGCTGCCGGGCAAGACGCTGCTCTTGGGTCGCCGTCGGGTGGGAACACCAGCTGTTGCTGCTGCACCAACTGCTGCTGCGCCGGGAGTTGCTGTTGCTGCTGCTGTTGCTGGTACACCTCCACCGGGCGTGCCGGAAGTAACATCCGGCATTTGCAGTGGCTTCGAGATAAACGAATCCAAAGTCTGTGAGTTGCTCATTTTGGGTTTGTCCGAATTCTCAGGTATTTTATTGGCGCGTATTGCATCCAGAAACTGACGCAGCTGATCTGAAGGTGTTGGCGGAGGTGGTGGCTCCTCTGCGGTCGCTTTTGCAGCAGCAACAGCTTCGGCATTTCGCTTGAGCGTCGCTGTTGTTGCCGTTGTTGCCGTTGGCTTGAGCACATCGTCGGGCATATGTTGCTGATACTCCTGCCTCATGCTGCTCCTAATGTTGTCGAGGAACAGACGCAGCTGATTCGAAGGCGTCTGCACTTCGCCAGCTCCGGACAGTGAGGCCAAGGATTTGCTAACTATTTCCGGCGAGATCATGTTGGGCTGAAAGTTATTGTTGTTGCTGCTGTTCGAGTTGCTGTTGCTATTGTTGCTGCTGTTACCGTTGTTGCTGCTGTTACCGTTGCTGCTACCGTTGCCGCTGTTGGGCGCCAACAGATTGAGATTCGTTTGCGACTGCTTGGCCAACTGCTGTTGTCGTTTCAGTTCCGACAGCAACTTTGCCTGCTCGGAATATTTACGCACACTTTCTGTTATTGTTCGCAGTTGCTCGGAGTAAGCTCTCAATTGATGCTCGAGATAGGCTTGATCTGGTCCTGGAACAGGTCCAGGTGCCGCATAGCTCGAGGGTCTTGTGTCTGGTTTGCCATTCTCTTGACACGATTCCTGAAAGCTCAGCGAATGCCGCATGCTGCTCGCCGGTTGCACGTTTCCGGCTGCCTGCAACATGTTGTCCGTGCTGCAGCTTTTCTTCGGATTGCCATTGTTGTTGACGTTGACGTTGCCATTGCTGCTGACGCCATTGCCGCCGTTGCTGCTGTTGGCAAAGCGTCGCAGCGGTATTGGTGGCGCCTCCGTCTGCATGCCACCATTGTAGCGATCGAGACTGCGAGGACGTTGCACTCCATTTCCATTCAGTTGTCCATTGATCGGAGATGCCAATGACATGGTCTGTTGCTGCTGCTGCTGCTGCATTGCCGCTGGGCCATTGGGGCGTGGCGTGCTTTGCGAACGTCGTGGCACCGCTGGCACACCGGCAACTGTTGCTGCCGGCCTGCGATGCAGCGGCACCGGTGGTGCTGGCTGCCCATTCGTGGGGCTTTGTCTGTACTGCTGAAAGATGGCGGCATATAGTGATTCCTTATCAGCAGCAGTCGATGTGGTTGCTGTTGTCGTTGTGCTCACCAGACTCACAGCGTTGCGCAGCTGTTGCTGCTGTCGCGACAGGTGCAACAGTCGCTGCTGCTGCTGTGCATTATAGTCGACAAAGCCACGCCCACCCGCCCCACCAGTGGGCGATGCTGCTGACGCCGTGGAGGCGGAAACAGCAATGCTATGTGGACGTTGCTTCAAACCGCGCAGTCGAGAAGGTTCCGCATATTCGGGCATCTCGTAACCGCTCGATGTTGCAGCTGTTGCTGTTGCTGTGGCTTTGGCGGCAACTGTTGGCGCAGTTTCCGTTGGCGAGGGACTGTTGAGGAACGGATTGTTGCCTTTCAAGGCTATGGGCGTGGCAGCGCCTGGAATGCCAGCGCTTGGCAACATGTTTGTGAGTTGAGGCGGCGGACCGGGGGAATTCTGCAGCGACTGTTGCTGCTGTGTGCTGCCGGGGTACAGTAGAGATTCGCTTATGTGCAGATCCAAGTCATGAGCGTTGGGCTTCGAGTAAATGCTATTTGCTGGACTTGGACGTGTTGTTGGCGGCGCAGCAGCGGGGTAACCAGTAATGCGAAAGCCATTCATATTGGCAGTTGGATGCTGTTGTTGCTGTTGCTGCTGTTGCTGCAGTTGTTGTTGCTGTTGAGCGGTCTTTGAAGTTATTGCCGTTGTCATATCGTGTTGGCCGCATTGGCTATGTGGCCATTGTTGTTTCGCTGCGGCCAATCAATCAATCAGTCTGTCAATCAATCAATCACTTAACTCCTGCGGCTGCATACATAGTTACATCGTCTTCAACTTATCAATTCAATTGCACTACGTGGAGCAATTATTGAAATTTGGATTCGCTGCTTGAATAGAACGCAGTTTGCATTTAAATTAATGTCGCGTCACGGGACGTATACGCAATATTTCAACTGACTTATGGCAATTGACAAACGTTGTGAGTCTCTTGAGCAAGAAATGTTGCGTTTGATTCATTGATATTAAATGTATATGCATATCCAAAGTACATGTGTGTGAAATTAAGCAATTATCGAACAACATCGATATATCGTTACATTTTTAACACAACAGTTAAATCAACATTAGCAAATTGCTACAACAAATTTGTGTCGACTTAGAATTCTCGATAGCTGCTATCTATACATTATACTCGTATTGTTCAGAAAAAACTAATCTTACTAATTTTTAGTAATGTTTTTTTAAGCAAATATAATTTCATATAAAATAAAAGATAATTATTATTAAACAGCGATTGAATTGCACACAACCTTAAATTAGGAACGACATATCGACAGCATAAATTAGAAAATTTGTTCAATTTTATACCAATTGAGTATTAAATAGTTGCGCATCAGCATTTTAATGAAGAATTAAACATTGTTGTCACACTTGAAAACATATTAAGAGCAATTAAAACATATTGATAGCATTAGATAAACATTTAATTTGAAATTTTCAATGTGGACTTTATTTGACAGCACATTCGAATATCAACTCACAAATAAGGCACAAATTAGGAATGGATGTACATTTGTTCTGGGGATAAAATGAAGAATGTCGGATATCGAATGATGTCAACATGGGATGGAATCAGTAAGCAAATTGAGCAACGAAGATGCAACAAGACAATAGACGAAGACAGCTCAGGGAGATGAGAGAAATGTAAATATCAAATTGCACAAATAATCCTTGCAGATATACAGGCAAAACCTGTCCAAATATTTCGACAGGCAATAAGCACTGTCAGTGTCCTTTGGCTTTGGCAATGCCAGTGTTATGCAGGCCAAGGAATTTGCCAAAATTGAGATGCCAACGGATGCAGCAGTTGCCCAAGTTGCCCAAGTTGTCGTCTTATGTACAATTTATGCGGCGGCTTTGACAAAACTATTTATGACTCCTTGAACGCGAACGTGGACCGTAATTCTCTGCTCCTGTAGCTACGTGTCAACAGACAGAGACACAAATACAGACTACACACGAGGCATTTGCACGCTTTAGAGCACAAATACCCCATAAATGGCCATGGGTCACAGTAGGCAAAAGGAGAGTGTCGGGGGAGGAGCGGGGCGGGTGGTAGAAGTAGGGTAAAGGGAAAAGGATAAAAAGGATACAAGCAGGAGATGACAATGCTTGTGGTCGGAGACTAAAATTCTGCATTAACATAAATATTTAATAAGAAATGAGCATAAATTATAAAAAAAAAAAACAAAAACTCATTTGAAATATGAAAATAAACAAATGAGCAACCCGGGAGCGAAAGGGCAGGAAAACGGGAAAATGAAACATGACATAAGGGAAAAGGCGCGAGAAAAACGTGTTTACACACACACACATTCATACACACACACGCACGTGTTCAGATGACAAAACATGTTAACATTGCATTCAACAACAAAATTTTTAAGCAAATTACACAGCAAGAAATGTGTCGAAATATTTAAATACACTTTATTTAATTTAAATAATATGTTGGCTGTATAATAATCAAAAATGTGTATATAAAACTGTTTAATTCGATTCAATTATATATTTATTTCATTGAATTGGATTGATTTATAAATAATTAAGAACAATATACAATTGTTTTAAACTATTAATTAATATACAATTTTGTAACTCTTCATTTGCAGATGTTAATATAAGTACAAAAATTGATAATTTTCACCAAAATATTACCAACTTCGGAAGTTTTGGAAATATAAGAGCTATTTTTTTATTATTTAATAAATAATAAAATATCTGAGTTTAAATTTATAACAAATAGTTTAATGTAATGGCCAAATTTTATGTTTTACTTTACAAAATATGAAATAGCTCAAAGTAGTAAGCAACGCTTGTAATGCTTACAAATTAAGGAATTAATTAAAATATTATGCTGAACAATTTTAAAAAGAATTTAAGGGGGATTAATATTAAAATTAATCAGCTTATTTGAGATTATGACTGATTGAAATGCTTGCATATTTATGTACAGCATTTTGAGCTGTGTAAACACATTGTTGTAGAAAACACAAGCAGAAAAGAAGAGAATAAAGTAGAGATGGAGGGAGGGGGAGAAAGAATAGGGTGAGAGGGGGGCTAATAGAATGTTGCTGTTGCACTTTGTCAGCTCGTCATGCTCAGCTGTCTGCTTGCTACGTGCTCAGCTGTCTGTTTGGCTGTGTGTGTGTGTGTGTGTGTGTGTCATGGCTTGTGACTAGGCACAACACACACGCACACACATAGTCACTCACACACTTGTAGAGAGTGTGTCACTGTGCTAAAGCTGAGGACAGTAATATTAGCAGCTGCTGCAGCAAAGTAACTTGTATCAACACTTTAGCACATGCACAACGAACTGAAGAGCGCCACTTGGCAGCTTGAAGAGAAGCAAAAGTGCAAGACGAAGGATAGCGGGAGAGGGGAGAGGCCAGAGTGGGTGAGTGAGAGAGTGGGAGAGTGCGAGAGATGCCCCTACGCTTACACCTGCTGACCCTTTAGAGCATTGCTCCCAAAAGCAGGCAACACAAAATGCCAAGCTTCAGTTTGACATATTTAGGTTAGTTTCAGCTTCAGCTTCAGCTACAGCTTCAACTACAACAACAGTTATACTCTTTTCCTCTCACTCGACCATCTATTGCCATCTCAGTTGCACAAGCTGCAACTCTTTAGTCATTAGGAATGACGAGCTAAATGTTGGTCTGCCCCATCCAAGTTGTGTGTATTGTGTGTGCCAAGATTTCGCAATGCTTTTGAATTTGCTAATGAACATAACTCAGAGCTCGCCTACCGTGACAGACAGACAGACAGATTGACAGTGAGAGAGACAGCGACAGAGACAGTTTGTAAGATGTGGAGAGCTGTAGTAAAGTTTTTGGTATTGTTTGTTTAAGTTTTAAATTAATGACAGCATATTTACTTGCGGTTGCTCAAAGAAAGCAGCAGCTGCTTCTCTCTTGATTCTCCCAGCGTTCCACTAACCGAACTCCTCCCCCACCCTGTTTACCCACTGACCAACTCTTCAAAATAGATTAACAAAAATTAATGTTATGCTCGGTTTGTGACAGGGCTATAAACTTGGTTTTGGTTTCGGTTTCGGTTCTGCTTCTGGTTCAGTTTCTCTCTCCTTCTCTCAGTTGGTTTATCTGCAGAGCAGAGCGAGTTGAAATTAAATAAGATATGCTGTCACTGTCATGGCTGCTCTTTCTAAGTGTGTGTGTATGTATGTGTGTGTAGCTGATGAATCTCGGCATCTTGGAATTTGATTCAATTTGTGGCAGCGGCAACAACAGCAGCGACCATGGAAAACACAAACCGCATTCTGGGTTTGTCTTCAAATCCAAAGTACTGTCTCCCTTCCCCTTCTTCAATTCCCCCTTTCTAAGCGTCGCAGTCCTCGCTTGTGTGCCACACTGTGTGGCAAGTGCCTTCAGCGCAGCGAGGCAAACACAAATTAAATGTTTGCATACAAATTGGGAATATTCACAGAACTTCAAGTTTTATGTGTAATATCTCTAATTATTTTAACAGATAATAAATTTTACGAATTTAATTTGTTTGGAATTTAATGGAATATTTTCATATTTTTCATGTTATTATTATTTCTTATTTGCTTAAAGTATTTCTTTATTATTTTACATATTTAATTTAAAATTGTATACTTCTACATGTTATCATTATTTTTTATTTCAATAAAATTATAATATTATTATATTTCATGATATCGATCTGTAATTTAGTTGGCAGAAAACTTACAAAATAGCATAAACTGCAATTTGCTGCTTTTTATCAAAAAAGATTTTCTAATGATTTCATTCAACTCAAGGTAAATCAACTTGCCACATCATCATGCCCCTACTCAATTAATCTAATTAAAAAACATGTTGCCGACAACGCTAAGACGAGAGGAAAACCACACTCAATGATTTTCAATTAATGTTTAGAACCCAGCAAAAACAAATTGGACAACAAGACGTGTAGCAACTGCACCACAGCACAGACTTGAAACCACAGCAGAGGCGACCAGTCGAAAGAGGAAACTGCAAAAAGCAAATCCCCAAAGCTTAAAGCGATTTTTTAAAACAAACTATCGACTAAGGCGCCAACACACACTCACACACACACACACTCACACACACACACACACATACACTAAAAGCAAACAAGGATAACAAATGAACAAAGAGTTGAGAAAGAGGCGGGTGCTGAACGGTGGGTGGATGTACAACAAGCAATAGACATGATAAATTAAAAAGCAAAAGGAATATAAAGCAAACAGTTTCCTCGCCTCCTTCCCCTCCGTCCACTCGCCAAATGGGCGTGGCAAGCTACGGCATCTCGTCGCGCTTTGAAGGCGTCGTTTGAGTCCGTGCTTCAAGTGTGTTAAGTGGCATGCCTCGCAGGCCGCACACTGGAAAAGGGTTTGGGACACGCTTTCAAACCCACCGCATGAACGCAGGATAAATAACAAAACGACACTGATAGGAAAAGAAGGATTGAAGAAACCAGCAAAAGGGATGCAAGGAGGTGTAGATAGGCGTGGCAGAGTCGTGGGCCAAGGGACCTAGTGTGGTTAAAGCCTTGTGGCAGGTGTTGGAGTATTTTGAAATGCGAACGATTTGCAATTTGCATAGTCTGCGATAGTCGGGCTAGGGTTGTCAACGAAACAAATAAAAATTTGCTTATACTGAAAAGGTTAATACAATTATAAATTGTCTTGAAATTTATAATTAATACAACTAGGCATTTTGTGCAATTCTCTCCGGCTTATAAAGATTGTAAACTACATGTCTTTAAGTTTAATAATTATAAACATAAGCAAAGCTTTAAGGTTATCAAATTTCAAGAGAATTCTTATTCGGTCTTAGAAAATTACTAAATATAAAAATGTATATAATAAAATTTAGTATAATACAGTATATTGTATACCATAGCAGTTTTTGAATTTTAAATTCATATTTTTAGCGACACACTAGAATATTAAACAGTATAGTTTAAATAATACTTTATTATTTTATATGCATTCAACGATGGAAAAATTGAAATACTATTTTATGCTTCAACCGATTTTAGTGAGATATAAAACTAACTTTAAAATATTATAGTTAAATATTAACAATTTTATCAGAAAGAATTTAAAATTGCAAAATAAAGGATACTTTATTTAGTGCTTTTAAATTTCATCAGTGTTGTATTATTGCAGTCGCTTGACAACCCTGTAACTGTGACATGCGTCAACATTGTAGCTGCTGGGAATTAAGCCAATAGACATTGCCAACATTGGCGAGGACACCTTCGTCCTCGTCGACACAGTGCAAATACGCAGCCAAGTGAGAAATGAAGACGAGGCGAGACGAGACGAGTTAGAGAGTTGGAGAGTTTGTTAGAAGGCAGGCGGGCAGCCAGAGAGAAACACAGGGAGAGAGATAGCCCAGAGATTGGCACGCTTCGTTGCCGTTTTGGTTTAACCCACAATTCAACCAACCTCAAGCTCAACCTCAACTTCTTCCTTCTAACTTCCTCTGTTTACTATCTTTCCGGCACTAACCATGTGCCAAGACTCAATAGCGGGCAATGTGCCCTTCTTACCGGCAAGAGGACGACATAAATCAGCTAGCGGCTGTGGAGGTTGGCCAACACGAACAACAACAACAACAACAACAACAACGCCAACACGAACAACAAACACTAATTGAAACGCAAGGTAGAATTAATGGCTAGGGAAATGTACGAAAAATGTTCTTGGGTCCGAAAAAAATTTCAAAAAACCAAGCAAATGTCTAAGAAAAGTAAAACTGAAACGTTACGGCACTTAAGTTAGCCAATTAAAGGCAACGCCAGGCCAATGAACGGCAAGCAAATTGTCTGAACAGACAGCAAAGGGGCAGATAACGGTTAAGACAAGACACTAAAAGTTGCCTGTCCCTTTCCCAATTTGGCCGGCACAAAAATTAGTTTTTCTCTTTGCGTTTAGACGATTTCATTAGGGCCTAATTGAAATAACAAACTGAGCCACAAATGAGCTGACACATACGTTGCGATATATGCAATAATTAAGACCATATAAAGTTCGCTTAGTTATAATGTATTTAAGTGTTAATTACATGTCTGATTCTTTTGGCCGAGACGTGTCTCAGGTGAATGACAAGACGTTGATTTCTTGACAATTTTTGTTGATGGGCCTCAAGGATTTATTGGGTATTTTGTGATTAAGAAGTATTTTAAGCTAAGACAAAGCTTTTAGGCCACGTTTATGTTAATAATTTGCGGAATTTTCGGATCAAACTTTTAATCTACTAAAAGCCGACGGAAGTCTGATTATAGTATCAAGAAATGCCCAAGTCTATGAGCTCGGGTGTGTGTGAGTGTGTGAGCTTTGTTTTATGACGTGTGAGCATGACATTCAGTTGAGATGGATCTGTGTGCGTGTGTGTGGGTTGTAAATTTTCCACACACCCCAAATAAACATATAAAATGCAGACATAATGGCGGTAGAAAGTAAATGACTTCAAGCTGTTTGATCGCATTTTATGTGATTGATTCTGAGACAAATAGAATACTCTCCAAATTAAACTTGTATCTTTATTCTACCTTGAATTGCTAGCTTTTAAATTTGGCTAACACAAATATATGTCATTTAATTGAAAATAGCCTAGAGTCCAATACACAAGCATCTTATGAAATATTACGTATACGACGCATCAACCGAATGCTCGTTATCGCAATTAAAATAAAATTCCAATTATAATGATAATAACAATAATGATTTTCATAATAATAGCTAAAGTTAAAGGGCAAATCATTTGAATGCCGATTGAACCCTTTCTATAATTTATTTATGAGTTGTTTTTGGCCCCTTTTGCTGTTGGAACATTAAAACTCGATTACATAATAAAAAGTTCTCGGCTAAAACGTGCACGGCAATCCAAATGGCCGAGCAGGAAAATAAAAGGGAAACTTTTCATCAACATTAACGCAACATTATCGACATTATATTAACTATTTATGCACAAATCGAAGTTTAATTGAAAGGAGTGAAAGGAGCAGCGAAGAAACTTAAAAGATTTTTATGCATTTTCACGCTTTTCACACACACACACACACACACGCAATCGCACACACACACGAGTACAGGAAAGTTTGTGGAAAAATAAAATCACAATCAAAGTAATTGAATTCAACAAATTGTCGACAAGACGAACTCTGCGCAACATTAATTCAATTCACTTACAATAATAATTTGCACAATAAAAACGGCAACAATTGAATGAACAACAACAGCAAGAGCAACGATAACAACTAGAGTTGCCAGCTGCTTGTTTGAGTTGAACGGTAAACTTGCGCCCAGATTTAATCACAGAAAATGGCTGCCAGTTACCGTTACCAGTCACTATAGACATTCCGACGCATTTTCCCTCCATCTCCTTCCACTGCGAATGTCGCTACGTGCTTCTGTTGGCTAAGCAAAAGTTTTCCCAGTCGTCGTAAAATTAATGAATCTGTTATGCAAAATCGGCAGCTAGCTGCAATAGCAACAACAATTGTAGCAACAACAACAATTGACGATGATGAAGAAGAAGCAGAATTACAATAAACAATTAAGCCAACTTTAACGGCAGGTGGCAGCAACAGATTGAGCTGAAAAGAGCTTCTTCTTCTGTTTCTGCCAGCTAAACACTTAAATAACTTTTAGCAAGTGCAACCACTTCACTTATTACAAGTTGATCAATCGAATTTGCTGATAGCCAACAGCCAACAAGGTGGCCATAATGAAGGCAATAAATATTGCAAAATACTTTGCAGCAAATTCCACTACAAATAGCTGTAGAAATTTTCAAATTAAGTTGTTGTTCAACAAAATAATCCTCAAACGCGGGAGGATAAAACCTCAGTCCTCACTTAATATTCATTTAAAGAAAGTATAATCTTAGAATGAAAATATTATTAATGAAAATTCCAACCTAAAAAGACATTTGGTTTAGTTCTGGAATTAAAATAAATGTATTTTCCTGCTAATCATTATCTAACCAGATTAATGCTAATTATATTGATCTTCGTTCAGTCTGCAATATTACTTGCACTACACAGGCTGTGTGATAAATCCGAGATCAGCGGATCACAGATATATTGTGTATCATTTCGGAGTTATATATGTTCAAATTTTGATTTCCTGTGGTTTCTCCAACCCTGATTGTACAAATGTTGGAACAGTTATAACTTTTATTGAATTTTTCAACTTAAATTAATTATTAAAAATATTCATAGGTTAATTTCAAATATTTATTTTAATTTTTTATTTGCCAACCACTTTTAGTCGTGTATAAATAAATAAATAAACAAATTGTGGTTAACCCGTTTGAATGACGCTGAGAATTCTTTTCTGTCAACTACCAACAACTGCAGATTATTTTCATAGAATGCTGTAAAGAATATCTATTTTTTCTATCAACTTTGAGCATATCTTTAACATTTTTAGCGACACTACAAACATATTTAAATTGTAATTTTTATCTTAAGCAAATATGAGATGCTAAAGCAGTAAACGTTGCGTATACGCAATCTGGGCGCTTAACTATGCACTGCTAAGACTTCACTTGCTCCAAATGACCATGATACCATTGAAACTATGTATGTACAAGAGCAAGCACAATGCAAACATTGTGTACGCCGTCAACGCTGCGTATACGCAATATCAAGCGCGTATTTGCGGCAGCAAAGGAAGCTACAGATACATGATAGGTTATTCGTTTCTGCTTCTTTTATATTCTTTTGCCTGGATGACTTGGGGCACGTTCTGCGTACAACAAGCTGCCCCGCAGGCAGCTTCACTTTATTTTTATATATGTACATATTCTGTATACGCCTTGTACTTGTACTTGTACAACACTTAAATCCCAATTCGTTGCCGGAATCACAGCGCAGTGACCCAGCGAAAGGGACAGAGAGAGAGAGAGGAGGGGACCGAAATAGCGAGAGTGGAGAGGGAGTGTAAGAAAGTGAGGGGAGACACTTACTTAGCATGCATGTATGGATATTTTATTGATACGCTACTGTGTGTCAGTGAGTGTGTGTGTGTGTCTGTGTGAGTGAGTGTGCCGCTGGGCGAGTTTGGTTCTTTGGTTGTTGGCCGTGTTTGTTGTCCCGGCTGGAAAAATGTGTGCGTGGCTTTTAATGCGTTTTTCAAGTGAGGTTTTTGGGCTCGTTGCCTATTTGCCTTTTTTGCCCCATCCTGCGGCAGCCTCATATGTAGCAAGGCATTTGCTTCTGTATATTTTGTTGCACAGTTTTTCTTTTTTTTTTCCTCCTCTATATGTGACCATTGAATGGCCATGGGCCAGACAAACGCTAACGGCCTGAAGGACGAAGCAAGTCATATGGAAATCCCTTTGAGTTTGCAACGATTTTCTTCTTCTCTCTCAGATTTTCACACTTGTGCGACCATTTTGCATACCCAGCAAATATACAACAAATAGAGCGTATCAGTTGTGTTATTGTAGCTACAACAATTTTGGTTTTTAAACTGACAATTCCACAAAATATTTGTAATAACATATCAAATATATTTCTTTACACTCATCCATATTTTATTTGACCAGTTAGAGTATTTAACATTCGCCTATGTCTACTCCCTTTCTGTACTGGTTTTTATTTCATTTTGTGCGTCAAGCGATTCATTCATCTTCTTTGGCGTGGATTTCAGACCCCGGCTACCATCAATAAAATTCAAGTTGCCTTTTTTTCACTCACAAAAGTCATGCCAGCTGCCAGCACAATTTCGAGAGGGTTTTGGGCTTCGAATCCTTCGACTATATATTGAATGTCAGGGTATTTGCAAATACCGCCTGATTAATGACGCAATAATTGTTGCCACTCGCCTCAGTCCCCAAAAAAGCCCAAAATGTCAGCATGAAAAAGAGAAAAGCTGAACTTGGTTTTCTAGCTGTTTAATTTTTTTGTTTTAGTACAGAACAAAATCAAAGTGTTAAAAAATTGACTTTTGTTGAACGACTTGTTCTGGCCATTTGATAGGATTATTATCCTGTTTGCCTTGCCATTTTGGCCACTTGATTTTGTGGCTAAAGAGCGCTTAACGTTACGTTCAATTTACCAAATTGCTCAAATGGAAATGTTCAGCTAACTCTTCTGTTAGCTTGGCTCATTCTCAAACTTAACGAGGCTTAAAAGTGGCAGTTTCTCTATCCCTCTCTCAGTCTCTCTCTTTCTCTGTCTTACAACTTTTCAGGACTTTCACTGATGATGATTTATATGTCAAGTTGCGCGTTTTCATCGTGAATGTTCTCTTAATTGTTTGATTTGCTTTCTAAAATGATTATTAATTATTTTAAATGCTTGAGCGATTTAAATTAATGTGGAATTTAAGCATAATCTTTGACGGATTTAAATTAGTGCGTATTTTGGGCTGAAATATATGCTAAAAGAAATATCATAATAGCTAATAAATCATCATTAATATATGAATATAATTCCAATATCCAACGGGGCTGCATCTTTAGTCATTAGCCAAAGGGCTTATACGCCAAGTAAATCCTTTGGAGAAACAGATACATCTTCGAATACACACACACACACATACACACACACACCGACACTCTGTGGCAGAACAAATAATTGTAGGATGCGTAAACAAAGCATAATTAGCAAAAGAAAAGCGAAAACGCAAGTGATGCCACGTTGGAAATTATGCAAAAACTCGGCAAATAAAGTACAAATTTATGTTGTAGAACTGCGTTAAAGGATTCCAAGGATTCAGGACTCGGCTGAGTTGCCAGGTTGCCAGGCGCGCTAATTTGCTAAGCTCACTTGGAGTCACTTTTCCATTGCCGCCATTGGAGACGCCCCCGGAGATGTGTGGCAGCAAGGCTTTTGCGGAATTATCATTAGAATTTAAATTACCTTTTGCTGCCGGTTAGGCACAGGCAAATGCAAAAGGTAAAGGTAAAGGTAAATAATTTGTGGCGCCACAGCGCTTGGCATACTTTTTTATGAGCTTATGCACCCTTTTTTCTCCCTCATCCTCTTCCTTCTATTCTTCATATTTTTCTTGATGTTGTTAGCTGCCCCGAGGCCCTTAATTTAAGCACCTTTCTCTAAGCTCTCTTATCTAGCTGCATATTTAATTAACCGCAATGCCCGACCATAAAATCAAAAGTGAAAAAAACTAGAGGAAAAAACTGAACATCAAGAACTTAAAGCTGTGAAAATGTGCTGTTAACTGGGCCGAAAAAAAAAAAACATCTGAAAGTTTTGTTTTGGAAATGCTGCAACATTTTCGTGACAGATTCCACAAGAATTATAAGAATGAGAAAACTTTCAACTTTCCAACTCATTTTCTACACTTTTATCTTATTTAACTTTTATTATCTGTGGCGCTGCGCTCTTGATAAGCTTTATCTGACATGTGTATGGTTAGTCTTTTGATGTTGTTGTCGCAGTTGTTGCTCAACTTGTTGTTATTGTTGCTGCTGCTGTTGGCATTTTCAAATAGTTGTGAACTTTATCGCAGTAACAAACAAACGGGCAAATAAACAAACAGACAGACAGAACAGAACAGAACAGACAGCCAAATCAACCAACAGGGAGTGTGAGGACAGCATGGTTATACCGCATTTTGTGGCTGCCACGCCCACACGTCCACAGCGCCCACACCACTGACGCCTTTGCCACATGTCGCTTATAATTTGCTGTAACTTTTGCGTGTCTGTTAACTGACATTCTGGCTTGTGTGGTTTTTATGCGCTGCTCTTGACAAAACTGCAAAACTACAAAACACACAAGCGGCAGTGGCAGTGGCAGTGCTTTACAAAGCGTTAAATACCCTGTAATTAAAGCAGTAGTGCAACGGATATATACAGCTTTATAAATTTAACACGCTAATAAGACACATGTTAATTTTACATGTTATAAATACAGACTATTATGCTGCTATAATTAAATCAAATAGAAATTGTTGCTAATTGATTTATAAACATTTCTTAATAAATAAAATACGTTTCTTAATCATAATTAATACTTTTTTAGGCACACCTCTAACAGCTAATTAAATCTTTTAATTACAAAAAAAGATAACTGGTTTATTATTGCATTCGGTATATTTATAATATTTAACCAAAGTGAGTTTTCTTCTGCACTTTAAAATATTTTCTTTTTACGGGGTATATCTTAGTCGCTCTTTATTTTAGTAGCGAGCGAAACATGAAAACTGTTTCACATTTATGTTATATTTTTATAGCATTTGTTTATGTCTCGGGGATGACATTGAAAAATACACATGGACATATATCTCTAATGTATCATCCTCCTCTGTCTCGCAATCTGTGTTTACAAATTTTTTTGGTTTCATTCATTTGATTGACATTCGTCCGTCTTCTGCTCAAAAATATCGTATATACTGGAAATTTTTTCTTTGCTTTCTATCTATTTTTTCGACTTTTCGATATTTCATTTTCTTGTTGTTTTCATTTTTCAAATACATTGACATTGCGCCCTGACATTTCGACAATTGCAAATTGTGTTGAATAGTGTTGCCTATACAGCGAATTTGCAGTATTCGACTTTTCAGTTTTCCATCTTGTCAACGTTTGATGTGCTCGAACAGTATTTTTTTTTTTTGATTTATTGTGATATATTTCACAGAGCTCAAATGCAAATTGATATTCACATATTCCATGTGGAAAGCTGAAATTTTTGGGGCAACTTCAACAAGACAAAGTTCATTTTGCTTGGAACTTTATTTGCAGACAGATAAACTGCTTCTGTACAGCTTATAACAATTTAATGTAGTTTTGACCAAGAACAACAATGCAAATTTAAACAATGTTAATGCACTTTTTATATGCACATAATTCAGTTACATTTGCAACTAAGCTTTACAAGGAAAACAGGCTATGATACAAGCACTTTGTGGTTATCCAAAGAAAATTTAAAAGCTAACAATTGCCAAGAAAGACTAGCGAATACTCTTCCAACAATGTATCCCTATATTTTGTATAGCTTTTACATTTAAAACTTTAATTTGAGCATGAAAGTGATATAAAGTAATTTTAGTTCAATTAAATATTTTGGATACAAATAATTAATTTAAGGAAAAAATAAACTTTTGCTTAATACTGAAATAGCCGCACTGTGAGAGTATCAGTAGAGAGAAAACTGAATAAATAATAATAGTACGAGTATCTCTTTTGTGTGTTGTTGCGTGTTGATAACATGCGAAAATGTAGTTAACATTGCAAAATAGTAACGAATGAAGTGGAAGTGGAGCAGCAACAAAAAAAAAAAAGGAGAAAAAAAAAACAGAAGAAGAAAAAGGGGAACAACTAGTACAAGGTGCAAGTCACATACGAGTTGAAAAGAGAAGCCAGTGCGCAGAAAAGTATGCAGCAATAACTGCAACAGCAGCTAAACAATTGCAATGGCTGCCACACTACGTCCGTGTTGGTGTGTGTGTGTGTGTCTGCCTGCATTTCCAACTGCATAAAGTTCGCATTTAATTTCGTTGCATTTACACACAACAAAAAATAAAAGTAAGAGGAGAACAACAGAGAAAAATAAAGAAAAACGTGTTGTTGTGTCGTTTTTCACAAATATCTTGCGCAGTTTTTGCTGTTGTTTTGACGTTGTTGTTGTTGTTGTTTTCATTGCATGTTTGGCCGCGAGTTACCATTGCAAATGGAGAAGCGCAAACACAAAACTCCCCACTGCAACACCAACAGCAACTCTAACAACAAACAAACACACAACATCATTTTGTCTGTGCGACGTCTGCAACTCTAAAGCTATCCCTATCTAACCCGAGCAACGCTGTCTCCCTCTGACTTGATGGAGCTAAATCAAATGCAATAACTGTGGAGGGAAGGCGGGGAAAGGAGGAAAGGAGGTTCACTGTTAAATAAAAATATTCAGCAACCGGTTGCAATGGAGCCGCAACGGAAACCCTACAGGAGACAAAGTGCCACAGAAAGGATAGCTCCAATGTGGAAATGTATGAAAAGGGGAGAAGCAAAGGAGGGGGGAGGGGCCGGTCTTTGTCGGTCTGTGTCGCATTGCAAATGTGTCTGGGTAAAGTGCCACGTTAAAGCAATTATAGTCGATGTGAAGATGTAATCTTTATGTGCGCTGCACTTGTATGTGGTTTACGTCTGGATGGAAATGACAAATAACTTCATCTTTCTCAGATATACGACTTCAGCTAAGAGTACGAAACAACGATGTCGTAACTCTCTTATAAAATTCTTCCTCACTCGCTTAGTTGATAGTCCAAGATAGTTGGATAGATAAAAGCCCGATAAAAAGTGAACTTTCTTTGTTTTAATGCCAGATTTTGCAGTAAAATTTGTGATAATAGACAGCTGTCGGGAATGATGGATGCAGTGATACCCCGTGTCTAGCGAAACACATTTACATTCAAGCAATAAGAAAGTTGTTTTTAAGAAACTTTCTGCTTAAAAATAGTTCGGAATAAAATATTCAGAAATGATAAAAACCATTGCAAAATAGTTGAAAACTATGCAAATTTTATATTTAATAGTATGAAATTATTCTTTATCAATTTAACATTGACTATAGGTATAGGTATATACATAGAAAGTGTTATAATCTAAAAATCGATAAATGTCAAAATTTGTTTCTTATGTCATTCAAAATTTGAAAAAATTCAAAAAGTGTTAAGCGCTAATTTAGCAATGTTTTCGATTGCGATTTCGAGTGTATTGGGAAATGAAAACGAAAGACGCGGAACGGGCAGCTGACGAACAAGCAAGCACAAATTATTTGAACAAGAAAACAACTCAAGATAAATTAAATGAGCGATCAGATCGAAAATCCGTTCGATTTAGCTTAGATCGTGAATCGTTCGATGCCAGTGTGGAAACAGAGGATCGAGAAACAATTGGTGGCACTCGTATTGAGTCCGTGCCGAAATGGAAGAAGATATTATCGTTGTTTGGTTACTGTTGTATCTTTGTTATATTTTGTGTTCTTATACTTCTTGCAGTTTCGATTAGCTGAGTATATAAAGCACGTGCTCGCCAAATGAAGTTAAGTTTTTGATTACTAATTGGGAAACCTCAACAGAGGCTGTTGAAGTCCCTCTCTCTCCCCTTTCTCTCTGCCTGAGTTGTACTGTTGTTCTCGTAATTTGCATATCCTAGGAACAGTTGTAACTGTCTGCCGACGGTGCTCAAAAGTGCGTTACACTTTTCATACACTCACATAGGGTATTTTAATATTACCATCTGTGTACTCTTAAGCTTATCTCTAACTAGTAAAACTATATTAATCAAATTTGTTGCAATTGGTGAACAACGAACAAAACAAAATCCAAAATGAGATTAAATTCTCTTAGCAACATTTTGGTCATCTTTTATTTAGATAAAATATTTAAGTCTGCTTGTACTTTCACTTTATTAAATAAAAATAGACTGTATACATACTTTCAAAATTTATTTTAAAATCAATTGAATATTAAACTTCAATTTAAGAATGGATGAGGAAATTATGAACAAAACAAACATTTTTGCGATAGTATATTTGGCTTCTTGATATATCTGACACATTTTCAGAGCTTAAGTATTTGGGGTAATCTTGAAAGTAGGACATTCATTTTGAAATTGAATACGGGGCTCTGTCAGGGCATCAAAATGTCGGCATGATAGAATTTTCTTTCTGTTTCTGGCCATCCTGTACAAACGTTGTGTCCTGGTCGCATTCTGACCGCTGAATGTTGCCCACTGACTGACAAGAGGCACTTGATTCTAGTTACTGTTGTCGCTGTTGCTGCAAGTTGACCTGCACCAAACTCTTCAAACTAACCAGCATCACAGTCACACACACACACACACACACACTCACACCCACACACTCACACACAGTGAATTTTGTGGCTTTGATGACCATTGCCATTGCATCCTGGTGCAAGTCGAGAGGCAACCGTTTCGTCCGTCAAGTGTTTTACTGTACTCACCTCTTCTCTCTTGCTCTCTCTCTCTTTTCCTCTCTGTCTATGCTTTGATTTCTATGCAAAGTTTTTTTAGCATTCGCTACGCTTAACATTTTCACAGTTTTTCCGCATATTCTCCTTTCCCTCTCCTTCTCCATCTCTTTCGCTTTGTTTTTCTTATTTCTTTTTTTTGTTGGGCCACGCTTTGCGCGGAAATGTAAATTAATTGGTTTAACAAAGTGCACTTGAATTGTTGCTGCGGGTATATGTATTGTATTATTATTGTTGTTGTTTTTCTTCTTCTTTTTATTGTTATTGCTTTTTCGGGTCTGGGGCGTTCATAGAACAACCCCAAGAAAATTACAATGTAGAGAGTGAGATAAACGCAGAGACAGAAAGAGAGAGGGGAAAAGTTAAAGAAGCATCTCGTGATTGACTCTTTGACTGGCCCACAATAAATCTTAATGGATATTTTCGAAAAGGGGAAGCATTTTTAAGAAAACTTTAAGAATAATCAATAAAGAAAATAAATTGAAAAAATATATATACTCCATTTATATCATTTCAAATAATTATTATATTCTAAAAAAAGATTTTAAAGTTGTTTTATACATACATATATAATAACTTTTTTTTAAATCTAATAAAAATGCTTTGGGATTTTATGGGAAATCAATAAAGTATTTCTTATAATTTGTGTTGATGAGTTTATGAGTACACTAAAATTATATTTTTCTCGAGATTGCTATGAGGGAAATTTAAGAAAAGCTTTATAAGGAATTATTATATACTTCTCTTATTTTTTCAACCATTTTATTTGTCTAAATTAATTAATCTATCATTGAATAATTAATGCTTAATTTCTTCAACTAATTTGTAAGTCAAGTTTTTACCTTTTTCGGACTTAATTGGATCGGATTGGCTTTTTAAATGGAAGACACATTTTAAATTCCACATCCCAATTAAATTGCGCATAAACACCCACAAAATTAAATGTTATGTTGAGCTGCAGCTAAATTGATGAAGATTTTACAACAATTTTCGACTAACCGCTGCACCTAAAAGGTCTCTGAAAATCTCTGTCAGCCATTCAAGCGTTATAATTTTGAACTAAACCGACATTAATACTGAAGTGGCGCTGCCTCCGATAAACAACCAACTGACCAAAAGAAAAAAATATAAAAAATCGAGTGAGAAACATGAACAACTCCAATCAAACGACTTTGAGGAACCCACGCAGATCAAACAGCTGAAACAGACAACCGGGCAGACAATTTCCCAAGTGCTTCTAAGTCGCCGTCAACAGAAACAACAACAACTTGAGCAACAACAGCAAAAACAACAACAAAAACTTAGGCAACAACTATGACAACTTTAAAGCCTACGCATAATTTGTGTTTCTTTGTTTATGTCTACACTTGTGAAGGGTATTATAAACTGTGTTGTAAAGCTTGTCACACAAGAGGGAAGACAGTAGACAGAGACACAAATCACAGTAAATTGACAGTTACAGGGTATACAAGTTCAAGCCCAAGTCAATAATATCGAATATTTAAACAGAGATGAACTCTAGCATCATAAAAACTACTTAAATATTATTAATTTCACTGTCCAATTTTTTTCATAAAAAAAACAAAAGTAACAAAATTATACCCTGTACTAAAAAAGATTAATTGATTTTGTTAAACTTTTTGGGGAAATTTATAATCCAATCTTTTCAGCTCTTATAAAAATTATAGATACAAATTTTTTTTATATGTGGCACTTTACAAATTTTTAAAATAATATAGTTTTAAATTTGGTAAAATAACAATTTAAAGTCTTCAGCGAATCATTTGGAAATGTTGTTAAATTAATATGTTAAGCTTATTATCGATAAAAGAAATTATTCGAATCTGAATCGTGTGCTAAAAAAATGTTATACCCTGTAATAACTTAGGCAGAAGGTCAATCGAAAATTGAATGTATGTTTGAAACATTCCAAATAATCTGCCCTATAACACACAGTAATAACACCAATATTAAATAAGATCTAAGTTAATCTAGAATATAGAAGGTCAATTTTAATTAATCGTAATTGTCAACATTTTAATAATCTCATTATTACAGGGTATTTTGGTAGTGAAAACTATTTACAATGTCGTTGTTAGCGTAAATTGATTTCGACGCGTTTGTTTAGTTTTTCGTTTCTTTTTTGGTAAATCTTTTGGGTTGACTTTGTTTGTGAACTTGTTTTGGTTACTTGTTGCTTTCTGTGTCTGTCGCCGCCACCGCCAGCACCACCGCCGGACCGCCACCACCGCCGACGCCACAAGCGTCAACAGGTAAACGTAAACATGCCCCACACAAAAACGCACACGCCACCAGCTGCCAGAGACAACAAGACTCCAATAAGAGTCCAAGAAGAAAACGCATGCTTGACATTTGTTATTGACCAACAGCGGCAAGCAACAAGCAACAAGCGGCAAGTTGCTGGTAGCTTGCCCCACCTCTAATAGGGCCATGCATATTTTCTTGACTTAATGCGCGTTAATAAGAAAAACTTGTAACATGAAAAGTTGCTTTCGAAAGTGCGGAAATCTCTTTATGAATGAAATTGGGACTCAAGACTAACATATGTTAAGTGTGTGTCGATGCTAAATCATGTTACGCTCTATTTGGGCGGTAATTGAAAACTTATCTATCAACATCATCATCATCGTTAGAGTGATCAATCAATGGGGTTGCCTCTTCTAATAGAACCTCAAGTGATCTGTGCCTTGCTACTGTTTAAAAATTAGATTGTTCGATTTTCGAAGGTTTTTCTGATGTTTGTTTATAAAAAACTATTCAATTATCTATTGTGTTGTTGTATTTTGAAGAAGTTCCTAAAGAATAATTATGTTTTGAGTGAAGTTATCTTTGAGTGCCTTCATCAATTTTCAATAATGTTAAAGCACTTGAAGATAACTAAACTGATTTAGAAACTTTTTACAAATATAACAACTAATCATTGGAATGTTTTTAATCAGTACAGTAAATACAGCTGCAAAAGTGAAATATTTAAAAAAAAAAATAATATGCACTATGTAAGGAATATTGTCATTGTGCGAAAAGTATATTTGCTTTGCCGCTTCGATATATCTTTCTTATAAAATTGCCAAAGAGAGGAAATTTATTAGAAAATTTGCATTGCATGAAAGAATTTTTTTTAGCCTTCAATATGAGAATTTGAATGTAATAAATGAAATGTATTGAAAAACACTTTTAATTAATTTTTATGTCTGTAAAATTGATGAAACTATAACTGTGATTTAAAAATATACAAAAGATTATAGATATAACACCTAATTTTTGAATCGATATCAACAACTGGGTGTTATATATAGATCTGACTGATAATGGTATATAAACTGTTGACAACAATTAGTAGAACCTGTAGCAAAATTAAGTTTAATAGAATCCACTGCATAGAAACCGATAGACAGCTAAAATCACAAATTAATATATTTTTGATGGTGTATAACCTGACTTATTTTCAACAACAATCAAAAATGTTCAACACATAAATTAATCACACTCAAATACTGCTCATTAGACTGCACAAACATTGGTCAATTGCCACAGTTGGAGTGTCGACTAAACTGCGTGCCACAACATGTCATTTTAATTATGCACAATACAAATGATAGGCAATAAGATATTGAATTCAATTATGCTGCACTTTGAATAAAACTTTTAACAAGACTTTTATTTAATATTTACAACTCGATGTTTGTAAAATGCACCATTTTATTATTTTATAAGATTAAATTAAATTGTAATTTAATGTGAATGCAAATGTATTTGTTGATGTTTTTTTGGCACACTAAAAATGTTGAATGTTGAATGTTGCACGCATTTCAATTTCAATTTCACTGAGAACGTTGCGAGTTGCAAGGAGGCCAGAGGAATGTGTGCATAATTAATGCACATTTCACTTTAAAATGCACACACACAGACTTGCAATTACACACGCACACTCACACACACACACTGCACACATACATATGTGAGGAAGAGTTAAAATGGCGGCTGTTCCGCTTTGCTTTAAGCAAAGATTTGCGATTAATTGTTGCATGGTGAATTCAATTTACATGAATGCAATTTCAGCCTGTAGATGTGTGTGTGTGTGTGAATGCAATGCACGCCTCACAGTATGCTGCATAAATATATGTTTTAAATACCGATTTTAATTATATTTTAATGCAATTATTCTTCACAATTATTTCTGAGTTATTAAATATTTATTTTTTAGTTTTCCAGTTAATATTGAAATTAATATTTAATATTTATTAAATTTGCCGGCTAAATAAATTTGCGCTTTTTGGACCGTAATCAACGCGCGTCCGGGCGCATCTCAGAACACGAACTAAACGACGGAAGGCAACGGCAAATGCGAACCAGCTGCCGAAGCAGCGACGCCAACGCCACAGCATCCAGCAATAACAACAGCAACAACTGTGGCGGCAGCGACGCTAGCAGCAGCAGCTGGCGGGTTATCCAAAATAGCGTCACTCGCTTGACGTCGGCAGTGACTTCGGCAGCGATATCGACAGCGGCGTGTGCCGAGATAACAAAAACAGAGAACGAAAACGAAAACGAAAACAGACGCCGAGAGCGAGGGAACGTTCAAGTGGAGAGTTTGGCCACTGCTCTCACATACTCTCTCTCACTCTACACAGCAGAAACAGCCGGTAAGTGTAACGGTACTGGCCGGCAAAATACAACAAATAAATGCAAGCGAAATTGTTAAGCTACCAATCTGTGAACTATGTAATACCCTTTATAATAATGCTGCATACTTGCACACTAAATAAAAAAATGTATTTGGCCCTTTAATCAAGAAGTTAAACAATACAAAATAATGTTGATAATTATATTATAATTAAATCATATCTATATTATAGTTAAATTATAATTATTTATATTATATATTGTAATAAATTTATAACTATAACTATAATTACAATTCCAATGACCTAATAAATGTTTAAAGTCTAATGCAGTAGAATTTTCTGAATTGCAGCAACACATATATGCATATTCAAAATTAAGTGAAAATCTTTGTTTTCAAACAATTTTCATTTTGTAATAAACAATAAATCACATTGGCGATAATTGTAAAAATTTATTTGATAATGAACTTTACTATTTTTGCTACAGTTAATATAACCCTCAATGGTGAAAAATTCCAATAATGTTTGACAACAAATAATTTATCAAAATCATTAACAACTTTTTGGGCATTGCCAGCATAGATAACAGATTATCAAGCTTTTATGAGAGTGCTTTAAGCTTTTGGAGACATTACGAAAGCGACTTTGTTACAATTGTAAACTTATACTAAAGCTTTTATGCTTTGATGCAAGGATTTAGCCTGTACAAGTACCAGCTAGAAAGCTATATTGACAAAGCTGTATAAATCCTGAAACCTTTTTACAGCTTAAAAATTGATGAATAGAATAAATAGGAAACTTTCAGTTGAATAATTATAATTGAATTGCCTACATGAATCCTGAATACAAAATGCGTAGGCGAGTGCTCGGAAAAAGCGAGAGTAAAAGAAAAGTAAAAAGGAAACGCATTTAGAGTAATTGCCTCAAATAGCCGAATACGTAATTAAAAGAAAAGACTAAGTAATGATGATGATATAGATGATGATGCTGTTGACGTTGATGTTGCAGGGCCAGTAACCCAAGCAGAACAACAACAACAACAACAACAAAGGCATCAACAAACAGACAGACAAACAAATAGACGCCACACAGCACTTGAAATACGCGCCGCACTTTGGAGAGTGAAGCGTGGGCGGATGAGGATGAGGGGCAAGTGGCAAGTGGCAAGAGGCAAGTGGAGGCATTCTTTGGTGTCGTTGATAAGTGCTAAGGCACACAGTCAATCTGTAGGGGAGCTGTGGGATGCAGGGACAACAATTCTACTTGTGTGTGGCATGCAACCCATTTGTTGCATGCTGCAAACGCAATTTGGATGGCAAATGCAATTGAGACATTAAGTGGCCGAGAGTTGGTCGAGTTTTGTGATGTTTGGAATACGTAGGGTGGAGTCGGAAAAGAAGCTCGTTCCGATCCGATCCGATCCGATCCGTGGCGGTCAACAAAGTATGGCAAATTCGAGTGGATCCCCAAACACATTGGTTGCCACTTGTGCCCAGCTCTCGGATCTCGGATCTGATATCACAAATTGCGTGCTTGTTTCATGGTCATGCAGGGAAAATGGAAATTAACTGACTATTTTAATCGAGCGAATGAATCGCGGAGAGAGAGAGAGAGTGAGATGAGGGAGCTCATCGAATGCGGGCCAATTAAATGTGTAGATGGAAAAACACATTAAAGCAAACTCTTTAAGGAAAATTGCAAGCATTTTCTTAATGATTTGTGGATCAAATGAAAAAGTTCCACTTAGTTCAAAACGAAGCAAATCAATGAGTAAAACAACAAATAAAACGATACCATGGGATTAACCTATGAATTTAATTTCTAAATCATTTTCGCACTAAATCTTGAAATATTTGTGAATAAATACTAACTAAATATATATATATTTTATTGGCTTACAATCTATGACAAAGATGCTGAAAGTAATCCTGATTTTTCTGGTATTTATATTACTAATATAACTAAAAATTACTAGAGTTTAGTGCAGATAATATGTTTAGATATTTCTTAAAAATATGTATTTCTTTTCTTCTAAACCGATTTTCATTGGATTTGCTCCACTGTACTTTGCGTGGGGCCAATGCACTGCACACAATGTAAAGCAAAGCACTTTGCAGTGCATAAATCTATCAATTGACCGCACTGTTTAATTGTTTTACAAAGGCAGCGGTGTGTTCATAAAAAGTTCATTTTATTCAACAGGGATTGAGGAGTCAGAGATAAGGGGAAAATCGTGTATAGTACACTTACCTTGAACATGAGTGGATTACGTTCAATGTCCGATTCAGCATTTTCACAAAGTGTTTCCGTTTCCGACAGAAAAGCAAGAAACTATAAAGAGAAAAATCAATTAGATATTATTTAAGTTTAAGTTTAACTATTAGTACTAACCTGATCCATTGCACGATCGAATGATTGCAGATTATGGACAGCCGCATGAAGTTGTTTGCCACGATTAATGACACCATTATTTAAGTTGGAGTAGCTGTAAGTAATTGGATTAATATAGTTGATAAGTTATTGCCTAACTGACTACATAAACAATAAATATCTGACTGTAAAACTTCAGAGATACATAGAACAAACTTTGTTAATCTACAAATCGCATAACTCTGTCAAAGCTTTACCTTTAACTTACAGTAAACCTTAAACTATATGATTCATTGGAAGTTTTTAGGTAGAGGGCAATTTATCTTTAAAAAAATATATTTTTTATAAGTTAACCTGATAATATATTTTGTTATTCTCCATAACATTTTGAGATATTTTTCGGCAACTTATTCTGAAATTCTGGTCATGATTTCCTCTCGTGATTAGAAGAGAGTTATCCAGGTGTGTTATTCAAGAGTATTTCATTACTGAAATGCAAGTCATAGAAGTGCAATAAATGCAAATTCCCACAATTGATTTGAATGTACGTGTACTACGCATAAGTTGAGCAAACATTTTGCATATAATTAAAGGCAGTTGTGAAGACAAAGTGTAAACAGGATTCAGAATTTCAAGATGTACTTACCGTTGATTAATGGCTTCCGTTAACTTTTTAATCCTGGAAGTATCATCGTTGGGATAGACTGCAATTAGATTCTGTGTTAAATCGCTGAAGAGCTCAAAGTGCTGCTTATTCTGATGCAACTCGGCGTGGAAGGACTGTTGGAATAATATGGAGGAAATACTCGTTAATTCATTTATGCAAGCCAAGGATGTGGATTTACTCACTTTCTGCTCCTTCTGCTGTGCCTCAAGGATGTCGGCTGTGGTGGCAACGGTGCCCATTCTCTCGACACGCTGTTCCATTCTCGCCAACCATTTTTCCAACTCCAACCGCTTGGCCTCAAACCTGTCAATGGGGAATTGAACAAGATTAATTAGATTGACCCACTAAAGTAGGCATAACTCTAGTTAACCCACCGCTGTGAATCGCTGAGCATGTTCTTCAACTGTGCGGCACGTTGCAACACACACTGTGATGTCTCATCCCAATGCTCCCTCAGTCGGGTCACTTTGTAATGGAAAATAAAGTCAAAAAGTAGAGTTTCTTTCCGTTAATTGTAAGTCAGAAATAAGTATTTATTTAATGGTTATTCTTACAAAAGTTATTAGCTAAAAAACAAACAAACGGTATTATATAATTATATAATGTGGCAACAAGAATTAGCGGGTAACGGAACTGAAACCGTGTCCTCAAATCGAGAGTTATACAAACAAAAGTTCGCCATGCAATTTCATTAGTACAAAAAACTGCGTTAGCTTTGTGCTCAAGTTCTTATTTTATTTATTTTTGGGAGTATCATGTAAGGAATGTTTTCTTCTTTATTACGGTATTAGTTGGGTCCCAATATGGCAACTATTTTGGTTGGGGCTCTGTTAACTAACACACAACTTGGTTAGCAGTTTGATACACAAATTGTCTGATTGTTACCTTTCAGAAAGCAACGTATATAGTCTAAATCAGCTGAACAGTGCGGTGCTAACGAGAACTGTTTCAATTCTAGCAGAAATGTGGAAGTAAACATTAATAATAAAAATAATAATAATATTGTAAAATAATTTAAAAAATTGATACAGCTAAAGTATGAAAATAAATAAAATTATTAAAGCTTTGAGAATAATTCCGTTAGTTTATCAAGGACTTTCTTATTGATTTAATATTCAATTAAAAGTCAAATTTATAAAAGAAAAAAACCAAAACTTATTTTATAGAATTCACACACACTTTACACTAATATCTGTAAGATATTTTTTTTATATTTTTTATTTTTCACATAATAATTACAAATAAAAAATCATACTTATCAAGAAGGCTGCCTATTATATTTTCTTCATGTAAGTGTAGATTCTTCATTAATTTTGAAAGTAAACATGAACATAAATTTACACTTTAACCAATTAAAAATATTTTATTATATTATTATTTTAAGGAATACATTCTTACAACTTGTGAATAAAACATAACGTTTAACTTGCTAAGTTGGGTTTTGAAAATGAATGTAAATATAAAAATAGTTTTTGAATACTGAGTTAAATATCAAAAATATAATATCCCCATAATTTAAAAATAGCTGAGCTTAGAAAATGAATGTAAACTTAATACAAAATTATCACACACACAAGAGGTAAATTTTTCACACAAGAGAAGAAAATTCTTTCCATTGGTACTGAATCGTTTTTATTGATATGTCTTAGTTTATTTTGATTTGCTCCACTGTCTGCTTACCCTGCATGCCACCAGCGCCGGTCTGCGACATTTGGGTCTCGTCGTGGGAGGAACGACGACGCATGCGCAGCTCCTCGCGGGACAGACCGGCAGCTGCGACGCCCACACCGACGCCGACGCCGGCAGAGACCTGAGCGGCAGCAGCAGCAGCAGCGGCTGCAGCGGCCCGCGACTGAGCCTGATGCTGGAGCAGAGCAGCAGCTGCCGCCGAGCCCGGCAATTGCCCCATGTTGTGGACCACCTGAGGTGGAATGTTGCCCAAGAGTTGCTGACGAATCTGTTCACGAAACTCGCTGCTCAGCGGCATCGGCGGCTGTGGCGACTGTTGCTGCTGCTGCTGCTGTTGCTGTTGGGTTTGTCCAGCTGCCGCCGCCGCCGCCGCCTGAGACGCCGCCTGATGATGCCCGACGGCCGAGAGATTGTTCTGCATGCGATGGCGACTGTACTGCAATTCCAGAGGAAGATTGCGATCCAAGGAGCGCATGTGATGCTCAATGGTGGAGCGCATGGATTGTTCCACTTGAGAAGCCGAAGCGGAGGACACCGAAGAGGATGATGAGTTGTGCAGCGATTGTTGCTGCGCCTGCGCGCGCAGTTGCTTCAGTTCCTCCAGCGATTGTCGAGAATCCCCGGCGCGACTTTCATCCAGCGACAGGTTGCGCTCATAGTTTGCCGTCCGCAGATTCACGGAGCTGCCCAAATGACGTCCACCGCCGGCTGCCAAACTCGCCTTGAAGCTCAAATCGAAATTATTCTGCACAGCCGCCTCCAGGCTACGTAGATTCATCTGCTCCTGCATCGCCCGCTCCATATTGCGCAATCCACTCTCAATGCCACGCAACGCATCCTCCGATCCAAATTCATCCGTCGGCGATGCTGCGGCCGCTGCTGGCGGCTTCTGATTCAGTTTCTTGACCTCGCTGGATCTGGTGGGCGCCGGGGAGGGCACGGGATGGGCATTGGGATTGAGATTGAGATTGGGGTTGCAATTGGCCAACGCGTTCTTTGAGCTCTGCTCGCTGAGTGCAGCCACCGCAGATTGCAGCACAAGTGGCGGTGGCGGTGGTGGCATCTCAAAGGGATTCGAGCAACGTCTGGCGGCCATTGCCTCTGCGGAGAGTGTCGAGTGCTTCTCCGGCGGAGGCGGCGGCTTCTCCCTAAACTTGAGACCTGCCAGCGGCGAATTCTGTGCCGAACTGTGCGCCGAGCTCTGCGCCGAGGCGGGCTTCCTCGGCAGCGGCGGTGGCTGCCGCAATGGCGGTGGTAATCCCGGCCCAGGCCCAGGCCCCGGTCCGGGAACCCCCACCAGACTATGTCGCTTGGGGGGGAATTTCGGGCGGTGCCGTTCGCTCGCTGGAACCACGCGCCGGAATCGCCGGCACCGGGCGACTCTGGGGCGGAAGTGGAGGTGGCAGACATTTGCCTGACATCGGCGGCAGCGTTTGCATCTGATCCTGTGAGCTTTGTTTCCTTAGCAGCTGCTGGCCCCGCAGCGCTGCCTGGGCGGCCAACTCAGAGTTGAGTCGCGGTATTTGTGGCGCCAACTTGGGCGCCATCTGCTCGTCGGGCGGCAGGGGAACTGTGGGCGGCACTGGAGGCGGCGGTTTGGCAGTCATTGCTGTGTCTTGTGTTTTCTTCCTTCTCTTCTTTAATTTTATTTGTGCGTAACGTTGTGCGTTTTGATTGCAATTGTTTTAGTCTATGTGTGTGTGTGTGTGTGTTTCGGAAGGAGCAGGGAATTCCGGAGGGGGTAATGCACGGCTACAATTTCACTCGATGTGCGGCATTCTCATTTCCATAACACGTATACGTCATATCGCGACTCAATTGTAAATGCGCCTAGTTGTTGACATTGGCAATTGATAAAATTGTAAATGGTAAATGGTAAATGGTAAACGGTAAACAACAACAACACCAATGCATTGGCGGTGCCTGGTCTGGGTTTGTTTATACAACGTGCCGGAAACTCAACACAGTTACAGACCACAGGCAAACACACACATACACACACACACACACACTCAAACACACGCACAAGCAGAAACAAAAACAGTTTACAATAAAGAGCATTTCGCTTTAAGAGCATTTAACTCTCTCTCTCTCTCTCTCTCTCTCAATATCCGTTCGTACTCCCATTCTCTCTCTTTGTATTGTTCCACCAACTCTCTCTTTTTGTCCGTCTGCTTCTCTCTCGTTTCGCTGGCTTTTTCACCACACTTTTTGGCATTCCCTGCGCCGGCTGTCAAATTTGAAGGCCCGTTTTTCGACCCTCTCAAAAAATGTTGCATACTTTTTGGCGCTGTTTTACTTTGCTACTTGCTTCCAAACACAGTAGTTAATGCTTATAAAGGACAACTATTTAAACTTTCAGTACATTGTTATTGAAACATATCACTTCAATATATAAATATAATTTTAAGTTTTAAATTATAAAACGAAATGCTTTGACGGATAATTTTTTATTGCAATAAAATGCACACACTTCGAAAGCTTTTTTAGAATATGATATTAATAATTTCTGAGAAATAACAATAATTATATTTAGCAATTAAATAAATAGTGTCACTAAAACATTAATTAAATTAGTACCATCTTTTCAATATTAAGAAGTTCATATTATGCAAATGAGATAACAATCGTTTTGCTACAGTCGAAACGGAATAACTGGATTATGTTCTCCGTTGACTGAATATTTGAATGCATTACATTTTAAATCCATTAAGTTGTAAAACGAAATATTACAAAAAAAATTAAATAATTGTAACATTTTAACTCAATTAAATTTGTTCTATTTTATAACACAAATAGAATTAAACCAGCTTTTCAAACTCAAGATTTTTTGGAAACTCAAATCATCATAAAAAGTTCTCGTATTTGTGTCTGACTATAGATGATATGACATTACTTCTTTAAATGTTATGACATAATGAAGTCAACACTTCATATAACTAAATAAAAATATAAAATAATTTTTATAATATACTGATAGTGTTTTGGACTCTATAGTCGTTGACTACTGTACTGTAGTTTAGATGAGTGCACAGACAGGGGGCACAGTTGATTGTTCAGCGAACAACGAGACGCCTAAATGTGTGCAGCAAACTTTTACGCAGCGCCACGATGAAGACGACGCTGAAGAAGAGGAGGAAAGGGAGGTGGAGGAACTTTGGCTTCTGCTTCAGCTTCAGCTTTCAGGTTTTAGCACCTGCAACATGAAGCAACAGACAAAATGCGCATTGTTGTTGTTATTCCATCCATGTGCGCTTTTATTGTGCCGTCCACGAGTCAGTGGCATGACATTAAAATGCCAAGAAAATGGCCGGTGGCAGGTGCATTTAACTTCTGGCACACCTTTAAATGCATCTCATACAACAAACAACAATGTCGACGCTTTCGGCCATTTCGCATACTGTATTTTTTATTGTTCACCTGTCTTTTCTCGGTCTGTCTGACTGTCTTCCACCTTCCTCCCGTCTACCTCATAGTATTGTTCTGCAACAAATTGTAGCAATGCCACCGACTGCTGTTTTGGCCTTCTGTTTTATATGCTGGCAGCGCCGTGAACTGCTTGACTTTGCTTAATAGTTTTTTAAAATCATTCCTCTTCTGATTTGTTGAAACTTCTTGTCACATTCATTACAGAACTGTTTAAATAACATACCAATTTTTAAGCTTGTCTTTCATTATGTTAACTAATTGCGAGTTAAAGTTTAATTCTGAAGTTGCCCCAAAACTGTGCTACAATATTTATTTATCAGGTAGAATTGTATTATTGTTTGTAAAAACGATTCCAATCATTAATATTTATTTTGTAACATATAAGAAATATTTAATAGAAGCTCATTGGTTTTTATCTACCGAAACTGAGTTTTAACTTAAGTATTTTAAAATTACTACCATGCAAAAATACAAAATTGTATTCTGTTTGCATTTCAAAATAATTTACAATTATGTTACAATTACAAATTATATTCTTTACTCACAGATTAAACTAATGGTTGAAAGCTTTATTCATATTTATTTTAAAATATTCTTTAAGAAAACAAGATCTTGTAATTTAATACAATCTTCAAGTGAAACTAAGCTGCATTTTCAATTGAAACATGGAACGTTGACCAACTTTTCAAATAAGAAATATATTATTAAGTTACATTGTATTGTCTGATGATTAGTTAACTAGTTTAAAAAAAGACATATATATTCATGTGGACAGAAGAGTTTATGCAATGGAATTTATTCCAATGAATTATCTTGTACTTGTCAAGAGAAAAATAACCCGAATGACCTTAAGAATGTCAGTCATAATTCAACAATACAATAATGGATACATTGTTTTTAGCTTGAGTAAAGGCAATCATTAATCATGTTTACCAGACGAGAGATTCTCAATTCCCCAAAAATAAGCATAATATAATAATAATTTCAGTGATGGTAAACACTAAGCAGAACATTAAGATATTTATCTAATATCGAGCGTAAACATCAACCATAAACCATAAATAAGTATTCAGCAATTGGCTAAAACTTTTAAACAATCAAAACTTTATTGAATGAAACAACTACGGGTTGAGCAATGTTTTCTCAGTGTATGGAGGAAAAATAATAAAAGCAGAAAAAGAACTTGAAAACTATTTTCCTACTAAACATGTTCTATATATATAAACATATAAATGTGTATATATGAAGAGTTGTTTTCCGCCTAAAAGAATGCAATCAAGTCAAATAAGTGGAGTGTCTATTTGGACGATGTTTCATTCAAGTTTTTCATGCTGTTTTTTTGTCGATGTTGTGATTTTGTTTTTGTTTTCGTTTATGCTGCCGATGTTGTTGTGATTGCTGCTGTTGCCTTTTGAGTGAGCGCCAACATTTCTGTTCGCAGTTTTCTTTTTGCTGGCGTTGCTCTTTTTGTGTGGTCTCCAATGAATTGCCATTCACGGCACTCACAGTCACTCACACACACACATAAACACACACACACACACACACACACACACACCTCTCAAGTTATGCTACATAATTTTTTCTCAGCTGCGCACTCATGTAATTTATTGAAACACATTTATTTCCCTATGATGTGAACAAAAGCGGCAACAACCACAGCAACAACAATTTATAAGTGTTGTTGTTGTTGCTGCCAGAAACACGCCCACTTTATTTCTGCGTCTCTTTTGTTGCCTTCAGCTTCGTTTTATTGAATATTTATATGTAAATTAGTTTGTTATTCCTTCTGGTCATTTATTATTATTATTGCCATTATTATTATAATAGAATTTTCGCATATTACACACTCCAATTAATTTATTAATTTGATAATATACTAATATTATACGAAGCTCACGTTGAGTGCTTTCGAATGAGTTAAAGTTGCTAAGACAGCAATTAAAATAATTTTTGCCAAAAAATTAATATTAATGCATTATGTTTTAAGTTATCCACAAGTTGGTTAATCGAATTTATTAAATGTTGTTTTCACTTAAGCATAAAATATTTTAAATGAGGAATATGTCTGATTAATTCGCTGATTTGTTAAAAATAATTTATCTTGTAGTAAAATAAATATTATTTTAGAAAATACAAAGTAAAGAAAACAAAAAGTTAAACTAAAGAAAAAACTAAAGAAAACAAATGTTTAATAATTGAATAACTTTATATTTGCCGGACTACTTCGATTTAAATTGTATTCATTTTAAATTTTGATTAATTTTATTTATTTCAAGCTGAATATTAAATCCAAATTGAGTAACTATTTAAATTGGAGTTCTGCATTATACATTATATTTAATCTATTTAGCTTTACTATCTACATTTGCATTTATTTATGATTCAATCCACAACCAGTCTCATATATTTGCATTTCATTTTTTCCCTATCATTAACTCTGATTTATCATGGAGAATATTACGAATATTGTATTCACTTGTTTTTCGAATTTATTCAGCTATGCCAGTCATCAGTTTATACTGCTCTGGGCACATTACATTTATTTTTATCAGCAAATGCAAATGGTAATATTTTCAATTAATTGTCTGTTGCATGTTGCATTTTATATTTCATTAATTTTCATCTGTTTTTAATACCAGACACAATCTGTGTTCATTTCTTTTTACCTTTTCTTTTGTATTTCTGCATGCTTTATTTGTTGTTGCAAATTTATTTCCATGCGCTTTGCAACATTTCATTCAACGACAACAACAATTTGCGGCTTTTGCCACCCTCAAAAGTTTATTGATTTACAAAAGTAGCGGCGGTGAAAGCAACAGCAACAACAGCAACAGCAACAACAACAAACAATACAAGAGCGCCACCGGCATAGACAAGAAGAGAGAGACAGAGAGCGAGAGCGAGAGAGGGAAAGAGAGAGGGAGGGTGTGTGTGTGTGTGTGCGTATGTGAAAGAGATGAGGGTGGGGGGCAAGGCTGGGCAATAATCTATAGCAGACAAAAACTTAAAATGCCATTTTGTGGCTTGACTTTAGCTGGCACTCAAAAGCCGCCTTTACACACACACACACAGTTGTAAAATACACACACACACACACATACACAAAACTTTCACACACACGTTTCTTGTCTAAAGCCCTGCTAATTGAATGCAATTATTTTGGCTTAATTTTGATCACTTTTTTGCGACATTTTGTAAAATTTACAGTCTCTTGAGCATAAAATTTTCACGCGTCGAAAGGCAGGCGGCACAGTAAGGATACAATATGAGGAGAAGCACGACGACGACAACGACTGCGACGAGTCGATTTCAGATTCACAACCGTTTGCCCACGAATGTCCTGGGCTGACTGCTGTCAAAGTCCGCAGCACACAAAGAGCACACAGCGTTTTTCAACACGGAACTGTTTTTACTACGCTTTCGCTACGCTCTTCTTTGGCGGCTCTCCCACCTGCCACCCACCCCTTGCAACGTGCTCCACTGAGCAACCCCCAGCACAAAATAGGGTAAACAAAGGCGATAACCGTACGCGCAAAGCAACCCCAACATAATTACAACTCAGCCTGCCACAAACAAAAAATAGAATTCAACTTGACAAATAATCAACCACCCACCTGGCAAAGTACTCTCTCTCTCTCTCTCTCTCTCACTCGCTCTCTCTTACTCTCTCTCAATTTTCTCTCAGCTCTCTTTTAAGCATACTCTTTAGCCGGCATTCCGTCAGTTTTGTTTTGCTTTTGGGAATGTCATGCGCATGAGATTGTTCTATAGCCGGAGGAGCAGCCGGAATTCAGCCCATTCTGGGGCCAGCAACCTTCCTGCCACATGTTGTGCGTGTGTCTGCCCCCGACTCTGCCTCTTCTGCCTGCCGCGAACCTTGACAACTGATAAGAAACTTTTTTCTCCACATTTTCATACCCTTGCGGAGTTTAGTGCAATATAATTTCGTAAAGAAATGTGTAACACATAACTGATAACTTTTTCTGCTGGATCGCGTAACTATATAATTCTATAAGTTGAAAATTATCGAATTAACATAATTATTTCTCGAGATATCTTCGCAAAAGCAACAGATATTCGTTCTAATATTCCAGTATCAAAGTCTTGATTATCGTATTCAGAATAAATCAAATTAACTTTTAAAAACGTTTCAACATGTCAAAGAAGCTTAAAATATTTTATCTAACTAATAAAAATCTTACAGAACCCCAAAAATCAAAATATTTGCTGAAAGTTAAGTCAAAAGCAAGTATTTTGAACTTGGTTTAATCAAAGCCGGGATCACAGTACTTCTGACAGCGCTCTGGACTTCATTTATTTAGGAATCCCTGATATTGATTATGTAAGAGTATTTTGAATTGTTTTTCACATTCTGACTAAATTTAGTTCGAATCAGACTACTATATCATATAGCTGGCATAAATCCAACGATTGTAGTGTAGAGTAGTGAAGAGCATAAGATCTTCGATATTCCAAATCTAAAATTTCTTGTTTTTATTCAGCTTTATTTTTATTTGTGTTTAGTAACCATCAGCTTTGCACAGGGTTGCAACACACTCCATTGACGGAATTTCTGTGTCTTCTGTCTATGTGTGTGTGCGTTTCTTTGTGTATGTTTGTGAGAATGTGCATGTGCTGGTGTTTGGGTTATATTATGGTCTGTTTTCATAGCATAGTAGATATTTGTTTCAACTTCTCCCCTATCACTTGAAGGGCAAGTAGTGGTAATCACGCAGAGACTCGTTTCGAACTTGTTTCTTCTGCAACAGTTCTAATGACTGCAAACCCCTCACACTTCCGCTTGGGGAAAGGGTAGCACATATAAGCGTAAGTGTGAAAACATACAACGAATATACGTTAATGAGAATGGTTCTATTACACGCGTATCATAAATACTTACGAGATTCTATTTATGTTAATAATATTATTAGTTTTTAAATAGTTTTATGCAGGCAATGAACTTGGCTTAGAGTACTTTTTGTGTCTCACAAGAACTCAGACTAATTCGTTTAAATTCTTAAATAAAAACGTATAGATTGTCTCATAAAAGTAAACATTCGGGAAATATTTACAGAATATAAAGACCGACTTAAAGACAAATATAAAGAGAAAATTAATAAGTGTAGAGTATGCAGCAATGTTTTACAATAAAAACAATATCAAAAAGTTAGCAATAAACGACTAACAGACATATTTCGAGAGGTTAGATTGATAGGTAGATACATATATAGATAGATAGATGAATGCATAGATAGAATAACGAATAGAAAAAAGATAGGAATATACTGTCTGATATGTAAAAAAATAGGCACCTGATCAATTAAATATACAATTATATATAGATATGGTAAAAATGTTATAGAGAGGAATATATATATACCATATATAGCGTACATAGATACAAAGATAGATTGACAAATATAATTAAACATTTATACCAAGTAAATCTATAGCAGCTTACCAAGAATCTACAATTTACTTCTGTTTGTTAGACACCAGCATACCCTACACATTAATTTCATAAGGTATTGCAGCTTTTGACAGTCGACTTCGTTAGCATATTCAAAAATGCGAGCGCACTTTAATGAATTTAATTAAAATTCACTCTCTAGCATATTCCATTCCAGATGTCATTGTGACGCAATGTGGATGCAGGACACTGACTCTAACTAGGACCTCGACTTGGGCAAGGATATGGCATAACAAATTCGCACTCACACATGACAAGCACGTACAGTTTAACCCAAGACAATTTGCGTAATGAGTGTGAGTATCATACCATCATCATCATCGCAGCACAGGAGAACAACAGCAACACAAACAGCAGGGAAAAAACTTTCCCCTCGTTGCGAGTAGCGAGTAGCGAGTTAAAAGGCGAGCCGAGAATTTTATCCTTCGGGTATGTGACAAAGTTCCGTTGGGTGCAAGGACAACCACACATAGGACATGCCTCAGCTCCGAGTCTGGCAACAAAATGGTTCAAATGCCAGAACCTGTAATATTTACCAACATTTTTTACAAAACTCTTCCTCTCCCCCTCTCTCCGCTCACTCTTCTCAAAAAACTATTCTCTGGCAAAATGGTCGTAACTTGGCGACTAAACGGTTGACAGCGATGACAATTATTTAATTTAATGTTGCTTTCAATTTCTTGGCAGGAACATTGAGCGTTCAAAGTGCTCTCGAGTTTCATAAAGCCAACAACAACGACGACGACGACGACGACGACGCTAAAGCCAAAGCCAAAGACAACGATAACGACAACGACAAAGCCCAGGCCAAAACCCAATTGCCCCCGAAGGCAAAGGTCTGAGGTTAAGCAGCCATGAAGACTACACTTTTAAGTAATTAAAAACAAAGGCGTTGAGCTCAGAAATAACGAATACTCAATACCCTTGAAAATCGATTTCTAAGTTCAGATAAGTTCAATAAAATGAAGAAAACTTTAAGTTGCATCAAGCAATAGAAAATTCCGATTTAATCTAATCTTAATCTTTTTAAACTAAAATTAACAAAAAAAAAAGTATTTAAAACCAAATTCCACAACATACAACTTCATTAAAACCAACTTTATGTAATTGACAACTTAGTCTTTTAACAATTTATCTATTTTCTACAATACTTGATGCATTGCTTAAAAAGATTATTTTGAATATTATAACATGTTCCTTCTTTAATAAAATTAGATGTAATTATTAGGCGAGTATAAATATGTAAGCTTGCTAAATGCATTACAAAATATTATATATTTGATATCAAGGAGAAATAGGAAAAGAGTATTTAATAATTGGCTTTCCTTTTGGTACCATATGAAAATATATCGGCGCATTAATTAATGAAATATGTAAAATCATTTCAAAATATCCTTCACAAATACTAGACTTATTAGAACAATCCAAAGACAAATTTTTGATGAATATAATAATTATTGTTTAAACATATCTGACAGAATATATGACAAAAGTAACATTAGCAAGGGTATTCAAATGCGAAAAAGTTCTTAAAAAGGCAGACAGACAGACAATCATCGAGTTGAGGGTGACTGTTTAGGGTGGGGGGAGGTGTGGGGGGGAGGCCTATGCTGGGAGGATAGGCCTATTAAAGCATGTAATGGCGTGAAGTGGGCGGATAGCTGGGCACCAATGAAGGGTGTCTGCAGTTTTTGAAGTCGACACCAAGAGAGAAAGACGGCAATTAGAGGCAATTTGGTAGCTGGTTCTTGCCTCTTTCCGTTACCACATGCTGAGGACGCTGCCACAGACTGTGCTTGGCCAACGAGTGCGTTGTCCTTACAATGAATGCGCTTTGCCATTGTTGTTGTTGTTCTTGTTGTTATTTCTATTGTTGTTTGCGGTTGTTCTCGTTGTTGGTGCAGCAACAGCCGTTGCACTAAAATTGCATGTCAAAGACAGATTTACGAGCATGCCACACACATTGCCCCATTTTGCTTTTACTTTGCTTTGTAGGCATTTTATTTATGATAACAGAACTACGAACTAGAACTTGCCACCAGTTGGGGCACCAATTGGGGGCCCTACGTGGGGTTGGCAAAACTTTTTGCCTGGCCGCTCCTTCTCATGGCACGCCAACGGGCCATATGAGATAATAAATAATGGTTTAATTAAGCGTCAGCTTACAAAATGCGTAATTAATTGATTTTGTGTGCAATTCGTTGGCTCTCCGATAAGCAAAAGTGTAGAGAACTGGCAGTTCCAGGGGGACAAGGGACAAGGAGCAAAGGTTAGGAACAGTTCCGATATCAAGTGACTCCGCCCAAGTGCTTTTTTAATGAAAAGTCCATTACGGCATTTACTAATTGTCCGTTTACCCAATTTGGGCTACAATTTAACACCATTTAGCAACTCGTGACGTAAATAATAAATAGGGACAACTTTAAAATTTGTTTTTATTATAATAAAAATATAAGGAAATCTTTATAAGATTTTTAAGATTTTTCAAAATTAAATAAAAAGTACTTTTATAACAATTAATAACTCAGTTTAATATTTCGACTAACAGTTATCTTGTTAACTGATTTAAGTACTTCTAAAAAGCTTAAAAAACTCAAATCAATTCAAAGGCTTTAATAAAATCATCATGATCTAAAGCTCGAAAACAACTACAACTAATTTCTTAGTAAATAAAAACTATAAAAATAAAATCATCTTTAAAACCTTTACTCTTTACTCAACTTAAATTACTTAGTATAGCCTTTGATTGCTGACAAATGTAGCAATTGAATCATTAACTAACATTATTGAATTAAATGTTTCTTTTTAAAATCGTCAGGAAATTTTAAAAAGTAATACACTTCTTATTTATCACCTGTTCACGGGAAATACACAAAGGAATCTCGTTTCTTGACTCTGCTGTGGCATGTGTAATACACCCGAGGTAATTCAACAAAGTTGATTCCCCAGTAGCTTGTGGCATGTGGCATGTTAGCACGAGTAAGACCAGACGATGCTTATAAATGTTGCTTTTGTATGTATGTATGTATGCAATGCTTACTGTGCATGTTGTACGTGGTTGGTCGACGGACGCGAGCAGGACAAGTTACAAATGTTTATGACAAACCAAACATCATAATAATCTGTAGCAACATGCGAGTAACAATGCACAGCAGCCACAGCAGCAGCAACAACAACAACAACAACAACAAAGTGCAGGCCAATTCCCCCACAGCCAACAAATACAAAACTATATGAGCTTTGCACACAAGCAACAACAACAACAGCAGCAGCAGCTACATGAAGCATAAAAATGTTGCTTGCCCCGCGCTTCTTGCCGCTTGTCAATTAAATGTCAACTTGCATAAATGTGTGTATTGTTGTTGTTGTTGTTGCTGTCACATTAAAACGCTGCACGGAATGCAACAACAAATCGATGGTGGAGGGGGGGAGGTGGTAAGAAAGAAAAACACAAATAATACTATCAAGAATTTACTTATTCGCATCATTTTTCAGAGCATGCGCCTCGAGGCATGCTGCACATGCGAACTCTCAACTCTCTTAATTTGAACTCTCAGCTCTTTAACTTGGCCATGACTGTCAAACTGTCAACTGTCTTGTTGTGCATATTCACCATAAGCAGAAGAAGCAGTAAAAAAAGTCCACACACACTTTCTGATTGGATTTCTTTGCGTCTGTTTGCGTGTGTGTGTGTGTGTGTGTGTGTGTGTGTGCATGGAGTATATTTTATTTGTATTTGTTTTGGACTTTATCATTGTCTTTCATTGTCAGTTGGCAGCGTTGACTTCTGTCGCCTTTGAATACCCTATAAAAAGTATTAATTGCGACTGTTGCAATTTTGCAACCCCAGTTTATATAATTTTTTAATTTTCTATACATTATTTCAGGTTTACTTTTATTACACTGTAATTTGTTAGCTTGTAAAAGTCCAGCAATGGGATTAAAAAGAATTAATCCACTAAGAGCAATAACCAAAATTTTAAATCAAAACTAGTTTGACCAGCGATGATTGCAAAATTGAATTTATTTCTTGACTGAGCACAAGCAAACGGTTTTATATGCATCGGTTAGTTATCGATTAATGCGGTTTCGGTATAGTAAAAATGTTTTAAATACAATCACCAACAATGAATTGGTAATTGATTTAAATTCCTGGGATTTCAGCAACAATGATTATTTATTCACTATAAGTCTATTATTGACTCGTGTATCTTGCTGGATCTAGCCAAAAGACAGCAACACGCACAGTGACTTCGTGTCAGCAGGTTCACGGCCTCGTTATGTAAATGTTTGCAACATCTTCTCTTGCTCCCTTTTGCTTCTCGTCTTGCATTTGACTAACACCAGAAGCTTGGGCCAGTTAGCCAGCCAAGTGGCAAGACTGAGTTGGCAGTTGGCAGTTGGCAGTTTTAAATGGAACTAGTCTCTGTTTCTGTTTCGGTTTTAGTTTAGTTTCTGTTTTCAGTGCATATCTCTCAACATGTGTGTATTTGCCCCCTGAGTGTATGTGTGTGTGTTTCAGTCTGGCAAAGCGGAAATTTGTTTGCTTGCAAATCGTTAAGGGAAATGGCAAATGTCTCTGGACACAGCTCTGCTACACACACTCCCACACATATATCGGTGGAATCGCAATCTTGGCATGCAATTCATAATGGCATTTAGCAGACGGTTCTAAGCAGACAGCAGCTAAGTGGCCTAATGAAATTACCAAGTCCCATTAAATTGGCAAATTTGTTCGATGTTGCAATTTTAATTTAAATACATTGCCTCAAAAGTGGATTATTTCCATACTAGAAAATTCGCCATTGCGAATAATAATTGATTAACTATTCATGTCGAGCTTTCAACATTTATATATGTGCTGACGAAAGCCAAGTACATTTTCTGTCTGTAATTATATATTATAATAGTCAAAGAATTTATCATAAATTCATTAAAACTTTCAATTTTATAACTATAACGGCTACATATGTAAAGAAATAAACGTAATGCTGATCATATGATGAACAAACATGTCTTAAACGATCTTCTAGTCTTTTTTAAAAACATAAGTTTAAATAATACTTAATTTAATAGGTTTAAAATCGATCATAAGAATTCAAGGTAATTTCAGTTCCCTCCTAATTATTCGCAATTTATAGTAAACCAAATGTATTGAATGCGTAAAGTTTAACAAATTTACAACTAGTAAATGTAAATACATAAAATTTCTATCTGCCTACCTTTCTCCTGGAGTTGTTGCCGCTTTATATCCCCTTTAAGCACTTCCGCCGTGTGGACCAGTTCATTGAGTTGCGGCTTTTTCATTTTCAATTCACGCAAAACTTTCTGTAAATGGGGAATGGGGAAAATGCATTTAGAGTGCGCTTGGCAAGCGGTCCACTCGGTGGCACTTTTGAATTTTTTCAGTTATGTACCTCCTGCTTTTCGATGGCCAAACGGACGCCATCCACATCGTCCACGGGCACGCTCTGTATCTTGATCATGTTTTGTTCCCAAGCTAACCAGTCGGAAATGTGCAGCACGGACTTATCAAAGCTGCTGGCCAAAGCGCCGCTTCCACTCGGTTCGTTGTTGTAATCTGCAAAATGGATTGTTCTGTTAAAAGTGAACGATGATAATTAGATGCCTCTGATTCTTCGCCGCTCGCTGACGACTCAACCACAACCTCAACCTTAACAACCGCAGTTGCTTTGCTGTCCAACGGTTTTCAAGCCCAACCAATTGTGGTCAACTGCCAACCGCACCCACCGTGTGGTTCAACTGTCCCACATTTGTAGGATTCACTTTTATGTTGGCCTGAGAGATGCCTGGTAGTTTCAAAAATGACTGTCGAGTAGCGCACAGAAAGCGTGGAGTAAATGAAAAACTATTTCAATGAAGAAAACTTTCGAGTGGCTTTATTGGACAATGATGCGTTCGTGCATGCACAGTGGTATAATTATTAGTTAAATGCAGTTGAAATTCGTTTTGAAAGAGTTAAATAAAAGAATTATCATTAAAACATAAAATCAAATCATAGACGAATGAGTTGAATCGGTAATTGAACAAACTTAACAAAAATATATAAGTATTAAATATTCCACTGATATTTAATAAAACACACATTATGCACCATAGAGTCTAAAATAAGAAATGACCTATGTACACCTATGTTTTCCACCGATTTAACAGTGAATATCGTTTTGCAAAGATACAAAGAAAATTGATAACTAAACTCCCTAAAAATTGGTTTATGCAATATAAATTTCTTTTACAAATAATATAGGAGCTTAAAAAAAAGTAATTTATTTTCACAAAAGATATGTTTAATTATTAGCATTACATGTGAAATGTAAAGTTTGCAAAGGATATTTTTATTTATTTGAATCACAAAATGCAATCATTAACTAATCAAACCTGCACTATCTTTTTAGACTATTTTTTACGTGTTTTCTTTCACTCTGGACACTGTGCATCAATTTCGGAGATACAGACCTCTTTGGGGCTCTTGTCACGACTCGTTGCCTGCTTCAAGGCGCTCGACACTCAACAATGCACATAATAATATTATTTCAGATATTTCTATTTTACTTATTTTTTATTCACAACGGCCTAAAATGTCAATCTTCAATTGAATACCACGAAAATGCTGGCAAATATTTTAAAGCAAAATGGTGAATAAGAAGAATAACAAGAAAGGAAACACTTGGAATTCTTAGCGCAAAAAGAATTGAAAGCAAAGCTGTCTTGGGGCGGCCAAGTCTCTCGTAAGCCTAAGAAAGTAGTGCAAAAATTTATGAAAGTTTTTCGGTGGGAAGCTTAAGTTGCACATAAGCCCTGAAAACAAACCCAATAGTAAGCTATATACACAGATATATGCAATAAATATATATGTATATTTATATATGTATGTATGTATATGTATGTACTTGTGACCAGTCGCAAATTTGTTTTTGTTTTTCCACGCCGGATTAGAGTCTCCCTTTTTTTTTTTGCGACAAGGGATTTCGTTGAGTGGAGGGGGTGAGGGTGGGGAAGGGAGTTAGGTTTTGAGGCAGGCTCATTCCTAGTCACGTCTATGTTGAATGAATGAATGAATGCCACATGTCTGTATGCATTTAGAATGAATTTCATGAGAGTCACAGCACATAAGAGGCTGTTAAGCAAACATATGAAAAAGAAAGCCATGTAACAAGCCCGAGACACACACACACACACACACACACACACACACACACACACACCTGTACACACAAACATACACACCATGGAGTAGCTGGAGAGGAAAAACACGTTAAGTGCAAAATATCTTTTCACTCATTTTGACGCATGTATTGTGCCCATCCCATTATTGTCTTTTGTGCACCACTCTGGTCTCTTCTGGCAGGTGCAAAACGTTAGAAAATCATTAAAAAAAAAAAAAAAAAAAGATGGGCTGGAAAAAAATAAGTGAAACACGCTGAAATTGCCAAAGGAAGTGGGAACCTGATAAAGCAAGCGTAGCAGGTAAAATGTCATAATTCATTGAAATCGTTGGAAAAGCGTGTCATTTCTTCCCCGTCGCGTTCTTTCTTCTCAATGTCACTCGGCACTGCCTCTGCTTTATTTTCTGACTCATTCTTTTACTTTTATGTTTATAAGGACAGAAACGTGTTGGGTTCAAGAATCAATGAATACATATATATAAAGACGCACAGAATTGCTTTATAGTTTTGTTCCATATTTCTTTGTTCTTAAAGCCACATTAACATTATATTTGAGTTGTCTTTTAATTACATTTATGGAAAGTTAATTACAGCTAAAATTATCGATCAAATTATTATTGAAATGATTTTAAAATGTTAAAAATTCATTGGCGTTTGATATCACAATCTGATTGATTTCATTATAACACAAGTATTATTTATTTATTATTGATTTCATTTTTGAGATCAATATTCAGGTATTTTAATGTATTTATTATAAAAATATATTTATTAACTGCTACACAATATAAAAATATTTATGAAATTTAATTCACTCTAACTTACACTTTATTAATTTTAAATAAATTTGTTCACGACATACACATAATTTTAATATATACTTTTATTTATATTTTGATATGCTATTTATCTTTTTACTTCCTTATCGTTGAACGTTTTGTTTTGAAATGTTTCCGTAGTTCTCAACAGCTGTTTGGCCAAACACCGAAAGCTCTACCCACAATGAAAGCTAAGCTAAATGTTTGCAGTGTGTCGTTAGTTACATATCACTCGGCTTTTTCTTTAACCACCGAGAATCACTCAAGCAGTATCAAGCAGGCCATTCAAGCAGTGTCATACGGACACGTTGAATTTAAAAAGACAGACAATGTCAATACAGATTAACAAATAGACTACAACACACAACATAAAATATACAGATTTCAACAATATAAAACCAACCGCAATTAATAACATCCAAGAGTGTTTTATATCAAAATGGCGACAGTAGTGCCAAAGAAAACGGCCATGAAGTTACAGAAAATACCCGGACTATTTAGAACTTCACTTACATTCGCAGCAAGTCAAACGTTAACTATCGCAGAACGGGACTATGGCCTAATGCGAGTAACGGCCGCAGCTGGTACTCCACATCCACGGGCACTTACGGGTTTAAATATGGCAGCCGTAAAGGAGCGACTCGAGGAGGAACAGAAAAACTTATTGCAAGAAGAGGAGATAGAGGAAAATGAGGATTCTGGGATACGTTTTAAATCGGACACAGAACGGAGATCGCATAAAAAAATGCGTCTAGTTGAAACTCCACATCCTGGCAAGGGCACCAATTTGGATCCTAAGACACTCGTGCCTCGTATCTTGGGATGTTCCAAGACTGGTGTTTCTTCATCGGCTCTGTCTCCGTGCTCATCCTCTACAGTTTCGAAGAATGTTCCAAAGAACATGAATACCAAAGAAAATCACACCGAGACTGGGATAAAAGTTGTAAAGAGAAAAGTCACTCTAAATCAAGCTAAAATGCCAGTGGCCAGTAGTTTTACATCTTCTTCATGCTCAGAAACCCGTAATAAATTAGAACTTATGAGTTTCAACGAACGTAGGCGAATTTTCCACGAGGGAGAATTTACCATCGCTAAAAATGGACGGAAAATGAGCGACAATTTAATGGCAATTGCATCGAAACCTGTTTACATTGGGGACCATGTCGACAATGAGGCTGAGAGGGCAAAGGCAGAATTAGATCTGTATATAAAGAGTCAAGGTCTTATAATGGCCCCAGCCGGTACCCTGACAAATCTGCGCCGTTAAGCGTATTTCTTTTGTCGCAGGGGTTAAATGTTACAAAAAATTGAGGACTGGAGAAAACTTAACAAAACAAGTTAAAATTGCCAAAGGAATTGCGATGAGAGCCTGAGAGTTATAGAATCAGATGTGAATGCTCTCTAGGCGCGCAAGATTACTTTATAGTTTTGGCAAGGACTTTCTAATATCTTATTGCTTCAGATGCATAGCACGACGAACATTGTTTGGTATTGACTTATAATTGCATTCGAGCAGAATGAATTTCAGATAATATCATACAATAAGTAGGCAAGCATTTCTTTAATTTAAAAATTCATAATCAAGCACAACATAAATATACATATTTTAAAAAAATTTCACTGGTTACTATTTATTTAAATATTTTTTTGTATCCTATCTTTAATTTTGTTTATTTTATTTTATGTAATTTTTTATTAATTTAAATGTTTCACCTCCCTACACAGGTAATAAATCTTAAATGGCAACAAGCATCTTAAAATTTTAATAATGCATGAAACTTTTATCTAACTTTTATATTAATATAAATTTGTACTTTATATCATAATATTGTCTCCGGTTCCTGACAGTTAATTGACCACAACGAAAACTCAGCAAAAAGTTTGCAGTGTGTCGTTAGTTATATATCACTCGGCTTTTTATTTGCACACAGAGAAGCACTCAAGCAGTATAAAGCAGGCCATTCAAGCAGTGTCACACGGAGACGTTGAATTTAAAAAGAAAGACAATGACAATACAGATTAACAAATAGACTACAACACACAAAATATACAGATTTTAATAGAACACAACTAATCGCTAATCGCACAATCCAAGAACTACAACTTAGAAGTGTAATATATCACAATGGCGGCAATAACGCCTAAGAAAACGGCCCTGAAATTGCGAAGTGTACCAAAAATGTTTCGAACTTCACTTAAATTCGCAGAAAATACTACGGTAAATATCGCAGAACGGGACTATGGCCTAATGCGGGTAACGGGCGCATCTGGTACTCCACATCCCCGGGTAATTACGGGTGTAAATATCAACACCCTAAAAGAGCGACTCGAGGAGGAACAGGAGAAAAACTTAAAAGACAATCGAGTGGGGTCAGAAATGGATATTGACCCTGGAATTCGATTTAAATCGGAAGCAGATCGGAGATCGCACAAAAAAATGCGATTAGTTGAGACTCCACATCCTGCAAAGATCCCAAATGTGGATTCAAAGATACTCACTCCACGACTCATGAGAGGCTTCAAGGTTGGTGACTCCTCACCTTGGCCAACAAAGACTCGCTTCTCAAATCTTGCCATTGCACCATCGATACCTTCGTACCCAAGTAAATATGACTCGCTCCGATCCTCAACATGTTCCAAAAAATTACCAACACACAAGAAAATTAAAGAAACTCGTACCGAGTCTAGGACAATGGCTGCAAAGAAAAAAGTCACTCTAATTCCACCTAAGCTGACAGTTCCTCTTTACACATCATCCTCTACATCCTCTGAGAGTTGTTGTAATCCGATAGAACTCATGAGTTTCAACGAACGTCGGCGAATTTTCCATGAAGGTGAATTTACCATCGCTAAAAATGGCAAGAAAATGAGCGATAATATGATGCCAATTACATCGAAACCTGTTTACATTGGGGATCATGTCGATAATGAGGCTGAGCGAGCGCAGGAAGAAATTGACTTGTATATTAAGACTCAAGGTTTTATAATGGCCCCAACCGGTACACTGACAAATCTGCGACGCTTCTCCTCGCAGTTGAGCAAGCGCAGTCTCCCCTCCAAAAGGACTTCAACCCAAAGCGTTGAAGCTAACGAAGCCATGAACAGAAAGAGGAAATCTAATTCCATTCACAAGTCATCAGTTTAGGAGGTATTCGATGCATGGATAGCGAGCATTCAATAAATAGCGAACATGTATTTAAAGATACTTGAATACATTTTCACTATTTCTTTTATGCAAGCTCATTGCCTCCGATTCGCGACTCATTTGCATTTTATATAAATTTCAGTCGGCGTCTTTTCAAACTGCTTTTCAATTGGCCCATTACAACGTTATTTGAAGCAAATGAAAATAATAAAAATAAATATGAATAAAAGTCTGGTACAGGGGAGCGTACTTGACCTAAAGAAACGAACAAATTCTTTTTTACATTTATAAGTTGTTTATAGGCATTGAAAGCATTGTCAAAAATCGATCGAAAGATTTGCCTAATATTTGTGATTCCGAAACAGATTCTCAAACAAACTACATCAGAATACACTTATCCAATTCCCTTAAAGAAACTACATTATTTTCTTAATTCTGTTGAGAATGACGTCACTTCAGTCAACTCCTTCTTCAATTAGATCACGAACAGTGTCGAATAGTAGGATACGATATTCACAGACGGATAAGCCGAGCACGGTTAATCGGGATTATGGCCTCATGCGAATATCCGCCAATGAAGCGTCGACTCCTCATCCACGATACACGCTGCGAGTGGATAATACTTGTCAGAATGCGATGTCAATGGAATCAAGCGATGGAAATCTAAATTATAGTTCCAGTATACGTTTCGATAAAAGAACCGTGCAGATGTTTCAAAGGATACCACCAGAGCATATGTTAATTGGTACACCACATCCTAAAAAAGGTCTCGCAATAGATCCACAATTACTCGTGAAGGACTACATGGCCAAGAGGGAAAGACTTTCGATAATAAAGAATAGTTTTGAGGAAGGATTGGCCAGAACACCATCGTCAATATTAAAAAAGAATGGATTAAACTATTGCAAACGAAAAGATCGCAAGGTCATACTAATTGATCCCAAGGTGTCTATATCCTTGACACCGATCACATCTCAAGACTCCTCACTCAGTGAACTTCAGGTAGTTCCCACATATTCTGTGTCGTTGAAAAATCAAAATTTAAGCTTTGCGGAACGCCGACGATTATTTAATGCAGCTGAATTTACTATAGCGAAAAATGGCAATAAGATGAACAGTCATGTAATGGGCATTTCAAAACATAATTTAGTTTGTCTTGAAAGTGAAATTTCACAAAATGATAAGAAGGCTATGCATGAAATTCAGGAATATATTAAGAAGCACGGCTATATAATGTCCCAATGTGCAGCAACCAATACCATCAAGATTACCCATACATCTCTTTAAGTCATTCAACATTGAGCAAGAGTTGTTTAAGAATTGAATGTATTGAACAATTAAATATAAACGTAGTTTGTATAGTCAAAGGTAGAGCTTTTATTTAAGGTCTAGTTTTTATGAAACGTTTGAACTAATTTTAGATGTTGAGTAAATACAAGATACACAAGGATGATTACACAAAGAGATTGTATAGTTAAGACGAAACCCTATATTTTATAAATGATATCAATTTAGAGCAGAGGAAAATGTAATTGCAGTGGGTATACTTTATATTCTATGAAACACTGTATGGTGTACACTTTTTATATAAGTACTTCACTAAAGAAGATACAAAATTAGATATAGTAGGAATAAATTTAATAAAGATGTACAGTGTACATTGTTCACTATCTTTCATACTGTATAGCAATCAGCTTTTAGTTGAAGCACGCCACCTTTAAGCAGTGCAAAGTAGGCATTGCAAGCAGAGCTACAGCTACAATTTAAAAATATCGTTATATTCAAGTTGAAAACTGTTACGAACACAACGTTGCGCACTTATTTAAATATTACGAATATTAAATATTAAAAACAATTAAAAAAAAAAAAAGAAGAAAAAAACCAAAATACAAAGACAAACCCGAAATTAGTGGTTAACAATGGAAAGTGCATTGAAAAAGTCTCAAAATATCAAATTTCAACCAGCCGAACGGTTGGCTGTGTCTAATCGCGATTATGGCTTGATGCGGATATTTAAAGATAAAAGTACGACGCCATATCCAAGGGAATCTCCAGCCGTGGACGCAAACTTGTTGCGGCAACGTCTTAGTTACCAACATGAAAGTGCCACAAGTATTTTAACGGAAGACCAAGAGGACGGACGACAAAGTTACACCAATTCCCCTCCCACTGTGCATATTGCAATCAGTAAGGCCAGGCGTACTCCAGAGCATCTATTAAGAGGAACTCCACATCCGAGAAAGGGCAAAGCCGTCGATCCACGGTTACTAATTAAAAGCCTTGAGGGTGAAAGACAATCGATAACCATAATTTCCTCGCAAACTAAGAACCAGAGAAGAAGCACTCAGTCAGGGGGCTCGTTCATCAATCAAACTGTTTCACTTGGTACTCCTCACCCTAAGAAACGTGTCGTATTGAATCCTCTCAATCTAATTAGACGATTAACCGAAGTAAAATCTGAAGATTGCGTTCATCCACTTGTAAAGCGAAAAAAGGTGGTTCTAATTAGTCCAGTACTCAGTACGATATCACACACGACTTCTTTCGCAGAATCTGTGAGCTTGGATAGCCGGAGCTGGGACAGTACTAAATTAAAAAAGACACTGGACTAAGCTTCGAAGAACGCCGACGACAATTCCATTTGGGAGAGTTCACAATTGCCAAGAATGGTAAAAAATTATGTGATTGGCCGTTGTCGAAAAAAATTGAACCAATTGATATACGCGATTCTCTGGCCTTCGAATCGCAGAAAGCCAAGGAGGAGATTGAGAAATATATTCGGAAACATAGTTTCTTCCACGCAGACGAAAATAGAATCAATATTGTACGTGCTGGAGTGCCAAATATATCTCCATCTATAGACAGTGTCAGCAGTCCCATTAACTCTAATGAAACGTCCACAATATCAAGCAAGGCATCTAAAATATCAGCAACCAAAAATCATAGTCGAGTAAGAATCGGACCGTCCAATGAAAAGCTAAAGTAACATTCTACACTGTGATAAGATTCCATAAGAAGTTACTTTCGCTATTTATTGGATGGCCATTAAGTTAAATATTTAAAGAAAAATTCAAATGAAATTATACAAATAGTAGAATATATAAAATAAACAAAGCCTTAATACCTTTAGCAAATAAATCAAATTTTCTGATAATGTAGCTATATGCAATTAAAAACGCTGTAATAATTGGATCCACACCACACATTTTTATCTGTCGAAGAATAAACCCGTAAGCAAACACCAAAAATATATAAAATGTCAAAAGTGCTATTGACATGACCCATTTGGCACCTCGCTCAGACCGGGGCCCTTAACATAACCAAACTGAATATGGCATAAATATTTACCGACAACATAAAAAGAACACAAAAGAGAGGAGGAAACGAGAGAAGAGTAACTAGAAGTGCAATAGCTCCCTACAAAAGCAGTGCAATAGAAATGCCGTAAAATGCAACAAAATGTTGCCGGCTGCAGAAATATTGAAATTGAGAACTTCAAAAGTCGAAAAAAATATGTGTGTCTGTACAAAAACCAATAACAATAACAAAAAATTTAAAATAAATGAATGTTCGTGCTTATTTGCGACTTTTTGCAGGCGGCAATCAACTCAATGAAAATTTGCTTTATTTTGAATTGCTGGCATATTTGTATTACAAAAGTTGTAATATTGATTCCAAGCAAACAAGTTGAATTCAAATTTATATTGTATTTTAATGATGCGAATTAAATGAGAGGCATTATAAAAATACAAATTTAAATTCAAAATATATTCAAGATATCACTTAAATATTTAGTTGAATTACTTTTGAGATACAGCAACGGATATGCAACGTTTTAAGTTTATAAATGGAAACTTTTTAAGCAGAGTGAACTACGTGTATATTCCTTTTGATTACCAATAACTGATTGATTAATAATATTTCTTTAACATTATTGATTTTGGAACTGTTTTCATAACAGCAAAATCTTTTAAATCAATTTTACTACGAATATTTGATAAAAGTTTAAGATTCTAATAACCGAAATCAAAAGGGAATCGCAATCTATTGACAACTGCTCAAGCTGAACAATTTATGCCTTTCACAGGTTATGGGGACAAATGGAAATCAGCGCCAAAGTAGATAAAACAATTTGAAAAATTATTACAAACAAAAGTGAGAAAACAAATGTAGGAAAATGCACTTACCCTGTCGAGTGGCGACACCTGATCCGTTGCCGTTGCCGTTGCCAATTTTAGTGCCATTTTTCAGTTCGGTCAATGAGAGCTCAATTGAATCGGCATGAGCAATCAAATTGTTTTTAGTCTGAAATGAAATGTTGAGGAAAAAGAAATAAAGTAAAGGGAGTCTCGGTAAACTGAAATAAATGACAACAAGTGTTTTCTGTGCGTTTTTTCCGAACCTTTTCGATTTCATTCATCATGACGGGCGTAACCTTTGGCATTTGATGATTCTTTCCGATGGCACCGACAATGACCTGTAAATCGTCTCGACGTTCCTGCAAAAAAAAAGGGGTTTATAAAAAAAATAGTTGCAATAAATAAGACTTAAATTCCCATTTTTTGCAAGGCAAAATTGGTAATAAATCAAGCAGAAACGGATAGGGAAACACTAACAAAATGGACACCGTTGGGAAGGCCAACAGCGTTTGTTATTCAATTCCAAATGCAATTCCCTCTTTGAGCAGCAAATGTATGTGTGTGTGTGTGTGTGTAGATGTGAGTGTGTGTGTGACTCAGGCAGGGTGTGAAAGGGTGCTTAAGGTCCAATATACCGCACTCGCTGCGTTTGTCAACCAACAAAATTGCATTGAGCACTTGTAGAGAAATACAAAAATAGTATATATATTTTTCTTTTTGGCGCCAAGCAAAATTCTCCCCCTCACAACACTTTTATCAATAAACAAAATAAATCACGAAACTATTTTCTGTTTTCTGGTAGCACGCAACCGTTTCACATATAGGACGCGTCGAGACTGAGGAAAACAAAAGCAGCACCGCCGGCAAACAAAATGAAAACGAGAGCGTGTTGAATTTAAAATTTTCCTCTTTTCCTTTCATTGCTTTTCAACTATCGCAATCTCGCTCTCTCTTTAATTGATCTCAAAGTTGCGCTCTTTAAACATGTTCCCAAATTGCTGTTTTTCTATTTTTATTCACAAGTTTCCCACTTTTTCTTATATCGTATTATTTGAATTCGTATTGGCTTTTGTCATCGTTGGGACCATAAAAATACAAAACACAAAAATAAACAACAAATGCACGCATTGATTGATGATGAGTTTTCGTTGATGGTATTATCTGGGGATTGATAATGCCGTTTTTTAAAAATTCCTTAAAGTTTGAAAAATTATTTGGTGAAGTAGAAAGAAACATTTCAATTAAATTTTACTAAATTTATTTAAATAATGATCAATAAGTAAAGAGCAGAAAATAAATGAATTAAAGTAGAAATAGGTATGTACACATATGTTAGGGATACGTATGGTATATTAAACTAATTTATATTTCAATTTAATGTTTGTTTTTAAATACCAAGAATTTGATGCCAAGTGTGGACAAATTGATCAACACAGTCTGTAGATCACTTTAAATGTGTCGAGAGAGCATTGGAAATATCTCTTAAATTGTATTCTCTTTAAGAATTTAGGAATATCTCAGCTTTTACTGCACAGACGGATGTTGTTGTTTCTTGTTGTCAATGCAGTCGTACGACAAGATGTCTCAATGTCTCGGCGTCTGTGTAACTATGTCAAAATTGTGTTCGTTTATTTTGGTGGTATTTCTAATGGCAGCATTTAGTTTTGGTTTGGTTTGCTTTTGGCCTGTGCCGTTGCCCTGAATTCTCAAGAGGCCAATTAACTTGTGACTTGAGAACGGAAAAGAGCAAAAAATCAACTCAGACATCTTTAAATAAAATGTCTAAAAGGCAGATGATTTTATAAATAATGCTCAAAAATGAATTTAAGTAAAAACAATGCATAGCTATAATTGAATTCAGTTTTGGTCAATTAATTAAGATGTTCACAACGAAAATATTGGATGAATGCCAGCATACAATTAGTCTGGTCACACTTACGTTGATATCCTCCATGCGTTTCTCTAGCTCAGTGCTGGACTTCAGGTCAACGGGCTTCTCAATGAGCACATTAATGCGTCGCAGACCCTTTGTCACCAGCTCCTCAATGTTAACACTGTCCGGCATGGGTCGAGGTCCAGCGCTGCCTGTAAGATTGCATCTGAAAGACGAGAAAAACGATTATAGGCTGGTTTTCGACTTTATGACTTTGAGTTGTGCACTCACTTGGCCTGTTGCACTTCACGGAACTTTTCCCGCAATATGATCTGAGTACGCATGACGACCCGGGAGATGCTGCCCTGTTTGCCATGGGTCTCAAGCACCAGGGAGTCGCCCTTAGAAATCAATGTGGCTGCATCTGGCGCTATCAACAGTCGCAGATCCTCGCTGTCAGAGAAACAACTCAAATATTGAAGTAATATTAAATAATATTTCACATTTGTCTTCAACTTACGCCTCGCTCTCGTGACACTGCTCGATCTTGACCTTGGTCAATTCCAATTTATAGATCATCTGCTTGGCCAGTTTGTTAAACTCCTGTACACGCTGCTCCAAGACTGTTGGAGCACTGGGCTGCTCACTGGGCGGACTCTTAAGGGTGACATTGGAGTCATCGAGGGGCGAGTTAAGAACCTTGCTCAGAAATGAGTTTGGCTTCTTTGTGGACGGCGTTTCGATGCGACTCTGCGTTAATATGATATACAGGGAAGATATAGAAAACAGATTGCATAACAGAATATCGAAATGATGGACCAAGTGCTACCAAAATTACCGTATCACTATCGGAGTCAAACGTTGGTGTCATTTCCAGTGAGAATCGTGGTATTTCTTCGTCATCGGAGAATACCAATGGTTCAATATCGAAACTAGTCTCCTTGTCGGGACTATAGAAACTATTGCGAATCGGTGACTCTGGCTCCGTATCCGGTGTAAGTGCATCCAATTCCGGTTGAAGTTGACGCCAGCGTTTTGCTTTGGGTCGTTGTTCACTTGTCGCTACTGTTGTTGTCTTCTTTGACGTGGCTTTTGTCGCTTTTGTCGCTTCGGTAGTTTGTGGAGTTTTCTCCGGTTCCAGTTCCAGTTCCGATTCCTCCTCGGAATCCCGCAGGATGTCACGCTCATGGGCAATCCTTTTGCGCTTCTCATCAAAGGATATGCGTTGCTTCTCCACACGCAAAAAGGGAGTACTTGTATTGCCCGCACTCGGACGCAGCAGCTCAGCATCGTCATCATTTGGATGCTCATCCTCAACATTCCCATCAAGCTTTGTTCGTGGTGAGTCGCAGAGCGATCTTTTGCTCTTGCTGCGTCGCACCTCTCTTCCATCGGCATCCACTCGCAATGAGGAGTCAGAATCTTCAGATAGATCCACAATCTGCACAGTTTGCACATATTCCGGCAACAGAGGCTCCACACTCTCCAATATGTTAACAGTGTCCACAATTTTCCCCTGATGCGGCTCAAAGTCAATATTCTGCACCGACATTTTATCGTTTTGTATATTTTTCACTTTGATCTCAACCACTTGAGCGGGTGCTGCCGGCGCTTTACGTTTATTTTTCGATGGTTTCGGTGGTGCAGTGGAATCGGCAACCAATTTGCCGGGATTCAGCGAGATCTGGTTGAAGAGTGTACTCGATTCGGCCAATCGGAATGTTTGAGGTGGCAACAAGTCGGGCAACACATGCTCGCCACTTGCGCCTGTATCTGTGGCAGCCTTTGGTGACGGCGACGATGTGGCACTTGTGGCACCTTCGCTGGCCTGCGGTGTGCGTGCACGTCTTTGACGCACTGTATCGCTAACAATAACAATTTCCGTATCATCATCTGTTGATGCTTTGGCCAAAATGCTTGCCTCGTTGAAACGCGTTTTCAAAGTATCCTGTTGCAATAGTTTTCAATTGAATAGAAAAGGAGCCAACTCAAGGGATGTTAAGGTATTTTTGATTATACAAAAAAAAAGCAATTGCAATTGAAATATTGGATGGATTGGACGCAGCCGCACACCAAATTGAACGTCATATAGGGGACAGTACAAGTATCTATATCTATATATAAAATATATTTATATATTTATATATTCATATTTTTATATACATACATATTTGAAGCGTGAAAATGACACCAAGTTAAGTTCTCGTAGAGCTAGTGATACGGTGAATTCTGGTTTTGATTTTTATTTTGGGTGATGGTTGTTGGTTTTGTTTTATTCTGTATTTTTTTCTTTTTTTTTATTCTGGTTGTAGATTAGCTTTGGTGGAAAGATTATTATGAATGTTTAATGGTTTATTTATAAATGTGGGTGGTAAATGAAATTGCAAAATCTAAAAAATATATATACAAAATATAAGTAAAAGCAGTTGGGTTAGTTATTGCAGCGACTACTTATATTAAAGCCACACAATTTTACAATTTACAATAAATAAATATATACATCAATTGAATATACATTGGTTCTATAAATATTTTCAGTTAAATATACAAATTTAAATTAAAGAAAAAATCTCTTAACAATATATGTATGTTGAATGACAAGCTTAAATTGAATTGGTATTGCGTTTCCCTTTGTGAGTGGAGAACAGGAAATTCGATTCTAACCTAAAGTGCAAAGCGGAATGAAATGAAAAGCGATTTAAAGTGTGTGTGTGGGAAAGTAAAATAAAACCAAAGGTGTTACAATAACATAGAACGGTGATAAAGGATTGTGAGCAAAAGGAAGTGCATTAATGGGAATCGTATGATATAAAAGAATAGTGTGTTTGAAATGCCAGACAGACAGACAGACAGAACAGATGAACAAATAGGATACCATTTCTAATATTAAGTGGAAACTTGTCTTAGACAATAAACTAATTGGCATTAATTAAGTACAGCAATCGATTAGTACGCACCACAACAATTGCAATTACTTGTTGCTGCAATTTCTCAATTTCCGGATTCGATGGCACATTTATCTCCTTCAAATCATGCTCCATGGTTCTGCAAATGAAATATACATATATTAAAATTATAGTTAATCAATAGATTCGAAAAAAAACTGACTTTAGTGTGTCTAGGGAGATATTATCCAAATTCTGTAGCGTTGCTTTCATCTCAGTCAGACGCTTGATAATATCAGCACTTGTTAATTTGTGATATGTTGCCTTGAGGCCATCGATGCGTTGACGCGTTTCCAGCATGCAGCTCTGATCACAGGACTTGCTGTACTCATTATAATAATCCTCGCAACGTTGCAAGACATCCTCATACTCGAGCAGAATGGAATTGCGGTCATGCAGCTCCTGTGGCGACTCAAATCGGCGTATCAACTCATCGGCTGTTTCGAAACATTGATCCAATTGCCTGGCCAGCTTGAGGAGACCTTCAAGGAATGCCTTTGATTGTGTAACATTCTCTCCGAGCGCATTATACAGATGCTTCAGTGCATCGATGCGTTGACTGAGCTGCTTTGGTGACTTTGTGTATTTATCCTCGCAAACTCTTCGACCTGTTTTTATCGTGCTCTCAATTTCCGCCTTAATCTCGGAGAGTGTGCGATAAATTTGCTAAAAATATATAAATATAGAATGATTAATGAACAACTCATTGATTGATAGCTTTATTGATTGACAACAAACCAGACACTTTTGATACTGCGCCTGCACGGTGCTTGGACCTGCTGATGCCACATCCAACACCAATGTAGAGTGCTCCACATTGCGTAGATCTCCGTAAGCTCGATTCAATCTCGACTCATAGGCGGGCTGTGGAGCTGTGCACTTGTTGAGCTTGGCCTGACAGGCCTTAAAACGTAACTCCATCAAATTCAACTGCTCCTGCAATCGATTGGCGGCCCCAGTTTTCCCATTACGTGTGTGCTCCGCAATCAGATCGGTTATGTCCTTAAAGTTTTGCTCATTAATGGCGAATTCACGAGCCAAAATCTACAAGAAAGTCATTTGGACGCAGAATAAGTTTGATGTTTTTAAGAAAGTGTCAAAGAAAAAGTAAGGAATAACAAAATTATATTTCTATCTTGAATGCAATATCAAAATAGGGGGCAAATAATGATAATATTGTCATTCAATATTGTCGGCAAAGTGATGACAGTTTCTAGTTTGTAAAAATAATACCATCTATTTGACTACTTTATTTTATATAGTTTTTTTTTTAAATATATACTGTTACCTGAAAATCATCGGGCAGATCCTCAATTGTCACATCGTTTTCCAGATGGTCGCTGAGTATCTCATCCATGCGCGTTAGCCACGCCTCCAAATGCACCACGGCTCTCTCAGACTGCTCCGCCTCACTAACCTTCTCCTCCAGAATTTTGGTGCGCTTCTTCGCCTGCTGTTGCAACTGTGTCCAACGAGCAACCATGTTCTCAATATCTTTTCGCATAACATCGGCCATGAATTCATTGTCAATTAGCTCATTGCCAATTTCTTGAATCTTGTCCAGCCATTCATCGGAGTGAGCGTGCAGCACATTCTCCAGATCCTAACGATAGTTCAGAAATTGACATTGTTTAATTTATAGTTATACTTCCCAAATGTAAAAAATAAGCGCTGTGATTTAAAGTATATCTAAAGTTATCTTGACAATTAATTAATATAATAAAGTGTTAAATCGTAGATGATTTCTTTTAATATATTTATAAGCCTTAATTTAAGTATATTCAAAAATATGTCTATAAATTAAATCTACTTTATTTCAATACAAATTTAATTAATTAATTTAATAAAGTGCTAAATCGTAGATGATTTCTTTTAATATATTTATAAGCCTTCATTTAAGTATATTAAAAAATGTGTCTATAAATTAATAACTACTTTATTTTAATACAAATTTTAATATTGTTGTGTAAAAGTATCTCAGTCTTTTTTCTATCTTTTTGAATGTATACAAAATGCATACAAATACTAATTATTAAGTTGAATAGATCGCTGTTTTTGCTAATATTTAAAATGTGTTCGACTCTCTTTAGATCTCTTATTGTTATAAATTATTGTTATACTTACGTCGAGCTCTTCGATAATTTCCTCGGCATCGGCTGCATTTTCGGGCGTGTTGCGTATCTTGTTCTCCAACCGATCCAAATATCCCGTCTCGCTGACCATGAACTTCTTGAACTCCCCTAGCTGAGTGGAGATGTGCTCCAACAATGCAGTCTTCGCATACACTCGCTCCGTGACCTCCGACCAACGGGCATTGAGGCGTGTAAATTGTTTCGCCAACGTGCCATATTTGCTGTCCTTGTCCTTGTCCTGCATCTCGTCCATTTGTAGCAACAACTCACCGCCCAGCTCATTGAGTTCCCTGAATTGTGTGACCTCCCGCTCGCAGGTTTCCTTGAGCATTTGAAATTTGCTCTTGCTTTGGAAGAGCTCATTGGAATTCCCAATTGCCGCGACACCAGATTTGGGAGTATTCTCCTCCAATTCGCAGAGCCAACGTTCCGTTTGCTGCAATCGCTGTTGAATCACATCGATCTGGGATTGTAAAGCGGTATGTTGTTGCCGCTGGGCCTGATGCACTTGCTCCACCTGCTGGTACAAAGCATTCAATGCACTTATCTGCGATTGCAGTGTTTCTCGCTGCACTTCCTCCGACTCCTTAATGAGAATCTCACTGAAATTTCTCGCACTAATCACATCAATCTCAAGTTTACGTAGATCCTGGGCTTGTACCACTTCCGGAGCACTGCTCAACACGGCAATAATCGAATTATATTCGGCCACAAAGTGATTGAGGTTCTCGATAGCCGTTGTCTGTTTGATGACCCGCTCACTCAGCTGCTCTGGAAGACGTTGCCAGGCTGCCTGCAGCTCAGTGCTGAGCAGATGAGCTGGAACCCGTTCATAGATGGGCTTCAGGGATTCCAGTTCATCCACAAGTTGATTGAGTAGCTGCTGTTGCTGTTGCATCGCCTCCAGATTGGAGACGCGCACCTTTTGAGTTGCCACCTTGTTGGCAAACGTCTCGAGTTGCTGCAATTGCTGGGCAAGATTCTCACCGCCACGTTGTTGGATGAGTGCATGAAGTGCTTGTTTCATGTCATGCCAACTGTCGTAGAAGATGCCAAAGTCTTGTTTCCATTCAAGCAATTGCTCATCCAATGCCTCGGTGGCTTCACGTGCCTCGGCAATTTCCGTGGCCAGCGAATCCATGTGACTGAGACGCTGTTCCAACTCCTGGCAACTGGCAGATCCCGCATGCTGCTTATACCAATCCCTTGAGTCGGCTAACACCAGCTTAAAGCCGGTTAAACTATTATAATAACGCTCCTTGGCCAAGAGAGTGTTGCTCTCAGTTTGTTGACTCAACAGTCGTTGATTTAATGCTGCATATCTCTGCTCCAGCTGCTTGATGTGAGCTGCTTCCAGCAGGAGCTGCCGTCCTGGCTCCTCCTGTTCACATACCTCAAAGAGCTTCTTCAGTTCCGGCAAAGTGTTGAAGCGTCTTTGACTCTCCGTTTGTAGTTCTTTCAGCAGCTCGCACTGATTTCGCAGACTCTGACGTTGCAGCTGCTGCAATTGTTGCTCCACATCCTGGACATGTCCAAAGTGCTCCATGATCTGTGTTTCCAAGGCAAAAAAGTTATCGCCATTACGCAGTTTACGCTTCTTGCTCGACAGCTCCACAGACTCCTCCTCCTCCTCCAGGTGCTGTTGCTCCTGCTGCTGCTGATGCAGTTTCTGCTGCTCCTCCTCCTCATCCTCTCCAAATCGTATAATCATTTGATAGTCCACCCAGCCGTCTGGTCTCACCACACGACTGTCATCATAGCTGGCACGATCTCGGCCAAAGTTAAAACCCTTCGTTTCAATGCGCAGCGTTTGCACCTCCAGGATTTGCTTGAGTGCATCCAGACGATCCTCGTAGCTCTCCAGTTGCATCAGCACACGCTCCCCCCTTGTCGTCGCCGTCTTGCAATGTGGCAGCCACCATTTGACGCAAATCAATGAGATAACGCTGCAACTCCAGCAAATCCTTGGCACAATAGTTCAACTCATTGATGCGCTGTGTGATGCCACCGACATCGGTGACATCCCGGCTTTCCATGCGCTTCAGGTCCTGTTCACGTGCATCCAACCAGCGAGAGATGCATTTGTATTGTTGCAGCTTCTCGGTGCGCAGATCTATCCACTTGACCACATGGGACCAGCGTTCGCCGAGTGCACTGAGTCGATCCTCGAGATCATTGAAATTACCCGAAGTATCATTCACAATGACCACCATGCTGCTGATGCTGTCCACCAGCTCCTGTTGCTCACAGAGATCTGCCTTCAATTGTCGCGCCTCCGTCAGCTGCTGTTCCGCCTCAGCAATTGTCGGTCCAATGTCGCTCATGTGTGAGATGCGATCCTCGACATTGGTTAGAAATTGACGCAGTTGCTCGAGTTTCTGTTTCTGGAACTCGGCCAGACGCATTAGAATCTTCGCCTGCATATCGAGTGCCCGCAATCGCAACGTTTCCCATCGCTCGTTGAGCAACACCATCTGCTGACGCACCTCGTTCTGATCTTCCTGGGATAATCCCGATCCGTCCTTCTTTTGTGACTCATTTATCAGAGTGCTGCCCTCTTCGAGAGCTTCGCCGACAAACTCCTGATGCTCGGTTAGTTTCAGCATGAAGCTCTCGTTCTCATGAAACTGCAACTTGGCTGTTTGGAAGTCCTCAGAATCAGGCAATTCCTGTGACAGCAGCTGCTCATCCTCCAACAGGAGCGTAAGCACCGCCTCCAAGGCTGTCTGATAGCTGCTAATCTCTACACTGGCATTTGTCGCCGTACTAAGTGGACGCATTGATGTCGTCTCCAGTTCCGATTTCAACTCCATGCTGACTGCACTGTCGGATGTGTAGATTTCCCTTTCTCCATCCAGCGGAACTTCATCCAGATCTGTGATGCTGGTGCAGGGAACTCGATCACGTTCCGTGGCCCGCATCGATTCCATGGCATGATAAAGGCACATCACATACATCTGTATTGATTTATTATCCGGCTTATGCGTATGAACATCCTCGGCATCCAAAAGTTTCTCAATCTTGAAGTGTCTATGCGCCAAATCAAATGCCAAATGAAGACGCTGCAATGCATGTTGTCCCAGTGCCGTCTCCAGATCAAGTTCATCCAAGTGTGCAGCCAATATCATAAGAAAAGCCCTTCCATCGGCCCAAGAGCTGGCGAAATCATTCAATGCCAAACCATGTGGCTCTGTATATTGTCTTGCCCAGGCCAACAGGGACTTCTCAACGCCATTGCTCGAATGACTTTTGACTAGATGCTGGCCATTGAACTCCAGGGCTATCAGCCAGATGAGGCCCAGAGTTAACTTCGCATTGCCCCCGACAATGTCATCACTGGAGATGTTCACCAATCTCACGCCATGCTGCTGAATCACCTGGAGCACCTTGTTCAAATTGTTGATGTGATGCACCCGCATGCGGCCCTTTTCCGGTTTCTAGAATTGTATAGAAAATGATTACTAAAAATATTACAGTTCAAATGTATATCGATAACTATAGAAAACTTTCGAAACTTAGAGATAGCATTTAACAAGTATATCGATAACCAAGGAAAACAGGGCTGCAGGAATAATGCACTCAAGTTCAAGAGTAGATCGTTAACTAAGGGAAAATATTCAAAGGTTAGAGCTAACATACAGGTCTACAAAATACACTGATTATTCAGAATATTGTACAGTTTTATCATACTGAAATACTTCAAGGGTCTATCGATATCTAAGGAAAAATGAAAGCAGTTCCAATGCTTTATTATTGAGCATTTCATACAAATATTTTATCGAAAGCAGTAAAAATTATTTGAACATCCTTATACTTAAAAACTGAAAATGTATTTGAATAACGAAGAGTTCCATCGTTCATTTTTATGAATCCAATGATACATAAGCTTGTATTAAAGATAGATTAATCAAATTATTTGCCATTATCTTTATTTTATATATATACATTTATAGTTCTATAAAATTGGTACAAAGAAAACTTTGAAGTGAAATGGATTGAGTTTCGGACACAGATAATTTCAAACAAAGAATGGTTTTTTAAGAATATTTTTTGTTTCAACTTTAAGTAATAAGAAACCAATGTCGAAATCGTTCTACTATCGTTAAAAATTAAGTATAGAAACATTGATCCTCGCATACTTACCAGCTGTGTTTGTGTCAAGGTGCTGAGCAACGCCAATAAACGATGTCCATCCCGCAGATCCAAGAACAAATCATTCACCGGCGTGCACTGAGTATTGCTAAGATGTGAATTGATCCATTTCGTAAAAGTTTTCCTTTGAATGTGCTGTCTTTCATCTGCAAAATAAATAAAGAAAAGTGATGGGAAATCGTATGGAATGGGGAATCAGATTACTTAAGTTTATTTTCGAATGGAATGGAGGAATGCACACACCTCGGGCGGCATCGGCTGCCTTTAATGGCATTTTGTAGGCCATGCCCAGACCCAGGCCCAGAGTATACAATTATAGTATTATGAACCAATGCACGTCCAAGGTGCCAATGTAGGTTCTTGTCTTGTCGCATTGTCGAGCCTAGCCCGAAGTCTCAGTCCCAGTCTCAGTCCCAGTGCCAGTCCCCGTCTCAGAGAGTTCGACTTGAGTCGGTGTTGCTAATGAACTAAACCGAAAACGTGCCAAAATCAATTAGTATATTCAGAGTCCGAGTCACAGATTCGAGTCATACTCTGAGTGCACCGATTCATTTGTCAGTTTTGTGCGAAACTGGAATTGTGGCCCAAACAATTTGCATGCAACGTCATTTTGGCAACGTGCTGCACATATGTAGCCACAGGCAAATTCCACTTAGCTGCACAGTCGACAAATTGAAGCTCTGATTGATGGCGGTTTTCACTTTGTAAAACGCATCTTGATTCTGTCACAAATTGACACAGACAATTACTCATTGAACCGCAGTTATTGATGGTCTTCTATGTTACTTCAGGTGACTATTTATACTAATCATATGTACGAAGCAATAGGTTGCTGAAATATAACTGGCTTAAAGCTGACAGGCTGTCGACTCATTAGATAATCAGTTAGTGCATTTTAGTGCAGTTAATATGTGTCCGAAAACTATGTTAGTGAAAATTGAAAAACAAAACCTTACAAACGTGTAAACAAAACAGTTAATAGTTCAACCAGAGATTTGACAGATCTATATGGAAAAGTTTAAGCATTCAATAAAAATACTCGGTTTCATCAACTAACATTAAATTGAATGTATGTGTCCGCATTCTTTATATTTAATCAGTTTGCATAATAGGAAAAATAAATGTTAACTTCTTCATTTTTTGAATTTTGTTGCTTTTTTAATTAAACAAAAAAAAATCTCTGAGTTCTTGCTGACCATGAAATATGTACATTTTATAAGACATTTTGAAACGGCTTGTATTTTTATTCACTTTTGTGTAAAATATTATACTTTAAATTACTTTATAATATAAAGTTTATATGCAAAATGGCTTCTAATTAGAAATTAATAACACAATAAATTATATTCTTCGTTAAATGATCACAAATAATTAAAAAAAAACAATATTATACATAGCAAATTGTATTTTTAATTAAAAAAATATTAGATTTTATCTAGTTTAATTTTTAATTTAAAACATACCAGGAAAAACAAATTTAGATTATTTATTACAATATTATATATATTTTATTTAAATAGTATAAACAATGAATTTATTAGCAGTGAAAGAAAATAATATTTAGGTTAATTTCCATTACACTCATTCCATACTATGTATCTCAATGCACACTATAAATAGGCAATATGTTCGACTCGATTATTATTCAACTTGGCCGTTTCATTAAGATAATCTATGCTCTTATATTTGTGGACAGCTCATTAAAAATGACAAATTGTATGGTAATTATAACAAGATCAAAGAAAACTTTTTGCAGCATGCAAATATGGCAAATGCGAGTGAAGGACATGGATGAAATGTGTTTCAATGTCAAATTGCCAGTGCGGCTGTTGGAAAAGTAATACGTTCTACAATATATTTCAGATGGGAAAACTCAGCAACATTAAGTCTGTGGCACGTCACTCACTTGAGTGCAGCTTAATTGCCATATAAATGAAGGCAACTGCTTCTGCGCCAACTAATTGCTGGCATAAACTGTTAGTAAGACTGCCACCCACTTATCATACCACACACACAGACATGCACACAGGCACACACCTCGATTATTGATCGACTACGAGGCGAAGTGGAAAACCAGTTGAAAGTAACGAGGTTGGGCGAACAAACTGTTGCATGTGGCCGACAAATGAGGCCAACTGTAAAGTGCGTAGCCAGGACATGGACCAGGCTAATATCCTCTGACATTACACGTACAAAAGTCGTCAGTCAAAGCAGTCCAAAGAGGAGAGTGAAGAGAGCAGAGCAGAAGATACTCTACTGCAATTGATTCTTAGTCCGTTCATCAGTTAATTACTAAATAGACTTTAGCTTGAATCGTTGGTTGGAAATTTTGCGTGACGTTTGCTAATTAAATGAAATTTCATTATTTGCATTAATTGAGCTTACGAGTCTGCAATAATTAGCTGAACTGAGGAACCGCCACACTCTCCAGAGATTGTCATTGCTCTTGGCAATTAAGCAAAATTTACCATAACGAACTGTGTGCTGTGTCAGCACGACTAAGACTCAAAGATTCTATCATCTGCATCCCAGAGAGCATCCCAAAACAGCAACCTCATATTTTTCCAGTGTCAATTACAGCAATTATCGCTGCTGTTGCAGTTGCAATTGCTTTTGCCGTTTTGCAGTTTGTCTTTTCTATTTTGTTTACCAGGAAATATTTTTTTTTCGTCTATTTGCCTCTTTTAATTTCTTGCTGTTTGTTCGTTTGCCAATTGCTTTGTTTTTCTGGGAAATAGCCGATTTCACCTGAGTTTAATTTAATTTAGTTACGTTGAAAAATTGTCTAAACTAGGAGTTGGTAGCAAAGTTAAATTCAATATCATTGATAAATATTGATAAATAACCTTAGCAAATATAATTCTAACAATGTTTCAATAAAGCGAAGTTTGGTAAATTCGAAAATCAGCAATATTAAATGGGATCAAACTTTATTGTTTGTATCTTACAGAGCGAAAATCTTATGACTTATGCCTATGATGCAACAGAAACTTTTATAAATTAAAATAATCATTATGTGACATTTTTGGAATGATTCATTTAATTTAATAAGTTGCTATTTACAAATAAAGTATTTTCTATGGCAGCTAAACAAAATTTTGGCAATTTTAAATCAATTGATTTTTTGGTATATTTAACCGAAACCGAATATCTTTAAAAGATATACAAGAATGTTCCAGTAATCGAAACCAACAGTAAATCCCATACATTTTTTGTAGGGATAGATAGATTTAATTCTTAATAAAAGTAAAAAACAATTAATTTAACCTTAATACTAATCAATATTATATTTTATAATTTGAAATGTATTTATTAATGTGGATTAGATACTCAAATTTAGTCTACATTATATGTAGCCTAAAAGTATACACTTCTCACCATCAGCAGTTGAAGTGATTCTGTTCAAATATATTCTTAATTTAGTCTACTTACAGTGACGATGTTCTGCTTAACATTTGCCAACAATTGTGATATTTATATCAAATAAATTGACAACCTTCATCAAGCGGAACGAATAGCGTTAAATTTGCAATTCATATTTGACGCTGATGTATTTCAGCGCTGCATTGTTTAACTTGAATTTCAATAACAATTTATGGCAAATTGAAATTCAAATAACATTCAACTACAAAAAAAAAAACAAATTATAAAATGTATTGGATTCAAATAATAAAAGTTGTCTTGAATTGAATTCAATTGAATGGTGGACAAGTTGACAGACTGATGTCATTACGGCCAATTCTTTCTCGACTGGGTCTTTTGTGATATTCCGATGCTTCTTTCCAAAATACACACAGTTCACACAGTTCACACCCATGACGCCCACACACAGCATCAGCTGATGGTAATTGCTGTTGTTGTCGCCTGTTGGTGAACATTTTATTGCTTTCAATTATAAAACAATAAATCGATGGTTTATAGCTCTCAAAGCCAGCCAACGGCATATGAAAATCATTTTTGTTCGAAAATAAATAAATAATAAAACTTGAGTGTAAACCATAAAAATATATCGATTACCCGCCTTTGTGTCACTCAATCAAAATTGAAGTACAGAGAACCTCGAAAAGCACCAAGTATTTATGGTTTTAATTGATTTGTGGTAGTTGGCTTGTACCAAACTTCGTTTTGGAGTTTTTCTTATTGACTTTGTGACAGTTTAACGCAGTCATTTGTGCAACTATATGAAAGTTTGACCTTGAACTTCAGCGCTGAATATAATTTGAAATATCTACATTTACTATGCCCTTTCAGCGATAGGAAAACATAGAAAATTCAAACCAGAATTGTAACATCTTCTATTTTAATTGGCACATCAATTAGAACAGCAATATGTTCTTATTTCGGTATTTTTTACATTTGTTATTCACATTCAATTTTTCCGCAACAAAGTATTAATATAATTACTTATAAATCGTCTATAATTAAAGTTATATTGTCATTTCTAAAAAAATTTAAATGTAAAATGTAATTTTGATTTAAATAAATTATGTAGACGATTTATTATAATATTAATTTCAAAGAAATTTAAAAATATATTAAATCAGTGATTTATCCACAAATATAGTACTTGAAGTTTATTTATATATGATAATTCCTGACTTTTGTTTGCAGTTCCTGACTTGAAGAGCATTTCAATAATCCATAATCTATTGCTTAGCGGGGGAGGCCGTAAGACAACAAACAAACAAAAAAAGTTGTTTATATATAGAAATAAATGTAAACAAAATAAGAAACGGCAACTCGCTACAGTTTGTTTATTATTGGACAACTGCTTGGCATGTGCTATTGCTCCGATCCGATTCCTCGCCTGTGGGTCAACAAAATAAAAAATAAAAAAAACTCACGCACAGTTCCCTCACTAAAACAACAACAACAAGAGCAACAATTGCATGCTTGGAGAGACTACCGTAACAAATATTTATTTATTATATGTGCGTTGGTATGTGGGGGATTGTGTGTGTGTGTGTGTGTGCGAGTGTGCATTTGTATATGTGTGTCACGCACAACAGCAAGAAAAAACGGAAAAAGGTGAAGGAACTCGTAGTCTGTATGGTTTTGAAATTGATAAGCGCCTGACGTCCCATCCATAAACCAATCCATCCAATCTAGACCATTCAACACTTAGTTCAAGTATTTTTATCAGCCTTACGATTTAAATGACTGAACACTAGAAGGCAACGCATGGTTTTGGGTTATTCGTTCCGATTCGTTAATTATTCAACAATAAAATCAAACCAAATTGAAATTCCGGTCGGGCAAAATAAACGAAAAAATGAGAGCATGATTTATGAGCGTGTACCTAATGTACATCCATTCATATATATATTACAGTGAAGACCCTCATTAGCGAAAGTTTTATAAATTTAATTCAGTAGCATAAAGCTATCCTTAAGATACAACTGACAATAAATAGAACTTGTGTTATTATTTTTACTACTGAAAAAATACATTCGCCAGTTAGAGTTTTGGGTAACAATAGATACTTTTCTTAATCCGAACTACAACTTAACTGGAAATTAATCAAACATTTAGAGAAACAAATATGATTAAGTACCCAGAAATTACTTAACATATTCGACAAAGCAACTTCTGTGAAAAACGAAAATTGTCATTTACCAAAAAAATTTCAACAGTTTAAGCAAAATTTATACTGCTGACTTATTATTCATACTGTTTTTACTGCCTCTGAGAGAGTTCTCTCTCTAAAACTCTTTCTCTCTCTCTCTATCATTACGCACCAGTGACTTTGTTGCCATGACTTTATAATGACAAATACCATAAAGCTGAGTCGGCTCGACATCGTTGTCTGTGACCCCAGGCAGCTTCAACTTTAATTGCCAGTTGCCGCTGGGCTTTTACAGCCCATATGGGAAATGCAGTCGCAGTCGCAGAGAAACATCATCCAGCATGATCAACATTTTCCATTTCATTCATAACACTCAGACTACAACATTTTTATTGTTCTACTTAACAAGTACATACCATACATACACAATGTATAATTATGTAGAAATATGTTAATTTTACCCTGCCATTAAAAATTTATAAATTGAAGTATGCAACATCTTTGGCTGTAAAGAGTAAACGTTAAGTTGTCTTAATAAGTAATTTATTCATACCCTCTTTGTACACATTCTATACTTAAATATGTTATACATATTTAAGCTAATTACAGGATATCTACTAGTGTATAACTCGTATATATATATATCAAGAATGAGCAGCCAAAAAAGCATAATAAATTAACTTTATGCATTTTCTGTAGAAAAAGTTTAAAGAGCAAATAACAAGCTGGAAGGAATACGAAAATTGTTAATAGACTAGAATATTTTAAGTTGTCTTCTCTTCGTTCTCAATATTTCATAGCAATAGGATAATAAACATGGTTGTAAAAGGCAGATGATATTGTCACCAGTTTGCCTGCTGAACAATAAAATTGTATTATGAGAAAATTATATTAGTTCACTTCCTGTACGATTGCTGGGTGTCTGCGATTGCAACAGACTCGAGCAGACTTCAACTATTTAATTTTTATCAGAAATATTGCCTTTATTTATTTCGATTACCGGCACTTTTGTATCGTTTTGTACGTGACGCCTTCTTCAATATGTCGCATGTGACACGCATTTCGATAGTCGAGTTTAGCGATGCTCTCTCTCTTTCTACCCCTCTCTCTTTCTCGGCTTTTTTATATCTTTGTGTAATTTTTAGTTTGGCTACGAGCTATTTTATATGTACATATTTTATTGGTACTTTTATTTGCACTCAACAGACTTTTTATTCATTTTTTACTTTCTTGAAAATCGAAGATTACAATTCCGATCAATGTTTTATTCAACTTTGAGTGTGAGACCTGAATTAAAGATGTGAATGTGATTTTTATATTGCTAAATTCAATATGTATCTTCCGACAAACTGAGCATTGGATTTGTAGTTGATATCGCATTTACGTGAACTAAAGTTATTCTATAAAATAAACCAGATATTCTAAAAGAATAATAAAACTTATTTCGAAGAAAGGTAATCAAATTATATACAGAATTGCTCAAAATGCTATTATGATATATTTTGTTTAGCATTTTATACATCGCATTTCTTAGTTAATTTATTTAGTTTACATTAAATATCATATTAAATTGTAACTTTATAGAGACAGAATTTGAAGTGTATCTGTATTTTTATATTTCTGATATGCAAACAATTTTATCGACTTAAGAATCATAAAGTATTTCCTAGTGGCGCTCATTTGCAGTTCGTGTATTGCCTGTTAATGACTGAAATCACCCAGAGTTCCCATATTAAAAAACACCAATTCACCAAGCAACAACAAATTAAATGCATCATTCAAACAAACATTTGAGGCAACATTGGCCCGCATAAATTAGTAAACTGACTGCATTTCAATGTGTTTCTCCAAAACTGAACAAAAAACAAATACCAAATACATAAAATAATGTCAGAAGATCATGGGAAAACCTGTTTCAAGCCATGGGACCGGAGAGCGACCAGCATATCCAACACTTTCAGAGTGCTTCTTGACGTACCAAAAAATGCTGCCAAAGGCTTATCAACGTGGGGGACAACAAGACCCAAGTCATGTTTACGTCTATAACCAGCTACAGCTATAGCTATATCCAAAGTCAAAGCCCCCACAATGGCCCAGCACCACGTCCACCTCCACCATCACCTCCGTCTGCGTTTCCAACTTCACGTCTCCGTCATTGTTTGGCAGTGGCTTTTGGACGCCTGCTCAACATTCAGACTGTTGGTCCGTCCATCTGTCTGTCTGTCTCTCTGACGGTCTGTTAGTTGCAAGCGGAAGTTTTAACTCATTTTTGTTGTTTTACAAATATTGTTTTTCATTTTTTATAGCCAACCACGGCACCACAGCTTGGTCAACACTTTGGGCAACACTTCCGACATTCGGTGTTCGCTGGATTTGCATAGACTGCCGGATGGGCAGCACTTTAAATTAGCTGGCAACGTTACTTTTCAGAGTGTGACAATATTATTATTTATATTTCATCCACTCCCCTATAAATGCAATTCTTTTTTAAGTACAGTTAAATATTCTTTCGTAATAAAAGAGCAACTGAAAATAATGAATAGAGTTTGTAGTGAAAAGAGATTGTTTTATATATTAAAAACTAAATAGCGATATTCTTTGACGATTATATATTCCGATTAGGATTTAAGGAAATTATTTGATGAATTTTAATTCCTGATAAATAGTTGCTTTTAAATATTATTATGTCATTAACTTGTCATTAATATTACGACTAAATTTAACCATAATTCAACGCACAATATCAAAGAAAAATTACATTTAATATAAATATACTTTTTGTCCCACGGCTTAAATAGCTTTCAATGTCTGCAGTAGCTTGATTCGTGTGTGCACAATATATTAAATCTATAAAAATTCATTCAATTATTTTAGCCATATCTTGGTCAACGGCCTACACGAAACACTTAACGTCTTATTAGCTTTTGGCTGAGGAGTATGTGTCGCCTTCTGGATTTCTTCAAAATTGATTACAAATCCACTTAGGCGACGGGTTTTTCGTTGAGCTGACAAAATGCTGCGATTGCTGCTTAAATTTTACGCATTCATTTATGTTGTGGATAATTGAATTTACTTATCGCAAAATTCATTCATTCAAGCAACCAATAACAACAACGACAACAACCAGCAGCATTGGCAAATACTTAATACAAACTGCGATAATGATGACACGACTCGAAAATCCACAATTAAGAAGAAGAGAAAGAAGAAAAGAGTCAACGATTTGGCAATTGGCCATAAACTGGTTGTTGGCCAACAGTGCAGACTTTGCACACACATGAATACATATATTCTCATGTAGCGGGACTTAAATACAAATTTGAACATATTCACAATGTCCAGGAGTTGCTTTTGTCGGTTCTTGAGGAAGCAGTAACAGATGTCTATTCACTAATTTAAGTAATTAAAGAGATTGCACTCGAAATTATTGGAAAGTTGGATTCCTATTACCTAAGAATTAACTTAATACCAAAAGTGTGAGAGAGAGAGAGAGAGTGAGAGGAAATAGAGCTTATGATAATGTATCTTAGCACTCTAGTTACCTCTTTTAAAACTATAGTACAAAGATAATTTTGTTGGAAAACAAACCACAAGGTGAATAACTAATTTCTTAATCATAAGTATAATTTTCTTTTAAGTAAGATTATTAATAACAAAAATCTTCTTAAATACATAGTATCTTCTTAAATACGTATTATATATTAAACTCTATTGCTAGCAAAAAGAAAAAGTTGAAATAGAAGAGATTTTCGAAGTGGGAAGACGACTTGTTTACTTGAACTTTACCAGCTTCCAGAGACCAAAAGCTTGTGAACCTGAATGTGGATATACAAGTATATTTGCCATTAACTTTAGCAATGCGTCGCCTCTCCTAGGCCTTATTAAAGCCCACTTAGGCGGAATGGCTCTTTAGTTGCCGCGAGGACTTGCACTTGAATGTGTTTGCTAGGTTGCCTTCTCATTTCTTCTTACTCCTCTTACTTATTGCTCATTTTTACTTTTACATAACATTACATGTGCGCTTTCTTTTTGTATCTTCAGACACATTCAACTATTCCCCCTTTTTAGTCGCACTTTAATTAATAGGGCTTTTGCAGCTATTGCCGTTTTCTCATTTCTTAGAGAAGCGTGAGAATACGCTTCAGTCATGTGTTATTAATTTATATGACAACTCGCACTCGCGAAATTATTGGTCAAACAAACTGAAGAGATACACACACAACTGAACACAGATACAGATACAGATACATTCAGAAGTTATCTTGTTTTTGTGGCAGTCAATTCGTGACAATTAACTGTATTTGTTTTAGTCTCAAAAGAAACAGCAAACGCATAATTGAATCAACTCAAATGTTGACCCTGGCCATGGCTTCCATTCTGATCAAAGTTCTTCTCTTTATTTACTCTTACACTGTACGTAACTTTTTATTTCATTTTCATGGCTATTATCGATTTATGAATTGTGTTGTTTGTCCCACTTGAAGTGGATAATAAAAATGGGTGACTACAATGACCATATTTTATTTTTAGAAGTTTTAATTGTGAGGAAATTGCTATGACTTCTATTATTCATATATGTTCGATTAGCTGCAAACTGATAATTTACAGATAAATCTTAGTCTTGTGTTTTAAATAAACGCAAAGTATATAATGGAAAAACTGTAAGAAACATCGTTATAACTTTGATACAATTTTAAATCATCCAATTGATCTTTTACCATGTTTATATACATGCAATGAAAATGTATGTTAAATAAATCTGCAATATCAAGAAAAATATGACATATATTTGTGTAAAAATATGGGAAAGTGAAAAGCTTCGAGTTGAAAAGTTATAAGTTTAATAAATTCATGAATTTGTTCGTGGATTTATGAATTATTTTATTATCATATTTAAAAGGAATTCCATTATTGGCTCTCGCGTGCTTTCGAACCGAAAATTTGATAAAATTTTAAATCAACCAATTGATCTTTTACCATGTTTATATACATGCAATAAAAATGTACGTTAAATAAATCTGAAATATCAAGTAAAAATATGGGAAAGTGAAGAGCTTCGAGTTGAAAAGTTATAAGTTTAATAAATTCATGAATTTGTTCGTGGATTTATGAATTATTCTATTATCATATTTAAAAGGAATTCCATCATTGGCTCTCGCGTGCTTTCGAACCGAACCACATGCGGTTCCCCGAGTCAATCATTACTTCAGCATGTATCTAATCAATCTGTACGCCCCACAAGTTACGTACAGTAGATACTTTCAATACACGTATAAATTCAATTCATAACTCAAATAGTCTTATCAGTCACATTGATCGATGTGGCGTGCAACGAAGCTAAGAAAAATATACTTAAAATATCTACAAAAGAGAAGAAAGAAAAGGAAAATATGAGTATTAAAGAGAAAGGGCGCTTAAAATGGAGAGGTTTACACAGTTGCATGCTATATGCACGTTAGCGATCAGTTTTCCCACTGCATTCGATGATTTGTAACGCTTCAATGCGGTTTATCATGTTTGTTTTCGCGTCAGAGACAAAACTGCGAGAGTCAAAGTCAGTTAAAGTCAATGGAACCCAACAACAGCATTTATGGTCAAGTGAGTTTGCAAACATTTCACTCAGTTTGAGATGCCTCCAACTTGAGCTTCAACTTCAGTTATAGCTATAGCTACAACTACGACAACTGTTGATAACTTGGCCGCAATATTTGGCTATTCAATTTGCCTTATTGGCTACGCAAACTTTCTAATTAGACATTGTTGATTGAACATGTCAAGTCTCCTTTCCATGTAGGTTGAGAACGTTCGTTTTCAATTTACGATAATGCTTTTTGATGCTTGTTGACAGACGACTCAATGTTTATTTTTAGTTACTGCTAAAAAAAAAGCAATACAATAGCTACAACTTGTCAGGTGCTTATTCAATTCTCTAAAGATACCTATAGGTAGTACTTAGTAAGAACAGCTGTATATTAGTTTATACTAGATACAAGTACACTTATATTTAAAATGGGTTCTCACGTACTATAGATTTTTAAAGTCTGTTTGAACTTACATATATTAACTACATACTGAACTAACTGGAAATACCTCTGTATTTTCTTTTGAGCAAAATCTTACAATAAAAATCTCAATATTTCCTGTTCAGATTAATCAGATAAATATAACTGATTTGTATTAATTATTTGTTGTCAAGTTTCTGAGAATTAGAGGAAAACTATAGTTATAAAACCTAGAAAAACTTCTTCTTTTTAGGGCAAGACTTCGACAGAAAGTTGAGCTTTGACCAATGTTTTCTCCGGGTCTAACAACACGCTTTCCTATCCAGCCAAATTAACCTCAAAGGCATCTGGGAACTTGTGGCCTCATTTAAGTTCAGTTCCAGTTTGAGTTTAATTTCTTAAAAGACAAAAATGAGAATACTGTGAGTGCTTTGAGTACTTGTTATAGAAATAGAAATGGAATTGTATCTTTACACCCGCAATGGCAATTGTCAGCTCAGAGACGACCACGATAACGACCACATGTTGCACACGCTTGGCACGGGCACACATACATGTACAAACACTCCCCATTCACAGAAACAGATACAGATACATAGATACAGATACCGTCTGAGCATCTGCATCTCTTGCTTGACTCATTTGGATAAGCAGTTAATGATCAGACAAACGGCGGGCGTGGTTTAATTTGCCGGCTCTGGCGGTTTCGCTTTATAAATACCACAAACTGAAATATCTAAACACATGCTCCCTCCCTCTCCCTGTCTCTCTCACTCTCCCACTCGTTCACACTAGCTCCTTATCTATCTCTCTTCTCTCGCGCTAATGAGATCCGACCACTGTGACGTTTTGTGGCCGAGTATTTGTGCCCATCGGTAATTGAGACTCGATTTGGTTACGAACCGCATCAATTTGCGCTTGCCACAATTCGTGTGTGGGTTAGAATAGTTTTGAATGTATCTATGCATTGTATCTATGCATTGTATCTATGTATGCACAAAAACATGTACATATGCATGACAAGCAGCTGCTGCCTTTTGACTACATTGGAATGCGAATGCGCATTTGCATTTGGCCACATGTGGCATGCCACGGTGTCTGGCTGCCTGTCTGTCTGTCTGTCTGCCCCACACTCTGCTCAAAGTGGAGCAGTCGGCACAAGCGAGTGAAAAATAGTTACGCCCATAAAAAACAACAAAATTACTCAAGATTACAACTTGCAATTTGTTACATTAATGGCTTTCCATTTGCTCTGGAACTGCTTGACTGACTGACTGAGTGATTTCCATTCCAGCTACCAGATCATAAATTTGCCATCTGATCTCATCAATTTGTTGATGACATCTAATCTGTGTACACTTATTGATAGCATTTCTTTGTCTAGACATCAATTTAGTAAAATTAATCGGAGAATTAATCGGAAAATAAATCACAGTAAAAGAATCAAACTTGAATGGATTTTTATTTGGGAATATACTGAAGGTATTCATAAATAAAAAATGTGAGTTGAATTTAAGTTACTGTGTTTTACTTGTAGCTTTTATTGGAAAACTTATAATGGATACATTTTGAATATATATAAAATAGTTCTAATTATTTGGATGTACGTTTAAAAGATGAAAAATTGCAAATTTTGGTCTGCCTAGTTCTAATAAACTCAAAAAATTGTGAAGGTTACAAAGACAGATACATATATTCATAGATAGACAAGCTCAAAAAATATTAAATGTATTAAATGGAAATAATTCAACTATAGTAGAATATACATTGTAGAATATATTGTTTTTAGAAACTAGAACCAAGTATACAGTCTACGTATTGCTAATCTTATCAATAATTGAATTTCCAGACATCAGCTTACCAATTAAAATCGCTGGTTCCATATTCCTTAATCGCCCTTTTGGCGGAAACAGCCTTTAATCCAAAATTCGTATCGTTTTAAATATCGTATCCAAGTTGTAAAAATGTAAAATCGTTGAATCACATAAAACACATTCACTTTTTTTTTAAATTTCTAATAAAAAACAATTATATTTTAGCTTTTCTGGACATTCTTTTCACTTTCGCACTTGGGGTATTTGTTGAAGTTTTTGTTGCTGTTTCGTATTATTTCGCGATAATTAATGAAAATAAAGGTGCGCCCAAAAAGGTGCCAAATTTGATGGGAAACAAGAAATTAAAAGTGACACCTGTAACATTGCCGCTTTGAATTTCATGTTTGCAAAAGCAAAATAAACAGAGAGGAAATATGAAATGCAAACAAGACGAAACAAACACAAACAAACAAAAGGCAAAATGAGTAAGCGAGCGAACGAGCGCAAAAGGAACAACAAACTACCGTTAAGCGACCAAACGCTATTTCTTTAATGAGATCTTTTTTGTTTTTTTGTTTGTTTGCTTACTTGCAAGCTATTTGTTGTTGCTGGTTAATTTAACACATCTTTTAGTTTGTTGCCTTGTTTGTTATTTTGATAGTGCAGTCAGTTCATATTTATCAGTGTATGTGTGTGTGGCTGTGGGTTTATTTTTTTCTTATCGCCAAGAGGGTGAGAGACTGACTGAGAGAGAGAAAGAGAGCGAGAGATGCACAGGTGGTTCCTGCTCGCTCTCTTTGCTTGATCAGAACACAAACACCGGTTGATGGCAGCGGAATAGCTGGCAATTGGAACACATCAAGAAGCACGCTCACATTCCAATAAGCACGCGCATGGAAAGCGAAAACCAGATATGAAACGCTGGAAACTATGGAACAGACAACAGTTTCGCTGCTGACGTCGCTGTTGCCGTCGCGGGTAATTTGTGAGTCAAAGAATCAGCCAGCAACAACAACTACATTAGTTCTGCCTGCATGTGTGTTCGAGTGTCTGTGTGTGTGAATGTGTGTGCGCCTTTTTGTTTGTATGTGTAAGCAAGAAAAAGAGTTAAAGACAATGCTATAGAAAATTTTGTGGTTTTTTCACTGCGTGGACAAAAACGAACTGGAAAACTAAAATATAAATATCACTTTAAGTTGATTTTAGCATGAATTTTTTAAACTTTGTTTGAAACATGTCGTTGCATGTTGGCACACACTCTACACTTGAACTTGTTGCGTCGCAGCGCAATGATGGCGTCAACGTCGACGCCAACGTCGGCGTCCACTTTTAATTGAATTTTTTGCAGTGCCTTTTGGCCAAATATTCACTTTGTGCTGTGTGCACATTTTGATTACACACTTTTAATTAAACTTTTTGAGCCACTTTTATTACGAATATCACACAGTGAAGCGTTGCTTTAAACGCTTTTTACTGCTACCCTTTGCACTGATGCTTCTTCTTTTTAACAAATTTTTTTTCGTTGTTTTTTTACCTCTACCATAAAACGTTAATAACTTGCGCGCACTTAAAACGATGTTATTCGCACGACTGCGCTGTAGTGACTGCCTGATTGGAACAAACCGATCTTCAGTGTAAGCGGCAATTCCGCCCTGTTAAAGGGGATAGTGAGAGAGTGAGAGCGCAAAGTTATGTTAGCTAACATAAACCATAAAATAATATGTATGTATATTGTTAAGCTGGAAAAGAACATAAACTCACATATAATTTTAATATTTAATAAAAAATGACTTATTAAAAATGTGTCACTTATATTTATGTATATTTCAAGAGTATACAATATTTGAGTCTTCTTATCTTATAATTCATGTTAACTAACATTTGTCTCTCAGAGAGTTTGCTTGCTTTACAGCAGCTGAGCGTGATGGCTCAAATGTTTCATTCTCATTCCGGTCCGTTGCCTTATGAAATGGAAACTACTCTTGAATTGGAAAACAATTGAAATCGAATTGGAATTAATTGATGCACAATGATAAACCAAGTTCATACGATAGCTTAAAGCGGTTTTTTTTAACTGAATTACAGTTTACTTACACAGCGTTTTTAATAATACTTACTGCATATAAATGAACACGATTAAGCGAGAGCAAATCTGATTAAAATATATACAATATATAGAAGAAAGCACAAACCTGACTGATCAGAATGTCAAATTCTCTTTAAACACTTCCTCACTTCTTGTTTACTTTTACTTCTAGAGAACTACATTTAGTTTTATTTAGGTATTTGATATAACTTCTGCGACAAATATTTAGACAATTCTGTAAATAAAAGTTGGCTTACGCTCGAGTAATAGATATTCGAGAAATGGTCGATTTTTATACATTTTTTTCGATAAGATAAAAACATAATCAGCTAACAGAAATTTGGTTATTTATTTAGCTCTTTCCAGCTTCTTTGTTTTAAATTCAGTTCTATTAGTCACTTTCAGCATGTTCTATTTTAATTATATGCATTTACCTATATATATGCATTGGCAGTATCGCATTTCAGAATCAGACTTATCACATCATATGTACTTAATGTCTGCAAAAGTTTCACCTCAACTCTATTTTATCAAAATTTAAAGCCATAACAAACAAAAGATAAGCACAGCAATTGTAGACTGCTCTAATAGGTGTGTTGGTACTGCAATATTATCGTATAAGTATAAGACAGACCGATATATATGATGATAATGAAAGTGCAGCACTTCGAGACTTACCCATCGTTTTCATTAGAAACTCATCATAGTTCATTAGGGGCGGAGTTGAGGCACCCTGAACAACATCTAAGAAATCCTCATCACTGCAAACGGAATCATAATCCTCAGGATCGTGCATGACAATAGTTTTGCAATAGTTCAAGTCTTCTTTGGATAACAATTAAAACAGTCTTACAACAAGTTGAAGAGTAATTAAAAAAATATTTAAATCATATTCTTTATTTGCATTAACTGTATTTAAACACTGTCACATACTTTTGGGCAGCACAGCAATTTGTTCAGATACTTATTCTTTTAAGGTATCAATATAAATTTTTATTTTAGCTACAATTCAATACTATTATTTTGTAAGGCTGGATAGTAACTCGAGAATAATTTTTGTTATACTCGTATCAGTAAAAACGGAAAACCGACAACCGAATCGTCTAAAATTTAAAGTGCGACTAGTGAGAGAACTGCCGAGACTGCGATCTAATCAACAGTGAGTAAATACAAATAGTACGAAGGCTGAAATAAGCTCAAAATGTTAAACAAGTCTCTACTGATTAGAATATTTAATACAACAAGAACAACAACTGTGAAAACAGAGACAAAATATTGAATTTGCTCAGCAGATTTTCTCAGTTAACAGTTATAAAAAGTCTCTTGCTTAGGCGAAAGTTATTCTAGAGAGTTACCCATATCTTATCTCTAAAACTTGTTATGATTACTTTTATTGGAACAAGCAAATACTTTAAACAGATTACTGATAGCTCAATTTTCAATTAATTAATACACTTTTTCAATGGCATTCTTAACATTTTCAATTGCTCGGATGTGGGAATATAAATATTTATCTACAAGGGAATATCAATTTTTATATCTCCTTACCTTGTTATTATGTAAGATTGTTATGAATGATAATAACAACATGCTGTTAATGATAACAGTTCTTTTACCAGCTGTTATTTATCACTTGGCTAACATTCTGTTGAGGGCTCCAGATTAAAGCTTCTCTGAGTTTCTGCTTCTTTAAAAAGTCACGTCCCCAATTCAAAATAAAAGTCGTGGTTGTTTTTAAAACAGCACACCAAAGAAATAGCTTCATTGGAATGTTAAAAATTGTATTTAAGTGTCTGTGTTTTAATCTATATAATCATATACACATAGAATCGTTTATATATAGTATATTGTTATTTATATGTATTCATTTTGCAATTGTTTCTTTTTTCATAATTGAATTCATGTTTCTTCTTAATTTCAAAAACATGCTTAGTTGTTTTTTTGTGTGATTTTTGAAGAGCCTTTAACTCTTGTTTGCTGCAATATTTTGTTGCTACAATTTATCGGATATGTTTATTGATATTTGATATAAGAAATTCTCGTAGAATTAATATTTCGTTTAACTTAAAGAAAAATACAAATCCTTAAAAAATAAATAAATAATATTGATTCCATTTCACTTCGCAACAGAGATAATACTCTAATATTGACTGCGAAATAGTTGTAAAAATAAAATTTGGAACATGACTTTAAGTTAAGTTTTAAATATAAACTCATAATAAAATTCCAAAAGGTTGTTCTCAATTTATTTATAGCTTTGCACAATTGTTTCAGCATTTTAATGGTTTTGTTTGGGTCAGTTTTTGGTCTTAAAATACTGAAACAAGTTGCAAAGACAATTAAAAAGAAATTCGAAAGAATATAAATAATATAAAATTTCAAGAGTATTTCTCATTTTTTCTTATTTAGAAATTGTGGTTGTATTTTCAACTAATTTTGTATTTTACCCTTATATACTTTTGCTTTCATATTTGATATGTTTTGGTTTTCGTTAATTGATATGTTGTATATTTGCTTAATAACCGATCTTTGCGGTTATTATAGAGTTTGGAAACATCTATAGACAATCCGCTGATATGTATGCGATATAGTTCTGTGGCTTACGTTGTAGTTCTCATATAGTATTGTATATAATAATATTCCTTAATTTTTATGTAATAAATTTTAATATTTCCAAAAATATGCAAAAGATACGCACATTAAGTTTTTAAGATATGTTTTCTGAGAGATTCGATAAGGTGTCGAATAAACGATATAAAAGGGTCGATTTAATACATTAATTTAACAAATACATGTGCAATGCAATAGTTTGTAATATAAACAAATAAAATTATCACTTTTTATTTTATTCTGTTTTTTTTCCGCGTTCATTCATCATTTGCATCAATATGGAATTTGTAGTTTGTCTCCTTATATACATTTGGGGGGAGCATATACACATATATAAGTGCATATGTATGTATAATATCATAATTATACGATATCGATATATATGTAAATATATATATATATATATATATATATATATAGTTCAATGGATCTGTTTCTTTTCATACTGAATTTTTCATTCTACACCACTCTTAATTTTTATCATTTTGAAATTTGTTTCTGTATATATAATAATTTTACGTTTATTTGTAAACAGTTAAATAGACAACTAGTAGCTAACAAATCTTCAAATTATAAACCATATTTGAATTGTTATTTGTTCCATCCTATATTCTTTTATCAATACTTTTTAGTTTTCTACCAGCTAATTTAAGGTACTTATAACTCCATTATATAGTTTTTATTAAAATTTTTCGATTTGGTTTTTCTGTCAATTTTGCGTCTGCCTTCTAGAACGTTGGGTTCGTTTACTTGCCTTGCAGCGAACAAAAATACCTCGCATGTACCCCGTTTACAGGGTATGTGCTTAGTTATTTCCTTTTTCGTATTAACAATTCCGTGCTCTTTCGTTTCACATTTAATCCAATTAAGTCATCTATTTGAATAGTTAAGATACAGTTAGTCACGTGTAAAATAATAATATAAAATTAAATTAGTTTTAGTAGTCAAATTTGTTCTTAACTTTTTATAGCATTTTATAAAGTTTATCTTCCCAAGGGGTCAGCTCAGAGATGTAAACAAAATTGACTTCTAAAATCTATCAAGATTTCATGAGTTTCATTTTGGTTACTATTTTATGTCAATCTTTTTTTTAAGTTTGAAATAAAGTGTAGAGTAAGCCTAATTTTTAGTAATGATAATATTAAACGGTGTTGTGTTAAACATTGATATCTTTTTTTTAATTTATCATATAGTTTTGCTTTGAATTCGTTTATTATGCAACTCGACAATAATGTGTGAATGTGTTCAGTAGCCCGACATATGTGACTTGTTTATTCTATAAGTATATATGGGGGTTTATCTCAACAACAATAGCTGCAGGGCTTTTCTAGTGGGTTATACAATTAGACAAGCTCTAGACGATACGAATACCCAATTGAATACATTAAACTCTACATAAAGATTTATATATAGGTGTGTTCATACGTTGTAAGTTTATAAAGAAAAAGAAGTTTCAAAAAGTCGTACTATATATGGTTTCTTGGAAGGTTCATTACTGATAGCCTTTGGTTTCCTTTATAGCGCTTAAAACACGTACAATCTTTGTAGGATTTCGGAATTAAGTGAATACCTTAGCGTGTGTTCCTTGGGGATTGAAACTAGAGATTTATTGTGAGGCATCATAAAACACTTATAAATATATCGAAAAAGGTCTTCCTGTACGTACATACATATAAGAAAGACATATCATTAACATTTATGTATATATATATTTAGTGTTGCTAGTTTGAAATATTTTATTTCATTTTACTTGATTTTTTTTTGCCCAGCGATCCTGCTTCCATATTTTGTTTGTTTTTGTTTAGTTTTTCATTTCGTGAATGTTTTTTTGTATCTTTTAGAAGATTTCAATTGGCTTCCAAAGAGATGCGGGTAAATTTTCTCAAAATATTCCAAAGTTTATAACACAAAACGTAATGAGAGATCGATTTAAAGAGCGCAGAAAAATTGGGAGAATGCTTTAAAAGAGTTTAGACAATTTCGTGTTGTTTTGTAAATATTTTTTTGAATTTAGCAAAAATATTTCTTAGTTTTGCTTTTTTTCGTTTTTTTCTATGATTTTGCATTTTTTTTTTCTATATTTTTCTTGCATTTTCGGTAGTTTTTTATAAAAAGTTGTTTTAAACACAAAGATAAATAGCGTAAACTGGATAAGATATAAAGCATAAAGCCAAAATATATATTTTTCATAACATAATAAAATTGCGAGAGTTTTGAGAAAATATTAACGTTTGTAATGCATGTATGTATGTATGTAAGTGTTTTTGTGTGTGTGTGTAACAGAACACCTTTTTAATTGTTGTAATTATCATAGGATGCTCCGAAATATGAGTAAAAACTTGGATTAATGGGTTGTGCATGTGAATAATAAAATCCAGAAGCCGGATCAGGCGCTACTCAGTCAAGGAATCCAGTGTTGACTAATTTCTCCAAGAAGAATTTGACATCACCCAATTCGGAATCCTTAATGCCAAGCGATTTCAACATTCCCAAATCTCCATTTTCCACAGCCATAAAAACAGATCGCAAATGCTCCAAGTCCGATCTGCAATGAAAAATTTCGGTTTTTTTACTGTAATGGTGTAAATTTAAAATGTGAATCGAGATACAAATCGGAAAAAAATTAAGTTCGATTATCCGAAAGGAAAAAAAATTCTTTAAAATTAATGGAAAATTAAGTTGTACGTTAAATAATGCACAAATTTACATTCCACAAGGAAATCGGTTAAGTATATTTTCCAAACATTTTGAAATCCCTGGTTAATTGCTATTCATTTTAAAGGTACCTCGCATCTTTTGTGTTTGTATTATATAGTTTTATTGAATTTTTCTTAGAAAATTGCATTTGATACATAATACTTTTAATTACTGTTTAAATTCTCAGAAATACAAATTTCAAATTACTCAACTTTAGTTAATTAATCCCCACAGTTGCCATTAGTGCGCAGCTTTGTTTGTAATGATGTTTTGTGGTCCAGAACTTCATTATCAGTTTGAGCAAAAGACAAACAATCATGGCAATCATGACGACAAAGACAGCATTGAGATAAATACAATAATATTATTATCATCAGCATGTTCTGCTCTTCTCAAGATGGAGAACCCTTTTATTCTACGAATTCCTCTTTCTGCCACAAAGTGTCCCCCCAGGCATTCGCCCAAAAACTTTGTGCCACATATGATAATTTGCGTTGATGAAATTTTGTTAATGCCAAGGGAAGTCCAGACAGACCGAGCACAAAGGTATGAGATGCGTCTGTTTTATTTTTATTATTTTAATTTATCCCCAGTGCATGGGGACCTTACGTGTCTAGTATGTTTCACAATTACATACACTCCGCTTCATGGTAGCGTTTCATTGTTATTGCCCTCAATTTTGTGGTTAGTTTTTGCTGTGCTAATTTAATGAAATTTTACCTTTATGTGTAGGTAAGACAAGTCTGTTCTTGTTGTGGCTTTATGAGGGTGTTTTTCACATTTTATACTTTACCATCTGCTTGATATATTGCGTAAATTGGGTGAGTTAAACCTACAGTTTACAATATCTAAGATGGAAGCTAGAATATCCTAATTTTAAATCTTAATCAGATAAAATTTCCGTTTTGCAGATCATAATACCTTTTAAGAAAATCTTTCTCTGGCCTGTCATTTAAGCACTTTTAATTATATTAAGTAAATGCCATAAAAGGACAACGAAAATAATTGTAGAATTTATTTAGAATTCATTTGAGTTAGCCGCTTGTCTGCTTTAATTTTGTGACTAGAATTTAATACTTAATAGGATTAGGTTACAACAAAACTTGTATCTTAATTATTATTTAAAGCCACCTTATTAAAATTTAATTCTTCAGTACAAAAGATTTATGAATTAGTTAAATGGACTGTGAAGACTAAAAATGCGACCTTTCATAGATCCTGTTGGCCATAACTTCTACATAATAATTTCAAATTTTATAGTGCAACATTTTCCCTATGTTTATATGTGGCAAGCATAAACTTGCTGAACACAATAAACAGAGAATAAACATGGGGACAACCTTTAAAGCCCAACTGCTGAAATGTCAAGCATACAGCCGAAATAAGCAAATAAACAAGAAAACAAGAAAGAAAGAGACAAGGCACGTAAAAGGGTGAGCATAAGATATTTTAAAATTTAACAAAATGTTTGTGGCTGGCGACCGCAGAGAGATGCAAGCACCGAGTAAAGGACATGAGCATAATTCAAGAGCAACGTCAAGGACAAAACAAAAGGGACAGCACACAGAAGAGCTAAAGAGAGAGGGGGAGAGAAAGTGATAGGGAGAGCGAGAGAGAATGGGTGAAGGGCCGAAAGAAAAATAGGACTCAAAGTCCAAATACAATGTAAAAATAGCTTTGGATAATGTTAAGGTTATTTAAAGGCTTTCATTATTTATACGATTTTTGGTAACCAACTTGCTCGAGGGTTATGCAACTCGGGGCACTAAATAAAAATTTGAATGCTTTATGCACGACAGCACAGGACTCAGTGTAAAACAAAAGGATTTTGCGGCACCCTCGAGAATTTTGGGTTATCTGACCTTACTACTTACTTCATTAGATGCAAAACGGCGCAGAAGTCCTCAATCGTTTGTGATTCACTCAAAGCAATTGCCACCGGCTCAACACCCCCCATTGGGGCAAGGGCATCACGTGCCTTGCTGCCAAATAGTTTCTCCAGATAATTGGGTCCATGTGAAGCGATTAAGCTTTGCAAAAAGGACGCTGTCTCCTCCACAGGCGGTCGCTTGGCTGCAAAACACACAAAATAAAGCAAAATGGTATCTTATAAATAAATGGTCAAGTTATAATTGAGTTTAAAAATATGTGTCGGTTTTTAGGTGAAAACAGGTAGTTGGAGAGAGCAGTCAAACTATTTCTACGTGTATTTTTCACAGTATCCTTGTAAGCTGTAAAAGTAACACATTATTCTGTAGTTTATTACTTCTGTAATCGATTCGATGTTCTTCATTTTTGTGGTAATAAATTTTATCGCGTTTTTATCAGCAATTCCTAATCAATTATTTACAAACTGAAAATTGCTAAATGAGTTATGAACTAAGAGCTTTTTAAAAACAAACAGCTACTTAAGCTCAAAGTTTTTCACTACTACTTACAATAATATTCATAAAGTTTAAATATCTAATGCTTTCATAATACATCATATGAAGAATTTCAAATATTCTCAGTTTTTTTTATTCATATATGATAATAAAAACATTATCTCAGCCACATGTGCCAAACTTAAATAGTGGGAAAACGGGATGAACTTATTAAATATTTCCATGGACAGAGATAGAGATTTGTTACTTCTTTGAACAATATTTTAAAGTACGTGCATGCTTGTTAAAATGACCACTTAATATTAATGTCCTTACTCAGAACGAACCTGACCACAGGGCGTATACTTGTTATTCAATTTATTTTCAAATGCTTTAACACGTATTTGGAAGCTCAACTAAAGCGGTTGCTTATTTGATTTTCTTCTTATTTTGGTCGAATTGAAAACGTTTATAGGTCAGTCAGTCAGTCAGTCAGTCAGTCCAGTTAGTATGTCATTCAGTTAGTCAGTGGATTTAAAAAATACAAAGGAAACGACCCTTGTTGTCGGCTTTTAACCCAACTGGCTGCACTTTTAAACTCTAACCCCTATGGAGACTGCCCCCAACCAGGCACACATATGCTAACGGTTGTTAGCATTTTTAATGGTTGCAAGGACACGTTGGTCCTGTACATATATATATATATATATATATGTATATATATATATATATATGTGTATATACATATATATAGGGTGTGTGTTTGTCTGCGTTGATTCAGTTACTGACTGTATTTGTTATGCAAATGGCGCAGTTTGCAAGCATGTTTTTTTTGGTATTCTTTTTGTAGCTTCTGTGTGAACATATCGCCAGGGAGCGTCACATGTACGTGTACGTGTGTGAGTGTGTGTCGCCTTGTTGCCTTTAACTTGTTACATATTCAAGCGATGTATATCAGCAGTTCAGATAAAGCTATGTTACATTAGCAGGCTCTTTGCCTGTTGGCAGCCAGGCAGCCAGGCAGCCAGTCAGCCCTGGTTAGTCCCTCCGCAGCCCTCGTTAGCACTTACGCTCCCCCCTTTGTTAAACACGAATGCTAACTTCTTTTTCTCTCGGTATTGTTGATAAAGAAAATGTATGCAAAATTATGTTAATTTCCCAGGAGTATTCGAGTGCAACGCATTAAAAGTTTTTCCAAATTTTATTGCAGTTACTCCTTTTATTAACCACAATATACTATATATTGCTATTTTATATGAAGCATTGAAATCGTAGGTCCTTAAGCCGTAAAGGTATTTCATGTAAACAATCACAATATGGTAAAAAGTTTTATGGAATATTTTTAATCCAGCGATTACAATTTTTGGCAGAATTTTCTTATTGAAAGCTTATGTTCGAATAAAACAAATCTTTCAAAAGTCCCTAGAGATATTAATGACTATTGCCTTTAAAAGCTGCATAATATACTAAGTACATAAGTGCAGATTTTGAAATTCAAAAATATTTTCGAAGATGTAAAATATGAGCAATGGTATAAATTATAAACGTCTATATAATAAACATTATTTATATTAAAATTTTACTTATTATTTTATTTTATGATTAATATTAAAAATAAATTATATTTAATTCAAATTAACTATAAATTACTTGGTGGACAGCAACTATTCAGTTGCCAAACATTTAAATTTCAATATATCTTAACACATTTTAAATTTAAAATATTCCACACCAACTTTGTTATTCAATTTGAGTTGATAAGGCTCCGATTTCAATTTTACTTGCCACAACTAATGCTCGATATTTATACGCTTCGAAAAGATGTAGACGAGTCGCTAATTATAATTCATTAATAATCACTTTTGTGGGGGCGTACAACGCCAACTGATGTGAAAATCTACTCTCAATGCCAGACTTACTGCTATTATAAATTAAAGCAACAATTGGCCGAGCTAGAAGTTGCAAGATGGAAAGAAGCAGGCGGGCAACAACGGAAACTTGAGCCTGCCATTTAGCCTTCCCACAAAGAGGAGTGGAAAGAGAGCGAGAGAAAGAGAGGGAGTGAGCGGAGGAGAGTGAGAGTGGGGAAAGTGTGGCACGCATAATTTATCAAAGACATTTGAGCCTCGTGCTATAACTAGCGACCACATCAGAGGGGGCTCGACACCTCCTAAATGATTTCATTGTCGAAAAATAGTTTTTTCCCATCCTTCTTTATTTGGTTTTTCTTTTTCTTATTTTTGGCTGCGGCATAACAATGCCACACGGAAAATTTACGGCAGAGCGCGCTCGACTTTGCCCTGTGGCCTTTTCTTTGTCTTGGCAACGCAGTCGAGGCGGAGTCGCTTTTCCTTTCACTTTCCTTTCCACTTTCCATACTCCCGGCATTTTCTCTGCCTTCTGACTGAGTTTCAGTTTTCAGTGAACTGAATTGTGGCAATTAGTGGTAACAATTTGCTGTTTGCTTAAAGTTTCTCCTGCCGTTCATTTAGCTATCTCTGTCCTCCCTTACTCCCACTTTTCTCTCTACTTGCTTACTGCTTTCCAACCAACAAAATTAGACAGTGTGGGATTTTAAATTTATCTCTCTTTTGGTCTTGTTTATGGTCCAAGGAATATTTTAATGCCGCCTTACTTAACAATTGTTACGCTAATTTTTGACACTGCTTGAAAAATAAAACCAGCTTAATTGGCAGGTAAATTTTTGCGAATACTTAAAATATTAACCCAATATAAATTTATTAATAACATACAATATTAACTTTGGTTTAGAATATTTTTAAAAGAAATATTATTTAATTAAAATTTAAATACTTATAATTATATTATTATAAAAATAGATGGTATATTATTCCGTCAAATTTGCACATACCAGAACTAACATCAAAAAATAATTTAAATTCTGTAGGTATTCTCTTCATAATGGACCATAAGGAAATATATAACATAAGTAGATTCCAAAAAAGTAACACAAACCATTTTTTGGAGTTCCTAATAATAATAACCGAAATTCCAATCAAAAGTGTTAAATAAAATCTTATTGTGTCCACAAAATTATAATATATAGAGTAAAGAATAATCTCTTATTTCTTTTCTGCCTTTAATGTGAATTTCTATATCAATGACCTCGTAAATTATTTAACGTGGCTTTTACAAGGATTTCGATTAAAGGTTTATGTCTAATAAATTACAAGTTTCATAGTTAACTCATCTGTCAACTATTTCAGAACGTACGTGTAAATATATAGGTTCTATATGGCCAGGCAACTGTTAGTAGTTTCCAAAAGTTTGTGGCATGTTTTACACATCAAAAACTCGCCAGAAACTTACAAAGTGCAAAATGGACGACAAAATTGAAACTTTTTGATTTACCAGGGAAACTTTGCTGCACTGTGGCTAATTTCATTAGATTCAAGAGAGCTGCAAACCAAAAAAGTAAAAGAATAAAAGAAAAAGTTGCGCACCAATCTTTAAAAGTGCAACATTGTGTTAAAAATTCAGCTGAGTTGGCCATTTGTTGAGTCTGCCTGTTGGCCATGTTAGTCATTCGTGTCCTTGACATGTCACACACCGATACAGACAGACAGACAGAGAGACAGACAAACAGACAGACACACACATACATGCGACTAACAGACTTAATGGAAATTCGGTCTTTAATTTCCTGTTAGCCGTTTTTGACAGCTATTTGCCAATGTCAAGCTCGATGCCTGCTGGGAGAATCGTTAAATGAAAATATTGTGCAATATTTGCAATAACTTGAGGGCCAGAAATGGTTGGCAATAAATAAGCAAAGGCATCCAATGTGGGAATTAATTGTATTTAGCTGAACAGTTTGCATATGAAAGACATTGCTTGTGGCCAACTGGTCGTATACGTAATTTAATCAATGTCTTCCAAATCGGGGAGGGTTCATATTGAAAAGCAATCATTATTCTGCAGTTTGAACTTACCCGCTGTGCAAAGACGCATATCCTCATCGTAGCCATCGGAGCAATCGGGAGCACCGTCGCACAAATATTGTATGGAAATGCAATTACCATCGACAGGGCACTTGAATGGCTCGTATGCATGACAGGGCTCTGCAAGTAAAGAGAAGAAGTAAAATACCATGAAACGACCATAGGACTGCAAAGCATCATTATTCTTAAACGCAAATTGACAATTTAAACTTTTCTGAGAAACGGCACAACAGAAGTTGAGCTGGCAACTAGTGAAAGTTTTAAAATCGGTATTAAATTAATGTTCTGACTTCCACTCTATTTAAATGTCTGTTCAACATTTATAGAATGATATCTACTAAATGATATCTTTGCTCATATGCATTTCAAATTTCCAAGAATTTAAACAAATTTAATAAGAATATTAAATTATATCAATATCTATTTAGATGTGTATAACAAACAATTTCATAGCACTTTTATGCAAGTATGCGAATGCACATACAATTTCTATTTTAAAATGTATAATTGTATTATTGTAGCTATATAGTACAATTGAGCTTAACTTAATACCTAATATATATATTTTTTTTTGTAAAATTTAAATACATTCAGCATGACAAATATTTATTTAAATTCCTGTGGATCTCCTCTTGATGTGGTATACTCGTAACCCAAATCACCCGAAGCATTGTAATCGCGTTTGTGATTGTTAAGCGGATTTGTCATCTAAACAAAACAAATACATATCCATATGTATTTTTATTTGCCACTTTGCATTTCAACTTATATTGCTTTGTGGTTTTTCTTTTTTGTATTTATTTATACTTTTTGCGGGAATGGAATGTATATTCTAATACCTGCAAAGTATATCACAACTTGCCATTGATTACGACACTAGAAAATTGCAGAAAGTTTTTTTGTTTCCACATTTGCAAGTTTTTCCATAGTTATATTTTTCTTCTTTTAAGCAGCATTTTTTGCATTATCTTAATATTCATCCCTTTATGCCCATAGATTATTAGCTTAAAGCTGAATAAATTGGAATTATAAAAGCAATTTCAGCAGGTTGCCGTTATTTATGCTATTCCTCAAAACTTGCAAAGAACAACAAAAAGAAGAAGAGATGATAGTGCAGCTTAACTTTAATAGAAAATATGTCAAGTGACAAGCTGGCATTTTAGCATTCAGATAATGTTTTTACTTTCCTCTGTACTTTCATATAAAATTTAAATAAAATTGTGTGAGAGAAATGCTCTCTAAAGGTCAGTTTACTGGAGTAAAGTATTCTTTTAGCTAAATATTTTTAATGTTACCACTTTTACGAGCTTAAAACCAAAACCACACATAGCCGTAAAGCAAATGAAGGGAAACCCACGGCAGAAAACCAAATGTCGAAAAGTAAACGGGAACATTAAAGCCAGACAAATGAACATAAATACCTAAGCCAGACACACACACACACACCCAACACGGTGTGGATTACACACATACACTCGCACACAAAAGGCATAGCAAATTATTGGTGAAAGCCAGAAGAAAGCTTTTTTATTGACCTTTTCCGTAGAGACCGCCACGTGCCTGGAAAAAAATAAAACCAATTCACGCAGCTAAAACAAAAACTCAGGCGAAAAGTTCAGAGTCAAAACATAGAATATAGTAAAAAAAAACAAAGCATTACAAAAAACAAAAGACAAAAATGAGAAAAAACAAGCGAAATTAAAATACCAAATTTTTGAGCTGCGTATATAACAAATGGTTTGGAATATTGAAGAGGAAAGTATAAAATAAAACAACAACAGAAAAAAAACTGCAAAAGAAAACAATAAATTCAATTAACTTGCGCCTTGTTTGGGCTTCAATTTGATTTCCTCCTTCGTCTTCCCTCTTCATTAAAAATGGAGGCGCAACAGAAAATGGCGTCAGCCTCCGCATCGACTGCTAATGCGCATTCAACGAGATTTTATGAACAGTGAAAATTGGTGTAATAAAAAACAAAAGGAAAATGAAGAGGCGAAAAGTGAAAGCAAAAACAATTTGAAAAATGAAAATAAATTAATTGCGCTGATAGCCTGCTAATGTATTTTGTGTTTGTCTTTCCCGTTTAACAATTATACGGACATTTTTGATCCCACATCTTACACCCTGTAAAAATAAAAAAGGGCTATTTCCGTAATTTGTAACGACGATAATTATCGGTGTGTATATTTGTATGTAGCGTATCTGTTAGTCTAGCATACTTTATTCTCTCAGATATTTTTAATAATTGAATAAAATAATATTTATGTTGTAATTCAACTTTTGTTATTTTATTTCCATTGTCTGAAATGTATATTTCACTCAATAAACCTTTTGTAATTAATTCTGAATTAATCCAAATAAATTAATTTTTAATTAAATTTTTGTAATATTGAAGAAATGGCAAATCGAAAAAAAATATTTCATTTGAGTTTAATGTTGATGTTTAATTATATTAAATTAATTTGTAAGCCAATACTTTACAAATAATCATTAATAAAAATTAAGTGAGTAGCTTCTTCTTATTTTCCTTTGCCTTTCATAGATAATATAATCTGGCTTCTTCATTTATAGTCAGCTTACTATCATTCCACAATTAAATACAAAAATAATACGTCAAATATATCGTCAATTATCTTTTATGATTATAAGCCCCAAGCTCACAGAATTAAATGATAATCGATTAATGTTTAAAGCAACATTTTCTATGGAAGGTTGCCAAATGGAAAATTAAATGTAATGTTTCCTTGGAGCTACAAGGTAGAAGTCTGTTTCAAGGGAATTGAGTAAAAACGATGTGAGGTGTGAGCATAAAACGTTTTGACAATAAATGTTAGTCAATTGTAACTTTTTTTGTTGAGCCTTCGGACCTTTTCTAAGAACATCAACAACAATTTGGTTGCGATTTCTTCACATATTGCTAGGCACGCACAATGAAGCAAATCATCATTCACTTGGCAATGGGCGAGTACTCACAATTTCTAAAGTACACGTACTCGTAGTGAACTTGTTTACTTGCCGAGTGAATGAATTATGGATACTGCTCCCCAGGCTTGTCAATTATTACGGCCCTTTGGGTACATAAATTCCAATTGCACCAACATCAAATGCTAATGAATAGCTTGCGGCTGTCTGAAAAATCCTGGTATTTTTTTATTTTTTGGTAAATTTACGTACATTGACAGCGAAAATTATGTAGTCTAGTGCGCGCAATCGAGCATATGCGTGATAAATGGACAACTGTCTTGACGCTCATGAAATTATAGACCTACCGTGCATTGACATTTCACCAGTCAGTTCAGAGGTTAAATGACCGAAATGAAATGTTTAGTTAAATGGCAGATACAAAATTCCTTAGAATTCAAATAGAGACTTAGCAGTAAGCTTTAAGTAGAAAGTTGCGCTAGTAATCGTTGAATAAATTAGATCTTATCCAAATTATCCATTTATTTCAATGTTCAAAGATGTAATTTTAATATTTAACTCGTTTTAAGTATTATTTACGTAAGTAATTCTTACACTTAATAAAATGTATAATACAAACAGTGATAAGTTTTAAATACTTTATATAATTTTTGCTCATTAAATTTAAATTTAATTTATTATTTTTTGTATAGCTTACACAAATAAAAGTTGTTTGTGAAAATACTTTAACTTCGTCATGTAAACATATTTTCATTCCATTCTATCTCGGTCTTCGTTTCCAAATAGAAGTACTAAAAAACCAACTCAGTTTATTGAACAAAGCACTTCTGTGTAAGGAGCTGTCCAAGCAAATAATGTTGAGCAAAGAATAAATTATAAGAAAAGTTTTAAATTTCAGTGCTGTATTTGTTTAAGGTACCTTCAACAAAAATCAACAAGTGCGCACAAAAGCAGGCAATAAAAATGCTACTTGCCCAGATAGTTACTATTTGTCTACTTAAATACATAAGATACACACACACAGAGAATCTCGACAAAGAAACAGAGCACTGACTGTGGTTTTTGCTTGGAAATGAATTAATTTTTGGCAAATTCAACGGAGCGATGAGTCTGATGGTGATAGCTATGTAAATGGAAACGCAGTGGAAGCTGGAACTGGTAAGCTGGCTGGCAGTAAATGTGGTTTTTGGTGGTGCTGTTGTCGCCGCACTGTACACTTAATAAATGTTGCATAAATGTCACAGACTATGAGGGCGTCACGCACCTGTGGCCACACCATATCAGAGGCTGCTGCTGTGCTCTGTTGGCAAGAATATTAAGCATGCTGCCACAATGTTACACAATATCCGGCAAAACATAAACATCACTGCCAAGATAGCATTTTGTGCTAAGCACAGCACGTGACGAGCAACAAGATGGAAGAAAGGAATTGAAATAAAGACAAAAACTAGAAATCTATATGATTTTGTTGCTGGCTTAAATTGAGGTCAACTGACAGCGTCTTATGGTGTGAAAATGTGTTGACACACATGCGCAATATCTGTCCCTTTTAATATATGTCTGCCAATTGCAGTTTACCTGACTCACGCAATTGCCAAGGTGTGTCCTGTGGCCTGGCAGTTGAATATCGTAATATGTGGCAAGCTGGTGCGGATGCCACATGCCGGTATAATAATCCTAGTTTGACGCTCAGTCAATTACTCATCTGACTAGACTTCATTGTGGCACAAAAGAACTAGAGTTGCAAACAAGAAACAATCATGACTCATCGAATTTCGGGAGGAAAACTAACAATGTTTTACAACAGCAGCAGGATAAGCATATTCCGGAGCAAGACAACATGACGTATGCGTAATATAAGCTAAATAATTATATACGCTTGCACACACACACACACACCTTTGGCTAAGAGCACACTTATGAAAATTACTTTCCCTCCGATGTTCTTGCTAGACAGGTTTGTCTTTATGAGTGTGTGTGTGTGTGTGTTGCCTTCGTAGTTGCTCCAGTGTACTGTTCCCTTCGTCTGAAACTAGTTTGATTGCATATAACTAATTGTTTTGCTTATAAATTAGCACATTTGTATGCAGTGCCACGTTCGGAACGACAATACGATACTGGCGTAATTTATTATAGCACCCGGAGACATGCATCTTCTGCTAGACACATACATATATGTATATGTATATGTACTATATATAGATATATAGTACACACAATTCGAACTCGTTCGTCTAGAACCAATGTTTGCATTCCAAACATGTTGATTTGCTTCACTCCCTTTCAATTGAATGTGCTAATGGCACGAACTATATCTTGATTAAGACAAGTTGCAGCTGAGACGATTTCTATTAATAAACAAATATGTACTGGGAATTCTCGAAAGTACATTCCCATCAACAGCTATTGTTTGTACAGTTTGTTGGTCACAATGAAGTGAATGAAAACCTTAAGAATGTGTTTTCTTTAGTATGAAGTGTACAGTCGAATTATCAATTTGAAACATGTGCATTCTCAAATTGAGCGTTTATTTTCAGAGCTAAAAATGCAAAAGATATGATTCAATTATTAAATGCGTTGAAAGTAAACGTTAACTGAATTAATTAATTTACTTTAAGTTTGTTGTGATTATTTTCTATATATTCGAGAAAAGCATTAAAACTTAATGAAATCTGTTAGGTTTCCAACAATATGTGAGATTGCATTCTCTAACCATTTGATACTGAGCATTTAATTTGCTCACCAGCTGAGCTGAACTTTGACCTACAATGCTAACCACTTGAACGAACTAAATATTTAATAAACAAGCAGAGACATATTGCGTATACGCAACATTGTTCGAAAATGTCAGCATTTACACATATTAGCCAGTGACCAATGTCTCTACCCACACATTAATTCAAATATAATTAAAGTTAATTGGTTAAAGTGCAAGTGTGTGTGTGCGTAATTGAGATTATATAGCAGTTACAGTTACCAATTCCTTTCATAAATTATTGCCAACGTTTTATGTTAATTAAATTATAGAGCAGGTGCTCTATCCAGATATTTAGTCAATAGTAGATAAGACTCTCTTTATTTAGCAAATTAACTCAATGGCTTAAAGAATATTCAAGTCAACTGGAAAATAGTTGACCAAATTCTCGAAATACTTCAACTGGATAAGAACATAAACATGATTTGCTTCTAGTTTTCATACGTGTCGCTGCCGTATGCGTAATAAATGTCACGTAAGCTTTACCTATCCGTCCGTTTGCCACATGCCACATCAGGTTCAATTTGCATTTGACATCTGCAGCTTAGCTGACTCACGTTATTGCCAAGGTGTCGCCTTTAATTTCATTTTTTTAAGGATTTCACCATTTTTTACAAGGGAAATAGCAATATAAAATATATACTATATACATATATGAAAACTACAATTTCAAATGTGAGATTTATTGTCTTTTATTGTTGAAGCTCCATTTCTACAGATTTGCACGGTGTAAAAAGCGTGAAAACATTGGGAAATATTTTACTATGCCATAAATTCAGCAATTTTATTGGCGTCAGCCTCGTAAAAAGTGCATTTGGCTTAACGGAAATAATACTTGGGAAAATGCTGCCATAAATTCCTGGGAAATTGGTATGCATTTGCCGAGTATGTGTGAAATATTGTAAAATTGCAATCACAAATTACATTTTCTAATAGCACAGCCGGATGTGTGCAGAACTAATGCAATTTGTGCGATGCGAATCAAAGGAATATACAATTATAACGCATCTAAATGCATAATAAAAATAAAAAACCAATGAAAAATACGGAATTGATGAAACAATTATACTCTAATAAATTTGCAAACGTATGAAAATCTTTGATTTGTTTTAAGCAAAGAAAAATATTTCAAAACTTAATCAATTTTCATAGTTTTCTGCCGTATAAGTTGGGCAGTATTATTAAAAATGTAGCTCTCATCTTTAGTCCAAATTGCGTTATGCATATTAAGTATACGCCATGCAACTGCTGTTCTTTGCATTTGCATCCAGCTGAGTTGGCGCTTTATATTTCCATTTGCAATTTGTTGACGGGAAATGAACCGGAAATTGTGCACATCATTAAGTTGTTATGCCATTTCCAGCTGCATTTTTAAGTTTTTCACCGTCCAGCAAAAATCATGAATACAAATATTATGCAAGTTCATATTTGAAGCAGGCGATGCAGAACCTTAAATTAAACTGAAAGGCTATAAAAGCCTTTGAAAAACTATTGGTTGACTGATCCCAAGAGAGTACGAGAATACATAAAAAATAAAGAAAGAAAAAAAAATAAAGCTAATGTTATTCAAAACATTCTTTGCAACTCAAACGAATTTTAAAAGTTTTTTTAAAGTTTGCTTCAACTAACTTAATTTTCTTAACAAACAAACCCAGCTGATACTGGCAAATTAGTTAAGTCCTTTAACTGACGCTGGCTAAAACAAAAGTCGGTTAAACGAATTCCCAGAAAAATTCGTTTGTTTGTAACAAATGTCAGTCACCAGTTGGCATTTAGTGGAAGCCATCTGAAAATATTTCCACCACAATTCGCTTATTTTTTTTTATTATTGCGGTTGCTTTTCAACATCGTTCAACACGCAACAGACAAAACAATGTCATTAAAGTGAAATAAGCGAAGAGAAGTAAACACCCCGCTCTGTCCCTGTCCCTCTGTCTCTCTGTCTCTCAGTCCGCAGTTTCGTATGTCTGTCTTCCAATCTGTTCGTCTGTCTCGCCATTCATTTTGGTGCCAAAGGAACGCCCCAAAAATATTCGGAAAATGTCTGAGCGACCATGTGTCAGTGGCTGCAATCAAACAAACTGCCATCTCAATGCACACACACATACCTACACCAACCATACACACTACGAACACACACATATAATTGTTCATTGTCTTGTTTTTGGGTTGGATATGGCTTTCTATGGGTTGCAAGTTGGCGTGTGGCATCGGTGGCATATGCTTACAATGAGAAAACTACGCGACACGATATAACTGACTATAATATATACAGTAAGTTTATAGATACACAGACGTATGCATAACTACACTTGTGCAGTCAAAGTTGGTATTACTATAACTACAAATTTGCAAACTCAAATGTAAATTTGTCGATGAATAGCATCAAATGTGTGTGGCTATTAAAATTGTATAGACTTTAATTTAGTGGAAATATCGCCAAAACTGTGCACACTCATAAAAGTTAGTGAATTTTAATAGAATTGATCGAGAAGTTGGTTTGTTTGAGTGTTTTTAATAATAGATATTAGACAATGATTGGTTCGTATCTTATAATTACAGAACACGAAATTAAAATCCTTAATTGTTGAACATTAAGAACGCATAGCTGTATAATACTAAGCGCAGATAATTAATTAAGTGAAATAAATATTATTAAGCAACTTAGGAGCAGCTGAATTGAACTAAATTCGGCTTTATCTGCAGTCCAATTTTTTATAACAAGAGTTAAGCCAAAGTACTTTAAATGAAACAAAAACATATATTATTAATAATAATGGAATACATTTTCTGCCCGATAATCAATATTAACTTCAAGCGTATCCACTCAAAGCTGTCTGATTTAATTTAAAGGTCCTCGAATTTAAATAATCGAGCAAATCATTTAAAATTTCCTAAACCTATGTTTGTTTATTTTTTTATTTCATTATTTCAAATGCCTACTAAATGTTTGTGTTGACTGGGTACACAAATGCAACTTAAATGATTCTTTCATTTTTGTGTACTCTAAAACGAATCGTTTACAATTGTATGCAATTCAATTTACCAAGTGTGTCAACCACTTTCTGCTCCATTTCACATGCAACAGTGTGTCGAATACACAAACAAATATATAGAGAATTAAGTGTTATACGTCCCAAAACGACAAGTGACTAAACACGATTGATGTTAAGCCCAACAACACACTCATAGTGTCATTTTGGGTGGCACCTGACAGACACTCTGACTATTTGTCTCTTTGTGTGAATGAATGAATGTCCATTGGCCGTTGCCGTTGGCGTTGGCGTTGAATGAAAGCAAAAAGGGACTCATCAAATTGGTGGAATTTCCGTTTCCTGCTTTACCATAATGCCCTGTTTGTCAACTTTTCTCGTTTCATTATCATTTCATTTGGGCGACATACAAACGAATACGTATAAATATATTTTATTGCCAAGTATTTGTTAAGGTGTCATTCCAGAGTTCATCGAATACTGCTTAATGGTCACCAAAAGAACGATTTCAGTTGCTGTTCACAGTTCGTAAATGAGAAACGTGTCATACTTTGACTGAAGTTCGTCATCCTGCAAATTTATGGGGGAAATCTTTATTGATGTGAAATTGTGACTAAATTTAATGGACTTAAAGTCGTCTTCATTTTGCCTTGACCGACTTAAGTTGCAAGTAGGTAAATATTTAATTACCTGTCCCACAATATTGTGACATAAATAGCATTGTACAAATACCAGAGACATTTCAGTGCTGTCTTGTGGCTTGACAAGGTCCTTGCCATGTCTTAGTGACACAGTTGTCGGCCATGTTAATTGCCCGTCGGCCGCAAAGGCCAACTGCCATGGAGAGACTTGTGGCCTGACCTTGCACTTGGTCTGCAAGCACGTTGCAACAGCAGTAATTCTTAAATAATTACCACTCGAGTTGTTGCGACACACACAACAAAATATGACAATTAAGCCACGTCCATAAGAACATGGTAAAAGACGTGGAAGAAATAAATAAATGCGCTAATATAAAAACCTTGCTTGAATTAGACAAGCCAAGTCTGCAAATATTTAAGTCAAGTCCGCTGGGGACAACATCATCATGAACATCATCATCTTTATGCCATTTAAGTGCAAGCAATTAAAAATGTGGAAAGTCCAAGCATAAGCTTAACTGACTTTACACTGCTCAATGATTAATTTGGTACTAAGGCGACCGTTGAAAAATCATGTATAAGCTATTTAAAGTCTGATTTTGAGCCAAGGAACACAATTCCTGTGCGGAAATCTTAAACGCCTTAACAACACTTCCTAAATGACATGACATTACCGGTAGGCCAGATATAAATGAGCGTTAACTATGAAAAATGCCTGGCTTCTCCTCCAAATAAAACAAACAGAAAATGCACATCAAGGAAAACAAGAAAATGAGCAGGGCAGGTGCCTTGACTCCAGTTTTTATTTACGCACGTATTTTCCGATTCCTGCGGTATTAGGAGCATTCATTTAAATTAGGCGCCTAATTGAAAGCACGTTAAGCCCAGCAAGTGGTTGTTGTTGTTTTTGCTATTGTTGTCGCTTGTTGTAATTGATAAACGAGCAAAACATTCGTTTTGATTAGGCTTAGACAACTAGTGTTCACTTTTAGGCAAAGTCCACATTATATATTATACATACGCCATGTTGTCTAGCCCTGAAACGCAAGTTGATTTACTGTGCCGCGGTGCTTTTTGTTTTTCTTTGCTACTTAGCAAACAAATATTGTTGTTGTTGTTCTTGTTGAACTTTTAGAAAGTGTCACCTGCTCACAATCACACACCACAATAAGCAAATTACAGACTTTGATATCTTTCGAACAATGGCATATTGTTTGTGTGTCCTTTTGCATTTTCAAATGAAAATAAATATTTTCCTGCTCTTTGACATTTAATGCGCCGCACTTAGTTAACTTTTGCAGGATTATCATCATCAGACCGATGATGATAATAATTAAATATGAAAGGTATTTGGTTGACTGTTTTACAGTGACAAAGCAACCGCTGAGGTATGAAGAAAGTTAATCCCATTTAAGCTGTCAGTTTAATGCAATTTATTAATGTATATATACATTCACATATTTAAAGTGATATCAAATGTTTTACAGTCTGAAAAGGCATGCAACAAGCTGTCAATCAAAATTGCTGCAATCTTCTAGCTTTACTTTAAATACATTTACCTATATGATAATTTCAGACTTGCACACACAGACAGATAGACAATATAACGAATAAATTCGGCACTTTCCCTTCGTCAGCTTAACGCCTCACATTTGACTATCTGATGACAATGCTGCAAATAATCCTGCTCACGGCAACAGGAGCTTGTACAAATAACAACAACATGGCATGAAAAACATGAAAATAAGCCGGATATGTGAATATGTAAATTAAATCTAGACAGATGAACAAGCAACAGCCGCTCGTTGATGGCGATGAAGCGGTGCACAGATGCCCAGGTGCACAGGAGCACAGGTGCGGTATGGTAAATGGTAGCACAACAGTTGATAAATTATTTACATTAAATCGTTTGTGTGACTCGCAATGTTCTTTAAAGCCGGGCCGATAACGATGCTATCGTACTCATTCGCCAACATACATTTACATTGCTCTGATCCTGCCCCCAGCAACAATAGAATTGATGGCACCAGCTAACAGGATGGAACAGCAGCTGTGTTTGGAATCCCGCCAACCATAATCGACCAACCAGAAAAAAATTTAAAAACCAATATACCATATACACATATGTGTATGAGTACGTGAGTTACCTGTAGATAAATTTAAAGCTGACGGGAAGTTACCAAATGAATATTCATAAATAAATAATGTGTTTTGCATAGGTTTCATTGTTATTTCGAGGCTCGGCTATAGATTATGCACACTTTTTTAATATATTATTATTTTGTTATTTAATTTCATTATAACTTTTATAAAAGAGTAAATTAATTGTTTCGCTTAATAAAATGTAAATACGTTGGTCAAATGAAATTTAAGTATTATTCTTTAATTACAAAGAATATTATATGTTGCAGTAAAATTGTAATATTTATACGGAGGCTAAAACATAAACAAAAATTCATGGAGTCCGCGTGCAACATATTTGTATGTATTGTTATAAAATATTTACTATGATATGTGACTTTTTATTTTACTGGTATTATATTCTGTCGCATTCAATAATTTGATTTGATTTTTGCCCACAGCTGTTTCAATTGAGTAGCCTAATTTTAAGGGAATGAGATGGGACTCCATGGAAAGGAGCTTAAATATTTATGACGAATTCATTCAACCATAAGCAAATCAATCAATCAATTGTGTAAGACGATCAACTGCGTCATAGCGACAACAAAAGCGACATAAGCCACGCCCACATGGTTCTATAGGCAACGACAGGGGGCGGACAGTCAGTGGGTCTGACAGTGTGGCAAATTGCGTGCCAGTCGCAGACTGGTCGACAACCCTTAACAGATTTGTTCGTATATTTATCATATTAATCCAAACATGAGAATGGAATAGGAATGCGTATTTTACACATCATCCTTCGTGTTTCTCGCCAACATTTTCTGTTAGCCGCACATTAATCAGGCAATTACCATGGCGCTTAATTTATGGCGCCTACAAATCCGTCAATTTGGCGTGCAATCCTTCTTCTTCATTTGTTTTCTCTACGGCCTCATTAAATATTTTCTTTTTTTAGACTGATATCCTCACGCCTAATAAATCGCTTTAGCATTTTCCAATACCGCTCCAACATCCATCTGATTGAATTACATTAATTTCAGCTTAAGGCTTTTTCCGACTTGATTTTTTGCATGCCATTTGATTGGCCTACTTAATGGCTTTGTAATGATTTTCGTTATTAGCCTCGGGAACTGTGGCGAAATCAAGTTTCTGTCGTTTGGCACGCTGGTCGCCATTTAGCGATGATAGAACTTAGATAGCGCCCCAAAAGGTTGTCGCAATTTGTTTTGGCCCCCCAAAACACCCACTATTGCCAATTAAGTGTATCGCCATTTGTCATTGAGGATTAGTAAGGTTAGTCGACAATGTCGTATTGATTTGACATTACCATCCCTGCTGGGCTTTCATATGTGTCCTTATACTCGTATGTTGCCAAACACAAATAGTCGGACAAATTGCAAATCAATACAATCAAATATTCTGAACTTGTTAAAGTCTTTTCCTTTTAATGATTTCGTATCCTACTGTTTAGTAAAATTATCAATAAACTTTTTATTATTTTTATTATTAAGTATTATAATCATAATAAGTTGTTAACATTATTATAAAATAAATTAGCATTAGCATAAGCATAGTGTTAGTCAATGAAATATTCAAGTTTTTTTTAAACTCTCACTATACTTGCAAATTTTCTACTAGTTGCAACTGAATTAAAATTGTTTTATTAATTTACTAGCGGGCACGTTGGTTATCAAAGGCTTACAACTTTAAATAATTTAGAAACTATATCTTAAGTGTTTAAGCAGAAGCTCTCGTAAAGCAAAAAGCAAGCAGCTTATGCAAAATTCGCTTTCCAACTCTGGTAAGTTCTGGCAAATTCCGGCACGAATGCAGCAAAATCTAATAAAAAGATACGCTTTAACCCTTCGCTGAGCTGTATACATATAAGGAGTAAGTGTGCTTCAGCTCTGGTTAAAGTCCAGCTCATCTGTGGCAAGAAACCATTTAAGCTCGCGGCAACGTGGTGCCATGGCAAAAGTCATAAAAGAAAGCAACGCCTGCACGTTGAAACTTTCCTTAAATCACTGTGGCCACTAATAATGAAAAAACAGCAGGATGAAACGGAAAGAGACAAAAGATGAGAGTGAAAGGGAGAGAGCGAAAGGGAGAGAATACATTTTAAAGCAAACCAAAAGCAGCGCAATACTGCGAAACTCATAAAACTTGAGCAATCGCGCATAAATCTTCAACAGACAAAATGACCCACTCTTTTTGTTGTTGTTGTTATAGTTGTTGTAGTTCAACGTGTTGTTGTCTGTGGCTTGCAGAAGTTTTGAATGCGTAGTCGGGAGTATTGGCATTCGCCAACAATAAAAGTCAATGGTGCACAACGCTCGAAGTCTCCGTGGATATAGTAGAGTTATAGAACAACAGGGGAACTGCAGGGGTCAAAGAGAGTGGGCGACAGGTGAAGCCTGGCGCGTGTATCAAGTGATGGATCCTTAAATTGGGTATAGAAATACAAGCTTGAGTGCACAACATCGAGCAGATGCTTTATGGTTTTTGGGTGGCCAACCAGAGAGGCAGTTAATAAATCCGACAACTGCTCTTTGCATTGAACTTTTATTATAAAAACCAATTGGATGCTTTGCAGAAATCAATTTGTCAACTGAAGGCATTTGTGATCGACTGAATTTATGCACTTTTAACATTTGTAAGTCGACTTTTGCAGATAATAACGCACAATTTAATGAATTTCAGGGTGATTTGAGTCAAACTGACATATAGTACATATATGTAGCATTTCTACATATATATACCAAACAATATTTGCTTCTATTTGGCAGATCTGTTGTCACGTCGTTCGCATAAAACCCTTTAACGATTCTGCATTCGACACTTACCATTAAAAGCATTTGCGACCAAAAATGTTGGCGTAAAAAAATCAATATACATTATTGCTACGCCATGGCTGAGATTGAAGGTACATGCGGTAGGCAGGTCTGCATATATATTTGTATTCCACTTTGTCCTATATTCGCTATAAAAGCATGCACAAGGTACTTATATATATTCCTGAATTTTCATATATAGTATCATATTCGCATATTTATTGATGTGAAATTTGAGCTGTATCTATATAATTACCAAAAAATATTAAAAACATAAAGAACTTTACTCATTAAAAAAGAATAGAAACTATATTATTATATACTTATACTTATATAATATTGTTATGATTAAACAACATGAATTAATATGGATCGAACCTATAAACAATCGAATATTTGTGTTTTTGCTATTGTGAACATCTTCTTTATTTCCTTCGTTTTCTTCAGCCAAAAGCAGTTGAGTTTTATATGCCTAATTGTGGGGACTGGAGAGGCGGAGGTGTGACCGAGCGTGTTCGTGCCGCAACGTTGTAGTCAAACATTTTTGCAACATGCAACGTGACAGGCAAGGGCTACGGCAACGGCAAAGGCAACGCGAACGGCAGCCCATAAATCTGTAAATGTGATAAATGGCTGTAAAGCGTAACTTAATGTTTATTTAAAATAATGATGATGAGCTAAATGTAGATGGGGCGGGCTTTTGGACTATAGCATCTGTCCTTGGCGGCATCGCATTTGTCGTCTCACTCGTATCATATGCAAATTTACCCAACACATTTGGCAAAATTGTCAAATGTCAGTTGTGAGTGGCTCTGTTGAAAGGACGCGCATCCAGCTGCTGGCTTTCAGATCTCAATTATTCATACATTGCGCATACGTCGTATGCTCATTACGTATACGCCCCGTTTATATTCAAATGTGTGCGTGTGTGTGTCTGTGCATATACACAAATTACCTAAGCGGCTGAATGTGTATGTGTGTAAGTAAATGTATACGTTATTAATTTGATTAACATATTTCCACGTGGCAATTGTCCTTTCAACTTTTAAATGCAAGCACGCACACATTTCTTGTGCATCTGTTATTAGCATAATTTGAAAATAGCTTTGGGCTCGCTGTTCATAAATCTTTTGAACTTCAACTTGTGGCTTTATTTTTTCTTGTAAAACTTTTTCACAACTTTCGGCTGCTTATAATTTTAGTCAAATATTGTTTATAATGTCAACGTATCCGAATAAATTACAAACAAAATCGAAAAAGTTTCTTAGCCAATTGTTTTTATAATAAATATTTGCTTTTCTTGCGACTTGCGTTGTTTACGCTTAAAAAACGATAATGATGAATATAAATGAACAAATTTGACAGCTTAAGAGCAATATATTTGGCTGTCTATGCGTGTTTTAATCCCTATAAATCCCAGCTTGAGGAACACTCAAGTAGCAAACAAATTAAAAAGATTCTTGTATCAAAAAGGTGACTAAACATTTTCAATATGATTTACCAATTGTGGTCAATAAATGCTTTGAGTTTCTCTTCTTATGTTGATCCAGTGAAACAAATCTAGATAGTATACTCGGCCGAGAGACTAGACCCCGAATCCCTACAGATACATTTTAAAATGAAATAAGAGCCACAGTCGAAGTGTGCATAAAAAATCAGTATATATATAATATATTTATTTGATATAAACGTTGCTGTGGCAAACGCAATATATATTTTTTATTTATTTTTATGTGACATTTGGCTCTCTCTAATGGATACAGTCCACAGGGTCAACCTGAAACCTCAACTCTGACAATACAAATACACAACAGGATGAGTAATGACAACTTTATCGTCTGTTCATCTGCTTTTGACTTGGGCCTTGTCAGCGCTTTTGTTCTATGAGTCTGTCACACACACAAACAGACAAACATACACACACACACACACAGACGCGTACATATGCAGCGGATATGGGGGATATTCTTACGCTTGTCTAATAAATTCAACTTTGATGTATTTCGCAAGTCGGGGAGTAATCATAAGATGACATGTCTGGGGAGCAACAGCTTCTGCTTTATGAATATTGTCCCAAAAAACATTTGCGCATCTATTATGCAGGACAGCACTTCGACCCAATCATAAACTTGCCTCAACGAATGGTACCTATGTCCCACGAGTTGACAAAATGCCTAACAGTCGAAAGCTCAAATTATATTTTCCTTATTTCCTTTAGCAAATCATTTTTATGAAGTGCATTTGTCAGCACAATTGAATGCAAAAATAGATTGCTGATATTGTTGAGCTGCAGCTACAAAATGAAATTTTTCAGAATGGAATGTTGTAACTCATAAATTAATTATATGCCAGAAAATAACAATAAGTAACTGGATTTGTAACATTTTTATAGAGAATATAAATTAAATAATATGGCAAACTAATGAAAACTCTTGTCTTTTAATTTAATTTTATGCTAAGCCAGAAAATACCTAAGCATCAGTAGCAGTTGAGATATTTATTGAAATGTAAGTATCGGAAAGAACTATATTACTATACCTAATATAATATATGCCAATATAATTGTATTTTCTTGTAATTTTCTTTAAATTATATCAAGGTTTGGAGAATAATTTAGACAAGTTACAAAATTAAGAACTTATGTTTAGAATGAATAAACTTTTCCCTTTTTACATAATTTTCCAAGTGCTGACATATTTAATCTATAAAATAAATAGACTATGATGCATGTAGGCTTTTTAAAACATGTCTAAAATATTCTGTGTAAGATTGCCAGCTCTATATTGATTTTGTGTTTAGAATGTGTGGGAAACACATTATTATTATTTGGCTACTCTCGACATAGAAACTTTGAAAATCTAACAAAAAAATCTTAAAAAAAATTAATAAATTACTTTTGTGAAACTGAAAAATATTTTCGTGAATATTTTGTCCAGCTGAATGTGAAGATGCAGGCGCATCATGCAATGCCCGATTTCCGGTGTCGGAACAACTGTCAGCACAAGGAGTGTCAACGTCATGCACCGTTGGGCATCATTGATCAGCACACGCAATGCAAGTGTCTGGGCGAGGTGAATGCCTCATCGATATTCCTGGAGAATGTATTGGATTTGGCGAACACATTGGCGCAGATCATGATCATTTGTGGTCTGCACGAGTGCAAAGCCAAATCCACTGTGGATATTATAACTTATGCGTTTCTGCATTATGATCAAGTTTGTTATTGTATCGATACGGTTCCAAAGAAGCGTCTACGAAAGGAGGATTTGTTTCATGAGCTGGGCAAAAAGTCGCTTATGAACAAGGTGGAGGCACATTTGGCCTACAGTATTATCAAGCGTGGCTTTAAGGCTTTTTACTATGAACCCAAAGAGGAGTTGACTTACGATGATCAGGGCAGGCCGAGTTATAATGATGAATGTGTTTGGGTTCATGCCGCCCGCAAGTCGGCGGAAAGTTTTGCCCGTTTCGATGGTCTTTCTTGCAACGAACAAATGGCTTATGAGGCCAAAATAAAGGTGGCCTACAAGAAGTACTACGATCGTATGCAGACCCGTAAACGGCAGCCGGAGGGTGATGATTGCAACTGTTGTTTCTGTGCCAAGAAACGAGGTCATCTTGTTTACGCCAAGGAACCAGTGCCTTGCAGCACGAAGCGCAAGCCCAAACATGTCTGTCCCTACTGTTGCAAGAAGAAGCAGAAACAACAATACACTCACCCAGCCCGACAACAGGCCAAGTGCCCCAAGTGCCACAAGTCGCGCAAATTCTGTTGCTGCACGAAAATGGACTTCAATCTGCAATGGGTCAAGAGTATCTGGGATCGTCCCGACTTCAATCAGTATTACAAGAACGAAATTGCCGAAATCGAACAGCGTCTGGTCAAGGGATCCTGCTGGTTGCCACCCGAGCCAATTGCTGGCGAGGCGATGGAAGACGAAGATGGCGAAGAGGAGGAAATGGTTCCGCCCGAAACTCAATTGGCTCTCGCTGGCAAAAATGTGGCACGTTTAACCAAAGAGGGAGAAGAGGAAGATGGGGCGGTTTCCGAAGCACCCGTCGAACCGCAAGAGGAGGCCAAAGAAGGGGAAGAGTAAGTGGACAGTACATCGTCAAACCAGCATATCAAAAGTCGTCGTAAAAGTTATTTAAATGCACTCAAATTATTTTAATAAAATCAAAGCATCCATAAAGTGGAATTCATTTCGTATTAATCTGGATATTAAGCAAGTCAACCAAATAGATAAAACTAACTGGAAAAGGATAGATTCTTTAAGCCAACAAATTTAAATGCGATTCGTTCTAGATGAATTCAAAAACACAGCTATAATAAGACTTAAAAGGGAGACAAATAAAAAGATTTATGAAAATATAAATCAAAAAGTATACTTATTGAATAATAGGCATATCAGGCTATTATATGTCCAAAGAACTGATTCTGATCACTTATATATATTTCAAATAATCGAAAATGGATTCATTTTGTGCTTCATAAACTGTTTGACTTTAAAAATTCTACTAATTGATAATTTAGCATTGAAATTTGTATGCAGCAATTGCATTTCCAAGAACTGAAATGAGTTCCAAGGCTATGCACCTGACCAAAGACCTGGTTATGTACCTGGCTAATATGAGAAGAGTGCTCTCTGTTTCCGGCAGTTCCCCTTGGGCAATTCAGACTTGAACAACTGTATTAAAGGCATGCAAATGAACGAGTTGAAAGTTGGCAATACCCATTTGGCATGCAGTAGGGCTATTATGGCATACACGTTATACGTGTTGCTTTAACCATGCACTGCATACACTCCTTGCACTCTGTCGTCGTCTGCTCGCATTTCATCATCACAACCACAGTTCGCCTTGTAGCAGCTGCTCGCCTCTGTGGTGCAGATCCCATATTCGAGAGGGCCTGTCGACACTTACCACACACACACTGCCACACACACACACACACACATGCAGGCAGAAGCTACCCAGAACACGGTAATTCCCTCAGCGACCTCAGCATAGAGTACAACATCAACAACAGCAAACAAAACAGCAGCAACTGCATCTAAGTGCACAATTTTTTTCTGCATTGAAAGTTCTTGGCAATCCTTAAATTGTGCAATGCTTCTCTTCCGGTTGGCTTGGGTAAAATAAATAGCTTCATTAATACGTACTGCAAGCTATTCATTTGCATTTGAATACCCTGTACTGAACAGAGATCAAGACTTCAGTTTACTTCATGACAAACTTTAAGAATCTTTGAAGCCAAGTTGTTTGCATATTGATTATAATACAACTCATTTTTAAGCAAAATAAATGTTAATTTTGTAAATAGCCAAACTCAAATATAAGTTTTAATTGCAAATTTAAAGTTGAAATTAGATAATCAATTCCTTGAGTGATAATTTTTTAAAGGGTATTAGCTCGTCGCATACTGTGCTCCAAGTTATCCTAATGACGCTGTCGTTTTGGCAGCGTCACAGAAAGTTTCTCTCTTATTTATTTCAGTAATTTCAAACTGCTGCAGCGTCGTCAAAGATTGTGCAGGAGTGGGACTAAAGGGGGGAGTTGGTGGCAGGCAACATGCAATGTGCAACGGTCACAAGATTTTACAGTTGCACTCTCTGAAAGCCAATGACAGTCGAGGCTAAAAGTCTTAAAGACTTTTGATTTCAAGTGCAGCACAAACTGTAACCTGTTCATGGACTGTCAAAAACATCTCTCGACAACAACGACAACAACGACAATGACAACAATAATTGGGGGAAAAGTGATCAATTGAAATGAGCCGCAAAATGCGTTCACAGCTGTGCCCCAAATAATTCAAATTTATTGTTGATGCCACAAAAGCCACAAAATCGAATTTGTATATTATAATTTGACATCCATCTCTCCCTCTCCCTTTCTCACCCTCTCTCTGTCCCTCTAGAGATTCGTGGTATTTGCTGTCATCAAATCTGCGCCAAAATGTATGCTATTGTTTGGTTATCAAAATGATTTCAAATGCGTATTGTTTCAATTAAATATACAACTGGAATAATTAATTATTTCGAATTGATATTTCATGGTGGAATACAATTAAGAGAATTATAGAAATTAGCCAATTCATTTCATAATTTAAATGCAAATTAAATTCCCACATTAAATTTACAAACATGTAGTTAAACAAGAAAATGCCAAAACCTAAATAAATAGAAGTAATATTGTTGCCAGTAGCAGAAATATCAGTACATGTATTTAACTTTTTTCTTTAAATTTGAAGTCTTAACTGCAGAATGTAAACTGTTAATTAGCAAGTCTGGAGAAAACTTTGAAAGATTTTACACAAACGAAGCAACTTTCCGGGCGTCAAGTTGCCTTTAAATCTGATAAACCTAATTAAGCAAAAAAGCTGCCAAGGTGTAACATGAGTTTTTGCGAAACAAAATGAGAATTATTTCATGTCATAAATTATATAAAAGTCATTATTCATAGAGGAAAAACTAGCGAAGCGCACACATTCCGCAAAATTGTTGACAAGCGAGCAAACGGGCAAATCAATTTGAAGTGAAATGTGTTGTTGCAACACACAGATATTCAGACACGTCAGCTGCATATTGAATATCAATGGTCCATTGAGCGGCACCAGGTGAGTGTGTGCGTTGGAATCATGTGGGGAATCGGGGACGGAATCGTGTTTCTGATGCACGTTGTGGTCGCTTTAACACCAAAGTATATTGCATATTGAATGGCTTTTAATGCTCGCAGCGAAATTGGATATTCAAATTCAGAAGCAGTCAGTTGCAGCCACCACAAGCTAAGGATGTTGGCCAAGGGCGGCCACAGCAACAGCAACAACACCATCAACACCATCAACAACAACAACAATAATATCCGAAGAAGAAGTTGGCGTAACCACTGAAAGTGCGCAAAAGTCACAAGTGGATTTCGAGTGCAAATGCTGCAAATGGTCTCATCCAAAGCGCATCTGCATCTGTGTTTATAAGTATCTTTCAGCTATCACGTGGCTGCCAGAACATTCCTTGAGCTCAGCTCTGCTCAGACATTGGCTTGACTCTGCTCCAAGTTGCATTTTAATATCTATTTTTGACAACTGTCTGCGAAATATGCAATAGGGACAAGTGCAGTATGTAAATGTGGCATTAGAACACAATATCTTTTATTTATTTAAAAATTGTTGGATATAACACGAGACTAGAGTCAAATTTTAATAAATAAATAACTCCATTGTCAAGACTGCAATAACAGAGACATTCGAAATATAAAACGCATTCACTTCCCAGAGACAGATAGTTAGGGAAAAAGACAGTTAGATGTAAGCCCAAGAGAGGACATTAAGTCGGAATGTTACTGTTGATAGTTTGCTGTCTAAGATACAAATTGTGTGTGAACAGCTCTACAAATGTGTAACAGAATCCTAAGCCCTAGTGCATTGTAAAAAAGAATTTTAACTCAACTATAAAAAAAGTGAAAAATAATATATGCAAATTTATTGATTATTAAAATGATTGCTAAGGAATTTCACAATTCCGTTTATATAAATTATAACTAATTATTATTAAAATTCAATAATCCTTCTTTATTCCCTTACATTGAATACAGCTTGCAATATACATTATTGTTATCCATTTTACTGAATATTATTTATTAACATAACGTAGCATTGAACTTGAATATCCGTGCTAAAGTTTTTTCTTTAGCCGTCGTCGCAAACTATAAATCAATATGTCACGCAACCTTTTCAAATGACTGTTGGTTTTGTCTGACGACACTCTACACACTTTGACTAAATGAAAAAGTGATGTTTCACCTGCGCTATTTTGGTGACCGCACAAAGAGGCGTATGAGTAATGCATGAAAGTCCTCAATGTCGGACTCTAGCGGCAAGCGAAGCAAACAAACTGACTGACGGTTAGAATGTTTTTTTTTTTTTTACTTTTGCATATTAAATAAGTGCGCGGATGGAAAAACTTGAAGCAGGTAGATGGGAATGTAGTGCGTACTGTATGTACTCGCATACACATGCAAATAATAAATGGTTGGATATGGAGGCAAGTGCAAAAAGAAATACGAAATGTGAAACGCAAAAGCGTCCACCGACAAAAAAAAGAAACACTTTCATTCGAATCGCTGTCGGCAGCCCGTAAAATTGAGAAGCCGTAAAAAGAAAATATAAATATATATAGACTTATTTGTAGTTGTTGTTTCCGTTGGGTGAGCAACAATTTCTACTGTGTGTTCTTTGTAAAAAGCGTAGACTATCGTCAAAGAATATTACGCCATAAAAAGGTCGTATCATTGAAAGTAAAAGCGCATATTTTAGCCATTTAATCGTTGTTAGTTACAGCTCGATGACTTCGTCTTAGACTGAGGCTCGAACTCATTATCATTAAATGTACATTGTACAAGCAATAAAAGTATGCATAATGCGAATGCTTAAATAGTTAAAGAAAGACCTAACATTTACAATATCAGCGCTAAAATTGTCGTACCTAAGTTAATAACAACATTTATTAGCAAGTGCTCACCATCGATTCACGTTTGGCAACAAAATCGATTTTATATTACCATTACCTGCTTGCAGCAACTGGAAATTATTAAGAAGTTCATGTGTACTATTGGTAGACACTGTGCCGATTAATTTTAGGTTGACCTACACACAAAATGTATGCCATTCATTTCTTATTAATAAATAAAATGATCAATTTTATTTGATCCTATAGATTTAATTAATTCAATCAAGCTTATGAATATTTATAATTTATTTACATATTTTATACTTATAATTAATGAAGTCATTTAACGTTATTTTTGCCTGCCGTCAGCAACTAAGGTTTGTTTAGAAATACATGTATACTAATGGTAGACACTGTGTTAATCAATAATTGTTTAACTTAACACATTGCATATGGCATGAATTTATTATAAATGAATAAAATTATTAAAAATGTAGCTTGTACAATTCAATGTGTACAATTTATTTAATATTTTGAGAAAATTATGAATTATTAGCATATTTTATATAATAAATTAAGTCATATAAAAAAAGTCATATGCAATTAATAAACTAATTTGGTTTAACTTAATAAGTTTTAATTTAACTCTCAATGAACTGTGACATATTCAATTATTATTTTACTTGCATTGATGACATGACAATACAAAAAATTGCACAGCTCACAAATGTTATTCGCAATCTCTCAGTTTGATATGAATACGCGTTGTGTAAAGACCATTAATCTACATATGATTAAACTCCTCTATCACCCACTGATGTCAGTTGATTATGGCTGTGGCAATATGGCTGATTGACATTCGCTGCAAGGTCATTATACTAGTTGGGTCACCGTTCACATGGCGTATGTGTAACGAAAGTTTTCGAGGGAGAATGGAAGAGACAGGCAGATAACGGGACATGGGCGATTTGCATGCACATATCTAATAAATTCATGGATTTGCATATCGATTTGCCAGTTTACACAAAATTGGCAAACGATCCAACAAATCACTGTTGAGTTCCCATAATTAAACTGCCAACATAATTAAATTTATCACATTTACGGAAACCATTTTTAAGGTTGTTGCAATTTCAAGTTTTTGTTGCTTGTCCGTCGGCAATTTTATGATATTGGAAAATTGCTTGCTAATGGTTTTTGTAGTCATGGTAAATTTACTACTGATTTTACCCAACGTTTAACTTGAAATATATATATTTATTATTTATGTGGGCCCACAAATGGCCCAACTTAAAGGAAGAAATGGCCCGAAAGTTTTCCCATGCTATAATAATAAATATTTTGCAAAAGTTTTGTGTGAAGTCTCACAGAACTCGATGTCAGGGATAAATAGGAGTCCAAGAAGTTCATTACCAAAACGGAATATCTTTTAGCTTATTTATTATTGCTTTTCAGTGCAATTGATAGTTGAATTTTAGCTAAATTTGTTGGTTTTAAATACAGCTTTATGTAATTGAAAGACAATTGGTCAATTTTAGTTGCATAATAATTATTGCATTTCAGTTTTAATATGCAAGCAGTAATTTAATTATTAAATAGTATTACGTTGCTTTGGTCGAATACATATTTAATATATAGTTCATTCATTAACATTACGTATACGTTGACAAGAGCTAAACATAAATGCGTTAACATAAGACATCTATTTTTGTAGAGTATTCATAATTGATTACTTCATTTAATTCTGTCTTCAAATATATTGTCTACTCAATTAAGTGTATTTACTTTCAGTTAAGTAAGCTTATCTACTGATTTGTTATTGTCCGACTAATTGATTTCAGAATATTGCTATTATGAAATGATATTTTATTCAATTTGATATTTATTATTCCCCCCAGTCCATTGCACAAATATAAATAATTTCGATGGGCCATAAGAGACGCCATTGATGTATCTCATCGTAACTAACCGTATTTATATCGAGTAATTTCATATTCTATTTGTGGCCACAATATTGATACAATCGAACGGAGCACAAGGCCGATGATTGTGTAATTCACTTAGTTGCCAGTATGTGACTACTGTGAGTTGTGGGAAAATGCGACTTGAATTATGCAATATTTAATTCATTTTGTAGCAAGTGCACAAAACAATAGTTTAAGCTCAATGAGCATGAATTTGAGTATGTAAGTGCACTCGAGTGCACTCGTATTTGAGAAAAGCAAAGCGTCAACAAATGGCAAACAAAACGTAGCATACAACGAGGCACTCGCTGGAGCGTGCCACAAATGCAAATGCAGAAACAAAACTTGACACTGCCACAATGGGCCGCGATATTGGCTTACAACATTTCGTGCCTTGTCCATTTACGTGATCGTTTGCAGACGCAGCTGCTGCTAGTTGCATGCCACTCGCAACAACATCTCCATGAATGGCAAATGGGACACATTTAGTATACACAACATTTGCGGACCAAGAACCAAACCAAAATCATAATTATTCCAACCGCAATTGCCATTTGGATGTCGAGTTCAACTGCAATTTACCGCTTACCTAATAATAACCATCAACTTTATTAGTTTTCTTCCTCACTGTTTTTTGGCTACCGCACTTGAGTTCCTCTTCTAATTTGATTAAAAACTTTTGGGACTCTCTGCTTTTGGGGCCTGGTCCGAAACTTGTGCCGCTGTCAGTTTCTTGGGCTAATGTTTCGAAATTAATTTTCTTGGTAAAGACAACCAGTTTTCCCTCTTTTTTCCATGTGTTTTCCCCAATTTCTAACCTGCTGCATTGTTTCGGACAAGTTGCTTTCTGCGTGCCTCATTAGGTTGAAATAAGCGAAACCCCAAACTGAATTCGTGCCGCACAACTTTTAATGGACTTTTCCCCGTCTAAGTGGCATTAAAGACTGGGGCAAGTATCTCTCGTTAGAATCACAATTCACAAAGAGGATGCACTTGAGCTTCGATTTAAAATGAAATTTCACAGATTATCTTAAACAAACTGAGCCCGATGCATTGCTTTAGTTGTTTGATTTAGTATAACTGCATGTAGATTTAATTCAATAAAATGCATTCAAATAAATTGATAGTAGCTTCAAAATTTGATTGTGCGTAAAGAATAAAGTCTATATTATTTTATACTGCTCTAATAATTTCTTAACTCCTCTACAAAGTGTTTATTTAGGAATAAACTTGTTTCATTGTCAAATTCACTCTGTATCTTGATAAATGCCGATAAATCAACTTCACTCAATTGGCCTTTCACCTTAAATGCCACTTAATAACCTTTCCAAAACAATTTTGAGTCAACCACAGGTAAATTACTGGTACACACACGCACACACACATACAATTACTTAAGCACACAATAAGTTGCATGTCATTTTATGCAACCACTCAAAGTGCAAAACGTTGCGGCAATTGACCATGCATCAGAAAAGAAAAAAAGCAGGAAAAAAAGAAGAAAAAACCCATTAAAAAGTCATGCGATGCTTTGTAATATCTGAGGCTTTTGTTGCAACAAGCGCTCTCCGATGCACAATTATTAACTGCCAGCAGTCAGGAGCATAAAAATATTATAACCAGAGCCACGTTCGTTAGCGTCAACGTTGGTCAGAAAGCCGTTCAAAGCCAAATGCCACAAGTACAAAAGCGACCGACAATGACTGCCTGAGGTGAGTGATGGACACCGTGGAAGGAAACAGAGGACAGTGGCAAAAAAAAATTAAAAAATAAACCGAATAAGAGAGAAAAGCAAAGCGAATATAGTGAACACCCTTGCAGTGTATACAGCAAAGCATCAGACTAACCAATAAACTACAAGTTGCAACTTCCACGTTGCAAGTTGTATGTTGCGCGTCGCGACGTTTGTTGATTCCACAATGAGCTGCTTCTTAAAGTTCAACGGATATAAATAGTCAACTTTATCGGTTGGCGACTTAAACTTATCACTAAACTATTTTCAAAAGAAATTCCATACTTTTATGACAGCCAATATTTGATTTATTATACTTCAAAATTTGTCACCATATCCTTTCCGAAGAAAATAACAACAACAAACAATTCAAGGGATTTTTCAATTCAGGATTAATATTTGAACTCAATTCCTAAAAATGTCTTGAAAGTTTTCACCAATTTCAGAATTTCAGAATTAAACTTATATAGTTGTATGAAATTCTTAGTTATGAGACAGTTTTAAATTATTTAAACAATTTGCGGTTTCTAATATAATTTCTGATGAGGAACTGAGTCCGTTAATTTTCCGAAATGTTTTGGAAATATAAAGTCAAATTCATATCACCTTAGAATTGGCTTTTAATTTTTGTAGTCTGAAATTATCTTAAAAAGGAGATCATGTCCATTTCCATTGTACATGTCCATTAGTGTATTTGAAGTAGACATTTGCTGTCAAATGTTTTGTTAAGAACTGCAATTATGGTAACTGCACATGACAAGGTTAAACTAGAAATATACGAAGTGAAATGCGAAATGGAATGGGAGCTGCTGTCAAAATGAGAACTGACCTGACCTTTAACGAAGCGTATTAATTATAAATCAGGTGATAAGGCAGAATAGGAAACTACTCGACAACTAGACAATTATAAGAATTGACATTTAAAATATATAAATTCTAGAAACTAAAATGCTTCAAGTGAGTACATACAATTTAAGATCCAAAAACTTGTATATACAGGGTATGTCATCGAATAGTGTACTTTGTTAGCATTTAATTGAAATGCAGAACCGAATAAAAATTACTTTTCTGACAGCTGTAATTAAATATCTGATAATTGAAATTGGATCATTTAAGATAAACCACAATTAAATATAGATTTGTAATGTAATAACTTTAAAAATGTGAATGTTGTTGTAATTAAAGTTAATTAGCTATGAACAATTTACACTTTATCTTTGTATAAATTATGCTTATTACACAATATAAATTCATTTACGCATAATTATAAAAGCAAGCGATAAAGTTGCAATTAAAAAATCGCTCGATTTACCATTTTCAATAAAGTATCAAGTTTTATTTAAAAAATTAAATTGCAGAATAACTCGAGTTGCAGTTAAATGACTCGTGGTGTTAATTTAATTATATAATAAATATTTCCGCATGCAAGAGGAATGTAAGAAACAATATGGGGAATTCCGACAATTAACGAAGAGTAATTAAAACCTTATATGGGGTAAGTCGTATGTATTTCCTTCACAAGGTCTCAAAGCTCAGCTAGTTTATGTAATTGCAAAAGTTCATTTTGAACACGCAAATGCTAAATAATTGTGCATTTAGTTCGCCAGGTGCTGGTAAACAGGATAGAGGCTTAAATACCCTATAATAATGTAAATGCGAGTGGATTTTGCAAACAGGATATTTCTACAGTTTAGGAATAAATAACAAATTTTTTAAAAACTTGTATTATTTATTATCAGAGAACTTTCTAGAGATTGGAAAATATAGCATTTTTTGGATAAACTTGTTTTGTAATTCAACTAGCAAATAATTCTATCGATTTCCTTTTAAAATAGTCAACTATTTGTTGTTAAATTGTGTATTCACTTAGAAGAATAGTAAATTTTAAGCGATATCTGAAATATGTCATCTTAAAGTTCACTTACCATTGCGCTTCTCTGTCGGATCTGCCTTATGGCCATACAAGCGGCTCAAATCGATGGCACTCGCTGTTTTCTGGAGCAACAACAGCGACAGGATGAGTGTTGGCCAAATCAAACGACGTTGCTGGTCCATGGTCGATGGCATCGAGGATGACATCCTGATGATGTTGCGTTTAAGCACTCGCGAATCGACTTTGTATATGTGTATCTGTAGCTGCTTCTGCTTTAACTGAATCAGAATCTGTATATGTATCTTAAACCCACTCAAAAAATGTACCAAACAGAAAAAGTCGAGAAAAAGTTGTTAACGCGCACGTATGTCGTTTATTCGAGTGTTTGACAAAGTTTTCTAGTTCGTTTGCGTTTTTGAACCGCCACAGGGCAACTTAACAGTTGGTGGCGGGAGGGAGCAGACGGGTTTTAGTTCGTGCCACGAGCGTCACTTTCGTTTGCCACTTGGAGTGTTGTTTCTCAATTTATCCACCCCTCGTTCAGCGATGGGGTCTGATTGAATTAATGTTGGCACTTCTGCTGCAGTATCTCGTTCCGCGGTTCTATATTCACTATTCTACGCTAATCGACTTCTAATGGAGTTATACACACCAGAAATTAGCTTGATTCTTAAACTTAACTAACTGTTCGTTACGTTACGTTGTTGTTGATTCGTTATTCGATATAAGTGTTTACTTTTATGCGTTTATTTTTAGTTGTGTTTCTACTACAAAGCAATCTATAAACCGTTTGATTTTATTCTTTTCTAAATTTATAGTGTTGTATTTCGGTTTCGGTTACGTTTTCGTTTTCGCTTAAACTTAAAATCGAAAAGAACTTGCGGGCAAACAAATATTATGTTTTAGTCGACTTTTTACATTTTTCTACACTGCAACGAAAAGAGCAAGAAATATTGATAAATAATTTAATGAAAAACATTAAATTACATAATTTTTAATAATGTTATTATACTGTTCTTTCTAATTGCCACGATTTTGTCAATACTGAAATAAAATTATATAAATATTCTTAATTTAATGAACAACTTCATACTTATAAAGAACTCGAACTTAAATAGAAATAATTTAAATTCTGTTGAATATTTGAACTTTATAACAAGTACAAAAAGTTAAGTGGAAGTACAAAAATGCATTTTTAAAATGGTCTTCCCAAAGTTCATTCTACACTTGTTGGTAGAACTTATTTAAGAGTAAAATAAGAACAGGAAACAGGGGAATTCATCAAATTTATTGTTGTACGTCTATTATCTCTAATTAAACTGTCCGTAGAGACTTAAAGAGAGAAGAAAGAAGATCTGACTTGAGTGAGATAACTATGGGTAATGAGAATGAGAATTACAGTATATAGAAATACCATATAATTGAAAGTGGTAAATGAGAGAATAAAGTGCAAATAAAACATACCCAATAATTAAAAGCTAAGTAAAGCAAACATGAAAGGGAGCAAGCACATGTTTAATTAACACAATATGAACTTCACACCAAATTTTCACATCACCCGCTAATGACTCACATACGGACATACACACACACATACACGCATATATATATATATTTAGCATACACACACACAACAGACAGTCAGTCAGCATTATACGATCGAGAACAACTTCATACGACTGCGAAGCAATTTACATGGCAATGTCGAGTAATCAGCTTAACAAACTTTAACATTTATATTTGTTGGCTTTTTGTTTTGGGTGCTATGAAAAGTTGAACAACCCTTTGCTTTTTAAGACTCGTAGTAAGAACACATACACACACTCACACACATTTCACATATGTGTGTGTGAAATCCACTCGGGCCATACTTGAGCGCGTTTTAATGACTCTCTGGAGCACCAAAAACACATACGCAGCAGCGCCATTTGAAGAAGGAGGAATAGAAAGTAATGAAAGGCGGCTGCCGAAAGCCGAAAACCAGAACGTGAATTATAGTCGAGTTAAACTTTTTTTGGGCGTCTTGTTGTTGAGCTTTGCTTAAGAGCCAAATACACAACCGGACTCAACTTTACACAGAAGTCAAACCGGCAGAGGATCAAAAGTTTTAGCATACTTTTTGGGGCAATCAAAAATGTAGCTCAATTTCTCAGCGGGAGATGAAAAAAACTTTGTGAAAGCTTACGCTCCTTGGCACTTGCACAGCTTATAAAAAAATAGAATTAAAAAAAAAATTAGACAGCATCAAGACAACACAAGCGACAGCATATTAATTAGTCACTTTTGGAGTTTGTTTATTTTGTTGTCCTCTTCTGCTTGTGAGGACAATTATTTTTGTTGCTGACTTTAAGGAAGTGAACTTGATAAACATTTATGTTGCCCTTGGAGCGTCGGCTTTCTAACTGTCCATGTTGATGTTGGCTATTCTGGTCAAGGCAATACGAAAACCCTTTTTTCCCTTGGCTTAAATTAAACTACGATGTGCAAATGGGCAAAAAGTCGAGCTACCAGTGTCCGACACAACTTTAAATTAAAATTTACGAGTATGAGCTGAAAGGGATTGCAAATTCTGGGCTCTGCAGTAAAGAAAGTGCAGTGCATATAAAACAAGTTAAAAAAGTTATGTCGATAACGAAGAGATTTAATTGCTAGAAAAAAACTAGATATCCGAATATGGGATTCTTTATTGCAATTCCAAAAGCTACAGTCAAAGCATATTTTAACAGGTCAAATTAATGAACACGAGAGAAAATCGATTAATATATAATTATGCTTATTCTGTGGAACGAGATTTATTCGTAATCATACGAAAATATTGTTTAAGTAAAATGCAGAGCGACAATAAATTTATTGCTGAAGATAAAATCAGCATCAATTCAAACAAGTTTTCTCAGTAAATATTTCCCGGGAAATTCTACACTTTCTTCTTTTTTTGGGCAACTTTCCAAATGATGCAAAAGTCTTGCAGCTTCTTGTTCTGGACTCCTTCGACAAAAGCAATCGAATAAAAAATTTGCTGGTCCGTTTCTAGCGCATTTGTCCCGTGAGAATTACATCGTAAAACCTTGTGACAATTCCCAGTTAGACATAAACCAAGTCAATAACGAGCCGAATTATTTAATGTACCAATGTGAAAGATTTAATAAACATTTGCAAACGAAGCTAAATAGAAGGCTAAATATTTCAACCACATTCAACGCTTGGGAAAACACAATTTTCTACCAAATTTTATGCACCAGAGGCCAAAAGAACCAAAATATTTTAAGACGTGTTTACCGTGCAGATAGTCTGGGACCGAAATACGAAAATAAACGAAAAAAAATGTGAAACCACATGGCCAAATATAAGGATAATCCACAACGGGCAACAGACGACGGCAATAAACTAGCGAGCTAAGTGAATTATGGGGATAGGTGGTAAAATGTGTACAAATAAAATAAATAATATAAACGGTACAAATTGTTTTAATAAGCAACAGAAAGGGAAACCTTTTTATATCAGTCATATCAAGATTAGAAATAATATAAAAACTAGAATAAAGAACAGCAAAATGGTTCTCATATTAAATGATAAATTAAATATATATATGGTATAATCATAAAAAATGACGGGCAAGTTAGGCAATTCTCTGGGTTGGTTTTCATATTTTTTGTGCCACTTAATTTTTGGTTACCGTTGGGTACCTTTAATGTTGAAAAACGTATATATATATAACAGAGGAAATCACAAACAAGCATTAATTTGCATAAATGTAGACGAGTAGGAAAAGCTGAGACTGCCCGCAACAAAAATAACAGGCAGTGAAAAGCTGAGCATTTTCCAGCCTTTTTCATATAATTTTGTAGCGATGGCGACGAGGTTTGGGCTTTTTGTTTCCTTAATGCATAATTTAACAGCTGCCGTTGCCAAGGGACGTGCGAGCCAGATGAGAAAAAGACAGAGACAGAGACGACGCTGGGGACAAAGACGGAGAGAGTGGGAGTGGAAGAGAGGTGGAAGAGAGGTGAGGGCATAGCAACAGAGGAAAGCGCGCTCAAAAGTAGGCAACAATCAACAACTGCGTGTTGTTATTCAAAGCACAAGAAATAAACAAACACACGGCGTATACGCAGCATGAATCGACGGGCAACTAACGAGGCTGCGAACTGAGACTGAGACTGAGACTGAAATGAATAATGTGCAAAGCGACTGTTCTTGAATTAAATTCTTTGCTGCACACACAATCACACACACAGAAAGTACACATAAACTTGACTATAAGATTTGTTCGCTGTTGTCAATTTGGTTACTTGATTTTCTCTTTTGTGTTGGCAAAGTTTGTTGTAACCGAAAAGGTTTCACCTTTTTATATCATATTTTATTACAAAGACACAAGCAGACACAGAAAGAGTCACACACATAGGCAGTTGGAAAATCGCGGCAATAAGAAAAACCAATTTTGTATTTATTGTAAAAATTCCATTTGCGGAATCGTCCATGTATATGTATGTGTATATATACACATGTGTATGGTAATAATATTTGGTTACAGTACGTTTGAGTACGAGCCAACAACTCGAACAACTATTTACAACTCCGCTTGAGTGTAAGTTTCAAACTCGACTGAAGCGTTGAGCGTTTTGCCATCGACTTTTATGCGCTTTCAAATCCACTCAAATTGCCGACAGCTTTGAGTGAAACTCAATCAACGCCTACGCGAGTCTCTCGTGAGCATTGAGTAGTGAGCAAAGAGCAGCGAGCAGCGAGCAGCTCTCGTGCTCCTTGCACTCATCAAAATCGTATCTCTCTCCCCCAGGAGGATTCTTTGTTCATTGTGCTGCTCCCTGCTTTATTCCACTGTGTCAAGAGCAAAGGTGATGAGAGTGAGCGTCCCTTTTGTGTCCTCTTTGCACATTACAACAAGTTGTCACACTTGGCCAGAAGTTGTAAATGTTTTGCAGAACATTGCCATTATTTTAGATTTAGAAACCACTGTACTTGACTTATGTTAATGTACACAAAACTGTATTAAAAATGTAATTATACATTTTCCACTTAATTAGACCATTTTGGCACTTAATGTGTATTTAGATTTAGATAAATTTAATTATAAATTTGTAACTAATATTTTACTTAGAGTAATTTAATGTGTTACAAAATTGATAATATTCAAATCTATTTAATTAACATGTTGGATTTTTAAATTGGCTTTTAGTTTTTTTAATTTTTAGTAATTTTGTTTTAATCGAATGTAATCAATAATAATTATTGAAATTATATAACTTGTAAGCTTTTTATTAGATACACATTGTCCAAATAGCTTATCAAATAAAATGATCAAAAATATTTACAAATTATGGGATATTTATTTGGCATATTTTAAATACTTTGTTCGAATTAGTTCATACAGATATAGCAAGATGCAGGGTATCTATTTGAAATTAATTTTACAAATTGCACTGCAAACTCATTTGTGAAACTTGATACGCAAAGAACATATTAATTACTATCAAACCACGAAGGCAACTCTCAAGGTCACTTTCTGCATCAAAGTCGTCGAATAAAGACTATGAAAAGCGTCTCATCTATATGCTTACTTACAAGCTTCAACTATATCCACAATTATACATAGATGCGAGTACACATCCCACCACTGCATGAAGTAAATGTGTTCGTAATTAAAGTAACTTATATTAATTAGTGGCAATAGGAATTCCACCTCTCTTGGCATAATTTATGACTTCCTGGTAAGTAAAAACATGTGGTAATGAAATACAGCCCAATGCCAATCTTATAATATTAGCCAGTAAACTCTCCTTGAGTGTGAAGCAACAAGAACAAAGAGATGAAATTTTAACTTATGAAAGAGAAAGCCGGTTACGACCCCGCCCCGTGACTGCCCACGCAAAGAAGCACAACGTGTCTCTGTATCCAATAGTTTGCCAACCGAGTCCCACACATGGGCGCCCACGTTTTATCGAGGGTAGCGCTGATTCGCTCCAGTTGAAAAGCTTAAGGGGTATTCCGAGTGTGCGATGTTTCCCCTTTTGCAATGGTGTTGGCGTTACACTCAAAACAAAGAGAGGGGGCTGAGGAGAATGCAGGGTGGAGGTTGAAGTGGATTGTGTTAGCTTTGGCGGTGTTTCGGTTTGTTTATCTTTTGGGCCAAAGAGCAGGACTAGGGCCAAAGGCAACATTCGCTTAGGCAACATTCGCTGTTCGACATTTGTACTTTATTCTAAAATGTTAATTTTTAATAAGATTTCTAAATAAGAGAAAAGAAAAGATAAAAGAAACTGCCTTACAAGATATTTTAATAACGCATCAAGTAGTCAATAAAACAAATTTAAAATTGTGTAGATAAGCTTAAATTATTCGATAAATATTTCTTTATTTTACTTGGTAAATTACTGTTTCAGACTATTGAACATCTATGGTGATAAACCGATGCAACTACAACAACATTCAAATGTAATATTTTTTATAACATATTCGTCTATAAATTTCGTAAGAAGTTATATCAAACTCGAAAATATACCTGTTTATGTATGCATGTTTAAAAGTTCTATTAACGTTTTCATATTTTTTAAATGGATTATTCAAATCGATTATTAAGTCGCTCAGTAAATAAGAATTTACTATATTACATATTCTACATTGCTTATCAGGAAACTTAACAATCATAAACTACCTTGAATAATAATTATTTTTCACTATGATATTAAAATAATATGCATAAATTAGCTATAATAGGGGACTGAATTGCAAATGCGCTCACAACACACGTTGGCTATAAAATGGCAATTGAAACGAGTCAATAACTTCAGTTGACATCAACGTTAATATGAAGCATTTTAGCCAAATTATTCAGTTTCTAACCGTCTCTGTTGCGGTGTCCGTTGAGGAAGCAGCTCTGAATCCTTATCGTCGTAATCTGGAGCTATTGCTACAGGAACCGAGCTCTGGTCCTTATACTAAAAACGATGCCGCTTCAGTCAAAGAACTTTGGATAACTCAAAGACTCGATCATTTTGATAAGCTAAACAATAAAACGTGGCAAATGGTAAAAAACTCAGATAGACATTTCAATTAACAAAGCCAATTCAATAGATTTTCTGCAGCGTTATCTACAAAATGACAAATATCATATATCTCAAGGACCCATTTATATATTCGTGGGAGGCGAATGGACCATAACGCCAGGAATACTGAGTACGGGACTAACTCATGATATGGCTGTGGAAAATGGAGGCATGTTATTCTACACAGAACATCGATATTATGGACAGAGCTGGCCACATGAGTAAGTCATTCAGTTTACTATGCCCAATTATTTACTGAAACTGAATGAATTTGATAAAATTTAATATTTATAACAACAAAACTTAATGAGTTTTGAGTATGGTTCGTTAGGAAAAGTGTAATTTTTGAATTAGCTTTAGGAGATGATAATTGTTTAGGCCTAAAAACCTTCCACCTTCATAATGATTAGCTTTACTCTCTAATCTTGTTCTTTATAGAAATAACAGTCTTTCTGTGGAGGATCTTTATCATTTGAACTTAGAACAGGCTCTGGCTGATCTGGCGCACTTTATACATGATCAAAAGTCGCAGAACCCAAGACTAGCACATTCCAAAGTCGTATTAATTGGTGGCTCCTACTCGGGCAGCATGGTTGCCTGGATGACACAGCTTTATCCCGAACTCATCTCTGCTAGTTGGGCCTCCAGTGCTCCCTTGCTGGCCAAATCGGATTTCTATGGTAGTTATTAACTAGAAGAGCTTTAAAATTTGACTTTAGAACTCTTGTTTCTCCAGAATACATGCAATTGGTTAACAATTCAATTCAGCTAAGTTATGGTCACAATTGCACAGAGCGTTTAGAGAAAGGTTTAAACCATTTGGTTGAACTGTTCAATTCGAACGAAACAACAGAACTACTTGAAAAACTAAATGCCTGCGAGAATTATAATGCAAATGATGAACTGGATCGAATTTCTTTCTTCAATGGCATTGGCAATTACTTGGCATTGATTGTTCAGAGTTACAGGTAAGACATTTGTGCACTTAAAAAATTGCAGAAACTTTTTCAGCTTTGATTTCCTTCGATTTGAGTGACTACATACCGAATCTTTGCCATAAACTTATGACGATGCAGTCAAGCGAGGAGGAAGCATTGCAACATTTTCTGGAGCAGCTCTATGCGGATGACGGACACTGCCAGGACTTTACCTACCAGTCAATGCTTCAACTATTCAGCGAGCACATAGATCAGAGTACAGGCAGTAAGTTTTCTGACACAGTTTCTGCTTTACTGGCAGCGAAATTGAAAAGTTGTTTGCAGCACGCGCTTGGTTCTATCAGACGTGCAATCAATTTGGTTGGTATACCACAACAATCTCGGCCAACAATTCATCATTTGATGGTCAGGTGGCTTTGTGGTACTTTCAACGACTTTGCCGCGATGCATTTGGACCTGGCCAAAATACGAACAAGCTGGATGCTGGCATTGCACAGTTGAATGAGAAATTTGGTGGACTTGACTTCAATCAGAATGAACGTTATCATCAGGTAATCTTCACACATGGCCAGCTGGATCCTTGGCGTGCCTTGGGACAACAGGTTGGCAATCTGGCCATTGTTCAGCCAGGTATGCGAGATCTGGCAATTAGCTTGGTAAACTCTCCAGTCAATTTATCTTTCGTCCTGTGGCAGGTTATTCGCATTGCCAGGACTTGACCAGCATCAATGTGAACGATACGGTGCCCATGAATCTGGCCAAGTTGCGGGTCATGTCCTTCCTTCGACGTCATATCGCAGCCATATAAATGACTTGGAAATGTTTCCCATGCATTATTAAATCAGCCACTTGTTGTTGTCCACATGGAAAGACATTTTGTAAATTCCTTATTGTAGACTCTCGGTAAACAGAGACAAATTGAGTGACACTTGGATGTAAGTGAGATGAGTGCACGGAATGTCCTTCTCAAGTGTATTGTGTGTGCGTTTGTGAGTGTAGGAGGTATGAATGTGTGTTTATTGTTTACCAAGCTTGAGGAATTCACAAAGCAATTTCTGTTGATTAGCAAAAAGCATTTCCGCTGGTTCTTCACTTTGTTTGCCTATGTAGAAAACTAGTTTTAGTAATCAGTTGGCTGTATTCTTTATCCATTATTCTTTATCTGTGTAGCTTGAAAACTTTCATAAATGAACTAGTTCACTGCTTACTTCCTCTAAATTCAATGTTCAGTTATTCTTTGTCAAGTTCTATGCAAATTTATCTCACTTTTTTCACATTTTATCATTACTCGAGAGGTGCATTTTTCGGTTATAAAATATACCTGAAAAAACACACATTTTAATTAATAGAATATTTTGGAAAACTCGAATATGCTAGTTAATCAGTTCGCTTATTAATTTTATACGAACTAGTTCGTTGGCTTTGAATTAATTCATCCAATTCAGTTCTCAAAACACGATTTGTGAAGTTATATCGAGATTAACTAAACTCATTAAGAGTATTGTAATTTATAAAAGCTGTAATGTTGGGAATAGTCAACTCTTAAGTTTCCGCTTTTCGTTTTCTACTTTCTTGTTCTCTAGAACGAACAAAGCAAGACAATGTTGCACAGTTTACTTTGCTTTAAATTTTTATCGCCATTCACCCACAATATATAGACCCTTATTTACCCCACCTTCATCATCATAACTAGCTACACAAAGCTTCGCTTTTCACACTTAATTCCAAACGAGTGTCACTTGCTTGAGGCCAATTCTGTAGCCAGCATGGCGTATACGCAATGAAAATGCAATGTACATTGTACAAACATGCGAAAAGACAACAACCAAACGGCGTATAAAATATTTTTACGGAAAGAATCATAAAACGAAAAATGGTTTAAAAAAGAAATAATAATAAAGCGAACAACATGCTTGGAGCGACAGGAGTGAGCAGCTTATGTCGAGCGTGTAAAATTGAGATTCTCCAAATGAGTGTGGGCGACTGAAAGGCCAAATGGATTTCACCGGCAGAAGGTGAGGCACGTATTGTGCATTCCGGAAAGGATTGCAAGTAACATGACAGTCAATGTTAAATTATATAGCAAAAGTGACCACAAAAGCGATGGGCGCGTGACGAACAAGAGTGCGAACACAATTGTAGATTCCACATGTGGTATAGTTATATGTACGTATAAATATTTTGTTGTATGTATGTATTTATATATCTTACATATTTTATCATGTAAGATCTATTTTATATATTTTTGCAAGTAATTTTTCCAATGTAGAATCGCGACTTACTCTCATCTCCAGGCCTATCCACATAAGTAGCGTCTAGTCGACGACAGGAGCCGTTTAACGGCAGAAACGATATGGAAAGTTATTATCATGCGTGTGTTTTTTTTTCTCTGCTGATGTTGTTTTTGTCGTTCTTGTCATTTTCGTTGCCGTTTTCGATTTCTTTATACAACAATTGCAAATTGGTTAAATCGCAGAATTGATGTAAAGCTTTCGTCGCATTTTCTCGTTGTCGTTGTTTCTTTCAGCTACGTTTGTTTTGGTTCTTACTCTTATTAACTGCTGAAGCAATTATGCAAAATAAAGACAACACTTGTTCCAAATTGGCTGCAATATTTTATATAATTATAATATTTTATCTGAAAAAAATACAGTCGTACTGAAAGCCGTCGTGGATTAAAAGCAAGACCCACTTAACATACCCTAGAATAATGGAAAACCAGAATAGAAGTGACTGTAAACAGATAAATAAATATCAGAATAATAGATAAATAAATCCATTTATTTCAATATTATTATTTAAATCTATTTTTCATTTTATTAAATTTTATAAAAATGCTCTTGCAATGCTTTTGGCTTATGGTGTATTATAGAATATTTCTGAAAGATACGCCGTTACTTAAATCAAATATAATTTGGAGTCAAAGAAGTTAAAAAAAAACATAAAAGTTATCATCTGAACTACGAAGTGATTTTAAATGAAACACAACATAAAATAAAAAACACATAAATAATTAACATAATTGCGTAGATTAACCTATTCTTAAGTTCAGGATCATGCCTGAACAGGTAAAGAATACAAAGTAAAAACATCGCCAAAGCCCACATCATGACATTTGTGAGAAATGCCAAGTTATTTTCCCATGAAAAGCTCGGTCTACTCATGCGCTCAGCAAAGCACACTCTTAAGCTCTCACTCAAATGTTGAGACTCTCAGTGGAAGCTCATGCTCAATGTCTCGAAGTTACTGTTGTTACCATTATGAATGGCATCCTGTTGCTTAAACAAACTTGTAACAGGTGGCAAGGCTTCGACTTAGCTCAATGCGTTTGGGAGACAGCTTTAATAAAGCTGGTGATGAAAGGTAGCTCGTACTAGATATGGTATATGGCCAACCCCAAATGAATGAGCGGAAATTGACGCGATTGAGAGAAGGTTTGTAACACTTTCCGCAAACACCTTGACACTGTAACATACAAATACTAACAAGGCTGCAGGTGCAAGGACAGGTAAAAGTACAGGTATACATTTGCATTTGACAGCGTCAATTTTAAATTACAATGGCAACGACAACAAGTATTTGCATCGGTTTACACTTCATTTAAGAGTAACAGTTTCAGGGCCTCGGGGTTGTCACCTTGAATTTTTCTCTCTATAATTTGTAGCCAAGTTGAAATAACACCAACGCACAGTAAGTGGATTACACAGCAGTTGTCTGCCAGTTTATTCAGCCCTCGAGTTTGTTAGGCTGCGAAAAGTTAATGGATATGGTGGCACAACAAATAGCTGACAAGCTGTGAGGATTATGTCAAGTGTCCTTCAACTGTGAAGTAAGTACAATGTGAATTTTGAAGAAGTTGCAATTAAGTGAACTATTATGTGCATGTTATAGAGCTCCTCATTTAGCCAACTTCCTCAAATAACCTTTATTAAATCGACAAACATGCGAAAGTTGACTATTAAAAAAATATTTTCATACTGCAATTTAAATGTCGCGTAAGCAAAATAAAATTCCACAAATGAGTTAAACCAAAAAATATTTTTGTGGGTTATATATATTTAAAATATGATTAAGCGTTTTCCGGAACTTTGCACATACGGGCGTCAAATAAAAATAAATATGTATTTCAAGATTATGCCATTTCCTCTCTGCTCTATTAAAGGGGATTCACCTTCAACACCAGTTCGCGACAGTTTTCTGGCGATAAGAAAACTTTGCCCACTAATCAGGATTATAATTTAATTTTTCCTACTCCCGTGCGGATTAAACTTGCCTTGTATTCCACCTGAGCATTGCCGTGGTTCCCCTCGGTGCACTTAATTAGCTACGGGCCAATTATTTTCCATATTTTAGCCACTTGCCAAGTGAGCTTTAATTGAGCGTGTTTGGCCACGTCGCATTTTCGTTTATGTCTTTTTACTTTCGCATTCACCCAGCGGACATTCATAATTCTAATAAAATTTTCAAGAGTCAATATTTTAAAGTGCTTTTCCCTTTGTGATTTTATTTTAATTTTAATAAGACAGTCAATGTCCACAGTATAACATTTTACATACTCTGGCCATATATATAGTAATAAAAGCAGTCAAAAAAATAAATCAAATTTAAATATATATTGCAATTATCAGTTATTAAAAAGCTGTGCAAACATGTTGATTAAAACATCTGATTAAACTACATGTATACAATTATTAATCACAGAGTATTGTATTAGTAAATGATTTTGATTTGCCCAATCATCTGAAGGCCATTGAAAATATGGTATTTAAGGCACGAATTACAAAATATTTAATATCTTAAAGATTATTTAACTTTTCGGCACTTTTAGTGGCTGATTGTGTTCCTAGCAACTAAGGGTTCTGTTTATTCTTGTTACCCTCTTTTTTACAGGCTTTATTATTATTAACATGTAGTTCTCGTCGCTCTTGTTGTTTATTTCCAACCATTTGATTCTGAGGTCGATGATCCACATTCTGAAGATTTTTATAATTTTTGAAATTGCCATTCATATTCATGTTGCCAAATGATTGCCTTAACTGTGATATGTTCCTTTCGTACAAACGTCGTTTTTCTGCTCTCAGCCAATGAATTTGCAAGTGATCCTTAAACTTGTTAAAATTCAATGTTATAAATGTGCATTGGTTGCAATGAACTGGACTTTTCGTACGTAATTTCTCCGCTGTATCTGGCGAAAGGGGTTCAATAGATCCCTTAAATTTCAACAGGGCGTAAACTGCTTGATGTGTGATAAACAAATCGGAGTTAAATGTATTCCAATGCTGAATACGACGCATGGTATCCGAACAGAAATCATTCGATATGACATGCATGTTCAGACGATTCATGAATGCATCCATCTTAAATCCAACCAGAAAATTACTTGATGGCAAATTCTTTTGCTGCTCGATCGTTTGATTTGCTAGATCCATCATGTGGTCTAAAAGCGGCAAGTGATCACGAGTTAACTGAATAAATTAAATAATACGCATTAATTCAGTCTTTAGAGCACAAAAGTACAAATGTACTCACTGCTGTCACATTCGCAATGTCTTCCTTCGGCAAAATAACAAAATGATATTTAGCTTTGGGAAAAGTTACATTCCGAAGCACAGCTGCTTTATCTGTTTGTATGACAACATCCTCTCCAGCTTCCATTTTACGGGTGAGCACACCACGTTCAAATTCCACGTCATTCTTCTCCTGCATGGCTGCTAATAATTAAGTGCAATACAACCAATTTGACAAAAATTGTGATTGGTACTTCACAGTGTTGTAAAACAATACAAGTTAGACGTTAGTGATGTGAGTCCAAAACGTTAAAAAAAATACATCGTACAATTTGATTTGGATTTTTAAGCAAATATTTTAAATTATATATATCATAGTTTCTATTAAAAAAAAAATAAATATGTATTAAGACTATTGAGAAATATTTGTTTGCTTTTAGCGGTTTTTTATCTGTCAATTGAATCTTTCAATCCAAAGATATTATAATATTCCTAAATATCAGCCTATAAATTTATTATTTACAATTTAAAGAAACTTATCATCAAATATACAATTTTAAAAAATCTGTTAACTTTCTAACTCCAGTACAATCTTTATGCTGGTTACGTAACACAAAAACCCAAAAGGAAATCTGATATTCCCTTTATACCCGTTACTTAAAAATTAAGTAAAGGGGTATATTGAGTTCGTTATAATATAAGTATAAGGTAGAAGGAGGCATCCGCCTGTATCGTGAAAAATCACCACCCTTAGATTTTAAGATATCACGCTAATATTGGCAACTAACTATTGTTATTATCTATCATCCTACTTATCGATGTAACGGGTATTCCTTAAGTCGTGGTGTCGACTATTTTTAAATGTGTATTCTGAATTCTTCTAATAAAGAATGTCTGACGTGGCATGCTTATCTTTTTATTGGTTTAACACCACATTTATTTTTATATATTTCTTTTCGTACATATTCTCTGAATATGTTCTAAAAAAAAGGTATCAATAATAGTATTTACTGCAGTCCACTCTAATTTGGATTGGTTTTGATTTGGTCAGGATTAGATGGCTTTGGAACCACATTTTGAGTTGGAGGTTTGGGCTTCCAGTTCGGTTTGTTTCGTGGGTCTTTATTCTGTTGATTATTCACATTCCGGGTTTGACCTTGCTTATGTTGAGCCTTGGATTGAGTTTCCATTGCAGTAGAGTTATTTTTGCCGTTATTGCACTGGTTAGGATGACGCCTTGGTGTCCAATTGGGTTTGTTTTCCAAAGCTTCAGTGGGTTGAGGCTTCGACGGAGTAGAGTTATCTTTGTTATTAATGTAATTCTTGTGGCCCTGATTATGTTGAGGCCTAGGTTTCCAATTGGGATTGGTTTGAATGACACTTGTTGCGGGATTTTTATTGCGTTGCTGAACATTGCTGGGACCATTATATCGATGGAAAACGACTTGCTGCACTTTTGGCATTTGTTGGTATGGAGCATAAGGTGGACATGGTCCAATAAGACCCTGTCCCTGCATTTGATTAACAATCTGATGCTTCTGATTTAGTCCGTCGACGGACTTCTGAAAGTGTTTAGCAAAAGAGTTTTCATATGGAGCCGTCGATTGCTGTCCAATTGGCGGCTGTTGTCTGTTTGACCGCCTGTTTGGCTGCTCTCTTGGTTTATTTATGACACTATTTTGTTTCTGGTCTCTACTTTGAGCACAGTTTGCTGTCATCGATTTCGACTCAGCTTGACCATCGATTTGGACGCCTTCAATTGCATTTTCAACCTTGTTTTGTGTAATATCCAATTTTGATTCCTGCATCATTTTAGTGATTTTATCCACGTGCTTTTTTACTTCCATTTCAAGTTCTCGCTTTTTCCAATGCTGGTACAAGTGACTCTTTAAAGCAACTAAGCTGTTACTCTCGAAATCACATTGATTGCAGTGAAGTTGATCAATGTTCCGCAACTCCTCCGCCTTTTCTTTGGATATTGGCTCGACCGATCCCCGAAAACGGAGAAGCGCGTATACAGCTTGATAGGTAAGAAATAAATCGGTATTAAAGCTGTTCCAATGACCAATGCGTCGCATCGAGCTTGAATAGAAATCATCCGATATGACATGCATGTTAAGACTATCCATGAATGCATCAACTTTAAATCCAACAAGAAACTTGCTGGCATGCAAATGCTGTTGCTTCTCAATGATTTGATTCGCCAGCTCCATCATGTGATCTAAGAGTGGCAGGTGATCTTGTGTCAACTGGATATAAAATCATTAAAACAGGCTATATTTAAAATATAATCGTAGACCTTACCTCGGTCACTTTGCTAATTTTCTCCTTGGCCACAATAAGAAAATGGTATTGTGCCTTGGGATAAGCATCTTTTATCACCGCTGCCCGGTCAGATTCGATTAAAATATTCTGTTTCCTTTCCAGTTGACGAAACAACTGGCTTTTGGCAGATTCGCGCGATTCCATTGTTTATTAAGGATCTCTAGCAAATTAAATAACTTCTTGCTCTTTCTACAGATTTTTGAAATTCTAACAAAAATTGCAATAGCAATTAAAAATTCCTATCTTTGAAACTTAAAAAAATCCAAGAAATAGCTCAGTATTTTTAGTTCGAACCAAATTTGCATTTAGGCTACAATTTTAGCAGCTGTCAGATCGGAGAAGTTTGCTGGGTGGCAGCTTTTTCTTCAAGACACTATTTCCCTAACAGTGCTGCCAACTTTTTGATTAAAAAAATAGCTGTTTCTGGCTGGCACTTCTGTAGAGTTCAATTGATATTTTTAGCAAAAGAGAACAGAAATCTGAAATATTCAGATTTCCGGCTTGTGGCAAATTTAAAAATTTGTTTGCAAACGTACTAAAAACTTATCCAGAACTATCTATAGAATAGCTAAGTTGGCAACAGTTGGCCGTAGTGCTCTTGTAGATGCTGTTTGAGTGTTGGTATATTTTTAAACACTAATTTGCACTGATTGCACCTTAGGGGCGTGTCAAGCAATTCCTTTAATTTATCTTTGGGCAAACGTGTTATGCAGCCGTCGACTTTTAGTTTGTCGAAGATTGCTAAAATAAATATTATAAGATCTTACATTATATTTTCTATATATTTCCATTGCACTTACATTCGTATGACAGAAAGAGCTGCGTATTGAAGCTATTCCAGTGTTTCTTTGTCTTTAAGCAGCTCGACACGAAATCTTTGGAAATTACATGCAAGTGCAGACGCTGCATGCTCGGCTCGGCATGAAAACCGATTTTAAAGTCAGCCAAGTTCTCACCTCGCACTTCTATTATATTGTGAGCCAACAAAAGCAGTTCTTCCAGCAGTGGCAAATGCTTTTTACTAAGCTATCATAGAAATTGCAAATTGTTCAGTTTGTTGTGGTTATGATTGTTAGCTGAGTTTACCTGAAAAATACTCGCAATATCCTCTTTTGGTAGTACAAGGTAGTGATGCCGCGCCTTAGGAAATTTGTCGGCTATAACAACAGCCACATCTGTTGATATTATTAAATTTTTCGGATCTAATATCGTTTTGATTAACCCGGTTTGCCAAGACATTATGCACAGCTGTTTTTCACGGCTGACCCTGTTTCTATAGTGCTGATAAATGCCTGCTGACAGTGTTGCCAAGCGCAGATGTGCACAGAATGATGCGGTCACTACGCGCCTGGTACGCAGCACTTTGACAAGTAAGCAAATATAATGAGTTACGCACTAATATAAAAAGCTGTTAACTTATAAAAATATTTCAAAATTACCACAGTTGGTAACCTTGAGTATAATGCAAGTTGACTTGGATATTTTGTATTGGTTTTACTCGGGTTTTCATTACCCAACACTGTTGCGAACGCAAATGCAACCCTGCCCGCAACCCTGCAGCAACAACAATGAACCACAAGAGCCGAGAAGAATATTATTTGTTTGGCCGTCTAAATGTGCTTGTGTGCAGCGTGTGGGCAAGTAAAAAAGTGTGTAGAGCAACTTACAAAATCAGCGGTGCATTTTTTACGCAACGCAGGCGAAAATTTCTCAATTACGTGATACATTTCAATTGGAATTCATTTGAATCTCTTTTTGAAGCGTCGACTGCACCGCCAATCTAACGGAAATTTTGCATCTGGATATTGAACTGGCCACAAAAAGCTTTAAACCAAAATACTCAAAAAGATTACGCAAAGCCAAGTGGAAATTAAAAACGAAAGCGAACAATATGGCGAGCGCGATAAACGTAAAGCCACGTCTCATGGCAGAACCGTTGCATATCCAACGATTGGAAGCGGCATTAAATATGCGCCCCTTCATGGAGATGGCTCGGCACGCCCTTAAGCAGCCCCTTAGCAGCGGCAGCGGTGAAGACAGTGCCACAGAACTGGAGCCAGATCAGGAGCCTGGGATGGATTCCGATGACTCCTCCACCCGGGTGGGTGTCGTCAAGCTGAAGGCTAAGCAAAAACGTCACAAACGTTTACTGGGCAGCAAGGAAGGTAAATTCTGGAGTGATTTACTTCAACAATAATTTAATACTTGTGTTCCTTTTCCTCTTCATCTTCCTCTTCCAGAACGACAAAGTGTCAAAACACAAATGTATAATTTCAATTATCTGACCAGCGATCGGGAATGGCTCTATGATACGTTGCTCAGCGACACAGAGAGCGACACACAGGTGAGCGATGAGGATGAATATATTGGCCAAATGCTGCGCGAACATCTCCACGAGCAGCGCCAGCGCAGAAACTACTACAAAATGCCCACAGTAAGTTCCATCATCTGTTTTGAGCTTAATCCCATTAATCATGTGCCTTGTAGAATGCTCAATATGCCTACTTTGGCAGCGGTTTGTTGTCCAATCATGATGTCTATGCGGAACGACAACAGGCGACGGTTGGAGTACGCAAGCGAAGACGTCGGACCAAGCAAGAGATTCTCATGGCGCGTCTGGCGGAGGCGCAGGCTGGACCAAAGCCTGTCAAGCAGCGTCGACGTGGACGAAAGAAGCGCACAATGGATTCACCGGAGTCTGGTGAGGTACATCCGTCTGAGCTGGGCAAGTATACCTTTGGCGATACGCTGCCCGTCAACGATGAGGATGAGGAGGATAACGGCGAGGTGGACTACAAACGGGAGCTGGCCAACTTGGCGCTCGACTATCCTGAGGAGGAGGAAGAAATCGAAGAGGAAGTTGATGTCGTGGGTGCAATAGATGGCCAAGTGACACGTGTGCGTCGCCGTCGCAAGAATCCCGAAGTCCTGGCCGCACGCCGACGACGCATTTGGCAGATCATGTCCAAAAAGGAGTCGGGAAGGCTGCAGCGCATCAAGAGCAACAATCACAAGGAGATGCTATCGAATTGCAAGCGTGTGGCCGGCATGTGTGCGAAAGTTGTGCGACAACGGGCTTTAAACTCGCAACGCATCATGAAAGAGACTGTGTGGCGTGCTAAGCGCCTTACCCGTGAAATGCTCACATATTGGAAACGATATGAGCGCGTGGAGCGCGATCAGCGTCGAAAGCAGGAGCGTGAGGCGGAGGAACAACGCAAACAAGATGTGGAACTCATTGAAGTGAAGCGACAGCAGCGTAAACTTAATTTCCTTATTACCCAAACGGAGCTATATGCGCACTTTATGTCCAAGAAACTAGGACAGGGCACAGAGGAGGATCAGTTGCGTATACTCAGCCAACTGGACGAAGAGCACAATGCACGTCTGGCAGCTCACGATGATTATGATGTTGGTGAAATGAAGCAGTTGGCGCAGGCCAATGCGGAGGCTGCTCTAAAGCGTGATTTGGACAAAACTCGAGCCTTCGATGTGCCCTTCAAGAAGGAACAGATGCTGGAGCAGTTGCAAGAGATGGACCAATTGCAGCCGGAGCGCGAACAAATGAAGGATCTGCCACAGCCAAAGATGTTTAAAGGCACACTTAAAGGTTATCAGATCAAGGGTATGACTTGGCTTGCAAACATCTACGATCAGGGCATCAGTGGGATTCTCGCTGATGAGATGGGCCTGGGAAAGACGGTGCAATCAATTGCCTTTCTCTGTCACATTGCCGAACATTATGGAGTTTGGGGTCCTTTTCTGGTTATCTCTCCTGCCTCCACTCTGCACAACTGGCAACAGGAGATGGCACGCTTTGTTCCCGACTTCAATGTGGTTCCCTACTGGGGATCCCCCAATGAACGCAAAATCCTGCGACAATTCTGGGATCAAAAGCATCTGCATACACGAGAGGCGAGTTTCCATGTGGTGATTACCTCGTATCAACTGGTGGTCAGCGATTACAAGTACTTTAATCGCATCAAGTGGCAATGTATGGTGTTGGACGAAGCACAGGCCATCAAGAGTGCTGCCTCTCAGCGCTGGAAGTTACTCCTCGCCTTCAACTGTCGGAATCGCTTGCTGCTTAGTGGCACTCCCATACAGAACAGCATGGCAGAGCTTTGGGCTTTATTGCATTTCATTATGCCCACGTTATTTGACTCGCATGACGAGTTCAATGAATGGTTCTCCAAGGACATTGAATCCCATGCAGAGAATAAAACGGGCATCGATGAGCGCCAAATTTCACGTCTCCACATGATATTGAAACCCTTCATGCTGCGTCGCATCAAGAAGGATGTGGAGAACGAGTTATCCGACAAGATTGAGATCATGGTCTATTGTCCGTTAACTATAAGACAAAAGCTACTCTATCGGGCACTCAAGCAAAAGATTCGCATTGAGGATTTGCTGCATTTGGCCGGTGGCGGTTCGACGGCATCTGCGGCATCAGATGGCGCCATTCTGGATCGCAACTTCACCTCGAATCTCATGAATCTGGTAATGCAATTCCGCAAGGTCTGTAATCATCCAGAGCTCTTTGAGCGTCGCGATGCGAAAAGTTCTTTTAGCATGCGCTGTGCTGAGTACGTTATACCTCGTTTGGTCTTCGATGATGGATTTCTCCACATCGCGTTGCCCAGCCGAAGACATTTGCTGTACAATCGGTAAGAAATGATTTTAAAAAAATATATTATTTAAATAAATGTTAATCGGATAAAGCTTTAATTTATCTTGTATTCTGATACGGGTAAAGTTTATTTTCCAGATTATTTTTTTTTATTTCTACTGCTTAAACTTTATTGAATTTTTATTTTCGTTTTTCTTATTAAAATTAAAGTATACCTTAGGAATTTTTTTAAGAGGTTAAATAAGTCAGCTTAATCTGTAGTAACAGATTTCTCAATTGAATATAAAGTTTATTTTATTTATTTATTTACAACTTTCTTCTGTATTTCTTCTGTATTTGTTCTTCAACAGTTTTAACATCTTTAAGTCGGCGCAGATTCAGCAATCTCTCTTTGATGATGTCAACGTTACCAGCTGCTTTAGCTTTACACGCTTCTGTGATTTATCTCCGTCTGATATGGAGAATGTCACCTGGCATGGCCTAATCGACTTGTGCGTATTTAATTCCATTTCTATAAATATGTATTTTAAACATACAATTAACTATATTCTTTTTGCAGTCTTATGCACTATCGGCGCGTGATTGCCAAGAATCCTTTGCTCTCCTATCGTCGCCAATGGTGGCCACATCAACGTGGAACTCGTTATCAACTGTTAGAGCCAGCTCTCGAACGTAAACTGGTGCCGGATTATTTGTTAACCAATAGTGTGCTCAGAAATTTTATGTTTACTGCAATGGTAACTAACTGCACCTATTTAATCAAGAATTTGTCGAAATAGTTAATTTCTTCTATGACAGACTTCCGGTGAGAGCAGCGTTTATGCTTTTGGCGATTATCTGATGGTCAACATGCAAGAAACCATTGAGCATCGGGTCACACGTTCTAAAATACTTAAACAAAAGTCGACGCTTATTGAGGAGCTCGACGATTCCAGTGGACAACCGCAGGTTAAAACAGAACCAGGTGTTAAACAGGAGCTGGAAATTGAATCTGTTGAGGTGCAAACCAAATCGAACACCAAGAGCGATGTCAAACTAACAACACTGCATTTGTTACCCGAGTTCCCACATCGTCTCCGCAAGCCGCAACTTTATCAATGTGAACCGCTGCAAATGCCAAGTTTCCTTTACGGATTGGGACAGCGTGTACAGGCCGTCGATCGGCATTTATAGTAAGCACTCAGGACTTGTTCTCTATCTATGTTATCAACTAATCCTTATCACTTATTCATTTATTTTAGCTGTGAAAGCCGCGCAGCCGCCTGGAACCAAATACGTCATCTGCAATGTGAAAATGTCGTGGGTAAAGAGCTTGTGACTACAGGCTTGGAGCTGTGCAAGCCGCGTAATGGTTGGTCCTCCATTGTGGTTCCCGATAAGGAGACACTTATCACGGATGCGGGCAAACTGTTTGTACTAGACAGTCTTCTCACTCGCCTCAAAGCCGAGGGTCATCGTGTTCTCATCTACTCACAAATGACCAAAATGATTGATCTGCTTGAGGTGCGTCGAAATAAACCAACTGTATTCTGTACATATATGTCAGTTAATGTCTCAATATAATTTCAGGAATACATGTGGCATCGCAAACATCGGTATATGCGACTCGATGGTTCCAGCAAGATATCAGCTCGTCGTGACATGGTCGCCGATTTTCAATCCCGCGCCGATATCTTTGTTTTTTTGCTCTCTACACGTGCGGGGGGCTTGGGCATTAATTTGACTGCTGCTGATACGGTAAGTTGAAGATTTCTTAGACTCTTACAAGCTATTTCTGTTATCCGTTCCCATGCACTTGAATAGTCTACTACATAATTGTACGCAAATTAATAATCTACGGGATTGACTGAGATATCTTTAGATAAACAGCGAAAACTTAAAATATGTGTGATTCTTAGAAACAGATCTGTCATTCTGACAATATAGTAAACTTTTTGATGGATATTGACAAAAAGGAATGTATATTTTTTCTTAAAGTGACCTGTCTCTCAAATCCAGGACTTTTCCGATTTCCGACAGATTTTCCTTAAAGCATAAGTGTTATAAAATTTTCTGAGCTGATAATCAGATAATATTTTCTTCTATTGTTATTTAAACTCGACTGGAAGCGTAGCTATTATATTTCCTGTGCTTTGAGGCAAACAAAATTGATTTGTTATTAAAAACGTGACAAGAATGGATTTCTCAAAGCAAATGTTAATAATGCCAATTAGTCAACCAACAAAATTACCACACATTGTGGCCAATTTAACACCATTAAAATCGCGAATGAAACGAATGCAACGATCGCCAGCGAACAATATTGACATTGTAAAACGTAATGGACTTGATTATGAAAATGTATCTACAAACAAAGCAGAACCGAGAAAAGTAAAAAAGGATCAGTTAATGGTAAGGAGCAACAAGCAACTCAAGCATATTGATAATGAGGATGCTCATTTACATCAATATAATCGATTAGATCAGTCAGATTGTTGTCTTCACAAGTCTGCTGGTAAGCGAGAGAATTGTAGTTTGCATATAAACTACAATGGACAAGAGGCAGCATTGGTCTGCCAGGTGCGCACTAATGATTTGGCAGCATTGAAGCATCGATTGTCGCCGCTGCTGCGTCAACATAAATCACGTTTTCGTAATGTCCTGGTCGAACGTAATCTGTTTAAGCAAACTGGACTCATACATGCCCTTATGAACTATGCAACTGCAACGGACTTTGCGGACTTGGAACAGGCTCTGCAATGCGATGCACTACGTTGCAAGGCTCAAGGCTGCAAGATAGTCAACATTGAGAAGGGCACGCTATGCTTCAATTGCCAACCGGCGGATATACCAAAAGTATTAGCCAGACTAAAGCTATGCGGCTATAAGCCACTTCAAACAGAGGTTGCCCAATGCGCGCGGGATTCGCTGGTAAAGCTGCCTGTGGGGCAACGCCAGCGATATGGGGATTTCCTCAAGGCCCTCCATGCGGACACGGACATTGTGAAGATCTATGACAATGTGGTGAACTCGACGCTGCACGGCTAAGCAGCCAAAGAGACCAAAAGACAGACAAGATTTGGCAGCTGGCAGATTTATGCTTGTTCCCTAGTCTTGTATCCATTTGCTCGACTACTTGTTTATGCAATGCGCACTCTCCTTTGGCATCGTCCGAACAGTTTCGCCATGATTTACACATTCTTGATCTTTATCACAACAATGACACTGCTAAGCCACCAGAAATTCTCAGCCAAAAGGATGCAATATACTCAACAGTTTGTTTCTGTGTCTCTCTCTCTCTATCTCTGTTTCTCTCTCTTTCTTTGGCTCTGTCTCTGATTCAATTTGTGGTGATTTCTGTCTGATGATGGGACTCTGGGCTGCTGGGCTTCGTGTGAACATTTTCGCTTGGTTCCTAAATCATTTTGTCACTGATTTTGATTTGTTATTTGGATTGTCTTCTCCTCGTTCAGTTTTATTGCTTGGTTCTCAGGCTCAACTCTCATCGTTGACTAATTCCTTGGCATTTGCCATGGCCAATGTCTTTGCGGTTCTTTAAGCGGCAGCTTTTATTTAATTTTTTATTTATATAAGCAATAAGCATAGGTAAAGTTTTCGGCAAAATTATAATGACTATAATATAAACTGCTTGCCATTTGTCTAGTTGAAATCAATTCGTTTTGTTGGATCTCACTTTGAAAACCTTTTAAAAATTACGAGAATTTTTATTTCTTTTCCAATCAAATTACTGAAACACCATCCACTGTGTGAGAAATACAATTCGAGTTTCAAAAGTATTTACTGTTCATGTCGCTGGCGCATACCAAAATAATTTGACCAAAATAAAAACAGAAAAGCAACTCAACACTTTGGCATTTCTTTGACTGCTAACGGAAATTGTTGAGGGCCTCCGAAAAATGGTACCAGTTACATTTGAAATGATATGAGACCATTCCATTAATTGTATTTTATGCCATTTATAAACAAATTGTTGTATGGCCTTGTTTATTTCTGTTTCATTTCTGTGCTTCGAGCTTCGATTCGGTTCCTCAAGAGTCATTATAATGCGCGTCTTGATTTTTGTTGTCTTCAAGATTTATGACGTTTTCGAAATCGTAGCAAAAGTCTTTAAGTAGCCGTCACAGTCAAATGCTTTTATCGCCTTTTTGTATGCCCAGCACGTTCCAGAATTTAGTGCAATTCATTGGGTGTAGAAATTTGTTGTCTTTTTTTATTTAAGTTAACTGAATCGATGTGTCTATATCCGACGAGCAGTTATTCAAAGCAGCCTAATGGTCACACACATTTCATAGATTAAGTCTAACGGCCTTCTAGGAGCATTTTATTTAAAAATCGAAGTAAAAAAACTAAAGTCATTTCAAATACCCGGTAATGTTTTCTTAAAAATTCCAAATCTTCGATATGACAAAGAGAATCTCGTTTCGAATCTTAATTTAGGCAATACTCGATTAAAAGTAATTAATGAAATGTTCAATGCAATTAGATTAGATATTTGTATTTAAATATATAGCATATGTATTATATACATAATTAATGTGGGAGTAAAATACTTTATGATTAAAATATATTGCACATTTGGAATAGAAACTTGTATATGTAGCTTAATAGATTAGATTTAAGTTAGAACTCTAGGTTTTTTTTTTTTTTGGCAAGCCATTTATCAATCATTACCTCCAATTGCTTCTTCGCCTTATTCACTCCGGGTTCATCCAATACTCTAAATGGAGCCACGTCGGAGCAATGACATTCGTCCGGGATAATGGTGACACCTTGTGCCTCTCCAGCTCCAAGTGTATTCCATGGATCCAGTGCGCCTTGAGTCATGTAAATATTCGTCATATTCTGATTGATACCTCCAATTTTCTCGTTTGTGGCATTTATATACCCTTGAATTTTATCATCTGTAAATTGCGGTCCGAAAATATCTCGACATAGGTCTGTATACAAAGTAATCGGAAAAGAAGAGCCGAACGGTTGATTTGCGCTTCCCGAAGTTAAAAACCAGCCAAATTCAGTACAAGCTTGGTACATCCATGCCAAACCAGCTAAAAATGCAAGACATTAGTATTTCAAACTCAATATTTTTGTAAGTGAAGTTGTACTTACTACTATTGTAATTGTTCATGGATTGCTTGTAATAGTCAACAGTTATCTTGTATGTGGCGTTAATACACCTATGTCCTCCGAGTCTCCACTTAACGAACTCTGCCATATGTTCGGAATCATCATTACCCCAGTGATGAAAAATAGTGCAGGTCCAGTCTATGCCAAACATATGAAAACTACACGGCAGAAAGAACTTGAAGAAGGCATAACGTATAATATGTGTAGATATTATTACTTGTGATATTGGATGCGGTTGGCCCAAACGAGTGCTATTGTGCTAAGGATTATCCCTTGATCTTTCTTGTTCTCCGGATCAAAGTCATCACAGAGTCCCAACACTTTCTTGACCTGATCACCTCGTCCAGTTGCAAACAATTTCTCATAATGGGCAGTGGCATTTTTCATATTAGGATAGCAGAAGTCTCTTGTTTGATTTATTATTGCTACCGCAACACCTTCCATATATTCTGCAACAAGCTACAGGTTAATCGAATCGAATAATAAATAAAACAATTAATGGCCTGGTGGACTCACCTTTGAAGTCGACCTTAGCAACTAAAGGTGCACTGGATGCCCAAATCCCAACAGCAACGTTGGGATACAGTTTTTGAAAAACAACCGCCATAGTTGCAGAATAGGAACATCCTGCGATAATCACTTTGGAGCCATTGTATTTCGCTTCGCTTTGAAGAACTTCAATAATATTTTTCACATCAGCCAGGGCTTGATACATAGTCAGATACTTGAGGTTCTCAGTTGAAAGTGGCCTTATGGGAATACTCTGACCGTAATATCGATGCTCCGTGGCGATCACGGCTGCTATGTGACTCTTTGCGATGTGCTCCAAACGTCCTCTTTGTAATACTTCAGGTTGGATCTCCCATTCACCGCCTAGGTATATGAATAGTGGTCCACCTTTGTGGTAACTGACGTCATTGATCAGAATACGCTGTATTAAAAATGGGTTCTTAGTATTATTCGTTGATAGTAGATTTAAGGGCACAAATATACATTTTCCCATGTTGCATTATTGCTGTCATCAAAGTTGTCCAGTTTCTGGGTTATCCATCGAGTCAACAATTTAGTATCTTTGATGATTTCTGGCTTTGGTGGCCCATCATGAAGGTCTTTCATTGCTTGAACGAAGTCAGGAAGTTTTTCAGGCCAATAATAAACTTCACTAACTGCATAATTAAGAAGTATTAACACTACGACTGATACTATAAATGTATACTTCATCTTATTCAACAGTTCGCAATTTTGCGAATGATTTTCTATTTTAGTACGCGGTCTATTTATTCAAAAAAAAAAAAAAAATTATCTTTTAATTAGTTTTGGTTAAATTTTTTTGCAAAATTACACTGATAACTTAAATTGGATTCTTTTTTTAGCTATTGTTGCCTTTAATCCATAGTCATTGTAAATTTCCGTAGAATATTTCGCTATCTTGTAAGTCATTCACCAAACTCAGTCTGAAATTTATATCTCTGAAAAGTTTCTACATTAATACATTTTAAATATATTTCACTTCATTCTTTGGCTAAATAGTTCAATACAATAAACAAGCCAAATAATGTCACACTTAAATAATGTGCAAATTTTTTAAGGTTCGTTTTGAAAAAAAGAAACAAGCACATATTATATACATGTCTACTGTGACAATACTATATGTTAAGACTTCAGTTAATTAATATAAAATCTGAATTAAATCATATTCTTAACCTAGCTCTTTTAAAGCAATATCAACTGAATATGAATATGTCTAAAACAATTGAAGTTAATGTTCATAGTTATTTAATTATTTTAGTTTCAAACCGTATAAGATACAAAAAACAAAGAAGTTTTATAAATGAAAGCTTTACATTATTCGGCAAGCCACTCGGCAACCAACTCAACCACTCGCTCCTTGGAGGCTCTCAATTCGGCACTATCCGTTGCACTGATTGAACCCACGTCGGAGCAGTGAGAGGCTTGCGGGATAATGGTGGCACCTTGGGCCGCTCCAGCTCCAACTTTACTCCATGGATCTAGTCCGCCGTGAGTCATGTAAAGGTTCTTGATATTCTGGTGGATGCCTCCAAATTCATCGTTTGTGGCCCCAATATACCCATAAATGTCATCCTCACTATAGTCTGGTCCGAAAACATCATGACATGTGTTTGTATACAGAGTTGCCGGGAAAGAAGAACCGAAGGGTTGCTTATGACTCGCAGAAGATTGGAACCAGCCAAATTCACTGCAAGTTTGGTAGGTCCATGCCAGACCAGCTGAAAAGGCAATGCAATAGCAATGGTATTACAAATTCTTGATTATTTCAATGCTAAGTTATACTTACAACCATCGTAATGGTTCATGGACCACTTGTAATAGTCAATAGTTCCCTGGTATCTGGTATTAACACATTTAGGATATCCGAGACGCCACTGTACAAATTTTGACAGAGCTTTGGAATCGTCATCACTGAAGTCACGAAGAACAGTGCAGTACTTGGCCAGGTCATAGTTTTCAGGTCTACAGGAAAAAAAGAATTTGCATCAGGCATAACGTATAATATGTAAGGCTATAATTACTTTTGGTATTGGGCGAGGTTGGCCCAAATGTTTGCTATTGTGCTAAAGATTTGCCATTGATCTCTCTCGTCTTCCGCATCAAAGTTATCACAGAGATTCAACTCTTTCTTGGCCTGATCTCCAAGACCATTTGCAAACAAATCCTCATAATAGGCAGTGGCATTATCAATGAGATCATAGCAGTAATCCCCTGCCAGTTCTCTTAATGCTTTTCCAACAACTTTCATATAATCTACGACAGACAGAACCGTTTGTATGGAATTTCACAATTAATGAACTGCTGAACTCACCTTTAAAGTCAACCTTCGCTTTTAAAGGTGCACTCGACGCCCAACTGCCTACGGCCACTTCGGGATATAGTTTTTTAAAGAGAACCGCCATAGTTGCAGAATAGGAGCATCCTGAGATAACCACCTTCGAGTCCTTGTATTTATCCTCCTCTTTAAGAACTTGTATAATATTGTTCACATCAGCCAGGGCTTGATTCACAGTCTGATACTGGAGGTTCTCAGTTGAAAGTGGCCTTATGGGAATACTCTGACCGAAGAATCGATGCTCCGTGGTGATCACGACTCCCTTGTGTTTCTTTGCGATGTCCACCAAAAGTCCTGATGTTATATCTCCGGTACGAATCTCCCATTCACCACCAAGGTATATGAATATTGGGGAACCATCTTCGAAATGGTCCTCATTGACCAGAATACGCTATAGTAAAAGTTGGTCCTAGTAATATTTCGATGATAGTTGGTTTAAGGAGTCAAACTTACATTTTTCCATGTGGCATTATTGTTGTCATCAAAGTTGTCCAGTTTCTGGGTTATCCATCGAGTCTCCACATTTGCGCGGATGCTGCTGACCTGCCTTGGTGGTCCACGATGAAGATCCTTCATTGTTTTCACGAAGGCAGGAATATCAGGTTCTGGCAGACTAGCTGCATAAGTTAGAGGCGCTACCAGCGCCAGTATTGTCAGTATAGTATACTTCATCTTGTAGGACAGTTCACAATTCTACGAATGAATTCCTAGCTCAATTCCCGACCTATTTATTTAAAATGCTACCAATAGATTGCAAGAAATGACAGCTGATAAGTAGGACGCAAATATTGGCAAATAATTAAGTTTAAAGCCTCATATAAGCCTGATAATTGAAAGGGTTGTAAAAGTCACGTTTTGAATTGGCTTAAATGCATAAGCTCATTATTTCTCTGACATAACGCATTTTTAGTAATAATTCTAATAGTTCGTTTTTTACCAGTAATTACTCTTTGAAATTTTCAATTAAAAGATTCAAGTAAATCGTTAAAATCAATTATTTTCTTTTAACTTTCGCATTTCAAAGACATTATTAAATAGTGGAATATGCACTTGACTGATTTACCTTTGTAATTATTATGTATTTAATTCAACTAGATTACAAATAACTAGATTTTTGTTAACTTTAGCATTTCAAAGACCTTGTTGAATAGTGTAATCTGCACTTGACTGACTCACCTTTGTAATCATGACCAATTTTGTCAATTTAATTCAACTAGATTACAACTAAAAACCTCTTTCCCCATTGCTTCATAAAATTATATAAATTTATTATCCGTAAGTGGAACCTGCGCTACAAATGAAATATTATTATCTAAGGTCTTCAAAAAGTACAGTGAACCAACTATTAAGCATTTAATTTATAGCTCGTTAATATACTCAAGAGATACTCAAGTTCGGAGTACTATCTAAAATATTAAACAAAGGAATTCTTAGAAAACGTCAGATTTAAGATTTTTGTTGATAACATTAGTTATGCATTCAAAAACATATCGTTTTTTTTTTCGCTTGATTCTATCAGTCCATTTAAAAAATATAATTTTAAATCTACTCGATTGTCCACAGATGATTGAGAAACTCGATCTACAAATCTGTTCCATAATTTGTAATCGATGGAAAATGATAAACTCAAAGAACAATTAGCTCACAAACATTTTTTATTTGACTTGTATGATATTTAACAATGGATGACTAAGTTTAAGCCAACCATTGGCGAACTAGTTTCGCAATACGTTCCTTGGATTCACGCATTTCCTGGCTATCCGAGGAGCTGATGGAACCAAAATCTGCACAGTGAGAGGCACCCGGAATGACGGTGGCACCCTCGGGAACGCCATGACCAATGGGATTCCAGGGATCAAGACCACCATGGGTCATGTAAACATTCTCGACCTCAGGATTCATGCCACCAAAGTCCTCATTGGTCTTGGCCGCATTGCTGACAATCTGTGAATTGGCATACTTCGAGCTGAAGACATCTTGGCAAAGTTCAATGTAGAGCGTGGCCGGAAACTTGGTGCCGAATGGTTGATTCCTCGAATTGGATGACTGATACCAGCCGTACTCGTTACAGGTCTGATAATACCAAGGTCGAGCTAACAAAATAAATAAATAAATACAAGTGTAATCAGCTAGTGGAGTTTAGTTAGTTAATTACTTACATGCGTCAAAGTTTTTAATGCCCCAGAGATAATATTCGACAGTGCTTTCGTAGCGCGCATCGATGCAGGTTGGATAGTCCCAGGCCCAATAGACAAAATTGGCAATGGCACTGGCAGCATCATTAAAACTCAACAGATAGTCGCAATAATACGGAATTTCGCCAGTGCTAATAGAACGATATAAAGGAATTATTTGAGTTTCAATTGCAAAGATTTAAAAGACATATTTGATCCTACGATTGGTACTGCGCCACGCCTGAGAAAATGTTGGAAATACTGCCAAACAAGCTCCACATGTCGAGATCGTTGTTGTGATCAAAATTGTTGCAAAGACGCAGCATTGCACGTGCCTCGGCCACACGATTTTTGGCAAACATCTGCTCCAAATCGCTAATGCCCTTCTGTATGTGATTGTAACACTTTTGGCCACCCAACTCCTGAAAAGCTCGTCCCACCACCTCCTTGTACTCGCTGAAATCAACCTTGGCCAGCAGTGGGGCACTGGATGCCCAACCACCCACAACTAAATCAGGATAGAGTCGCTTGAACCACACAACCATTGTGGCCGAATAGGAACCACCCGATAGCAACACCTTTGAGTTGGTCAACTGCGAGTTCGCCGACTTGTAGGTCTTAATAAAGTTGGCCACATCGGCCAGCGCCTGCTTGACATGCAAATACTTTAGATTCTCCGTTGACATTGTGCTGGAATGGCAAAATTAGCAGAATATCATATTTGAAACAGATTATTGAACCTACTTGGTGGGAACGCTCTTTCCATAGTAGCGATGCTCAGTGTAGATCAATAGACCCTTGTGCTCCTTGGCCATGTCGTACCAATGACCCTTGCTGATCATGCCTGGCTCTGCCTCCCATTCGCCGCCCAAGAATATGAATATTGGACTGCCCTCCGTTTGGAACTCATCGTTGACCAAATAGCGCTTTAAATAAACATTTACATGAATTACTTTATTTCATAATTCTATTGATTTATCGTTGCTTACCATTTGGTATGTCGCTTTATTGCTTTCATCGAAGTGATCGATGGGCTGTGTAATCCATTTCTCAGCGACATTTGCACGATTCGTCACCATCTGCTTAGGCGGACCACGTTGCAGATCCTTTAAAGTTTTAACCAAAATGGGCACATCTTTCTGCCACTTTAGACCATTTGTCTGATGGGCCACGGCCAAAACCAGCGCTAGGCTGACCAACTTTAGAACCAGCATGTTCGTAAATGAAGCTCTCACTTGACCAACGGGCAATTTTAAAGACAGTTAAAAGCTGTTGCCTTGATAATAATTTGCGGTGAAAAAAATGGCCATAAATTCGAAAACTGATAAGCAACTGATAAGGCGGGCTTTTCAGCCAAATCTATCAAAGATTTATGTTATCCGATGGTTGCTATTTATATTTCCTCATGATACATGAGATTTGATCAGTTGCTAGTTGTGCTTATAAGTCAAACTGACCTAAGGAAATCCCACAAAATCAGGTGCCACCATGAGTTTCAAAAAATCAAATTCATTACAATGTATTTGAATTATTCCTATATTTAGACTATATTCTTTGAACTATTAAATTGTTGATCAACATGATTTGCTTATTTTAAATACATTTTTCATTTGTTTATTTGAATTTAAAATTATTTAAAAAATAATAGTATTACAGTTTTTATTTGAAAATCATAATTTCAGATTTATTTTAAATTTTTATTAATTCAATTAATAAAATATTATTTGCTTTTAATTTTTATTGCGAGAATTGAAAAGAAGTTTTATATCAAATGAAAACTCCTAATTGTTTCTATACTAAATTTATCATATTTTGTTGTAAAAACTTTTAGTCATCATGGCCCCCAACCAATACAATTTAATTGAATTTGAAATTTCCAAATACTTCCGTTTATTGCAGTTATAAGACAAACATTAGGTTGTCATTATAGTTAAGAAAAATAAGAAATTTGCGCGAAAATTAACATTTTACTTTAGCCATTGGCGTACGAGTTCCGCGATTCTTTCCTTCGAGGCCCGCATTTCGCTGGTGTCAGTGTCCTCGATCGATCCAAAGTCTTTGCAATGCGCATACTCTGTAATTTAACAAGTAGTGTTGGAATTATTGAATTTGAACTTATTAAACAGTAGTTGAGTTACCTGGAATAATTGTTGCTTGGGTTTCATTCTGAATTCCCATTGCACGCCAAGGATCCAATTGTCCATGAGTTATATACACATTCTCCACATTTGGCGTTAGTCCGCCAAAGTATTCATTTGTTTCCTGCACTTTGCTCTCAATGAATGAATTGCTATACTGAGAGCCATAAATATCGGCACACATGGTCGTATAAAGTGTGACGGGAAACTTGGTGCCAAATGGTTGGGCACGAGATCCCGAAGTCTGATACCAACCATATTCATTGCAGGTCTGATAGATCCATTGCCGCACTAGAAAGAAGTCACCATTATAGATTGGAATATGATGTGTGTATTCAAATCACACTCACTAATATTGTTCGTATATCTAGACTCCAAAAGTGTGGCAAGTATGGCATCATAGCTTAAATCGTAACACTTGCCACCGCTTTTTGCAAACTGGCTCAATAGATATTTGGTGAGGCCAATAAGATCGCTGCTTTCAGCCATCATTGTCTCGCAAACTTTCTCAATTTGTCCAGCACTAAATAAGATCGTAATGTAAAATCAAGTATTTTATATCCAGTCAATACTATGCTCACTTGTGAGTTTGTACTACGCCGGCAAATATGTCGGAGATCTCACTGAATAGTGTCCAGATGTCCAAATCGCTATAGACATCAAACTTATCGCAGAGCTTCAGCAGAGCCTTCACTTCCCCACCGCGTTTGGTGGCAAACATTGTCTCCATTTCGGCAATTCCATTCTCAATGCGTTTATAACAAGCCGATCCGCCCATCAAAGCAATGGATTGTCCTGTAATCTCCTTGTATTCTAGGAATATACACTATAAAAATGTATCTGCCAAATCTGCCAATCAGGAACTTTCTTACTTACCCACAAAGTTGGTTTTAGCAAACAGTGGTGCACTGGATGCCCAACCACCGGCCACTAAATCGGGATAAACCTTCTTGAACCAAGTCACCATCGTGGCCGAGTAGGAGCCGCCCACAATAATAACCTTGGAGTCCTTCAAGCCTTCATAGGTATTCTTCTGAGTTCTTATAAAGTGTGCCAAATCTGCCAAGGCTTGCTTCACATGCAAATATTGAATATTCTCATTTGACAAGTCTCTAAATACAAAAATAGAAGGATATTCATATAGATATCGGATTCATACTCTCATTTAACTATAACTCACGGCAGAGGTTTACTTTTGCCATAATAGCGATGCTCGGTATAGACCAAAAGGCCATTGTGCTCCCTGGCCATGTCGTACATGTGTCCTCCCGTTATGCGTCCCTTGGAAATTTCCCATTCGCCGCCCAGGAAAATAAACATTGGTCCTCCAGTCTTGAAGAACACATCGTTTAGCATGTAACGCTGAATGCAAAGCAAATGCAATCTTGTTAGGTATTTCTTTGATTAGATTGATTATGTAAGCAATGAGGTATTACCATTTGCCAGTTGCGAGTGTCGGCATCATTAAAGTGATCCAACTTCTGTTCGATCCACAATGTCTGCACCACATCGGCACGATTCTGATTCGCTGGCAGCGGTGGTTCCTGATGGAGTTGCCGGAATGTTTGTTGGAATACATTGGCATTAACTTGGGTTAAACCCAAGGCCAGCAAAGCTAACGTTAGTCCGATTAAGCGGCGTGTCATCGTTGTGAATTGGACTACTACTGTGGCTATAGCACCACATCGAGCACCACTAATACTTGTTGCTTAACCCAACAGCCAAATCTTATCATGTTTCCACTTAATTAGACTATTATCTACGTATAACAAAAAAATCGCATAGAAGGTTGTAAATAACAGCAATAGTAATCGTTGGCCTAAAACCCAATTCAACTCAATACCATGTGGTGTTTGTTTTATCAATTTGTGTTAATCGAAGTACTTTCAAACCAAGTACTTTGGTTTCACTCTATTTGATAGCTGATAATGCTTATCGATAAGTCGTTATGCTATGTTCTACAACATTATTAATTAGTATTTCAATCGATTCGCAGTCGCTTTATAGTTAACACTTGATTAGAGTTTCCCGTGATGTACCATTTCCATTTAACCACTCCCTTATCAAATCGATGCCCTTTTGTCTGGCTGCTGTCAGTTCTGGAGAATCGTTTGTCTTGCAGGCCCTCAACTCATGACAGTGACCAATCCCTATAAATATGCAGTCATTTCGAGTTGATAAATACCATAATTTGAATAGATATATGATTTGTGTACCTGGAATAATAGTCGCACATTCATCGATAATGCCCGTCCAACGCCAGGGATCATCTTCGGATTTTGTAAAATAAATATGATCAACTTGCGGCTCTTGGCCTCCATATTTGTTAGTGATTTCATCTACTTTGCCATTTATATAATCGATGGTATATTTCGGGCCAAATTGTTGTTTACACTTGGCAATTACACTGCTAAACGGAGCTTTATTGCCAAACGGCTGGTGTTGTGAACTCGTGGTAAAGAAGTTGCCAAACTCGTTGCAACTTTGATAGAAATATTGTCGATCTGCAATGATTCATTCTGCATATGCTTATTATTCCAATATCTTAATGAAATCGGCACTTACACATTTTTTCCCTCCGCGAAATCTAGATCATTTTTACTACCCACTTGAGGTATTTTTGAGTCCAGCAACTCGAGTAGCTTACCAAATCCGTGAATATCATTGTGCGCGATCAAAGTAATATTTGTACAAATATCTTGCATCATAGTTATACTAAAACAGAAAGTAAATCATAGATTCATTTATTTAGAAGTTTAAATTAGTCAATAATTAAACTCACTTGCGATGCTGCACATGAGTTGTAATTATTTCGTCGACGTTATCAAAATGTTCAGTTAGATTCTGAGCCTTTAGCTCAGTGTAAACTGCATTTTTAGTCTTCTTATGCTTTAAATAGGATTTGCAAAAATAATCGACACGATTATAGCAAGCATCTCCGCCAATCTTCCGCAATGAGTTTCCAACGCTTACATATGCATCTAAATACACAAAATTTGGATATTGCCGATCTTTTTGAATGTACATTTCAATGGTGTTTTGCATTCTCGAGGTCTGGTCTCAACTTTCATCGCTACGGTTTAAATGACTTTTTGAAGATATCATAATGATCAAATTTATAATAGAAATGCAGTGCGAGTCGCTCATTGTTGTGGGAAATAAATATAATTATATCAGAAATAAATATAATAAATAATTATATCAAAAATTACCAGCATAGTCGAGTCTGTAGATAAGAGCTGCACCAGCTGCCCAACCACCATCGATTAGTTCTGGATAATCCTTTCGAAAGTAGACTACCATGTTGCCGGCATATGAGCATCCGATCAGAATAACTTTAGAGTTGGCTATGGACGGAATTGTAGCCTTCTGATGTCTTATAAAGTGTGCCAGATCAGCTAGGGCTTGTTTCATGCTCAGATACTCAAGATTCTCAGCGCGTAAATTTCTATTTAAAAATTAATATTTAATCTGTTTTTATACCCGAAATCTATGATGCGAAACCAAACTCTTTTCTTTGCATAATATTCACTTTTACTCACTCGACGGGTCTGCTTTTTCCATAATATCGATGCTCGGTTTGAAATGCGTATGCATTAAACATTTCAATAAGTTCATAAAAATGTCCACTAAGTGTACTGTTAACTGCAATACTCCATTCTGCATTTACATTAATGATTATCGGACCACCTGGTTTAAAGAACGAATCAGTTGACAAATAACGCTGGGCAAAATAAAAATAATATTATTTAAGTGCAGGTTAGTAAAGAAAACTCAGATCTTGCCATATTCCAAGTGCGCGTTTCGCTTTCATTAAAATGATCCAATTTTTGTTCAATCCACATTTCCCTCTCATTGAAATCAAATTTCGAGCTAATAATATTAATTAACTGTCGAAGGACCAACGTGAGAAAGAGCTGTAGCTTCATGGCAAATATTATCGATATGACGTCTACTGACAACTGTCTCAAGTCAGTTAAGTCATATGCTTAAGTACTCTTAAAAAGTATGAAATATATGATTTAAGCTTGAAAATATCAAGTGTAGAGTTCGATTACTTACGCTTACAACAAACACGTCATGATATAATATACATTCGCACATGTATATATATTAGAGAGGAGCTTTACAAAATGATCGATAGCAACAAAAGCAATTTGACTTTGCAATAATAACTTAAACCTATTGATCGAGTATATTTTCTATTTATTTAATTAGTTAATAATACAAAACAATTTTTTAATAAATGTATTTTGTTAATTTTTAATTATATTTGTAGTGGCTGTGCTTTATTCATTTAATTAATTGATCAGTCCTCACTCTACTCAATATTCAAACTCTGTTTATTAAGCAAGGCTCTATTTAAATTGCTGTTTCATCTCAAAATCAAATGAGATGCAGACATTGTTTTTGAAACGGAAATGGATTTTCAAAAGCAAAGAATGTAGTCAGTCGGTTCAATTTGATGTGCAAGGGCAGACAACACGTGTTCTAAATTCGGTTCTCGATATAATTAGGTTTATCAATGCCGGAAATGACAACCCTTAAAGAAATCGCTGCACACTTGCACTCTACACACGTACACATTGAGAAGAGTTTTCCCTGAAGAGTTTTCAACTAAAGGAACGGAAAAGCAGGAAAGGCGTACAATTCGTACAATTATAGAAAACCTCTCTTGTATCTGATTTCCTAATATGCATATCAAAAGGATAGCGAAAGGATGTGCGTGTCGAATGCGCATTTGCATAGTCATTTGAATTTCTAATAGAACGGAAGCTGGACGAACTGAATTTAATCTATATTTAATTGTTACTTGCAGGTTATCTTTTATGATTCGGATTGGAATCCCACTGTGGATCAACAGGCCATGGATCGGGCCCATCGTTTGGGCCAAACGAAACAGGTGACCGTCTACCGTCTGATCTGCAAGGGGACCATTGAGGAGAGAATTCTGCAGAGGGCCCGGGAAAAGAGCGAGGTAAGAAAACCCAAGACGAGAGCCAGGAAACCGCAAAACTCTTCCGTCAAAAAACAAAACAAAAAAAAAAAAAGAAATAAAATAAAGAACTAATGTAAGGAGAAGCAATTGCTTGGGGTTTCTTCATTGTTTAGCCGCATATTAGGCACGTGCGTGAACTTCCCCCATGTTGGATTTAAGTTCCCCGACGCATTGTTGCGCCTTTTTTTTCAAAATGCCAAATGAAACACGAGCCGCAAGCATTAAACACTTGTACACGACATTGCATTGTTTGGGGCGGCTATAAACCGAGAGAGAAATAGAGATACGAGTATTGGGGGTAAAACGATACCGGAAATTAATTATACAATTGGTTAGGCGACATTTCGGTTACGCCTTTAAGTTCTCTATATAAACACATGTGGAGTGTAGTTTCTTTCCTCCCTCTATCTGTCTCTGCATTTATTAGTTTAATTGCCCAACCCTTGATTATCATATAAAAGTGCTTAGACCGACACAAACGGAAGCTATGAAAGTCCATGGCGCTACTCAATTCGACGTGTTTCATTTCATTTCCTGCAGCGCTGCTCTTTCAAGATTTCTGAACTTATTTATGCATATTTTTATAAATATCTATTTTATCTATCATTCAGATCCAACGCATGGTCATAAGTGGCGGCAATTTCAAGCCAGATACACTCAAACCCAAAGAAGTCGTCTCTTTACTTTTGGATGATGAGGAAATTGAAATGAAGTGTAAGTTGAATTTGAATTTGAAATTGTAATGAAATTAATTATTTGAGCATTATATTTTAGTTATTTTAAGCACTGTTTTTGATGTTTTGCTTAACAACAGTTAAATATGAGATTTCTGATAAGAAATTTAATGAAATTTATAAGATTTCAATTGTAAGGAATTATATTATTTGAATATTATATTTTAGTTATATTAAGCAATGTTTTTGAATGTTTCGAACAGTTTTTGCTCAGCAACGGTTGAATATGAGTTATCTGATAAGAAATTTAATAAAATTCATAAGAAATCAATATTTAAATTTTTAGAGGAAAATTCCAAAATATTGTTCCTTTAAGTAAAACTAATAAGTTACTACTAAACTATCGCTAATTATATTTGTATTTATTTATATAACTCGACAGAAAGTAAAAATTAATTTCAAAATTAAATAATGAAAATTAACAATTAGATTATAAAACTCAAATTCGATTTAATATAACTAAAAATATAAGAAGAAAGTAAAATATATTTAAGATACTAAGTAAATTACTTTACTTTGTCTCCGTTCTTAATATTCTTATTTTTAATATAAGAGTAAATTTACGCATATATTAATCTATCCCTAACAGTTCGCCAGGAAGCCAAGCTACAGGTCAAACAGGAGGCAGCCTTCGCCAGTTCACCGCTTGCAACAGCAGCAGCAGCAGCAACAACAACATCGTCAGCATCAACATCGGGGGCAGCTGCAATGCAGAATGAACGCAAACGACGCAGACCAAACAAGGTAAGTTCAATCCCAAAATGGACAACAGCAAATTCTTAACTAAAGTCAGTTAATCTAAAGACTTCCGGTTGCAACAAAGTATTTATTTGATATTAAAGAGCATGAAGCATTTACGCATGATGCGAATGGCTGTTAATGGCCAACTTATTAGACCAAGTTTACACTTGTTACACGCAGCGACAAGTTGTGCAGTCTCAATGAAAGTAAATGATCTTTTAAGTGAAGTTCAAATTGCGACTTGGCCATATACAGATACAGATACAGATACAAATGCAGGGAGACAGCTTCGAGTCTGGCTTTTGTTGTTCTTTACTTGGACAGTGTGTGGTGGTCATGGTCACGTGATTCATGCAACAACAGCAACAGCAACATCAACGACAATTCAATTTGCTACAAGACTCAACTCATCGCACTGGGCTTGTCTTGGTCTACTACGTACTACGTACCACGTATTACTAGCGTGCTTTGAACTTGCTGTCTTGCTGCTTTAGATCTGTTTGGTGCCTATGTTGCCTATATTCATTCATCCAAGTGTTGTTGCTTGTTGTTGCTTGTTGTTGCGTTTACGTTTACGCTGTTGTCTAAAGCAAACACTTTGTGCTCTACACCCAACTTGGTCTTGTGTCCAACAGAATCTCGTCGAAGCTCTTGGCTCTTGGCTCTCGGCTCGGAGAAACAGTTTCAAGTACCTTTTTGGTGGGGTGCACCATCGTTTCGGTTTCGCTAAATGATTTTGTGCGTTCAATGGAACACTGATTATGGTCTCTTGCCTCTTGATTTCTTCAATTCTTCTTGTCTTTACTTTACTCTCTACGTTTTTGGTTGAATTCTACTCCTAGGTTTCTCTTTCCTCCTCATTCTGCCTCCCACTGTCGCGGACTCTCTCTCTCTCCCCCTCTCTCTCTCTCTCTCTCACTCTCTCTCTCTCTCTCCAAAAGAGGGTTTCTTTTTACAGTCAAGTTCATATACCACACACTTTAAGTATATTTTATGGCAAGCAGCCATCTTGTTGCATGCTTTTTCTTTATATATATTTTACTTCATAAGACTGTTCTTCTTCTATTGCATCTTCTATATTGTCTGACTGTCAATTAATTTGCTGTTTGACAGTTCAAGTTTGAGGTTAAGTGTCATTGCCCATAGATATATTATCTTCAAAGAGCTGAACTTCCCTATTTGAAGTTATACAACCTTGAACTGACGTTCAGTTAGTAGCATATTTATCTACTATATTTTCATAAGCTGGGTAGCTCGAAAAAAAAGCAAACACTATACGAAAGTTATACTTTATATTAAAGTGATTCAATTGGAACTGATTGCACTCATTTTGTGTCACAGTTGTTACGTTTTCCAACGGTTTCTAGACCCGACATCTACTTAGTTTCATTAGTAGGTGCTCTATGCTCCATTGGTTTAGGTGAATTGTCATAGAATGTCGACGACCTGCTTAGTAAACCAGCTGAATAAGAGAAATTGAAACTAGTTAACTTACTTACAATAAATTTCTTTAAGTTCCAAAACCCTTATGCCCTGATTTATGTTCTCATCACTTAAATTCAAATTAAGATTGATTGTACAATGAATAATGATATGAATAACTTGCTACTGTGCTGCATATCTTGTTAATTGCCATCGAAAGCTGTGCAAATTTTATGCAAATCACTTGAAATTTACCCTATTGTCGAGCTAGGCCCTGAACCGTGTCCCCACTCCTGATTTTTAAAGCATTCCCAAACCTCCTGAGACCTTGTAACTGATAACAATGGGAACAACAATAAAACAAAAATGAGGAGCATAAATTATAAGCTGAAACCTTTTCGGCCCAGTTAGTTAGGGTGGAACGCTATTACGAGTTATACTCGTAGTAAGTAGGGGTAGAGCAGAAATAGACAGGCACCTTACTTCCTTTGCCCATTATAATGCTAATTAATCGTTATTGTTATAGGAAGAATTAAATGCACTTTCATTTTATTATTTTAAATAATTTATATCTATTTTTTTTAGGAGGTTAATATGGGCGGCATTACGATAGCGGCAAATGAGGACGATGTTGCCAGTTGCAGCTCAGCTGGCAAGCGTCTGAAACAGGAGCTAGACGAGGACTCGATTGATGTGGGAATCGCTTCATCCACATCTAGCGGTTGCACCGATAGCACCAACCAAATACTTAGCCAAGAGACTTATGTGCCAGGTGCAACACGTGTGCAACAGTCACAGCAACAACAACAAAAACAGCAACAGCAGCAGTTGCAACATGACAATGATTCCGAAAATGAGGCTTTAATCGTTGATGGCGACAGTCCGACAGGATTGTCACAGAATGAATCAATGAGTGAGTACAATTTAAAATTTATAATATATTTATGCAGAGAATTCAAAATATCCCCTGAAAATATAAACCAACTGAAATTGATATTAATAAGAAAGACTTATGATCAATTCTAATAACTTTTAAATTAGATTAGTTTTCTATAAATTTATTTCAACTGCTTCTCTGAAATCTTACTTTTTCTGAGAGCTCTGTAGTCTAAGTTAAACTCATTTTAAGCTATGCATGTTGCAACGTGCAACACGAATTCTTAACATAATCCAATCACTATGTAATTAATAATTCAAATGATTTGGCAATTGGCATCGCGAAGGCATCGCAGAATGTGGTCTAACAGCTGAACGAGTCTTGGTTAAAACTACTTGGCCTGTTTCTATTGCTATGAGTTGCAAATTGCATGTGGGATGTACAACAAGAACAACAACAACAACAGCAATGGCTGCAATAAGCGCAATAACAACATAAACTCAATGATTGCAACTTGTTTGCCTCATGCGATTTGCATTCGAAATAAAATTTGAAATTTGTTTAACAATTAACCAATCGAAAGTACAAGACGTTCAAAAGTAGGCAACACAGCAAACTGCTGTAAAAGTGCGACAAGTGCAACTTCAACAGATTTGCAACAGACGACAATCACAACAACAACCACAGCAGCCGCAACAACAACAGACACAAAAACAACGACATGTTAACTGATTTAGACTTGACTTGGCTTTGCCTATTTGCCCAGTTAACTGCTTCGCAGATGGGTTTACAATGTGATCGCAACAAATTTGTAGCGTATGTTGCTGTTATTGGCCTGTCGTTGATAACGTTTTCATTTGTATTAGCCAACTCTTTTCTTTATGCTTACTGTATTTGTATCTGTACTTTTTTCAGCGTTCCACGTACGCAACCCAATTTAATATCATTTTGTTGCTCGCTGTCGTTGCCTGGAAATTGTTGCTGCCAGTTGATTATGTTCCTCGAATGCGGTTCGCTTGTCAGTTAGTTGAGCCAGTAGTCAGTCAGTTGCTTTTTTGGCCTATTGATTTGTTTGGCTTTTGCATTAAGATACAACAAACTAACAAAAAAAACGAGGCGCTCATAAATATTTTTTATATGCCATTTCATTGGATTTTTTTTGCTCAGTTTACTCCATGGGCTGCCTCTCTGCAGGGCTTGGCAAATGAAAACATCTAATTTAATCAATGGCTTCACGTGTTTTGGCTACATAAATTGTGTTACTCGTTTGGACTTTTTTACTCTTGCCTTGGATTTCATAATTTCGAAGTCTTTCTTTTTTCTCTCCTTACCTCCTATTGACATTTATTTGCTGTTTATTATAGGCCAAAATGAGAAATTGTCATGAGAATGCGAATTAAACAAACGGATTTGACGTTTATTGATATTTTCACATTTCATTGACCCAAACGAGCAGTTTATATTTTTTGTTGGCTTTTTTATTAGTTGATATTTATTTAGAAATTAGTAAATACTGTAATTGGAATGAAAATTGGTAAGAGGAAAAAGATGTGTCGTGCCAACGAATCAACAGTATTTGTTAAAGCAAAAATATGATATAATATTAGAGGATTTTGGCAGATTATTAGATTAAAATAATATTAGATTAGCTTTATTATAAAGCTGTAATTTTTTAATCATCTCAAGCTAAAGTAAATAAAACTACGAATATTATTGCTATTTATTTATTATCAAATTTGATTTATATTAAATTTAGTATTAGCTCAAGACACTTTTTGCTGCTCTTACTATTAAATAATTTAGTACTTCACTATTGCTTTAATATTTTACTATTAATTAAGCTTGCTCTTAAATAACACCAACATTTTTATTCACATCCGGTCGGTGTGCAACCTTAATTACTCTTACTACTGAGTTCATCCAATTACGCGTGCCGCACGCACTCGACACTAGTTAAAAGTTACAAGATTTTGCTCTACGACTGAGGTTTACTTAACTGCATTCCATGGAGTCTTCACTGTGTTCGCGTCGTTTTCCTCTTCCAGTTGCATTTAATTTTATGCAGCAGGATTTTTTTTCTTTCCTTCTTTCTTTCTTTCCTTCTGTCTTGTTGATTGTAAACAATTTTTCGCATTTTCTTTGCAACGGCGCCAGAAATGTGGGTTAATTTTACACAATAGTACAAGAGTCAGTTCACAAATCATCCGGTCTGTTAGCCAGGTTGGCCGGCCAGCTAGTTAGCCAACTGAAGTTGGCTTCGTGCAAGGCATTCAAATTGTCATGCCAATTGCCATAGAAATGTTTTATTTTTGTTGTGTAACGAAAGAGAGTAAAACTATTTTTTAATTGATTTCTTTTGAGTTAAGTAAATTTCATTTTCAAATGGACACGTGCCAAGCTGCAGTTCAATTTTGATTGTGAAAAGATACTTTCCCAACTCAACATCAGTTGGAGTTACTTCGAGACAGATACAGATACAGATTGTTTGGTATGACAACGCCCAATTGAAATGAATGTGGCACAGACAGTATTCATTATTCATTAGCTTCAACATACATAGATCCTTGTCCACTTTGTCAATTGCAACTTGTGATACATATAAATAATTAAATAAACAGTTGTAAACAAGGTGCAAAACTCCCAAAGAACAAGACAATAACAACGATAAACGATAGATAGATAAATAAATAAATATCAACAGCAACAACAGAAATTGTATCTCATAGAATACACGTTAGCCATGAGATACAATTACGCTCAAATCTTGGCAGCAAATCAAAAAACTGCGAACAAAAACGCTGATTGGCCACAAAAATTCACACAGCTTACAAATAATTACAAAATGCAATGTGATGAAAAAGTCTAATTTACAACAAAATAAAAAAATCAAAAAAAAAAAGAACAAATGCCAATCACAAGGTATACGAAAAATGTGCGTTTTGTTGAGCTTTAATAGAAATTAACAATAAATTGCATAGGCTCGTTTGCTAATGGTTGTTGTTTGTTACTGTTGGTATTGTTATTGTTATTTGGATTCTCTTAACTGTCGCTCGAGCATAAATTTACACCTTATTGGCCCCCATAGCGCCCGGAGCGAGTACGTGCCCGCTCAGCATCGATCCCCTCAACTCCCCTTCACGTCACCAGCTCACAACATATTCACAACATTTAGTTAAGACTCGTTTCATTCGAATAATGTGCAGATGAATCTGAGATCCGATTGACAGTTTAGATCATGATCGCAGTTGCCACTTGTCGATTTGATTTAAAACTTTATAATTAAAGTGGTTTTGACTTAAATTGGTTAATCATATTTATATGTGAAGTATTTTCAACGAAAAAAAATATACATTTATTTCTATAGTAGCAAATGAATAAGATTGAAGCGCAATTTGAGTAGAATTTGCTGTGGTATTTTTCTATTGCTAAATTGTGAATTGGCGTTGATTTTATTAAGATGCGAGAAGTTTGGTATTTCGGTGAAAAAGTTTGGATGTTTGGTAAATAGTGGGCATATAAATTGAGCATACACTTCTACTGACAATCTGCATAAGAAAATAAATTAATAAAATTAATTCACTGGAGTCATTGTGTTAATTTGCTGTTGAGTATTTTCGACATGATTTTCTAGAATTGAAATGGAAGCAATATAAAATAAAGTATAAATAAATAAATGAAGTATAAAATATGCAGTATTTGACATCATATCAGCTCATACAATTACTGTTGAGTAACTCCTATTTATTTTTATTCATTTTATTTAATTATATATTTGATTAATTTATTTACTGCAGCCGTATTAAAATTAATATCTTAAAATAAAATTTAAATTGCTTTCTATTATTAAATTACTCTATTGTCAAATTATTCATATAAAATAGTTAAAAAGTAAGACAATAGTAGAAATTAAAGAGACTGGTCCTACAAGGTATGTGTGTTTCTAAGACTTGGTCTTCTGATATTTGAACATAGTGAACAATATGTATTTAGCAAAGAATGCTCGCAAGGAATTGCGTATTAGTCAGTGCTATTTTGACCGCACTTGCTAACGACTCAATCACGGATCAATCCTGGCCAAACAGAGAGGGAACAACGAGAAAAACTTTGGCGACACGCATTCGAGGTCGTAACCCAATTCCTTTCGTGGTCAATGTCCGACTGAGATACGACGCCAACTTTGAGTTTGCCTAGGAATTGAAGTGAGATCGCTGTTGGATGAGCTTAGGCCACGAATCGCAATCGTACTTGGCGCTGCTTTATCCTCAATAGCAGCTGTATTTCTCGAATGCCATTTGAAATCCATTACAGAAGCTTCTTCTGGCATTCGTTCTACGTTGGTCGATGTCTTGGTTCGATCGATGCCCAATTGAAATTCGGTGCGCATTGCAATTGATCGCACTTTTTGCCTTGTGATTGTGCGAGTACCTTTCTAACGTTATTGTTGTTGTTCTGTTGGTTGTTGGTTGTTGGTTGTTGACTGGCTGGTCTCTTGGCCCGTTGGCAATGTCGCCCATCTTCATTATCATCCAGGCAGCCGCGTGTTGCATTTGATGATGTGCATCGCCGCCGTCGTTGTAGACAGCAACAACATTGACTGCATGTCGCCATCGTTGTTGTTATTGTCGTTCTTGTTTTTGTTGTCGTCGGCAGTTTGTTGGTTACCGTTGTCATGATTTGTTGTCGCCAGTTTCTAACCTGGTCGTACCACGATTTTGTGTCTGACTCTTCTTTTTTTCTCTTTCTTCTACTTGCTTCGGTTTCCTTTCTGCTTCTGCTTTTGCTTTCGTAATATCGATGCCTTTAGAATTTTAATAATTCACAAGTTGCTTATGTGTGTGTTGTCCTCCTTCGCTTGCTGGGCATTTCCTGCCGGAACTTAGAGTAATCTAAGGACACAACTCGCCAAGTTCAAAGTCATCAATCTGTGAGTGTAGCCATAACTCGAACTCAACCGCAGAGTGCTCATAACATGTGTGAAATTGACACCACATATGCCATCGGGATACATTCACATCCACATCGAGTGTCCCTGGCTCTGGAACTGTTAGTGTTACTGGAACTGGCGGCGGCGGAAACAAAAGCAATTTTACGCTACATTTGCTTAATGATACAACCCTCAATGCTCGATATGCCGAGGCAGATGTTACTCTCAGTTCACTTTATGGCGCTGTCCTAAAATAAAGTACTAAAAAATTATCAGCAACTGCCCTTAAAAAAATAATAAGTACATGCCCATAATGAGCTGGCATCGGAGAGTGCACTTCAAAATTACCTAGTTGTAGTTTCTGGAAGATATATTACAGTCAGTCTGGATATATACATATTTAGGGCTTAATTCAACTAACAGATCCACATGAGCTTCAATTAGGTTGAATATGATTTCCATAATTCCTATACCTATTGAAACTCTGTTTCTTTTTGAATTCAATTTGTTGATTAGTTGTTTCACTTGAGTTTTAATATTAATTGAATTAAATGGAGTTTCCCTAGATATTTATCGGAAGCTGTGCTGCATTCTTTCATCAAGATTGCCTTAAGTTTTCCGAAACCTAAAGTATGGCTCAAAATACAGTAATTGAACACAATTGCTTAGAACTTACTGGACTACTTTTGGACAAATTCAAACTACCAAGGAAGCATTATACTGCTACCATTTTACTATTAAGAGTTATATAAATACTAGATGCGTTCTCAGTCCTTTTCAGGCACTCGAACTTCTAATTCCCTTTGAATAAAGTTGTCTTAGATGCTTACGTTCAACTCCAATATGTATTAATTTATTATATTCACACAAATCAGAAACATTAATTCCCCAACAATATGTACAATTTTTTGAACATAATTTCCGTGCACATATTTTGAACAAAATGCGGAGTAAAAAGAAAAACATTTTACTCGCACGCATTTTGCGAAATTAAATAAAATTGTAGGTTTTTAAAGAGTTCGGACAAAAGTCAAAATTATCGGCACACCAGCGCAAACATGAGTTCCAGTAGCATCACAAGGCCAAGCTGGAAGGATTGGGTGGAGCGCAATGCGCGGCCAAAGCAGAGATATATTAATCCGAGTCGAAGCAAACCGACTCGCTGGCAGAAGGCGGGGCCGATGACCCGAGATCAATGGGTTAGTTTCTATAAATGGCTTGAAACGAGGGGCGGCATAAATAATCCGAGGGCACAACTGAAAGCTAAACCCAAACCGAATCCGGAGGAAAAGCGACATCTTGTGCCGGGCGTTTTCTTCTGTGTGGAAAACCAGATGAAGCATAAAAAGGAAAAGCGAAAACAATTGCAGGCAACGCTCGAGAGATTGAGTCAACCGCGCTTAACTCGCAGGAAGTTTGTGGCGCCACCTGTGCAACCCTTTGCCTATCGACCAAAGATCTCATACTACAATCCTCCGCGTCTGGAAATTGGACGACCAGTGCAAAAGCCGCCGGTGCCCTGTTGCTTTCAGCATGCGGATCTTGAGGCTGCCTTCTGGTCCAACATACGATTTCCCATCTCCAAAAAGGCGCTAAGGGCAAAACCTTCGCGAAAGATCATTGAATTAGCCCAACCTCGTCTGCCAAGGCCACACTGTCCAATCCCCAGGAATCCGGATGATACGCCGCGCAAGCGCAAGAAAATGACGCGAAAACAATGGCGAAAACATTTGGCCCGAATCGATTATCTGTCTCTGCCAAATTCACGTGTCCTTGCTGAGATGGCCAATTGTCATTGCCGTGATAGCCTTCAGTATAAATCAATAGGCGGTTTGTGTAACAGCCGAATTAATTATCCAGATTTTGCGAATTCGATGAATTATTGATATCTCATTGTAAGGTTGACAAGATAATTCATAGTTTCTTAGCACTTTGATGAATTAATGAAATATTGTTGATATTTCATTGATCCTTCAAATTGCTATTAAATAGTCAAATATCTTTGTGCAACTGAAATGACATTTCAATAATCCTTCGAATTTCTGGGCCACGGATTAAACTTGGAAATTTGAAAAATCATATTTTTTTATGCAATGAAAGATAGTTTTTAAGGTTGTTTACTTAAAATTCATGATTTATTTATATGCATACATTTCTGAATTTCAAAATTAAAAGCTGTGCAAATAAACTGATTGATAAAGTGTGTCTTCATTTTTTATAGATAATATCAGCAAGAATAATTTTACTCAGAAAAGTGCACTCTACAAAAAGAAAAGGAAACCTAATTGTGGAATCAATTAACTTAAACTTGTACTCTTATTATTATTAATGCTGTTCTTCTTTTTTTTTTTTAGAAGCCCAAATGAAATATTTCATACATCAAATTTCACTTTCGTTTTTCGTCGCTGTTTGGTACATTTGAAAAGTTAAAAAGCCTTTTATTTAAATGCCAAAATTAATAATAAAATGTAAGCTTTCATTTGGAAATTTCATAACACCTTTGGCGAGGACTGACAAAATTGTTTAGTACCTTTACAACTATCGATAGTATGCCTTGCTTTGCCTGGTAATGCTTTTTATACCTCATTGTTTCTATAAACGTCTACAAAAAAATATATATGCTTATCAGCGAAAAAAAAAATTTATTTTAAAATTTTAAGTAATTTTTGTGGAATTTATTCATAAGCAGTTTGTGAGCAAAATGAGCTTTAACGAAAATGAGGATAATGCGGGTGATGGTGATAAGTATGAAGCAGATAAGAACGAACCGTCGTGGGTTGCGTGGTGCGAGCGTAACTCCAAGCCCATTAAAAGAGTTCGGCCCAAAGTGGAGCGGCAGCTGACACCCTGGCAGAAAGCGGGACCCATGAAGAAGAAAGACTGGAAGCATTTCTTCGATTGGGCCTTGGAGAAAGCCATGCCACGAGAACAGCACCTGGTGGAGATTCCCGTGCCCTGCACAGAGAAGATCTTGCCCTGTGCTCGCAAGAAACGGGAAATGGAAATGGAAGAATTGATGGAGAAGATGGAGAAGCTGTCACAGCCACTGCCTAGAAAAATAACGCCTAAGCGCGAGTACTTTCCTGAAGTGCATCCCTATTCGCCGGTCATTGTGTGGGGAAAACCACCTCATCACGACAAGGGACGTCCCTTTCCCGGACCCTTTATGCCCTGCTGTTTTGTGAACAAAGATATCGAGGACGATTATTGGGCTACTCTGCGATTTCCAGTGCGTCCAGCGGCACTTAAGGCCCGTCCAACTGCCCGCATCCTTAGCTTAGCCAAACCTCACATAATGCCACCAAGTCCACCACATTGTCCTATCCCAGATAAGCCTGTCGAACCACTGGATGAGGCGCCGCCAAAGCGAAAGAAGTTTACACCACGTGGCTGGCGATTGCATCAAATACGTTTGATTTATTTATCGAAGCCAGTTTCTCGGCCTGAGTTTGAGTATTTCTATATGTAAATCAATGAAGCAACCTTTTGGCAATGTTAAATTCCATGTGCTAAAACTTTGTAATAAAACATCGTAAATACCTGCTTCCAGAAATACAAATCTCATTTATTACACAGGGCAAACAAATCAAGCAAAAAATTACTTAAAACATCGTATTCCACCGTAAAAGGACAATTAAAGTTCTAATGAACATACTAGCTGGAGTGAAAGTAACTCGCCTTCAAGAAGATGCACTTATTTTATTTTTTATCCCGTCAGAATAAATATTTTACACGCGGTGTCGATAATTCCTCGCGCTATCTGAGTTTTTTATTGTTGATATTGATATTTGGGAAGAAATAGTAGATTTTGAGTAATAATCTTTAGATAATCTTAATTTAAGATTAATATTTGTAGCATGAGTAGTCGCTGTAAAACGTATTAAATTTAATTTATTTTACATGGTATATTTAATTCTGAGCTATATGAAAGATACATAAGTGCTTAGTTAAGAATTGCAGCAAAATATGTTTAGTGCAACTTTTTTCTCTGTGTGTAGTCAATCTAAGAGTGTCTACAATTGCCAACAATTTCACGCTGATTACAGTAGCCGTAACACACACACACACACACATATATATAAATAAATATATATATATATATACACACTCGTGCGAAATCTGGCCAAGACCGTGTCGCACTTAGTCATGGCAGGCGCATTAGAGTCTCTCCCCATCTTCCAGTCAAAGGTGAGCAGCCGCGGTGAATGCCATTGTCGCAGTCTGTGACTCTTGCTTCTTCTTCATCATCTTCTTCTTCTTCTTCATCGTCTTCATGTTCTTCTTTGGGCCACGTCCAACTGTCTGCTTATCAAGCGTAACAAACATGCGTCACATTGACTTTAGCTGCAAGGGGCAACAGGATCAAGGTTCACAAATGATCATCAGTCAAATCAATTAGATAATTGAATGAATGATTTCTAAAATCCGATTATGCACATCAACTTCCTTGTGAGTCTTTCTATCTGCATCTTCAAGTTGCTTACGACGAAGTATCTGCGTATCTTTTCCCTCTTCTTCCCCCTCCGTCGTTTCGGGCAAATGAACAATATGAGGGCAACAATGTCTTTTACAACAAATAAAAAAAAAAAACAGCTAACAAAAGCGAACTTATTTATTTTGCAATGGAAGTATTATCATTATTAATAGTGAGTGTGCAAAATTCTTGAGAATTCAGTGGAAATTTGTTTATTTCATTTGGAAAACATATCTGCTTTAATTTGCGATACTTTAATATGCATATTAGGGTATCGTCAAGTCGATCACACGCAACTCGAGCAGCTCTCACTATTTACAACATTTCGTTGCATATTGAATCAATGACTTTCGGTGGTAAATTATGCTAAAAAGCGAGACTTTAGACAATATTTGTGACTTGCTGCAATGCCGCACGACGTTTGACCGAAATCCATGGCAAATGTTGAAGCAACAACAACAATAGCAATCACAATCACATTAACAACACACAAAATAACAAATTGCCCAAAAAAACGTAAATCGTCTTGTGTATGAGAAAGGATTGCCTTGGATTGAATATTATTGATAAAACTTATGGCACAGGGCATGGCAATTCAATATATATTTTCATTTTGGCACTCGCTCTCGATTGGACTCGTGTCGAGGCAAGAATTGAGAGTCTCGAGCTGCGGGTCTCATTAAAACTGTTGCAAGTTGTTGGCAATGCCACAAAGGGGCCAACTAGGCGACTAGTGGCAGATGATGATGATGATGATGATGATTTTAGTGATCATCATCATTTAACTGACGAGACTAAGATGATCATGACTTGGTGGAGACGAGACGATGATCATGATGTTGCTGCTGATGTTGATTGCAATTGGGATTGGGATTGGGATTGTGATGATGTTGCTGCACTTGTGTTGCATACCAAAATACTCGTAGCACAAGCGCCTAGCAATGTCGCCAATGCGATAACAACAACGACAACTAGTTGTGCAACAACAACCACAACAAACAACCACATTGTTGTTCGTCAGTTGTTTGTTAGCGTTTGCAGCCCGTCTCTTGTATTCTTTGTTGTCTCTGTTTTATTCATGCAATTTACAGTTAAACCAAAGGGAGAAATACCCAAAACAAAAACCTCTTTTAGTTAACTATAGACAAATCAAATATGCGCTCACATTCGCATTCGTATTCACATTGAGATTCACATTCACATTCACATTGGTGCTTGATCCCGAACCGAGTAAAAGACATCTAAAGTTTTCGACTTGTTCTTGTTGCCTGGAATTTATGTTTAAGTCTAGGAAATGTAACACGTTAAGTACAAATATGGTCATGACACACATTATCCGTTGAAAGCAACTCTAGTGTCAGTTAAGTGGGTGGTTAGATCGATGAAAGTGATGACTAAGGTTCGTTGAAAACGGCAAGCTGATTTAGTGAAATATAGTATTTTAAGAAGACTTCATAATCATGGTGCATATATTTTAGGTATAATAAGTAACTAGACAAGTCAACGATGTCGGTGTCGCTAGTTTTCACTTATGAACAACTTTAAAATTTCATAACTCGATAAAAATTGAAGTGGATTGGCAATATTTTAGCCTCTAACTTTATTCTGCATTTAAATATATTTAATTTAATTTAAATAAATGTGGTGCCGCTAGATATTGGTTCCGAATTACTTGAGAATTATTAATAACGAAAAAATTGTAACCCAATTCATAAATTTTAAACATCTTCTAATAATTAGTATCAAAGCCAACTTTAAAACGTAAGTAGATTATGCCAAATGAGACTACAATTTTGACTTGACAAAGTTGCGAGGTCAAAAGTCGAACCGAAAACCTTTTCTTCCCCCAAGTGAGCCGCATAATTGCTGGCGCCGAATCGAATGAATTGATGGCATAAAATTAGATAAATGTGCTGTTAAAATGTAACAAAAATTCGGCAATAATATATCGAAGTTGTTTACTTTTCTTGTTATTTATTTATTATGAGCTCTGTTTGTTTTATCGGTTGGTTGCTTTCTGCCAGCTGTTTAATGGTAACCGCAAAAAGAAAAAAACAAAAGACGATGTTAAAAGTGAAGGAAAAAAACGTACCCCAATTAATCAATAAAACGCATAATTCTTATTGCAGACTTCCTGGGTGACTTTGGAGGTGTATCGTCGGTGCGGCGACGTCACCACCCGCGCGGCACAAAACGAGGACGACCACGTGGCAGCACAAGACGCGGCGGTGGCCATGGATCGTTGCAGCGCGTGTCGACGCCGACATCGCCGGCGGTTGGAACGCCATTAACGGCAACTGGACAACTGGCAACAACCGCATCGCCACTGCCGCTGCCAATGCCACTGCCACAGCAGGAAGCAGGCAATATTGAGGCTGCAAGTGGCCCATGCGTGCCACAATACGATGAAGGTAGGCATAAGTGGCAAGTTTCGTTTTTGATCAACTTCCTGAAACAATGAAAGGAGGCGGATAGAAGGGGAAACTCAAGTGACACTTGTCGCTTAATCGCTGTCATAATCACGTTTATCGGCTGCCTTTTTACATGCTTACACAACATGCTTATTCACAAATACATACATTCTGCATCTTCGGTAACAATTGGGGGCACTTGAGTGGCATTATCTGTGCACTTTGTGGTCGCCTTCCCCCTTTTTCTCTCAGTCCCCACTACATCTGGTTTTTTTTTTTGGGTTGCCCGCATTTTTTGGGGGACTTGTAGTACGTGACAATTTTAGCGCACAGCACAAACCATTCTCATTATTATCATAATCATTATGATTATATTCATTAGCATCTACCCCATTTTTCAAGTTCCCCCTTTAACTTCGGTTTCTCTCTACTTTCATAGGCTCTTTTTGGGTCTTTTCTCCGTCCAATAAAATATTTGTTTACAGATTTCAATCTGACTGCATTATCGTAGATGTTGAGAGGAACAACATGAAAAAAGCCTGTTATTTATATAACGAATAGTTGATTTTGATCGTTTGGGCTGCAGCTATTGAATTTCAATTAATTGTTTTTAAATAAATTCAGAATTTGTGGTTTTTTTTTATTTCTAAAATTTGTTTAGTGAGTTTCCGACAATTTAAAACAATTAATTCAGGTAATATTTATTTCTTTCTACAAAAGTAATTTAACTAACGCATTTGTAATACTTGAAATTGTTTTCCACACACGTCTCAATCTCATAAAAACTCACATTGATCTCTCAACATTTGTAATAATATTTTTCGAAGTAATTGAGATAAGCGAGCTGTAGACTTGCGAATTATGCAAACAGCTGCTCAAAATTTAAAGCCAGAAATTAATGCAGCCAGCAGAAAAACTTAAATAGAAAATTGTTGACTGCAATTTGCAGTTAAATGGCTATGGAAAAAACAGAAAAACACGTTGGCGCACATGCCAAATTTACACGACAAATGATAATTGCATAAATCGGCTTAAATGTTCAGACTCATAACCAAAATGCTGGTGTATCGTTTGTGTATGTCGTATGTATTACGATGTCGGATGAGGGGCAAGAAAAGAGGGCAGGGGAAGTGGACAATGCAAATGCTGCGGGCAGCGCCAGACAACACGTGACAGAAATAAAGTCTCAGTAAATGGAAGCATAATCGCAAATGCAAATACACTGGAAGATCTGTGGATGATTGACCGACAGATACCCTCTGCGAAATATGAAAGAAAATATACTTGTCACTTAAATATATTGTACTATAACTATGACATGCAGATTACAGATTATTTCAGCCATTAGAAATACATAGCTCAACTTTAATATACATGTTTTATTTTTATTGTAAATTTAATAAGTTAAATTTACCCAGATAAAACTTGTTTGTTATGTAAACATCCTAAATTGCAAGCTTTAATTTGACAATTGAAAATGTTGAATTGGTTAGTCAATTTTCAAATCTAACAACTGAATATGATCATGAAAAAATGCCAATTAATGTTGTATAGCAGGAATATACCCATTATAGTGACAATTGTTGGGTATTTATGCGCAACGTTGCATAAAGGACACTTTGCCACGTTGGATGGATTATGCCAGGACACTGTTGGCTCGTGGTGATTCGGCAATTAAAATAACCACAATTGAAACGCTGAAAAGTATGCAACATTGTTGGCCAACTGTTGGGAAGGGGCATGTGGCAGGATACGCCGAAACGTGCAACCACAAGCGCCGAGGGTATTAGTGACAATGTTGCCATTTACGAGTGCTTCTCTAATTTGCTTTATTTGCATTCAAACCGGAACTTTATATTGAATGCACATCTACATTAATTATGAGTACTTAAAGTGACACTCTTCTCTAATCCGCTTTAATGAATTGTTTCGTTGCAGACTCTCCTAGCGTATACCCTGGACTGGCCAGTCCAATGGGCACACCACCCGCCGCTTCGTTGGTCAAACGTGGACCAGGACGACCACGTTCCAAGGTCGCGACACCCGTCAGTCGTGGGACTCGAGGTGCCCCAAGGGCACGACGACCGATGGGACCGTTACTGGTGCCATTGGGACGCAGTCCGGATGCCACGCCCCCTGGCAGCAGTCCAGCAACAAGCCGTGCCCCCAGTCCCTCAGCACACATTACACTCGATTAACTTGAACAAATCCAATTGCCAACCTATCGAGAATAAGCATAGCCCACAATTGTGATGATGCAGTTTTACTTAAGTGCATTTCTAATTCTTTCCTTAGGCAAAAAGTGTTGAAAATTAATGACAAATCTAATAAAACTGATCAATTCCAAAAAAAAAAAAACAATATTTATGTTATATGTATTTATTTTCAATTTTGAATCCATAAAAAGAGTAAATTTAATCGCTTAATAAAACCGTTTTATATATGTGTTTTCCTCTTATAAAAAGTGAAAATCTTAACATATCCTTAAGTTTTCTCAACTATACTGTTGCTTAAGCATCTATGATGACATTAACAAATTTCAGAGGCTACCCAGAGTACATCTTCCACATCAATTGAAGAGAATAAGAAGAGTCGAATAAAAAATAATCAAAGGACAGCTGGCGCTCATGCTTCTATATATAAAGTATAAAGTTAGCTATGGGCTGAGTGAAGACCATTATATCCATTATAATGGTGACTTTGTCTAAGATAAATTGAATTAGAGACGCCGAACGCGCACATTCATCATCACCAGGGACAGGCAGCCGCCTGCCTTGTGATAGATAGTTGTAGTTGATGGCATAGCTAAAAAACCGAAGCCGAAGTGGAGAACGAACCCTCGCCGACAAATAGTAGGAGTAGACATTTTAATTTCCGAAAAATAGACTAGAAAGAATGCTAGAAGAATGCCTGTCACAATGGCTCAGGAGCAGGAGACCGCTCCTTGAAGGTTTCGGATTAGTTTGCTTAAGTGCCAAGACGATGATGTTGAACGTCCTCCGACATTGTTGTCGAGCATGCGCGGATGAATTTAGGCCTCGTCTTGGTTTTGGGGTTGCTGAATTAGTAGAGCATGCTGCTCCGATTTTTTTAATTTTTTAAGAAATGAAAGGGATGAGAAAAGGGAAGAATTAGATGCTGCATGCCAACGCACACACCTTCGAGATTGCCAGTAGGCAGGACTAACTGTGTCTTGTCTATTGTCTGTTGTCTGTTTTCATTCTTTGTGGCCTTATGTGTAGGCTGTAGGCTGAGCGGAAAGGATTTCATTCTCGAGACAATTACGAAGGAGTATATGCAAGCACTTGGATTTCCCTTCGCCCATCCCCCCTTATGAACAACATTTAATCCTTTTGCTTATTTTTTCAAGGTGTGGCCACGCAATGTCTGCATGCTGGGCGTATCCTTGTTATTGTCTTGATTTATCGACCAAGCATCTTGGCCTTATGCAGCTTACAGCCTACCTCTAGAGCAGTATAACAATCATAAAGGATTTAAGCCAGCATTTTGCGGCTTATTAGTTGCGCTGGATTAAAGAATAAGAATAGACGGTAGCAGCTGCCTTTATAAGAGCACAAACAGCCCGATGCTCTGAGGATGAGCAGGAGGACTGAAATACTCTTAGAGCTGACTTCAAATTAATTAAATTTCTAAAATTAATAAAACTATTTTACTACATTCGAAAATTAATGTCATTATTTAGTCTAATAATAATAAATAATGCAAATAGTGTGGAAAATTCAAATGATATGTTACTAGCAGCAATACAAATTCTTATGTCAATAGAGCTTTTATTGCATATGGTATTTTATTTAAAACGGAATTAAAATTTTTAGTAATATTTTTATAATAATATTGAGACAATTACTAACATAGTATTAAAAATGCTTATTACAAAGCTAAGTTTAATACTCACACATTTTATAATATTTGTACGTATGAAAAATGCTAATGCTACCGCTAATTGCGGGTGTTTTGGATAAATGCAGTTTAATGCAACTGCTTATAATTAATACTTGCATCAAGATGAATAAAAATGTAATGTATTTAAAAGCCAAACTATCAGCAAACAAGAGCCACACCTTCTTGGCAGCAAGTGGACAAGTTAACAGGAGTTACAACTGTCGCCAGTGGGACGAACCTGTTGCCGGCTTTTAAGCAATTCGTTTTTCCCGACTGTCAACAATAACAACAACAACTACAACAACAACAAACACAACAGTCAAGACGATTGAAATGCTGTTTGTGATTTTTAATTGAAGAAAAAATGCACAAGTGTGCGATTGTCTGAATCTGAGTCGAGTTTCTGTATTGCAGTTAAATCTCTGGTTTTGCCTCTGACTGTCAGTCAGTCTGTATGACTGTTTGGTTGTGTGTACTGGGATCGGGTTGGCTGCTAATTAATAAACGCACTGCTGCCAGGGGAGGAAACCGATGAACGACGACATCGAAAATTGCAGCGACAACTGCAACAGAAAATACAACTGAAAGCTCCGCTCCGAGGACGAGGTTGAGTCTGGGGCTGAATCTGAGTCTGTGTCTGAGTCTGAGTCTCTGAGGTTGAGGCCGCCCGACGCCGTTGCAGATGCCACTTGGCATAAATGCACACTTTTAAAATTGTTGAGATTCTCCAACTGTAGCTAAAACGTGCAGCTTTATGACAGTCGAACACTCGACAGTCTCTCGCCGACTATGGAGTAGTCGCCAGCCGGGATGCAACACAGCACACAACAACAAACCAAAAAAAAACTTGCACAAACCACTTGCAGTCGGCATCAGAATATTAAGAATTGTCATATTGAAAAGTCCAAGATGCCAACAGTCAATGCCAAGAGCTACATCTGTTGACAACAACAACAACTGCATTTTAAATAAAAGCAGCAACTGTATCGACTAATTTTATACACTTACATAAGGATAAAACATGTTGAAAAAAAGTATATTTAATATTAATTAATTATGTTATGTATAATTGGTATTAACATCCTAGAAAGTGCTCTATTTACCTATCTAATAGCGTAAGTCCTGCTTTCAACTGAAAATAAATATACTCCCTGAAAAGGTAAAGAAATACACACAATGTTGCATAACAAGTTTGCAAGTTTTGTGATTTGTGAGTTATTGTCTGACACAGGGAGCGTGTCCTGTTTATTTCATTAGTTTTCAGCCTTAACATTATTTTACCGTTGAAAATATTTGTTGTATTTTATTACTTAAAATTATTTCGACATGTCTGCATAATGTGCTGGCACCTGAAGAATTTGAATTCTTATACATATTTCGTATAAATATTAAAATCATGTACTGTAACTAATTGCAAAAGTTTTGAAAATTTTCCCTTCAACTTTTTCTTGTTGTTCTTTTAATTTGATTACAGGTTTTACTATTGTTTTTATGGCTTTCTTCTTTAGTATTATTGTCGTTGTTGATTATTGCGCTAATTTGATGTCATGCACACTTAATGGATTCGCGTCTGCTTTTACTCAATGCTCGGTGTTAATTTCAACAAACTAAATTATGTTTTGATACTCTAAGCCTATTGAAATTTTGTAAGAAAAGGTATAATAACTGCGTGTAAATGTATGTAATATACATAGTTCTGTGTGTCTGTTTTAACTTATATTTACGGGCTTTTTATTAACCAGTAAATTTTGTTGAACAATCTAGCGGTAGATATGAATATTATTATTAATTTAAAGTTGGACAAGGCTTCAATAATAGCATAAAAATGAATACAGGGTGTCTTCCAGTCGAGCTCTCTTAGATGTGTATTCTTAGTTTTTATTGCAGCACAAATTTGTTATTGTGTAGTACAATTATTTTGGCAGGCGATGCGTGAATGCGTCAAGTGCGTTGTTGCGTGGTGTTCGAGGTTCGAGGCTCGAGTTTAGTATTTTGTTTGCCTTCGCCTAATACAAATGACTTAGGCAGCAAACCAGCCGTGGAGTCACAACGGAAATGCTTTAACAGTTTTACAAGTTTATTAATTTATGCCCGATAGTAAAAGTTTGGCATAAAAACTAATTAAGTCATGAATTGACTTTAATTTGTAATGCGATTTGTAGATGAAAAAAGATGAATGGATGGATAACCTTTAGCTTTTACTTGAATTTGTTTTCATATTTGTTTAGATTGTGATCTTTGAAATTTATGAAAACATAATTGCGATGATTCCCATAGCCAAAGACGGCGACGAAGCCATGCCAAGACATAGCCAAGATCGTTGTAGTAACTTGTTAACTTAATTGACTTCGCTTTTTTATATTAAAAACTAATTCAATAATGAAAACATATCAATAAACACACGACGATGCACGGCGTAGACAAGTGACGGCTTTCAAAATTACTTGCCGAGAGGAACGGGCGCAAAAAAGCGCAGCATGTCGCTGACAGGAGGATTGGTGGATTGGAGGATCGGAGGATTGGAGGTTGTGAGGTGCAGGAACAAAAACCCAGTGCAACAACAATAATTATAAAAAATTTAATTGATGCATTAAAGCAGGTAACTAGTTTTGCTGCTGTTGCTCGACTTCAACTTTGTGTGTGTTTGTATCTGTTTTTCTTCTTCAGCTTTTTATATATATTTCTCTTTTTGCAAGCCTCTTGGCGCCCATGCGAGTTGTCAGAAACGAGAAGCTAGGCAAAAAGCCTACCACACTATTTTTAACTGTCTGTCAGGACCTGGCCTCGTAGTATCATTAACAATCCTAAAGAGCTCATTATATGGCCGCCGGCACAGTGGTACCACCTCTACAATGCCTGAGTACGTATTTTAAATATTTACATTAAAATTGTTTTGCAGTTAATGCCATTTTTAGTATTTATGATGTTCGGCGGCGTTGCTTCAAGTCCTGATAATTGTTTTCCTTTTTTCTTATGGACACAAATGACTTAATATGGGAATTGGCTGAGAATTGGGAAATAAATTACAAGAAATTAGCAAATATTGTTGGAAAAACATCTAAAAGTTCTATGAAAATTGATTAGAATAATTAAGTTAATATATAAATAAATAATAAATTTACAGATGTAACACATACTTAATCTCTTTCCTCGATGTATGTTACATATATTCAATTTGTTGCCCTCTGTTTGCAACCTGCAGGATCGCTGCACAACACGACATACACACACACACACACACACACACACACACACTCGCACACTTGAGCATAAAGTTAACAATTACTCAATTTGGCCTGGGAGCCAGTGGAACGCTCTTTATCATTAACATATCGCATCCTGTGGATCTGTGGCGAATTCGGCCGAGTGCATTCATAAAACTGCAGCCGCATGCAACTTGACAAATATGCTTTCAGCTCTAATTATACTGCAAAAGGCGGACCGCGAATGCGAATGCGCATGCGCATGCTCATTGGGTTCACATCGGCCAGGAGGACACCAAGCAAACAGACGGACAACTGGTTAAAAGATGGGAACGACAACAATGTCGGAGAAGCTGACCGGGCCAACGAGCTGACCCCAATACAATTTTTTGACCAGGGCAACCCTTTCGGACACGTACGCAGACGCAGACAAGCCTGTATAATTACGCCGAATGAAAATGTGAATGTGAATGTGAATGTCAACTGAACAACGGGATAATAAAAAAGGTAGCAAATTAAATTGTATTAAAATTGTTTATTTCATTTCTTATATTTCTCTTCTTTTTTTATTTGGGATTGTTGCGTGTGAACAGAATATCGCAAAAAAAAAAAAACGAAAGAAAATAAACCGAAAAATTAAAATACGATCTATGCAAATGCACAAAAGTGAAAAGAAATTTTGTGTTGTCTGTGAAATTTCAAAAACATTTCAATTAGGCGCGCTCTGGGGCTTTGCTATCAGTGGTGCTCATCAACTTGCGACGCCGTTAAAAATTCGGATTTAATAGAATTAAATTTGCATAAAACAAATGTGAGTTGAGTTAAGAAATGACAACAAATTATCAAAGGTATGTTGACTGTCACAATGTTGGCTTCACCCCAGACTATTATTCACATTTACAGCAACTCACTGAACAGACCTCCCAATTAGCTTGATTTATTGTAATAAACTTACAAATCTGTTTTATTTTTAACTCACATTGAAGTGACTCCAGTCGGTTGAAATTCTGTATTATTAATTATTGCTGAAAACATTTATGTTAAGCACGTACAAAAGAACTGTCAAAGTCATCCAAGTGGCTGCCGTCAACTTGGCGCCACTTTGGCCACATGCAACGTAATTTATTTCTGCTGAAATAATTAAAATAATAAATAATCTTGAGTGTGCAATTTCTCTACCCTCTCTCACTCACTCCCATAAGCCAATTTTGAGCATTCAATTTAGTTGTAGACAATAACCACAACTGCAAATTGGCAGGAAAAGCTCGCGTGTCCCAAAAAGGGCCAACTAGCTTATGGACTAATTATGTAGGCAACAATCAAAAATTATTAACATTTTTGGGCATGAAAAGATTGCACACTTGCACAATTAGGCAGTCTTGCACAGTGGTTTAAAGTTGCCAAAAAATGACAATTAAAAAACATATTCTTGAGTACGTTTGTATTGAAGCAAACTTTTCTTTTATTTTAATAGTGTTATCATTTTAAATAATTTAAATTTTTAAGCGATTATTATTTAAATTTGTTACACTGTACGAGTTGTTTGGCTTGGATTGCTGTTGGAGTTTATTAGAGCGGCGCCAGTTAATGACTTTTGGCAATTGTTGCGATGTCTTTAAATTCACAAGGTAGTGCCTGGCATGCTATGAATTTAATTATTAATTAATATGATAAATTTATTTATGAACAATTATAAATTTCAGCAATTTTCTCCTTCAATATACGCCTGCTGTCCCCAAACCGTTAGATGTGTATATGTCATCTCTTGCTGTTGATTTCTCAAGCAGACATTGCAAATTAATGTTGGGCTAGCAAATGTCAGTTCGTTGCCTGGGTCTTTTGTTGTGACCGCAGCAGCCGCATTTCGCTTTTACTCAATAATAAAACTGCAAATTTGCTGGCGGGTAAAAATCAGTATAAATTAAGCATTAAATGCATAACATCACGGATCACGGATCATGGTCAATGTATAGTATGTGTACATGCCAATTTCCATGCAAATTATATACACTTATGCGTCCAACATGCTGTATATTGTTCACAATGGAAAGGGTCACATATGAGAGGGCCATGATTTTTGGGTATCGATCGCATCACCGGCATCGTCATCGTCATCGTCATCGATTCACTGGTGATGATGGCCACACTTCGGGCGACAACGTTGCAAACGGTTTTTCGCACCTCACGGCCCTGAAAACCAACTTTCCTAAAGTGTGAACATCAACCAGATCCAGATCTGAATGCAGTTTCAGTTGCAGTTGCAGCGGCTGGACACGCGCAAAAGAAAGTGCGAGCGCCGTCGTGGCAACTTGCCCCGAGGACATGTAAAACTGTTTGAGGTGTGGCGAGACATGAGCGCCAGTAGGTAGCATACACATATGATAGCAATGACAATGCCTATGCCACAGACTACACCACACCACACATGGACACTTCAGGTGACGACACTTTCTTTTCGCTTCCACCAGCTGCAATCAAATTGCGCCCTGTTCGCCACTGGCAATTTGCAGAATTCTCAAGGCGAAAGTGCATGAGAAGTGCGTACGCCGTTGCCGTTGCCGTCCGTCACTGCCGGCCAATGGAGGGCGTGTGTGGATGTTCGGTGGGCGTGACTTATAGCCTACAATGTGTACCGCAAATTATGAGGTGTTATGTCAATGCGGTCGCCGTAACCACAAACACACTGTCCACATCAGTGGCCAGCGATGGCGTTAAAGTGCCTGAAAATGTGCGCTAAAAGTCGCACGACCAAAGCCTGTGAAAGGCTTTTTGATTGCCCTCGAATCACACAGCTATATAATTGAAAACGCCCCGACGAAAGGGAAATGTGTGAGCTACTGATAAAACACTGCAATCACCAGCAGAGATAGAGGCAGAAGCACAGCTACAGTTTCCCTAGGCTGCAGATTTAAATATATTTGATACTTGACTTATTCGTATATTGCATAATCTGACAAATTTTAAATAATGTGTTATTTTTTTACTAGTCTAAGATTGCAAATTCATATTACATTTGAAAGAAATATGTAAAATGATTGAGGTTCAATATTCAAAACAAATTGATTTATTTCAATGGCGATATTCAATATGTAATTCCAATGAAGTAATGTATTTGCATTTAGAACTTGCACTATATCGATTTATGCAACGTTTGTAATTAACATAGAATTTAGTATCAGTTATCACTTTATTTTTCAGATTCCTTTTTATAATGCTGATAAATAAAAATACACATTTTATTCGATATCAAATATTATAATTTGCTGTTCTACAAAATTCCTAATTTGCAATGATATTTTAAGGGATTTTCTTTTATAAATTCACATTCTATTTCTGCGGTTTTCTTAAAAGATTTCTCCTTGAATACAATACATATTTAAAAAAAAACTCAGGGTATCCTTAAGCCAAGTGAACTCGACTAGAGCATTGCTACTAACTTGAAATAGTTAAGCCTGAACCGGCATCTTTAGACCATTGAAGTTGTAACTATAGTAGCTGATGTTGTTATTGTTGTTGCTGAAATTGTCATGGTTGTTGTTATTGACTTCACTTGTTGTCATTGTCGTTCGCCAGTGGACTTTGTCGCTGTCATCGTCATTGCCATCGCCATCGTTGGACGTTCGATTTGTGGCTGTAAACGTGCAGCATTTTATGAAATTGCTTGTTGTTATTATTATGGTTATTATAAGTAGCATTTCTCGTTGTTGTTGTTGTTTTTGTTGTTGTTGTCGTAGTTGTTCCCGCTGCTGCTGTGTCATTTGAAGTTTGGCGCTGCAACTACGATTTGCTCTCACGGCAGTTCTCTACGAAAATATAAACATAACAATCATTACAAGCAACATTACCAGCAATAGCAAAAACAACAACGCCGCAGAGTGGGGAGTGGGGAGTGGGGCAAAAACGAAAGCTGAACGAAGCTGAAAAAACATTATTGATATTTATGAGAATTATGTGGACTTCCTGCTTTGTGGCTACACGGTGGCGTCTTAAGTGGCGCTAAATGCGTGCATTTAATATAATAAATCTCTATTTTGTTGTTATTTATTATTATTATTATTATTATTTCACTTTATTTTCTCGGCTTTTGTTGTTGGGCTGTTGTTTTAGCCAAGTTTTGTGTGGCCAGACACGTACGCGTTGAGATTAAGTGGCGTGAAGTGAAGTGAAAGGGTCGGCAGCCTGTAGAAATGTTGGCCTAATCGCTAAGAGCCAAATATATGGGAATTTCATAGCCAACAAATTAGGTGAGTGCTGCAAGTTTGTTGCTTAAGTCATTTGTTTTATCGTGCATTCAATAAGTTCGCCGACGAATTTTCTGCTTTGGAACAAAAAACGTGTCTTCACTTGATCAATTGGCCATGTGACAACTAAAATAATGCACATTCAAAACTGTTATTGCCATATACTAGTGGACATTCCGTTAGTACTGCTCGGCTCATGCATCATTCGTGAACTTATGGATGGAGGAGTTTTTAGGGAAATATATGTTACCATTGTTGCGCCATTTCATGCTCGAACAGAAGACATTGCAACGCACAATGTTTTCATGCCGTCCATTGTCGCATTTTGGCTTATTGATTGTTTGTTTTGCCTGCTGCCAAAGGCGTTGTCCTGTTGACAATTGGTCATAAGTTAGGCCGGCCAATGGTCAATGGTCATAGCAAACATGTAGCTGGATGTCAACGCATTGTCTTCCTGCTGCTGCTGTCCTTGAGTTATGTACAGCACACAAAAATTGCTTGAAAAGTCAAAAGATGATAGCGAGTGAGAGAGAGAGTGAGAGAGTCTATGAAATCGATTTCACAGTTTCCGAGCAACGTCTACGATAATGTAGAGTAACGCCCAGGTGAGTGGAACCCCTGATTAATTGCGGAGACTTTTTATGAATGAAGCGAATAAATAAAATGATGTTGAAAGAATTTTCATACATTTTATTTGGAGGAATGTGTACAATTTCTACCAATTTTTATTAATGTGCGCAAACAGAAAGCGATTTAAAATGAAACGACTGAATAAAAGTGGATAAATAATGATTATATTTTCATATCTACCATCACACAAAAACATATTTAAAATTAGTTGACTGCCTAACAAACTCAACCCGAGTCCAGCAAAATTGGAAAGCGAGAATTTAATGCAATTTACAGAGAAATTGAGGACAGGAAGAAACCAACCTTTGTAAATCGAAGTGAAAAATATTTATAAATTTATTTTTTTTAATCATTTATCATTTACTAATGTATTGTTATATTATATACAATTATTTCTAGTTATTTTAATCTCTTTGTATTTGCATATATTCTTTGAAAGCAAATAATAATTAATTTTTATTTTTCTTCTTTATAAATTCCATCAGCGCGTTTTTATTTTAAAAATATATTTTAATATACTTAAGATATTTGGATTTATATACATACGTTCGATGCTAAAAAATTAAGTATGTTTATATATCTCATAAGTTTCTTCTAAAAATTCCTCTAACTTATATTTTATATGCAATATTTTGATAAATGCACTTCCAAATTTCTCGCTACTTTCTCACACCATAAATAAATCTGCAGCTCCCTAGCCGACAATGGCAACGGCAATGGCACCCACATCTGCCCCGTGCACCCAAATAATGTCAACACAAGAGTCAAGAGAACAAAGCAGCCAGCATACAAAGCATACATACACACACATAGTGTAAAAACACGAACGATATTCACGCTGTCATTGGGCAAACAGTGGCAATATTTGGCTGCTGTTTACAATTTACAATTTACAATGTTGAGCCCTCGCCTGGGGACGCCATGGGTTGGTTTCTTGAGAAATTGGCGCATGCTGTGAATTTGCGCAGACATATCTATCTGCGAGTAAGTATTTTCATGTCATGGACAATATTGCGTTGCTTTTGTTTGGCAGCGGATTGCGATTGGGATTTGGCTTTTGCATGCTTTATTTTTTCATTCACGCCACACGGCGACGGGGCCACGATGATACATTGTGCGAGTCTGACTCGGAGTCGAAGACTGAATCTGAGCCTAAGGCTCGAATTGGCTTTCTTTGTCTTTGGCCTGGTCTGGCCTGGTCGATGCCAGCTTGGCCATAAAGTGTCAACGGCAGCGGCTACCGTTCTACGTACAAGTTTTTAGCATTTCTTCATATTTTTGTGGGCAAACTCTGGCATTTATCTGATCCTGTTGAGTCATGCAACCGTCTTAGCCAGCATTTGAATTATGGAGATGATAATGCGTTTGCTTCTATGTGACATGAGTGCCATTCCGTGCTGATGTCGTTGCTGTTACTGTTGCTGTTGCCATGGCTGTTGTTATTGCTGTTGCCGTTGCCTTTCGGCTATTTCACTATGCACTAAGGCAATTGCAAACGAGACGCAGAAATTTACATTTGAAGCAGTCACAAAACGCAGGCAACGCTTGCCATAACTTGCCACAGATGGCAAAGTGGCTGGATTTTGGCTCAATTAAATGGCTTGTACTTGGCCAACAATCATCTCAGCACTTGCTGAATGCCGAAATAAAACTAAAAACTTAACACGCGCACACTGTCCGCTTAATTGAGTTGATTATGTTGAACCCACCCCCTCCCCACACTCCATCGCTGACAAGCGCTGGAGAAAATAAAAATATATAAATTCACAAACATGCCACTGCAACGTATTTATATAAAGCAAAAATAACGGTAACATCAAAATATTTCTTGCAACATTGCGGCAATCAGCGACAGTCTCTCCCTCTCTGTTTCTCTCCATCACTCTCTCTCTCCTTCTCCGCCTTCTTCCGCCCTCTTTTGGCATGTCATGCTCGGCGTCCTGCTCTTCTCAAATTAACAACACTCACCGCAGTCTTCGCTGTTGTTTCGCGTCTCCCAATGATCTGAAATGAAATGCAATTTTTGAAATAATTAAATATGATGCCCAACATATTTTCTGGCTTCCATGTGTCATGGTCCCAATTCCCGCTTCTCGGCTCCATGTTTTCTGTTCTCGAGTTCTCCACCTGAATTTCGCCGAAATTTTATTTGCAATTTTTACCACAGCATTCAACATAAATTATGTAAATATGTTAATGGGCTTTTGCTTTTCTCAATAATGACAGTAATGTAGCTGCTATAATAAAGTAATAAATAAATTGTATAGCTATAACTTTAGACTTCCAAGAGGCTAGCAATCGAAAGGGAAACGGACTCCCAAATGAATTAAATACAATTTGAAAGTACAAAGCATAATCAAAATAATAACTACTCATGTTTCCTTTAAATTGCATCAAGCAACTATTATTTTAGAGAATATTCAGACTAGTTTATTTGTATTCTTAATCAGTAAGTGAGTATTAAACAGTTAGTCTTTAGTAAACCAATATTAACTCCTTAAATTCTTATTTATTAATAGAAAATGTCTCGGACAATTTATTTAACTTCAAATATATTTAGAATTTCCCAGAATATTTTCTACTCTGTTTTGTTGTCAAAATCTCACCGTTATGAACAACCGTAAATTTGCCAAAAAGAGGAAGAAGATATTCGTATATGTATATGGACTACTTCAGAGAAAAGTCGACAACCCAAATTCTGCTGCTAATGACAAGCAACAAATTAATGGGTTCAACATCTGAGAAGAATGTGGCAAATAAAAAATAGTCAAGACACTTGCCACTTGAACCTGTGCACTCATTAAGCCTCATAGACACATACGCTAAGACAGGGTACCAAATATGACTCTCAGTTAGCTATTTGTTGGGGTCTATGACAGAGCAGCTGCATGGCAGGCACAGTTCAGTGGTTAAAACTCTCACTAGGCACTTAAAAATTAACGCTTTTGACAGCCAAACGGACTTTCAAATGTACAAAGACCAAAAAAGCAGGCAACCAGCTGCTAACTGGCAGCAGCAGCAATAACAGCAACAGCAACAGCAACACGAGAAAAGACAACGACAATATAAAGCTGACTACAGTTTGTGGCAAGGCGCAACAAAGTGTCAATGCGGCAGGCAGCAGCCAGCAGCTTTAACAAGATTGGCAGAGACGTCGCGACGTCGGCAGATGAGACGGCGACAGCGACAGTGAAAACGACCAAGACAACAAGAATGAACCAGCTACGAGCTGAGCTATGGACAATCTTGAGATATTTCTCATAAGGTGCAAAATCTGTGGATATCATCATAAAACACAGAAACAACAACAGAAAACATGCACAAGAATGAACCCTCGAAAAGCCGACAGAAACAAAGTCATAAAAGCTACAGACAGACACGCCTCTTTTAAGCTTCGCTTGCAGACTTCTTTCGAGGCAGGAGGAGAAGGGAAAGCAAGGCCGGAGCGGGGCAGGAGGAAGGTAGGCAGAGAGGCAGACTGAAGAGGAGGAGTCAAAGTTGGCTCCTAATTAGCTGAACGACTGCTAAAGCTGCTTTGCAATTGAGCAGGACTGAGCTTAAACATTTTCACTACGCTTATTGTATATATTTTATTATGCGAGTTTTATAAGTATTGTTTTCTCCCCCGATTTTCTTCAAATTGCACACAGCCTCTCGAGGTGAACGCTTAAACAATGAGGCAGTTAAAATCTGAGGCTAATAAATAAATTAAGTCTTTAACGATGACAACGGGCTGCGACTCAACTCGACTCGACTCGACTCCACTCGACTCGACTCGACTCGGCAGGGCGCTCGAACATCTCAATTATGTTGTTTAAGCTCATTGTTTTTGGATTTTTTCTTAATTTTCTTATGGTTATGGTTGGCTTTTATTTTATGGTGTTTATCTCATCCACAGATCGGCAGCGGCGCAGCGGCAGCGCCAACTGCCCAAATTGCGGAAATTCGTTGTTACAATTTAAATGGGTTCATAAATGTGCTGCATCCCCCCTTTAATTTCGAGCCCTCTTTTCTGCTCGAAACCTTTGACTGACCCCTCCTAACCTCAGCCACACTGCGAATTATTTTAGCTCCAATTAAAATTGTAATAATAATTTTGATCTTATATTGTTGTTAGTTCTTTTAATTAGCTAATTTGCAAACAATTAAAGCTGCTTTGATTACAACAGACTGCGACTGTTGCTACAAAGTTGCCAACTCATTTGATTGCCGATAGAATGTGAATAAATGAATGAATCAAGTTAAGTCATGCTGGAAAAATTATTTACAAAGGGCAAAATTGTTCAGAAAGTGAAATGCTTGCTTAGCCAATGTTTTGAAATGGAAAAAAGCTTTCAAAATAATTAAGATAAAGATAAACCTAAGATAACTTAAACATACTCTTGCAATGCTTATTTATTTTTCGACTTTTATTTTCTGAGTCGTCCCTTATTTTGATTTTCTTTTTTAATATTTTCTAATAAATTTTAAGCGAAAAACATTCGGGTCTTAACTAGATTTTTTGGCACTGAAATTACAATAAGCAAATCGTAATACAAAAAGTTTATTTTGAAACATAAAGATACGTGATGTATATTATATATATTCCAATAAATTTTAATTCGCACCAAATTTTGATACACATATTAATAACTCTAAGATAGTTTTTGATTAATATGTTTCTCTTACCAGTATTTGCGTGAATTTTAAGATGTATCTGAAACATTTGGCTTAAATCTACAGATATTGCAGGCAATTGCAATTGAAGAAGCACTTCTCAATAAAGATACGTGATCTCCTTCTATGTCTACTTGATATTTTACTCTCAGCAGCAATTGCACTGTATCTAGTTTACAAGAACTTCTTTCAGTTTGAGTTATTGCCAAAAATAAGACGATGTTCCCACGTTTGGCCAAAGCACCAAACGTACAGTTTTATAACCGTAACCAGAGACATACATAGGCCGGGGCCTGAGAATCTTCGTGATGTCCACCTGCAAAAACCTATAAACTGAATATTGAAGAGGAAAGAAGATCTGTTTTGTTGCAATCCCGTACTCCCATCCAACTCAGCTCAGCTCAGTTCAGTTTAGCCAAACAGTTCCAGCTGCGTGCGAGCCTAACAGAGAACAACTACGCACGAAATCGGTTTTTTTCCAGCTACTCTCCATCTTTCTTCCTCTTTGTTGTATTTTTTTATGCACTGTGTTATTGTTTTTTTTCTCGTGAGGCAGGTAGAGCATTTCCAAACAATTGAGTTTTCAAAATGACAATTTTAGTCGAGCTGGCTGTGAACAAAAAATAGAACAATGCCACATGGATTGACACTGGACTGGCAATGCACCTGAGCAAGTGAAAGATCACTTCTATTGTGCGGCACAGAGAAAATAATGCTTTATATAATTAAAAATGATAGAGAGAGAGGAAGAGAAACAAAACACAAGCAGTAGGCTTTATCAACAAGCGATGGCGTTGGAGAATGGCTTAAGAAAGCAGCTGCCAAAAAAAAAGTATTAAAGAAAAACAAGTTTGTTGCTTGAGTCTTTTGTTTTGCAAGCGAGCGCCCATCAAGTTTATGGTTTTTTATGCACTTTTGTTTTGGTAGCCATTCGATTTAACGCTTCACTACTGACAAATGAGTAGCATATCCTGTTGATCCTGTTGCAAGCAAGCAATTATCATGCTCCACCACGTGTGAACGCTGCTAACTTTAATTGCAAAAATAATTAAAAGCTCATAAATTAAGTAGCAAAAAAAACGAAAAGTGCAAATTTAATTATGCCCAGACTCAATTAATTCATTAAACGAGAACAACAACAACAGGGCAAGAGTTAAATCAATCAATGCCAAATACGTGTACACGAATTCCCTAAGGACATTGGGGCTGTGGCCAAGCAATCGCAACCGGTTTGCCACTTAGTCAGTCAGTCAGTCAGTCCTGGTCGACATCCTTACTTAGAATATGTATTATGCAACTGCCGTGTGGCAAGTGGCAAGTGCAAGGAGTGCGCCCGGACCTTTCATAATTTATTGATTTTATATGGCGTCACATTTGTCTCTTTGTCTGTCTCGCAACACTGAGCGCTGACAGTTTTTGCCACTGCTATCGTCGCAGCGACATTTTGACAGTTGCAGGTTGTCATCTCAGTATTCCGCTGTGCTGTCACTTTAATTGCAACTGACGCATTGCCAAAAAAAAATAAGAAAATAAAAATGCAATATACAAAAGAAACTACATTGGAGTCGTCCTCATTGGAGTCCGTCCGGCTGTGCGGTAAGCTCGACTGTCATTTCAATTTTTCATGCTGCCAAATAAACAGCGCAAGGTGTGCCTACTGGCTCCTCATCTTGGATGTCTGTCCTCCTATCCAGTTTATTTAAGTACTACTGTCATACAGTCCCGTGTATGATTAAATAATATGTAAGACTCTGGTCAACCCTTTGCCCATAATTCATGTATGCCGACCAACGGAAGTTTGTGGCTTAAGTCTTTTGTCATGTGGTAGGGTGAGCCAAGTTAATTACGATGATTGCATCATCAAGTTGTTGATATTAATACAAAAGTTTTCCCAAGTAGATTGACAGGATAAAAACTCATTTACTTACAGTGGGATATTGATCGCGAAATTTGTTAAGAAAATTCTTAATTGAAACTCATAAATTAATGAAAAGAAGTCAAATTGTTTAAGCTGTTTAAAGGGCTAGGCACTTAACCAGCTTCTAAATTAATTCTACCGAAATAAAGGTCCTGTGTTTTGGATACGCTTAAAGTAAAAGCTTTTTAATACCACGTCCTTTTAACATTGTTGTAATATATAGTATTTTGAAGATAATTTGCCAATGTTTTATTATAATTTCAATTGAGGCTAACTTTATATTTACTGCTTTCGATTAAACTATTTTTCTTAATTTCTCTACATCTCTTTTACATTTCTTAGCAACCTACTAAATTTTATAATTACACTATTCACTCAACAATTTAAAATGCTATTATGAATACTGTGGAGTAAAGTTCACACATTCACAAAGAACTGTAATAAAGAAAAATAAATAAATAATGCATTTTTACGCTTTCGAAATAAACTTTCCCTTACCTTAAACGAAAGCAGACAATTATGTTTGAACATTTATAATAATAATGAAATTGCCTAATTATTGAACTGAAAATACGTAGTATCCAGCATTTACCGTTAGCTTGGCTTCTTATTATGTATGCAATTTCATGCAACTGCAACATAAAGTTGCGTGGAAAGTGCAACCCTTGTCCCTTTTCGATGAATAGATAATAAATAAGAAAGCCAGACGAGCTACAATTAAAATGGAAACACGAAGATTGTTAAGAGTCAGAGCCAGCTAACCCTTTTGACCCATTAATTCTAACAAAACCTTTCAGCCATTACGTTGTTGCAGGTGCAACAAAGAAACTAAAGGCTACAAAGAGTGCTAATGATATCAATATAAAATGTAAATGAAACTATATACGAGTGGATGATGTGGAGATGATGGAAATGAAGTGAAATATGTTGGGGATAAGTCAACAATTAAAATGCAATTTTGTGCCAAATCCTTGGAGGCAACAATAACTGTAACTGCAACTGGTTGCAGCTGCAAGTGTTGCAACCTGTTGCAGATGCATATCACATTGTGGCTGCCTGCTCATTAACAGACTCGTTCAACGAAGCGGAGAGTATTTAGTTTTATTATTAATTTTGATAGCCGAGTTTCACGTATTTGTATCGCCTGCAACATACAACATGCAACATGCATCATGCATCATGCGACATGCGCCGCGTGCTCAGTGCAGCATGACCAAAGCCCAAAAAATTGAACCCTAGACAGTCAGGCAGGGGTAGATGTGCCACTTCTTACCCCTTTTTCATTCTGTTTCTCGTTTTCGGCTTATCGAAATGCAGCCAAAAATTAACCAAAAATACGATGAGCGTTTCGTGTCTCTGCCCCATCCGCATCCGCATCCTGAGTTCGATTTCTACGCTTTCTACACTCACTCACTTCTGCCACGGTTCGCTTCGGTTCGGAACAGGTGTAATGATTTTTCTTTTGCACCTTGACTTTGCTTCCGTTTCGTCGATAACATTTTTTTTCTTAGCCGAGGGGTAATTTGTGCACATTTACTTCCTTAATATAAACAACCCAAAAAAAGACAGAATTTGCAATAAATTTATACAGGCTGCTCCATTTAAAAAGCTACTTCTGGTTCTGGTCGGATTGTTCTATTAAGTGAATTTCCTTGGCTTGTTCTGCAATTGATTCTTAAGTGTATATCTATTTTCGTTAGTTTACTGTACCTAACACATACCCAGTTCTTTTTTGCGTTTGTGTTCCTCGGATTCGGCGCTTGTATAGGCGGACAGTGCATAATGCAACACAGGTAGCACTATAAATAGTTTAGGAAAGGTTCTCCAAGTGACCTTCATAATGTAAGTCCACACACCCATTCACATACACACACACACAATCAATCGGACCACACAAGCGGGTTTTTAAAATATAGTTTTTTTGTTGTATTTTTTATAAAGCTAAAAATTTTACTTGAATTTACGTTGTCAATTTGACTTGTGAGGCACCCTGTATATTTCGTCCCTATTTAATCGTTAATTTTGTACTAAGGACTTTATTGTCGACAGTGTATCCATCCGAAGCGGCGCAAACCAGAAGCATTTATCAACACTGAAAATAATTGGAAAGAATTATAGATTTGAATTTCGTGCAAAGGAAATTTTAATTTATTTGATTGGAAATAAGTTTCTTTTTTATTTCATAAATTTAAAGACATTGAGAGTTTTTATATTTTGATAAATTTTAATTCGGTAACTTTAAAAGCCATAAATAGATATATGATTAATATTATTATAGAAAACGACAAATTGATGTACTACAAAGAGATATTCATTGAATATTTTAAATATAATTAATTAGACTTTATTAGCACACTACAATCAACATAAACTACATTTTTGCCAGTGTATTCTCCATGACAATGTAATACAACCGCAAGACAACTTCCTCAATATCAATCATTACGCCTCTGCAATATTTCCTACCCCATATAAAACTTTCTTCTTCTCTCATCCCTTTTAAATAATAAAAAAAACAGTTCCTTTGGCATTTGCAGCAGGTTGGGTAAGTAGCGACTGCAGCTTTCAGGTGTTAGCCAAGTTGGCCAACCCTTTCATTAGACAAGGCAAAAATGATATATTTAATCCGTTCATTCGGTCCTTCGATCGTATATTCAGTCAAGCGAATGCTTGTCTTCGATATAGCGACAACAACAACATTTGCGGCTGGTAATGATAAACCTGATATGGAACACACTTAAGGGCTTAACTTGGGTAATCTGCAGTTTGCTCAAGTAGAAACAGCAGCGACAACAACTTCAGCTTCAACTTCAACTGGAACTGAGACTTTGACTCAAATTGAGACTGAGACTACTCTGAGACTGGGCCAGTGAAATTAAAACATAAGTGTGCGTAAGGTTTATGGACATTAAGGAGCACTCAGAGGGTGGGGAGTGGAGGGGGAAATGCAGAGCACTGGGAACTTGAACTGACGGAGGGAGGAAGGGAACAGCGGAGAACAGATCGCAGATGCAGATCGTTGTGACCGTCGCCTGCTTGCAGGTGGATTTCTCAAGTGCCTGCGTCCGTTCTCTTATGACAACATATAAATATCTACATGTATCTGAGTGTATGTCTGAGTGTGTGCATGTGTGTGAAAGTTGAGAGCGACTGTGAATAGACTTCGCTACACATGGGAAACTCACTCTATTTGAAGTGGAACAAGTGTTTGGGCATTAAGGCAGTTCAATTAGATCAGAATTAAATTGATGGAAATAGGTATAAACTATGAGTCTACCCAAACACTATATGCCCTGTAAAACTATCAGATCAGAACTAAAATTGAATTTAATTGATGGAAATAAGTATAAAGTACTAACAAAAATCTAGATACCCCGTAAAACTATTAGGTCGGAATTTATATTAATTATTAAGATTTACAAATATTGCTACTATGAATGTAAGTGAAATTTTATTATTTTTATAATGGTAATCAATACAGCACTAAATTATTTCCAAAATTGTATAGAGTTATATTAAGTTGACATTTGATTCTGGCTAAATATGTAAAGAAATATGCAAGACTAATTATAATTTCATTTAACTTAAACTATTTTCGCAAGGAATGCAATAAAATATTATATGATAAATGCATTGAATAAATTCCTTATATATTTGGTGCATTTTGATTGACAGATTTATTGTCAAAATTGATAGATTCCGAGATTTATAACTGTCATTCCCTACGCATTAGCCACTGTGACTTTGATATCTCTAGAAAAATGTGTGAAATAAATGTCAATTAAAGTTTGGCTAAGCGACTGCTGAAGAGGGAGTAAGAAGTGTTGCTCAGACGAAGCTTAGGAGCACAGTTCTCCATAATCCATTATGAGAAAGAAAGAGAAAGAGAGAAGTCAGTCTCAAAGGAGCTAAAGAGCAGTTGTAAATGGCATTATTCAAGACTTGACAGCATTTTCTTCGTCGAGTCTCGGTTGACATTGTGGAGGGGGAAATGCAATTGTATGTGGTGTCAGAAGTCACAGAGCAATCCATCAATTGAACAGCCATGGAAAATCGAGAGAGAGAGAGAGAGAGACGCGCTAACAATGGAGCAGGAAAATCGTAAAATAAATTGTATGAAAATATATCAAAGGACAAAAAAGGACACAGTAGTCGCAGTCTTGGGGTGAAATTTCTGCAGCATCAAATGATTTTCTATACATTGAATTTTCTTAGACGGCAACAATGAGACAGAAGCAGCATGTTGCAGTTGAAGAAAACAAAAAAAATTGGAAAGAAACGGTTTCTTTGTGGCATGTTTGCGTAATGTTAACAAGACTGTGCAAACTTAAAGTTGCACCAAACGCAACTTGGCAGCTGCCGAAGAGTCAACAAACTGTGGCACACAACGCGTGCCATATGTCAGATCCAAAACTAGTCAAACCAAAAATCGACTAAAACAAAAGTACAAACTGTCGTTGTGTGTAATTAAAAACCACACGCTTATCATTTATTTACGAGTATCCAAGCAAATCGTCGCCGTGCTTCAGCCAAGCTGCATCCAAGCTGCTGCTGACGCTGCTGCTGCTTCATCGCCGGCTTTTGATTGGCTTCGCGGTGTCGCATTAAATGTCGCATTCAAGAAAAAACCCAAAATAAAAAAAAAATATAATCCTGGCGCTGTTGTGGCAGCCGGCGTAGTCTATCAACTGCAACAACTGTCGCCCATTGGCATCAGGTTCACTTTATGCTCTGCCAGATTTTGTATTCTTTTTCTTTGTCTTTTTTTCGTTTTTGGGGCTCGTGTGTGGCAACATCGACATCGGCGACATGCGACATGCCACAAGCATTCCACTCGATATATTTGCAGCTATCAAACTAAAGTTTCGCTTGCTGCATATAATTTAAGCAAAGTATTTAAGGCCTTTGGCCTTCCCTCAGAAAGGAGGAGGAGGAAGTTGTGTAAATGGATAGATATTAATTGTATCAACTAAGTCAAGCCAAAAGGTTGCATAGTATTTATAAGCTATTCTAATTATTTATTAACAATGCCATAACAATAAATATAACAGGTATGAATGCAATTAAAATGTCCCTTTATTTTTTCATGCTTTAACCTATGTTTGCCGAACTTACATTCATTTACAGCTAGAAGGAAAAATAGATCTGCTTTGAATTAAATATTATTTTACTGAGTATTGTTGCAGCTATTTATCAAGTACACTTTGGTGAAGAAAGGCATAAAAGATTTAAGGACATATCAATCGGAGTAATTAAAACAATAAGAAACATAACACAGGAACTTCCATCTTCCAATCGAATCTAAATGCAATCTGATCTATATAATTTAGCTTTAAGGGAAACTAAATTTCTGTGGTACTCAAACTTGCATTGATAATAAAATGGTTCCATAAAATTTAACTCACAGTATTTCTTTGGGGTTATTATAAGCTACAATCTATGTTTTAAATTTTAATATAAAGTTCTACTATCAGAATATAGTTGCAGATCGTAGTTCCAGAGACACCCACCCACTGTAATACATGATAAATAATTGAGTAATTGCTAATTGTATTTTAAAGCTACGCAAGACATTCTTTGGCAACAACGTCAGCTTAATTGAGTATACTCGCATGTAAAATTCATGTAAGCAAACCATAACACGACTCGAACATCCACAAAGTACAGAAAAGTCGTAAATTCAATGGAATTAACAAATGGACAAGTTGCTGAACGCTTTTAAAACGCCTCGCGGCCAACGCCCGAGTGGCATGACAAATGAGCTGCGAGGCATGGCAAAAAATAAAAAGGGCAGCAAGAAAACCGGCAATAGAAGACGATATTGGCATGCGTGAGGCAGTGGCAGACAGACTTCGAAATAGAAACTTATTTACAATCCTATCTAACATATAGATGGACAACACACCTAATTCAACGAGCACTTGGAAATTGGAAATTGTATGGAAAAATTTCCCAATAAACGAAGCAACAGTTTGAACAACAGTTTTCTAACTAAGTAGCAACTGCTGTGATTGCAACCATTTTGTTGCCACAGCGCAGCGTTGCAAGAGCAGCTGTCGCACTCACAAAAAAAAAGCAGAAATGAGAAAGAGAATGCGATTGAGGAACAACAAAAGTAAATCTGTTTGGCATGGTAAAAAAGAAATCCATTTGCAGACTGCAGCCTGTTGCACACAGAGTGGAAAACAGGATGACTGCAACTGCAACTGCAACAGCAACAGCGATGCTACGAGTATTATTATCCTTGAAAAAGGTACCTGCTGTGACCAGACCAACTGGCTAAGAGGACCCTCACCCTCGTCCTGTTTCAGGCAAACTGTTGCACATGTCTCTCCCTCTCTGAGATTCCTTCGGTTCTGATTCGGCATTTGTTGCACTCGCAAGGTGTTCCACTGACCCTGTTTACAACTCCATATGCTACTTGTTTGAGCTGATTATTAGGTACAGTTGCCCACACAACCACTAAGCAAATATATAGCAATTATTATATTCTTATATTGTTTGCATGTGTATTCCATTAACTTCTCAATAAAAGCGTCAACATACAATACCATAGATTTATTAATGTATAATATATATATAAGTTAAGTGAATAAAAAGCTTAAAGATTATAGAAAAGATGCATATTATGTATGTATATTTAAATATACATATGGCATTACAAAGCCATAGATTTATTAATATATATATATATAAGTTAAGTGAATAAAAAACTTAAAAATTATAGAAAAGATGCATATTATGTATGTATATTTAATTAACATAACTCAAAACATATCCAATTAAGATATGTAAATAAAATACAATATACCTTCCACTTTAATTTCTTTTAAGTAAAATTTTATTTAATACAATTTAATTATTAATTTAGGTTTAAAAATAAAATAACTTATATGTATATAGTATTTAATTGGTGGAATTTATTAGCACAGTGTGACTAGGTCATTATATATATTGTAGCATACAGAGATAAGGCATCAAATCAAATTAAATTAAATTGAATTAAGAAACTGCTCACTGAGTTTGGATATTCCATTAGAGCAAACAAACACCCACATTGAAAGCCTAATAAAGTTGTCATTTCAGCACGACTGAGATTTTTTCCCACTGGCGGCACGTACAACAAGGAGGCAACAATTACCAAGAGGCAACAGAGTCATTACAGTGGCACAACCAAAGTTGGCCATAACAAGCGAGTGGCGCTATATAATCATGGACAGCGACGTCCAGACTTGGACTGGACTAGATGGAGGCTCAAACCATTGGCCAGACTGCACTCTAAATCAATTAACAGCACGTCAAAAGTGTTGAAAATTGGACCAACAACATCGTGGCAAGTGCAAGGCGGCGCTGCTAATAGATAAACTGGAGTGGCAAGTGGGAAAAGCAGCTAGAGAGAAGGCCAGTTTGTAGAGGGAAGTGGGGAGCGGGGATGAGGAGAAGAGAGGAGCGAAGCGGGCGCGGGTCCGGGAGCTGAGGTGCAAAATGTGTAGCAAGCGTTGTGTCTACGTTGAAGCGTTGAAGGCTAATCAGCATGCAAATAATGTTGCCGCCTCTGCAATGAAGATTAAAGAGCCATGTAGCATTGATAGCCACCGTACAGGCAGACAAGGATAGTGGCAGACGGGAGGAAGAGTGCGGAAGAGTTGGCCAAAACCAGTTACAGCTCGTTGAGAAAAATTATTGAGTGAAATGAATTTGTTAACACCTCGGAGCGAGAAGGCGAGCAGGGCGTGTCCAACATGGACCGATAATTAAGTATGCGTCATGTTGGCGTTAGCTCCCTACTCCCCACTGTCCTTCTCCCCCCTTCCCCCTGCCACACATATGTTTGTCTGCCCTATTAACAGACGTCTGCGATATTTGAGTGCAACTGCAACTGCAACTGCAACATGTCTTCATTAGTCCCAAACAAATGATTGTAACTAAATGGCATTGTTATTGTTATGATTATATGTTTACCTGTTGATTTGTTTGCCATTTTGATTGGCATTCACTTGCCACATTGCCACACATGCCACACAACCCCTTGACGTAAACTGAAAGCGAAAAAACTATAGCAACATTTGGCTAGAGTTTCATTTCATTTTGGTCTCTTTAACAAGTTTTTTTCTTCACTCTTATTTATGATGAAGATGTCAATCTGTCGGCCAATTGGCTCTGTGTCGGCATGTGTTTGCTTTTCCAATTGCCAATTGCCTGACTGTTAGCCTGGTCTACTTGCTGGCCATCTATCGTTGGCCACTCTAAGGTGGCTGTCAGTGTCAGTGTCACAGACATGTTTTCCCCCATTTCCAAGCCTGGGAAAAGTTGACTTTACAAAAAAAAAACAAAAAAATCGGACATAGACTTGGATTGATGTTGACATTTTTAATTGGAGCTCAGCACTGGCTAATTGAAACATTTATTAAGCTAAGCTTCTGATGTTGTTGAACTTCTTCACTCTGCTCAAATGCAAATTGCCAAAAATAATGAAATAAAGAAACGTATTTACGATAAAAGCAAACAGTTTTATGACCAAATTTCATTGAGTACTTACCAAGTGCTTGGCAGATGAAATGAAACTTAGCGGCACGTGTCGGGCTTACAAATGACTCCCAATTGCTATGATGGGCCAAACGGTAGTCCAGAAAGCATCTGACTCTGTCCCAAAACAATGCCGAAAAGCACGACACGTATGTGTCATCGACTTGGTACGAGTACCATCACGATATCTCTTGATGAGGTGGAATACAACCTCGACTTGGATTCGGATCCGTCTACAACTTACACTGTGCCGTGTGGTAATTTTATGTCAAAATAATTGTTAATCCACAAGGGAGCTGTGGCAAGCATTTGAGTTTTGTTTTTTGTTTTTTTGTTTTTTGGGTAGCCTCGTCATCGACTACAGATATTTACGAGTAGCTGTTGCACTCGAAACGTGACAAGCTTATGAAGATTTATGGGGTTCAGAGCGGGCCGCCCATTGGCGACATTGTCGCCATTCTCCATTCTCACGATCGGTGTTCGATCGACAGTTTTTTCCCTTATTCTCTTACTTTTTATTCTGTTCTTGACAATTTTGGTTTGTTTAATTTAAGTACAAAGTACGTGCAACACACTCACACTCACACTCACACAAGGCATTGATTTTTAATTTATCCATTAAAATGCAATCATCACGCCCGCCAAATGTCCAATATCAATACGTTCCCAGCTCCCTCCCTTCCCTCTCCGTGCTCCACTCAATAACCTCTCCTCTTTTGGCTGCTTTGTTTTAAAATTTGCCAGAAAATATGGCACCATAATTTCATCATTTTATATCCTATTTATTTTTATTTACATTTTGCTCACTTCTCATGCAGACTGCATTTTTAGTTCAATCGATTCGCATTTAGCATTTTAATTTTAATTCCTTCTTCGAACTGCTCCATTTTCGTCATTTACACAAAGCAAATGGTCGAGCTGTGAGTTGATTGCAAATGGAGTCGCGAATAGAGAATTATATCAATACGAATGTTGTGAATGAGTATCGGTAGAGTTTATAAATAAAAGTGTGCTCAATTTTGATAAATTTTCTTTTAAAACGAACTTTTCATTTTGAAGTTATATTTATTAGATTAAAGTATAGAAAATAATTAAGCTTAATTAAGTACATAAAATGCGATAAGTTTTAGCAACTTAATAACAAATAAATTGATATGAAAAATTAAAATTATTTCTAAAAATTAGAAAATAATTATATTTACATGTCAACTAAATATGTTAGATTATTTAAAGCATATGCCATGCATAACTTTTAGTATTTTTAGTTATATTTTGCTTTAAAAATGAGTAGTATAAAAAGAAGAATATAAGCACAGAATCTGTAAAGTCAATTATATTTGAATCTACTCAAAAAATACATAAATAAGCGATCTAGATCAAACAGAGAGCTGTAATAACATTATTAAATAATTGGCAATTCGTTATTTCTGTGGAACAGATTAGTTTTTAACAGAACAAATAGAGAGAAAATGGGAAAAGTTTATGATAAAATTAGTTGGACATCCTAGGAATTAGCTAAATAAGTTAATATTGGCAAAATTATAAAATTTAATACTTCGAAGAGAACATTTTGTCCCAGAACTTTACAAGTTCAAATTGTCTTTCAAGTCTATCCAATAATTTTGAATAACTCTTGGCATAGTGTATTAACTCGAATCTTCATATGTGTGTAGAAATTTTAGATATGTGCACTGTCTGTCACAACTTCCCGTTATGATTAGCATATTCAGCTCGACAGGCTCAGCGGAATCGAGAAGAACAACTCCCCCGTGTTTCTCTCACAGTTGTGCTTGTACAAGCAGAGGGATAGACACATGTTTGACATTATCAAACCACAGCATCCACGGCTGTTTGAATCTTAATGCTCATCACACATGTCGAATGGGTCCAAGGTAGTTGAAAATGGAAATGAATTCAAAACCAAAGACGAACAGTTGTGATTTGTGTACGGGGACAACTGTTGCACAGAAGGTTGGAAACTGAAACTGGGTAAAGAGAGATCTGAGATTGGGATTTCAGACTGGAATTGAGAATGCAACTGGGACTGGGACTGGGACTGCTATTATTTCCGCTTTCTGCACCGTTTGTTTCTCTCATTCTCATTCTCATTGCGAGGTTTGTTTTGATTCCTTAGCCGCGACTGCTGTTTCCGCATCCTTGTTTTCGTTCCGCATCGTTTTTATATACCATGTTTTTTTTGCGCATCTGTCGATGAGACAGGTACGGATAAGGATACAGGTACAGGATCAGTTCCCAGAGCAACAACTACGCACCTTTTCAACTGAGCGTTTGCTTCCTTAACGCGCATTTCGCAGACCGGAAGTTTTTATGTCTTTTGTAACTAAACGTTGAGGATCACAGATTTCGGCAAATTACAGTCAGGCGGGTGGTTAATGAGAACAAGGGGAAATTTCCAACAAAATAAATACACATTGTAATAAAGAAAAGGAAAAAATATTATTTACAGCCAGTTCAAAGGTTGAACAGGTTTGCCGTTTCGGTAAATTTGCAAATTTGGATGACCGGAAGTCGTTGCTCATTTTTCAACTCTGCTCAGGGGTGAAAGGTGATGCCGCTGATCTGTTTGAGTTCCACAAACAATTGGTACTATAATTAAATGTCAACTTCTTAAGCAGATCTATGAATCGCTAGAAAATTCTCGAAAATAGAATTCACATTGTTATTTGATAACAAGGATCGAATTTAAGATTGAGTAACTGCTTTTTGTATACTTCTGTCTGTTGACATAAATATTACTTTAATCTTGAGAGACTTGCACTACAACTTTATTGAAAGTTTCTTTCTGGCAGCTACCACAAATCAATCGCTTTCAATGGCAACGTAAACGACTTCATTTTGTCTTAACTAAAAAACATGAACATTCATGGGACTCCAGTTGATACCAAGATAAGCCAAGCAACAGGATAAAGCTGCAGTTTGGCATGGACATAGCGTTAACAGGGAGCAGATACAATGCAGTGGAAATTATGATATAAATTATACAATGCACATTGCAACATTTTAAGGAAAGACAAAGAAACCGGCTGCCAGAACGGCGACTGTCCAGGACGAAAATCGTGCAGGACAATAGCGTGTCCGACAACAGCAACAATATTAACAGCAACAACAGCTACAACTACAACTACAACTACCTGCTGGCTGTCAGCTTGAACCTGCCGATGCTTATCACCGGTTTAAAGCGTCTCAAATGAGTCTGGCCCCAGTGTGACGGCCGACAAGGTGAGGACTTTGTATTGCCAGCGTGACGCGCGATTAGAGATTAGGACGAGGACGAGGACGAGACAAGAGCTGGTCAGCCGGCCCCTATGATCGTTACAGTTCCTAAAAAAAGAAACACACACGGTAAAAATAATAATATCGTGCTGTTAGACAAATGCCTTCATTGGAAAACTGCCTGCATTCAAATGTTATTACAATAGATTTCTCTTCCAATTAGTTTTGAAATATAAAAAACTGAATTTATAAGATATGTTAAGATCTAGCAATACATCTCATGTTTAAATGATCTTGAATTGTTAAAAAGTGCGATAAAATGCATTTGTCTTATGAATACAGAATTCTACCAAAATATAGCTACAATTTTGTGGCAACTATAGATAGATGATTAATTCCGAGGCATCTTTAAATCTATACATAGTATTCCTTCCTTAAAATAACTAAACATAATTATATTGTATACATTTAGTTTAAACCTTAAATAATTCCATAATTTTATTACCTCAATACTGAAATACAATGTTACAATTTATTTACTATAAGCCAATAGCATTGTATTCAGCAAGAGATATGCCTAGAAACAGTAGATATATATTTTGAATATTTAGTTAGATCGTTCAGCTAATATTTTTATATAACTTAGTTTTTATAAAACTCGCTCTGCAGCGTTAACTTTCAGCTGGTGCCTTGGAGAGTAAATAAAACTCCTATAAATCGCATATTGTCAAAGGCTTAAGCAAGGAAAATGGCAACAATGACGAGTGGAATGTCAGGATAATCGCTATTGTGTCCCATGTTTGCGTAAATTGCAGGCAATTGTCGCTGCAGGATACAGAAGGATTAGAATGGAAGCTGTGCTGAATTGTATATAAAATATGACATTTTTGGCAGCTGTCCAGGTGACATTATGTGGGTGCCTGACAGGACATTAGTTTGTGGCGACGATCGCCCTGACATTGAGAAGCTTTCGAGACGCATAAGCTAATTGGAGAATTGGCGAATTGCAGGAGGTAGAAGGAGCAGCTGAAGTCTGCCAGAACGGCGACAGGATATGGAAACTGCTGGCCAAAATTTCTATTAAAAAAAGTATCTCATCATTATTTTTTCAGTTCACTTTCGTATAATAAGGACACGCACGCTCCAAAAAGTGAAAGAACTGACAGGATCAACGCTAGTGACAGCTGCTGGCGACAACACATGCCAGCTAAAGCAGGATACGCATATCCTGCGTTTTAAAATTCCAGATTTTCTCTATTAAAAAATTGTACACAGCTCGACATGGCACGCGCTTGACCTTGACATTTCTCCTAGACAGAATCCTGACTCGACTGTACATGATGAGGCAGCGCAGCCGGCAGCTAGCGGAGGAGTCAAGCGTTGGCTGTAAGGACATCTTCAATGCGAGTGGCACAGAGGAGAGGGAGACTGAGAGGGAGAGGAAGACGAAGGGAAAGAGAAAGAGAGACAGTGTACAGTGTACAGGCAGACTACCTAGCAGTGTCTTCGTTTTTTTATGTAGCTCTTCGTCTTACTTGTTTTTTCTTTTTGTAAGTATCCTGTTCCAAATGTCCTGCGTGTGCATGCGTACAACAACAGCAACAACAACAACTGCAACAAGAAGAAGCAGAAGAGCAACAACAATGCCAAGAAAAGACAACAGCTAAAAAGAAGCGAACAAAAATTGAGCGGGGCAGATGTTTCCTCAACAGGCTGCAAGTAAAAAATAAATAACACCACGCATGATCAGTTCACTTGGTCCTGTACCTCCCGCTCCTACTCCCGCTCCTGTTCCCGATCCTGTTCCTCCTTTTTCTTGCTGCTTTTTATGCTTAGCTGTGTTTTTTGTGCTTGGAGTATTGTCCTCGCGTAAATCTGCTGACTATTGTCTCTCCCAGTATGAAAAGGAATCAAGTAAACATTATTATGTCTTAGAACATAGAAGAGCTGCGGGTGTCTTTCAATCCGATAGATAGTATTGCCTACGTCTTGAAGGGATCTTCAACTGACTTCACTTCGATGATTCAATAGTTTCCAAAAGCACTCAAGGTCTTTCATTGGATATGCAGCTCAGGTTTGGCAGCACATGCTGGTCAGCTTAAATAAAGAACTCTTGATGTATATATTGCCCATCATCAACGATAAATTTATTATGACTTATGTTAATGTTCAATTATTATTCGTAAAACTTAATTGAGCATTTTCAAGTTTAGTTTCCGAGCGAATAAACCTTTTGAAGTTAAAATAATCAACATCTATTTAAACAAAAATTGGATACTAGAAATTTTTTTACACAACCTCAGACTGGATCAAAAACCGAGTATAATGAACAAAATTATTAATAAATTTTGTATAGGGTTTTGTATTCAGTTCATAATTCACATAACAAAATATATTAATTTGTCTTATTTATATATGTTAAGTGCTTCATCAGATTTCAAATGCATTTTATTTATTCGTTTAGAAGATTGTATTTTACTATTCTGTTCCTTATTAACAGTATTTTAAAATTATTAACAAAAAAATCCTGTTTGCAAGAAATATGCTTGAAATTATAATTAATATTTTTTCGTTAAATTTATTCTCAATAAAGCAGCAAGCAGATGTTTCGATCTATTTATATTCATACTCAGAAACATATTGAGTGTGATTTACACAGGGTAACCCATTAAATATTGTTGCCAGAAATGGAGGAGCAGCTGTATTTATCACAAAGCCCCCACAATATTATTGAAAACTCAATTGAGGCCTTGAGAACCCATCAAATTAGCTATGGTAAATTCCCTTTGAAAACTGTATGCAATTCACTCCAAATTTATACAATTTTCACAACATTTTTGCAGCTTGCGTGGAACCCTTTGGCAATTGTGTCATTTGTGACAATTGCCGAATGACATTTGCGCCAGCATGTTTGCACAATTTGCACAAACATGACCCAGAAATGTGTATCGACCCCATTGTCAACTCGTTTCCTTTGTATTTGAAATCCTTTTCGCTCCTTTATCTGGCAATTTTAGATCTGCCTTTTGATTAGCTGCGATTGCGGTGCGAAATGTTTGAAGGATACTGTGTTAGTTTTCGATATAGATATGTCAATAGAGGTCGCGATATGTTTGCTCAATCAAATTGTGAGATTCTCGAGCCTGGCATCTGCATAGTTGGCCATTGTGTTGGCAGTTGATTCTTTGAAATTCGTTTTACGTGCTCTGAGTGAATCCTTTGGCCTTAGCATCTGGTTGAGCTTCTTAGAAACTACAGAGAGCTCTCAATAAAAGGACCATAAATCGAATAGTCTGAGGGCAATTCACACACAAGCGTGAAACTTTGACTTATTGTTAGGCAATGGTCCAAACACATCTGTTCCGGCCACTTCAACACCATAAACCAAATACCTATATATATTCAGATTTTTTTGTGGCATGCAACAAGCCAAGGTGCAAGTAGAGCAGGTTCAGAGCGTGCTTTGTTTACCTTTCTAGGTTGCACTGGCCTCGAACTGACCCTATTTGATCCTGTGGCCTATGCTCTGTATCCTGCTGCCTGTTGCCTGTCGCTTGTTGCTTGTCCTGCGGCCTTTTGTTTTCCCACATTTGCAGCTGCCACGCATTGTGGCAATATTTGCATATGCGTACGCACAGTGGGTGTGTCTTTGTAGTGTCTCGGGATCTGATCAGTTCCGCTGACATGGCCACACAATGCCATCTATTTTATTATATTCTTCACATCACCTGTCTCGGGATCTGACCCTGACAATGCCACGTGCTTTGTTAACCCAACTGACCTGTACATGCGATTCATTTAAGCCAGCTTATGAGTAGAATTCAGCTCTTAAGTCAGCGTCGTGGGTGTTTCGTTGCAGTTCTTGCAAAACAAATCGCTTGAGTAGAGAAAACATTTTATCGCTGCCCATCTAAAGTAGAATTTAGCCCTAGATTTCTGCTAATTTGTATACGGGCAATAGCGTATATTTTCAATCTTGGTCTTAGGATCAACTGATAAGACCAACAAAGCAATGTCTAGATTACTGATAACATTTTACTGTTTCAAAAGAGCTACACAGTATCCTTAAAACAAATCATTTACTGTAGCAAATATGCATTTCTAGTGTGCTCATTTAAGAGCTTTTAAAATACAATAATTTAAGTATTAACAAACTATACCGATTTTAAATTCATATAATTTTATTTCTATACTTAAATCCAACATGTTTTACTTGAATAAAGAATATGTCTAGTTACGAACTCTAGGAATGCGTGACTGAAACTTCTGCTAGGATCATTTGCTTCTCCTGATTCCTTCACAAGAATCGCCTTTAAACAGAAACTGTATTGTGAATGGGCATTGGAGCAGACTGCCGTATCTCACATGACTATACTATATCTATCAGCCACCATTCAGCGTATTAATAAATTGTATCTAAGCAGTTTGAATGCGTTGTTGTTTCCATATGTCGTGTCCCTGTTTTGACACCATTAAACGCACATTTCGGGCATTCAAAGTCCGTGAAGCATAGACCAGAACTTTGGTTGCGTGTGCTGTAAAAAATTTTATATAAATTTGACAAAATGAATCAAAACAATGGTTGGAGGAAAGATGGCAGCACTAGCGGGTAAAATGCAAGGACACGCACAAAATGCGAAACAATTGCAGCACGCGGCAGGAGACAAAACCTCGATGACAACACAGACAATGGGCCAAGTACTTGAGTGGACAATGGACATGGTCCTGCTGCTGATAAGAATAAGAAATGCCGGCAAAGGCGGCTGCATGCAACACCTGGTGTTTGTTATTTACAGTCTTGCAGTCTTGGCCAGGACGAGCAAGGACGAGCAAGGACGAACCGGTACAGTTTTGGCAAAAACGCAGCAAGATGCAACTGCAACTGCAACTGCAGCACGTGCTGCCAGCTCTAGGCTGTCTCTTGAGTGGCCACTCGAAGGACATATGGAGGCAGCAACTCGGCCTCAGTTGGATTTGCAGCCGCCGTGCAGCAACCCACGACCAAATTTGGGGAACGGCTCAATTATGAGCGTCAAATTAAATTTTGGTAACACATTTGTCCAGCCAGAAAACAACCCTTTCAGCCAAGATACATCTCTCTAGCCGTCTGCTGCTGCTGCTGCTGCTGTTGGTCAGCTCGTCAGTTCGTCCAGGTGGTAAATCCCTAACCTGGCCACGATAATTACGCCATGCGCCGCGCATTTGACTTGGCTTTGAAGACACACAAACACAGGCCCCGAAAAAACAAAACCCAAACCCGAACCTGAACCTGAACCCTTCGGCAACTGTTTCAATTTCAACTCTTTGCTTGGCGTCTGCTACAGCCGCTGTTGATATAATTCGATGGCATCTGTAACCGAGGGTTTTTTTCAAGTCTGTCTTTAGCCACGTAGATTTTCAACAACGTTGTTCATTAGTCCATCCTTTTTTTATATATGTATAAATATATTTTCTTTGGCAGTTGTTCATTACGCATGCACTGGCAGATGCTCAGTATTCTTCTCCTCCTCATCTTGATCTTCTCCTCCTTGACTTCGTTTCGTAGAAGGGTCAACTGTCCGCTTGGATGCCGTTGGCTGCCGCCTGCAAGCAACACCTTTGATTTGGAACTCGAAGCAGGAGTTGGCAGTCAAATTGAATTCCCTCAACTGCCGAACTGCAGTTAGAAGGGTTTATGTTTCGTCCGGCAGATTGGCTTCTCCTTCGATCAGTCACTTCTGATAAGCAACAGAGTCAGCCGCATTGAAATTATATAAAATAAAGTTAAGTTTTGCAGCCGCTCTTTGGTTTGCACTCAATTTGGCTAACAATGTTTTAAATCCAAGAACTGACAGCCAAACAACTGCTACTGAGGTCTTTAGACTCTCTCCCTGTCTCACTCTTTCTGCCTTTATTCAGCAAATAGTCAGCCGATAATCTATATGGTTTCAAATTCTGTAGAGAGAATATGATTTAAAACATTGCCACACTTGTAAATACAACTATTATACATTTTTTATTTTACTATATTCATTTGATTATCTTGTGAATTTATTTAATGAATAATCTTAGAATTTATTACAATAATATAATTTAATTTAGTTGTTCTTATATTTAAATCAATTTATATAATTTTGATATTTCTAAGCATAACTATTTTTCAGCAATAGTTTTACTCCGTTTTCTCTACAAAATGGTTGCTTTCTCTTCTTTTAGTTTATTAATAACAATTTCTAAGTTATTTCCATTAGATGACGTATAATTCTGCATAAGTTTGCTCGCATTTCTATATCTCTGTTTACTTTGTTTAACAAATGTATTTTCGTTAGCTAAAATTTCGCAAATGACTGGCAACTGTGCAAATAATGAAATTAGACACAAATCCTTTGTATAAACAGACTGAATAAATCGTTTACGTAAAATGAGTACAATTTGCAATTTGCTGTCAGCAGGCGACAAAGCAAGGGAAAAACAATAAAACAAAATATAGAAAAATCAAAAGGAAAAACTAACAATGATTTGGCGATAGTAAGAAGTCAGTCGGTAGCAAGAATATCGATCGAGAACAGACAACTCAAACAACTGTCCACTATGGCATATGGCATATGGCGATATATTCGTATCTTTTCTATAGAAGTTTGTGGAACTCAATCCCTGGTCAAGCATCAGTGGCACAGTCGTCTACGTTGTCGTTATGCACTTTAAGTGGCAAGAACTCGCCGTCTGCAACGCCGCATGTGTCGTATCGGTTATCCTGGATTTCTTACAAAAAAAAAAGGGACAGACAGTGCCTAGGAATCTGTGTATCTTAGTATATACTGTTGGTTGTTGTAGGTGTTGCCAGGTACAACCCACCCAAGCGTCAGGGATCTGGTTTTGCTCCGGCTGTCCTGCCTGAAGGTCCTGCGGTGTCGTTTACATTTGTCATTCTTGTGGTTTTAGCTCGACTGTCTTTTGTTTCATTTAACGCATCTTTTGGCATCTTTTACTGCGGCTGCCGCATAAATTGCTTTCGTATTACTTTCAACAATTTGTTGCAATTGTTCGCCAACATTTTGCTCAACAACTTTTGATTCTAATTGAGTCCGACTTTCTTCAGGTATACCAAATGTAAGGAGATATTTTCGTTTTGAGGTCAATTTACAGCAATTACAGAAATTAATAATTGATTCAGATGTATTTAACAGAAAAGTAATAAGTAATGATAATGTTAACTTAGATTTCATTTACGATTCAAAATTACTTGAGATACATTCAGCCGAAATGTATCTTACGAATGTTTGGTTTGATTGGGAAAAATTCTATATAAAATACTTGAAATGCTAACAAGATATTTGCATTCAATGTTTATTTTAAGCATTTATTATAAGAAATTGAAAGTTATTCTTATAACTACTATCAAATTTTGTTGATATACTTTAGAACTAAGACTTTAGAACTAAGATTATTTGTAGCATAATAATATTAATTAGTACTCTAATTATGTGTTAAAAGAAATTATATCTAAGCCCGAAATATTTCTTAGAAAGCTATATATCTATAATTAAACTTTACACTCAAAGTTTAAGGGTAACACTTCCGATCTGAGACTATGCGAAATAACTTTCAACTCTAAATGTATCTAAAAGATACATAAACATTTTCCAATTAAGCGATCCCTTTTAGGCTCGAATCGCCCCTTTGGCATATCTTTGAAATTACTTTCTGGTAATTGCCGAGATCCGAGTGAAAAATAGAACATATTGCTTGAAAAGCTTGAAGCAGGCGTAAAATGTTGTTTGGTCTGACCCCGCGGCAACCCCAGCGGTCAGATGACTGACACTGGCACTGGCACTGGGACAGAGACCGGGACTGAGACTGGGACTGCAACTGGGACTGGGACTGGGACTTGGGCAGAGACAACAGTTGGTGTCTGACAGCAACCTGACGATGGACGATGACGATGAGTTGGAGTTAATGTTGGAGTTGTTGTTGTAGTTGTTTTAGTTTCAGTTGGAGCACCAAACTGACAGAGTCTTTCTCTCTCTCCTTATCCCTCTCTCTCTCTCTCTCTCTCTCTGTCTGCCTGTAAAATTGCCAATGCGCATGCGCGCCGGACCAACAATTTCACATTTAATGATAATAATGATGGCGATAATAGGCTAAAATTAGTTAAACACGAATTATAAATGAAAAAAGGAATATAAAAAAAGGGTTTGAATATTGCGAGGGAGCGCTCTGCAAGAGCAAGGGAGATAGCGAGAGAAAGAGAGATAGAGATATGGAGAGGGGGATCAGCTCTCAACTATTTCCTTCAGCAAGTTAAGTGCCGCCAGCTGTTGTCTCAGATTGGCCAAATTACCTTGGCTCAAAAGTAAAGTTGGCCAACTAATTTGGCTCAGGTGCTGCGCGTACCAGCGAAAACGGAACAAATTTATAACAATTTTGTGATCGGTAGGCAGAAATTGAGTTCCATTTCAGCCATGTGATTGAAACGCTGTTAACTATTTTCATATACTTCTGTTAATACAGATAATAGACACCATTAGAATGAAATTTTCCCCTAGCCAACATCATAATGAGCAGCTCAAACATTTTTGTCACGTACATAAATGATATTCATTTTGTTTGGCCAAGAAATTCTGTCTAGTCTTTAAGCCATTTTATGGCTACTTACTGCATTTACGATTTTTTGGGGTTGGGCTATTTCTGACCTGGACCTTGCTTCATTTCTTTTCATTATTTTTTTTTGTATTTGTCACCCAAACTTTGAAGTTGCCGCCAAGATCTGAGTCGAGCGCTGAGGCGAGCGATTAATGAAGGTCCAGTTTAACGAGTTAACAGGCAATTTAGACGACTTCAACTCAACTGATGAGCTGCAAGTGGCTGCTAACTGGCTAACTGACCACACACAATTGAGCTAACTTCATTGTTGCCCCCTTAAACTTGGTCTAAAGAGTCATTTTCAAGCTCTTGACAACTTGACAATGAAAATCTTTGAAGATTACACTTGAAGACCACCCAAATTTTTCCCATTACTTATCTATAGTAATTATAGTAGATTTGTTCACATTTTCATTAAAGCAACTGGATTGACATTTGATTAGGTAATAATCAAAAATGTTTAACTTCGAATTGTTGTATATTCCATTTGCCTGGCTTGATATTAAGTTATATTGAAGTTGCATTAAAAACTTAAATTAAAAGCATTAAATGCGCTTAAGACCTTGACAGTCATCGGTCGCCTCATTTATAAAGTAATTATAATAAAGCACTGATTTCGTACAAGTTATATTAAAAACTGGTTATCAGCATTAAATTTTAATGATTTTAAGTCTTGTAGATTGACGCAAAGTTCCCAGGAATATTAGTAATACTATTCTCTCTCGTCTTTTTGCAATTTCAATAATATAGATATATGAACTAATCGCATAAGTATTGAGAAAGTATGTATTTTATTATTAGATAGACAAATACTTTGGATCATTTTTAGAAGAACAATTTTTACACTATATATTTCAATAAAACTCGTTAAGATGTAGAGCAAAATTTACAATGAATAGCAACTGAACAATTTATATTGAATTACTCATTCGAAATCGAACTCGATATCTGTTTCGATACCAGAACAAAAAATTGATTAATGTTATTGGATATGAGCTCGTCTTTATCTTATCAATTATTATGATCATTTAATTCCTACGCTCTTGCGGAAAATATATGTATTATACAACATTTTTTAGATGTTCTAAACTCGCAATCGGAAACCATTGAAAGAGTAAACTGTACATTTCATACTTGACCTAAATGCATATGAAATTTGCAGCTGATCGCACTTTAAGCCACAGAGGCAGCTACTCATATACAGGGTATCCATTTCCCGCAAGATGGAAACCAAGAAAATATAAATAAAATAATAGAACCACTCGAGCAGTTAGCAAAAGAACTGAACGAAGCTGGATTGAGATATTACATGATGGATAACCAATCAAGCGATTATCCTTATAATTATGATGATGGACTACAGTCAGCTACCGCGACTCCTTGGTCTCACACTCTCCCTGCTCCAGTTGTCGGCCTTATCGTTGATCGACCACAAAATGCAATAAACAGAAGGCAAAATGCAGTCAAGAAATTTGACAGGCAGTTACAGCTTCATTTTGGCCCAACAAAAGGGCCAAATGTGAAATGTATAACACTCTCTATAGAGGCAGAAGGAGATCAGCTATGGCATTCTTTATACACATTGACGACAGCCTTAAAAGATGTCAGTAAGGAAGCGAGGGGGCAGAGAGGCGGGGGAGGGGAACAAGGAACTCATCTGCTGAATTCGCTACGCACAAGGGTGGAATAATGTATGTACAATGGATAGTCGGCTATACGATGATCTTTTGTCTGACTTTGAGCTATTGTCTGAGCTACCGATACTTTGCTATAGATATATCCAAGTACAGTTTGCCATAGTCTGAATATCTATTGTGGTCTATTAAAAGGAAGATTTGTAGCCCGATACGTCATGACTTGAAGAAGGTTTTTATTGCGTAATAAAAGTCATAAGTTGAAATATATTTAAATTAAATTAAGTACAGGCAACTAATAAAGCTATGAGTTAGAGAGTGAGCCCATTTAATGAGGCACAACGAAGTATCGAAATTGGATAATCGGAGTCATAAAAACGATGTCATAAAAATGATTATCCTCGTGAACCGCGGGACAGATGCTAAAGCGGAAGGATACGCAACACTTTTATTGCACTTCTAAGCAAACAGTTTTTCGGAATGCGTCGATAAACATAGCCTGAAATGATATGGTAAGCGTATATGTATAGGTATCGGCTATAGGTATCTCAATAGCCATCCCAGTTTGAGAATCGCGCGTGCCATACGAGGTTTATCTTTTGGAACAGCTGCCACAACGACGAATCGCCAGCTTGATAAGAACATGGCATCGAGTATTGAATTCTCAATGTTCGCTTCACTTTATTCTGTTACCTCTTGAACATTATATCGATTCGATATCTTTTACCCTTAATATTTGCTCAGATTTCGGTTCGAACACTATCTTATCTGAACCCCTTATCACTATCTGTTCATTCAAACAGAGTTTGTCCGCGGCTTAAGAACTGTCTGCTTTACACTTCTCGGTACCTGACGGACTTCAAAACTGAACTTAACCCCAATATTTCTGGGAATTTGTATTTGTCTGGGCATTTGCAGAAAGCTTAGCACGCGCCAAAATAAAATATATTGTAGAGACTCGTATATAAAGTGAATATTTCTTTTTGTTTAAGCTGTGTCAATATTTTTTATTGATTTACTTTGGAATGTTGTGTAACGCCATTTTTGAGAATGAAATGTCATAAGGGAGCATTAGATACATTCTTGTTCTATGTAAGATATTTCATTGAAAAATGTTATGAAAGTCATGGAAAAATGAATCGTTAGATTTATCAATGAGAAGTGGCTATAGAAATATAACTATATAGATATCTATATCTATATCTATATCTGTTCACCAATATTTAATCTATATATCTTGAGAGTGAAATGTCATAAGGGGAGCATTAGATACATTCTTGTTCTATGTAAGATATTTCATTGAAAAATGTTATAAAAGTCATGGAAAAATGAATCGTTAGATTTATCAATGAGCATTGGCTATAGAAATGTAACTATATATATACCAATATTTAATCTATATATTTTGAGAATTAAATGGCATAAGGGGAGCATTAGATACATTCTTGTACTATGTAAGATATTTCATTGAAAAATGTTATGAAAGTAATGGAAAAATGAATCGTTAGATTTATCAGTGAGCATTGGCTATAGAAATATAACTATATATTGATATAGATATCTATATCTTTATCTGTTCACCAATATTTCATCTGTATATCAGTATCCACAGCTTTATATGTATGTGTATCTTTTGAACAGGTACAGTTCCGTTAAATGATTCCAGTTGAGGAACATTAATTACAACGACAATTATATGAAGTATGAAGAAACGTCGAAACCAATAAAAACAAAAAAAGTCAACAACATCATCGGATACAACAACTGCAACAACAACAGTCACCGACGCCAGGGGCAGAGGATGAGGATGAAGTAGATAATCAGCCCGCATAAATACAAATTAAAGTGCAGGCGACTTACGGTTAATATATGCAACAACTACAACAACTTCAACAACACCGGCAATAACAACGAAGAGGAGCAACAACAATGATAAATACAATGAGAAAGAAATAGCATAAAAATTAAATTTGTCGCGTGTTTGCCGCCTGCTGCTGACGAAGTAACCGAAAACGGAGTCGATGTCGAAGCTGCAGTCGAAGTTGTAGCTGTAGTTGTAGCTGTAGCTGTAGTTGTAGCTGTAGTTGGAGTCGAAAGCAGAAAGATGGCAAAACCAAGTTAAAGCCAAAGCCTCGGCCAGAGACCCGAAGACTCGGGCCCAGCATTCATTGCTAATCATGGTAATTATGGCAATGAAAAAGTTGCCCAGGCAGCCAACCAGCAGAAGAAGCTTCGACCAAATGGGCACACTGCTCGACTAACAGATACTCTGCAAAAAATATGTTGAAAACAAAAAATGCATTAAAGAAACACTATGAACACTTCATTAAAATATCGGAAATATTATTCAAAGATTCTTATATATAATATTTTTTTTATATACTCGTATACAAAATATTCGAAATATCTAGCCATACACCAAAAGAACGCTCTTTATAAGTTTAGTATGATAATATATTTAAAATTGCATTATAATTAAGAAATAAAATAAAATAATTTGATGAAAGTTAAAAGTGAAAACTGATTTCATGAGTCTTTAAGTTTGCTGAAGCTGAAGTGCAGTTGATCAAGCCTCACTTGGAAATGTATGGCAGGGTATAAACAGAAATGAAAACCCAACTGGGGAGCACTTCTTCTTTTTCTCATATTTTTTTCTTTCTTTTTTTTTTTGGGTGTGTCTGTGTTGTTGTCGCTGTTGTTGTTGTCCCTGATAAATAATAAAAGAAAAAACAGTAAATACACCTGTTGGCAGCAGTTGACGTGCATGTTGTTGTTCTCTATGTGTTCATGTTGCTGTTGTTGTTGGTGCTGGTGTCTCTGGTGTCTCTGGATGTGGATGTGACTGACTTGTGGCTGCGCATGCGCAAAAGTCGTTGCTGCTGCCAGAAAAACGGAAGTTTGTTGGCATCAACACAAACACCGGATGCAGCTTGCCTTCTGCTGTCCACCTTTGGCCAGGACAACAACAAATTAATGTACTTTTATTTTTTCTTCCTTCTGCTTTTTTGTCCGAATGCAACAGGTTGTTGGATCCCATTGGCAAAATGTGGAAAAGCTTTGTTAAATTATTTTTTGGGGGCAACCTTAAAAAAATGATTAGTCCTCAGCGTGGAACCCGTTTGCTTATCTCACTTAAACAACCCCGAAAGAAAGGGTTTTCATTACGCTTAATCTGTCCAATTTCCAGCTGCCGTTTTTTTCTTTCGTTCATCAGCGTTTTACACTCAACTTTCCATTAACTTGTAATCTCTTTGATACACATACATATATGTCAGTGTATATGTGTGCATCTGATTTTCATTATCGCTTAAAAGTTCATTAAAAATGACAAAATGCACAGGAAGCTACTGCGATTATTTCCATGCGATTTCAGAACTTGACAAAAATGTAATTTAAATACCCTTCGTTTGGAATTTGGGTCACTGATTACCTTTTCATGTTTTAAATAATGTCTTTCGACAGACAGACACAACAGGTAGTTGTTTATTAATTTAAGTTTGAAATGTCATATATTTGTAGATAGATACAATTCCCCTTTAATATTTTTACCAGACTCATAATAAGTTCTAGACTTCAACTTAATAAAATGAAATAACTTATCACATATCTATATATTATATTATAGCATATAATTGATGATGATACTTAAAATAATTTTATTTCTTAATGTTTAATAATTAGTTTATATTAGTAGTAAATTCAAAAAGATGTTAAAATCGAATTTATTAATTTCGAACGGTTATAGATTAAAGAAATCATGGCAGTTTGAAGATTTAAAAGGAAGAGTAATTAAAGAAATAGTGTGATGGAAAATATATTATATTGTCCTATTAATATACAGAATCTAATTATTGAGTAATGTAAGAATATAATGTTTTTCAATTAATATACAAAATCAAATTATAAGTCAAATAAAGACAAAGTCAAATGTAAAGTTATGTCAGTTTAAAGTTTAAACTTTTGCGACTTTCTATAACTTCCCTTCCTTTAAAAATAAAAGAGTAGCTTTATTGACAAAGCAATTTAAATAGGTAGAGTGAGAGAGGAGATTTTCCTTTATTTGTTATTTTGGCTAATTGCCGAAATGATAAAACCGCAGGATAGCCAGGACTAAAGTAAACAACATTAGTAGACGTTAATTTGCAGATATGACGACGATGTCTAGACAGGCAAGTTCATTGTCAGAGTCGGAGTTAGGGTCACTATAGTAGACTATATATTTGTAATTTCTTTGCATTTTAAATGACTGCACCTGCAGCGACTTGGAAATTAATCATGCAGTCGGCATTTAGGCCAAGGGAGGGGAGGGTGCCTCAAACGCCCTCAGATGAAGCCAAATTGCAGACGTGAGTTGGACTTGAAATTGAACCAAAAAATGATTGTGCAAAATGGCAGGACTAACAAATCTCTTGGTCATTTCACTTTGTCGGCATGGATATTGAAAATAGAAATTTTCAAATGTTGCAACTCAGCAGGTCCTGAGCCTGAGTCTAAGCATTGAGTACGTGTGTCAAATCGCATTTTGTAGGCATGCAACAGGACGTGTCCTTTACGAGCTGCCTGCTGATTGCCGCCTGATCTTGGGTCTCTTGGTCTTTCCGACCGGTCTCTGGGTAATGCCCGGCAATGTGTTTGGGAAATTCATTAGGCTGGGTGTGTACTGTACCAGTCCGAGGAAAAACATGTGTTGTACATGGGACATGTCCTGGACACAGTCGAGTACTTGACACGATAAGATATAGGCACTCGAATTATTTTTAGCATATGCTGCAGGCACTTTAAGTGATCCTTAATACATTTTGAACTCTTGACATTTTTGCCTGGATAAGCGGAGTGAAATTAATTATAGTTAGCATTTAAAAATTATATATATTCAATTATATAGTAGAAAAATGTGTAACTTTACAAAGAAGTTCTAATTTAAGAGCTTTTGTTCACAATAAAATTAAAATTTCAGAAATGCCTTTAACATATTAAAATTAAGTAAGCTCGCTCAATAATTTAATTATTTCAATAAACTTAGAAAATCTTTTCTTGCAAACATATATAAGATTTAATTTTTATTTTAATAATAATTCAATTTGTTGTAGTTCAAACATTTTCGGAAAAACTCAATTTAAATTATAAATATAAATATAAATTTACTTTAAGATATTATAATAAATTTACTTTTCATCTCTGAGAAAAAAATGAGTAATAGTTTTCTTTAGAGAATATAAGAAACTTAAGGTTGAGAAACCTTTCGGAAAAACTCAATTTAAATAATAAATTTACTTAAAGATATTACAATAAATTTACTCTTTTATCTCTGAAAAAAATGAGTAATAATTTTCTTTAGAATTTATAAGAATCTTAAGGTTGAGAAACTTTTCGGAAAAACTAAATTTAAATAATAAATTTACTTTAAGCTATTATAATAAATTTACTTTTTCATCTCTGAGAAAAAAGAGTAATAATTTTCTTTACAAATATAAGAATCTTAAAGTTGAGAAACCTTTTCGAAATCGCTCTCAACTTTATTTATATTATCCACCATGCTTTTGCAGGAATATCTCCGTAATATTTACTGTCTATTTGCTCAAGATGAAACCCTTTTCTAGGATCAATTTCAGGTTTATTGATATAACCGTAATATAACTTGTATAATATTTGTAGTCCTATTTCCATGCCTCAAGCATTTCCCATGCTTCCCACGCTTAACTGAACTTCCGTTTGCACAAGATCCTCATCCCCGGGTTTAAAGACAACTGAAAAGATTCCCACACAAGACAAGAGATTCTTTTAAGCAAAAGAAGGATTATGCAATGCACCTGAAACACCCTCGCATTCGACTTGGATGATTTTTGGCAATGTCAGAAACTTAAATGAGATGAGGGTGCCAGAGTTTTCAGTTCTCTCTCCCTCTCTCTCTCTCTCTCTCTCTCTCTCTCTCTCTCTCTCTCTCTCTCGGCTTCTGGTCAAAAGGATGTGTCGCTTCCGTTCTCAGGGCATTGGCAGAAATCAGATAAAATACATTTCAACTGCTGCCAATTAAGACACAACAGTTTCTAACGAAAGGATTAACGACTAGAAATTGGCACTTTACCAGCTGTTGTAGGAGTCAGGAGAAAACGTGAGACAGGAAGATAACCTGGCGAAAATCATATGAGAATTCACACGGAAGTAAATGTCGAGAGACTTGCGACATCATCAACATCAAAAACAAATCTCAAACTGTTGAGTCTTTCGAGATTCGTAGCAGCTGCAGTTTCTTTTTATCCGCCTGGGAATGGGAACAGAATTGGGACTGGGGATAGAGATGCATATCCTAGTCAAAGTACCTGCTGCATGCAACATGTGTGTCAGTGTGCGTGTGTGTGTGTGTGTGTGTGTGGGAAGCACACATGTCCTTCTATTTCTTCGCTCAACTGTTTTTTGGTTTTGCATGAAATAAAAATCAAACATAAAAATGTTGGATTCTGTTCCTTGTGTTTTGTTACATTTGCATCCTGTGGGAAACTCATGAACTCTTGGCCCCTGAGAAAATTGTTTGGGGTACACCTGCCAAAAGTGGCAAGGATACTGCGGTTGAGAATAGAAAATCTTTGGGAAATAAGGGAGAGTTTTGTATGTTGTTATCTTTGGATATGAAAAGGATTCATTGCAACTGTACAAAATATTTAGTTAAGCAGATAACTGAGATCGTCTGGATATCCGGAAGAACCTGGTTGAGTCAGTAGAATCTATTGAAGCAAAAAATAAAAACAAAGAAAACTTATTTGACCTAAAAGATGTTTCAGCTCTCTACAATATTTATCCTGTTTATACTCGAGCGAATCAGTCTGAGCTTTAACAACAAACGAACAACGTAGCTTTAAAACGAATAATCATTAAAAGTATTTGATTTATTCATTTTATTTATTTAACAAATCTATACTTTATTTGTTTTCGATTTTGATGCAAAATCATAATAAAATTGATTGTTTGTTAGATTTTTACAGAAACTAGTCGATGCTTCAGATTACCATTTTAATATCAATAAATGAAGAATATTTCTAGAAATCTTTGCGTTACAGGAAGTACAGTTTTCTTAGACTACCCTAGATGAACAAGTACTTTAATAAAGTCATCAACTATTTGCCAGGCCCTTAAACTTGCCACACTTGAGGCACTTGAGAGAAGTGCTTGACTTTATTTCCAGACTCAATTGCCAATCGATCAATGAAAAACATCCGGTGCAGGACGAGGAGTCACCAGTCGCCAGTCGGGAATCGGGAATCGGGGCACTTGTTGTTATTATTTGGCGACATCCTACATCCTTATTTGCATGGCGTGGTCAAAGCGCAGGAAATGTGGCAACTGCAGAACTGGCAACAGCAACAGAAACAACAACTACCTGCTGCGTTGTCATCCTTGTCGGCCATGTTGTTGTTGTCCTTCGCGCAAAACCGGAAGTAGTCAAGGCTCAAGGTGCAAAACAACAAGCAGCAGCATGTGGATGATGGATGCAAGGCTGGAGACACACAGAGTCCAGACTCTCATCCTCGGCGGGACACACGTAACTTGATTCGCGCTCATAGACAGAGTGAAAAAGTATCGAGAATCTTTGTTGGAAATTCTCGATACACCCGCGCTTTGGTTGCGACAGGCAGTCAGACCGTCAGGCAGTCAGACAGTCAGACAGCCAGACAGTCAGGAAGGAAGGAAGTGCCGCACGAAATTCCCACGAAATGCAAAACTTCGGTCTGTTTCAAATCTTCTCTCGAAGGATCCATGCAAAACTTCCGGTTTCTTCATCTTGTTTACGCGAACTTTTTACGCATTCACAATTCGCGTTCGCATTTTCAGTTTCTACGCTTTTTGATGAATGAAAATGCCAAACGAGTTATGCTGTTTCATAACAGGATGTTTACTGGTATCCCCAACAGTCTTCTTCACCTCCTCCTCTCCTCTCTTCTCACTCTCGCTGTCTCTATTTCTCTCTCTCTCTCTCTCTTTGTTGCACTCGACAAGGACATTTCTCGAAGAGCTTCGACAGCAACATGTGCCGCAAATTCTTGGAATCATTTGAATAGCAGCGACCAGATAATTCTCAGAGATTCCTGGAATTAAAGCTGACGGAAGAAGGAATAAGAAATGCATAGAAAGGGATATGAAATAGTTGTTTATATTCATAAAAAATGCTAATTTTAAAGTCACATTAGTCAAATTAGATATAATTCGATGTGATTTATGAAATTTTATTGCATGATATAAAAATTATAATATATATATATTTATATTATTTATATATGATATATTTATATATCATCCTTTAATACCCGCAAACTTTTGCATTAAGAAGTTACTAGAAGTTACTTAGGAACAATGTAAACTTTCTTATAAGGTATATAGTTATAGATACATATATACTTTATCAGTACAAGTTTAATCTAAAATAATGTATCTTAAACTTTACTTTATTTTTTCTAGAAATTCATATATGACTGGAACTTCTTTTTGCTATCATATTCACAGTAAATTGATACATAGTTTTACAGATTCTTGAACTTAAATAAGAGTTAAAAAAATGATTTCCATTTAATATAATACTTTTTTGATTTAAATCAAAAAATTTATTTGTTGAAGATAGCTGATGAAGAGCAAGAAGAAGAAAGTCCTTAGCTACATTTTAGAAAATCGACCAAATTCGACTTTCTTACATTAATTTTAATCCATATGTAAACATATATACCGTTCATAAGTTATATACAACGAGTCCAGCTGCCTCTTACCAACTTACAACCCACTCCCCTCTGCTTCCCGCCCCTTTCCATTTCACAGTGTCACCGCCACGCGACTAATTTTCAAGTTTTTGTCTTTATCGAGGCGATAAAAAAGACGACAAGTAAATACAAAGTAAGAAAATAAAAAACTTGAGAAGAAAACATAAAGTGCGCTGGCAAAGTGAAAGATGATAAGGCAGAGGAGAGTCTGGAGAGGCTGCCAGCTGAGCAGATGAACTGATCGAGCGATGGTCAGTTAGCCAGTTCGCCAATTGGCCAATACGACAGTTCGACAGCTCGACAGATCGACAGATCGCAACATTCGCCGCGTGCGTGTGGAGTACATGACCCCAATTTCATTTGGCTGTGTGTTTTGGATCTTCGTGTGTGTATATAGATACTCGTATACTTTTTTTCTTTGGCCTGTCTTATTATTCAAAACGGCAAGGTGCCCGGCGGCAGCCAGTTCAAGGGGGAAGAGACGGGCAGGCGGGGGACACCCTTTGGGAAGGATGATGTATGTTGCGCTTTCAATTTGGAGCAGCAGGACATCTGTTTTTTGGTCAAACGGACGGTGGCTACCTGCGCAGCCCCAAACAACCGGTTTACAGGTGCTAACTTGGCTCAAACTCTGTGGCCAGTTGTCTGCATGTTGGCCCTTTTGGCTTTGCCCCACAGCCCGCAGCTTTTGGCGGCCATAAATTTGTGTTTAATTTAAAAACTTTTCACTCTTCTCGCTCGCATTTTACTGCCTAATTTATGGCGCGAAAATATTTTTGTTTAAATATTGAACTTCCCAGGAGCTGCTGGCAACAACAACAACAACTATAACTGCAACTACAACTCCATGTCCAGATCCAAGTTCCAAGTGAGGTGAAACTTTTGGTGGCTCTTGTAAAATTGGGTGTTGACTTGATTGCTTTTTATTATACCCTGTACCCAGAAAGCGAAGGATGTTAGAAGTAAAGACAAATATTCAAATTTATTAATTGAACGTCGGTTAAAAGCGCTTTGATAAATAAACAGTCATACAATGTGTAGAATATAATTAATTAAATACTTACAAAAATTAAATATCCAATGAAAACCTGAAAGAAAATACACTGCATAAAATAAGGCAACTGAGCAGAAAAAGATATATCAACACTTCCTAAAATATATTTATTTAATCTCAGAGATTACTAGGGTTTTAGAGTTGCTTTTAGCCTACATGGTATCTCCTATATTAAAGAAATTAGCATGAAAAGAGCAAATGTATTTATCATTCAAAATATATCTATCAAAAGTATCTGAGTACCGTGTACAATTTACAGGGCATCTCCCAGTCGAGCACCCGCTTTCTCCCCATTTCACTTGTTGCTGTCAAGCTCCTTCTTCTTTGTCTCCTTCTTCTCCTTGACTCCTTTCCTCCTTCTTATGCAAATCTTCTCCTTGGCCCCAAAAAATCACAGCAACATGGAAATTAATGAAGACCGATTTTTATATACAAATTTCGGACAACTCTATTGAAAAGCCGCTCCGGGAATCGAGTTGGATGAGCTGCAGCTTCCCTTTAGTCGTTTATCACTATCCCTAAGGACCACTGTCCAGTCTTCCCCCCTTCATTCGTCTGTTCCTTTTGTGATTTACAATGTTTGCTAATGTTAATTGAACAGCATTAATCTTTTCAATTTTCAAAGTTTCAAATCATTTTTAAAATTTATTCGAAATTGGCAGGTAGTGGAGGGTACAACTAAGCATCGCTTTTTATATAAAGTTATTAAAAATATATATTAAAATAATTGTATTCACAGTCTGATAAAATGTGCCAAATTAAAAGTTCAATCTTAGTTTAGTTATGTTTCATATTTTCTTAAATACTATATAGTGTGACTGTATTAATTTAAATTCTTGTTAACAGCTCCCACCATTTTGACCATGTAAATTTCGTTTGATTTTTTTATCGTTTCCCGCGATTTATTTTGAGCGCCAAAAAATATTTAATTGTCTTTCAAATGTAAATCATGCTTTATAAAAGAGTCAGAAATCCTTTTGTGCGAAGTTCCTGTGGCTTATCTATGACTCTGCTGCCCCTTAACAATAAAAAAATACCCGATTTAAAAACCAACCCTTCCATAAGTAAAAAGGGTTCGATAAGATTTCCAAAATTAGCTTTTTCAGCGAATTGCGCGGGCAACATTTCAAGAAATTTGTTAAGATTCATTCAAAATTCATTTAATTACATTTTTATTATAATTTTATCTAATCTCTTGAATTCATAATTATTTATAGTATACATATATCTATTTAAAAATCTCCCTCGCTTAAAACACCTTATTTGGCTGCGCAACAATGTTGCAGCAACATTTCACTCAGCCTGCAACATTTGTCAGAAATTCACTAAATAAGCATTCAAAACGCGTTTCTCTCAGCCACCAACACACCAGTTGTCCCGTTCTCACGCGCAGGCGCACCCAGCTTACCGCTCACATAAAGCAATGTATTACAGGGATGACCACGAAATGTATGCATGTGTTCATGTGTGTATGTGTGTGTGCAAGCAGACGTTTTATGCCTGCTTTGTTGCAACTGTTCTCTCACGGGTGCGCTCCCTCTCTCTCTCATTCATGCGGTCCTCTCTCTGTCGTCGTGACTGCTTGGTGCTCTCGCAGTGAGGCCGCCGCTAAAAACAAAGTTAAAAAATAAAATAGTTTCTGCTTTCATTCTGTTTTGGATTCTTGCGCTGTGCGGTTCGTTGCGGCTACTTTGTTGTTCCGTCGCCAATTCGCTTTGTGGCTCTTACGTCGTGCACATCGTTCATCGGTCGTGTCGCGCGTCGCTTTCAAATTTTTGTAGCCCACAACAACACAACATAACACAAAACAAGCAGCAAATGCAAAAACGCACAAATTTCAATTAAATGTGCTATACTCCAATAAATATATATATTTGGATTAAGTGTGTCTAAAGGAAAATTGTATGAGCTGCAAATATTTAATTGAAAGTGCATAAACATAAAGTCAAAAAATAAAGTTTTCCAAATGGTTTTTTAAATAACAAATTCAAAACGAAAATCGAAAGGCAAATACAATTTTTGCATGTGCCTATGTGTGTGTGTGTCTATAAGGCGCTATTGAGTGCGTTTTTTATATAGAAATAAAATTTACTAGCGGCATTTTGCCCCCTTTCGCCCCACCCTCACCCCCGCCGTGCATGTGAAGGAGAAGGCCGAAAATTCGCCAAAAAAAAATAAAGAAAATCGCCGAATATTTCGTCTCGCAAAAATGTGGCGCGTGCACGTGTAAAAGAAAATAGAATAAACACACACAAAACACCAACAACAAAATGCAAACAACAGCAACAACATAAAATTGCCAAAGCATGTGCCGCAGTTAGCTGCAAATCCATTAACAAATAAAAAATAGCAGAGAATTGCCAAAAATACAATAAACTATTATATTTTTATGTTGTAAATGTGTATGTGCGTGTATATCAGCAGCAACAACAACGCCGCCCCACAAGGATTATTACACTTATAATAACACACACAACAAAAACAAAAACAATAGCTGCAATACCACGCAGTACTTTGTTTTATCACATCAGCAACACAAACAACAGCAATAAACATGCATTGGATTAAATGTTTATTAACCGCATTCATTTGCTCAACAGTCATTGTGCAGGTGAGTCTTTATTTTCCTTCATCTTCCTTTTCGCCTCTACATTTTACATTCATTTCGTAGCATCAGCAACTTGTTGTTGGATTTCTTCCTCAGACTTTGTATTTTTTCGGCGATTCCCGCTTTACACACGCACACAGGCGCGCCTGCGTTTTGCAGCTGCCGCATGTGCGTGTGGCTGTTTTTGTAAGCATGTACGTGTGTGTAGGGTTGAGCTTTTGGCGTTGCCAGCCTGGCGACAATCAGGAGTCAGACAGCAATTAGTGGTTTTTAGAGTTTGGTCGTTTAATTGATGTGAGAGAATGAATCAATTAAAAATGTTGAAAGTAAAAAATCATATATAATTCAAGTAATAAATTTAACTATTTCGCTATAAAAATATAACGACTAACACAAAAAACTCTACAAAAACAATATTTGAATTCTAATTTATTTGTTTTTATACAATCTTTTGAGAGGCTATAATTCTTCAAGGTTAATGTTATTTTTAATTCTTTTCAATGTAATTATTAAAGAGCATTAGAGTCTTTTAGAAATAATAATTGTGGAGAATTCCGAATCTGAAAAATAGTCACTGCATAACGATCACTGTTATATGATATGTTCGGTTTCTCCCCTTTTTGCTTTATAAAGCAGCTGAGCAAACAGGGGTTGCTTTTGCAAGGGCGACACCCTTCGCTTTGAAATATTTTAGGTGAAAACTAGTTTTGGATTTCTTGATTGCCAAACAGGTCCATGCCGAAAATTCAACAGCCTTTAAAGAGACTAAAAATTACCACCAACGGCGCATGCCTCGAAGATAAAAAAAATTATAAAATAATAAAAGAAAAAAAAACGAGAAGCTGCTCGATTTCAGTATGAACTTGGATGGCACAAATACAGACACAGTAAATGGGCAACATCTGCCGCTGTCAACATTTTTGCATGCGCTTTTTACATGGGCGTTTTTGGCTACACTTTGCGTAGGTCAACGTCAACGTCGTCGACACATGCGCAGCGTCGTCGGCTGTTCGTTGTTGTTTTTATTCATTTGCTTCTGCTTCTGCTTCTTTCATTGATCTTTAACGCCAGCATCCCCTGGCCACATTGCATGTGGCTCGGCTCCGCAATACACTTACCCGCAACTCTCCTGCTCTCTTCGTTCCGTCTGTCGGTTCGCCACAGCTTTGACACATTGCGTGCTTTACTTATGCTCTTTTTTGTTTTACATTCTTTTTCATTTAGTTGCTAATTTTAACAGCACTCGAAAAACTGTCTTGAAACCTCCTGCGGTCTCGAGTCTCTCCGCCAGCTGAAATTTTGTACAAGTTGAACTTGGAGCAGAGCAGAAAGTGCAGCTGTTGCTGCAAACCAAGCAGGACTATGGACTATATACTTTTCACGATCTGGCAGCACTTATTTGAGGAAGAGCTTCATATTAGAAATTAGATCTCATTCGCTCTGTTCCTTACTCTCTCGCTCTCTCTTTGAGTCTAGTCGTTGCTCATTTATTTTACCATTTAACTATCAAATAACCGTTGTTTTTTTCTGCATATCTGTTTATCGTCTTACTCGACATGTAGTAATTGTTGTTGCGCTTATTCTTCATCTCATTTGCTGTAATTTTTTGTATTTCGTGCAATTTTCATATTAACATTGAGACATCGTTGACTGAATGAATGAATAAGTGAATGAATGACGCAGTTGGCGTTCCCTCAGCTTCATCTTTCTTTAGCTTTAGCTTTTGTCTCTGTTGCTCATTTTATAACATAATTAATTGCAATTTAGAAAAGCAGTGTGTGGGGGAAGCTGTAGCTAAGAGAGGTGGGAGAATGAAGGAGAAGAATCGACTCCCACACATACACAGAAGCGGTTTCACTTGCGCTTATAACTGTTTCCCAAGCCCGCTGTTAACGGTTGATTGTGATGATGAATTTAAATGATTAATAAACAACGTAGCAGAGCCAAAGGTCACGCTATCTCGCTCTCTCTCTCTCTCTCTCTCGCTCTTTCTTTCTCTGTCTAGAGCAGCAATTGCTAAACAAACACCTGTACAATGCGTGTGTTTAGATAGTTGTGTGTGTCTGAGTGTAATCCACAACATTCAAACTGTCAGTCAGGCAGTCAGTGTAAGTTGACGTAGAAGACACTGCGCAGAAATGGCAAAAAAGCTTGTTATAGGGTTTGGGGTGTGGGGGGCCTTAACTAGTCGCGTCAGGGCTGAGTGATCACAGTTACGTCTTGACGTTCATATATATGAATATATATATACATTTATAAATCTACCATAGCTCGTAAAAAGCAACAGCTAACTGAGCAAACTGAGTCAAGCAAAAGGTAAACAATGCAACGCACTATTTTCTAACACTTTTAACAAGTGTTTCTCCCTTCCCATTCCCACTCCCATTCCCTCCCCCTTCTCTTTCTTCTTGGCATTTTAGCTTTCAAGTTCTCTCTTCAGTCTTCCTCCACTTCTGCTGCTTCTTATTTATGTGTGCCCAAAAGGTCTTCAAGCGTAATAAAGTTCATAGTTGAAGGCAAAACACAAGACAAAAGAACTATAACAAGTGTATAAAAATATAATAAAATTAAGTAAAAAAATTATGAATTCAGAGTGCAACAAGTTTTTTTTTCTCCGAAATTTTTCATAAAAATTGTTAAGAAAGTTTGTAAGACTATGTTGCCACATTTGGTGTGTTGTGTGGGAGGTATAAGCGAATTTCCCTGCCTGAGAAATTATGCTTAGCTCTTTCTCGTTACCCGCCCCAGCCCCCGAAATAAAGGAAAAAGTGTGAGAAAATATGTTAAACATTAAAATGGTGTCAAATTGTTGGACAAAACTATTGTGGTTTCTGTCATTGCACATCTTCAATCTTTGCAGCGCTTTGTTTCTTCCCAACAAACACGTGTGTGTGCGATTGTGTGTGTGTGTGTAGATGTTTCAGTGTTATGCAAATTGATTTGCTTTGTACATATTTTGACAACTGCCTGCACCTTTGTTTGCCTCTTCTTCCTCTTCTTTTTGTTTTTGTTTAATAGTATGTGTGTGTGTTTGTTTGTTGCATATCAAATAGTTGGCCATCTCCAACTCCGCCTGTTTCTTCCAAATGCCCTGCACTTGCCTCTTTCTAACCTTCCTTCCGCTTATTGCTTTTTCTAACATTTCTTTTATGCGAACTTTTTTATTATTAATTCAGCTTCGGTTTCTTGTCTTCTGTCTCTTGACTTTCGTCTCAGCATCAGCAACGCATCATTGCTGATCGTCTATTAATTCTTTTCTTTTTTTCTTATATTATTCCATTATTATTATTTTTTTTTTTTGCCTGCACTGATCTTCTTCAAAGCGCCGTTGAAAACTTGTTTTTTCGCTCTTAGCCGCTCTCCGCAACAGCTGCCAGCTGCACTTTATGGAGTATAACAAAAACAACAACAACAACTGCAAAGCACGCAAAAAAGCAACAACACTTCAATTCACTTTTAAGTCACGTTTTGCTCTTTTTTGCGCTTGACGCTGCTCTTTCGCTTTGCTTGCTGCTCCTGCTGCTGCTGCTGCTGCAGCTTCAACACCAGCTGACAACAACAAACGTTAAACTGTTATAGCTATGGGGCTTTTGTGCGCTCTCGCGCGCTCTCTCACTGTATGTCTGTCTGTCTTTTTAGCTCTCCCTCTCTTGCTGCTCTCTCTTTTAAACATGGCGAGCTCTGCATGCATTGCACTGCGTTGCGTTGCTCTGCTCTGCTGTGGGCCGCTTCTTCACCTGGCGTTTGGTTTGCTGCTTACACCTTTTGCTGCGCCTCCGACTAAACTCAGCGTCGCGTCGCGTCGTTCTGTCACTTTGGCGCTCTGTTCGTTCGTCCGTTCGTTCGTTTGTTCGTTCATTCGTTTGCTCGTACGTTCGTTCGTTTGTTCGTTTTAACCATCAATGTTGACCGGCAAAATCGTATGCCGTGGGAAACAATTCGGTTTTACTTGTACATTTTTTTCAACGTTTTTCTGCGCCTGCCTGTTGCCGTCGTCGTCGTCGACGCGACGTCGCAGTTGCTGCTTCTTTTTGTGCTGCTCTTTTGCGTCCGTTTTGCCGTGTGTGTGTTTTGTTTTTGTTGTTTATTTTTTCTGTCTTACTCATTTTTTTGTTGTTGGCCTGCTGCTTATTAATACACGTTTTGTTGTACGTATCGCAGCAGCTTCGTCGTCGTATTTACTGCTGGCGTCGCCGCCGACGTCTCTGTCTGCGCCTGCTGCCTGCATTCGTCTGCGCGTTTGTTGCTTAAGTCTTTAGTTTTGCGTGTATCTTGGGCGTTTTTTTTTGCTTCTCATTTTTTTCGTTTTTTATTTGTTTGATTTGTACAAGGTTTATGAAGTGTTTGCACTTCTACTGCAATTGCAATGGCAATTGCTGAAACATTTATAATTTCATTATCTTATCAGCCCTTCTCCAATTTCTCTCAATTGCGCTGACAATTACAATGGATTCCGAAAATGTTAGCGCCAAGCCCCATTAAATGTTAGTTAAGCAGCTTTGCTCCACTTTTTTATTGTATTGTTATTCTTTTTCCCCTTTTTTAAGATTACATATCGTATTGTGGTAGCCACGCTTCTTCTTTTATTCTTTTGATACCCCTTCCCGGCGGTTTACACCTGCCCGTTGAAAGGGGCCTCAGCATCGCTCGCAAGAAGAGGAGGCAAGAGGCAACATCAGACGCACTTCTGCTTAATTGAGCAATTAAACACCCATGTTCATACAAAGAGATGAGGTAAACCAGCGAGAGCAAGAGCAACATCAACAACAACAACAACAACAACAGCAACATAAACAATAAAAGCTTCCCAAGCCACCACATGTGGAGCACCGACTGCTGCTTTGTCAGCCTATCTGTCTGTCTGTGCTCTTTGCTCATGTCTTGTTAACAATTAAATTGTCATTTTAACAAGCTTCACTTGTTGTTGTTAAAATGTTAATTGCCGAACAGTTATAGAAAACAGGCAACAGCAGCAACAGAAATCAGAGCAATAACTCTAGAGCGCCTATTTTTGGGCATTGCCTTGTTGTACTATCGTATTGAGAGCTTTTAGTTAGTGGGCTGTCAATGTACATGTGAGTGTGTGTGTGTGTGTGTATGTGTGTGTGAGCCCATTTATGGATGCCTGTGAAGTCATAATTATATGTCTTAAGTGCTCCAGCAAAGACCATATACACTTGACTCACCAAACAAAGCGATGCACACACAAATTTCCCTATAAATTTCCCAATAAGGGGCATTTTCTAATCAAATCAATTAAACGATATAACAAAGTATTTTTATACTTGTCACATCTGAAAACAAACACTTAACTAAGTTTCTCATAAGGGGAAATTTGAATTAAACATCAAACTATCAATTTGTTTACACGCGCTGACCTCTTTTACAAATTCGCTTCACACCTAGAGTCGTTAAATCACAACATCGAATTAATTGAGAAATTTATGATGACGACAACAAAGTCGACAGCCATCAAAAGAAATTTGCAAATCTAAATATGCAAATGCGTTCAACGGCGGCGCTTCAAAACGAATTGAAATAAAGTTGGACTCAGGTTAACGTGTAACCCCAAAAGATCGAAACGAAGTCGAAAAATCGACCGCTTGCTGTGCATTTGTTGCTTTTGCCTTAACTTGCCTCGTTCTTGAGTCTTTATATTATATTTCATAAGCCAGTTTTGTCCTTTGCATGGGTCTCTTTCTGCCTTTGCACGATCTGCAGCCAAATTGCTACTCGATATTGGTATTTGGTTTTGCTGATCGCAAACTTAAATTCCAGGTTCAGTTATTTTCAGCTCCTTTTTTTCGGTGAAATACCATGTTGAAAGATTTATTGTTCATGTTGGAGATGCTGCATTCTTGATTTTTATGCATGTCTGCGAACAACGGGCGCGATCTCGATCTCGATCGTGTCAACTTAAATGAATTGCTTTTTAATTTGATTATACTAATGCAATATCTCTCTCTCTCTCTCTCTCTCTTTCTGTTTCTGCTGCAGGTTCACAGTTCCGGCAATTTTGAATTGCGCCTTAAATACTTTAGCAATGAGAATGGACGCGACAATGAGGGACGTTGCTGTAGTGGGAAAGCGGATCCAACGACGGGCAAGTGCAGTGACACATGCAAGACGCGGTTTCGCGTCTGCCTGAAACACTATCAAGCGACCATAGATACAACATCGCAGTGCACGTACGGAGATGTTGTGACGCCGATACTTGGCGAGAACTCCTTTAATCTATCGGATGCGCAAAGCTTTCAGAACAAGGGCTTCTCGAATCCCATACAATTCGCCTTCAACTTTGCCTGGCCGGTAAGTAATGTTCCGATCCCACAACAGATAACCACTAAATGAGTATGCTAGTCTGTAAATCTATATTTAGATATCCCTAACATTTCAACACAGCACACTGAGTCAGAGTTCCTTTCCCCTGTTCCCTTCCCTCTGTTTCCCCTCTCCGAAACATTCTCACTCGCAGTCAGTCAATAAAATGTTCAGTGATGTCTCTACAGCTCACTGTAATTTTCTTTTAATTCTTTTTGTTTTTATTTTCTCTTGCTAATTTGTTTGGGGGCTTTTTATAGCACAGTTCTCCTCTCTCCCTATCTCTCTCTCTCTCTCTCACTGTCACTCTCTGCCGCTTTCTATTGAGATGTGGCATGTGTGTGTATATGTTTGTGCTTCCGCCCGTAGCTTCAACGTAGCTCTGTGTCCTTGTCAAGGGTTGTTGGCGCAAACATCTGTCGGCTATAAAAGTGCGCTGAAAAACGCGTGTGCCACGTCGCACCACACTGCACCACACCGCATCGCACCGCGCACCACCAGCGACAATTTCCAGATCGCTGGCTACCGTTTTGGTTCCGTAAATTCTGTTCATAATCAACCCTTGAAGAACTAGCGTTACTTTTTAAGACACTCCCATTGACTTTTGATCATATTTCAACAGATTTTCCCTGTTACATTAATAGGAATCATGAAATTTGAAATGTTTTAACGGAATAAGTGTAAAAACGTAAATTCGGAAATGACTTTAGTGCAACAAACTGGCTTAGATCATTATCCACTTGATGCTTTTAGCAATATTCAACTTTTTAATAGAAAAACATAAATTTTAACTATTGCATTAAATTCGTGTGATCTCAAAAACATTTTTGAGCATCATATATTTCATCATTTTAAATACTCAACGAAACCAACAAAATTCTTCAGGTTGTAACTTTGATCATCAACGTTTAGTTGGCTATTTCAGTTATATTCCTTTTGCTTAATAAAATGTTTTAAAAAGAAAAAAATTTGAAATACTGCAATAAAATTCTTTAGTTTCCTCTGCTGCTGCCTCTTCTTTTTCTTCTACTTCTTTTTGTCGAAGACCTCTGTGCACCTTTTATGCTCGAGTGGCTAAGTAATATATGGTGGAGAGGTAGCATGCCATGCATTTCTTAATTATAACGAATGCGAGAGTATTACGGGCACATTTGGTATACCGAATGCTGATGCACTCCTCGCGACTCGCCAACTCACCCCACATGCTGAGCTCGCTTGCCGCTTGCTGCTTGCCGCTTGCCGCTTACTGCTTACCTTGTGCTGGAAGTTACTCAAGCTGCAACAGCAACCCGCTTGCATTTTGTAACGTATTTTTCAAGCGGTTATTGTTGTTGCTGCTGCTGTTGTCAGCTCGCCCGCAGCGTGTGCGGCGGCTTACTTAAGGGGTGGATTTTCTTCCCCCTTCTCGCTCCTCCTCTCTGTGTATACACTTTACTTCCTAATTGTTTGCTATGCTGCCGCGCATGTGCAGAGTCACTATTATTATCATTACACACATACACACATGCACATGTGTGTGTGTGTGTCTAGCTCAAAGTGGCAAAGTCATGCTACACTACGATCCCCCCTGGCATTCCCTCCCATGGGGGAAGACTCAACAGCTAGATGTTGGCACGTGAAATGTGTAAGTTGCCTACATTTTAACATTTCTTGCTGCGGGCTAAGTGAAAAATATGCATAAATATGCATGAAAAATGTAATTAGCAAAATTTCCCAAATGGGAAATTTTCCAGCAGAGCACGTGCCAATTGAGCTAAGTATCTTCTTGTAGTCATGAAATGGGAAATTTAATTTATATATTTAACTCGCATAAATTAAGGTTTAAAGTATTTTGCGTATAAGGTAATCTTTACCAAAATTCCCAACTAAAACCATCAATGAGTGATCTCATTTCCATTATTGTAAAAAAATTGTCAAATTTCTTCGTATTCCGTTTGGTATTTGTCTATAATTGACATTTACGAACAGGAAATTGTCTATTTTAATCAAATAAATTCTGAAAATAGTGCGCAACACTTTCAACTTCAAATATTTCTAGGTCAAACTATAAATTTAATTATAGTAACCGACTAGACGCGACCGGTCGCATCAACTAATTTAATGTTGCACTTAATTAAAACGAAGCACGGGATGGGCACGGGGCACGAATGCCTGACAGCACGCCAGAGAGATGTGTTCCCCAGTTTCTTTTCTTTATTTTGCAGTAGAAGCAACAGCAACAGCATAGGGGGTTGCCGGAGTCGTCACACAACGCCCTACCCTCCTGCTCTGCCTTATCCGCCATTCCTCCTTCAGCTGTGCCTAAAAATAGTCAACGGATCGCGGCAACAGCAGCAACTTTGACGCTCCTCATCGTTGTCTGTGGCTGCTTGTGTATTGAACTTTGTTACTTCTGTCTGTCTGTCTGTGTGTCTGTGTGTCAATCCCCGTACCGCCGTCCGTCTGCGGGTGTCTTCTTCTTTTCTCTTCTCCTGTCCTGTCCGGTCCTGTCTTGTCTTGTCTTGTCTTGTCTCTGTTGCTACGTGGCTACCACTCCTACTCTTGCGCCCTATGCATTTGGCATGCACTTCACCCTATGCTGCAGATATTGACGTTGATATACAGCGCCGTTGCACGCGATACACGTACGTTGTACGCCCGTACGATTGTGTGTGGATGTCGCTTATTTATTTTTGGAGCTCATACATGTGTACATTTATACATTTTTATGTTTACTTATATATTTTATGTATGGCTGTTTTCATCATAACTCATCAAAATGTAATACACTGCTTATAGAACTTGCCGCAAGGCGTTGCAAACAATACAAAAAATTTGACCGAATTTTCATGGTCTTAAATATGCATTTTCTGTGTTAAACTGAAATTTCCCTTTTGGGAAATTTACCATATAGAATTTTAAATGATTCTGAAAACCAAAGGCTAATAGAGAGAAGAGTGAAATGGCAATAAACCATTGTAGCATTCAATTGATTCATTCATTTATTTCATTTCATTTGGCCATTGTAAACCGTCTGATGATGATCAATGTCTGATTTGCTTCCTGTCGTGCCCATCAACTTTATGTTTATTTGCGAATGCAATTTTCAATGTCTGGCCACACCAAATGCACTCGACTCCATTCGAACACTCGAAACACTCCAGCACAAGCAGCTGAGGTTATGCAATCAATCGTCAAATGGGGCCTTATCAACTAAATTAATTCTACATCTGACTCCCACACATAAACACTCAGGTACAGACACACAAAAAACGCAACATCGCAGCATCGTCGCAATCGAAAGTTTGTCAAAAATTAGTCATTTACATGCAATGCAATGCAATGCTGGCTGAAAGAGTTAAAGCCAAGAGAGCTACGCAACCAAGTGTTTGTGTTAGAGACACCTCTGCAAAGTCGACTTGACTTGAATTGAGACTCTCAATACGCATATACATTTCGAATTTGGATTTTGTGTCATCTCTGCCGGTTTTTATTCACCTACCTTCGTCGCTGGCTTCCCCTGCATTTGTAATCAAGTGTGAATTGAGGGCGCTGCCAGTTGTTAGTTGCTAGATGTACGTTGCAAGTTGCATTTGCATTTGCATTTGCACTCGATTGCATTAGTGGCTCTGGTCTTTGGTCTGGTTGGATTGGATTTTATTGGCTTGGATGTGGTCTGGTCTGGTCTGGTCTGCTGTGATCTGGTCTTGTGGGCGTTACTTTGAGCATGTTTTCGGTGCTGTCATAATCTGTTTATAATGAGCTTTGTGGGCTGTGAGACTGTGCGATAGCGGGATTGCCGGATTGAGTATTCCGATTTGTAAAAGCTTTCGAACCATTAGCCATTAAGTTAGTTATGGCCCAGATGATATCTTTATAAGTGCAAGATTTGACGAAACTAGACAAAACTGTTCATTTCCCGTCTACAGATACCGACTACAAACTGATGACTCTTCTTTCGTGTTACTAACAATAAATGAACTTTCTTTCATGTGCCTTCTTCTAATTTCTTTCTCTCTCTCCATCTCTTTTTACAGGGCACCTTTACGCTGATCGTTGAGGCCTGGCATGACACGAACAACAGCGCCAACAGTAAGTACAATATCATTATTAAATTCATATCCTGTTATATCCTGTGACACAGTTATTGCTTCCTTACTCATAACTGTCGCTTCCTGCCGGTCGAGCGACAGGATCAACGATCTACCGATCGATCACGGACACCTGATCTACTCAAGTTTCTAGTCTCATTTTCAACTAAACGCAACTAACTAAAGCTCAACACTTGCCACACTCATCAGAGCTTGTGTGTGTCTGTGTGTTTGTGTGTCTGTATATAAGATTTCCGGCACATTGAATGGTTTTAAATATCCCTTGCTGTTTTTTTTTTTTTTTTTTTTTTTTTTTTTTGCATTGCTTTGCATTGCCTTGCAAGTTAGGGATAAACCACGACTCAACCCCCTGGCCGCAGACTTGTCGCCTTTGTTGTCTGCTCGCCTTGGAGCTGAACGGAAGTGTGCTGAGGTCGATTCATTCAGTCTTCAGCTCTTCCCTCCTCATCCACACTTACTTACATTGCTCTTAGCTTGTGTCTACCTTTTTTTTCTTTATCACGAATTGTTAGTTCTAGGCGCAGGATTTCGTTGTCTTTGATTATTTCGCTGTGGAATTTAGCGATCGTGTAATTCATCTTGAAATCTGGAAACAATGCACCGATTCCCACTCAGCTCGATTGTCTTTAGCGATAAGGAGACCACACAACCATATGGAGTAGTGATTGCGAGGCTTAACTGTGTGGTCCATTACCAAGGACATTAGGACTAGACAATAATGCTCTCTTTTCTCATTTTTTCTGTTTCTCAATTTTTCTTTTTGATTTTCGTTTTTATTAAAGGTAGTTTTTCTTCTTTAATTTTCCCACACAACTGATTTGAGCTACCTGCTTAATTTCTTTACATCTTTTACCTGTATTCTTTTAGACATTTCTTTTATTCCAAATTTCCGAAGAATCTTTTCCTCTTTTTTTAGTTTTTCTATTTATAAGTTGGCCTAGTCCTTTGAAGGAATTTTAATTGTTTTGTGATCAGCCTGAGACATGGCATCCTGCTGAGTATCTCTAGTTCTCAAGTGCAAGGCGGGTTCTCTAGCTAATAGATCTTTATCGTTCCCCTTTTCCTACTTTTGCAATTTCAATTTGAGACTGTTCGCTGTACGCGCTTGTCAAGGATTAATTTCATTATTTAAAGGTTGTTGCAGTTGTTGCTAGTGTCGTTGTTGCTGTGTTGCTGTTGCTGTTGTTGTGGTTGTTCGATCTCCCGCATACTTGAAGCTGCATAGCAAGTTTACGCCTGTCTCGAGTGCGTTGCATTGCCAACAAGTTTAGCAGCTCTTTTTGTTATATTCATTTAACATAAATTACATACAAAAAAAAGGGAGAAAAAGGAGACATAAAGAAAAAAATAAGACAGACAGAAAGAAACTTGCAACAAGCTGCAACAGCAGGGGCAGAGTGGGAGGATGCAGGAGGGGAGCTGTTGGGATTCGGGATTCAAGAGTTAACTGTTGCGACCTTTTCGCCAGGTTTTGCCTTTAAGCAAGAGGCCACAAGTTGTGTGCCTGCCAGCGCAGCATGGACTGTGGCCTGGCCTGAGGAAGGTGCAGAGAAAGAGATACAGAGAGAGAGTGAGATAGAGATAGAAGGAGAGGAAGATACGCATACACAGCTTGACCGCCTTCGTTTTGCGTCGTGCAAGGTGATTCTCGGCTTGATGCGTCGAAAATCTTTCAACTCATGCTCTTAAGATTTTCGCTGAAGTTCTTCTTTTAAACTTTTAGCTTTTGTATTTTGTTGTGTTTTCTTTTTTTCACCTATCCCTACCTACCAATTAATCTCTGCCAATGCCAAAGTTGTTAGTTGCACGTTGTTGTTGCACGCTGTTGCTGGCGATGTTGTTAAAATGCTTATCTTTTAATTTTAACTCATTGGATCAAGCGGCAGCCCAGCAACAGTCGCGAGTCCCGGAGCTGTTTGCCTGCCTCTTTGCCACAGTAACAGAAACTTGTTGCCGCTGCCGCTGCCGTCGTCGTCGTCGTCGTCGTCGTCGTGTGTCTTGATAAAATGGTATTTTATAAATTCCTTTAGAAGAAGTCAGCGCAACGGCAACGACGACTAAATATTTGCAGTTGTTGAGGCCTTACACTTAAGCCTTGCCCCTGTCAGAGTCAAGTTTGGGATTCCTCTTGTTGCAAATTTGTTGCACACAAATTTCACTCATTTGTTTTCAAGAGTTTAGCAAATTTCCCAGGCGAATAACTTGGCTAAGTGGCCTAGAAATTTTTGTAAATGCGTTAAAAAAAAACTGCAGATCCAATGAAGCTACTAACAAAATTTCCCTAGTTGGGATATTTTTTGGGAAATATGCGTTGATGATCTGAAATCATATTTCTGCAATTCACACTTCATGTTAATGTCAACAATGGTTATTCAAAAAATTTCCCAAGTCGGGAAATTTGTATAAATAATCAAATGTCCTGTTTCCACACTCATCCGTCATTATTTGTATCATTTAAAGCTACTGTCAAATTTTCCCAAACCAGGAAATTGTTATTTGTTAGTGATATTTCCTCAGAGATCGTCCATTAATCATGTCTAAAGAAGAAACTTTTCAATAATTGCGAAAGTTGTCACATGCAACTTTTTACTATCTGTATGTGTGCGTATTGTTTCTTTTATATCCCTTTTAATAGATAATTAAAAAATGCCGTTTTGCGTAAATATTTGCACATGATTTTCTTTATTTCTAAGCACACGCACACACACACACACACACCTTTAATAACTGACCAAACTGGATGCCAAAAGCTGCAGTCAAATTGTGCGTTTCGCTTGAAGCGTTGCCGGCACGTCGCCTAATAACTTGTCATACCACAAATCTCATGTGTGTGTGTGTGTGTGTGTGTGTTTGTGTTGTTGCAAATGTAAATAAAACCACAACACACTATTCAATTCTGTTTTTAAACTTTATTTATTTATTTTAATTTTTTTTGGCGTATTTTGGGGAATGTTGTTGCTTGGCGCGAGCGATTTTCCATGTTGCCACGTCAGGTGAAGCTTGCAACTTGGCCAACTTGCAACTAGCTTAGAATTCTTGTTGTTGTAATAAATATTTTTGGCTTAGGTAATTAATTAGTTGCTATTTGGCTATGGATATGGACATGGATATGGATATGGATATACATATGTGTATTTGGTTATTTGACTCAAATTATTGGCAACCAGTTGGTGCGCTTGTCAATTCCGATGCCGTTATTTATCGCTTGCCCCAAACTTGTGGCACACAGGCTGCTACCACACTTAACTTCTCTCTCTCTCTGTGTCTGTCTAATCTCGTTATCTTTGTCAATTGCATTTAGTTTAACAGCTGTTTCCATTGCAAGAAAAATGCAAATTCCACTTGTACTTTCACTCGGTCTCATCTTGTTGATCATCTTTAGACAACTTTTGCTTTTGTTTCTACCGCGTTCCAAAAACCATAAATGTAGTAACGTTTTTAGCATTGCCAGAGATTTATGCAGCTCTTTTTTTTTATATTTAACTATATTTATTTATTTTGCATATTTCTTATTTTCAAACTAAACAAAACTCTTGGCCCGCTTCGGCTTTGAGTCGAGCCGAGTCGAGTTGAGTTGAGTTTCGACTTGGCTGCATGCAATTCGAATAGTCATGCACCTGCAATTTACTTTATAGACCATGGCATAATGTGGCTATGCACACAAACACACACACACACACACGAACACACACACACAAACATGTTGCCATCCAATAGACCGGTCCAACAGTCGAACAGCTGAAAATGCAACTGTCGTCTGCGTCTCTCTCTCTATCTCTGTCTTTTTCTCGCTTTTGCGTTCTCTTCACGCTCTCTCTCTCTCTCTCTCTCTCTCTCTCTCTCTTTCAGTCGTGTGTTGCATGGCTGACTGACTTGCGGCCTGCTTGTTGCCAGTTGCCGCCCGCCGCTCAGCAGACACTGCAAAAAATAATAAAATAACAGAAAAAAAAATAAAATAAATACCAAGTGCCCCCTTCGTCGCCTCTTCTTCCTCTTAGCCACATATCTTAGCACTTGTCTTGCACATTGCGATTGCAGTTTGAGTTTGAATTTGAATTTGGTTTGGGATTGGTTTTCGTTTTCAGATTTCTTGCCGGTTTTTCTATGCTTAATCTTCAAAAATTCCAAGCAACTACTTTTAATGCCGCCTGCATCTGTAGTCCCTCCTCCTCATCCTCCTCCGCCTGTCTTAACTGTTAGTTTGAGCCCAATTAATCTTCATTAGGGTCTATCTTCACTTTTGCTGTAGCTCTTTTTTAACTTTATTCTTTTCTTTTTGCTTTACTTTCTCACACACTTTATCTTTATCTTTATGCTGATGTTTATGGTTTTTTTTTTGTGTTTGTTTCTTTTTCAGATCTGCTCATCCAACGAATGTCCGTGCAACAAGTTCTCGAGGTCTCATCGGAGTGGAAGACGAACAAATCCGAGTCGCTACACACATGGCTGGAATACGACTTTCGTGTCACCTGCGAACCGCATTATTATGGATCGGGCTGTGCCAATCTCTGCCGTCCACGGGATGATCAGTTTGGACATTACACATGCTCCGAGACGGGTGAAATTATCTGTCAAACGGGCTGGCAGGGCACGTACTGTGAGAAACGTAAGTATCTTGGAGATACATTTAGATTTAACATAGATTGCGGTGGTGTTAGTACAGCTGAGCTTAGTGAAGCTTTCAAAATATGTTAAGGAAAAGTTGTTGGGGGATTCTTAAATTTATTTTTTTTTTTTTTTTTTTTGTTAAATCTCATCAAGTGGCATCAACATCGATGAGGCAACTACTTCAATTCCATTCTCCATTCGCCACAAAATGATTTTTACATTCTTTTCGCTGAAGCTCTCAGCTATGTTTGTTGTAAATGTGGTTGTTGCTGCTGTTGTTGTTGTTGCTTTATCAAGTGGACACAACGTGCCGCGTTTCTTGTGCCGCACTTCACGGGCAACTCTCATTATTATTGAAAATCACTTGCTTGTCAAATCAAATGAGATGATTGTACACAAAAACACAGAAGGTAGAGAGACAAAGACAGAGGCAGTAATACATTTACAAAGAGTGGCAGGGAGAGAGAGCGAGATGGGAGATGGGAGACAAGGAGCTGCTAACGAATTAAAAGTGTAATTATATTGTGAATGCGTAGCTTTTCGATGATTTGACAAAAATTTGAATACAAAATATATTCAAATAAAATCCAAAATCAAAGTCAAACAAATAAATTAAAAATCAATGAAGTTTGAGATAGAGAGAGAGAGAGAGAGAGAGAGAGGAATGAGAAGGGCAGAGAAATCATTTGTCATTTGGCATGGGACATGGGACATGAGGCAGAACAAACAGGCGCAACAAAACGACGTAACGAACTGAAACCCCAAAAATGAAAACACACGAGGAAGCTGCCACATAATGAAGAAAAGACTAAAACGAAGACGAACATGAAGAAAAAGAAGCAGCAAACAACAACAAAAGTCGGACACAGACCCTTTATAGTAGTTCAGCGGCTACCTAGGCAGCATTTACCTGTAGAGCGCGAGGAGGTACGGATGGAGTAGACCCAGAGGCAGGGGGTGGGGAAGGAAACACACACATACGCACACTTGGAGACAGACTGTGAATCAGAGCACAAAACTGACGAAGAGCACAAAAATCTTCCCACGCCAAGTGCAAAGGGGCCCCCAGGTTCCATATTCAAGGTGTGGTGTGTGGACACATACACACACACACACACACACACACACTGTCACACATGCGCAGCAGCTTCTTGAACATCATGACGTACCATCCTCGTTGACGTCGTTTTTGAGTATCTTCCTTCTCTTCCTCTGCTTGATCCTCGTCTTCATTGCCGATTGTCGATCGTCTGCATGCCACACATTGCTGAGGACGAGAACCAAGAAGAAGCAGCAGCAGCAGAAGAAGAAGAAGACGACAACGACGAAGAACAAGAAGAAGAACAACGTGTAGAAGAAGACTTCCTTTAGGGCCTGGCTACGGCTGATTACACCTTAAATGTGGTACGATCCCAATTCCGACGCTGCCCTCCTTCTTTGCTTCTGCCTCTTCTTCTGCGTTGTTTTCTTTTTCTTTTTTTTTTTTTGGCCACATAATTTGGTGTCCTTCTGCTGCCGGTTAAGCAACTTGCCACAGCAGCTGCCTCTTCCGCTCTTGTTGCTGTTGCTTTACTTTATTTTCAAGTTAAATGCGCAAAAATGAGCTTAAATTAAGGCACAAACACACACACACACACACCAAGATACACATTTATGCGAAAATTATTTTCCAGCAGCAGCAAAAATAAAAAGCCAAAACGTGCAACACAAACACAATAACAACAACAACAACAACAACAGCAAAAAAGTTGCTCATGTGGAAGTGAGAGAGCCTTTATTAAATTGGACCAAAAGGTTTGGCTGTTTTTTGTATTTCAGTTGTTTTGAATGGAGCATCGAACTGTCTGTTGTGCGTGTATTGCATGTGCGTGTGTGTGTGCGTTTTAATTTCAAGGAAATGAGCTATTTGCACCAAAGTTGTTGCTGTTTTTGCGTTTTTATGAATGGACCAGCTGCAATGGCAGCTGTGGGTGCCCAAAAGATGCACTTGTAGCTGCCAAACTGCCAAAGATACATTTGTATCTGGTAGATACATTTTTATAACTCACTCAGATGCTGAAATCAGCTTGTAAAACTTTTATAAACTGGCTTAACACGCCAAAGATACAAATGTATCTGTGAGTTACATTATTGCTGTTGGCCAATCTCAAGTGAAAGTAAATACCAGGCAGATAATCGTTAATCACACAGCATCCATGCATCCATGAGATACATTCTGCGTCATGCGCTCGCGGGCGTGTGAACAACACACTCAAGAATCCATCCTGGCCAAGACTAGACTCCGTCGTGGCCACGTTTAAAATGGGCACGAAACGAATGCAGACTTGGCTACCAGCTAACAACCGAACAAACGAGCAGCCACAACAACAACAACAACAACAACAATAAACTCACTTTCGTAGAACGTTCTTCTAAAGTGGAGCTGAAGTTGCTCTGCAATGTTCGGTCTTTTGGCCATGTAATAAAAATCATTGCCAATTGCCAATATTACGGCTTATATATACATATATATATATTATCTGCGTGTGCGGGGAAATTAAAAGCGCAACAGCAGCCGAAGCCGACGAGGAGCTGAAGAATTGGGAGGGGAAGGAGAAGAATTGGGAGGAGAACACGTTTTTGTGATTTTCTAGCAATTTTCCTCGCTGGCCGTGTTGCTGAATGAAACTCTAAGCCGAAGTTGTTGGCCAGATTTCAAAGAGAAGCCTTTTTGCCTTTTTTGCCATCTTCACGATTCTCATTTCTTCTAGCAGCTAGAGAAGAACCCTTGCAACAAGGCGGGCGGGCGCATAACCAACTCCCCTACTTCCTGTGCCTTGGTCTGGGTCTGGGCCTGGCCAGAAACATGTTTGCCACATTCTTGGGCCAACTCCAACTCCAGTTCCAGCTTCAGCTCCTCTTCCCTCTCTTTCTGTCGCTCTTCACTTCAATATACAATCGAAGTTTTCGTCGAACCTTTTGGAGCTTGGGAATCTGTTTTCGGGCCACTTGGTGGCAGCTTGTTGTTGTTGTTGCTGCTGCTGCCGCTTTATGGATGTTGCAGCTCTTCGTGGCCATGGGATTATTTCATTTTGTGGTGTTTCCTTTTTGGCCTGGGCGCGCATATTAGAAACAAGTTATTCCTGCTGCTGAACAGTTTGAAAGTCACTGGCGTTTTCGGGGCCATGATTCATTTTGGTCAAAACGTTTACCATTTCTTTTATTTTATTTGATTTGTTTCAGTTTCTGTTTCTGTTTCTGTCTCTTCATTTGGTTTTATTTTATTTGTTATTTAAAGATGTTTTTAGTGGATTTTCATCGCCTCGAAACGCGTGAAAAAGAAAGTTTAGTTTCCTCTATTGTTTTGGTTTTTGTTTTGTTTTTAGCTTTAATTTAATGTGGGCGCTACGCGCTTTGTGTGTGGGCGTGTTGCCCCAAAAGACAGGTGTTGAGAAAGTGTCGCTGTTATGGATATTTAAGTATTTTGTTTAAACCAATCTACATACCAATTAATTTGATTGAAATTTTATCTAATTTCCCTCCTCTTCTTTTTTATTTACAGCCAAATGCACCAAAGGCTGTGTACATGGCCAATGCGATAAGCCCAATGAATGCCAGTAAGTACAAATACAATTCAATATATTTACTTGTGTTTACAGATGCTTAGCCACATTTCTTGCGTATTGCCAGCAACATGTTGCTAATCTGCGAAACTCTTTTTCTCAGTTTGGCAACTCTTTTGCGATGAGTTTTTGTTTGCTGCACGTTTTTGTTGTTGTTGTTGCTGTTGTTGTTTGTTTGCTAAACCTTCTCCACCCCCAACACTGTCGAACGCCACCCGCGAACAGCAATTGTCATTGGACACACCTTTTGCGGTGTTGTTATTTGTGTTTTTGCTACCAACTTTGTTAAAGGGCAAAAGCAATGGCAACAACAAAACATTTGGAGGCTCTTAGCCATTTAGTGGCACGTTTTGTGAAACCACAAGAAATTCTTTTGGTTGTCGTCTCTCTCCCTCTCTCCCCCTCTCCGTCTCTGTCTCTCTTTCTCGGTCCGTGGAGTGCATTGGCTGTCATTTGATTGTCGAGGTTTTGCATTACAATTATATTCGAGTGCCTGCTGAAATAATCAAGTAAAAGCAATACACAAACACACAGACAATGCATAACCTGCAAATGAAATTGAATTACAAAGTTTTCCCACATTTTTCATAGGGCAAGCAGATAACAAAAACAACAAGACCAACAAGACCAACAACTATAATAATGACAAAGCAAGGTGTAAACCAACACTTTTGACGACGATCGCAAATATTTTATGCCTGAAATTTCAAGCTCAAATCTCATATAAAAGCAGCTGTTGCCGCACTCGCGTTGCCAACTTGTATGCAGAAAAGCTAATTGCGATGTTGCTTAGATCTTTCTTTCATCTCTTGTCTTCTCACTTTGATTTCAAACCGGATGTTGATCATTATTTATGCATTGCTGGCCAATAAACGGAAATCAAACATTTTGTGGTTCAATAATTGTGCCAAATACAAAATTCAGACACATCATGGTCAGCAATAACAACAACAATGCGATTGATTGTGATTTGGGATAAAATGTTTGTTTTATAAACAGACGTCCCTTTCTCATCACTTCAGTTCCCCCGGCCAACGTGCAGACGACGTATTGATTGTTCGTAGAAAAAACCGCAAGCGGTTACGCTCAACTATGCGTGTGCCACTCAGCCAAAAAGCAAAGCAAACCGTTGAAAATTAAAGTGCTTTCTGTGGGAATATTTTAATAATTCTAAACGCGCACGTTAAATGAAACACTCGCACACTCAAACACATTCAATACATGCGATACTCGTACTCACTTATTCAGTTGGTAGTTGGCAACGGTAGGACAACGTTTTTGACATTTCTGCTTGTGTACACACTGACGCATATCAATTACCACTTGTCTGTAAGCATCTACACACACACACACACACCATTATCTGCCTGAAATTTATTGCCAATTGGAAGTTTGTGGGTGAAGGATTTGTATTTGTTTTTGCGTTTGCATATTAATCGAAATTGCATTTGCTGCGCGTGCGTAATTCATAGAAAGCGCAGCGCAACGCAACACAAAGTGGAACGCGCTGCGTTTAAATAAATTAATTTTGTGCTTTCGATCGTGAGAAATGCAAAAGTTGCGTCTCACTCTTCGTCTGTCTCACTCTCCCTCTGACTGCGGATATGCACACTTGAAAACAACAACGTCGCATCGTTTTATTGTTTCCTTTTGTGTTCATTTCTTATTTTGACTTTCAAGTTGACATGCCTTTTCCTTTGACTTCGCCTCTTCTTCGGTGCACGGCTGTCAAGCGCATATCCCGCTTGGGGGCATCTCTTGAGCACTTGAGATCAGATTGGGGAAGGGACGAGCAGTAAAAGTGCACATTCAAAGTAAATGTGTGCAATTTTACTGCCCTCTTTCCCTTTCTCTCCCTCTCCGTTTGCATTCGCCCTAAACTCAGCGAAGCGTTGCTGCGCCCACACAGTCAATTATATACAACTGTGTTTATATATTGATTTGCGTTTGCATGTGTGCGAGTGATTTGCTAAACAGGTGATTCGTCGTCTCCTTCTTGTTCGTTTTGCTTGCTTTCGCATTTGCTCAAAACTTCAAAAGTAAACCAGCGCCGCAAGCGCAATAAGCGTGTCCGTTATGTTCAGCGTCCGCTTTAGTTATTCCATGTTTTTATTTTATCTTTTGTTTTGTTTTGTTTTGTTTTCACATTTGCATATTTCATTGATGAAATTGCAATCGATAAACGAATTTTAACTAAATTGTAGTTGGCAATGCAGATGGCGCTATCGATATCGATAAACTATTGTGTATTTAATTGGCAACACATGTAGACAATTTACATTAAAGTTTAAAGTTTAAACGAAACTTGAGTGATTTGCTAATTTGTTGTTATCCTTGATCTACTTGCAGCTGTCAACAGGGCTGGCGAGGACCGCTGTGCGATGAATGCGCCCTATATCCGAGCTGTGTGCACGGGACATGCATCAAGCCCTGGGATTGCATTTGCAACGAGGGCTGGGGCGGTCTCTTCTGCAACCAGGATCTGCAATACTGCACCAACCATCGTCCCTGCCTCAACGGTGGCACCTGCTTCAATAACGGCCAAGCTCTCTACACGTGCCAGTGTGCACCTGGCTTCACCGGTAACGAATGCCAGACGGAAATCAGCTCATGCGATGCCGATGTGAATCCCTGCCAAAATGGCGGCACCTGTGTGGATGAGGCGACTCAGCGGGGCTACAAGTGTGTCTGTCCTCAGGGCTGGAATGGACGCATGTGCGAAGAGAAGGTGCTCACCTGTGCGGACAAACCGTGCCACCAGGGCAAATGCCACAACACGAGCAGCAGCAGCAACAACAAACAGGGGTTTCAGTGCGATTGCCCCAGTGGATACAGCGGTCTCACTTGTGAACTTCATCTGGACAACTGCAATCCGAATCCCTGCCAGAATGGAGGCAGCTGTCAGCCAAGTGGAAAGTGCGTCTGCCCCAAGGGATTCTCGGGTGCCAAGTGCGAGCAAGATGTTGACGATTGTGTGGGACACAAGTGTCAGAATGGCGGCACCTGCATCGATATGTTGAATCAATATCGCTGCCAGTGCGTGCCCGGATTCCATGGACCCCGTTGCAGCAGTCGCGTTGATCTCTGCCTCACGAAACCATGTGCCAACGGCGGCAGCTGCACCAATCTCAACAATGACTATCAGTGTGACTGTCGTGCGGGCTTCACCGGCAAGGACTGCTCCATCGATATCGACGAGTGCATCAGTCGTCCCTGCCACAACGGCGGCACCTGCATGAATCGCGTCAACAGCTTCGAGTGCGTCTGTGCAAATGGTTTCCGTGGCCGGCAATGCGATGACGAGCCCTACGCTTCGGTGAGCTACGACGCCCGTCAATATACGACAACTCAAGCACGTGCCGATGGACTGACCAATGCCCAAGTCGTGCTCATTGCCATCTTCTCGGTGGCCATGCCCCTGGTGGCTGTGATCGCCGCCTGCGTCGTCTTCTGCATGAAGCGCAAGCGTAAGCGCGCCCAGGAAAAGGACGACGCCGAGGCACGCAAACAGAACGAACAGAATGCGGTTGCCACACTCCATCACAATGGCAGCGGCGTGGGCGTTGGAGTGGGCGTGGGCATGGGCATGGGCTGTCCGCCTGGCTCCCTTGGCGTCAAGCGGGGCAGCAGCGGTGGCCTCACCTTCGACAACAGCAATCCCAACATTATCAAGAACACGTGGGACAAGTCGGTGAACAACATTTGCGCCTCGGCGGCCGCTGCAGCTGCCGCTGCCGCAGCTGATGAGTGCCGCATGTATTCCGGCGCCTTGGCCAATTATGCCGCTGCCGCGGATAACAATGCCAATTCGGAGTTTTGCGGTGTTGGCCAAATTGCACCATTGCAGCGGGCCAAATCGCAGAAGCAGCTCAACACGGATCCCACGCTAATGCATCGTGCCTCGCAGTTGCTAACAGCGGGCGCAGCAGCGGCGAACGCTGGCGTTGCGTCGTCAGCGGCGTCGACAGCGGGCGTCGGCTCAACCAAAGACTATAGCGGATCGGGCGCTGTGACGGGCGCCAGCGAGGGCAAAGGGAAGAGGATCTCAGTGCTCGGCGAGGGATCGTATTGCAGCCAACGCTGGCCATCTCTGGCCGCGGCAGGTGTGGCCGGTGCCTGCTCCTCACAGCTGATGGCCGCTGCCTCCGCGACGGGCAGCGGTGCGGCGACGACGCAGCGCACAGTGGTCTGCGGTACGCCGCACATGTAAACAAAGACTGCAGCAGGAGAGAAGCAGAAGAGAGAGAGAGAAAGAGAGGGAGAGACGCCAAATGAGCCACACTTTGTTGTGGCTTTGTTGTTGATTGAAGCAGTGCAGTCGTCAAAATTGTAACAAGCTTAACTCTACACTCACACACACACACACACACTCAATTATTCATTCAATCAAATTTACAACATATATTGTAATTATTCACTTAACATTTTAGTTTTCGCATGGACTGACGTAAGCATAAAGTTCTCAAAGTATATAAACTACATACATTTATAAAAGTTACACAAGAAATACGTTTGAAATTGTTGAAATTGTATCCATGAAATGAAAAACTCTCCGCACTTGACCTTATTAACAGCGCTTGGCTGCGGCTTGTAGACTTGGCCAATAGCTAAATAAACAGACAAAGCGCCAGCGCAGACACAAATTACCTAAAATACCTAATAAATTCTCTACACTGGACGAAAAACTCTACACTGACGTTTTGCATGTTACTGAAAAATCTGCTTCAATTATTATTATTATTTTTCATTTAGTTGCGATAAATTGTAAATAATACTCAACGCAAGAAAAAGAACTCTACACTTAACTAGAAATTAATTTAGCCATTAATTAAATTTTCAAATTACAAGATATATTACAGAAAATTCCTCATTGACGCGCAAGCATTTTGTAAATAGTAATTATAGGAAAATCGGTTATACGACACACATAAAAATACAAAACAAAAGAATACTTAAAAATTGACTATCTCGCGCTCTAATTTTAGTGTCTAAAATACATATATAAATAGAAAGTGTAACTAAATTTAACTGTAGCTTAATTATTAAGCATAAAAAGGCAAACCCGTAAACAGACAAACAAGCGAAGACAAACAAAACATTTAGTGATTCTATTATAAGTTCGTAATTATAATTTAAACTCTATACACAATTCTAAACTCATAAAATTTTTTTGTTTTTTTAAACTTTTTTTATATAATTTTTGGAAGTTTTTTAATTTGGAGCTATTTACAGCAAAATAAGTCAGTAATATTTATAGTTATAAACTAACTGTAAACGAAATGTATTGAATTTATAAATCATAAGCGTAAATTTATCAGATACAAAATGAAATTTCAAATAAGAAACAAAATTGAATGAAATATACAAAATACATCAAAAATACAAAACAATTCAATATACATACATACATATACAAATAATATTATATGTTTTAAAGTCTTCAGAACAGTATAGTCTTATTATTATTATTTTGTTATTCTCAACAAAAAAACAATTGCTTACATTTAATTTTGATCTCAAACCCATTAAACGCAAGAAAACTGTTTGCGAAATTCCAAAATATCAAAATTAAATCTTCAAACTTACAGTTAAATTGCAAATGGTTCCTCGTTAGTATAAAACTAGTTATAAAAGTGCTAAAAGAAAAGTAAATAATGATAACAACACACATATATTTTTTATACATTTGCTACTTAAAAACCTCTACACAAAAAACAGCGTTCATCAATACTTATCTCAAGTAATTTTGTAAATATTTAAAGTTCTCTCTATAAATCATTTTGTTATCTACGCTCATACATGATATATGCTTAGACCGCCTATATACATACATACATCTATATAAATATATATATATTTTTTATAAATATTTAATTTTTTAAATAGTCGTTTTTAGTAATTTATATTTTTATTGCAAAAAAGAAATTGAAAATCCAAAAAAAAAGATCACAAATACACGCGTCAGATTGTAAAAAGTATATTAGACCTTAATTAAACATATTTATACAAAGTGAAAAACATAAAAAATAGTAGTTACATGCATACAATTGTAATTTAGTGTTGTACTTACGATTTAGTCTAAACAATTTTATGAAATTCTAGTAATTAAACAAATGAATTGAAAAACCACACGAAAAACAACCAAGCTACAAAAAAAAAAAAAACGAACAAACAAAATGCAAAAGAAAAAATATGAAAAAAAAACAATAAAAATTTGTATGAATGAATTCTAAAACAATAGCTTTATTATTTCAACACTTTAAAGCGGTTAAAATGGCAACTATACCATTGTGGGTTCAATATCGAGATCAGTAACAATAAGGAAATGTCTGAGATATATAAACAAATATTGACATTTATTAGTCAACGTTTACTAAACAAGCGCAACAGGTGTGCGATCTACAAGGAAATACAATTTTAATGCCAACAAGGAGATGTGAGTGCTGGGAATTAAATTTTAATTGCAATGCTAAACCGCAAAAAGTACGTCAAATAGACATCAACAACAATTGATGAGAAGAAAGAAAGCGCATAATGAGCGACAGTGCGAAAATAGCGATAAAGTAGATGCGAAGACGCAGAACATTAAAAGTTCTTGCTGTTTTCATCATTCGTTCTGCCGCAGTTATTGCAGTGCGTGTGTGAGAGAGATAGACAGAGAGAGAGAGAGTATGTTAAGAACACAGCACTGTGGAGCAAATGCGACATTAAATGTAGAATGTATTTATGCAATTGCGCTAATTTCTTTATTTCTGATTAGTTTAAGTTGCCCAATAAGTCAGGTATATTTTTAATTACACAATAACTATTTCACAAAAAAAAGCACGACATACCGAAAAATAATGTTAAACACTTTTTTCCTTTAAGTGTTGATTTTTTAACAAATTACTACTTAATAAAAAAGGCTTTGTCAGCCTCAACCAAGGTTATAAATAAAAGGCAATTGCATTCTAATAAAAATCAATCTTCAAAACTCTCTTTTTCTGTTTGAATTGAGAAAGAATTGAGAAAGAATTGAGAAAGAAAGAAAGATTGATCATCTTTCAAGGTAGTTCTGCCTAATGAATATTATCTTTAATTTATGTACCTAGACTGTCAAAAAATCCCATGGTAAACGCCTGTTCGTTATTATTATGGTACAGAGGCTGGCTTATATGTAGTTGTTAGTTAGTTTGCAGCCCGGTCGCCGGTCGGCGGTCGGCGGTCGCTGCAACAAAGCATTAACAATAAATTCTCGCATGCCATTGTGAAATTCTCACAATAATCATAAATAATACTTTATTTTTACTTCTTAAACGGTGCGCTGATGCTGATGCTGATGCTGTCGAGGCAGAGACTCCGATTCCGTCTCCGACTCTGGATGTTAATGAAGTTGCTGAGGAGTGCGTATGCTTATGCGTCTTTGCCTGGGATTCAGATTCAGGCATTGTATCTGAGTTGTTGCCTGTCAACATGGACCACAAATATCATAGCCAAAGTCATAGTCAAAGTCGATGCTGGAGATGCGAGATGGGAGATGCGAGATGTGAGATTCGAAACGCGAGATGCAAGATGCGAGACTCGTTCCATCGCCTAATTAAGCAACTTTAAACTTGGCAACAGAAAGTGGCAAGTCATTTGGACAGTGGGCAGTAGCAGTATGTAAACGTCTAGTCGCTGCCATATCATTTACAAAACAATTACGCATACGCCGAGGCGGCAACGTCGGCGAGATGCATCAGTTGAGTATTCCACTTGAATGTTAAACCATTAAAATGCACTATGAAAATATTATGTTAGGCTCTGCATACTTAATGGTCTTCAAGGGGATAGTGGGGAAGAAGTGATGAGGAAGCATGGACCCGTGACAATGCTCATTCAAACAAGATTTTACGGTCCGAACTCTCATTGTTTGTTTACCAAGTCGCGTTTACTCCACATTTTGTCATTTCACGGGCTGCGAGAGATCGACGACTCTATCACTTGGCACCTAATTGTGTTTACGTAGGCGTCGGTCCTTCCCTTCATTAAGTGCCCGGGCAAACTCCAAATTAACCCATTGAAAAACCGCTTCAATTATGTTTAGGCAAACAATAACAACAACAACAACACAGCACAGCGTTGACAGTAATAACTGACCCCATCATTCTGTCAACTTGGTCGGATTCCAAAAAAAAAGACAAGATACAAAAAATTCCAAATTCCAAATTCAAATCCAAATCCCAGACTCTGTTTGTAGTTTTATGCCTTTGTCTGCGCCTTGAAACCAGTTGAAAAATGTTTGGCTCAATTCTCATAATACAAAACCAAAAACTACAAAAGAAAAACATCAACAAGAAGTTTGTGTTCTTGTTCTCATTCTTGTCGCTTTGGCTTGTCTCCTATATAAAGTTCTGTAGTCGGGTTTTTGGATTGTTTTTTGTTTTTGAATCCATCGTGCATTCATTGTCTGCAGCTAATCGCTATAAAAGATCTCGCTTTTCATCATCGTGACGCTCAACTGCGTTGTTGATCTTGAAAATTTGCTCTAAACGAGCAACTGCAACAACAACAACAACAACAACAACAACATCAACAACATGCACAACAATCAAACAAGAAATACAACAACAACAGCTGCTGCTGAAATACATTGTAAGCTGAGCAATCGGATTGTATTTTGATTTAAATGCACTCAGTGCACATGATCGAAAATTGTTGCTGTTGTTGAAGGATTTGCCTATCAACACTGGGAGAAATGCAGGAGCTATAAGTTATTAAAAACTGAAGAGATCTAAATAGTGGAAAACTTTGAGATATTTGTACCTCAGGAGATTTTACATAAGCAATATAAATATTTCAAATTAAAAGATCTGTTTAGAAATATATAAGAAAAATAAAAATATAAATATTACAAATTAAAATATCTATATAAAAAAGTTGCAACAATCTTAAATTTCAGCTGAAGGATAATAAATAAATGATTAGGGAAATCAAAGACAAATTATTAATAAATCTAATTGAAACTGAAACGATTTCAGGTAAGTCAGTCCCGTTTTTCGCTCAGTGTATTACTACTCATATTTCAAAAAGTGTCTACCAAATGCAGACACCGCTAAACCATAAATGGGCCATCATTTAATGAGCTTCATTCATTCATTTCGACAATTACGTTCCCAAATGAGAAAACGAACTGGAGCCAAAAAAAATACACAACACAAACAGCTCCAATGAAGATGAAATTGAAGCTGAATCTGAATCTGAAGAGGAGGAGGATGAAGAAGATACAGCAGATAAAAATTAAAAAAAGGTCATCTTATCATAAATAAACTGACATAAAATCAAGAATCAAATTCAAAGCGAAGACAAGACAACAAATCCGTGGCCAAAAAGTACATTATGGAGAATTACACAATAAATGAAATGCAGACCAATGGAGCGCACTCAGACAGTTGTACAGGAAGACAGAGGCGGAGTTGTAGACGAAGGCGAAGAGGAAGACAGAGAGTGAGACGGACATGGCGCGGGAAGACAGAAAAAAGAGAGACAGACAAAAAAGCGCACACAAAAAATGATTCACTATGGAATTTTATGAGCTGAGAACATTTTCAAACTGCCTTCAATGCCATGGGATACAAATGCGAGTGCTAGTCGCAGTGTGAGTGTGAATGTGAGTGTATTCACCAGCTGAGAGCTTAGCAACTGAAGTAGCCAAGCCGAAGAATGGATTATCTAGTCTTCATGTAAATGAGATCGATAAAATATTAAAGTAAATGCCCAGAGATGCAGTCGAGATACGAGATGAGTCGAGTCGAGTCGAGTCGAGTCGATTCTAAGCCCACTTAAAGCTAATTGAGTGTGAAGAAGCTGAGAGAGATTTTCGTGAATAGATTCGCTCGAGGGGATTAAGATCCATTCTCTCTGCCTCTGTCTCTGGATTCAGGTAGCGCCGCTGTCAATTAAGCCAAATAAATTTCATTTCAACGGACAGCAAACAAAACGCTCAACTTTATTTCTACTGTTATAATTTATTTCACATAACAAACAAATGCAGATCTGAATCCGAATTTGTATCTGTATCTGTATCTGAATCCAAATACAAATCCATTCGAGATAAGAGTGCAGCTTCCAAGTTTTCCCCCTATTCCTTCTCCTGCTCCGCTTTGTGCTTTGACTTTGTCTTCGTTGTCGCTGCATAATTTGTCGTCGCATGTTTTGGGATTTGTTTTTGTTCTTGTATCTTGTAGATACATTTGTAAGTTGGACCCGCTTTAATTCATTTGAATTTTGTTCAAACGGCCAGCGCCATCAGCAGCCCCAGCAACCTCAGTCACTACAGGGACAGATCATCGTGTGTGTCTCTGATCTCGACTTGGTCTTCTCTTTATTAATGATGTGGGAACTTCTGTTCTCTGAGCTAAACGGAGTTCTGTTTTTATTTTTTTTTTCCCTCTTGGCTTTGTTTTTGTGCTGTCTGCCTTGTAATGCGCCCATTTAAGTAGATTTCATTAATTATGAGAAATACTTTCATTAATATCGTACTCAAGTATATGGAAACTTATCCAACTTAAGTTCCGAAAACTGCCCCTGGGCTGTGGGTTGAACTTTTGCATTGTGACCTGATTTGCTCAACTTGACAAGATGAACTTGAAAAGTATAATGATTGATTGTATCTGAATCATCCCCCAGATCAAAGAATAATGTGATCTTTAGCAAAATACCATTTTAAGTATAATTTGACAAATCAAACGACTACAAATTTCTAAATAAAAAATATATTGCTGATGTATATATATTCTGCAAATAATATTTTTAATAATTGATAGAAATGGTATCAATTCAAATCATTGTTAGTATGAGTACAAAATTTAAGAATGTAATTTAAAAAATGTTTTAAAAATAGGTTAATTCCTAGTTATTTATAATACAATATCTTTATGGACAATGCTACCACTTTAATACAGACCAGATATTTCCTCAGTCATATTGAACAAAATTACATATAAACATTTAACACATTGACCCAAATACTACACTAAGTTCTCCTTTAAATTTCCTTTCGTATTTCAGGACAAACAGAAGACACTAGCAGCAGGTTCACACTTTTTGGAAATACATATTCGAGTAAACCAAATACCGCAAATACGTATAAATATTCAGGGAGAAGATGCCAATACAGAGAACTAAAGAGAAAAAAAACCGTTTTCAATTCGGTTTATTTGCCTTTGACAAACAGAGCCCAGAAAAAGGTAACCAAAGAGAAGTCGCATCGAAAAAAACTTGAAATAAATCAAGCACATGCCACACGAGAGGCAGACAGAGACAGACAGATACAGAGAGAGACAGAGAGAGAAAGGGAGACATAGAATCATAATCATATTGATGTATTACAATAGTTTGTGGAAGTACACGGATCGTCTCGCGGCTGTAAAAACAGCCATAAAAACTACAAAACATTGCTGAGAGCTTCAAGCCAAAAGAACCCAACAAGAGTTACAATCCAAATGAGTTATAAGCATGTTGCTGCTGTTGTTGTTGTTGTTGTTGTTGCTGCAACAACAGAGCATCCGACAAGATTGACATGCGTACGCGTCGAGAGTCGAAGCCAAAGTTTTCGGAGCTGCCTCCCTTTTCCCGTTCCCCACCTTTGACTTTGCCTCTTGCCATCTCCCTTTTGTGAGTGCATGACAACAATACGAGTACCTGAACCGACTGCTGTTAACGATGTGGGCATTGAGGCTATATAAATAATGGAAATGCATACTAATTAAATTGTGAGAACTTTGTGCCTTTCAGCCTGAGATCTCAGCTCTGAGATCTTAGATCTTAGATCTTCGGCTAATGCCGGACCCAATGATTTGCACTCAACACCATCTGATACACGTACGCATCTCCCACTCCTCTCTAACTAGATGCTAATTATCACCAACTGAGCAATGGAGTGTGAGAGTGTTGCCACACTAATTGTATTTGTCAATAGGCTGCATTATCGACTGTCTGCCAGTGTTTGCCCAACAGTTATCAATGTTGCTTCTTTTCTTACTACACAATGTTCACGCGTTTTTAACTGATTCTAATGAGTCGCTGTTTAAATTAAAAGTGTGAGTTTTATTTAGGATTTTGCTCATTAAAATATAATAAAATAATTTCGAATATAATTAAATTGAGTTTTTGGAATTCTAATTATGGAAAACTGATCTAAGGTTTTTTAATTGGTTGTCCATTAATCAGGAGATATGACACATTTTACTTAAGGGGATCTACAGATTTCTACGTCTGATCAATTTTGTAGTTTTGTTAAAAGTTTACAGATATTATTCAGTTGAATCCTCAAAAATAACATTCTATGTTAACTAACTAAAATATGTGTTAACATCAAGCTGCATTAAAATTAATGTAATATCCACAAAATATCTAATCTAAATCTTTTTTTCTCTTCATGGAAAATTCTCGTTGGATCATATATTGTTTATATTCTTTAGAACAGGTTTAATCAAGTTATGTTCAAAACTCAAAGTAAATATTTAACCATTAAAAATTCAAAGACTGTATCTAAATCATAATATTGTTATAATTATATAATTGATAATTATTCTTACCATTCTTTTGTGGCACATGAATCTCATATGCCACAAAATCGCCTGTAACTGTTAACTTACATACTTTCTTTGAAATCTCAACTTCAATTGAGTTTCACGAATCGGCTGACAACAATGACAACAACTTAACTTTACCACACATCTATGTGTGTGTGTGTGTGTCCAATTCCCAAACAACAACAAGAAGAAAAGTCGAACACAGTAAAAGAAATGTTGCAAGTTGCGGACCTTTGGGCGTCTGCTGATGGAAGGAAGCTCGATTGCTACTTGCTGACAATGGCAGTGAGATCCACAATGGGAGTACTTACTAGTTGCCAGATACTCAGCAGATACCTACCAGATACTAGATACTAGATACCAGATACCCATACCAGTTAGGGGCTATTGAATACTGGTTACTCCTGAACGATCCTCTGACAACTTGCAATGTGCGCACAATAGAACCGAAAACACGTCGAACAATTACGGTACTCGTACTCAGATCATTGCCATAGTCTATAGTCAATGGTGACCGCTATACGCCTCTTCTTGCTGTTGCTGTAGTTGTTGTTGTTGATGTTGTTGTTGTTCGGCTTGGAAAATGTCCAAACATTGTCGGAAATTTGTTAACTTTAATTTCTGTTGCATTTGGACAGGTCTGGCCTGAGCAAGCGGTCTCCGTTCGATGGAAATGGCTAGCGGATGATTTTGTTTGCCTCCTTTTTGCTTTTTGTCCAAAGATACAAATGAAAGTCGCGGGCGAAACTCAGATGATCATTGTTGCCGTTGTTGTTGTTGTTGTCGTTGTCATTGTCGTTTATTGGGCAGCTAATCGAAATTATGACAATCCTGGCAATAGCTTTTAACGGTTCTCGAGCTGTGCCGTAAATTTGTTTGTCAACTTGTTCGACAGCCGTCGTTGAAATGAATTGTCGGTCTATTAATCGTGCTTGTTGCTCCATCAAGGCAGACCGCTTTATCGAGTGGATTACTCCCAGCCTCCTAGCTAGTGGGGGGTAATTAGGAGTTTATAGACTTGTTAATTGGCACCTGACACGTCTTTAAAATATAATATATGTGGAATGTTGTTTCCACCATTAACCATTAAATTATGCATGTTTTTTGATTTTGATTTATAGCAATTCATAATATTTATAGCATTTACATGGTGTCAGTTAATTTTGTTAATAAAGTGAGTAGTTTTTTCTTTGTGTAAGAGATATGATCACTCTAAAAGTTAGTGGAACTCATTTGCCATTTTGATAAGTATTATGATCTGCTATTGATATTGGAGTATTTAGTGGGTATGGTCACTCTAAAAATAAAGGAAACACTTTGGAAAACAGTTCATAAGTAAGTTTTTTTAATAAGTTTCCCAATACATATTGTCGTCCAAAAATACAAGTAAATCAATACTTCTTATTTCTAAATAATTTGACAAGAATATGATATTGTGTGTGACCAGAGTTTGGTTTTTACAAAGCTTCTCCCTCTGTTCAATTATCTCCAGGGGAATATCCTGATAAGCTTAGCTGACAAAAAGATAATTAAGCAGAAGTTTAGCATTCCCCTAACCAAATTGGTAAAATTATGCACGAAAATGTAAAAATTAAAAATAAATAAAATATATGCTGGAGAATGAACGACATACTTACAACTCTCTTATGACAACGATGAGGCCTAAACAGTGAGTTCGTAGTCCATAAACGGAAGTCAGAGCTCATCAAAGGCGATCCAAACAAAGTGGCTCTCAGCATAGGTGACATTTTTCGAATATATCGAAAAGAAATAAAGTCTAACTGAAATAGTAAGTATTTGAGTTGCATATCGAGGGACAAAAGCTTTCTCAGCCATTGGAAACTCGTTATGAGCAGACGAAACTGCAAGATACGCACACAAATCAATTTAACGATGGACTAGCCCAGTTCGAGCTGAATATCGGGTTTCTGAGTCTGTGAGTCTGTGAGGCTGTGAGGCTGGGTAACATCATCATCATCATCGTCATCATGATCATCGACATCGGCATCAATCGCAATCGCAGTTGCAATCGCAATCGCTGTTCATTCACTATCAGAGTGGGAAAAGTCAACAACTGGAATCGACTGGACTTTTTCAACTGACTGGCAACTTGCAACTTGGCCAACAGTCGGTTGGCGGCGTCGAAATGGACTTCCTGTTGTCGCGTCATTATTGTCCATCATCATTTCCATTCGTAATGAGGCGCTGGCTACTAAAATGAAGTTGATCTTCAGTTTCAGTTCATTTAGATGCCGCCACAGAGAAGAACTTACAACTTATAGCGGGGGCTGTCGCTTTTGGCCCTGCACGATTCTGGCCAATGATCAGCTGTGACAATTTTCAGCACGAAAGGAGCTGCAAGAAAAGAAGACAGCAAACAGAAGATACTTGGCATAATGTATGGGCCGAAGAGGCAGGGCAAACCTTATGTACAACATTTACTATGTTCGCTGACATTCTTCGCGTAATTCTTCAATTTCAATTGCATACTACGACTGCGATAGAGCAGCCTCAGTTGCAGCTTCCAACTTGTTGTCGTCGTCGTTGCAAGTTGCAGTTGCTAGTTGCAGTTGCTGTTGCCAGTTCTTTTGTTCGTTTTTCTCTGCCAGCAACAATTGTCGCGACATTTTTCTAGGTAAAACTCACGATCAATTGGCGACACGCTTCTTCTTGGCAGCCAAAACCTGTCGACGGCTGCGTGAGTTGTTGCCCCAGACCAAGTCCTGGTCTCCAACTCGCTAGTTCTCCAGTTCATCACTCCGCGGCAGAGAGGGAGGGAGAGTGAAAGAAATAGATGGAGAGAAAGAGAGACTCTCATCCTCTTTTTTCAGCATCATCCGATCGTCGCATCTGTTGTCGCATTGTTCTGAACGGCAGAAAACAGCAGCGATAAAAGTGTTTATCATGTTTGCAATTATATGCTAAAATTGTAATTGCAAATGTTTGCCTAAGCTTTAAAGGGCTTTACTTTCCGCTTGAAGACAGGGCCAACATCAACATCAACCTCAGTTTCAGCTTCAACTGCATGTGAAGAAGTGAGGCTCACTTTGAAGTGTTTCGTTGTTTAAATGGATTTCTTAAACGGTTCTACTGAACATATTGTATTTACCATTTCAAAGCTGAGAACCGGATGTGAAAGACTTTGACTTGACCATCGCATCCATTGGTTACGGTGTGAATATACACGGAAGCATTTACAGATACTTTGGATATTCATATTCATACTTAAAAGATAAACTGAGCTTAAGTTCATCTAGCTATTAAATATTTACGGATTCTTCAACTTTTGAACTTCAACTTTTAGCTGACAGATACATTGAAGATATTCTGTAACTGAATGGCACAGATTAAACTAAGACAACAACTCTAGCTAAGAAGACACTTTAACATGGAAAGCAAATAAACTAATGTATGATTTCATAAAATATTTAACAAAAATAAAACATAACATGACTCCTTAATATTCCAAAAAGATAAGAAAGGGATACTGAAGAAAAAGTCTCCTAAATGTGAAAATAATAATGATCCAGTTAATATTGCTTTACTAAACAATACCATAGTTATTTTAGCTACATTCCAAAGACACATCATAACAGCAAGATATTTAAATCTTGTCATTTATTTTACATCATTACACAATTGAGATATTTGATTATAAAAGAAGAGATGATATCCATTGGAAAACACATAAAACATGTTAGAATTTTCCATTTGATAAAAATCTTCATGCTAATTAAAAGTTGTGAGAAAAGTAACGAATAAAAGGGAAGAGATGAAGGAAAATGAAATGAAGAAGACTAGTTAAGCTGGTGAAGAGGAGGAGAGCTGTTGAGAGGTATTTGTCTTTTGATTGTGATTATGGACACTGTGATTTGAGTGAAACGGGTGGGCGCACCTGAAAGTGAGGCTCATGCATCATGCAAGGCATCAAGTGGCCATAAATTTACTGACTGACCTCAGTTGCATCAACACTCCATCAAAATCTCGGCACTTAATGTTCGTGTGCCCACCCAAAAAAGGCCATGTGATGACGATGACGATCACGATCACTATAAGGATGATGATGCTGAAGAGGAAGATGATGATGACAGCGACTGTTGCTGCTGCTGCTGCTGCTGCTACAAGTGCAGCATGCAACAGTCTGGGGCAAGCATAATGGCGCATCCGAAGTGCAGCTAATTTAAGGAAATGCTTGCTCGACGCAACACCATTCAACGACACCAACAACGAACCTGGCTCAAAGTTGGAGACAGCGAGACACAAAGAGACAGAGAGAGAGAGAGAGAGAGGGAGGAAGAGAGACTGGGAGGGAAAGAGAGAGGTGACTTTTGGTGGCATCGTGTGCATGTTGTCGCCGTGTTGCCTACACCAATATGGAGGCGTTTTGCGGCTGCAACGCGTGGCGTCCACTTTTGGTTGTCAAGCAAATTACATATATGATTTTTATGTGACAAATGAGCTTAAGATGTTGTCGTTGATGGGACAGTTCGGTTTCGGTTGTGCTTCGCTTCGTTTTCTCTCGTTTTGGTTCGCAATCGTGGCCCAAAGATGGACACGTGACACGCGTGACTCACGGATGTTGAAATTCCATATATTTTGGAAAATTTCAAATTAAATATAATCCGAAATATATATAATGTATAGACTTTGTGCTCGACCCATTAGAAATAATTGAATTATCTATTAATGCATTATAATTAGCTAGTATTCAAAATAAATGCAGTTGTAATATTAATATTAATTGTTTGACTTGGTTAAAGTGTTTGGATACACTCTTATTAAATCTCAGATATGACGATGACTATGTAAGCTATATATAGGTATACATTTTAGAACGGTTCTCCATAAATAAATGTATTTTCAGATGCAATTAAAACTATTTATATTGCTGCATTCTGTAATCTGCAAAAAATAATGAGACTTTCGAATCTCTGCATTTTATAGTAAGCATCGGGAGCCATCATATCATCGTATCATCGCATCATCGTGTTGCATATGTCATTCTCAAAGTGCACTCCCATCTTTAGGCCAGGCTTACAACATATTGTGGCTGTTACTATTTTCTAGTCACACTCACGCACACCAATTGACATGCTGACACATATCGAAGTCTTGTTTTTCTTCGATTTTTTGAAGACTTTTCGTGCCATCTGCTTTTCAATTTTGTTTTTTTATGATCAGTCTTTTCTTGTAGATTTGCATATTAATGCTGAACATGTGTTACGCCCCCGCAACTCATTTCCGTCTCTTGAAAACTTGTCGAAAAGTGAGAGTAAATGTCTCGACTCTTTGGTCCATCGGGTTTTCAGCTGCTGTAAGTCAAACAGCATTTTGGTAACAGTTGATTTATTGCTCGGTCAGTCGACAGAGATGCCATATAGTATCTAACGACGTGTTAACTTCGAGGTAGGTATAGTTGAGACACCTATCTGTCTCATTTGGCAGTTACAACTGGCAACTGTGCATTCCATTCATGTTTTCACTGCATTAAAATAGCTGAAAACTGCGTGAATGCATTCAAGACATTCGCTTTGACAATGCATTGTCATAAGCTCCACAGAAATGTCAGACTGATGAATCTGAGCTGATGCAATCGTTAAATTTGGCAAATATGGTTAAAACGACCATTTAACCACGTTTCGCTTCTCAGCGGGTCTAAACTTGTTGCTATGCAGTCAACAAGCGGCAGCAAAAGTATCTCAAATTTTTCACCAAATATCTGCAACAGAATTTGTCTATCTGACAAGCTCAAATAGCTTTCCAATGTTTACTTAATTAGGGCTTTGATTACTTTATTTTTAAGTAAAATGGTATATTGTGTTCGTTACAATGTATATAACAGTGAGAATGAAGCACCATCGAGTTTATATATTCTTTATCAGCATCAACAGCATCAAAGTCGATTCAGCCATGTCCATCTGACCGTCTAAGTGTCAATCGGTTCGTATGAGCAAAAGGATCTCAGCGAGTATAGGAGCTAGAGGAACTAAAATTGGCACACATTTGTTTTAAACTTTAGCCACGCTTTATCCATTCCCCGTAAATAGTGAAAATCACCACACACCCAGTTTTAAAGATATAGCGCTAGTTTTGGAAACAAACGTTGTATAGATTTATTATCTGTAATCCTACTTAAACGCATTAGGATCAGTTGCACAGAACGGCAGTAATTGCTCCTAAAAGTATGTAACAAGTATTCCTAAAATCGGCATCCCGACTTTAACTTTTCGACTTTTTTCTTTTATCAAGTATCGAAGAAACTATTTTCCTGTCATCAAGTATTTGTTTATCATAATCTATGTCTTCTTCTGAGAAGAATCACGCATAGTTGACCTTTAAACTATGATTTTTTTCCAGGGCTGACATCAAAACTCTGAAAAATGCAGAACATTAATGGGATGCGTACATATGAGTTTGTATCGTTGATAGTTAGAGCCAACTCATTAAGTCGAACAAGTGGCGTTGCACACGCTTGGCTATAAACAAGCATTTATCTGGCCGAACAGGCTGACTAGGAGTATGAGTTTACTACGAGTTACTATCAACAGAGTCAACTATGCAGAAATTCCATATGCGACATTATTCTCATAACCAAAGAGCCTATTAGCTAAGCCAATACACTCGCAACTACTTCAAAGTGCAGACTCACTCGTTCACTCACTCACTCTCTATCTCTCTCTCTCTCTCTCTCTTTCGCTGTCTCTCTGCGAACCGCCTGGAGTCGAGAGTCTGACCATAAATCACAGTGACGACGATGCGACTAATTAAAAAATCGACACGCTAAACTGGCAAAAGACAAAATTAACATTTGCTCTGTTGCACAGCCATAAGAACCAGAGAGAGAAGATGGAACGAGAGGGAAAGCGAGAGAAGGAAGAGGGAGAGGGAGAGTGAGAGGGGGGAGGGAGCTGGAAAGACACCCGCCGACAGACGTCAAGTTAAGTCGAGATGAGAATCAGCTTTTGGTATCGCAAAAGGAGCACAAGAAACGGGGACAAGGGAGCTGAGGAAACTGGCAAACAGGGCCGTGAAACAGGCGCTACGTCAATCGAACTGATTGCCTTTGTCTTCAGCCGCGTCTTCGGCTCTTCGTACTCTTCTGGCTCTGTCATTTGTTTATAGAACGATCGAAATTACAGGTCCTATGCCGGCGGACTGTTGAAATTATCGTGAATAATGTCAACAAGTTTTTGCGTAAATTCTGTGTGCATCGAGGATTCTCACTGGGATTCTCTGGGTTACACCGAGATGCTCAGCTTACTTGACGTGCAGGTGATCAATGTTTGCGATCAACTGCAGCCACCGGAAAGAACAACTCCAAAGTCAACTGCAAGCAGACGAAAACACACTGCAAAAAAACACATTAGTCGTTCATTATTATAATATTAATATTGTATGCCTAAGTGACGGTTGCCCTATCCATATTTGTAGTACTTTTTGACAGTTGACGAGTTTTAAATTATTGCTCTTTTATTTTGAACTGCTTCCCTTTTAAATGCTGAAATCTTGTTGTTCTCTATGCATCGAAATCTCTCAAAGGCATTGTTTTTTATCTTTTTAATCTGGTAATAAATGGACTTTTCTCGGGTGGAAATAAGTAAAATATTTCTCTCTGTTTAACAGATATTTTTTTTATATTTATCTAATTTTACTTAAATTACATTTTCTCACTTTCTATCAGTATTCCTTCATAATTACCCTATGTATACAATGATTTTTTTTGTTTTAATAATTATCTCATTCTATTAATATTAAATCTTCTCACTGTGTATCAATAATCCCTTATAATAATACTCTCGTTGTCTGTATTCTTTATGTCTTTTTTTTGTGTTTTCGTGCAGTGTAACTGCATAGAAAAAATGCATGCTTGCGCAGGGGAAAATCGCTTTAACTTTACACTTTCTTTCAGTGTATCTATCACTAGCACCCTCTCCATCAATAGTGATGCTCTCTCTGTTCCTCTCTGCACAGGTTCTCTCAGTATCTGAGCCGCAGACAAGGCTCGTCATCAACGCTCAGTGCTGATGGCATTAATTCGATAATGCATAAAAATAAGGAATACGCTTCATTGGACTCTAATTGCTAAACGCAAACAACGCAACAACGCAACAACAGCACGTTAACAACGTCAACAACAACAGCAACAACAGCAACAACGACTCACTGTGAAGATGACAACGACAGTTGAAACAGCCTCAGTTGGTGGGTTCGATTCTCAAGCCTGAGCTGAGCCAAAAGACTTAGACTGAGGCTAAGATTGTGACTTCAACTGGGGCCATGTTGCAAGTTGCAAGTGCATTCGAACGTTGCATTTGATGGGTCTTAAAGTTGGGGGCCCTTTTGACCAAGCGGCGGGCGGACTGATCGGAGCGTTGCGTGTAATTAAAACGCAAACTTGTCCAGGTCGCAGTCCTGTATCGCCATGGATTGCCATGGATTGCAGTTTTGGAGCTGAAGTCTCAAGTCTTTGGGAAACGGGGCTCAAGTAGGTGAAAGACGGACTTAGCTGGCTGTGCAGGCTGATTTCTTGAAAGATTTGTAAACGTAAACTTTCGAAAAAGAAGAAATAAACCAGAAGTAAATATCGACAAACGTCTTCGTCGTTGTGGCTTGAAGAAAAATTAAGAAAAACTTAAATGAGTTAAAAATTCCACACAACTGCGTGAGAAGTTGCCGCCAGTCGCGAGTCGAGAGTCGAGAGTCGCAAGTTGAGAGGCAGTTGAAGCTGCTGCGATTGTTGTTGTTGCTTCTTTGGATTTGGTTTTGTTTTTGTTTTTGTTTTTATTTTCGGTTTCAGTTTGCGGTTTATGCATTTGGCCTGGCCTAAGCGATCCCAACAACAACTGCAACTGCAAGAGCAACCACGTTGCATTTATTGATCGCCGCACAGCGATTATTGCTTAAACTGTTTTCAATGCGTTTACTTTGTGTAAATATTATTTTTTCAATTTATGAGCCACGCTGAAGATGCCATCCGGATGGATGCTCCCCCTTCCCACCCTTGATTTACCCCTCTATCAACGTTCTCATCCGACTGTCAGCCTGACTGACAGTCTGTTTGTCTCTTGGTTTGTTTTATTGCGTTGGCGCGCAGACAAATATCAATTGAAAATCCAATGAATCGAAATTGGAAATCCTTAAGATACAAAAGCTTCATCATTAAAATCGTACCCTAACACAGGGTATATTCAATATCAGCTAAGGCTTATTACTCATTAACATTTAGAATAAGTCAAACAGCTTTTATTCCGTCATTATTGCATATTTAAATTAATAATTCATTAATTAATAGATTAATGTAGAATTGCTTTAATTTATATGCTGATTAAAATATGGTCTGACGGAATCTCCAGTTAAAAACTAAATACAAATTTATAACACTCTGTCTTTTTAGTGTTTCTTAAAATATCTTGATGATTTACTAATCTATTGATCTATTGATTGCAATGAAATGAACAGAATTTCGTAGTGTATCTTATTTCCTGTCATTGTTGTCAACCTTATTTATACGTTTGAAATATGCTGACATACTTTAATGTTATTAATTCATTATGATTTAACGGCAGTTACTCGTAATTGGCATTCTCTGCATTACGATAACTTCAATTTTTTACTGCAAAAGAATTTGTTAATGGAAAAACTTTGTCATTGCAATTTCAGATGGTTTTCGTATAGCGAAAGCAGCTAAAAGGGAGTTTGTATAAAAGAAAGTCAAGAAAACATCATCCACATAAAGAAACTTAAATGTTAAGAGTTGATAATGTGATAATTATGAAGAATACATCTCTGTGTAGTTAGTCTCTGATGTTCCCACTCAAATTCCGATTAAGAGACTGGCAACTTTTACTAAGCAGCTGACAGCACAGATGATAACTCAATTCGCTGGCACTGAAAAGAGATAAATAGATATCGGGGATTTGTTGGTTGCACATGCGCAGCATGCCACACTCATTTGCTACAACGAACATTTGTAGACAAGCGCCATCTAATGTCAGTGTTGCAGGCGAAATTGAAGTCGCAGTTGCAATCAGAGTTTGGGTTGCAGTCCAAGTTGGAGACGTCTCCAGCCAGGAGGCGCCGCGTGCCACTTGGTGGACATGCTGGGTGCGACAAGCTGGCAAAGATCAAACGTTGTTGTCGCCAGCACACAGGGGTGATGATGATAATGACACACATGATGATGATGATGATGATGATGATGCGGGCGCTCACAGTTGATGTTCACATGAAAATTGGTTAAATAAGCGACCAAGTCTCAGTTTGGACGTCTGGCCATCATAATTGTCATTATGATGTTGGTCAGCTGGAGATGTGTTTAGCCAGGTTGCAACATGTGGCACGCACGCACACACTCAGTCAGATAGCCAGTCAGTCAGTCAGTCAGTACGTCAGTCCGTCACTGGCTGTGGCTGTGGCAAGATATATGACCATATAGCTCTGATCTAATTAATAGGCTGCATAGTTTTTTGCACCTGCGTTTGCTGCGTGCAAATTTGTTAAGTTTACTTTCAGTTTTGCAGTCGCCATCGCTCACATCTCAAATGTGGATGCACAATTTATGTGGCTAAAAAAACACGATCGGTACGTGCGTTCATGTCCAGTTCAAGTTTCCAGTTACAGTTTCAGTTTCAGTTCCAGTTCCAGTTCCCAATCCAACACTCTGCTCAATGCTTTGCTCCATTATAAAATTTGTATGATATAATCGTTTAGGGGAGGCGTGTTTTACCCATGTGCAAAAAATTAGTTGCCATTTGCACTGATTGATGGAAATCCATATTAAATGTTATAACGTTATTAAAGTCATGTTGTGCGCGTTTTGATTGCCACTAATAAGCGTAATGGAACATAAGTTGACTCCAATTGTCGCTTGTTTATGGACATCAATAACTTATGTTTTCTTTCCGATTTTCCAATCTGTTGTAAATGCAGAGCTGAGAACCTCATATCTGTATACATTTTCAAGAGAGTTCTCTTTGTATTTTCCAAGAAACTGTGTATCTTGAGTGGGAGCTTCTTGTGAGTTCCTTAAATTCTCCACAACTGAGTTTTTTTTAGTTGGTAAAAAAATCATGTGGTTATTCATGTTTGTCTCTGCACATTTTAATAATATATTTGCACTGCCTGTGTAAATTGTCAGTTTGAGTTGTGATACTCAAGTAGTCAGGTTGGCCGAGTGGTCTAAGGCGCCAGATTTAAGCTCTGGTTCTCGTTCGAGAGCGTGGGTTCGAACCCCACACCTGACAGATTTCGGTGAATGTCTGAAAAATGTTTCCACTTTTTGAAAATAAAGTCTCAGCCTGTTTTCAGGATAAACCGATCTAAAAATAAGTATGTCTGCAGTCTTTCCAATTAGATATGTTCTCTTCATCCAGCTGCTAAAGAAAATAATTGTGTGGTATTCTAAAAAGTTTTTCAAATTACAAAACAAATGCAATTATTTTACTACACTGAGCGTAAGCAGGAATCATAAAGTCAACAGTTAATTGTAATATGGCAAGTTGATTAAGATTTATAGGCAACATAACTCGATAACGAAACGAACGGTTGATGAAATGGCTGTTGGCCATTTTGGCCATTTCGGCGTGGCAACGCTAATTGGCTATTCACACTTTAACACATTTGGGGCGGTGTAAATGGGGTAAAAGGAAAAACCGCCACTCCCAAAATAGGCAACTGATAAGCGCCAAGCGGTAACAAGAGAGAGAGAGAGAGAGAAACGCACGCATATAAGCCAAGTTAGTCGGCTCAGTTACAGCCATGGCCAAGACTGTCAGCGAGTGCAGTGCAGTTTATGGCCAAGATGGAAAAATGGTAACAAAAGCGCTCGTCATGAAACTGACATGAGGTTGAGCTTGGTAACAAGAGTGAAATGTGCCAAGTGAGTGTGTCGGGTATGTGTGTGTGTGCGTGTGTGTTGTGTGTAGATCCCAAAAATAGGCATACCAATGTGTGCGCATGCGCGGAATTTATGGTGACATTTGAGTGATTCGCGCAACGTGTCATGAGCTGCTCTCGAGGATCAGCAAGTGAAGCAGCAGCAACGGCAGCAACGGCAGCATCAAGAGAGAAAACAACAACGTTACGTTTGGTGCAAAAGCCAATTAAATTGGTAGAGAATTGGAACATTGTCTCTGCCATCGTCGACTGTCTGACCGTCTGACCGTCTGACTTATGGGCCCAAGCAGCATGTAATTGCATTGAAGTCCATCCAACAGCAGCCGTTTCAACTCTGCCGATTATCCCAGCTGCTGCTGCTGCTGCTGCTGCTGCAATTCCAGGGTATAATATACAATGCACATAAGTGGATCACGAAATTAGCGTAATTTTCATACACCACCGACGCAGCAATGCAGTCAAGTGACCCAATCTCCCTTGGACCTGCGCTTGGGAGTCTTGGACAAGTGTCAAAGTGAAAGAGGCGAATGTGGAATTCTCGCACAGGTTGCAATTCTTGAGAAATGCAAAAGTCAACTCCGGTCACACACTTTCTGATCTTTTTATCGCGATAAGAAGCCTCGACCCCTTTTGCGCATATGGCACACATAACGATTATTCCATATTTACTTATTGTGCTCATTGCCCAGGTCCCAGGACTTAAATCTCAGTCCAGTCCAGCCCAGCTCAGACAGAGACTGAGACTGAGACTGAGACAGAGACTGAGACTAAAACCGCAACGCAGCCATATTATTTGCGCGATTAAATTGATCGCGGCTGCCTTTCTGCTCTGGTCTGGTCTGCAGGTCTTCTCTGTTCTGACTGGGGTCTCTCCTTGAGCCTCTAAGAGTTCCTACTGTGCCCCTGTCTGCGTCTGCATCTCGTCTGCGTCTGGGTTTCAGTTTTAGTTTGAGTTCGAGTTCGAGGCTTCTGCAGCAGTCAACTTCACGCTTCGCTCAAGCATCACCAAATAAATTTCATTGAGCGTCCCTGCACAGTGGTCAAAACAGCTAAATAACAAAAGTGGTCAGCGTAGTGTTAATGTTAATGCTCAAAAAATGCATAGTATAAATATTCGATTCGTATCATAAGTATGTAAAGATTTAACTTTTAGTAAAACTTAACAATTGTATTATTTTCAGAGAAACCACAACACATAGTCATATAGCTTCTGAATTTAATAATATTGCTATGTGTCACACTGTAAACTTTTCTTTAACAGTAAGGAATTTCGTCAGAAAATTAATCATGAGTCATTCGTTGGTCTAAAAATACACATAGCTGATAAGAATTGTGTAACTAAATTTAACTAACTACAAGTTCTCTGGTTTGTTTTCGGACTACATCCAGTCAGGTTGGCCGAGCGGTCTAAGGCGCCAGATTTAAGCTCTGGTTCTCATTCGAGAGCGTGGGTTCGAACCCCACACCTGACAGTCTTTGTGTAGTGAGCAAATCTATATTTTTAGTTTTTTTTTTAAATTATTTTTAAGTATTACAGAAACTATTGAAGATGTTGCTGTTTTAATGATTTACTATTTTTAACATTAGATAAGCACATGTAGTGAAAATGCATATATTAATTGAATTTTTGGCTTCAGTTGAGTTATGTTCGAGGACACTGTGCATTGTGGAGCAGTGTTACTGTTGCTGCAACATCACTCACTTTGTGTGATCCATGGCGTAGCTTCTGCTCCTTGCGCTGCAAATGCATTCCAAGTACTTGGAGTTTACCTTTGCCTTTGCCATCGCATTTACCTTTACATTATGCGTTTACCTTTTGGGTTTTGAGCTTTAGTTTTACCTTGGCATTTTAGTTTTGATCGCCGAGTGCGCTGCATGCCGCAGCGCATGCTTCATCTGTTGCATGTAGTTACCGCTTTCATGGCTAAGTGGTTGACTGGACATGGTCATCTTATTTCTTCTTTGTGTTTTGGGTGAGCAGCCTCATCCTCATCCCCATCCGCATCCCCATTCCCATCCCCATCCCCATCCGCATCGTTGTCGTCGTCATCCTGTTGCCTGTTCCTTTTGCTGTTGCGTGTCACGTACAAGCAATTCGCATGTTTCAAAAATGCTTTAGACATGGCCCTCTGTTTGTCTCGGTGCTTCGTGGTTTTTAGGTGGCTTCTACTCCTCCGTTGCCTCCGTTGCCTCCGTTGAGTCGCTGTGTATTTTGGTTTTGGTTTCGGTTTTGGTTTTCGCTTCGGTTTTGATAGTCGCCGTCAAGTTGCATTCGCAGTTCTGGGCGCGGCATATTCTTGTCACAACGAGGGGCATCAGGACAGAGGCACATACTTGGGCGCATGCTTAAAAATAAATGTTAATTCTTTTATTTATTTCCTTTGTCAGATTAAACGGTTTAAAGGTTACACATTCGACTAAAGTATCCTCCTTGGCTCCTTGGCTCCTCCTGTGTCAGTAAATCAGTCACGATGAAGCTGCTAAAAAATAATTCACTTAATGGCCGGGTCATTCAATGCAATAAGTAATAAATATATTTCTGAACTTGAAGAGGCTAAGGACTGCAGAGGATTTCAACTTAAACGCAATCATAATCTATTTAAAAAGAGGAAATTTCTTCATTTTTAGTTTTCTTGACCCGAGACTCATAGTTGAGTTTAAGATGTTAAGTTTAACATTCAAAATATTTCGTTTTTAACAGAAAATAATGCCGGATCCGGTACGGAACGTTACATTTTTAATATGGGAACAGTAACATAAATATACCATATTCCTTATCTATATTAAATCTATATTTTGATCAAATTCGAACTCTTTTAGCTGTGAATCTCATTATTAATTACTTTGTTTACTTATGTAATATTTTAAATTAATATTAATTTTATTAAAATAGATTTACTTTTTATTAATAATTTTTATTTTTTTGTAATGTAAATATAAATTTAAAATGTCGGCTGCTTATAGCCTGACAATAAATAAATAAATAAATAAATAAATAAATAATGAATTTATTTGAAAATATATCCATCCTATATCTTAGGCAAACATTATGTGACCTTTCTCTGTCTAGCCCTTATCAATCTGTTGAACCCGAAGACAGATGGCAATTAAACATACTGCCCAGCACTGTCTATGCTCTGATATATCTGGCAGATTGTGTGTGTGGAGTTAAAGTAGCAGTTGCAGTTGCAGTTGCAGTTGCCCGACTCCCTTGGGGCAGTCACATACCAGTTCTCACGCTGCGTCTGGTCACCTTTTGGTGACCAATGGAAACCAGTACACATCAATCTGGTGGCAGTGTCAACACCCCAGCAGTTAGTTGTCTAGAAGGAGACACAGGGAATGGCAACGACAACGACAATGGCACCGGTTACCGGTTACCACCAACTGTTACACTCCTGTTGACGTGCGATGCCCTAAAAGGATATTGCACTCCTATTGACTTGTTAATGTGATCACTTTAACTGACCCAAATATAGTCAAACGTTTCAATTTGTGCAACGCTTTTGGGCAATTGATAGCCATGATGCCAGCCCACAGTCCACAGAAGTCAACTCGACGTGTCTCTGTCTCAGTTCGAGTCTCAGTTCGAGTCTCAGTTCGAGTCTCTCTTCCCAGTTCCAGAGACAGTTCCAATCGCAGTTCATCGTCACCAGCGGACAAGCGCGTAACGCGGTTGTGGAGCGCCTTAGGCCTTAGGTCTTTTTACAGTCTTCACTTTTAGCCAGTTGAGTTGTAGGTAGGTTGGTTGGCGGACTTAACTTGGCCTGTCTTGCTCTGCTGCTCTGGCCGTTGTCTTAGATCGTCAGACGCCAGTTGACAGATTGCCCAGAGGCTAAAAGTCGCTGTCTGTATTTGGACTTGGTTTTTGGCTCTTGCCGGTGTTGATGAGTCAGTGATATGACTCTCATTGGGTAATGTTCGAGTACTGCCTGCAATTGCATTTGAATTTAGGAAGTGTGAGGAGTAAGTAGTCTTTAAGAAATACACTTCACTTTGGATATTTAGGGAAACACTTAGTTTTTCCTAGGTGTAGTTGAAATTTTCTTAACTTCACGATTGTTCTCATTTTTAAATGACATATCTATATTATAATATAATAGTTGAAATTGATTAAGTAAAATCAATATATAATTTAATAAAAAATGTATATATTGCTGATCATCTTCTAAATTTAAATTCCAGTCTGTTAGTTTAAATTTCAGCCAAAGTCTGCCTTCTATTAAATTGAAATAAAGCAATTTCGGGGAATTGTATTATTGTTTTACTTCATAACTCTCTAAATTTAAATTCCAGTCTCCATTTCAGTCCAAATCCTCAACTTTTTGACTAAGTCGCCCAATAATCGGCAGATAAATTTTAAATAAATTAGACAGAGTCATAATTATGGCCATAAAATATTAGCTGGACTGCAAACTTATTAACAGAGCAACTTATTAAGAAGAAGGCCACACGCTAAGCCAACTATCATTGATCATACGCAGGCTTTGACTAACTTATATTGAAACATTAAGGGGGCTTAAAGTAAAAGGAATGCGAAAGGGAATGCAGAAGTCTCGAGAGAGGGAGAGAGAGAAAAGAACAACATCATTGAAGACTTTGTTAAAACGCATTTCATTAACCTGCTGCAAAACCAAACGGAGTTTGCAGTGCATCCTTAGTTATATGAAAAGTTATGAGAGAACGTGAGGCGCAGCATGGATGCCCAGGGATCCGCAAAGTGGATGGGGAGCAGCTCTTGTGCAATTCTTTTTCTTTTTTTATTTCGGCCAGCCGCCTGCTCATCTCAAAGATTATGAAAAGTGCCTCTCGCCGATGCGTTGTTGCGTTGTTGCGTACGCTCGCTTCTTCAAAGGCTTCCAAATGCAGCCAGGTTGCCAGTTCCCAGTTCCCAATCAGGTTGCAACGATCTTCTGCGTCGCAGTCGCAGTCGAAGTCGCAGTCAGTGCCATCATCATCAGCAGAGACGCGAACAACAACAGCAACAACAGCAACAAGCTTTAACTAAGTGCAACGCTCAGCGTGTGCAACAGTCAACAGTCGAATCTGCGGCCCGAACATTTGTTGAAAATCTTAAGGGCCCATAGAACATTCTAAGCGAATGTGTGTGTGTCTCTCCGTGTGCGTGTGTGTTTGTGTGTGTGTGTGCACAGCTTCTTTTTGGGCTCAGATGTTTCCGTCCGCTGTCTCCTTTTGGTATGCTGCGTGTGCTCTATAGGTGGTCATTATCACGACTCGACTCTGCGTCCTATGTTCCTGGACCTGAACCTAAAACCGAGCCTGGTCATGGGCCTGGGAGCTGTTCAGATTGCACTGAGATGATGAAACGATGCAATCTTTAAGCTCTGCCTTAACCCTCTATGCTGTGCTCATGGTCAGCTATATATTTACACTTTTCAAATGCTTTTGTTGTGAAGAGGGACTCAGTTATTAATTTCTTATCCCAAAGATAACAAATTTATTGTATGGCATTTTTGAAAAAAATTCAATAATTATTTTAAATTATATTCCCTTTTCTAATCCATACTAAAGAGCACTACTACTTTTATTGTTGTGATGGAGTCAAGAATTTATTTGTATTTTTAACTTCAACTAAATAACAATCGAGATAAGTAATAAATTTATTAGAGCTTTAATTATAATTTCATAATACGAATGTAAATGGATCAATTAAATTATATTATAACTAATCTCGATTTATTGCTGAAATATTACAAATTTAATACACGCAATTTAGGTTTAAAGTTGAATGTTGAACCAATTAAAAGTAAACTTGTTTAAGTAATTTCAGACCTCACAACTTTTTCCATTCATTTCAGTTATAATTGAGTAAGATATAAAATATTACATATATTATATATATTAATAATATTATTATCTTTTTGAACCGTATAAAACTTATAGTAAGTTTTAAATTGTATTTCTTTAATTTAAATTATTTATTTAACTTTATTTAAAAGGCAATAACAATTAAGTGTGCAAGTTTCAAATTTTTAATTGATATTTATTTATTTATTTTATTTAATATCTTCTTACAGAGTTAAAACTATATAATAAGTGTGTGTAGGGGCGCTAGCTTTTAATTGATAGCACAACAAGCTTTCATCTTCATACACAATATTTATTACACAATTTAATTACTCATACGTCCTGTTAACGATTTTTTTGTATGGCAACAAACTACTTGCAAAACCCAATGGATTCGACAAATTGTAGTGCATAAAGCATACACTAAATTTTCGAAGTTGCTGTTATTGTTGTTGCTGGTCAAAATCTCAGCAACAGCAACAGCAGCAACATCGGCAGCAACATCGCAGCCCAACCGCATTTTCGAACTGCTGTTCTACTTAATTTGACGCTGCGTGCGTTGCCGATTTGGTTGGGCTGAGACAAAGACAGAGAGAGACAGAGAGAGAGCGAGCGAGAGAGAGGGAATGATTCTAGTGCCTTTCCATCTTCTGCTGACCAGAGCCTGTGCCGCGGTAAAGCAACAACAATTACCGCATTACCGACGCGCCGTTGACTGACTGAATCTCTGGCTAAGGATGAGGATGAGGATGAGGTTGAAGATGAGGATGAGGCTGGAGGACGTTGAGGGCGTCGTGACACACTGGTGGTGGTGGTGGCAGGGGTGGCGGTAAGCGAGTGACTTCTGCGCCACTTTTGCGGGACGATGCGGCTCGGTTTTACTTATTTGATTTGTTTATGCAGATTAAATGCAAACGATCTTGATAATGACATTAACCGACAGAAGAGGCAGACGACAACGTCAGGGACACGATATGAGAGACGTTTTCAACTGGGAACTGAGACTTGGACTTGCAACTGCAAACGGGGATTGAAACAGCGACTGAAACTGCGACTGAGGCTGGGACTGTGTTGTCTGGATTGTTAACTTGACAGCTTTTGAAGGCAGCTTCGTGAGCCTCGCACCGCAATCGTCATGAAGCGGCAGCTCCAACGGCAACAGAAGTGAAAGAGTGAAACAGTTGAAGCAGAAGGAGCAGAGAAAGAGGAGCAGCTGAAGCAGCGATAGCAGGACGAAGCAGCAGAAGCTGCGGCCAGTTGGTCCAGTGTCCATCTGACCCAGCGCCGCTTTTGGTCAATGTGCTTAAAATGAATGCCCGAAACCAAAACCAAAAAGCTGAACTGTGGCAGCCTGTGGCTTCCCTTTCCCTTCTTTAACTCCCTTCTCTCACTTCCCGCTGCCCAAATAAATTGTAGCCTAATTAGTTGAAAAACGGATTATGCCGAGTTGTAGTTGTAGTTCCTGTTGTTGTTGCAACTGGAGCGTGTCCAGTTCCAAGTCGCCACAAATAAGACAAACGTCGTAGCTCATTAAAGTCGATGCTGCTGCGATCTTGCACCTTGCAACGTTTGATATGTTAAATTGTGACTCGCCAATTTCTGTTCAACTTAAATAATCGTTGGCAATGCCCATAAACAAAATGCTCAACAAGCTTTACAGCACTTTTAACATTAAAAGCAGTTAAACACTTGGCTTTATTGTTCGACCGCATTTTACCTGAGTGTTAAAAGAGTTAAAAATCGCCATTAAATTGGCCAACTTGCCAGAAGTGAAATACAGAAAAAACGCCGCTTTCAAATTGCTGACTTCATAATTTTTGTTGGCCAAAACCGAGGCACATAAAAACCAAACCAATATCAGCCATATTTTTATGCTTGACGCATACGCGGCTTCCGTGACGTGTGTGTGTGTGTGTTTTTGTTGTTGTTGTTGTTGCCTCTCTTCGACTTGGTTTCTATTGGCATCGTGCCCCCCTCCCCGCTACTTGCCAGGATCCCCTTGTCTGATGCGCGTTGCAAGTCCGCCTGCTGCATTATCATTTAGCGACGTTTTTGCGACTTTTCTTTTTACATTTCCGGTGGCAGAGTCAAAATTAATCAACAGCTTCATGGTTATCGTGCCCAATATCATCATCAGCCAAGCTCAGCCGCAAAAGTCAGCGACCGCATCGAACCGCATCGAATGAGAAGTCCATGTTTCGCAAAAGTCCGAATCGATCCGATTGAAGCCTCATCATAATTATTGTCGACTTCTCCCAATTTTTTTTTAGCGTCTTCTTTTCTTTTACTGCCTTTGATTTTGCTTCATTTTTTTGCTTTTATATTTCAGTGTTTCTACGTTTAGATGAAAGGATTTTATATTTTAGGAAAGAATTTTTTAGAGCTCAAATTAAATGATGTGTGTGTGTGTGTGTGGCGTCTGGTTTCTTTATCTTTTTTGCTTATGCTTAAATAATAAATAATTCATTCTGTAGACGAAAGAGTTTTAGTTGAAGAAGTTATTAGTTTACTTATTATTCATATTATTACTTAGTTACGTTTGATAACAATCATCATATATTTTAGTAAGTTACCAACTAAAGAAAATGCAAAAATTTAAATTGTATGAATATATGCTAAATACAAATAAATCAAAAATCGTTGTTGCTCTCTCTTGGATGCAAATATCTTTTATGTAATCTTAAATACTTAACTAAAATTCCAGTCAATCCCTAAACAATTAAAACAAATGAATTAATAAACTATTTTGATTAACATTTGTATAACGTTTAGATAGTGATTAAACATAAATTAGAAGTATGCTTATTTCTTGGTATAGAATAATCGATGATACAGTAAGAAAAATGACATTTTACTATAGATTCAACTTTGCAATATTTTATTAAATTTAAAAGAATTGTCCAAATTACAATTTTCAATACAAATTGTACTAATAACCCTTATACATAATAATGTGTGATGTATCTAAATCATGTGAATATTCACCCAACATTTCTTTAGTTGAAATATTGTATCTAGCTTTTTTTAATGTCCTGATCTGGTCTACAAGCATTTCATACTTTTTGTAACCCGCACATACAACAACGAACAAAAAAAATAATAATGCCAAAAGTGAAAGCTTCGGGACAAAGTCATTTGAAATCAACTTAATGCCAGCATTTCATCTTCATCTTGGACAGAAAGCAACAACTGCAAAGCCGCCAACTCGCAGTTATTGAAATTCAATGTAAATCTTTGGTGATATGTCATACAGGCGTAGAAAATGCGCCAGCGACAAGGCAAAAAGTCGATGTCGACAACCAACTTCAACTCCAACTCCGAATTCAACTCCAAGTCCAATTGGAGACTGCGATGCGGAGTCAGAGTCAGAGTCAGAGTCAGGTGCTCTGTGGCCAGGCTTCCCAGGCACCAAAGAGTTAACCAAATTTTTGTTTAAAACGAAAGGCAAACCGCGCACGTCATCGATATTTTGTAAATGCATTAAATATATGTATTTAATTCGAGTTGGCCAAAACGAAACGTATCGAAATCAAACAGCCAACTGAGCCTGCAACAGGTTGCAGTCGCAGCAGCAGCAACATTTCGTGCCTCTTGCCCGGTTGCATTGCAAAACTTGTCAAACGCAAACGCAATCGATACGAATATCAATCAAATCCATAGAAAACAGCTTAACAAAAGCAACAACAGCAAGAAAAGATAGAAAAAATACTTCTATTCAAAAGCCGTTGACAACCGTAGGCAGTCCGCGGACAAATAAACGACCCGAAATCAATAAAGCGAACATTTATGCATATGATACCGAACAGATCGCGGCAACTTTAACGACATTTGAAAATCCGGAAGCGATAAATATTTGGTTTTTTGTGCCAGCTACCTTTTATCTTATTTGATTTTATTTCTCTTATACTCTCTAGGTATAAAGTGTGTGAGGAAGGTATACACAATTGACTCTTCAGTTATTATTCAGAAAATAGTTCATATTCATTTCTTGTAAGATATTCTAAGAACTTTATAAGGATCAAAAGAAAGTTTCTAAGATATCTAATACACTCTTCTTATATTCTTTTTAAGGAATAATAAATTAAATCTTTCTCGTACCATTAACATCAAAATATAATATTCCAGAATCGAATATTAAGATAAAGAAATATTTAAATAGTAAGGAGAACTTTATAAGGATCAAGAGAAAGTTTCTAAGATATCTAATACACTCTTCTTATATTCTTTTTCAGGAATAATAAATTAAATCTTTCTCGTACCATTAACATCAAAATATAATATTCCAGAATCGAATATTAAGATAAAGAAATATTTAAATAGTAAGGAGAACTTTATAAGGATCAAGGGAAAGTTTCTAAGATATCTAATACACTCTACTTATATTCTTTTTCAGGAATAATAAATTAAATCTTTTTCGTACCATTAACATCAAAATGTAATATTCCAGAATCAAATATTAAGATAAAGAAATATTTAAATAGTAAGGAGAACTTTATAAGGATCAAGAGAAAGTTTCTAAGATATCTAATACACACTTCTTATATTCTTTTTCAGGAATAATAAATTAAATCTTTCTCGTACCATTAACATCAAAATATAATATTCCAGAATCGAATATTAAGATAAAGAAATATTTAAATAGCGAGGATCATAGAATGAATTGTTTCAATTGCCAGTTAATAACCTAAGTGGATCTTAAGTCATATGTACAGGGTATTTCATTGTATTTTAATAACCAAAGGAAAATTTCTTGTAAATTGTGACTCAGTGGAGATGTCGTCCCCGGTTTCAGTTTTGTGAGGTTTGGTTAATGTTGTTCTTATTGTTGTTGTTGCAGGTATTTAGCTGCATTTTATGAATGTTGTTTTGTTGTATTTTAATTTTTATAAACTTTTGTAAATGCTCTTTGTCTTGAGGGACCCTATTGACTGGGGCTATTTAAGATGAGTATTTGGGTCAACATTGGCTCTTTTTTATGTGGTTTTCACGTTTTTTGTTTTTATGATTTCTGCGCCGTTGTTGGGAAGTTTTTGCAGATGCTTCACAAATTAATTATGACAGTTTATTTATTTAATTATTTTGGTCGACTTCAAAGGCGACTGCCGCCGGCAACGTGAAATTTGTTGCGTTAATTATGTTGTGACTCAGTCGGGGATTAGATGTAAAAATAGTGGTCAGTATGGAAATGGATTCGTTGTTCTGTTTATATTGCCATAAAAGGAAGCGATTAAGCCAACTAATCGGTACAAACAAAGCGAATGAGTAGACAGAAAAACAAATAAAAATAATTGGTAGCCAAAGAAGGTGATAATCAAGAGCAATTGGTGTGGATAAATGAGGAGAGGTCCTATCTATAGGTAGATAGAGAGTAAAGTCGGTAAATAACTGTCAGAAGAGTTCATAAATATATCGAGAAGATGTAGAGAAAAGTGAGGATTGCTATAGAATTGAAATTAAGACTTTTTGAAACGTTACAATTGATTTTACCTTTATTTTCTACCTTAGGTTTTCAGTTACTTAGCCAAATTTATAATTCTGTATTAAAATTCAAGTCTTTGTCCAAAAATACATAGATTCTTTTTAAGTGTTTGTTAATATTAGTAATTATCTAATAATTTATTTAAAATATAACGAATAGTTAGAATGAAATGACTTCAAAACCTTTACACATATAAATTATCAACAACTTTGTTAAGCATAAATTGGATGGATGTTGTCTTTGCCTTGCCTGTGTTTTTCTTTACAGCTCTCTGTTTGCATGTGGTTGTAAACTGTGTAGACCTCATGACCCGCTTCCTCCTCCCCCCTCGTTATGAGTCGAAGGGGCACAAATCCATTAGGCGCATTGTTGTTGCCGCCCATCATTTTGGCAAATGCATCGCTAATTGTTGGTTCTGCGCAACAATTTGCAAACAAACTTTCAGTTTCGCTTGGCTCCAAAGACAAAGAGAAGGCATAAACAAAGATTTGCTGTGACAGAAGACGAAATGAACCCGCAAACTTTCACCTTTTGGCAAATATTTTATCATCATTTGGCGAGTACATTAAACAAATTGCGGAAAATGTCATAGTTTGAGCACAAGCCCTGCAACGAGGCAGCCTCAATGGCAAGTCAACAACCTGTTGCCTGTTGCCAGTTGCCAGTTGCCAGTTGCCAATTGCAATTTGCCAGGGGATACTAATTACCCTATTCGAAACAAATTTTCAGGCACATTTTTACATGGCGGGAAGCAGCCTTAAAAATGTGAAAAGCAAAAAAAATCAGTCGAAATAGTTGCAATTTGTATAACAAAAAAAATAATAGAAATAAAACAACATACTAAATACTAAACACTTAATGCACGATAAACAAAGACTCTAAAGATGTTGTCTGGCCGACTGTCAGACTGGCAAACTGGCAGACCGACAAACTGGCAGACTGTCGGGCAGCTTAGCTATCAACGTGGGCTCATCAACAATAACAATATCGACGCTTAAGCTGGAGCTTCATTAGCAAAGACAAGACACAAGACAAGACAAGACGTGGAGTCGAGTGAAACCTTTTAAAGAGTGAAACCGCGACTGAATGCGAGTGCAGTTGACCTCCGCGGTCTGACCTCAGATAGTAACGCCCGCCCAGCTCCTCGTAACTATGTATGGCAAATCAACATGCAACATAGGTACAAGTACAACTCAGATAACAGACAGAGAGCGAGAGAGAGAGAGAGAGAGCTAGATAGATGCATCTGTCCTGCTGTTACTGTTGCTGTTGCTCTTGGCCTGGCCGTTAGTTGAATTAGCCCAGGCAGCTACTTACCTTAGCCTTACCTTGACTATCTGTTGGATGCATCTTTTAGTTACACATTTTGCTGATTTAATTTTCATGTTGCCATGTTGCAAGCAACACTTCCATCAAGCAGCTGACCAACCCAACAGACAGACAGACGGACAGACGGACAGACACCTCCACTCCAAGCAACTTTTCCAGTCAATGTTGCGGCAAAGTGCATAATTGGTTTATTATTTTTATTTTATTTGCTTTACCGCTTCCTGCCATATCGCTCGCATCGCTGAGCAGCCTAAACCCTCCCAACTGGCAACACCCTCCCTACCCCTCACCCACCCCCATCCCCCATTGCCACCCTCTTCCTGCACCACAGCTCTGTGGGCGCTTTTTGCCCTACCCTATTTCACTGTTGTTGCTCTCGTGGCACTTGATTTTCATTGAAATCGTCAACATCTTCGCGTTTTCTTTTCTTTTTTTTTTTTTTGTCATCTCTGAAGTGTGTCTCGACTCTCGACTCGACTGTCGACTGTCGACTCGCCTCGACTCATCGCTTTTTGCCAGCAAGGCGTGATTTACATTTTTTTGCTTAGACTTTATTTCTTTATTTTTTGTTTGATAAAATATTTGTGTCTACTTTTGGTTTGTGCACCGACTGAGTTTTCCTTTTTATCGTGCCAAGGTGTGCCATCAATTGTGGCTGTCTCAAACGTTTTCCTGCTTATCGTTTTCTTCTTTTCCATTTTTTTTTGTTTTTTTATAATAAGCATTGGGCCCATCTGTGGTTGACTTCAACAAGAAATGGCCAGGAAACTAACTGGGTTAGTTTCCCTTGCACTGTGCCTTAATTTAATTTTCATCTTATTCCAGTTGACTTTAATATAGAGCAAAGAAGCAGCTGGTCTGAATTTTACACAAAGCAAATACAAAATGATGTAACTTCAGATACATAAAAATACTACGTTACTGTATTAACTGTAGGTTTACTTCAATAATTTAGTTTTCAAGTAATCTTCTTAAGATTAATACTATATTTCTGTTTACTATTTTTCTGTAACTGATTAGTATCGTAAAAATATCTAAAATGGATTTATAAAGGGTTTCAATTCCGCAAATGGAGAATATCAAAATATTATGATTTCATTTGAATGTATTTTTTAGTTTTTAAATATATTTGGTTGCATTTTAGTAACATTTTACGTTACTAGAAAAAAACTTAAATTCTCTTGCTCAAAATAACCCAATTAATAATAAATACAGTAAAATTTTACAATTGAAGACTCCAAAGTCCTTTAAATTCTGAAACAAAAACTGTCTAAACTAAATTAATTCCAATACTCTTCTGTTTTCATAACAAGATTTCAATCAATTATGTTTTGATTCAATTAAGTAATTGCAGTGCAAACAAATCTCGATTTTAAGCTTGTTATCTAACAAGTATCTATGTATAATCAACTTCATTAGCGATGGCCACTGCAATTGCTATGTTCATAGACAAATTAACGACTTATATTAACCTTGAATAGTCTGTATTGTCGATTGTTTCATACGTCTGTTGAACTACAGTAAACCCCTAATTAAATGTGCCCACACCCAGTAAATATTAATGGATACAATGACCACCCCAGTTGTTATAAGCTTGGACCAAATTAAATGGGAAACAATTAAATACCGGAAGCCTGCAAAATTATTGCATTAAATAACTAAGCCTTTAATTACATGTTGTTAGAGGCAGAGATCGAAATGATTTTAAAGAATGGAATGGAAAGTGAGGATCGTTCTGATGTCAAATAACCCGAAATGAGCTCGATCTCGGGACTGAGACATAAATCACACGAAGAGCAGACGCCAGAGGTTTACTTTGAGCTCCAAAAAGATCAAGATGGAAATCAAAAATCAAAATCCTATTAATCAACAATATGGCCCACAGCTCGGAGAGTGAAGCAGAGACTGAGACTGAGATTGAGACTGAGAGTGAGATTGAGGCTTAGCTGGCGGTTCCAACAAAATTAACACCCAGCTAATGCCAAATGCCGACAAAAGCTGATGAAAACGAACATAAACTGAAACCAAATGCCGCTGCCAATCTTTTAGTTTTGGGGGCGCTTTACGCCTCCGATTCTGACACCCGGCATACAATTCCCAGCCCCCTCTCCCCTTCCCATCTGCCTCACTCACTCTGTGTGTCTTGTTAATTGCGTCTAATAAGCAGTTTGGAGTTGTTCTCACAAACCGCCAACGCCATCGACATCCACATTCACATTGGCATTGCCTTACTGAGACTCAGACTGAGACTGAGGTCTGAGTCTGACTCTGAGACTCAGACTCAGTTAGTTGACCGTTCGAATACCCATGATTAAAGTCGTCCTCATCGCCATCGCCATCGCCTTCGTCATCATTGTCGTCGTGTGTTGTGTATTGTGTGTTGTGTGTGTGTTGAATGTTGTGTGCTCATTTGAATCTCTACGAGCTGCCGCCTGTTAATCTCAAGATCAACACATTGTGCAGTCAGCCACGGCAGCGGCTTTATAAAACAAATATCGTTTCGTGTACGCTAACTAGTCGACTTGGCCATCATCAACATCGTCATTATCACGATTGGCCCGATCGTCATCATGGTCATTTTGCGCTCTTCAGTTTATTTGACTTGCTCAATTTTGTTTGAGGCGCAAAAGAATTCTTTTTTTTTTTACTTTATTGATTTTTTCTGTCATGAAAAATCTAATCATGCAATAAATTGGCCAATTGTTTTCCGTTCAGCGACTTTTTCATATTCTTCGTATTCTTCTGTTGTTGGTCAGCTGGGCCAAAAAAACAATGCCTACTCTTAACCTGATCAAGTGGAGCTTGTACAGATCTCTTGTTTGCACATGTTTGATTTATTGTATTGTACACTGAAATTCCTATATAAGCTTGTAATTGATAGTTGGAATTTGTAATTAATACTTGACTATTTTTAGCGCGCTGAGAGTTGGACTAGGAGTTGGAGTTGGCGTTGAAGTCGGACATGAGAACTACTTACTTATGTATGTGGTAGCTGTGGTAGCCCTTGTCTTGGCCATCATCGCCAGCAAAGTGTTTTAGAGCAGCAAAGAGCCTATTTTGATAAGAATCAATGAATATGGGTTGTAGGAGCGATATTTATGAGCTGAATGGAAAGATAGATTTAACTTTGTTGGGAAGAAGAAGTTACTTGTAAATACTTAACTTCTTTTAATATTTGTTCTACATTTCTCTCGTATAATTTCTTCAACAAGTTGTTGTACTAAGCAGATGATTTTATGATGAAATCCGAATATTTTTATTCCCTATAGTTAAAATTTAAAAAATTACAAATGTTGTTGTTATTTCTATACATAACGAATAAACAAAAATATAACATTTTTCATTTTTACTATTAGCAATTAGTTTTTAAGAATTATAATTGTCACGGATTCTGGAAAATATATATATATATTTAAGTATAATTTTTAGATAACATCTTCAAGAAAAGACTTAATTGATAGAACAAGTTTCGTACTGTCTTCCTGGGGATTCGATTAATATATCTATATATGTTAATGTTCTTCATTTTAATAGTGACAAACGTCATGATGTTTTAATCAAAAACATTTACTTTTCAGCTCTTAATAAACTTGCTGTCCCATTTTGTCAAGTGGACTGCAGTCGGTTTTAGGAGTTGCAAATATTTACTATAATTGTTTATTTCCCATAACTTTATTTGGAATTCCGCGTTGATTTTAATCTTAACTTTTCCACATGTAATGCGCTTATGACTAAGCCAAACGTCTAACCTAGTTTGAGGGAGCATTGTGGGCCGCACACTTAGCCAACACCAACAACAACAACAGCAGCGACAACAGCAACAGCAACTGCAACTGCAACAGCAACAACAATAATAAGAAAAACCCGTTGGACGACGACAACTGACAGTCAGCGTGGCAAGCACTTGTTGCATGCACCGCGAGGCAGCACAAGTTGCTGATGCCCCACAAAATGCAGTCGCTCTAAACTATTTATACTTAAGTATAGTTTATTGATGGCGGCAACGACTAAAACTCCAGCAAAATGCTGCAAATGTCAACAAGTTGCTCGATGACGATCGGTTTGATGCCCGCCTATTTTTTATTCGTTTTGTTGCTGCAGTTGTTGTTCTTCTTCTTGTTGTTGTTGTTGCTGTTGCTGTTTGAAATCGATTGGCAACAATTTTTGTTACGACTGTTTTGCGATTTTTGAGCTTAAGTCACAGCCGGAGAGTGGGCCAGCCAACACGTCTAAAGATTATTTTTAAGGTGCGCACTTTTGAGGTTGGTCCTCCTGATTTTCCAAATGCAACGCCTGTTAGTTTACCGTTTTCGCTTTCCTGCTGCCCCTGCAACCTCTGCTGCTGCTGTCGACAGATGAGAGATGAGAGATGAGGTTGCATGCAACGGGCGGACGACGTCCGAACCAATGTGGTTTTCGAATGCTTTGAATCATGACTGCTAGCAATCGAATATCAGCAGCGTCTTTGCACAGTGTCTTCTCTCCCAATTGACAGTTGCTTAAAATTATGAAAGTATGTATTTCTAAAATAAAATGTAATTTGAAATTAGTTAGATAAGATCGAGCTACAATCGGTTTAGTTTGACTTTATCTATAATAATTTATTCTCTGATCTGAATACATACATCTTACATTTCTTATCTATATAGTTAATTAATGGTTGTATTTATTATTTTGTTTCCTAGTGTTACAATGGAGATTTCTTAAAAACTGTTACACAAGTCTCTACATTGAATTACATGAATGTCAAATTTTAATTATATTGATATTTAAAGATTCCTTTATCTATATTCTATTTTCTATAATTTATAAAGTAATAAAATTTAAATTTCAGGGACATTAAAAAATGCAGTTAAAAAATATTCAATTACTTAAATATATTTTCAGTCTAGTGAAAAACTAGTGAATCAATATTTTTTTTATTCATTTAATTTTTATTTGACGGATAAGATTGATTTACGATTTATTCTTAATGAACTTTACAATTAATATACAATTTAATGGGTATATTCATATCATTAGATTCGTGATTTTACATATTTTACATCACAGGGTGGAAATTGAACGCAATGTTTTTTATTTTTTTGCTAAATACATTTTGGGTTTAATAAATTGAATTTGTCATTAATTATTGATGCTGTTGTTCCACTGTGCAATTGTTGCGGCGCGTTCTTTGACAATTTTCAACGCCTTCGTTGGATCGACAACAGCGCTGCCTGCATGAGATGGCAACTGTTGTTGCTGTTACTGTTGCTGTTGCTGTTGGTGGTGCTGATGCTGCTGTTGTTACTGCTGGTGGTGCTGAAGCTGAAGCTGATGCTGATGCTGCTGTTTGATGGCTGGAAGTCTTTGGGTTTTCGGTGTTGGGTTTGTTGTGCCCGCGGCATGTTGCTGCTGTTGCTGTTGTTTTTGTTGTTATTGTTGCTGATGATTTTATTATTATTTTCCCTATGCACTTCCTATTGGGTAATATTTGATTTGCATTCCAGTTGATGCGCATCACGTTGTTGCCTGAGCTGCAATGAATTGCATTTTAATTAGATTCATGATTTTTTTGGGTGAGGTTCCAGATCTCAGAACATTCCCACTGCATAACAACGAATTAATCACAGAAGTCTCGTACTAACTAAAGAAAAGAATGCCTCTGACCTTTCGAGCCAGTTCAGTTTTAGCTGCACAGAGCTAACATTCCATTTTCAATTTCAATTCAGATTCCAATTCCCTAACAATTGTTTACTTGTCTCTATTTTTGGCCCCTTCAAAATGTTACTTGTGTCAACACGATGTCAGCCTAAAACAAAATGCCTTCGGGCTGTGTTCATTAACACCTTTTTTTTATTTTGGAACCCAGTTAAAATTTCACAGACAGCAAATGAAATTCCATGTGTGGTTTCATTAATTGTGTTTGCCAAGAGCCAAGTGCCAAGTGGTAATGAGATGGCCAAGTCTCTCGCCATGAACATGACTTGTTACAGGTTCTTAGCCAGCTTCACAAACAAAGACATCATCGTCTCTAAAAGTTGTCTCTTTCTGTATGTAGGCGGTTTCTATTGGCCCGGTCAGATTTCCAATTTCAATAATTGTTAATTGCTTTGCTGAGTGCTTTTTGTTGTTGCTGCGGACCAATTGATATTTTGATATGTTTCTTCTTTTTTTTCTGTTATTGTTTATGCATTGTGTGCAGGTTTCTAATGGACAACACATTAACGGCACTTTTAATTGTATGTATGTGTATGTATGTGGGAGAATCATATTCCGACGGTATAATGTTAATAATTGTGTGATTATCTTGGTTACAAGTCTGGGTCTATCTTTTTCTGATAACTAACTAACTAACTAAATTACTGTTGATTTTTTTTCAAGTTTTTAAATATGTTTGTAGAATTACTTGCAAATTGAATGATCTTATATATGGTTAACAGATTGAACAGCAGTATTATAAAGACAGGCAGATTACGGACAGGTGTATTTATCAATTTAGTGTTTACTATTTTATAATTTATACTTTTTGTGTAAAGTGTAGTACATATTTTAAACATATGTCTGTAAATGTGCAGTTATTCAAATATTATTAATTAATAAAAACCATATCCGACTTCTATAATGTGCAGTCATTCAATTATTATTAATTAATAGAGACCATATCCGATTTCTATAATTCATTGTTATTTCATACAACATTTAGTTTCAGCGGATTTCAATATTTATTTTATAGATTTTTAAAGACCATAGCGGAGTTTTGTAAAACAATTGCTTGACTAAAGTGTATATGTAAAAGTATAATGTATACCATATGTATCTTAACTGGTATTTGCACAAAAGCTAATCGTAAATTTAAACTTCAGCGTAAAACAAATCTCAGCAATTTGTCAAATGAGAGAAACCTTTAGCGAATTTAGTTGATAGACCAAAGCACAAACAACACACGGTTCAAATAACTATACACATTTTTTAGAGGTCTTCGGTAGTCTGAAGTTAGTACTGAAAAACTCACAAAATTGACGTGTTTGTTGGCTAGTCAAAGTTATTACCTGAAAATACACAGTAATAATCATAAAACAAAATAAATTTGACTACCAAAAATAAACATTTAAGGGGCAGAAAACAGAAAAAAGGATTGCACAACTTGTTGCCAATTTGTGAGGCAACAACTTGACATGTCTGTGATGGGAAATAAAACTCGAGTGCAATTAAAGATCAAAGCTGAGGCAGAACATCAAAGGCAACATAACACAACAGATTCCTTGGCCACATCCTTTTCAATTAAATTTGCAAAGACTAGACGGACTTGGCTTTAACTCTGGCAAGTTGTGCAACGGAACAAGATATTGATTGTTTTGGCCACCATTAACCTGGTCTACTTGGGCCAACAGGCACTTGAACCCAACGTGGCCGGCTTGACACCGATTGTCAGTGAGTTAGCCAGTCAGCTAGTGAGCCAGTCAGCCACCCACTCGACTCGATGAGTTCTCGCCTGCATGTCCATAATATGTCTCAATCTCAATAAAGTTGCCGGCTTAACGTCATCGAATTCGTGTCATGGCACAAATTTCCAAGTCAAGCGAAACGGAAGTGTCGGCACATAACAAAGTGGCCCAAAGCACTCGATGAGGCTAAAAAGGAGGTGCAGGTGAAAATGGAGACGGAGTAGAAGCAGCACGAGCAGTTCTTATTCCTTATGCCATATCAATGCATATAAGTAATCGCTTCAACTTCCCCAACGAACACTGTCAGACCATCATGAGGCAAGGCTGTTGTATCCTTGTAAATCAGCACGCCAAAAACTTTTGCTTTGTTGCCTTTGTTTTGTCACGTCATTGCTGAAAGCGACAGGCCTCCACTTCACACTCCCCACTCACCCGCCGCACTCTCCTCACTCCGCAGCGATAAACAAAGATGCAGTGCACCCTCCACCTGCCAGTTTCCTGGCTCACCTTCAGGTTTGGCGTTCTGAATGCAATTTCGGGTGCCAAACATTTTGGCAGGCAACCGGTGCAAATAAAATAAAAGATTGGTGCCAGCGCAAAATAAAAAGTTATTTGTTTATTGATTGCCGTCATTTAGTTTTGTGTATGATTTGAATTAAAAATTTACTATGGCTTTCCTCTTTTTATCAAGGACTCACTGATATGGTTAGCATTCGACTTGCTTGCAGTTTTGCCGCAACCTGATTGAGTTTGTGCCATAAACAGGCAATTTTATTGGGGTTTATGGAGCGTATGTGTAATATTTAATGTAGTAGACTTTAACCTGATTGAGTTGATGTCATAACCAGGCTATTTTATTGGGGTTTAGGAGACTCTGGTTAGTATTTAATGTAGTCACCGAAAGATTTATTGCTTTAAATCGAAACTAATTTAGTTTATTTTTGGATATATTTCGTCAATAAAATTCTTAACAATAACTAATACTTAAAATAACCTGCCTTGTTAATATAGACACTTATTGTATTAATAACAACTTAAAACTATATCTATATTTATATATATCAGGAAATATGTGTTTTTCTTCAATTATTTAATTTTAATGAATTATTAAAGTATCTGCAAGTCGATCGCATTTGTCTAGACTATTTCCAATCAACACTCGTCTTCAGAATTATTTGTTTTATCAATTCGCAATTTTAGGATAAAGATTAGGGTATCCCAAGTCGATCACTTTCGATTCGTATTGCTGGTTTATTTTTGAAATTCACAGGAAAATCTTATTTACAGTTTCTAATCATCATTATAATGTCACTTTGCCAAAGTAATTGCACTTTTCAGTCATCGCATAATAGCAGCAACAACAAAAACAACACCAAAAGAATTCATCAACTTTTACAGCTTCCGCTTTGAGTATCTTCCATCATGTTGTTGTTGTTGTTGTTGTTGTTGTTGCTGTTGTATCTTTGTTTTACTTACAAAGAAGATGTGCAACTTAATTTTTATGACTGCCGAGAAAATGTTGCTTGTGGTTTCAGTTCGCTGTTTATTTCTGCCATTGATTATTATTTTATTATTATTATTATTAAGTCTTTTATGTCTCTCTTTCGCAGGGCAAACAAAACGGAAAGGCAAAAAGGGAAAAGGAGAAAAGGGCGCCATTCGACTATAAAATGTAGCGGAGAAATGTCAAGTGCATAAATACGTTATTGGCATAGAGGGACAGAGAGACAGAGAGAGAGAGAGAGAGAGAGAGAGAGAGAGTGAGGGGAAGAGGGAGAGCGCTTGCACTGCTGCGTCATCATGCTCAAGTTTGCCCCGCAGCGAACTTGCAACACTCGATGATGCATTGCTGTTATTTTTAATTACGTTCTCTCGCAAGCAGCAACATTGTCTCAGCAAAGTACAAAAGTATCTGCCAGATACATATGCACAATGTACAGAAGTATCTACAACATAAAAGCATGCATACTGCACTTATTAATTACGTTCGCTTTTTAACTTGTCACAAGTATTTTTGCATATGACGTCATTAGCCAAGCTGTTGACATTTAAGGCTATATCGGGGGTCACTTTGCCATTCATTATGCTTTATTTTTGTCTCTGAACTTTTCGTTCTTTGTGCACTCGTCCATTGTCTAAGCTCGAGTGTTGGGTTATACATAAGTATTATGTGTCTCTCGGGATGTTTGGCGCCAAATGTCAAGGAGCTGTGAGCCAAGCTTTGCTCTTGTTGCCCAACTTAAGCTATTGGTTATTAGTTGGCTTACAAGTGCTGCTTCAGACCAAACACATAGACAAATTTATGGTTGGCAAATTCCAAATTCGAACAGTTTATATTTTTAACATATAAATGAAATCAATAAGAATTCGTATTGCTGTTGGCTTTCTTTCTATCTTTTCTATTTGCCGCGTTTAAATGTCAGACTTTCAACACATCCACTGTTGGCCAACATTAGACGGCCTCCAGTCATGTTAGCCAATTGAAAACTTGCCAGTAAATTAGCAATTTGAGAAAGAGAAAATTCCAGAAGACATTTTCATTAGCACTAGGCTTGAAATGAGGAAAAAAAAGTAAGAACAACAACAAAAATGGTTTCTAATTACTTTGAGCCACAGCCAAAGGTGTGGTTTGTTTTGCGGCAACATAAAATTTCATTTTCCTATTTAATTACGTAAACAGTCGACGCTCGCAAATGAGCTGGAAATGCTGGGCAGTCTGGGAGATGGCCAGCAGATTGACAGGGATGGGGCAGGAGGATTTAGCTAAAGCTGAAGCTGAAGCGGTAGCGGCCATAAATGAGTCAACGACGACCCAAGGCAAAATACCAAGTTCTGGCCATTGGCGGCAAGTCATAAGCCACAGAGCAAAACGCCATGAAATAAAAAAAAACGAGTTAGCTGCAAAGAGAACAACAACAATAACGTCGACTCTGTCGAGATGCTAAAGATTCTGTGGAAATGTTTATTAAAGTCGAGGATTTTATGATTATGCCGCACACAGGCAAAGAACCCGCCAAGAACCTGGCCAACAGTATGGCCAAGTTGCAGTGCATTGGTAGCTGCTGCTTCTGCTGCTGCTGCTGCTGCTGCTGCCTGCGTAGGCAATTAATTTGGCCAACAGCCACATCGATGAAATGCCATTCATATTGCCTGCCTGACTGACTAACTGACTAGCTGACTAGCAGACTGTCTGCTTGACTGCCTTGCTGCCAAGCTGCCTTCCATTCAAAGAAATGCTGAGACTGAGGCTATTCAAATTTCAGTTTGGTAATTTGCGTTCCACAGCTCATACGGTAATTATGTGAAAATGTATTTTGGTGGGCCAAGCTTTTCCAGCCACTGCCATTTTGGCCTCACCTCCACGGCTGTCCACCTGTCTCTCCATCTGTCTGTCTGTCTGTCTGACTCTGTCTGTCTGCCTGTCTAAACTGCCCACCTGCCAGCCGCTGTCAATGCATCTCGACTTATTTCATTTGCAGTCATGGAGTCTTTTTTAGCCTGGTCAACTAGCAATTGGCTCCTTTTCCAAACCGCTTAGCTTGACCATTTGGGTGTTTGTCCAACTTGCTGTTGTTGTTGGCCCACCTGGAAGCCTGGCTTGCAAAGTGTGTTCAAAAATGTTGCGTTCTTCAATTTTTTTTTGGTATTACTGTTAGAATTAACATTGCACTGGTGATTAATCAAATTTGATGAGCAGCCTATAAAAATAGCCCATATATACCGTGTAAAACAAAAGAATACGTCTTTATAAAAGAAACCCATATTAAAAAGCTCTCGTTTAATATATAAATTGGTATAAAATATAAATTAAAAGCAGAGGAAGAGAAAAATATACGCTGGAGAATATTTTTTGTTGATAGCTTATTTTAAATAACACATGGAAATCATCGTAGACGTTACCAATTTAAATTGCTAAATAAATTATTATAAAGCAATTAAACATTAAAATGTCATATTTAAAAATTGACATTGGAAAGGCAAAAAAACCTAATCCTTAAGAAATGGAATATTTATCTCTAAAACTGAAAGCTATGCACTTTACTTACTCTATACATAAATTGTCGGACTCTACGTTGAAAATTGTAGCTTACCAAAATATTGTATAATTGGCAACAGCGCGACAATGTAATAAAAGGGGAATAAAATGAATGAGGGGAGAAAAGTTATGAACTATATACAAAATTTTACGCTACAGCAAAAGTGAAAAAAAAAACATTTTTGTCCAATTTTTGCATATCTGGAACCGACACACGAACAACCGTGGCAACTGTGGCAACTGGAAGCGTGGTAACAGCAGCAACATGAGCAGCAGAGGTAACTGCAACAGCGGCAACAGCGGCAACGACGGCAACAGCAACAAATCAAATAAGGAAAAATGTCGCCAAACTTTTCAATTCAACTGTCAATCAGTTTGAGATAGCGGCGGTCTGAGGAGCCAGCGGCAACAATAATGACATTTATGCAAAATAGCCATCGGAGCGGGAGCAATGGAAATTGTTGTGACCTGACTTGAGTTTAAGCGCTGCTCTTGTTGTGTGCCCCAGGGGCGAGTCGACTTCAGTTGAATCGAGTCGATTGGAGTTGTGTGGAGTTGAGTTGAGCATGGGGATGTGGATATGGATGTGGATGCCGCTGTCTGTGCCTTTGGTCACCTTTGCCATAATAATTGCACTTGCATTGCATGCAAATCAAATTGTCATCACGCTGCTGTCCTCAAACCATGCAGCATCAACTGTAGGCGTCCATCGGCGTCCAGCGGCTTGCTTTATTGGCCCCAAAGGAGCGCAGTGCCCCAAACCGAAGCGACATTGACGATAGTCAGACAGACAGTCAGCAAGTCAGGGCATCGCCTGAATGATCGATGACAGAGTTTGTGTTTGATTGAAAGCAATTGGTGGCACCGTCACTTGGTCTCTGCGCCGTTTGATGGGTGCGGATAGCGGCATTGTCGCATTTCTTTCCAGTCCCTTGGCTTTTGAAATGCCCTTACGGGGGGTATTTGAGCTTTGACATCTGCTGTCTATTGGTGATTCAAGTGCTTAGTTATTTCACTTTGTTACACTCTGTTAATCCGAAAGTTCTTATCTTACAATTAAAATTCTTGCACATCATTTTAAAATATTTCATTTTAATTTAAAAGGATTCATTGGCGTCTCCTTTAAGAATATAATTTATGTTCACTATTCCCTAATTCCTATTCTATAAAATACCATAGAAAATTAACTCTACATATGATCGATATCGATCAACAGGTTCAGATACATTTAGAATATGTTTCATCTCGCATCCATTAATTAATTAATTAATTGTCTGTTGAGTGAATTGTGGAAGAAGTTTTGATCACATCGGGATCACAGTGCTAAAGAATTATCGTAGGTTACATATCGAAACATAGACCTATCCATCATATCACTATGCTTAATATCTAACTATCTTAGGAATAATAGAAAATATGAAAGATCATTGTTTATTATTAAATAGAAAATTAACTATAGAATGTAATGTAATGTTCAATGTTTTTGTGGGGAATATTAGATAGTGAATAGATAGATAATTGATTCTAGTATCATATTATTAATAAATGTGTCTTTCAGATTTTAAGTAATTTTATTTAAAAATCGTTTATAAAGCGACTTAAGGAAAGTTTAATGCATTTATGAGAAGTAATAGAGGGTGAAAAGATAGAGATTGAATCTGAGGTTTATACTAACTAATATTGCCTGCGTTTTTTGAAATAAGTAAATTAATTGAAATATAGATTACAAAGCGGCTCATAGTCTGTGTGAGGAATTATAGGTGGTGAATAGATAGCTGATAGATAATGGAAATTGTTTCACGATCTCTAACAACTTCCCCATTTGCAACCATTTTACAACCATAACATATAGTACTTGGTCTGTTAGACTCTAACAGTTAGGGCATTGAAACTACGACTTCCCACAAATTATCAGCTCTTCATTCTTCTTCTTTTACTGCCAGGCAGTGCATTGTTTGGGCTCTCGAGGCTCTTCGGTAGCTCTCTTTTGTGAAAATTATTGCCACACGCGGCTGTAGCGCATATGGAAAATTTATTGTCTGGCAGCTTTTGCGTTGGCGATACTTAAGTATCTTTTTCTTTGTTGTTGTTGTTGTTGCTGTTGTTGTTGTTGCCTGGCGCGTCTAACGGCAAATTTTGATGCAGTGTTGCCACAATTGTCAATTGTTTATAGCCGCTTTGTGAGTATTAGTTACAACTTAAAATAGTCTTAGACAAGTTATGATGGTTATGTGCCACATTTGTGAAGTTTCATATTTCTCAGGCTAACTCATAGCATATACTTAAATTCAAAAGTATCTACTTGAGTCCTTAGTACAATAAACTGGTAACAAATACGCCATATCCATGTACAAATGATCTATCTATCTCTTTCATTTTACTCACTGCTCGTCTCTTTTGCTCGCTCTTGGGATGAGGATGTGGCAAATCCGGGTAACAAATTAATTTGTCATATTAACAATTGCCACATAAAGTCACACGCTCGCCAAACCCACCAAGATATGATCATTAGAATGATGATCATTACTAAGCTCATGATGATGACATTGCGGCAAGGGCTCCCATCCCAACAAATGACTAACTAACCAACCGCTTTGACTAACTGACTAACTGACTGACTTAACTGAGCCTGAGCCTGAGGCAATGCCTCTCAATCTGGCTCGGACTCTGCATCTGACTCTGGGTCTGACTCTGACTCTGACTCTGGGTCTGCCTCCGACTTGGGATTGTACTTACATTGAACAATACGCAAACTTACAGCAGAGTCTATGTTGTTGTTAGTACTGTTGTTGTTGTTGCTGTTGTTGCTGTTGCTGTGTTGCATTTCGTAGATTTTTTAATTGAAAAAACATGTTTTACGAGCATCGCTAACCACGACGATGACTCCACCAACAACAAACAGCTTAAACAAGTAAGAATCCAACAGAGCAAGCTGCACGACTTGCACATACCCTGGAATCTGCTCAACTATACTGTATAACTCACAAATCGTGTTGTAGTATAAATCAATTAATATTATAATTTAGTAAAATATTTTCTGCTCCAACCAATAGTAATTTTCCAAAACCAACTTATAAATATATTTTTATATTAATGTTTTCAATTACATGTATAAAGATTGCTTAGTCAAGCAGGTTTAAGATACAATGTTGATAGGTGTAAGTGGTGATTCAGAAGAAGGAGTTAATTTAAAGGGATAAAATAGAATAACACATCTGAAGAACAAGATTAAGCTTTGTGGATGGTAGACCAATTCAATAACTTTATATTCTATTAGTATGTATTATTTTTCTACTCTTCAATTCATGGAAAAAAAAAGGATATGAACTTAAACTCACTATTACCTTTATACTTTACACTAATTGGAAATTAAGAATCTTGCATATACCCAGCTTAAGCGATATTCAGAGGGTATACAAATAAATCTTTGGGGCGCAGTCGCGGCAGAAGATGACGCTGTCGTTAGTCAAGAATCGCGCACTCTTTAACAGTCGGTGCTTAGGTGCTGCTTAACAAGTCGACTTTAAGTACTTTGCAAGCTAAGTTTTGCATCTGACATCTCAGCAGTGACTTGGGTAATGAAATACCTTAGCATTGAATGCATTAAGACTTAATCTGTGTGTTGTTAATCGCTCAGAATAATACATTGTGTAAAACATTATATAATCCATATGAACAATCGAAATACTTTAGCTTTTCTTGGATAATATTTGAGTATATTAAGCAAATATTATTTTTTAGTAGAAATAAATCTGTCATCGATTACTGATAATATAGAAATTCGGTTTTACTAGATTGAACACTTCGAAAACATTAATTAGTTAGGAATAATTGATGATAACTTTCCAACTTTATTTTAGTTAGTCGGAGCATAGTTTTGGGATTCTTTTGGCACTCCTGCGATATCAGAAAACAGTTGAATTAACCTGGCATTAAGCAGTAACAATTTAATTGCAACCTGACCGATTCACTAATCAAATCTATGCTTAACAAATGCATTTAAAGCCAGTGCCTACCGTTAATGGTCAACTTTTAATTAGCAATTAACTATGGTGTTGCATAATCTGCAGTTGCAGCTTGGAAAAGCTATCTCAGGGGCAGCGAACTAAAGAGTTAAGGTAAATTGCAATGAATAAACGAAATACAAATTAAATAAATGTGCGGCATTTAAATGCAACTCTCCAGAAGTCTTGCCGCACTTGCCGCTAATCTCTGGCAGTCTTTGAGAATCCAAGATGCAACTGCGACTGCGATTGCGTCTCTCTAGGAGGAGACACGCACATTGTGGACTGAAAGTGGGACTTTGTGGCAGTTAGTTTGGACTGTGACACTTGGCGCATCTTTAAGCGAATGACCGCAAACGGCAGATGGGCGATTAGGCTGAAAGTCAAGCTTCAAGTTGATAGTCAGCCGAAAAAGAAGACAGAGAAGACAGAGGAGCTGCTCCTGCAGATAGAAAGTTTTTCTGCAACTGACCCGGCTACTGAGCCAATGAAAAATATGCACGCAGCGCGGATTAGCGAGAGACCCAAAAAGATCGAAATGGGAGAAACGAGAAATGAGAAACGAGAAACGAAAACGCAGAGACACGCAGCGAAATGGGGGAAACGCAGTGAAATGCAAAGTAACAGCCATAACAGAATGCAAACGCAAGTAATAAAAATTATAAATGCAACAACAACATGCGAATAGAGTGGAAAGTCAGAGTTCTCCTCCTCCTGTCCTTGCTCACTCTCTCTCTCTATCTATCTCTCTCTCCCTCTCTCTCTAACTCGCTCTCTTTCCTTCTCGCTTCTTGTGTCGTATAACTAACGGATAAGCGTTGTGAAATTGACGCTGACAAGCCAAATTGTTGTTGGCCAGTTTGTTCAAGTGGGCAACGTTGCGTATGCTTAATCAACGCATTCGCATTTGCATCGTGCGTTGTGTGTGTGTGTGTGTGTGTACTTATGTTGCGTGCAACTGTTGCCATGCTGTGACTATCATTAATATTTCACATTCATAATCATCATCTAGTCAACGTGTTTTAACGCTGCCACCTTTTGCTTTGGGTGTCAAAATGCTTTTTTCTTTCACATTTTTCACGCGATTTATGCACCTTTTTATTTTGTAGTGGCATCATTGCCCACATCCTCTTCATTCTTCACCTGTTATCGCCTTCATTTTCGACTCGCTCGCCTGCCACTTACCAACTTGGCTCTAACATCTTTTACATGCTATGCATTTTGGCGCTTAACTAACAAGCACATTTTTCGAAAGGCTTCTTTTTATTTTTGGACAGAGTGGTGATATTTTGATGAATGCACTTGAAAGTGTGTAACTAATATGCGTGTAAGCTGTATTTGTGTGCGTGATAATTCCCTAAAAGATGAGAACCAGCGATTAGATGCGATTAAGCAGTGTATCTTATAAAACCAGCACCAGGAAAATTATGACGGAATCTGTGAAAGAATTTTATTTATTTTAATGTGATAATTAAAGGAAATTCAAAATGTATAAAATTGTAGACTTTGTTTTCGATGTGAGCCAAACATTTGAGATATCTAGAATGATTTTCGACTTAGATTTGGAAAGGCAATATAAACTTTGACAATAAAAGAGCAAAAATTAAAAGCAGTAGCAACTTGTCTATTTGGGTTAACCGGGAATCCACCCAGATTATTTATCTGGTTTGTTCTATGTACCTATAAAAATATAAGTTTCTCAGAACTTTAGAGATGTAATAACTTTAGCTAGTCTAAGTTACTGAATTGTTTGAAATTTTGCAAATAATTTAGGCATAAAACAGTAACCAGTCCAAGTATAAAGAGAGTTAAGAGAAAAAACTTTAAATCTCCCATGTGCCAATTCCCATTGTAAGCTGAGCGTCAACAAACACTTTAACTTTTATACCCTGTAACGTCAAAATAAATAAAAGAGATATTATGAACGAGTAAAAGAAAATGAATCTAAAGTTAAGCTTTAAGATGATAAAAGTAAAACGCTTCATAAATGGCTTTAGTATATATATTTTTTAAAAAATGCATCATTGAAATAAATTCAACAGGGTATATACGAGTCGAGCACATGCTGTGCTGTTGCAAATAAATAGGTGAGCAATGAGCTCACTAGGGACTCGAAAAGAGTGCTAAAAGTGCGGCAATAAAAATCACAGTCGAACAGAATCGTTAAATTTTGTAGAAAATAGTGTGAAAATCGACACATACATCGATGTGTGATGCATTTACATATGTATGTATGTAGCCATTTATATATAGAGGAGAGCTATGTATGTATGTTAAATAAAAGAAACTTTAAATGGCACCAGTTGAATTTTGGACGGCTTAATGCTTGAACGCTTGTACAACACAACCGAAGACAGTTTAATTACGGCGTGAAGTTGTCCGCACAGTCCGTCGTTTGTTGTACTCAACAGCAACTTGGAAGTTTAGCCATATTTTTTTCTGTTTTACCTTTGTGTTTCATAGACTTTAGACGCGATTTGTTACCCTAGTTTGATGGGCTTTTAATGCAAGCGTGAATCATAAAATCACAGCTTGATGGTGTTGTTCATGACAGCTGGATAAGAGTCACAGTACTCGAACTTCACGTCTGTCGCTGACTTATGAGTGGGTGCTTAATAATAACGCATTGCAAATTTCCCAGGCTCTTGACACCTGAGGGATCAGGTGTCAAGCACAAGCTTAATATTCAAAGCGAAACACATATTAATTGTATGCTTGTAGAGCCATCAATTGATTAGTTACCCCGGCTAATTGAAATTCAATTTATCCGATTAAGAACAATCTTAGAATTCATTTCAAACCGACAAATCAATCATACATAGTTTTCGTAATTTTCAAGTAACCTCTAAGCTTTCTAAATTTCTAAAGTAAGCCATTAATTTGAGCCAGAGACCAGCTAAGGTATCTTTTCATTTGCTAATGACTAATTACTTTTAAAATACGGATATACTGGCAGGATTTTTAATGGCTTTGACGAGCTAGGAGGCGATTGGAACTGCGGCGCCAATCACATTCGATGCATGCCACATGCCCCATGCCTCTTGCCGCTTGGGGCATGCGAGACCCCATGTCGTTTAAAGGCCCGCCAACTTGTTGTTTCAAAGTCCGCAACATGATCAACTGCCAAGGCAGTCAAATAAATTAATTGCAGAAGTGGAAAGGATGCAACCAAATGAAATGCAGCAGCTATGAAAATTGGCTAATTAGATGCCACGAGTAAGAGCGAGAGACAGAGAGAGAGGACAGAGAGAGAGAGAGAAGAGATAAGATCGATAGCAGATCACCCAAGTGTTGAATTGGCCAGTTGATCGCTTTATTAACCCGAACGAAAAGAGAAGAAAAAATAAAACAAGTTGCATTTTAAATCAATAACATTCGCAATTAAATAGCATGCGGTGGTCCAACTTAATAAAGTTAGCATTTGTCTTGTCAAAAATTTATTGGCATTTTGTATTCCTTAACGTTTTTCGCTTGCTGTTGTTGCTTTTGCTGTTGCTGTTGCTGTTGCTGTTGCTAAGCGATTGTGATCTCTGGTATGCCGCCTCATTTCAACTGACCGCCAGCAGCGATTGTTGTGGACATTTTTGTGTACGTTGTTGTTGTTCCCAAAGTTGTTGCTGCTGCTGGGGGTACAATTAAAAGACATGAAGCGATTGCCATTCGACTGGCATTCATTTGACTTGATTGCCGACAGTTAACAATTGCGATTGCGATTGCGATAGCGATTGCTATAGCGATCTGTCTGCTTGATAAGCTTCGCCGACAGTCAATTGCATAGTTTTCACCTTTTGCCTCATTGCGAATTGATTAACTTATGCAAATGCTCAAACTGTTGCCACAGATCTCACAATCGCCCACCCCCAACCAACCGAGTCGAGGACGGAAGAGTCGCAACTGTGACAAAAGGCGTCGCCATGCACGCTCCATGGCAGGCCTAAGCTCCCTCTTCCCCCTCTTCCTTGCCTGCCTGCCCCCCTTACTCAACCCTCTCTGTAAAACTGCCTAAACTGATACTTTGATTTTTATTTCTTTCATTTCCATTTTTCTTTTCCATCAAGCGGCGCTTTTTGGCCAACAGACATGGCATGGCACAAAGATTCTCATGTTGTACTTTTTGGCCAGGTCCAAACTGACGCCGCCGTCGTCGACGTCGTCGTCGTCGTCGGTGGTGTCGGTGGATTTTCAATTTCTAATGTAGTGCACGTTACGCCCTGAAGGGATTTTTATTTTATACTTTTCAACTTTACGGTTTTATTTATTTATGTTGTTGCTGCAGCGCTTTTGGTACAGTGATCAAAACTAAATAAAAATGGTTCGAAATGAATTGATCCAAATATCAATAGATACTAAAACGTTGGCCACTTGCCATTGTACTCCAACAGTTGTATTTAAGTTGATTAAGTTCTTATTCTTATTATTTCAAAATAATATATAACTTTTGATGAACGATTTTTAATTGTTTAGGAAATATATTCGCAAATAACGGCCATTCTGATATTCAATAGATATACTTAAAGAGTACTTCTCGAAAAATGTTTAATTTTCGAAATGCACAAATTTTAAATGCTGAATAAATACTTTAAAAAATACATTATTCGTCAAATTCAATTTATTTGTATTTAAATTAAAATTTGAAATGATCGAACATATAAAATATTTAATAAATATATTTTGTACATATTACATAAGTATACATATATGTTTTTTTAATACTTTTATAATCTATTATCTGCTTGCTTATATTATTTAATGCAATGAATAGAGCAAAACAAATGAGGTATTCAATTTGACACCTGCCCCACTGTGCAAGGCATCTGACGCCATTTGATGACAAACTTCAAAAAGGTTTGCATGCCATATTTGTTGTTGTCTATTTTATGATTGCCGGTTTCTAGTCGATGTTGCTGTTGCCGATGTTGTTGTTGCTGTTGTTGTTGTTGTTGCACACTTTTAGTCATCACCATGTCAGCGGCTCAGACAGCGATCCAAACAATCAAAATGATATGCAAATATATGTAAGAGTACCGCTACGAAAAAGGCGTGGGTTAATTGTGACTTTATCATACGACGACGACAGCCAAAAGGAACAATGAAAATTCGCAATCGAAAGGAAAAAATCAAATTTATTACAAATTTAAGCATAGAAACCAACACCACGACATCAGCAGGGGCAACCCTAGCAACGACTCTACAACTGCAACTTGCAACGGAGTCGCAACGATGCGGCAAGTTATAGATTTCGTCATAGTTGTCAGAGGAGGCAACAAGGGATCTACAAATCTGGAAATCTGAAAATCTGAAAATCTGTAAAATCTGAAAATCTGTTGCAAATAAACCTGTCAACCGACACCAACGCGATACACTGTGAACTACGAACTCACAGACCGCCCAGTCGGCTGAGGTGGGCGGCAGATTTTCGAGGGGATGGGCGTAGACAAAACTAATGCCGTTGAAATACATAAAACACATTAACACAGACGCTGGGAGCGGGGAATTAGGAGCGGGGAGGGGGAATGGGGAACGGTAACGGAAATGGTCGCATGCATGTCAAGTTTTCCCATAGCACATAGCAACCAAAGGAAAGGCCCTCAAGTCTATTCCAGATTTGGACTGAAGCGTAACATGTTCCAAACTTTAATGCAAACAACCACTTCATCATCATCATACATACATACATACATACATACATACATCAACATCAAACACAGTATGTATGTGGTCTATGAGCTATGAGTGCTAACAGTTACAGTAACAGTACATCTAACCGTAACCGTAACGATAACGATGACGATGACGATAACCGTAACCATAACCGTATCCGTATCCATCTTAGACACACAATTCCTGCCTGTAGACGAGTCGAAAACCACGACCCACATATTCAGCATCGGTGCGAAAGGGCAACACAATGGGACCAGCGGCAATATCCCTCACTGTGGCATGCATGGTGAAATCTTCATTCTCGATGCCATCGTTCAATCTCTCCCCGCACAGCCGCACCGAATTGATAGCTATGAAATCATCTGGGCAATTGAAGATCCCAGCGCCAGCCTGACCATCCGCCACAAGATCATTCTCAGCTGCAAAGAATTCAACTCCAATTCAATTCCATATGAATCGGCATGAGTTGTGACTTACCCTCATCCTTGTTGATCAACTGAAAGTCGGGCTGATCGCCACCCAGTTGCTCTGTGTTGTAACTCACACTACACACATTCTTCAATCGCGCCAAGCAAATCGCATAGTTCAGATTGTTCTATAAGGAGTTCACTGATAGATCAATCCAAGATCAGTTAAGAATTCTTGCGAGTTACTTACCAAGTAGGTTGCCTCGCGATTACTCACAATGCTACCATCCACATCGTAGTTGAAGGACTTGATGATACCCTCACCATCGGTGAAATATTGTAGACAATTATCTGGTGCAAGATCATCCTCAACTTGACTGATCTTGATATTGAAAGATCGCTCGCCTCTGGAGACCTTGACAAATAGCGACAGATATACCCTGTTCTCATTTGAGTCCCCGACGTGTACGTAAACTTTTAGATAAGTGAAAAGAAATAATGAAGGATCAGCTGATCTAGCTACAAGATACTCACTATGTTGACCCGTGTTGATGCCACAAAGCATGGGTATTCGGAAGTTCGCATTGTGTCCCGATATGATGAACTGATCATCTAAACAGTCGCCATTTGTTGGACGACTTAGCTGAAAAGATAGGGAATATATACGATAGGAGAAGCAAAAGACTGGTTTGTGTACAATAAAATTGGCGATGAGCTTTTGATAAAGGAAAGCTGAAATATTCCTTCAAAGAAAAGCGAGGAAATCTTTCGGTCAAGGAATTTACCGATCTGTTGATTGTTAATGTTCCGATCGAGAAATATAAAAAAATTGTGATCTACCAATCAAAGAGAACTAAAGATCTGCCGATTGAAGATCCACAGATCATGGATGATCATAAAAAGTAATACAGAAACATTTATATACATTGAAATACCTCGAACATTTGAAAATCGAGACGCAGCTGCTGCACACCTTGTTTCACATTCACGATCAGTACACAGATCATCATTTCGCGCACTGCTTGCGGATAGTTGGGACTCTCAAAGTACACGGTCTGTTGGCTGGTAGCATCACCGCAACCGTTAACAACTGAAAGGGAAAGTGGGAAAGCATGAGATCAACCACTTGTTGATCAGATTGAATGGGATGAATTTGTCCTCCTACTCACAGATACAACAGGCGCCGACACCGTCGGCACAGCTTTCGGTGGGAATTCCACCTAGACTTTTGCACTCGAATTCGTGATAGCACGTACCCTCCATGGTGCGGATGTCGCCCATTGAGACCGTGCACTTGGTGTTCGGAAACTTGATCACTTCGAAGAGACTGAGAAAACCTTTGCCCTTGGCTTTGGGTGCACTTGGTTGCTTCAGTATTAGATTCGCCTCGATCGGTGAGCCAAAGATGAGCTGCTTCAGCTTGTTGGCCAGTTTGCTGGAAAATGTTTGTGGCTGCATGATGGAGGTGCGAGTGCTGGAGGGAGTGGCTGGCACTGATGGTCTCATCGAAGGCCTTGGCCTTGGCGTTGGCGTTGGCTCGGCATTGCACTCGGCATTATGTCGGGTGTGGGCATCATGTCAGTGGAGGGCGGTTGATCAGATGGATCTGGCAGAGGCTCCGTTGTCGGACGCATTGGGATGGTTGGTTCTGGCTCATCAGGCGGCATAGTTGCTGGAAGTTCTGGAGGTGGTGCTGGCTCTGTTGCCACTTCAGGTGGTGGTGGCATTGACATTTCTGGATCAGTCTGCTGGGCGATCTTCAGTGGATGAAATCCCGGCTGAAAGCGTAACGTGTAATGGAAGCCAACGCCATCGATGGCCATGCCACCAAAACGTTGTGGAGTTGATTTGTTGCGGCCACGCCTACTATTCCTCACGCCCATTGTCACAAAGTCACGTTGATCGTGGCGGGCAACAGCCACGCCCACATAATAGAGCGTCAAAACTAGAGTGCTTATCAACGCATCGCGTTTTAACAACATTATTAACGGAACTCCAGTCAGCGACTGCCTGCAACATGCCACAAGCTTCAATCTCTGCAACTGCTGTGGCAACAACATCTGACGCAGTAGCAGCTGCCACAACTGCATCCATGGTTTTTCTTTTGGCTTTATTAGAGCATTAATTGTTGTCATCGTTGTGAGACTTTTCCCGCATTTCCCCAACTTGAAGTTTGCCCAACCTTCACTTTTGCCGTATTTTCTTACCTTCCCCGACAATAACAAAAATAACACAGTCACGCTATTGTGATCTCGCATATACAATACTATGGATGCCCCACGTTGCAAGTGCTTGACTATTACAACTGTTGATGTTCCAAAGTATGTGAAATATTTTTGCAAATAGCCTCCAAATTGTTCACCTTCTGTGTTAAACGCTTGACTCTGGTCTGGGAAATACTTAGAATAGGATAAATGCTGGGAAAATGAGTCGACAAAAAACTAATGAGTGTCACCCACAATATGCAAGAAGTAAATAATTTAAAATAATCGCTGAATTTCCTTAAACAATTTTAAATTCAATTTGAGATATCTTGGAGCAATCTTTAATGAAATTGTTGTTGAAGATAAACGTATTTAAATGTGTAAAAAATTCTCATTTTTTTAATCGACTTACAAATTCAATTCATTTTAATAAAATAATACGAATTCCAAAATAGATGCTTTTCATGCTAGATGGATTTAAATTATTTACAAGCCTCTAAAAATATCTTTTAGTATTAGCTTTGTAAAAAAATATGTATACTTTTTTCATATTCCATTTCTTTTATATTATTTTTACAAATCTCCTATATATTTATTTTTAGACAATCATTACTTTATCAATTCGAAATCAGAATCAAAATATTTTATCAAATAAACTTTATATTTATTTTTATTTGATTCAAATTTTAAATTGTTATTAATGTGCACCGCGGATTCCGCCATTTTTCCCCAAGTGCATAACGGTGCAGCAGCCCGAAATTCACTTAAACAATTTGTATGTAGAATTGTTTTTTATAAAATTCAACAGCATATTAACATTAGCAAATTAATTCATCTCATTTTATTCAAATCTTGAAGTATTTGCTTAAAATCATCTATTGTATGTAAATCAAGAACTTCGACTTTGATCTTTGCTTAAATGTAGACGCATCAACATGATGGATCACGAATTGTGAAAGCTGGCATTATAATGCATTGCATATAACCAATACTAGCAAAAGTTAATAATGATGGGGCTTAAAACAAAACACCCGCATTGTCGCTGTATCTCATAGTAAAATGAACATTAAAAATTTGTTTGTCAAGTGTGCAATTATTTATAGTCTTAGGCAAGTTGTTAAGCTGCTTCCAGCTGCCAATTGTTATTGTTGTCACTAGTGCAAAATAATAATACTACCAATTGCAGTTGTTGTTTGTTGCTGGCGTAGCCAACAATTAACAAGTTTAACCTTGTTGTGCATGATGCATTTGCTGATAATGACAGCAATGATGATGATCATTATGATGATGCACTTGCGTTCGCATTCATGTGCATTAAAAACTGCTAAATGTATATTGAGTTTCGTTTTCATTTCGCAGTCTTACTTAAGAGATCTTTAATCGTTTTTTGCAATTAAATCGATTTTAATGGATCGTCTGTTGATTTTGTATGCAACAATTTGATCGTCAGACATTCATACTTATTACCAGATGTTAGACATTTGCATACTCAATTGACACTCATGGCAATACTCTCATTAGTAACTATTAATTATGAAAGTTTAAATTAATTTTGAATCTGATTTTGCAATCGATTGAAATAACGAGTCATCGTGAGCATTTACTCGTTATGTATTTGAAAGTAATTGTATTTAACGCAACTCACATCGATTGGGATGCAGATAGACTCATACTCACACTCACACTCATACTGATACTCATACTCATACTCACACTCGTACTTGCAACAGACAAGACGATCGCTGTCTATCTCAGAGTTATTCAACTGCTGAGGCGCACTCAAGTTTATACAAGTATTAATCGTACTCACACATAAGGAAAACTAGTTGCCATTTACATATACTTATTTATTGATATTGACACTCTGCTTTTAGAAAGTTATAGTTACAAGACGACAAATTACGAAATAAATTAGTGAACAGTCAAGTTTGAATGTGATTTTAGCATTTAAATTATGATTATAATCTCAGAAATCATAAGTATTTTCTTAATGCTGGCGATTTCGCAGTATCTCAATATCTCTTTTCAAATATCTCTTTGCATGAGACAAAATCTAAGCTTTATCTCCGTACTCCTCAGTCTGTATGAGTCTGTAAAGTATATTCTTAAAAAGAATTCATCAAACTACTGGTATTCTCATACCAATTTAGGAAATGGGAATTCAAACAAAAAAATATATTTAATGCATATTCAAATTAGAAGCCAAATAAAAAGATCACCAAAGATAAGTAACTCAAAACTTCGGATTACGTCACCTTCTTAATAAGTATTTGCATTTGAAGCGTATCTAAAACACAAGATATGGAAATATCAACACTTTAGTAAATGGTAACAAATTCTTCTTAAAATATGTATTTTAAATCTTGTGCATCATATACTATTATTCTAGAAGTGTTGTAAACGAATTTCGAGATTGCAATTGAAGAAGTACCTTGACAAATACAATTCACTTCGAATAGATTCCCATATTATTGCATAGATCTAAGCAGATATTTGCACAACACTCGAAAAGTATTCAGTATTGAGCTGACGATACTCCATATGCATCCATCATCATCATCATCCTTCTATGCAATTGCTGCCTCGATGTCTGCTCTTTCGACGCCTTATAGCGAACCACGTAGAGACAATTCCCAGCCATTAATTGAATCAAATCGAACGTTACGCATGCGTCACGCCAAATGACAAAGGGAGCCGCCAATGCTCCAATGCCATCGACTTGGGAGAGTCCAATACACATATGTTTTTTTCAGATGATGACGATGTTGCTGTGATCGAAGCTGGAATGGAGCTGGAAGTGAGTTCAGGGAATCCAGGGAGTCCACTTCAGACAGCAGCATTGTGTGCACATTATTGTTATTGCTATTATGTTATGTATTTGTATGGTCTAAGTGGAAATCGCAGTTGGAGCGAAGATGGAGGAGAAGGCGAGTGGGTGTTGAAGGTGGAAGGGATCAGCAAAACTGGATGCTGGTTGCTTGTTGCTGAAATGCAGGGATTCTAGTATGCTGGGCACTTGGCAACCGGCAAATCAAACCGTGGTTAGAGCCCACTTAATTGACATTTAGTGGACACTCGAATGCGAATACGAATGCAAATTCAGTGGAGGATGTGCAGCAGCTGCAAAGGCGAGTGCCAAAGAGAAGCTGCGTTAAACGGCAACTGATGAGCATCAGCAATAAGTACAAGAAGTTTTCCTTTTGGACTGCTGTCCATTTATTGAATGGGCTGGCATTCTCTAATGCGACTTCAGCTCCAAAAGCCACGCCAATGATGACGTTGATAATGAGCATGTAGCCTGCCTCCTTGTTGGTATCGTTGTTGTTGTTGTTGTTCTAGCCAAGATTTCTGAAGATGCAACAGCAACAGCAGCAGCGACAGCAACAGCTACAGACATCATTACAATATAATTGATGGGTTATAACCCACTAACGGTAAATTCGAAAATATTTTCCATACATTTTGGCTTTTGGACCAAGTTGATGGCGAGTTCTCGCATTCTGGCTTATTGCACACACAGACAGTGTGTTCTTTTTTTTCTCCTGCGGTTTAGAAATTATTATTGTTCCATTTGACAGCTCACAAGTTGTGCGTTTGCATATGCATATGGGATTTACCTGTAATTCCACCAAATCGGTTGGCAAATGTGTGCAATTGACATAGAAAACTACTTGCCAGATTTGCCATATTGAAACTTGTCTTGAAAGTATCCATATCACATCTTTAACTAATCCTTCGCTGACTGCGTTGCAGCCGCAATGTCAAAATCATAAAACTTTCAAGATCTCGACCTGCATAACTTCTGGACCGCAACATGGCAACAATTTTATTTCACAAACAACAAAAAAAAATAAACAAACCTTTACTTTCAATGTCATTTATACCAAAACATGACCAAAGACAAAACGCCTATTAAATGTGCTTCGTTCATAAAAATCAATACATTTTTACACACAAAAAACTCCAGAAATTACCGAATTACTCTTTGCGGTTCTCGTTTTTTACCCTTTGGCTCATTTTTTAATGCTTTGCTGTGGTCATAGAAATAATGCCGCCATAACCGCAACTGTGACACCTTTTTATGCACTGTACCCCTTGAAAATTTCCAAAAGATAGTAATTTCACTTTGCGCAGGTATATGTTAGAAAAGGGAAGCTTGAATTTAGAAATTTTACTATAGACTGACTAAAAGTCGAGCACAGTCGACTTTGTTAAAATGTGTCATTAAATATATTGTTATGTGAATGAACAGAGTAGAAATTTTAGGAATAGTTTGCTAATTATGTTATGCTGTATGAAATATAAATATTAATATTAATATTGCTACAATATTATTTACTTATACAGAAACTTTATATTGGAAATAAAATAGAATATGTGAAATATTATAAATAATATAAGAAAATATCTACCAATGTGTTTTGTTCAATAGAGTTAAAAAAAAATGGAAAGATCTTGTTAGAAAAATAAACATAAATTAAATTAAAACTTTGTGATTTTCATGCATAGTTTTGGGAATTTTAAAAACCCGTTTCACATAAGATCGTGGTCGAATTGTTATCTATAGTGTATTGGCTTTAAAATTTGTTGAGGTGGCTTGAATATATTTTAATCAGCTAACCAGATTGCCCGTTATTTATTGTAGCGCTCTGAAAAGTGCGTCTTGGCCCATTAATGCACCAATTGGCTAATTTTGTGTTGCGACCTCTGTTGCCAATTGGCCCAAAAAAGGATGCTTGGCGGAAGCATAGTTTGCTTTTGGCCAGCACTCATTGTTGGCCACCGTTGCGGTTCGTTTCGGCCATTGGCTTAAGGCCTTTTTTTGGCAGCACGTTTGTGGCAACACTTGCTGGCTTTGTTCTGCGCCTTTGACTCCCGTGCGTGGCTACCAGCGGAACATTGATCAAGTTCCATAATGAGCGATAACTGCAGTTGCGTTTTTTGTTGCAAGTATTATTTTTTGTTTCCTTGGTTTGCTTTGCTTTTGTTTCGTCCTGAGATTGAACGCGGTTTTTCTCAAATACGTTACGTATGTGCGAGTATCTTTCGGATGCAGAGCAAACATCCGCATATCGTATGGATCGCATAGCTAAATGTTGCATGTAGCGGCATGTTTTTCTTGTAGTAGCAGATGTTGTTGTTGCTGTTGCTGTTATTGTTGTTGCTGCTGTCTCTGTGGCACTGCAAAATTAAACTGTTAACTTGCCATGTTTAGCTGCCATTGTTTTGGCCTGTCCTGTCCTGTCCTGTCCCAGACATTGTCTTAGCTCGTGGGTTACATATGTATATGCCTTGCAGTAGCAAGTAGTATCTGTGTATCTGCATCTGAGTATCTGAGTATCTGTGTATCTGTGTATCTGGTATCTGTATCGCTATCTAATCGCTTTCTAATAGCCTCAGCTCGCCTGGCGATCTATGTTACCTGTCAGCGCCACATGTTTGCTTAATAGATTTCTGCCTAACCGATTTTTTTACGTTTTCGTTTTTTCTATGTTTGTTTCCATCGGACCGCCAACCTATTTTAAACATATTAATAAATTAGAAAATCTTTTTGCTGCTGCTGTTTTTCTTTTGTTTTTCTCCATTTTTTTTTCTATTACTGGCCTTTAAACTTTAATGCCTGTTGCATGTTGATCGGCGGATTGTCTGCAACTTGTTGTTGGCCAAAACAACCTTCAAAATTAAGTTGTCTCAGTTAGTTATTTATTTTTAATTACTGCCAGCATTGATCGCAACTGAATTGTGGTTCCTGTTGTTGTTTTTGTTTTTGTGCAGTTGCCGTAATTAATTATCCACTGAAGTGTGATGAACTTTAAACGTTTATCGATAGTACTTAGTCGTAACTTCTTGGATCTCGGATTATACCAGACAAATTGTACATAAATCAACAATTGGCAGCTCATTTGCGTTATCGTGAGAATATTGCCAATATAATAGCGTAAATGCGATAAAAACCAGTAATTGTTTCTACTAATTGGAGCATTAGCGAGTGATCTAAAATAAAAGTATATATTTGCTTAACTACCTATAAAAAAAATGTGCTGTTAATGCTGATATTTATTAAAACTGTATTTATGAATTTAATCTATAAATGTTTGTCTTCAGACAGAAATTCGATAAATCTAGGAAGACTGGAAATGTCTTGAAGTCAATCAATTCACCGGATGCAACTAAATATAGCTTCGAAATTGGCAGAGTCACTCCACTTGGCTGTCCAAAATTCTTGCATATATCATAGCCAATTATAGATTTATTTTGAATAGTCAGACAGAAATGAAATTCGACTTTTATGTAGCTATAGTTGTGTGTGATGCCTGGGGATTTTCCTCCAGTTAATGCATTTCCGTCAAGTCGTTAGCTAAATTATGCAAAAATTATTACATTCAATATGTTAGAGTCATACATCAAGCATTTAGCAACTTTCTACATCTGCATAATAAATTGAATACATCAGAAACTATAAATAATTGCCAACAACTGCAAACAAGCAACAAGTTCAGCCAACAAATGAAGAAATTTTGTTAGAATTGCGATTTTTGAAAAATGTACAAACACTGCCTATGTGTTGTGTGTGTGTGTGTGTGTGTGTCGTGCGTGCTTGTTGTTGTTGTTGCTGCCTCACAGCGAAGGCTAATGGCCCCAGACAACAACATGCCAAGAACAACAACAAGCTTACAAGTTGGCCTAGCTGTGCGAGACAAGTGCAGGTAACACCATCACCTGTTGGCGACCTGTACAGTGTACACTGTACACACGCCAAACGAGACAAAAATACCTCACAGGTAAATCCCAAAAAAAAAAAAAAGCGGGAAATTTTAATTTAAAGCTCAGCCATAAAACGGAAAAAAGACATTCGCAGAATATTGAAGAAAGTGTCGTAAAAATTATAAATATGATAATAATATATATTATACTAAAACCCGAATAAATGTAGAATGGCTGTAGAATTAAAATATCTTTTTTTTTCCAGTTTAAATAGAAGAAACATTTATGCAGCTGCAATGCCCTGTAATCTAAGCTAAGCTTTTAAATTATATTGTTTTAAAATTCAAAACTTTACAAAAACACAGCCATAAAACGGAAAGGAACATTCGTTAAAATTAAGAATATATATTATACTAAAATCCAAATAAATGTTGAACTGCAAAAATTAAAATTTTTCTCCGTTTTAATAAAAGAATTAGGCAGCTGCAATGCCCTGTAATCTAAGTTGCGCTTTTTATCATACTTATTATTGTAAAATTTTTAACTTTACAAAAGAAAGCGCCTCAGGAAAAACGTATTTTTTGACTCTTAAAATCATTTTGAAAAATGATTACAATTTTTAAAGCTGTAGAGCATTGAGAACTCCACCAAGCCGCCAGAAATTGACACATGTGGCTGCCACAAGTCAGGAGATGACCGCGACCGCAACGTCGACGCACGACAGACTCAGAGTCAAAACCAAAGACAAAGACGATGGCCAAGTAGAGAGGTGAAGGTAGAGGTGGAGGTAGAGGCCAGGCAATCGGCCAAACTGTCAGACATGGTGCGTTGTGTGCCAAAAGAGCAACCGCAGCAACAGGCAACCTGCGACTTGCGACTTGCAACAAGCAGCAGACAACGGACATGGACAGTCGACAGTCGACAGATCGACAGTCGAACAACAGCAACAGGCGCAAGTCAAGTGAATGGCCAATGACCACCAAATTGGCAGTAAAGCATACAAAAATAACTTCAAGTGGTCAAAAGGTTAACAAAATCAAGCAGTGTGCGCAAAGAACAAGAAGTGTGTATAGCAGCAGCGGGGAAAGGAATAGTAGGAGGGTGGAGAGGGGGAAGGGAGTTTTTGTGTGCTGGGACCTGGGCTGTTGTTGCTGCTGCAGCTGTCCACGCCAGTCAGCAGCATGCGCAACATGTTGCCAGCATTCCGTCAGTTGTTGTTTCCAAATGTTGCTGTTGTTGCTGTCGTTGCAACGGCAGCAACATAATCCCCCAGTCGATGCAATTTCGCACAGACTCAACGAAAAAATGATTAATGAGCTGCCTCATTACTTGGCGAAAATCAATGTCGCACATATTCTGCTGGCCCAGAAGGAAGTTGGCCAGGCACAGAGACTTGGCCATGTTGTTGTTGTTAGGCTTGTTGCTGGCAACTCGCCACGTCGCGTCGTCGCATAATAAATCGATCATATTTCTTCGATGCCAACTTTAATATGAAATTTTCAACATTGATTCTTATTTTGATTTCGTTGCTGATTCTGATTGTGCTGCCGATCAGCATTGAGCGACAATTCTGCAACTGCGGCACACGATGTTGCCGGCGCTAAAGACACCAGAAATTCGTTCAACTTGGCCCTACATGTGTGTTGTCAGCAACCTTGAAGCACGACACACATACATTCTCAACTCTGGTGATCAAGTGACTGACTCCAACTGCAATTCCAACTCCAATTCCGAGTCTAAATCTGACTGATCTTGCAGCACTTGCAACTCGCGCATTGTGTGTTTTTGTGGCTTCTTTTTAATTGCAGCTGGCAGACTGGAGTCTGCGGCCTGTTGTGGTGCCGACTGATTTGATTTATTAAACTGTTGACATTCTGTTCACCGCTGTCGCATTTACTCCTTGCGATGCCATCAGCCGATATCGATATCAACAGCTTTGGTGGCGCCTCCAACGGTTAAATTTATTGCGCGCTTAAGTAATTGATTAACTTTAAGCGTCGACAGTTTGTACTATAAGCATAACCAATGGCAAAGCTGTCAAAAAAGAAGTGTATACGCAGGGAAACATGACTGAAATATACCCTGTAGTATATACATTTCAGACTACTTAATACTTTGAAGTAGATTCAATTTTAGGATCATGTAAAACAAGACGGAAAACATACCAAATTTATAAGTAAACTTGTGTTTTATAAAGTATTTTGTGTCATTTAGATAGCTCGATAATTATCAAAAGATTTCCACCTTTTCATTAACAATAGTGGTTGACTATTAATTTGAAAAACACATTTTAAAAAATGTATATACACATAGTTAAATATAATAAAATATGAAATAAAGGTAACATTTTTTTATAGTTTCTTATCATAGCTTATAACTACATGATAAGACCATTGAATGTATTTGTTCAATTGAAAAATACCGTCATATTACGACTTCGTAATCATTGGAAAAGTGAAAGTGTGAAATAATAATATCCAGGAATAAACACAAAGACAGAAAAATGATTAACGTTGTAAATACTTTAAATATTTATTGTAAATTGAGTGTAGAGCTAGATACTCGTAAATGGTTGGGACTCGTTCTTCTTGTTGAGGCCAATAAACCAAAGCGATTGAACTCTTTATCGCTAGGGTTTAGTGTAAACAAACAAATACTTTAAATCTTGAAGACAAGTAATGCCAAATCGAACTAGTTGAAAATACAACACGTACTTACATAATTTATGACTCTTATCAAAATATCCGGCTGGCTAAAGTTTACCTTTCCCACATGTGGAAATTCCCTCAACTCTTTTTTTACACCGAGCAATATTTCAATATGTGGATACTACAATTATATCAAAACGGACAGAGACCGATATTAAAGTCAACAACATTACATGGTTATGATTGAGTTTTCTTGTTTGTGGTCGGCGGAGTCACAAACAAGTTGAATGGCATTGCAAATGCGCAACAAGAACCTGCAACCTGCAACCGCGGGTGCAGGAGGGGGCTGGGGGGGAAGGGACTTGCTTCAGTGGCAACAACAGCAGCCAAGTGCCAGCAGCAGTTTGATTGTTATTGCCAATGAATGAATGCACTTGCTGGCTTTGTCTGTGAGGATTGTCTGAACCAGGCAACTCCATCTCCAACTCCAGCTCCAGCTCCATCTGCAGCTTCGACTTCGTCTCAACTCGCCAGCGCCAGGGGGCATGCAACACATTTTGCGGTCTGTTGCTGCTGCAGCTTCTTCTGCCATTGTTTTCACTTGCTGCTGCTGCTGCTGCTGTTGCTGCCCTTTGTTGTTGCGTAAACCCAGGGGCTGCTGATGTTGCTGTTGTTGCTGTTGCTGTCGTTGTTGCCGTTGTTATGGGGCATTTGGTATTTACAAATGTGTTGGCAATGAATTTGCCGCTATGCCACAAACAACAATTTCCGTTTGGCATTATATTGCAACTCCATTCCATTCATACTACCTTTCATTTCGTTAGATCCACACATACCACATTCAACACCAGCTCCAACTCCACTTTGAACTTCCAACTCATATTGTCGCTGACATTTTCACACTTTCCATTGGAGTGGGAGAAAAACTCGTTAAGTTGCCGGCAGCTGCTCCCTCGGCCAGGGATTGCATTAATCCTTCTGTTTCTGTTTCTGTTTTTCCTTCTGCTCACTGATGATTTATTGATGTCGCCCTTTGCCATTTGGTTTATGACCATTTCCATTCCCATTTTAACACCCAACTTTAAATTCAATTGAAATTTTCAAGTGCTTCAAAAATGTATATTATTTTACATTTCATTTTAAAATGTTAAAGATTAATTTATGTAACAATCAATTAAAGCTTATTGCAAAGTATTCAAATTAATTTAAAAAGTCTATGAACAAAATCATATTCTGATACCGAATTTTGTCACGATATTAACTATAAAATATGCATTTTAAATAAATTAATAAATATTATAATATAAAAAGGGAACTTGATACTGAAAAAGAAAAAGCTCAACCTTTTTACTCATAGAGTTCAGCCTAAAAGTGAGCAACGAAAACTTACCCAATCTAATTTAAGAAGATTAAATTAGATCACCTTTTATTTACTTAAATTTTATCGATTTATAATCTATTAAAATAAAGCAATTGTTGTTCGTCAAGAATTGCTAGCAGACCAAATTATCAAGTAAGAGGGAACATGGCAATTTTCCTTACAGAAGAAACTGAAGAAGCTTCCTGATATTTTTTTCCATTTTGGCAGTTTGAAGAAATAAGCGTAGCTAAAAATATATTTTATTTGTTTAATATATCATTTCAAACCTATTTTCCTCTGCTTTCTAACAACTTCATCTCAATGAAACATATGTACATATATGTAAATGATTTCAAAATGTTGGTACTTGAGAGTACTAACAATAAAATAAATATGTATATTTATCATACAACAAATCAGTTAAAGCAGACAATAAAATCTGTACGTGGCCTGAATACCATTTGAACAAGAGCAATTCAGAAACTGTTGAAGTTTCAACACCTTTTTGACAGAAGCAAATAATTGATAAAAAGCTTTTGACTGGACGTGAATTCTCCATTGTTCTGAGTATCTGCTGGGAAACAAAATGCTGGTAACTACATAAATTAATGTACATACAATACTTGTACAACAGCGGTAATAACAATCGATACGGGGCAGAGACTAAGTTCAGGCACAAAGAGGGAAGAAGGATGAGGGGCAGAGAAACAGTGTCGACAGCAGGAATCGCCACTTCTTCAATTGATTTTGAAAGAGGCACGAAACGGACTTTGTTGGTGGCACTGACCATTCTGGACTCGGAAAACGGTGACTGTTGTGGAGGGAAGGGGGTCTGTTGTGGGGGCAACATGGCCAGGGAACATTTGGAACAATGGATTAAACTGTATAACAAGAGGTATTGAATGAATTGATATTGGTATCGGTCGGCATTGTGTCCTGCAAAAACAAAGATTGAAAAAGAAAAGAAAAAGCTGAAAATCGTATCAATTGAAACCAGTTTCGATGTCGTTGTTAACACATGTTGACCGGGTCGAAAGAGCTGCTGCCAATTGGCATTGGCCAGACATATAAATTCTCAAATGCCAAAAGCAGAACCTGAAACACAGTAGGCCCTGGCTTTAACGTTTTTGTTAAGGTAATGAAAAACATAAAGCAATTGAACTAGGCTCATTTTTATTTCGTACGTCAATGAGCAGTAAATAAATAAAAATTTTGAAAAATTCAAGTGGTTGCACAATGTCCAACCTTCAAGATGTACCGCTCGCTGAACCAGAGAATACGACACCCATAGATCAGAACACAACCGGAACAAAAACCAATTCGCTGAAACGTTTCTTCAAGTTAGGCAAAAAGTCAAATTCCAGCCAAGATATCAACGCAGAAGCCGGCGAGGTGATGGAGGATGAGGCTAACAAAGATCCAGCCAAGCCCGGCAGCATAAGTCGATTCTTGACACGCTTTAAGGGCACATCCAAGACAGGTAATTAGCTTAAGGAGTGAGAACTTTAATATCAACGCTCTTCTTATAGGGAATTTAGGTGATTTGGCACTTACAGAAGCCGGTGAGTCCACATCCAGTTCCCCAGCTGCCGTGGAGGTGGCAGTCGAAAGACCAGTGCCAAATGCGAAGCCCACATTAAAGACATCGATATCGAGCTATTGGAAGGTGCTTTTCCATCGTCAAAAGGCGGCCAATCGACAGGGCGCGGATTCTGAACAGGAGCCAACGGCAACGGAACAATCGATGGACACTCGTGAATTGCAGCAGGTACAGCAGGAGCAACAAACTGATCCCATAAAGACGGAAGATGCATTTACAGTCACGCCGGCCACATCGCGTCATGAGTTCAAGGGAACAACAACAACAACAGCGACAGCAACAGCGACAAAGCAACTGCAGTGATGCCACAAAAGTTGGGTGACATTCAGCCGGAAAACTGCATACCGCAAATACTTGAGGAAGTTCAAGTTCTTACTATCTCAGACGAGATTGTCGATCCATCCCTTGACGAAGCCGTTCAAAATTAGGTCGTAACATTAGGTCGCAACCTACCTATTAAAAATTAGTTGATGTTATTCAATTTGTCAAAGCCTGCCAACCTTCTGCCCTACTGCCACTGCCAAAGCCACAGCCACAGCCACAGTCACTGTCATTATATTTATTGAAGATTTCGGTGTATATATACGCACAATCCATACACTATCTTCTCTCTCTCACACACACACACACACACATGAATACATACAATAAGGTAACACTTAAACACTAGTTCACCTGCAGTTCAGCTTTAAATCAAATCCCGAATGTTTAATAAAACATTTATCAAGTTAATACAAATATTTATTTTCTTAACAGGTATTCGAGTAAATTGAATACACTACCACTCAGTTGACAGCTTGTAAGCCGATTCCAACTTAACTCGAAATACAGTTCACATAGTTCAGTTAAATCTCGTGTTAAAGTGTCTTTTGGTTTTGATTTCTCCCCATTGTTTTTTGGCCAGGTCAAAAGGTGCCGTCTAAGCCAGACAAGAGTCCGGGCACAACCCTTAAATATCCATGAGCACAATGTTTTCACTTTCCAGAGAAGCCTTAAAACGAAACTCCTTTTAGGCTAAATTCACGATTTAATGGTAGAATACATATTATTGTTAAACACCACGTAAACTTGATGCCAAGCATAACCTTGATTTAAAAGTATCTTCAAGTATAGGAAAGGCTGCCCGAATTGCCCCAATATCTATTAAAAGAGTTTTAAGCACGTCACATCTACGATTAGGTGCTTAATTTTCATAGATCAAATTGCAAATTGTTATTTGTTATTTATTTTATATTTTAGCAAAAAAATTCTACATAATTTTTGTTTATAAAACTCTTAAAATTTATAAATCCTGAACCAATGTCAGATTATTCTTAAAGGTTGGTATTGCTAAATTTCTCCAGTTCTCAAAGTTACTAAATATATGAAAATGATTTAGAAATTATTATAAGAAAGGAATTATAGTTAAAACTTATATGTAAGCAGAAGAGTACTTACAGTCCAAAATTAATATTAATTTCTCATCAGTTACATATAGTTTATAATATAATCTTATAGTATTTCCGAGAGAACACGTATTTTTAGCTATTCTAATTGTTTGACTTTGCTTCCATTGAAATAAAATAAAGTACAACCATTTTACGGTATGTTTACAACCACCTACAACTTCGAGTATTTTCCACTCTCTTCAAGAAAAACCTGTGGCATTTGCTGAGAAACAGCTGGAAAGTATTTACAAACATCGGACACAAAGTGCGCAGACTCGAGTCGGAGCCAACTGATAACATATTTGATAAATATTTACCTTTTGAGCAGACCAAAACAAACACTTGTTGTCAGAGGAAAGCGGAAAATCGCGCGAGCCTCGAAAATGCGAAAGAAAACATTGGATATGCGCATGTTCCAATTGCAGCTGGTTTTTTGGTCCGCATTAGGGGTGAGTGTTAATCAGCAGTGAAAAATTGGGTCATTCCTCACTCACCCCCGCCGCATTTTCCGCACATAAATTCCACGACAGTTCAACAGAAATACACAGAAATTATTAACAAAAAATCCAAATAAAAATAAATAAAATACAACTATTTAATGTGGTAAAAATGTTACAAGTGTTAGTTGAAGTTAAAGCTCATCTGTTGAATTAGAAGTCTCAGCAGCGGATTGTGAGGCATCCAACAGATTTTCCGACAACGGAACTCTTACACAGATACACACCGCACTCGGAGCGCAGTTTAGTTATAGAGATTTTTTTTCTTTGTGGTCAAGGTGCGCCGTGAAATCTGTAAAAAATTGCAAATTTATTGAAAAAACTAACAAATTTCGAGGTGAGTTTATGAAAAACCAAACCAAAAACCCATTAACTATGTCTGGCATATGAAATATCTCTGTTTTCTATGAAATTTCATGTTATTCTTAAGATTTTACTGTAGCAGCATCATCACAGATTACGTAATGATATAAAATGTTGAAAGCTGCATTAATAAATGGTTTCTTTTCAATATTTTGGAATTTACAGAATGCGAAGTCCCTCGGCAGCAGTTTCGGAAATGCGAAGGATTTGTCTGATATAATGACTGGCAGTTTCAAGGTGCAACTCATCAACATGGGCACTCGCGCTGCCGCCTGTAAGTATGCCACAAAAGTCTCCAAGTGGCAGGTGACGATCTCTTTACTTTTCTCCATTTTCTTTACAGTTCAGGCAAAACTAAGAGCCCTTCATGAATACCATGTACGCTTATTGCACAATGTCTTGCCTGCGCCCTCTGGCGTCGATATTGCTAACAATATCAAATACTTTTCTCAAACTCTATTAAGTAAGTCGCAATTAGAGAAATCTCTAAATTCGCTCAATTGATTTAATCATTGAAATATTCACAGCTGTTCTTAAAGATGTGCGCACATCTCCACACGATCTAATACGCGATCCTCTCGAAGATCCTACACGCATGTCTGCCTATCCAAATCTCGAATATGGCAATCTCTATAATGCTCTTACTATGCTCATTGATGTGGCCCCTTGCATACAATATGGGCAGATCGGTAATGCGAATGTTAATCCTACTATAATACAAATGCCAATGCCAAACTCAATAACTTCTCTTACTTTCAGTCTTTGGCAAAGCTCTGCTACAATGTCTAAGCTGCATATTACCCTTTCTCGATAAGGATCTCATTGACAATTTACCCTATCTAGTCAGCTCTACCATATCTGTTCTGCCGCCAGCCTTGCACCAGGATATTGTCAATGCTCTGTGCTACTATGTCTTGCCATTTACTATAAGTATGTTGATATACCATATTTATAACTGTCATATTATCTGTTCTAATTGTGTTGTATAACACTTGATAGCACGTCGCAGCTCCGATGAGCAGGAATGCCAAGCCTGTCAGTCTGTCTCCTCAGTCATCATGATGGTTCTGCAGTACTCTAAGAATCCAGGTATGTCAACTAATATTAAGACAACAGATATCTATAAATAAGGCAACCCATACATCCAGCACATCACTGTCAGCTATTGGAATGTCTGATGACGCTGAAACACAACGTGGTTAAGGACATACTCTGCGTGGTGGCCTATGGAACAGCTGTCTCCCGTTCTTCGGCTGCCAAGCTGCTCTTTTACTATTGGCCAGCCTTCGATCCTAATCTCTTCGATCGCAAGGTTCTACTCTCCAAACTAACCAGTGAGTACCGATGAAGTTCAGCTTAGAGATATTATCATTTAGAATAATTTTCATGATGATCTTGATTTACACCATTTTTTAATTAGATTTAATTTATAAAACTAATTTATAGCTATGTTGTTTTTTGATACTTTTGAATATTTAAGTTCCAATGTGACTCTTACTTAGTACAAACTTATATTTCATTTGAACTCACTATCCAACAGACGACCTGGTCCCCTTCACCTGTCAGCGAGAGCATTGTCCCAATGCTGGAAATGCTGAGGCAGCCAAGGTTTGCTATGATCACAGCATCAGCATCACCTATGCACCGGACTGTCCGCCGCCATTGTATCTATGCATTGAGTGTGCCAATGAAATACATCGGGAGCATGCGAATCTTGAATTTGGCGATATCCTTCATCCCATGCAACAGGTGTCCATGGTGTGTGAGAACAAGAATTGTCGCTCCAATGAGAAGTCGGCCTTCTCCATTTGCTTCTCCACGGAATGTGCCAGCTACAATGGCAATCATCCAATTCGCTACTGCTCCCAATGTCATAGCAATCGTCATAACTCTCGACGTGGTGGGGATCATGTGGTGCATCGTAGCCTACAGCCGGCCTGGCAAATGGATCCAGAGATGCAAATGCATATGGTCGAGTCAGTGGTCAGTTTGTTGCGAGAAGCCAAGCCATTGAACTTTGAGCCGGGCAAGGAGTCATCATCGGAGGCCAAGAAAAATGGACATGCCATTACTCCTGATAATATTTCACTTGAGGAACGACAAATGCTGGGCCGATATGGCATCTGGTTGCTTGTGGGTCGCTGCACTCCCACTGCAGATACTCCAGTCGAGGTTCTGGGCAGGATTCTCAGCATGCTCTTTCACTGGTTTCATGTCACCGCATATTCCTACGATGGTAAGTGAGAAGCACTTCGTTATCTTCCTATATCATTAGCATTCAATAATAATAATTATTTTCATTTCAACCAACAGCTGCTGGTCAAATTGAGAGCGCTATTGAGAAGTTGAAGGTGGACCATGTTTGCAACTGGTTAAAGGAGATTTGCCGTATACACTACAACGTGTTCATCTCCTGTCTGCTTCCGCATCCGCCGGAATACGGCCGTGTGGGCGGACACTGGGAGACGCTTGCATCACGCACCAGCCACCTTAAGGAGGGACTCCAGCGTCTGATATGCTTGGTGCCGTATGAGGTGATCACCTCGGAGATCTGGGACTATGTTATGCCACACTGGATGGAGGCCATTACCAATGATGTGGCCGAAAAGGAACTGAACGAACTAAAGATTGTGCTCAGCAAAATATTAGATCCAGAAATGTCTCCGCTCGGATTCGATGCAAAGACCATGTACAATTTTGTGGCCATAAGATTTGAGAAGACAACGGCCAAGGTGCAACAACAGGCGCTGCACTGGCTCCAGATACTCACCAAGCTCGAGATACTTATACCACTTGTCCAGCTCTTTGCCATGTTTGGCGATGGAGTTCGCATCATGAAGTTTGGCATACAGCACGAATTGATGCGAGAAAAGGAGAAGGATCCGCAGGCTAAAGATCCACTGCTGGCCAAGGCACCAAAGACACCCTGCAAGGAGAGCAAGGCTGACATGGCCAATCCTCCCAGGCGCAGCTCCATTTGTGAGTCGCAAATTGCTTGTCTCTGTGTAACCAAATCTAATCCTAGCTCTGCATCATATCCCATATCCGATAGCACCTGTTGTGGAGGACGATTCCGGCAATACATCGGCCATTTCGGATGATGAGGCGCCTACAAATCGCCACACGGAATTCTCAACCGATGCCGAGCACAATCTCACCTGTTGCATTCTCATGCTGGACATTCTGCTCAAGCAAATGGAACTGCAGGATGTGGAGCAGCACCTGGGCATCCACACGAGCGTCTGTGAAAATGTTTCTCGTCTCATCAAATGCATGGTTACTGCCGCCCGGGTGGGTCTAAGTAGTCATGTCTGCGCTCTCAAGGTGAGCTTAGAAAGAGCACCTTTCTAACCGTATTAATGTGATATTAAACACTTCTCTAGGTGGCGGAGTGTGCTTATTGTGAGGCATCCACAATGTGGCATCAGTTGTCCACGAAACTAGTTGAGTTTATGGCACCACTGAATCCCGTTAGACCCCCCGATGTAAGTGCACTTATTTCTAAATTATTCTTATATAACTATATTATTAGTATTCTTGAATAGTTTCTAATAAATAAGCTTCTTATTTCCCATCCCAAAGCTGCCAATTGAGGACATCATTGAAGAGGAGAAATCGTCACGGAAATCTCCACCAGAGTCGGATAAGGAGAAACCTCGGGATGTCTCCCTCTCAATGGCCCCACTTCCAATACCACTTGGTCCACTCGGCGGTTTTGCAGGTAAGCTCAACTCTGACGGAGTTCGTAACTGTAGTTGATTTGATAAATTCAAATTCGGATGTAAACTATCTGACGAGAAGCGTCATAGTTCTATAACCAAAAGTTCCCTCAATCCACCATTATAAATAAAGTAATTGTAAAGAAACCACCGTAAAAGTAACTGTAACAGTGAAAGTCACCCAAACTTGTAGCTTACGTAGACTGTACATTTCATTGCCTGGACTAAATGCTGGCTAATGAATGGTATTTATGACACCCTTTAAAAGGCGTATCTTGTGTAAACTAACTTAGTCTAAAAGCCACGATTGAAGCGCATTTCAATTCCGAAACTTTAACCCTAGTTACCTTAAGCTGCACTTGCTATGCTCTGTAAACCGTTTGAATATAACACCCAGTTCCTGACTCCAGAACCAGACCCGAACTCCGAAATACCTATGTATTAACCAGATTAAACAATGTCGAGACTAATAATAAAACAGCTTGAAACACTTGAAAATATAAAACTAATAAATTAATAAGATCGTTGCGATCGTTATTAAAAAATAATATATAACTTCAATCTATTCACATTAAACATTTTCCATTTAAACTAATTTGGCTTTACTTGATATGTCTACCTCTTGCTATCTCTTTCTACATAAATATATATCTGTATCTGTATCTGTATATCTTTCTCTCTCTCTATCTCTAATATCTTCAACGCGTCTACTACATAAAATCTAACTCGCTCGCTCGCTGTCTCGCTCGCACACGCACTTTTCTCGCGCGTACCAACTGTCTGTCTATCACTGTCACACACTGTCGATCTATCGACATATCTATCGATCTATCGAACTATCGATGAATACGAATACGATGAATAATCTTTTGCCATTCTACTATATACAATAACAATAACAAACGAACGCCAACTACTCATCAAAAATACTAAATCAAATACTTAAATTTATCAATCTATCAATCATTATCAGATATCTTTAAGCTAGATCAATTCTTTTCAGACGATGGAAAAATTATTATAATGGCAGGTGATGCACCAACAAGCAAATTTTTCATTCGTTAAAGAAACAAAAACAAAACAATTTCAAAAATACACACAAATTTAAATAATTCACAAAAATTCACATTACATTATTAACATTTTGTTAATCAGTTACAAAAAACGATTTCGTTGCAACTCCAATTTCAATACTTTATACACAAAATATACAAGATAAGACTAAACCACATGCATATCTATATCGTAGTACACTTCAGTAACAGAAACAGACACCCGACACTTCACCTCTATCTCTGTTTAGCTTTCTAGAATACATATACATAGTTAAGCATAAAAAGCATTTAAATAGATGATCGTACTCGTAGTAAACTATCCCTATTTGCCCAATTTAGTTCTATTATCATTCGGTTCGGTAAACTCGCAACTCTACACACAAATGCGTCCTCCACCAAAAAACACAACAACGTCTTCCAGTAGCCAGCGTGCATTGTACACATTTCGTTGATCTATCATTTTTAAAAAGAACCTATTCGAGAAGAATTCACATTCTTAGTTACATTGATGTGCCGGTGTGTGTTTTGAGTTAAGGCCTTGATCCCCAGAGAACATATTGATAAATTAAGTAAACATTTTTGAAATATGAATATTTTAATCCCATAACGTGTAAGTGATATACTTAAAGAGACTATGATAACACTCAATGTAAGGAAAACTAAGCAAAACATATCATATAATGATTGGTATTAACAGACCATACTTTCGTGGAAATGAATCATTTAAATCTAATCGTATAATGGAAAGGTACACTATTTAAAAAAGAAACTACTTCAAAGAATTAAAGTGTTATTTTAGTACTCATATCCAAGTATATTGCCTACCTGTCAAATATTAAAACTTAAAACACACACGCGCATACCCCTTGATTGGAATTTGGAAATTTATGAAATATTTTGAAACCTGCATGTAACATTTTTCAATAAAACTTGGGTAAACCATGATAAATGCCATTTGAATGACCCTTTTAGGATTTTTCGTATGTGTATGTACTTGGATGCATGCGCCATTAGTTGAATGTCATGCGTTAAATAGTCCACTTAAATGATTTTGATTTTATTTCTAGCAAAAGTTCTAAAACACATATCGTTACCAGATTCAAGTGATTACTAATCTTAACTATATATTCTTATATATGTATACTTACTGTTTTCTTTAACAAGGTCCTGTACCAGTGGCCGTACCTCAACCTGAGCCCCACTCTGTGGGCGGTGTACTCGTCCATATGCCCCACGTTTGTTCCGTATGTATTTCAAATGTGTATTTAACATGAATAACTATTAGAATCCTTATATGTCTTAATATCTTAACTTCTTTGGTTACAAACACTTTACCACAATAAGATCAATTAACATAAAATAAATAAACCGAAAATATTATGCTTTTAAGTAGGTATATTTAATCACAACACACCCTATTTATACAATTATTCAACTAAATATATATCTACTATAAATATTCAAATAACTTGTTACAGCAACAGAACAATACTAAGTTGAAGTGAAAATTGAGTTAACTTTCGGTTCATTTCATATTCGAATTTCAAAATTATGATTTCGATAAGAAAATAATTTTAAAAATCAAACGAAACGTTTCAACAATTCTACAAAACTTTTCATTTCTTCAAATATTTTTTATAGAATAACGAAAATGGGCATTCTGTTGATAATAATGAATTGAGAAAAGTTCACGCCACAGACGAGGTACTTTGTGCATTCATTAAAAAAAAACCCAAACAAAAAACAAACCAATAAAACGTGATACAGTTTCTTTTAAATATTAGTTGTTTTATTTGACTGATTAAGCAAACAAAACCCTCATACAATTCGATATTCGTATTTGATTCTTTCTATTTGTCAGCTTTTCGATTTTTTCTATACTTTTTTTAATATATATAAATCAAGATTGTACTCTTCGTGTTAAGTGTATATAAAATGTACAGCGTGTTTTTCTCATATTCTATTTGCTTACTAAAATTCTTCCTACATTCGTTTACATATTATTTTCTTTTCAAATAAGTCTAAGCTAAACATTTTTACTAATAGAGCATAGAATTTCATGAATACAAGCGTCAAATTTTTAATAGCAAATTTGACTTAATCAAACTGTTTGAATCAAAGATAAGATTTTGTAGTTGTCATCGGATTGCCGAAGGTTAAATGTATTTGCAGATATTAGAGTATATGTACCTACATACATTAAAATTTATAAAATTTTGGTTTTCAAAATACTTTAGTTAAAAAAATTAAATTGAATTTATTTGAACTGATCATAGTTGAACTTCTTGCGCTAAAACTCGTGTATTCAAAATAATTTTTTATTTGCAAGTGTTTCAATATTTTAGCAGGTGTAGTAAATACAATGCATTTTGGAGGAAAAATGTAAAAATACGACGTTTTAATAACTTTGATGGACATTCATAAAACCTATTTTTAAAAATAGATCTAATAGGTTGTATTAAACTAGGCTTACAATGTGAATTAGAAAAGTTAGCTCTATAACTGTAGATGTTTTAATTATCTTATATTTATATTGATTTTAAGTTTTTCTTTGTTATCCGTGTCTCAAAGTATCTTGTATGTGTGTGAAAATAAATTACGAAGTACTCGCAAACGGAAAGATCGTAAATGAAAATTTATAATACTTCATATTAAAATACATACTATATACATTTTATTTTTAAAATAAATTTCTAATCTTTGTTCATCTATTTTTTGACATAGTTATGTAAATATTACGTTCATTTTTTCAATACTATTCTAACACGTAAATCACCTATAATTTCTTAACTTTTTAACTTTTTTGTGATCATTGTTGAAGAGCATGTTCCGTGTACCAGCACCGTCAAAATTGTTAAATACCACAAAAAAGAAAAACAGTTCACAACTTAATAAGAAATGTAAAATAATACCGTTAATGCACAAATTCTCGTACCTTAACCATTTAATGCAATTTTTACATGTTTTTATGTAAATTATTTATGTAAATTATTATACAAAAACAAAAAAATGATATAATGGATGTGTAAGTTGAAGCGTGCAATTGATCGCATTTGTCTCCATGTGTACTAAATATGATGAATGTAATCTCAGCCGTACTTCCGTACATCTCATGTAAAATAACGTGTAAATATGCCGTAAAGATGTTATAAATGTGGAAACGTAAGCAAAGATTCGCCGCAATGTAAAACCTTTTGCTATTTAACGCAGATCATGACGGCGACGGTTGAAACCGTCTCAGAGCAACTCGATCTGGCCTCCATATTGCCCACAGATCGGGCCATAGCACGCTCTATAACTTTATCCGATGCAGATGTCGGCAGTGCCAATGTCAGTGTCACCAAGGCCTCCGTTATGGGTGAGAATGGTGCCAATGGCAGCACAGCAGGCGGCGGTGAGAATGGAAGTGGTTCTGAGGATGATGAGGAGGAAGAAGATAGCGATGACTTCTGGCACACTTCGGTGGGCAAGTTTAAGTTTACACTCGATCAGTTACCCCAACCGCTTCAATATATACACCAGCTGCTAACGGTATTTATGCGTAATATTTGTAGACCCCTTAGATTAATCACAAATTTACTTTTCTAGGAGATACCCACAATCAAGAAGCCGGAGATACTTTATTATGTACTGCAATGTCTCAAGACGATGGCTCTACATGGCGATGCTTTGGCTAAGGCAGCTCGGGAGCAACGAGGCTTCTTCATTTGGTGCCAGGAGAACTTATTGATCAAAAAGTGAGTGGATGGTCAGATATATAAATAATTGTCGTAATTGAGCTATATTTCAATCACTTATAATGAACCTAATCGAATAATATCAACCGATCTCTTCTCTATCTTAGAGATCTTTCATATCACAGAAGTACAATAGTTGCTATTTCTTTTACGTTTGTGATTTAAAATTATGAATAACCTATGTGGTGAACAATATACCATAAATACTGAAATACATTTTATTTTTATCTTTATGTTACTTAAAGTTTAATTTGCACTTGTTCTTATTTAATGTGTTAAACTCTTTAAGTTCAACAGCAATATGATGTGATATATTTTTTTAATTATTACAGTACAATTAGGATTTAACCTTGTTTTCCTTTTCAAATATTTTTAAATATATTTTTATGCCAAGTGGATGCAGCTTTTGTCTTAAATGATCATTGATAAAACTAAAATAAAATATCATATGCTTTGCAGCCTTTGGGAGCTGTGCAATGCGGAACATTCGCACATCTGTCAGGTGTGTGTGCCGTTATTGCTGCACTGCATCACGTTGCCGCTGGGATCGGATGTCTTTTGGCGTGTGGTACAGGAAGCCTTCCACGATGTCGATTGGCGTGTTCGCTTCACAGCAGTGGAACGAGTAACCGTAATTACGCGTTTTATGGATTCGACACCGCTGCGCTCCGAGGTGGGACTGCAAACAGCATTGGCAACCGCCTTCTGTCATCTAATTGCCAGCATGGATGACATCAATGTGTATGTGGCGCAGCGGGCAACATTGTATATCGGAACCATACATGATACAGCAATACGGTCACTGCTCTTCTGCTTGGAGTCGCAATTCGATTTGTTTATTGTTGATCGACCCGTTGTATTGCAGTCTGTCTATCAGCTACACAATTCTCTATCCGATCGCAAAATGCTCGGCTGGGAATTCTTTTTAAATCGCTTCGATACGCTCTTTGTGGAAGCGCAAATAAATCTGGAGAAATGCGGAGATATTTCGTATTTGCGAGATCTGCGTAACTCGGACAATGGCAGTGAGGCACTCTCAGCCAAGATACAAAAGGCTCGCGAGGCTTTAAGCCAGTCAGACACAAGCGGCAGCATGGCCAAAACATTGAGTGCCTCCTTTGGCACCAAGTGGCCCTACAAAAGGACCATGTCTGCTCCCGCCAGCATGGCGCCACGTCAGGACTCCAAGTTTGGTAAGCATCTTGTTGAATTGAATTTTCAAACGTTGTCATTTAAATTCTCGTTCGATTACAGTGCCGGAAAAGGAGAAAATCTACAGTCGTCAGGTGTCGGCACCTATACTTAAGAGGAAGACCTCGCGGTTTGGATTGGGTCAGTTCCTAGGCAGCGGTAGTGGCAATCAAACTGCCAGTACAGCTGCATCTAGTAATCCATTGCATACACGATCGAAAGTAGTTCCTGTCCCTCCCTGTCCCATACACCATACAGCCTCCTTTTCTTATCACCAACATCCACATCAACATCATCAGTTTCAACATCATCCACATTCACATCCCCATCACTCACACTCACATCAATATTCACATTCAGCTGGTAGTAGTGCACAAGTAGCGACGTTTGCCTCCGCTCATAGTCAAAGTCACCAGTATTTAGTGCATTGCGTACCGCCTAGCCATCATAGTCCAATGCCCACGCTGCAGGAGGCGGAGACATTGTTGCGCTCCCAGGCAGCCCAGCAATCCTTTCAGCATTTAACAACAACATTCACGACAACAACATCAATGCAACATTCGGCGGCAGTGACAACAATTGCTGCAACAAGCACAGCAACAGCAACAACAACAGCCGGCTTGTCAACAACATGCTCCACAACGGGACATACTTTTGCCACATCCCTTCATTCCCACTTTCAAAAACATCCCTCGGCCCCAAATCTCTTGCCGCCACAGCCGGCGGTAGCAGCTCCAAGTCCAAGTCCCTCGGCACTGGCCTATCCCATGCACTGCACTTGTGATGTCGCTCCACATCCGGGTGCCAACCCAGCTGGCACCACGGGCAGCACTACGGCCAATCCAGGTAGGTTGTAGAGCATGTGTGTTCACTTTATCCAAATTAAACCTCCTGTTCTCTCTGTTATCTGTTATCTGTTCTCTGTTCTCTGTTGTCTTCCCTTCTCCTCCTTTATCGCCAAATGTTGTCAACTCCAAAATATCCAGATCTTCTTTTATATCATTCACAAAGTCTCCAATTACTTCTTTTTTTTTAATTAAATGTTAGAGTTTTAGGTAATAATATAAGCTCATCCCTTTAGATAACTTATGTTATACTTAAATTCAGATCTGGAACTTTCTTTGATCTTCAAAAATATTTAAAGCTTCCTCTGTTTGGCATGTTATATTCAAATTGTATAATATTTAATTATTATTTTTATTATTCTGTATGATATTTTCGCATTTGAGGCAATTAATTGTTTATATTTTAAAGAATTTGGCATACTGCATGAACCACATGAATTCAGTTCTTAGATCCATTATCGTAATCACAGCATAACCGATACATAACCGATACATAACCGGTATGCAATTCGGTTGGCTTTGAAGAACTTTTGAAGCAATGATAATTCAAATATTTTAAGTTAATCTAATAATACGAAACCATTTCTTTAACTCGAGCCCAGCATTATGAGGCTACAAGAGGATAAATTTATTAACGTCTTGGAAATATTATGTAAATCTTATTTATTTCAATAATTTGTAAGCCAACATTATTACTTCTAATGCAACCATTTGAATAAATGTGTCTAAAGTGTTAACTTTGTATTTAGCCAATCGATGTAATATATTGCTTTCCACACACAAATCAAAATCATTTTACGTGTACCCTTCCGAACTGGTATGTATGCTCTCTCAACATCTATTGTGATCCTATCAACATATTAAGTCCAACTCTCTGTCAATGAAAACCACAATTTACTCAACAAAGTTTCCAAAAACTCTACAAACTCTGGTGTATATATAATTCTATAAACACACACACTCAAGCAAGAGTATATATATATTTATGTATATCTATATATATACATAATAACATATATATGTATCAATCAATTTCAATCTATTTGTGCAATTGGCATGTGGCTGTACGAATAAAAAAACAATCATAAAATCGGTGTTACTTCCCTTCGGCATCTACCATAAAATGCATATATTTTATGAATACTAATAATGTGCAATAATTCCCATTTAGATGGACATATACATTCTTTGGGCGGACTTAATGATGATAATTTGATTGGACTGCTCAGTCGCATTACGGAACTGGAGGAATCTGATCGGGAGACAATCCATTTGTTGGTCTTTATGCTGATGCAGTTCATGTCCCGCACTGATCAGGCTTTCCCATCGGAAGATAAGCCCATTACAAGAACCCAGAATATTGTATTAAAGCATCTGTTCTTGCTCTTGGGTCACAATCAAATCGACAAGACCTTCCATACCACACCCGATTCGTTAAGGTAAATAATTGGTAGATTTGTAAGGATTAGCATCACTTTTCACGTTCTCCACTTATTGTAGAGTATCGGCTGTCTTCAATGCATTTCTGGCAAATCTGCCACAAGTTTTGGATCAGAATCATTTAATTGGAGGTCTAATATTACCCTCGGTTATGCAGATCATTTTATATGCTCCCAATCCAACAAACACTTCGGGGGAGTCCTATCAAAATCTAGTCTTTAATTATTCACTCTGGCATCTGGAACAATATCCCCGTCGCAATTGGCTTTTTACGCTGCTGGTGGTGCTCTATAAATACTCCTATACCCAACCGCCGTTGAGTGGTTATGTCATCTCGGCCATTCGCATGATCATGAACAGTCTGCGAGGACATTTTCATCAATGTCGACGCCTTCCCACCACAACCATACTAGATATTCAGGGTGTTGGCGGTGCTGCTAGATCGCGTGATGTTAGCCAACCGTCCCTGGGCACAGATCCCGATGATAAAGAGGCTAGTCCTCCCGCCAGTCCCATGTTTCCATCCGAAGGCACCAGCGCCGCATCTAAGAGTAAGGGTCAAAATGTCGCCTTTACTCCAAAGTTACAGCACGCTTTCCGCAAGTACAACGACTCCAGCTTGGATGCGGATGAAACCGAATCCGAACTGGTGGCCATACCCGAAAGCGATCTTTCGGACAGTACACTTCATGGCAGCAGTGCTCCGGTAAGTGAAGCCCACGTCGAGGGTTTATTTTACTTAAATATTTATCTATAGATTTATAAAGATTTTTATTCATTTTTTCATTTAAATTAAATTGATATATACAAAATGAAATTTGTCAATTACAGCAAACATTAAAGCTTTACAAATTATTTATACAAATAAAATTCGTATTTATAAATATTTGTTACTTTAGGGCTCCTTTGATGATACCATACACTTTGAGGATATTCTACCCATCAAAATGGACTCAATGCGCACTCGTCGTACGCTGGAATACACCGAGGAGGTAACATCAATTATATATACGATCCACATCGTCTTGGTTCTTTTGATAATGAAAAGGAAAGATCTTTTTAATTTAATGTGACTTTTTCCTATAAAGTTTCTTAAAATGTGACATTATTATTATATATTTAAAAGAGTCATCAAGCAATACTAACTGCATAACAATATAGTTCAAAAAGATTAAGTTTCCTGATTCTTATATAATGTGGATCCTAATTTCCTGTTAGGGCCTTAGTCGTACTTTCGTCGTACCATTAAAGAGTTCTTCGGTACTTTTCTTAAAATGTGTCAATATTATTGATGGAAATCTGTAAAAATCAATATCTTTAATGAACATTTAGAAGATTCATCAAACCATCCTAACTGCATAATAATATAGTTCAAAAAGATTAAGTTTCCTGATTGTTATATAATGTGGATCTTATTAATAAATTTTATTTTTTTATTTTTATTATTTTTTTAATGTAAATATAAATTTTAAAAGACGGCTGCTTATAGCCAGACAATAAAATAAATAAATAAATAATTTCCTGTTAGGGCCTTAGTCGTACCTTCGCCATTAAAGCGTTCTTCGGTTCTTTCAATTTACAGAAATCTAGTAAAACGCACAAATCGATGATTACGACCAAAACTGGTGACACATACACCACCAAGATCAAGGGCAGCACAAGCGAATCGGTCAGCACCACCGTGGTAACGACTCACACTCGGCACAGTCTGCAGGAGGGAGTGAGAATGATTGTGACACCACTTGTTGGACCGGAGACAACGGAGACGGCAATCGTGAGTCCTCCGGTGGATGTGCATCGAGCGGTCACGGTGCGCAACAAATCCCTGGAGAATGCAGCTGCATCGACATCGAAGATGTTCGCAGCGATCGCCACGAATCATCTGAAGGCACTGGGAGCACTGCAGGATGTGCCCACTCCAAGCACCAGTAAGTCCGGCTCCAACAGTGGCAGCGGCAGTCGTTCCACAAATGGTAGCAATGCCGCTCCAGCCACGGGAGCTATTAAGCCAATTGGACGCCACAAGACGATTGTGGAATGCAGCGCGGGAACGTCGAGCTCATCAGCTGATGAAGCGCGTCGCGAGAAAAAGTCACAGGCCAAATCGCTGAGGAGGCCGGACAAGACTTATGGCTCTCCAGACTCACCGCTGTCCAAGATGAGCGTTATGCCTAATCCACGGGATGAAGAGGACGCCGGATTGTTGCCACCGCCAAAGAGCATTGCCGCCCTCGAGATTCCGACACCGGAACGACTCCTTCCCATTGGCACCCAGGACACCGTTGCCACATTAGTGGAGCGTGTGCGCGATGGACTCAATCTGCCGGATATTAGTCACCTCAAGCAGGATAGCTTGGATGTGTCGGAGAGCACGAAGGATGATGTCACGGCCAGCAGTCGCAACAACTCGCCACGTCGCCTCATTAAGCAGGTGGCCCTCGAATCACCACCCAATCCAAATGCTGCAACTGTTGTTCCAACAGCTACAACACAGTCTCAAGCGCAATCCCAGCCGCAGACTCAACAGGATCTACACACTTCCATACTCAAGAATGTCAGCCAGGATCTAAAGCAGCCTGTGTCCATGGAGCGTCAACAGCCGATGGTCCCATCCAACAACAGCATTAAGCGTCCACGACAGAAACTGGCGCCTTTTAATGTGGACACGAATGCCATACCAGATATACGATCCCGTTATGCCGGCTCCTGGCCACCGCCTCCTTTTCTGCCGCCAGAGGAGCACGACGAGGAGGGCGATGAGGCCACCGAGATGCCCAATGAACACACTACACACACCTCGGCCAACACACAGCGTGGCGTAAGTGAAGCATCTCTCAAGTTACAACTTGATCTAATCCCTTCTCCAATGTAGAGCTCCCGTCGTGTTGGTGACTACACCATCGTGGAGCGCTGCTCGGATTGCGGTGCCGTCATCGAGGAGTACACGGATGAGGAGATTGGCATATTGATTGTCATACTGGGCACCTTTATACACCGTGAACCGGCCATGGCAGCACCCTTCCTGCCCGAGATACTCACCATTACATCCCGGTAGGTCTTCCCTTGATTTAATAAAATCATCCACTCAGATGTTTGATATATTGCAGCATCTGCTTGAGCGGCACACACGCCTGGCAGGGGGAGAATGGTCTTCCCTTGGCTAGCAGCGCCCAGGCTGTAGCCTTGCAGTTCATAAGGTGTGTGCTTCATCAGCTGGCGCCCAATGGCATCTTTTTGCAAGTCTTCCAAACCCAAATGAAAAGTAAGTTTCCTCAGCATCAATTAATATTACTTAAGAAAGTAAATGAGAAAGTCCGAGTTGTTCAGCGCCTCGACTTGAAGCACAATTTCTTCTGTCTAAGATTAAACTTAATTCTTTATTAAATACAACTTTTGCTTTAACAATGGAATACTTTTTCGCCTGCTCTGACTTACAGTTAAGATACGCCACAATCACTTTCGCAGTATTGCAAAGGCGCTGCAGGATTTCCAAGACTTGAATGCTACGAGTCCCATTTACATGGTCTGCGAATCATTGACGTCAAAGAAGGCGCTACCTTTCGATCAGCTGCCTGTGATATTCCGCAACATGGCCGAGTATCTGCAGTGTGTTCCAGCTGAGGCTGGAGTCGGCCTCGCCGTCTGGTCACAAGCCATGCAGGCGATGGAGTCCTTGCTGCGTCAGGTCATCGTCATCATGCCCAACTTGAGCAATGCCGAGTATATGTTGGATTTGATAGTTGCCACATTGCGGCTAAATTGCGTGCCCAAAACCTTACTCGATCCTTACTCCAAGATCATGGCTTATTGCGTGCAGCACACTAATCTGGAGTACCAGACCATCTACGATCTGTGCACACTCAACACCCGCTCTTTCAGCAAGGATCGCGACAAGAATTTACTGTGCCGTCAAATGATCTTTGAATTTGTGCAAGCGCTCAAATTCAAGTCCAATATACCCGATCACAATCTGCTGATGATCATCGGCTTTGTGTTGCTCGATGCAGGTGGAACCTTGCCACCTGGTGCTCTTCCCGACTTGCCAGATGCGACTCCTGTTCTTACCACAAATGCGGCTGACTGTTTGCGTCAATACATTAATGATGTCATCGATTTCCTTGCCGATTTCCACACCCTTAGCAAGATCAAGGTGAGCAGTTGGGTGAATTGGAAATAATCCATTGGGTGGTAACCTACATATTTGCAGAATTTCAAGAACGGACAGTCGAGCAATGGTCTAGGCGAGGACACCTTGGGTGGAGTGCTCAAAGGAGCTGTGGCTCAGTATCTGGCATTGGAGATGTCGCGTGGCAATTCGAGGGATAACAAGGCCGTATCCAGATATCTACCCTGGCTCAACAATGCGCCTTCCTCGCTGCAGCAGGGGTAAGTAGTGAAACCGACCAACAGATACCCTTTACTAATATGATTTACAGTCCCAAGGAGTTCACCGAGTGTGTGGGTCACATGAGATTACTCTCCTGGCTGCTGCTGGGCTCTCTTACACACATGGCGTTGATGCAACGTCGTCAGGAGACACAAACACTGCCACCTCCTACAAATGTGGCACCTGGACAGGGGCAGCCAACAGGGGCAAGTGTGCATTATCAGCATCAGGGAGTCACATACTCGCAGCCAGTGCCGCAGGAGGCATCTTGCCACATTGCCGATCACATTCAGGTCATCTTCGCGGGTTTTGCCGAGCAATCGAAGACTTCCGTGTTGCACATGTCCTCATTGTTCCACGCCTTTACGCTTTGCCAACTGTGGACAGTTTACTTGGAACAGATGGCTCACAATACAAATAGCAATGCTGAGGGCAGCACGCTGGGTGTGCTCTTTGAATTTTGGACCAAAGTAACGCCCTGTATCCTCCAACTGGTATCACATGCCAAGCCGGTCAACACACACGCCCAAGCCAGCGTCGACTTTCAAAGTCAGAGCACCAATTCAAAGCTTTCCGAGATGGTCAATTTGCACTTCCTCAGTCTGCTGGAAGCTCTCAAGGAGACCAACTCAACTGTGCTTGGCAAATTGTTACCCATGTGGAGCACTGTCCTCTCGTCTCAAACACAGCTCTCGGACACGTTGCATGTGCGCCTCCAGAATGTAAGGGATTATGCGCCAGATTACGAGGAGTTACAGACAAATAAATCGGAAACGCTCCTCAAATGGTTGCAGCGTCTGCAATTTAAAATGGGACAAATCGAATTGCAAGCATCCACGGCCACTCAGTTCTACTCTATTTAATATGTTAATCCATAGAATCCATTCAGCTAAAAGAATTGCCTTTGAGCCAAATTTGATGTTGTAGCTTTCGTTTAACATATATAAATAAATGTTATTTAACATATTATTTCGTTGTACTAATTATATTCGGAGAGCAGCTGTTACTTGAACTCAATATTCGGTTCCCATTTAAGGATAATCAATAGAGCATTTAATGCTCAAAGAGCAGACTTGAGTACAATATAATTAATCAAATGAATTTGTAAGAATTCTAGTGCTCCATAACTTTGAACCTAATATAGCTTACACTTTATATAAATCTTCACTCATAAACTGTATAGATAATGCCACTGGCAGCCTTCTCAGTAGTTGTTGGATCATGAACTTCATTGGCTTCGCTAGCTCTTTGCTTGCCCTCGATTAGATATTCCACTACTGGATCACGATATTTGTTCTGCCTGGCCAGGCGTTGCTCTGCCTGCACTATGCGCAATTCCTGTAGGAAAATGATAAGTTAAAATATTGTTGTCAAGAGAATTTATCAGCATTTACCTTGACTTTCTGCATGAAATCGACTTGCAGATTGGCGGATTCAGTTAGTGGCACCAATTGAATCTCTCTGTGTTGTATCAGTGGCGGCGTCGCTGCAGTGTTTTCCCAATATTTTCCTTTCTTGCGTAAACGCTCCTTGTCAGGATCATGTACATTGGAAACTGTGGTGCGAAAGGGTTTAAACTTTTCACGTTCTGTTGTGGTTGCCTGCACTTCGGTCTTATCAATAAGATAGAGTGCATGCTGATTCGTTTCCATGGATCGCTTGGCGGCCAAAGTGGCTGCATCAATTTCTATTATTTCCGCCGGAATCGATTCGCTGGTCTCTTTGCTACTAGATATACTCTGATCGGCCAGCGCGGAGTCGGGAGATTCAGTTTCAGACCTAAAGGATGCTATGTCTGCCAAGTCTTCAGCAGTAATAAGTGTGGCTGGCGGCGGTAGCACTTTCACTTGACGTTCATGCATTGTGCCTTTGGCAATAATACGCAACGGATCTATTTCTTGCTCGTCATCACTGTCCAGCACATCGTCCACGTGTGAACTGTCATCAGCTGTACTGCGGCCATGCCATTCCAGATTGTTAAGCGTTATTTTGCCTTTGGACGCAATGTTCAACTCGCCAAGCAGATTAGCAGCTTCCTCTACATCGTTACGACGTTGGATCTCGGCAAGCAACTTCTCATAGGACTCCTGTATACGTTTACCTTGGTCTGGCAATTTCTGCAATCGTTTTCTATGCGTCAGAAAAAACAATATTCAATATGCGCCACTCTTACAATGAACCGACTTTTGGCACTTACTTGGATGCCAAGAGATGGCTTTGCCTATCTTTGATTTCCAGTAGCTCATGGTACATAAGCTTTTTGAGGTCCTTGCTATGATTTTCCTTGACCTGAGATGTACCAGGAATTCTATTTAGCGGTGGCTCTGGTGGCAATCTGTTCATATTACTTTGTTATTTATGTGCAATTTCACAGTTTTGCCGCCGCAGTAGGTCTGTTTATAAATATTGGGATATCGATAGATATTTCCTATCAAACAGATGTAGTATTTATCGATGTAGTCGCCAGCTATTTAAGCATTTTTTGCCTTTGCCATCTAAATTATAACAAAAATATATGTACATATTATTAATTCACACTCAAAACAATTCAGATTTTCTTAAGTCTAATCAATACAAAATCTAAATCTGTTTTAGGAACACCTATAAAAAAGTATTTTATCGTTACGAAACTGTTTCATGGTATGACCGTTTCATTTAATTCGAAGCTAGTATCTGGTATTTTTATGTCAAAAAGTTTAGCATTGATGTACTCAGTTTTTAGGTATTTTTTGATTGTAATAGCTTTGTCGCATTGCTGGGCACTTGGCAACTTCCAACAAATTAATTACAAAAGTAAAATAAGGTAATATTTGGAATTATGATAAACTTTATTCTTTAAATAAAATGGATGTACAACCCATAACTGGGCAAATCCGTTTATCGCTTGTTTGGTGGCTACAAACACTGCACAAACAACAATGTATTACATAACCTTTTTAAGGTTACCAAATGAACAACGCCGATATATCAGTTCATAATATTCTATCAAAATGTCACTTTTCCAGATGCTGTCGCAATCTATTTTATCTGGTATCCGCGTCATGCGCACCGAGTCGCGTCGCAACATTGCCATTATCGCACCAGCCCTTAACAAGGTGTCTGATCCCATCCAGCAACTGTTCCTGGAAAAAGTTAAGGAATATAAGCAAAAGAGCGCGTAAGTAATAAGTCCTGCTTGGAATGAACTGTAATGTCATATATATCTCATTATATACTCTGCAGGGGCGGCAAACTGGTCGATTCCAATCCAGAAATCGAGCGTGATATCAAAAACGAGTTGGAGCGCGTCGCCAAGCAATTTGGTAGCGATGGAAAGACCGACATGCTTAAATTTCCCGATTTCAAGTTTCCCGATGTGAAGATCGATCCCATTTCACAAGGCGCCAACTAAACATATACGATTCCTATGTTTACTTTAAATTGTTTTAAGTTTTTCCCAACCTCAATACGCTTGAATGTGTCCCAGTCAAACAAGCGCGTAAAACATCCGTAAAAATAAAACATTAAAAACGAGATTGGTGAAACAATGGCAATGTCCTGTATTATATTGGTCAGACGATAATTTTAATTCTGGTATCGATATCTGAGATGAGTAAGATTTTTCTTATTTTTAAATGTTACGTGTAACTGAACGCTTTCCGTTACAAATTACTGTTATTGAAAACAATGATTGATACTACATTTAATTATACCCTGATTTAAATTGACTTGCTGGTGTAGTTTAGAATTTTCCTACGATGTAAATTCTTTTTGGGTATGGTGAAAGCACATCAATTTCGTCAATTAATAAAGACAATAGTTTATTTATGTTAAAAAGTTGGACTGGACTTTCCAAAACCTGTTGTACAGTAACTTTTCGAATTAAACTTTGAAGTAAAATTGCGACCATCGCCATTTCCCATTTAGGGGAATGCATTACTCGAATCCGGTATGTCATGTATCAATATTTATTAAATAGTGACTTAAAAATCGCATTAAATTTAAAGCTGATCGAATACGGAACTAGAAAAGATAAATTCTCCTAGTTTAAAAATTTAATACCCTGTGTATTATAACTAAAATGTTTTTTTAAAGAGTCGAAATTCCTGGAAGGCATTGTGTAAGTAACGTATCTTATTTTTTTAATGTAGGCATAAGCTCAATTTTAATCAGGATTAATCGAATACTAAATACACATTTTATGATTTTGGAAAAGATATGTATCTCAAGGAAGAATAAACTCGGACGGGTACCAAATTTGATTATCATCTCTTGCGAATGTCGAAACAGGCAGGCAGACTTTAACACTTCAGATAAAATCTATAATTAACGTGTTACATATTTCCTGCAAATGTTAAACTACTCTGCTATAATTCAAATCAACACATTTATTTTCAGAAGCCTGTTAAGCTTTACTTTTCATTGCACCTGTTTAAAAGCTCAACAAGATCAAGATCATTATTGTGTATGATAAATAAGTAATAGACGAGGTTCAGTCTCGGTATCTCGTATCTCTGTTCGGTTGCGACGCGACGCGACACTCGGTAGTAGTTTCAATTCAACCGCTCCCACGAACGCGTCAACGGGTGAGCGTTCGATCTGAACGATCTGAGCTTGAACGCTGTTGTAGACTTTATGAAAAGCTTCGCAGTCCAAAGTAATAACTAAATAGGAAGCGTGTAATTAAATTAATCATACTTACTACAGAGGCCTTTAACCGCGGTGTGCATTTTAGAGCGATGCAAAATGTTAATAATAGTTATAAAAAGTTTATTGTAAAAAAGTGTATGTAATTATGAACTGAAACATAAAATATGTATATTAGTGTGATTTATGTACTATTCAAACATAAATTTATATAGTAACAATTATGCGAATGTATTTGTGTGTACATATATGCAGTTATTTTATGAGTACGTTGAATTCGTGTCTTGCAAGCAAAATTAGTTTATAATTTGTTTATCTATGACATGTATGTGTGCTTACATACAAATAAACAAATTATAATGAATTGTAGTGAGATAGGTACTTGACTCAATCAATTTAATTTTTTCATCAAAGTGATTTAATAATAATAAATAGATACATTTAAACGTGAGCTTTATTAAAATCAATAATAGGTTTTTAAATTAAGTTTTCTTTGTATTTTAAGTACTATATATCTTCAATGATCAAACGCGTTGCCAATTTAATTTATCATGTTTTTTATTTAAGTACCATATATAAATCTAAATTAAGAAACGTTTAAAAAATTTATTTTATCATGATTATTTTCATAGTGTTTAGTATAGTATAGTCTACAAAGTTCCAAAGTTAAAAGCTAATGCAAACATATCAAAGTAACTGAAAGCAATAAATACGTAATAAATTATTGTGCTTGTGATATAATAATTATGTATGTGACTAGAACTATAATGACTATTTGCTTAATTGCAATATTGTTCATCATGTCCACTTCAAGCGGAGACATTCAACAGGAGTCCAGAAGGTAATTTTTTAAATACAATCATAACAACAAAGAATTCTTAACTCATATCATACAACTTAAAGGATTGGATTAGTTTTTGAAAATATTAATATAATAGTTTCAGTACTTTAACAGAATAAAGAGTCAAAGTCCGATAAAAAATTATATATTATTATAATATAAGGATATGTCTCAATTCAGAGTACATCTCGATTTTTAGTTTGCTTTCCAAACTAGACTTCAGATAATACAATGATATGCTCAGTTTAAATACGAAATTGTGTATGAATGGTCTGCAACTTAACTAAAATTAACAATGTTTTCTATTCATGTCTACAAATACGAATAAGCATACATAAGAGTTTGTAGTAATTCATATACAAGTACACAAATAAAAAAGTGGTTTCAAATTATCAAAAAAAATAAACACAACTTTCTTGTCTTTTCAAGTTCTTTTAGTTTAAAGCCCAAGGAAACTTTACAGTCAGTTTTTAGACGCGAATTATCCCTACTGAATTTAAATATACATAATTTAAATGTTGTTTACAGTATTCTATCTCCCTGTTGTGCCTGAACCTTAATATATTCTTGAAGCTATCATTCATATCTATCGCATCCAATACGATATCGGTTTGTAACCGTCAGAATTTCGAATGTATACATACAGTTAATAGAGATTTAAATTGAGCACCGGGACCTTATTCTCATCGATTCGAATTTGCAGCTCTTACTTGCTTGAACATAAATAAATATAAATATCTATTTGCCTTGTAGGTTCCACCGTGATGTTGGGAATAAAACCGAAAGTGCTAGTGGCTTTTCAGAGGATGACGTAGGCTGGACTAATATCAATGCCGAAGTTGATGTAGTTACACCCATGGTGCTATTACATCTTCAAAAGCTGGGTATAGAGCACTTACAGCTTCCAGACATGAAAGAGAGCATATCTGTTGTAAGTTTGATACAAATGCGCTAAAATTTAAGAAACTAATTGACTTTTTAAGAAGCCTTTCTTCATCACCTATGAGGCTGGCTTGCACCTGACCAATGGCATTGTCTACAATCTTGCAGGCATACGAAGGCACAATAATGCATTTATGACATACGAAGGCAAATCGTTTTTAAGTCGATTTTATTTAAAAATAGATAAACTTCAGGTAAGAAAGTCATTTAAGACATCGGTTTTATGTTCGCTAAGAAAGTAATGGCATAAATAAAACATATAAATTTTGATGCAGAATCAAATTATAGTGGAGTTGTATTAATAAATGTTAAATATTCTAGTTAAAGATCGCTATAAAGGAATGGAATAGGTATTTTCATTATAGACAAGTCTTTTGAAAGGTTTATGAGTTTTAAATTATAATATTTTCTATTTGCTTGTTAAAAGACTCATATTATACAAACTCTGAACCTTTCTATACAATTTGATAAGCCCAATGCTCTTTATTTTATTGCTGCACCGATGTTAACCGTTTACCAGTTTGAGATTGAAATGGCTTCGAATTTAAAATGTTTTTGTCAAGGAAGCCGTAGTTATATTTTTAAATATTTATAAATAACATTCTTATGCCCTGCGACCATGATATGTACAAAATCTATATAATAATGATCAGTATAAATAAAAGTAATTTCTGTAGAAATACGACGGCATTATAAACGATAATGGCTTAATTTAAATTAATGTTTACGATCTAATCTGTTTAGCACACATCGCCTACATAATTGAGATTAATAGTAAGCTATATCATATACATAATAATAAAAAAAATATTATTTATTTTACAGTTTGAATACAACTTTCAACTCAAGTTAATGGCAATTGAAGGATATGGAAAAGTGCTTGGATCATTAGATGACACGATTATTTATGCAGAGCTCGCAGTGAATGTTATCAATTCCAAGCTTCATCTCTACGATTTTCGTATAATTGAATTTAGGTAATGTTTTTTAAATAAGGCAAATATGTGTAGTTCATCATTAAATAATAAGCATTCTTTCAATTACAGTAATATTCATGTTCAATTGGATCAAGCTAGATTAATTCGTCAATTTACTGGACTTATTTTAAGTCCCATTACAAATCTGTTTAAGGATCGAATTACTACATCAATTGCTGACGGACTAAAGGAACAAATGCAGACAGTAATGGATGACTTCAACAACGAGGATCCTTTGGAACTACGGAAATTTACGAAGAAACTATTATCGGGAATAACTGGAACTTCAGCTGAAGCTGTGCAATAAGTATTATATATACATACAGTATAAGGAGAAAAGTATTAAATAGGAATACGGGAAATACAACTAAATTTATTCAGTGAATATTCTCTAAAGTTTATTTATTAATAACAACAATATTTGGTAATAAGTGTCTATATTAACGTTTCTCAAATCGTTAAACAAACTTCAAACAAATCGGGCTAAAAATATTAGTCTGTAAATTATAAAAACAATCCCATTTTCAGAGTTTACGTTTTTAGTTATATTGAATTCACTGTTTACAAAAATCTTTATATTTGTTTGCTGAAATATTAAACTAAGGCAGTTAAAAAAAAAACTTTTAATACTTATTAATTTTTTAAATTTTTAAAACAATTTTCATAAAATTTTAATTCAGTATTTATCCATTATCGGAAACTTAGAAAAATAAGCAATTAATATAGGTAACCATAAAAATTATGGACTTACAATGTGGAGATCCATAAATTGTTGTTAATAATGCTAACATAATTTGCTACTTACTGTAGTAAATATATCTAATATGTCATGCACGAGCAACAATAAATATAATATATATGAAAATCAAAAAAATTCATTTTGTATTTTCATTCAAAATATCTTCGAGATTGCTAAAGCTTTGTTATGATGCCCTGGTTAGTGGCCATTTTAATAGCAGATATTTTGGTATAACTACTCACGTTCGAAAATAAACATATTTGGCAAAAATAAAAAAGGAAAAATAAGCAAGCAAATTGTGGTGGTAGTTTCACGTCAATTTCGATTTACGGCAAACTTTTCCGGTCTTGATGTAGGCCGTTAGCCGGAGCACATTTACATTGTACACTGTACACATTTACATTAGACCAAATAAAAGTTCATGTTTAGTTTTTGACTTTAGTCAACAATCTGTATTGGAACCCGGCAGACGTGTGTATCGCGTGATAAATTTGGCCTATTGCGTATTACGTATACATGTGTGGCAATTCACATATATATATGTATATATCTTGCAGATTGTAAAAATAGACGTCTGTAGTTTAAAAACGAATCTTTTCAATGGCCTCGGTGCACGGAAAATCATCTGTTCCATTGAATGGGATTCTGCAAGGTTCCGACAAGAATGAGAGTTTCGAATCAGACCCTGAGAATATTCCGTACCATGCTAGAGAGAATGCACTTCCATTTAGCTATGGCAGCGTTCCTGTGGGTTTCCATACCAGCGATTTAAATCATGTGGAAGGAACAGAGCATGTGGAGCATAAAGTCAACTCTAGTATATATTCGACAAGTCAATTGGAGACTGTGGATGATACAGACAACTCGAGTGTATATCCGACATCTCACTCATTGACAGTGGATGATAGAGACAACACGAGTATATATCCGTCAAGTCAATCAATGACTCGAAGAAGCAACCGTCCAAGTATATCTACATCGTGTCCATTACTGCGAAAGACTCCTACGAGGGAGGAGTTCGACGATATGCTAATGGAACGCAAGCTACAATCTGTGGAAGCCAAAAGGGAGACTGCTAAGAAATTGATTGAATGTAAAAAAATTCGTAATGATTTTGTTGATCAGCAGAAGATTAAACAAGTTCAGATAATGGAACAAGCTGTTCCAGCTTTAGAACTGTGTCCCAATAACTTTCACTTACAATTGGTCGAAAAGAAGAGATCAGGCACGCCCACATTTCCAACTGCTCAAACCACTGTGAGTACTGAGCGCTGCGTCAGTCCGTATCCCGCTTCGAGTTTACCAGATTGTACTTTAATATCTGAGGCAACTATAGAGGATTTGCCATATTTTGATTGCACCATTCACACCAAGGAGGTTGAGCCGCATTTAGTTAAATTTGCCAAGGATTCATCAGAGTATTGGTACAAGCCCAACATGTCTCGGGAGGAAGCTGTGGATTTATTGCGCAACGTGGTGCCCGGAACATTTCTCATTCGTAATTCAACAACATACCGTAACGCCTTTGGACTTGTATTACGCGTAGCGAAGCCACCTGCTGGCGTGGTTACCGGACCTGGATATGGCGATGAGCTGGTGCGTCATTTTCTGTTGGAGCCCACAACGCGAGGTGTTCGCCTTATGGGATGTACCAATGAGCCCATATTTACATCCCTATCCGCCTTCGTATACGAGCATTCAATTAATCAAATGTCGCTACCTTGCACTCTCCTAATACCCGATCAGGATGTCTTGTTTACCTCCAATAATCAAGAAATTATGTTCAAGCAAAAACAGATAATGGTTCAAGGTGCCGCCTGCAATGTTCTTTATTTGTTCCAAAGCGATATGGAGTCTCTGACTGGAGATGATGCCGTACGAAAAGCGGTTCTAGAAATGTACTCGGAGCACAAACGACCAGTTCCCCTAGAGGTGCATTTAAAGATATCTGGCGAGGGAATTACCTTAACGGATAATACGCGTACACAATTTTTCCGACGACACTATCCAGCAAAGAATATTTCCCATTTCTGCATGGATCCCAGCAATCATCTGTGGAGTGTCGAAGCCTCCGATGAGGGGATTGCAGCGTTCAGTTAACAAATCAATATTTGCATTTATAGCTCGCCCGATGACCGGATCAAAGGATAACCAATGTCACATCTTTTGTGATCTGTCTTCCAAGCAGCCTGCTTCCGCAATTGTTTCATTCGCCCATAAAGTTCTTCCACTTCAGAATTCCGGCTATAAAATGCTATGAATTAGTGTACTCGAATTTAAAGTCTTTTTCCACTTCTGTTATTTTCGATTAATTTATTTAATAATTTAATACTATAAAAATGTAAGCTTTTAATTATTTTATTAATTTTAAATAACATTTTTTAATATTATTTCAAACACTGAATACTTAAATTCTTTATATACCGGGCTCAATTCAGGTGGAGGTGTATCTAATTAAATTTATAGAGGCTCCGCTAATTGTAATGTATTTAAGCAAATAATAACAAGTAAAATAATATCTTAACAAGAAAACAATGGCGTGAATTACTAATTAGAAAATGCTTTGTTTTAATTATTAACTATAGATTAAATGCATGAGTTTTAAGTTTACTGCTCAAATACAAGAAATATTAATTTATATCGAATTACTGAAGTTTTTATTCTTATGTCGCTTAAATTATTAAGCAAATGATTAAAATCCTCTTTTAATTTCAATTCAAAAATCTGAAGAATTGTATTTAATGTTAATTAACTGAGTTTATTGAACACTCAAAAAAGGACAAAACTAACTATGTATTTCCCATTTAGGCCATTTATTTAGGACAACACAGACTTGGGCACATTTTTAGTAGTTTAGTTCGGTGTCCAGTTCACGTATAGAACTGATTTTTCTTATTTGAAATGCATTTAAAATATACAATAAAATTTTACAAACAAGACTTTACGTTAAATGTTTTATTTTGTCAACTAGAGTATTAACTTCAAAAAACGAATGTTTGCATAAAATGCTGTCTATTTTCGCAAATATTATATTGAAAGAACAAGAAATATCTTTATGCATCATTATACAAAGTATTTTTATCCGTTGTATATGCCTTAAATATCTGATATTTTATTTTTATCATTATAATAAATATTGAAATCTGAAATTATTTTTAATTGTAAAATAATTTTAAAAGCAAATTTGAATATAATAATGTATTCTTCTTTAGGATTGTCCATCTAAAACTATGCATACATACGTGTATCTAGAATATTTCCATTTATCGTCATGTTTTTCTGGTTTGATTTATTAAAATGATCACTTTAATTTGCGATGCCTGATACCGATGGATTGGAGTAATAATTTGGAACTATTATGTTAAACGTTGATTGATTTGGTTGAAGGTAATTTATTTATCTAGATCAACATCGATCAAATTATACTTAATTACTTAATTGTGTGTTGGAAATGCTTCTGGTACAATAATTAGAATTTACGGTAGAATTTTATATATAGGAAATTAGTAATGTTTAGAATATGACAGAAAAACGACTCAGATGGATCCTGTTAAGCTGCATGATAATTCTTGGCCAGGGCAAAAGGTGTGTACTTCAATAAAAAAATGAACTAATATATGTATTTATTTATTGCTTGTAATAGAAAATAATTTTTACGAAGCTTGAATGCCCTGTAAAGAGTAACATAATGTCACATGCCGACTGTAAAGTGGAAAATAATTACACACTCAACCTTAAGTTGTCAACCAATAATATAGACATAACTAGTTTGGTTGGAGTATCGGAAATACATCTATTTATCTATGGTCGGAATAATGTGATACGACTTAATGGTATTCGGCTGGACATTTGTCAAATGTTGGGTAGCAGTCAGAGAAAGTCTTTGGTATCAATGCTGTACAAGGGCATCATGCAGACTGATAACAATTTACCCAAGAAGTGTCCATTCAAACGGGTAAGTTCAGGAATTAATCAAGAAGACTGTTACTCGCTTTCTACACCCCTTGCGGATCTATTTTAGAATACCACGTATACGTTACTTAACATGAAGTTCGATGCGAATTACTTTCCCAGTTATTTGCCGGAATATAATTTTACATTTATCGGACTGTTTCTAGCAAATAATGTAAATAGCTTCGAGGTGCGAGCTATGGGCTCATTTTGCGATATTAATCATGATTGCACTGGTCTAACAGGACTTAACAAATCAGTCGACCCAAGCAACTAATGAAAAAGCATAAAAATCGCCAAAGATTCGATGTAAACAAGATTCTAAATAAAGGCTCGCTTCGAAAATCAAACCTCAGAATATATGAAAGATTTATGATATATTTGAGTTCCAATTTAATTTATTTACAGTAGCATACAATATTCTTAGACTAAATAATGTAGACATAAGAATAAAGTATGTTTAATGGTGTACTAAATAATATAATATTACTCACAACACAACAAAACGATTTCAGAAAATGATTACCATTTATTTATTTTTAAGAGCTTTTTTCCAATACATCGTTTGTTAAGACAGCTGAGTATCTCATTGTCGTGTACTTCCACTTGTTTATAATTTAAATGCGCAACATACCATACTGAATCTAAATTGCTCGGGGTTTTTCAATTATTTAAAATCTGATCACAATACTTCCGATAAGCATTTATTCAACTTGTTTAACAGCATTTAGCATGCGCAAATAATCCAAAATTATATAAACCTATAAACTATATAAATATAAGTGTGTTACATTCATCTTTAACTATATTTTTATTTGTATATCCTAAGTCTTCATCATTAAATGTGAGTCCCTCTCCAGATTCGATCTCTACTTTTGGAGACGTCTCGTAGCTCTTCTCATTGGTCGACTTTCCGGAGTGTTGGGCAGAGCAAATACATTGCCACTGTTAAGCTGCTGTGCCGTTGATTGCATGTCTGGTACTGGTGATGCAGAGCCTACGAAGTTAAATCCTCCGCCATTGTGAGGAGCCGTTGATCCGCCCGCTGCGGTGGGATTGCCAAAGATATTAGGTGTTGGCACATTGTTTGCACTAGCACCAAATTTAAATGGTGTGGCCGTGTTGTTGCTTTGTGGCAGCGATGTAACGCCACCAAAAGCAAATGGTGCATTGGCGTTTGCTGGTGTGGCAGAAACGCAGTTGTTGCCGCTGTTATTGTTAGTTGTCGAGAAGGAGAAGCCACCCGACTTAGCCTGCTGCTGTTGTTGCTGATGATGCTGCTGTTGTTGTTGTTGTTGTTGTGCAGCGGCAACACCGTTGGAAAATAAGTTACCGCCCATGGAAGATGCAGATGGAGCAGCTGTGGTACCGCCACCAAATGCAAATGGTTTGCTAGCAGGCGGCGCTGGTGTTGCAAACCCACCAAATGCGGCAGCTGGCGCTGGTGCTGTTGTTGATGCCGGCGTAGAGTTGCCACCAAAATTAAAACTAGGCTTCACAATGCCAGTGGCAGCTGTTGCTGTTGGCGAGCTAAACAAATTTGTAGATTCGTTTTTCTGTGCTACTGATGCAAAGGAGAAACCACCAGCACGTGGTGGCTGTAATCCAACTCCTGCTGTTGCTGGTGCCGTCGGCTGCTGTTGTTGCTGCTGTTGATCTGTTGTGCCAGCAATGCCACCAAATGTAAATGGCTTAGCTGCTGTTGTAGATGTGTTGCTGCTACTGCCACCAAAGATGGGCGTCTGCTTCGGTGTGGCATTGAAAGTAAAACTATTTGAATTGGCTGCTGGTGGTGCAGCTGTTGCAGTATTAAAACTGAAGCTACTGGATCCTCCTGTTACCGCTGCTGGGGTTGCAGTTTTTGACATGTCGCCGCCGCCGCCAAAACTAAATACGTTATTAGTGTTGCTGTTGTTGCCGCCGCTGTTATTGTTGTTGTTACTGGGTAATGTAAATGGCGCTGTTTTCGCCACAGGCTTGGACACAGTGCCGCCAAATGTAAACATGTTGCTAGCAGCAGTGAGTGCTGTAGGAGCAGCAGGTGTTGCTGCAGGAGCAGCAGGTTTTACTACAGTATTAAAAGCAAACGATGCTGTAGTTGTCGGTGCAGCTGTTTGGCCAAAAGCAGGTATAGCTTGTGTTGCTGGAGCGCTTAATGTGGATTGGCCAAAAATCGGAGTTGGTGTTGCACTTGTTGCTTGACCAAAAATCGAAGTTGTTGTTGCATTTGTTGCTTGACCAAAAATCGGAGTTGCTGTTGCATTTGTTGCTTGACCACAAATCGGTGTTGCTGCTGTTGTCGGTGCAGTTGCTGCTGCTGTGGTGATGGCTGTGCTAGTGCCAAAGCTAAAAAGTTTAGTTGGTTCGGCATTCTTTGTTGATATTGTTGCTGATGCTGTTGCAGTTGCAGCTGTAGCAGCAGTGGTTACTTTAAATGCAGCACCAAAACTGTTGTTGTTGCCGCTGTTGCTCTTAAAGGTTTCCAGTTCTAAAGGCTTAAATGCTGGCGTTGCTGTGACAGCTGTTGTTGGTACATTATTACTAGTTACATTTCCAAATGAAAATGCTGTGGTGGTAGCTACCACTGCCTTTGCCATTGTTGTTGTTGTTGCTACTCCTGCCGCGGCTGTTGCCCTTGCATCATTGCCAAATGTAAACATTGGCGCTGTAGATGATAATGTGGTTGTTGTTGCATTTGTTATCGCTGCTGATGGGCCTGTTGTTGTTGAAATTGCAGTATTGCCAAATGAAAATTTTGGCGAGCTTGTTGCTATTGTCGTGCCTGCGGTTGAAGATGTATTTAACGATGTTGTTGCTTTTAATGTATCAGTGTTGCCAAAAGAAAACATTGTTGCACTTGTTGTTGCTGTTCCCGTTGTTGTTTCTGTTGATATTGGCAACTTGCAAAATGTTGCCGCTGGAGTTGGGGGCGTGTTTGATGTTATTGTACTAGATTTGTCTATTGTTGGCAATTTAAAGTCAGTCAAAGCGGCGCCTACTCCGGTCGCACTCAAATTGTTTACCGTTTCCTTGTGTGTTGTCGTTTTTTCTGATGCCATGTTGTTCAATGCAATTAAAGGCAAAGTATTGCTTGTTGTTGTAGTTTTTAGAGTAGTTCCAGCAGATGATACTGTTGTGCTTGGCGTTGTTGCAGTTCCTCCCAAATTAGATGCAGGCAAAATGGTTGTAACGCTTACAATAGCTGGCTTTGTGGTTGTTGTTGATGTTGTGGCTGTTGTTACAGTCGTTACTGCCGAAGCAGTTGCAGTTGTTGTTGTTATTGTTGGCACTGTGATTGGCAGCTTCGCATCAGTTTCATCGTTCACCTGTATTTCCGGATCATCCTGATAGATTTCCCCCGCAAACTGCTCAGCATTAGCGCCAATTTAGTTTTCTGCGTACGCTCTAAATTGAAATTCTTCACGCCATTGAACGAATTCTGTTGTTTAGGCTTAACAAATTGAATGCCCGCATACTCGTCGGCATCCACATCGGGACTCTCTAGATCCAATGACTGCGGCAGCTGCTCCCTCTGCTGTTGTGCATTGAACAACGTCAGCTTGGGCTTCGACTTCGCCTCTTCCTGTGTCTCTGTGGACTGCTGTGCTGGTGCCGAAACTGTACGCTGTGCTGGCATCGCTGGCAACGGTGTTGTCGGTGTGCTCTGCGTCTTTTTCACTTGCTCCAGGCTCGAATCAGACGTAGGCTGTTTGCGCTGCATTTTAGAGGCATGCTGATGAGGCGAGCTTTCCGGTGAACTGCTGTTGCTGTTAGCAGTATTTGTGGTTTTGTTAGCGTCTGCCAGACGAAGTTTTTCCCGCATATCATAGAGCTTTCGCTTGTTGCTATGCAATTTGCTGGAGCTGAGCGAGCTGGTAATATCATTGCTATAACTGCAATTACGACGTTTTGCCAGTTGTTCCGGCGATTGTTGCGGTGAGCTGCTGCCACCAAATGGCATTTGAAGATGTTGCTGCTGATGCTGTTGTGTTTGCTGCTGATGGTGTTGCAGTGGCAGAGCTATTGGCGCATGATGCAAACGCAACGGCACAGCTACGCTGAGTTCACGCTGACGCTTAAAACCGCCTTGTGGCTGCAACATGGACATCTGCTGTTGCTGTATATGAAGATTAGGATGATCCACAAAATCCGTCATACGATTGCAACTCTTTTTGGTGTTGTAATCATTTTGTTGAATATCCTGCAAGCAATTCTAATTAATAAAGCCACAGCAAATGACATTGAAACTTGCGTTAGTTAAGACAACACTCACGCCGCTGTTAATTCGCTTTCGCGAAATCTCCTTTAGCTCCTCCAGGACACTGCGTGTCGGTTCGCTTTCATGTTGCAACGGCTGTGGATGCAATATGGGTCGATTTTCGCGTGACAGCTGCTCGCTGCACTTCTCTACGCCTAACATCGAATTTGATCGAAGCAGACTGGGAAGCGTATTGCCACAATAAAAGCTACGCTCTGGCGGAGCTATTCGTGTCATTGACAACGATGGCAGATTCGGTTTGTGTGTGAGCGGTGATGCAGCGATACTTGTTCTCCGTGGCTGGGTAATTGGATTATACAAATTGTTAAAGGACATGCTTCGCTGTAGTCCAGTGCTGCTCTCCTGATGATATTTAACAATGCGGGACGCCAAACCGCTGCTGTGCACATCCGCATAGGTTCTATTGCGTGGAAAATTGATTAAACGTTCATCTTGCACCTATTAATGAAACTACTTACTTAGGGTCTATCTGACTGAGATTTAGCTTTTGGCGCGTCATTCTGGAGATGCTCGTCGATGCTCTCGATGTCTGATGCAAGGTCTTATGCTGTGGCATCTCATTTGTATAACTACTACTTAAGCAATGGGTAGAATTGCTGCGCTGTTTGGGGCTTAGCTGGAACGTCGTTGGTCGATTCGACCTATTAAATAAAAATTATAATTTTAATATTAACCAACATGTTGAAATAGCCTTGTTACTTACGTGGGCGGTCCATCAATCCATGTGGAATCGGCAATCGGATTTGATAGACGCGGCGAATTAATACTTAAACTGAAGCGGTGATCCATTGTTTGATGTGTTTTTCTTATTTAGTATAGCGGATGATCATCAAATAATATAAGTTCCTGTTGTTTATTTCAGGTTCGCTTGACAGAAAATTTAATTCCCAAAATGAAATTACAAACACACGCTTAACAAGCCAAGGGGGTTGCCGCCTTTGCTGGAAGTATCGATTGACTGCAAAGAAAAATTGCGATAACACAGCACGCAACTCTGTAACATTTTAGCGATGCTTGGTAACTCTATCGATTTCCGTCCTCCATCTTTCTGCATTGGGTTTTCACGATGGTGAGTTCGGCTGCTATAGATTTCCATAAAAATAAAATGTTTTGAACTTCAAAATGACAATTAAGTGAATGTTTTATAATATTAAACCATTGCGAAATTATTGTGTTACAAAATTACTGTGTGTTGCTGCCATAAGAATGTGTAAAGCTAGCCATTCATGGAACAAACAAATATAAGAGCACCATAACCTCGAAAGCAAACGTTAAGAGCAATACATGCATGTCTAAAAATTATTTATTCGTTATTGTTTGTTTAATTAATATATTCCTCTTTGTTCTGCATTTTGAATGATTACAGCCGCCTAAGAAGGACGCAAAGTCGTCGGCCAAGCAGCCGCAAAAGACACAGAAGAAGAAGGAGGGCTCCGGTGGCGGCAAGGCCAAGAAGAAGAAGTGGTCCAAAGGCAAAGTCAGGGATAAGTTGAACAATCAAGTTTTGTTTGATAAGGCTACCTATGAGAAATTGTACAAGGAAGTGCCTGCCTACAAGCTGATCACCCCCTCGGTTGTGTCTGAGCGCTTGAAGATCCGCGGCTCTTTGGCCAAGCGTGCTCTGATCGAGCTCCGCGAAAAGGGTAAATAATAGAATCTGATTACAATAATACCAGTAAATGTTTGCTAATGTATTGATCTTTTGCTTTCCAGGTCTGATCAAGCAGGTCGTGCAACATCATTCCCAGGTCATCTATACACGTGCCACCAAGGGTGATGAGGCGTAAACTTATTTACCACACATTTTCAGTGTCGCACTCATTTTTACAATTAAATATAAATTGTATGGAAAAGTACTAAGACTCTGCTATGTGTAGTAGAATGTTTAATAAACTTGCTTTTTAATGTAAGGAATATGCGCGTTTAATATTAAATTGTTTATGCTTTGGCTGCAAATATCACGGCTTACAGTTCTCGAAGTAGATTGGTAGCCTTAGCCAAAAAAAAATCGGGTTGGCAGGCTTGGGCCTTAAAGTTATATACATTTTTATATTGTGACCAATTTCCAAAATGAGCTTTAAAATTAAACTATTTCTTAAAGCTGGAAAAAGCTAGAAATATAAGAGTCTGCAGAAATATATTGGAGCTTTTAAAAATTGTTGGGTTAGTTAAGTTAAACGTTTGATAGTTTAATGCGAATGGCAATTACGTAGTGAAGTGCAACCCTGGTGACGTAATGTCTCGATGAATGTTTACTGGGATACGTTGACGTAAAGTTTAATGACAACACAGCAGATTGGTGCGGTGTTTTAATTTTTAGACTTATTTTGAAAGATGAATTAAATTGAAAGTGCTTTATAAACAAAAACAATTGTGCGGCCCTCAGCTGTGTAAATAAGAGACAATCTTGCTCTCCGTAAACGTAGCAGGAAGCGTATTTTACGCTTATTTTGCAAGCAAAACGAAAAGAAAAATAAACCTGCCGCCGACACTGCTGAGAAATTCTTAAACGCAAAGCGTTAAGCGTTCACATTAGCGTCAGCTGGAGCGCGGGGGAGAGAGCTAAACCTAACGATAATACCACGTAGGCAAACAAAATTAAAAAATGTGTGATAACAAGTTTAATGCGTGTCTTTTTAATTTAATTACACTAATTGTAGAACACCATCGTTAAAATGATACCGTTAACGCACAAGGATCGCAGCAACTTTGGCTATCGCATCAAGGAGAAGTTAAGCAGCTGGAAGCGTCTCATATTCTCCGACCCCAATTCCCGCAATTTATTCCTATTTCTTCTGCTCAATTTAAGTTTTGCATTTGTAGAGCTATTTTATGGCATTTTGACAAACAGCTTAGGTTTGTTCAGCCTTTAATCTTATCCGAAATGAGCTCTTATTCACTGTCAACAAATTTGCAGGTCTCATCTCAGATTCGTTCCACATGTTCTTTGACTGCACGGGTCTTTTAGCTGGCTTAGCTGCCTCTGTGATTACGAAATGGAAGGCCAACGATAAGTTTTCTTATGGCTATGTACGCGCCGAGGTATTGGCAGGGTTTGTGAACAGTTTGTTCCTGCTCTTTATTGCCTTTTTCATACTTTCTGAGGGCGTAGAACGTTTAATAGAACCGCCAGAAGTGAAGCACGAGCGTCTTTTGTTGTATCCGTGCTGGGATTGCTTGTGAATCTCGTTGGCATCTATGCCTTTAATCATGGCGGTCATGGACACTCGCATGGCGGTGGCGGTGGACACGGACATGGTCACTCTCATGGCGGAGGCTCAAATCACGGACATTCCCATAGTCACAACGATCTAAGCAATCACAATCATCACGCAATCACTTTGGACAATGGTAAAAATATATAATTTTAAATGATTACCTTTAAACTGAGCTAATTTAAACACTTCCGTTGATCTTGTAGGTCATGGCCATTCTCATGATCATGGCAGTCATGGTCACTCGCACGATCTTGTCGGAAGCGGTAGCAATTCGCAGATAATGCGTGGCGTCTTTCTGCATATTTTGGCCGACACACTTGGCTCTGTAGGTGTCATTATATCCGCGGTGCTTATGCAAATGTTTGGCTGGATGATAGCGGATCCAATTTGCTCAATTTTTATAGCGCTGCTAATAGCGCTTAGCGTTCTTAGTCTAATTAAGGAGTCTATATTAATTCTAATGCAACGTCAACCCTCGGCATTGGATCGATCGCTGTTGCAATGCTATCAGAAGGTTACCGGCTTGGCTGGCGTTTATTCGGTACAGGAGCCACACTTCTGGACCCTCTGCTCGGATGTCTATGTCGGTGCCATCAAGCTAGAGGTGTCAAAGAATGTGGATCCCACTTATGTGGTAACGCATACGCGTATGATCTTTGAGTCTGTTGGAGTCAAGCAAATCTACATACAGCTCGATTATGTGTGATGATGCAAACTTTAACTATATAAATCATATATACATAAATATCGATATATTGTATATGTATGATTACTATGTATATTGAGCAGCGTGTGTATGTATTATAGTATGATAATGATAGTGTGTGTTTTTTACCTAAATTTTAGTTTAAGCTGAATGCGCTAAAATGTAAACAAAAGCGAACTGTAAAGTATAATCTAATCTTACTGATTAATTTTCAAAGTTTTGTTAATTTATTTTTTGTAACTTGTTAATGCGATTCATTCCAATCTTATACGAATCCAAACATAATGAATGTAGTGCAACAACGCAGCAGCAGCTGCTTATATAAAGATCCCTAGTGTAATTGTAATATATAAGTCGAAAATTGTGCATTCAAAAAAGTACACGCAATTATACTTAGTCCTTTTTTTAATTAATTGAAAGAACAAAACCATAAACACAACGTAAATAATTAGACTGAACAATATTTCACAAGCTTCCATTTAGGTAATGGAAATGCGAAAGAAAATGCTATTATCTACAGTTTTGCTGCATCAAAAACACGAACGAAATAAAATAGAATTTGTTAATAATTTTTTTACACACAATATTACAATGAAATCTCTATAGGAAATTCTCGTTTTCGATTTGGAAACAAAAGCTATGCTAATAAATGCATGGCGAATTATTATTGTTATTAATTATACTTCAGGATTTCATATGTACATACAAAATTAATTTGAATAAAGTCGATTTAGCCAGCGTGTACTGTACACAAATCGTACACGCGATCTAGCAGGTATGCACGTGCGTTTATTAGCACTATAAGCACAAAAGAGAATGAACGATTGGCAACCAGACGACAATGAAAATGACAGCTATATGTGTAGATAAGAAAGGCAAGTATAACTCATACAGTTGGTCCAGTAATGGTTTTGCCCAAGTAAAAATTAGATTTTTTTTCGCAATTAAATTTTTTTCTTCCTATTTTAAGTTTGCCTATGAACCTTAGTTCAAGTTAAATAAATGAATATTGAGATTTAGTCTGCTATCCATTTATCAAAATAATAATATCAGTTATTTGTTGGACTGTATACAGTACATCAATTAACTTTATTGAACCTAAAATATAAACGTTTAATTATAAAATTAGTTGAACTCAATTAATTTAAGTAGTTAAGTGTGTTTTTGCAGAAAAATAATTCAAATTATTTTAATTGTCCAGAGAATTACTTGACTGGCTGTATATTCCACAGGTAAAATAATAATTGGTATTTTATTTAGGTTATTTTGAATGTGCAGCAAGGCGAATTAAATGTAGGACAAGTTCGGACAAATGATGCATAAATATAGCATATAGACGATGTTAGTGCGCATGACAACCATTTTAAATCACTGTCAAAGGTCAATAACATTTCGCTTGCTCCATCTGGTGTCTGAGTCATTGACAGCCAAAAAGATAGTTCCACCAAAACTTACCTGTGAATAAACACTGACTCTTTCTTTACCAGTTAGGTCCATGGTACAATAACAAGATAGCGAAGAAGTCAACTTGTATATGAATCACTGAACACATCAAGAATCGAAAGTTGTCGCTACCTTGCTGTTAATATCATGGATAGGTGAACAGTGCGAGACTCCGAAACAAAGAATAGGTACAAATGAACATAATTTGAGATTGCAGTTCATATAAATGGTTTCGTTTTAATGTTTTCTTTAGTACATACAAATGCTATTTTTATTCTGATTTCTGTCTGTTCTTTGACATTTTAAATTCAAAACGTAAACAAAGGTATACAAAAATTGCTGTTATAAAAACATTAAATTACGCTGTTATCAATTACAATAGTAAATACCATAATTTAGTTATATTTAGCTACTGTTTATGTGTGGCTCCTGTTGGCGCAGTAATTTACTATAAATACGAATTTCTCTCATTTCACAATCAAAAGTTGTTTTCATTGATTCTACAAAATACATCAATCATATTAAATCAAAATTTTGGATTTCGCTTAGACATAAACATAAATTTCGAACTTGCCAAAAAACGTTAACTAAAAAATCGTTTAGAATATGTATTAGGTATGTGTGAGTATGTCGCCGACGTATGTGTGTGTGTGTGTGTGTATGTACATTGGTAAAAATTTTTGTGTCTGCGTTGGGCGTTGTTTGTCTTTGTTGCTGTTGTAACTGCAGACCACAAAAGAAACATATGTACATGGAAAGGGAGAATTTACAGTTTCTCCTCTTCAAGACCGTGCTTGAAGAACATGAAAACCGGAGTGCTGACGCCATCGATATCACGGTATTCACACATTGCAACCATGCCGTCGCAGTCCATTGATTCGCCAGTGAAGAACTGCAAGTCCTTAAACCGGCCCAGAATCTCCTTCATGACTTTGTTCATGTTGGTCTTGAACACATCCACTTGATCGGGCGCAGATTCCGACAGCTTTTCCAAAATTTTCTTCATGTATTCCTTCAGATAAAGAGTGAAACCTTTTTTATCTCCGAAAGCAAAGCACTCTTGTAGACGATTGTTCAGCACGATATCAACGCCAGTTTCGCAAGTGCTATCAGTACCCTCATCAGCCTCTTCCGCCGATGGATTGGCGCCAGCCAGTTTTATGTCGTCTCCCTGACGACTGATCAATTTTCCATAGACTTCGTAGATAACCTCATCGACCAGTTTCATCTTGTAGGTGTCGGCAAACATTTCGTCACCGGTAATAATATCCTTGTAGATTTTCATGTTGGAGTTGTTGTTATAAAATATGGAGCTAAAATTCCTTGCAAATTTGCAATTACAACTGCACCAGATCGGAACCACACTTGCCACGCGCTGGAGTAGCGAAAGAAAAGGAACGAGAAAAAATATGGCGTTTCGCTTAAGAAGGTTGCCACTCAACCATAAATTTCCGGTCTGGTAAGTCGTACTATTTTACGTAAAATGTCAATATAAAGGTTAATAGAAAATTTTTACTTTATTTTGAGCCTTGTCAAAAAAACAACATAACTTTTTTCAATTTCGGGTTTTAAACATTTGTTAATATATTAATGCCCTCTTAAAACATCGATGTATCGACTAGCACAATTTAATTAAAATGCTATAGTCGATGTTATCGCTTATGTATATCGGTAATGATGTTTTAACTTCCTCAATGATGCCACCACTAAGCAAATAACCTAGAGCCCTTATTTCATATAATTATTTGCTTAGTGGTGACGCTAAAATATCTGAAACTTTCCAAAAATCGATAAGTTTCATATATCGTTGGCGCTACATTCAAAAAATTTTATTTGTTTTCATAATTAATATAAAAATATATATTTCTTTATGTATGACTTATGTCTTACATTCGAAATTTATACAACCACCTCTGACTCCATTTCGCAGCCGGCCAGAGCAGCAAGAATGTTTCTAGCTGTAATACGCGACATCTCCTTGCGGGTCTCAATGTCTGCGCTTCCTATGTGCGGCAAAATAACTATATTATGCAGTTTGAGTAGCGGATCATCGAGTGGTATTGGTTCCGGGGTGGTTACATCTAAACCAGCGCCCCAAATGCGTTTCGACTCAAGGGCCTCCCTTAGTGCTTGTTGATCGACGACTCCACCACGCGCCGTGTTGATAAAAATGCAGTTGGATTTCATTTTCGTGAAAGCCGCAGTATTAAAAATTTCCTTAGTTTCTGGAGTTAAAGCGCAGCAGACAACAATGAAATCTGATAAGCATAGCATTTCATTAAAGTCCACACGCTGAGCATTGACCTTTGCCGCCTCCTCTGGTCGCGCTGTACGAGTCGTATAAGTTATCTGCGCTGGCTTGAAAGGCACAATGCGCGCTGCAATCTCCTGCCCAATACGCCCAAAGCCATAAAGGCCAACACGTGAGTTCTTCAGGCCCTGACCACACATCCACATAGGTGACCACGATTTCCAACCGCCATTGTATACTTCCTTGTTGGCCTCAAACAGTCGACGGTTTGTGGCCAGCAGCAAAGCTAGTGTTAACTCTGCTGTCGCATCGGTTAAAACGTCGGGTGTGTAGCCAACGCGAATGCCACGTCTTTTGCACTCCTGCACATCGATATGCTCGAAACCCACAGATATTGTCGAGACACACTTTAGTTGATCGCCAGCAGCATCCAATACAGCCGTATCGATTTTGTCTGTAAGTGCACAAAATAGCGCGTCCTTTCCCTTAATCTCACGAAGAAGTTCCTCTCGTGGAACCGGTAAAGCTTTGGACCAAGTGGTTACATTGCAACTATAGTATCAAAAAATACTCATATAACATATAAGTTAAAATCACTATACAACAATAACCTTTTACGAAGTAATTCAAGTCCACTAATATCGACATCTGGTCGAGTCACATAAACAGTAGGTTGCGAGCTCATTCTTGCTACATTTACTAGATGAGAAAGTCTTTTAAGATTCTGGATAAGCCGCGTTTGAGTTTTATACATGATAATCAGTGCTGTCAACTTAGCTTTTTATAGCATATCTGTCTATTTGAAAAATCAGTTAATTTTTTAAATAGCTATTATTCGGAAATCTGCCTATTTTAAATATATTCTTCTTTTGCTCCTATTGCTAATAATATAATTTAAAAATCTCTGCAAAAGTGTTCACAATTAATAATTTAGAAGCTGCCCAGCGAGAAACAGCTATTTTTGATATAGAATAATGTTTTATCCCAAATGGTTGCCACCCAAGCAAAATTTATCTTAAAACTGAAAAATAAATAAGCTAGACTATTGAAAATAGCTGCAGAAATATGTAGTTTTTAAAAACTTTGGGAAAGCTAAATTAAACTCGGTTTCATAACTCTTGACCTGGGGCACAACTCTTTCATAAAAAATATCGCGTTTAATTTATCTAATTTCGAATTAAAAATGTTTATTAAATTGTTTATCTATTGCTTAAACACTTAATAAATTAATAGCTTAAATATTTAAGCAATGAATCTATCCTGCTAATATTATAACAATATAAAAGCAAATTTAAATAAAATGATCAAGTAAGAACTATCAAACTTAAACTTCTAAAGTTTGCCGATGGTTCGATTAACGATACTAAATAAGAATGATAAAATCGATTTTCAGTTTGTATTCACATCACTACTTTTGTGTGCATCTCAACACTAAAATTAACAATATTATTTCGAGATTAATTTGTATAAAAACAATTAAGCAATGGATTGGTATATTGGCGAAGAATGGAATGATGTGGGAAGAGGCCTACACAAGAAGGTATTAAGCCTACAGTTCCAGAATCTTGAGAAACCACTAGCGAATAGTACAGTGGTGTTCCATATAAACAAACCGTGTGAAAACTTGGGCGTCAGATCAAGTAAATACCTGGAAAGAAATGAGATACAGGAGCACACAATGGAAATGGGAACTGCTCTGACTCCCATTGATTGTTATTTGGAGTTACTTTTGCAGCAGTTCTTGCCAGGTGAAACCTCCGCGTGCAGCATTGAGACAAAATCAGGCGAACGTCTTAATTTTGAGCTTAAATTGGAGCGCATCACTAGCAACACACAGGTGGTAAAGTTAAGCGCAATTGAAATTTATAAATTGGCATTACGCTATAAGGAAAACGGCGTCTTCATGTTCAAGATGTATCCAAAGTTTGCTTTTGATTATTTTTCACGTTCAGCCAAACTTCTGATCTCATTTAAACCTTTCGATATGTTAGATAAAAACGAGAATGGTATTGATGGCTGCGATCTCGAGACGTTATTTGTTCAAATTCAAACAAATTTGGCCGCTTGTTTGCTTCAGGAGAAGCGTTATGAGCATGTCATCCATCACACTGACTTTGTGGAAACATTGAATAATCCAAGTGAGAAGAGCATTTACCGGCGCGCCATGGCATTCTATTACCTTAAGGAGTTTGAGAAAGCACAGCAAACGATTGAACGCGTGCCTAACTATGAAGAGAAAAGGGAATTTGCCAAACTGCGGGAAAGTATCGCTGCTAGCTGGAAGAATAGCAATGCCAACTACAAACAGGTTGTGCAGCGCATGTTCAGCTAGAGAAAAATAAAAAATTAATATTAAACTCCTAGGCATTTAATAAAAGTATAATTTACAAAACTACTTCGATTTATAGCTCTTCTTTATAGGTTTTTTGTCAAGTTTTGGTTTCTTGTTCTTGTATTTCATTCCGCCGGGAAGTTTGTGTCTTTTCCGTGATGAATTTTTGTCATTTTTGAAGAGCTCTGAAAGTTCGAAATATAGTTGAGATTCAAAAACGTTGCAGCTTATATGAAAACTCACCTTCATCTGGATCTTCGCCGACTTCATCCTTATAGTATTGAGCATCATCGTCAGCATCACTAGCAATGTCATCGGCCTCTTCATGCTTTTCAGTTTGATTTTGCTCTTTTTTCAATTTTAAATTTCGTGCACGGTTCTCGGTCTGTTGCTTTTTTCGTTGTTCCTTTAGTTTACGTTTCTTTTCGATCAATTTGCGTAGAGTTTCTTTTTCATCCTCGGTTTTTACGACGTGGTCATGATAGAGCACCTCACCGGTTAACAAACCATCCTCGATCTTTATGAGCTGCATTGTGAGACGTGGACCGATTTCGTGTAACTTAACCGAACTCTTGCAATCCTCCAAATTTCCCTTACTCTTTAATGTTTGGGCCAGCACAACGTGAGACTGTTCATCGTCCTCAGCTTCTGATTCGGATGCATAACCATCTCTGCAATTGCCACAATAAGCACACAATATACCAAGTTCTATGTAATCACAAGTCATACCTGGTTACAAAATCCACAACCTCGTTGCATTTGCCCAAATTTGGAACGGTGCCTCCGACTATTTTCTGTACAGCTTTTTTCAAGCCCACCGGTACCACCTGTACAGAATAGTGACGCATTTCCACCAGTTTCGATTCTGTGTTGTACGAGAAAAGAACGCAACGGCGAATTGTGTCGATGCTAACCTGAGCCAGGTTAATTGATGGAAACATGTTCTGGAACGTTGTGGCCATCAGTTTCAGGTGTTTGCCATCTCCGCTAAAGTTATTCATAATAACAAGCGGCGCATGCTTAAAATGATCAACGTCAATCATTTGCTTCTTACTGCATGAAATGACATCACGCGCCAGCGTGAACTGATGCACCTGTTGAAGGGAATAACACATTTAAAGGGAGCACTTTACCGGAGAGTACATCAACAAACCTTAAATGTGAGTGATGGACCACGCGGTAAGCGAACCACCTTGAAGGACAGCTGAGTCGCGGCTTTGTTAAAGATGCCCATATGCGAGACATGAAAGAAGCTGCTCAAGCTAACAAAATCCTTGATGCGATTCATTTTCTTCTCTCGCAAATTGGTGGCCGTAAACGGTTCCATTATGCGCCGAAAGTCAAGCGTGAGGTCTGTTATATACGGACATGAAAGCCCACGATGTATTATGAAGGAGTGTGGTGCCTCTACCACTTCACTGGGCTCGCTGGCCTTGAACGCTGCCGTACGCGTTTTAGGATGCACTTTCTTTTTACCGCGTCCCATTTCGATTAACTAAAAACAAATAAAATCCCTGCTACCGCACGTGTTGAACGTTGATGTCAGTGCTGTCAACTTGATAAAAAGAATGGCAAACTTTTACTGTTGCCAACTTTTCGGAGGAAAATAGCTGTTTCTTGCTGTAAAGCATCCAAAAAAATAGCTGAAACTACGATTCAAATGTAGTAAATGCTGCAGCATTCACCATATGCGCCGACACTTTATTTTTTACATTTAAACCAAAAAATATTTCAGCATTATAGTAACACTGGTCTCTGAAGAGGTATTTCAAAATTTAAAAGCTGTAAATTTAGTAATAAATATCCATACGTTGGGCGATTCACTAAAAGTATAAACTTGGTTTATTTTAATTATATTTATTTAATCACACTCAACATAGCAAACACAAATGATGTACTTGTTTTGTTTATGTTGCCGTATTTAAATTTTTACAACTGTTAATTTAATCAGCTAGTTTTTACGACATCCTGTTGTGGCCAAATGATTCAAAATGTGATGAAATTAAACAATTCTGATTATGAATTATATACTTTATGCTTAAACTAATAGCAAATTAAAGGTTTAGGTTCCCCTTCTATTTCAGATGTAGAAAATATGCATAACCAAAATAGATTTACATCGATATGAGCAGCTGTGACAAATAGATAATGGTCGAGCTTAATTTATAAGCAATAACAAAATAGGACCAGGCCGACATCCACTTCTCTTCATTATACGTTATTAAATATGTCTAATATGCTAGAAAACAATGCGGCGACTAATAGAACATACATAGCAAATGTTGTTGGTTTCTTTTTATGTTTGTTTTTCTTTGAAAATTACAACTATGTATTTATGTTGCGAGAATTAATAATATTAATATTTTTAATATTAGCATTTATGTATATTAATATAAATTATAGTTACAGCTACAGCTTAAACTGAATTTGGAGTGTTTTAGTGGTTTTTTTAATTTTTTCCTCAGACGCTGAAGACGCATTGACGCTTTATGCGATTTATTATTTATATGTATACATATATAAAACTTCAGTTTAAGCTGCAGTTAACTACAGCCGGATGTTCATGTTGCGGTTGCTGCTGATGTTGGTTGTTGTTATTATTGTTGATTTCATGCATATATGACAAATTGCTTGTGGCTGTGATTTAAAAAATAACATCTTATGCCTTTGTGGTAGTTGTTGAAGTTGTAATTGTTGTTGCTATTGCTGATGCTGTTCTGGCTGTTGTTGCGGGGGCTGCTGCTCCTTCTGATGCTGCGGCGAATGCTTCTGGCGGTCACTGACAGCACTGTTTGCGTACATCAGCTGTAACAGTCGGCTTTACGTCGATGGGCTCCACATTAGACGGACGAATGACGTCGCCTTCAGGCGGATCTCTGATTTGTTTCTGCGACACAATACGATAGATCTCTGCAAATAAAATGTTCCGTTTGGAATTATAATAAACATAAATAGATTTCTTGATGCGTGATTTAACATACCTGTGAGTATATTTTGGAATGCGGTTTCAACGTTCGTCGAATCGAGGGCTGATGTTTCTATGAAACTCAAACCATTGCGCTCCGCAAACAGTTTCGCCTCATCCGTCGGTACCGAACGCAAGTGCCGTAAATCGGACTTATTGCCTACCAGCATTATGACAATATTCTGATCGGCATGATCGCGCAGCTCCCGCAGCCATCGCTCTACATTTTCATACGTCAAATGCTTGGCAATGTCATAGACAAGCAGTGCCCCCACAGCACCGCGATAATAAGCAGAGGTGATGGCCCGGTAACGCTCCTGACCGGCCGTATCCCAGATTTGCGCCTTAATTGTTTTACCATCGACCTTTTTGTATCGTATAATAGCAAATTTACATTAAATTGAATTAACCATAAACCCAAACTCATTTCGAGTAAAAGTTTTGGGCGAACCCAATCACTCACCTCTATGCTGCGTGTTGCAAACTCAACGCCAATGGTCGACTTGGACTCCAAATTGAATTCATTGCGCGTGAAACGTGACAGTAAATTACTTTTGCCTACGCCAGAGTCACCGATAAGCACAACTGTAGAAAAGGTTGTCAAGAAATTATTAGTAAATAGAAAACTGTCGACTTCTATCTTCTCTCTAATAGTTGCATAATTTAACACTGTCGAACTGGATTGGTTTGTATGTCGGGTGTTTGGGTCATGTCCTCGTATTCAGTTATTGGCAAAATACAGCGCGTGCCTGAAGGTCACCAGTCGCAATAAATTTCTATGTTTCGGGGGATTTCACTGTGACGGCCATAAAAACGACCGTTTAATGGGCGTCTCCACATCTCACCCACATACATTACGGTGTTCAGAGGTATTTCCTTACATTCTCAATATATGCACCATACATGCATCATTTGTATAGTGAGGGAAACAATAACTTTCATTTAATTTTTCAATTGTTATTTTAAGTTTGAATATTTTCACCATCGTGAAATTTTAATTAATTTCAACATGATTTCTACCAGTATTATTTTCAACGAGTCAGTCAACTGTTATTCTTATCACGCCTTTTTGACACTTTTTTCTGAGTTTGTTTATCTGGCATGCGATAATATTGGCCCTGCTCTCTTGCACAATCACTCTCTTTCTCATAAAAATTTGGTAGTCTCTCTCTCTCTCTCTCTCTCATAATTATCAACAGTGTGATTGCTTGACAGCAGCTCTGGAGTAACGAGTAACGGTGATTCATTACGTAGCTTCTATATAAGTTCTTTAACGATCAACTGGGGTTATAATAAGAAATTACACCGGACTTTAGCGAAAGCGGTAAGCATGCTACTCACATCATATATATTCTATACATGTGACTATGTATAATATACATGAATTTTGCAACTTGAGGCTTGGTAATTTGCTTTTAACCGGTGATTAAGCGCTTATCAGTTTATTTTCATGAGTCATTCTTTTTAAATATGCCTAATTCGATTATTTTTAAATGCATTCCATGTTTGTTTTTTCGTCGATTAAGATTTAATAATTAAATTCAACCGCTGTCTTAATCAATGAAAATATCATGAAATATCTTACGCTTCCGCTGAATGTCCAAGATTCGCATCTGACACACAAACACAAGTCTAACGGAGCTTGGCTCGGGTGGAATTTGTTGAAGCGCAATAACTTATACGGAGAGCTCGCATGCAAACGAGAGAACAAAGAGAACATTGAGAATTGGTGACCCCAAAAATACCTAAACACAAATACTTAAAGCTTTCAAACAAAGAAACTATGTACACTCACTTTAAATGGAACTGTGAATGCGGAAAGCCAGTGTTAGTTTATAAATTTCATGCCTGCATGTAAATGCATTTCTACATTATTTGCTTCGAAAAATAAAAATTGATCTTGTTCCACAGTGCAGTGGCTTAAACATCCGCTGAGCGACGATGTAGCCTATCAACAACAACATCTCTCACGGTGTCCAGTGAGAGAGTGTGGTAGTGAGCGACCACAACAACAACAAGACAAGAGCATTAAAGTGAGCAAAGTAAACATACGTACATATGCAAAAGAAATTGCAAAAATTCAATAAAATAAAAAAAACAGTAACACCCAAAAATTAACACACACAACTTTATACTAATTGCTTCCAATAGCAACAACAAACACACATATACATTAATAAATGTATTAATAACAGAAAATCTAATCTAAGTAACAACAAAAACTTCGAATGTGCTTTTTTATCATGATTATTATTACGATTTATGCAACGTGTCACGCTGGCTGCTGGCAGTAGAAGTAAAGAAAGAACGGCAATGGGAACGCAATGACAAACTGACAGCAGTTAACGGCAAAGTAGTTACGCGTCTGATGAAAGAGGGGGTGGGGCTGAGTAGGGCAGAGACGCTCCAGCAGAGAGCAGAGAGAGAGCGCAAGTAAGAAAAGGTCAACAGCAACACAATTTCCTAGCAGCAGCAAAATGCAGCAATAAATCGACAGGGGGCGTATTTTGCGATATTTCTATACATTTTTTTTGAGAAATAATCCGATCGAACGCTACTAAACTTAGCATATATGTATATTTATTTACATTGCATAAATACATATCGTATGTGTGTATGACAGATATGTATGTTTGCATGTGTTATTCCAATTAGTTTCAATTAGTGCCATTGAACTACTGCGTCATTATGTCCGCATCAGCAGTGAAATCTAAATAGCAAGTAGTTTTGCTCCTGCTCAATATTCCCATGTTCCACGGGCGACCAACCCACCAGTCGCCGGCTCATAATTAATTACAATGGCAGCAGCTACACACGAAATTTAAAAGTCATGTTCATAATTTACCTTTGAAAAGATAATCGTATTCGTCTTCCCTTGCACCCATTTTGTTGTGTTTTTAATGTTTTGCTCCTCCTGCTCCAACCGATTGGGGTGTCTGCGTGTGTGTCCGTGTATTGTAAAATCCAATAATCCTTGCGCGCCGCCGTTTCTTTATGCGTTTTTCTTTCGTGTATTTTGCTCTCACACTTTGTACACTTTTATTTGTAGTTGTAATCGGGACAATATAAGAAAAGAAAAATTATATCAAATTTATGGCAAATGGGCGATATTAAATCGGTATTCTCTGTTCCACGTCAGGCAGCCGTTGTGCGAGAATGAAAGCAATAAAAGTTTACCACTTTCTGTAGCTTTTTAATGCATTTATTTATAATTTTCTTTCTCGCGACACACACTCACTTAGACTTAGTCACTCCCAATATATTCAACGACTTGAAGTTGGCTGCGGCATGTATTGCAATGCAAGTGACAGCTAAAAATACTCGATACTTGAGCTACAAGTTTAAACGCCATGTTGATGACGTCAGTACAGACCAAATTCGTTAAAATTTAAAATGGAAAACGTTAGTGCACAGAAAGAGACCGGTTTTTTTTTATAAAACAATATAAAAGTGATTTTTTATTGTAATGAATAATATTTGTTGTATTAAAGCAATAATTTAAGTATATAGTGCAAATAATACTAGCAGTAGCTTGTTCTTCTGTAGAATGAGTAAGTAAACTTTGATCTTAAGATATGTAGTTATAGCACTTTTGAAATACATTTTAAATACGCGCACGTTGCAATGCAAATGCCGGATAGACAAGCAAAAGCCCGCCAGTTATATAAGTTACCTTTGAGCCTACACACCAAAAGGCTGAAAAAGTAAAGAATTATAACATGAATATGTAAACGAATAAATTTAAAGATATACCTATAGATCCAACAACTGGGCCCAGGGCACGCGCCAAGGCCCCCAGAGAACGGAATATTCCTAATACTGAGCCCTTTTGATCATCATTTCCATACTTGGACACCAAGGTGGTCAGACAAGTCACGGCAAAGGCAGTGGAAATTGCAAATAAAATCATGCCTGCATAGAGCATTCGGCTAGTCTCAGCCAGACCAACCAATATAAAAGCGGGCACTATTAAAAACAGGCTAAAGATGGCATAGCTTTTGATCTTGGTTTCAGGTAAGCGACGTACAACTGATCCCTGCAGGAGCGTCATCACAACGCCCGTAGTCAAAAACATTTTGGCCTGATCCATTGAAGTGTATCCAAACTTATGATACATTAGAAACGTGACTGTAAATTCCAAGCCCGAATACAGAAATAAATACAGAAAGTAAATAAATCCAATTGTACGAAGCGCCTGAATATCCTTTTTTGGCACATTTTTGATGGCAGAAAATCTGTAAGCAAATTGAAAAACATGTTAACAAAAGCAAAGTCGAAAATATGAAAAAAAATTTAATTCAAAATCCCTTTCAAAAAATATAACACTGCTTTTTAGGACTTTTTTCAAATATGTTTTCACTAAAAACGGATATTAAAATTATTATTTATTGATTGATTTTTAAATAGTTAGTTAATTTTAAGGATTTATTTTGAGGGACATAATAATAAAATTAAACCACATTAAATAATTTAATATTTATTTTCAATCACAATAAACTTTTAAATATAATTGGTTGTTTGCATTCAACTAGCACAAGTGGTAACTTATTGTATAAGCTCTCAAGAAGCTGTTTAGCCATACTACAACAATTTTCAATAAAACGAAACGAGTGGTGACCGTGTCCACTGATAAGACATATCAAACAATCCCCAATGAAAACGTGCCCAACTGCCAGGCCGGTATGATGGAGACAACTAAAAATACGGTTGGACTTGCATTAAGGGGCACTTTTGACAATAATAATTAAGAAAGTCACACGACTTGTTCGTTAGATACGCTAATTAAATCAAGACAACTTACCTAAATATAGATGAGACATTAAGTAATTGAAGGCCGTATGACAAAGCTGAAGAGATTTCTCGAGCGCGTTTCTCCTGCAAACAAAATAAGAGTTGCATTGAATATTTTGGGGAAATTTGTTGTGCTGACCTGGGGTAGAGTTTCACGTAAACAGAAGAGCAGGAGCAGCACATCGCCAAGAGCCAATCCAAGTGCAAGCAACGAAGGTAGAACAAACCAGGCACCGCCACTGGCGGTTTTATTTGAAAATATGGCAAACATGGCCCCAATCATGGGACCCACAATGAAACCCAACGAAAAGGCAACACCAACAAGTGCCATGCCGCGACCACGAGTCCGCACACTGGACACATCTGTGATAACGCTCATGCAAAGCGATATGTTGCCCTTGCTGATGCCGCCAACAATTCGAGCCAGCACGAACAGTGCAAAGTTGCTGGAGCAGGCCCAAATCAAATAAGATAATGCAATGCCAGACTGTAATGAAGAAAGTGGTCAAAGAAATGATCCGAATTTAACATGCATCTGTTTGACTTACGGCGCAAATTAGCAACACAGGTTTGCGTCCATAATAATCCGAAAGACTGCCAACGATGGGACTAGCCAAGAACTGAAGAAAGCTGAACATTGAGCCAAGGAAACCGCCAAATAGAACCGACAGATATCGGTCAGGGGCACCCAGGAGTTGCTGAAACCAGCGTACACGGCTCGTAAGTGATGCATACAAACCCGAACTGTCATTGACTCGATAATATTCCAGCAACGAAGGCAACAGCGGCAATATAATGGTGAATGCAAGTAGATCAAACAGAAGTGACAGGAATATTATATATATCATGGGATCACTTTTCTCTATTGATGCAGCAGCTTTCGCATTGTTGTGATTATTGCTGTTGTTGTTGTGCTTTTTGTTCCTCCACTTCCGGCGTGGTGGTATTCTGGCGATTCCGTAAAATGGCCATGTTGATATCGTTGTTATTGCTGTGGAGCTTGAATTGCGTGCGTGTACATAAATGTTGTCTTACTACTTTAGCAGATGACACGACGGTGACCACATAACTAAACGTAAGTGCGTCCAACAACTTGGCCAAAACAAAAAGCACAAACAATTCTGCGACAAGTAACCGCTCAAGCCTAAGTGAAAGTTGAATGTAGACTACGACGATTATTTTGCATGATGGAAAATTGAACTACTATATGCGCTTATAAATACAGATATTATTTATATTACCGATAAACTCATATGCACGCATTTTAATCACACAACATATTCACACAGTTACATTCATGGGATTCAGAGAGAGTGTCCATCCAAGAATCTTTAATTCAACAGGTTGTTGAGATTTGAACCGTGTGTGGCCCTCAAATAATTTATATTGATTGTGTGTTGAAGAATGTATCCGCAAACAGCTGTCTGGTACATGTTGACCAACACTGACAGTTTACCGAAAATAACATAAACTCGAATAATTTTTACAAAAGTGTAAAGAATATCGTCGAAGCCAAACATAAAATATGTCCAAAGTGACGGTACAAGATATAGAGGCCGTGGACGATTATTGGGGGCCAACATTTCGGTCGATACTTGAGGGTAAGTTGTCTTTTAGCTTGTGCCTTAAAATTTGTCATCAATCTCAGTCAAGATTAACGCCCTCTCCACACACAGGCAACAATAGTAAATTGATCAGTGAACAACTCGATCAACGTATACGAAGCCATGACAAGGAAATTGAAAGAATTTGCAATTTGTACTATCAGGGATTTATAGACTCTATACAGGAGCTGTTACAGGTACGCACGCAGGCTAAGCAGCTGCACGACGAGGTCCATTCCCTGGACACATCGTTGCGCACTATAAGCGCATCGTTGATACAACAGGGAAATGAATTGGTGCGGGCACGGCAGATTGAATCGAACCTGGCCCGAGCAATTGAGGCCCTTAAGTCCTGTCTGCCAGCTCTGGAGTGCTATATGAAATTTACGCAGCAGGCGAAGAATAAGCAATATTATCAGGCACTGCGAACACTAGAGACTCTAGAGACGGAACATCTGTCGCGTCTGCAGCGTCACAACTATCGCTTTGCCACACAAATGCAGACTCAGATACCGGTTATTAAGGAAAAATATACGTCGATCGGCTGCAGCCGATTTTCGAGAGTTTTTGGAAAATATTCGCAAATTCTCTCCACGTATTGGAGAGCTGGCTATAACTCACACGAAGCAGTTACAGAAGCGGGACATTAATGCTATTATACAGGAGCATAAGCAGAAGGGCAGTAGCGGAGTTGCAGCCGGAGAAGATGATGGTAGTAATGTTAGCGCTCAGGATTTAATAGATTTCTCGCCTATTTATCGCTGTTTACATATCTACATGGTGCTGGGACAACGGGAGTACTTTGAGAAAGACTATCGTCAGCAGCGACGGGATCAATCGAAGTTGGTGCTGCAACCGCCTCCCAATATGCATGATAATCTGGAGGCCTACAAGACATACATATGTGCGATTGTTGGTTTCTTTGTGGTTGAGGATCATGTGAAGAATACAGCTGGCGATGTCGTTATCGGTAGCTATCTTGAAGAGCTCTGGTCTAGTTCGCTAACAAAGTTTGTAAATGAAATCAGCATGAGCTCCTCGTCCTGCACAGATCCAAACATTCTGTTACGTATTAAAAATCTTATTATGTTATCCATTAACACCTTTAAATGCTACGGATACACGGTGCAAATACTTTGGGAGTTACTCCACGATATGCGGGATCATTACAACGAGGTAATTTAAAAAAATACACTGTATTACATTGATATACATTGATTGAATTCTCTCTGATTGGCAGGTGTTACTTCAACGATGGGTTCACGTCTTCCGTGAGATTCTGGACAAGGAACAATTTGTGCCGATGGTTGTGGATAATGCAGAGGAATATGAGTGCATCATTGAACGCTTTCCCTTTCATTCGGAACAGCTGGAGAATGCACCGTTTCCCAAGCAATTCCCATTTTCACGCATGGTACCCGAAGTGTATCATCAGGCCAAAGAGTTCATGTATGCCTGCATGAAGTTTGCCGAGGAGCTCACCCTCTCGCCCAACGAGGTGGCCGCAATGGTACGGAAAGCAGCCAATTTGCTGCTCACTCGCAGCTTTAGCGGATGTCTTTCTGTTGTCTTTCGGCAGCCGAGTATTACTCTAATACAGCTAATACAGATCATCATTGATACACAGTATTTGGAAAAGGCAGGCCCTTTCCTCGATGAATTTGTCTGCCACATGACGAACACAGAGCGCAGCATTTCACAGACACCATCGGCCATGTTCCACGTGGCACGTCAAGATGCCGAGAAGCAAGTGGCGGTTCGTATATGCATTAAAGTCGATGAGTTCTTTGAGCTAAGTGCCTATGACTGGCTGCTCGTGGAGCCTCCGGGCATTTCATCCGCTTTCATTACGGACATGATCTCCTACTTGAAGAGTACCTTTGATAACTTCTCCTATAAGCTGCCTCACATTGCCCACGTCGCCTGTCGTCGAACCTGTGAGCATATTGCCGATAGGATCTATTCCATATTATACGATGACGAAGTCAAGCAAATTTCTACGGGCGCTCTTACTCAGATTAATTTGGATTTAATGCAATGTGAGTTCTTTGCAGCTTCAGAGCCGGTGCCCGGCTTGCGCGAAGGAGAGCTCAGTAAATATTTTCAACGCAATCGTCAATTGCTTGATCTGCTTATACTGGAAGAATGGAGCACATATTTCCATGACTATGGAAAGCAAGAGAATCGCTACCACCTTGTTCAGCCGCAGTCCATAATTGTTATACTGGAGAAGATACGTGAGGCAGACAAGAAACCCATCTTTTCGCTTGTGCGGAAAAATGATAAGAAAAAGCTATTGGAGACGGTTCTCAAGCAGCTGAAGCATATTGCAGAGCGTCAAAGTTAGGGAAAGAGATCTATCAAATAGTTTATTATATAATAGATTTGGCTTAATTACGAAAATTTTATTCTCTGGCTAATTTCAGAGCATCATAACAAGCCCATTAAGTAATATAGCTCTAAAAATGATGAATAGCATACAAACAAAAAGTTGTTTTAAACTACAGAAAACTCTATGAACGATATGATCAGACTCTATTTTAGCAGCAAAATTTTTTTTAATCAAATTCAAAAATATACTTATTAAACTGGATCCCTTTTGGCAATGATTTTATTAAAATTGGTAGTTATATTTTTGTTTATAAAGGAACCTCTTTGATTACCGGAATTGTGTGAAAATTATTGTAGCTGTATGCAAATTTGGAGTTTTCTTTTTTGCATGGTGTAAAATTGTATTTGGAATTTCGAATTTCATATTATTGTGTATGTACAGAAAAAGCGTAATATTTGCAACCTTCAGTTTTAAAATAAGAAAAGAATAAACGTACCCACAAAATTAAGAAAACGTGGAAAAAATGAGCTAATAACAAAGTGTATATATAATATATAAATGTATATGTATGTTTGTTTAAACCGCAAAATAGTAAGCTAATTTCTATATTACGTATCGTATATGCATCATTTTTGTTGGATTTTTTGTCAACTCTTCGTCTCCAGATGCTTGGGAGCGTCCGCATATGTGAATTTCAAGCGAAACGCCTCAGCGAGCAGCACATTTATTTGGCGATCAGACCAATTATGGGTTGGCAGATTTTGTAGCAACAACATGAGACCCTAAAAAATATAAAAAAAAAAAAAAAAAAATAAGTTGCAAGTATGAAAAATGAAGAATGAGACAAAAGCTCACCTGAAAATCATTCTGTTGCATCAGTTGCTCCTTCCAGTGTAAGAGAAACGCTGCACACACATACAAATGGAAGAGTGCAAATCCATCCGATTCGGCCAGATATGTATCCCACAAACGGATTGTGCAATGCAGGGGCAGTTCGCGTGTCAGTAAATTGTTCATCCAACGAAATGAGAATTGTAAATAGTCAACGCCATGCGTCTGTAGATGACGATGTAGATTGACTGTAAAAAGCATTGATAGATATAATAGACTGAATTGCATAAGCGCATTTTAAAAATTCAATGTCAACTTAATGACTTTGATGAGAATATTTTTATCTGCAATTACCGTCAATGCGTTGTATAAGATCCTTGAGTTGATTAACTTTCTCCTGTATGCCAAGCTGTGCAAATATATAGTTGTCTTGAATGCAATCGAGAAACTTGGATAAGCACCAAAATGAATCGGCTTCGATGATATTGCGTCTTTCCTCTGGCAGCTGCGACATGTTATATTTCTCAAGATCGGTGTCAGGTGAGAGCACCTCCTGAAGAAAGACAATAAAGAATGGCGTGACCAGATCATTGATGCCCTGTACATAGCCAGAGGCGGGATGTCGTATAGCCCAAATGAACAGGACACGCTCAAACATTTCCTGCACCAGTTGCTGCTGGAAAAGGGGTATTTGTGGATTCATGCGAGGCACATCGATATGTATCTGCCGATAGGTATCTTGCTGCGTCTCATCCTGACTATCCACCTTAAAATAGTTGTGTCGCAGATCCTGATACCCTTGCCGTTTGCTCTCCAGAACCGCATTCCGACGCTCGCCCGATGGTGGTAAATATTTCGACAGCAACCGCCAGCTGACTGCACGCATCTAAAAGTAGATAGGAATCGGGTAAATTTAGTTGAGGATGGACTTTGTTCGTAAACTAACCTTGCGCGGTACACCCGACCAACTGAGCTTCTTGAGAGCCACTAAATCGAGTTGCGGCGAATTGAGCAGTAGTTGAAACTTCTCAATTTTCGTCTCATATTCACCATCCTGCGAGTTGGTACTGATCTTTTGCAGCTGCGGTCGTCCTGGATAGTTTCTCAAGCGCGATCTGTAAAATGACCATTAATTGTAAGTTGTTGTTGATGTATTTGAACTAAGTAATATGATTTATATTCCGAAATGTTTTCAAAGATGCTGTTTACACAACTGGCCAAAAGGCTGTTGACTTTACGCGCGTTACTTTTCGTCATTCACCCATTGATCGCACCTGTTTTCGTTGCTGTCATGCGACGATCTGCGGTCTTCCTTGATATCTTCCGCAATGCTACCTCCGGGTGCAAACAGATCTGCGTTACTATGATTGATGTCAGTGGCTTCATTATGTGTGACGTGGTTTTGATTGCTACGCGAATGCGTTTCGATGACATTAAGCGCCACCGTTTGTGATACTTGCCGCGATATGCGAGTGGCATCTGTAGAATACATAAAAAATTTACATAAACACTATTTTTGATTCTTTGTAATTTGTTTATATACCGCCAATTGCTGCGGCCGCTGCAGCTTCGGTGCTGCTTATAATACAAAATTCATCATCACCCGTATCCCAGGCATCGCTCACCGACTGTTGATAGTCACGAAAAGTGGATACCATGCCGCTTCCGTTGCCACGATCACGCTGCACTGCAGCCGCAGCGCTCGACTTGCTGTTTGTATTATCAAGAAAATCGCGTTTTGGACTCGGCCGTCCGGGCACTGCGCGGCCGCTGTTTTTCCAAAACGATGTTGAATTTGTTAAAATGCTCGTTGGTGACCTGACTTCAGATGCAGTGCTATGTGTTGCGGCAATTACTTCCGATGCGTTTGGTGGTATTGCTGCAATTTTTGATTTTTCTTCAGTTTGTCCTACATTATTGTCCATAATAAATATCGAAGTCCGATTTCAGTGTCAGCGTCATTGCATCTGAAACAGTAAGACTAAAGCCGCCAACTTGTTTTTATAGTCATGTCGCACCAAAAAAGGGTTGGCAGGTTTTATTCGCGGATTTAGGTTCATTTTTAACTGTGAACAATTTTCAAAATTTGCTTATAATTTTAAGGCTAGACTTTCGAAAATATTTTCAAATTCTCCCCGAGGCGTGACGGACTTTAAACCATCATAAAACCATTTATTAACAAATTTATCTAAATTATAATTTATTTAGAATTGTCAAATTTGCCTCTATTGCATTTTAAACAATATTTTGGATAAAAGTCTGGTTGCCTGACGCTCGGACTATTGATATTTATTTTTCTGCGGTCAAAAACTGAAACGCTGTTATTGGTTTCAGGGCTGCCATTTTGTTTTGTTCTTGTTTGTTTCTTTGCATATCAATTTCAATTATTTAACAGACGCTTTTTAGATAGGAACAGCTAATATCTCCTCTTAAAAGTTGGCAGCTCTGTTCACTACAGCTGTTTGCCTTTTCCAACATAGGTTGACAGCTCTGACTTGTCCAGTCGGCGGCCTGTACAGCTGATTTTGCATTATTACGTCAAAACAAAAATTTATGTGGCGAAAGGTTTGAGTAGAATTTAAGTGAAAAGCGTGGGAAAATTGAATCAAATAATAAATAACTGCAAATGAAACATAATTCGTGGAGCTCTAATAATCGTGAAACATGTGGACGCTGGTCGTGCAACAGGCGTTTTAACGCACATTGAACGTATGGTATTGTAATAAAGGAGGTGAAATGAAGACAAGGCTAAGTGCAGTGCATGTCAAACTATGAAACGGACATGCAATTTTTGATGCCTACAAGTTTTGCAGCGCACCAACGTCAAGTTCAAATTCAACGCGCTCGGCCTTTGTCTTCGGCTGTCTTTCGCACTCCAACACTCGGCGATAAACTCACCACACTTAAAGCGACGCGGTGGCTGCGCAGGCGTAGTCAGCTACGTGCCCAGACATAGGTAAAACGCGAAACACTTCGCTGAAGCTGCTGTAGCCGGACGCAAGCAACACGCTTTGTCTGCCTCCTAAAATTAGTGCCGTTATCGTTTGAGTTCCAAGTCTAACAAATTTCAATAGTATCCACAACGCGTGTGAGTGTCGTGTGTTAGTGTCTGTCGTCTTTTTGATTTTTGCGTTCTGTGTGGCGTTCTCGTATACTGAACCATTAATAATGCTGTAAATAATTTAACAAAATTTGTGCATGTATTTAACGTATTCTGTAGGCGCAAAGCAGAGCTTTTCACGAAAAGGTTTTAAGTTCATTCAACGCTAGGCACTCGTTCATAACAGTACACAGTCAACAGAAAACCGTTATTCGAACTCTATCAAATCAAATCGAAACAAAACAAAACAAAACAAAGTTATCGAAATGGCCTGCTTGAGTACATCCGGTCGCCTCGCGTGCGGTTCGCGTCGCCAACAAGCCCACAAATTCATCTGGCGGTTGTTTTTGGATAATAGCTTGAAACGCCAGAGCAGCAACTTGGCAGCGACATCTACGTCGACGTCGACGTTGCAAGGACATACCACAAAGCAGTTTACACAAAATCAACAATTGGCGCGTAGTTTTCATGGATTAAACTTTGGCGCTGGCCAGGATTACCTCAGCTTATTGGTAAGTAAAGAGACAATGACATCAACCTCATCAACAGCGACAGCGCCGCCGACGACAACAGGGAGCAGAGGCGCAGTCAGTGGCAGAGACAGAGACAGAGTCGCAGTCAGTGGCAGTCACAATTCGTGGTCAACTTGTTGAGCAGGCATTTAAGCAAAGTGCATTGCGCATGCTCAGAGTGTTTGCCGCTAATGCGTCTGCGTGACTTTGGCTTTTGCTGTTGTTGTTGTTGGTGTTTCTGCTGTTGCGCGTTGTTGCTGTGGTTGTGGTTGTTGCTGTGCTTGTCTTTGCATTGCCTTCTTCGCTTTTCATTTCGCTGCAAAGTCAAAAGAAAATGAAAGTGAAATTGGTTGTTGGCCATTGCTTTTGTGCAAGTAGCGTGAAAAGGCAAAACGCTCAAGACAAAAAAAAAACATAAAAGCAACAGCAACAAACCAGACATTAGAGTATGTGGCTGATGTTGTTGTTGTGGATGTTGCAGTGGGCGCAGCAGCAGCTGTTGTTGTTGTTATTATTGTTGTTAGCGGAAGCCGTTGTACTCATTTATTTATATTTTTCCTTTTCTTGTTGATCGCCATTTTTATGAACCACATATGTATTGGCAAGGTGAAATATTTTTCCTTTTTCTCTGCAATATTTCATAATTTTGACAAGACTTTTTTTAAGTCTTTATCACTCTTCTCTGACAACTGCAATTGTCGTTATGTAATGCAGTGTGCCCTCATATGTACAGGTAATTACATATTATTGCTTATCGACTAGTTATTGCCGCAGATTATCAGATGATTGCACTGAACAATGGCTCTCAAACTGCAAGGCACATAGATATTCGTGTATATCGCGTATACGAAATGTGTACATTTGAATCTTTATACATAATTTTGCTTTCTCAATACAAATTATTAGCTATGAAGCTCTGCAGACTATGTTTATTAATGATTAATTGATTCTACTAAATTAACTGTGAAATCCTTATTTACATATATATTTATATTTTAAGTATTAATTATTAGTTTTCAGTTGATGAAATGGTGTACTATCTAATTTGCATTTTTACAAATAGGTTAAATCATCTTGACCGAGACTAATATGATGCACCTCGTTGGATAATATTGTTATTTTCTCTAATTAATTAGTAAAAGTATTTTTGCCAAATATCACCTATATGACTTTAGATTTTAGATGGATATTAACATGATAACGAGCTTAGAAATTGCACAATAAAATTTAATTTTAAATTTTAAGCAGAGAGCAAGCAAGGTGAACCCTTAATTTGTTCAGCTACGTTGTGAGAAAGATTATTAAATGGTTGAGAAAATGCATGCGTTTATTGATAGACAGTAAAGTCCGTTTTATTCGGACCAAGTGAAATTCCTTTTGATTGCTTTCGACTTCATTGTGTGTGGAGTTTCCATGAATATGGGCAGGCGTTAAACAAACACTATACAATGAGTGCATAATTGATGCTATTTTCGGTTTATTGTTTTATTGCATGCAATTTTTACACGCCTGTCGACGGCCCTGGATGAGAACTTGAGGTTTGCTTTAATTGCTTTAGCAATATTATGCACATGGACTTGGACTCAGTCCATGCATGCATTTATGCAGGCTATAAAATACTATGTAAATGTAAACTATTAATTAATGTTAACCATTTCAAGGTCTTGCCATAAATTAGCAATATTTTCGTGTATACATGTGTATGTGTGCCCATTTGTCTAGCTGAGGTCCGAGGTCTGGGATCTCCAATTTTGGATCGGATCAAGTGTCGGCAATGTAAGGTACAAAAAGTCAAGTGCCCATAAAAACACACATTTTAATTGACACTTTTGACTTACATTAGAGCCACAGAGTGCAAGTTTAAATAAATAAAAAATAAATTGTTCACGGAAACATATTTAAATTTAAACTCAATGAATTATTAGAAAACAATGACAATTTCAAATAACGTACAACAAATTTAACTTTGTATGCAGTTGGCGGCAATCTTGAATGTTGAATTATTTATGCATTTTATCAGTTTAAACATTTTTGGTTAAACCACATAAAAATTCATTCAGCGCCACACACACAAATACACAAGCACACATAAACATACACACACACCTGATATACTGATACGTTCATCTAACTCTATCATAGGTAAACAATAAAAACAAAAAGCCAAAAAAAAAAACGCAAATAGAAAGCGCACGTCGCAGTGACAATACTAGCCAAAAAAAAAAAAAAAAAAAAAACGTTAACTAATAATACATCGTTCACAATAGTAGTAACAACAACAGCAATAATAACGGAGTCACATCTATATAAGAAACTCACTTGACTTTCTTCTTCATTTCATTTGACAAGCAGCGCTGCCTCTCATTCATTGTTGTTGGCGTTGTTTTGGCCAAAAATGTATTGGACATGCTTATAACATATATATCTTGGATAAATCTTTATCTATGTATGACTATCTATGTATGCGCATCACGAATTTTACGGAGATCGACTTAAATCAAACTGATTTGCTTGCATTTGACTTAAGTTGAGTATCATGATCGGGTATTTTGAAATGATATTGGTAATAAAGATGGCTGAACGGCAATCGGTCTTAAAGCTCTTACAGCCATTGTTTTGATTGTTGTTGCTGTTTGCGTTGTATTTTCACTTTCATTGCGAACACGAGAAATTTGTGAAGAGTTTAACGGCTGCGTGTGAATTTGATGACAGATCGGAATGAATTTAGAGCTAATTATTTTTTTTATCTGAAATTATACAAAATACTGTATCTAGATATACTCGTATAAAAGGTGTATATATAGATTATCTGTATCTATTGATTTTGGAATGAAAGCATCTTTTATTTGATTTGCTTTGCAGGCATAACTATTATTTTTTCGCGCTTTTGCTTGGAATTCGCGGGCTCCACCCGTTGAATGGATGCCTCGCGAAAGTGAAACCAATTCGAACTGCACAGACTCTTGGACCTGTTTTCGTTTTCGTTTTTCGTTGTTGGAGATTTGTTTGGCTTAAATAAGGTCTTTTTTTTTTCTTTATTTCGTTTTAATGTTGGTTTTACTTTCAGTTTGTATCTTTGCTCGTTCTCTCGTTCTTTTCTATAAAGTTTTTACCTATTCCTTGATGGAGTTCAGAAATTTTATATGTTGCATACTCACATAGTTGAACTCATCAATAAAAGTTGAAGCCATCGTGTAATATTCTTCAAGCTAAACTCAAATGGTCACATTTTTTTGACGCTTAAAAATACCTGAATACAAATAAAACAAACGAGCTTAAAGAAGAGGATGAAGAAAAGATAATAATAAATAAACAAATGAAATCTCTGGCTAAATGATAACAACAACAATATCTGTCATATGTACGATGGAGCCATATCGTAAATCTTTGTCTTTGTTACCATGTCTGCATTTTCGGCTTGTCGGACACTTTCTCTGTGGCAAATGGGAATTGCGAGTCGGGGCCAGAAAGCGAATTGGTCAGCGAATTGACCGAAAAAGTATTTAAGGAATGCAAGCGGAGCGTATTCATGGTCTCATGCAGACAACATGATAACAAACGTAAATAAATGCATAGCGAATATATACGAATTGATCTACTTCTAAAAGATAGAGAAAGATGTATGATTAGGAGTAGTGGGAAGAGTGATAGAATAGAGAAAGATGAAGAGCCCTAGGGAAGTTGAAGGGGAAAAACTAAGGTTGGGTCATGAGATAAAGAGATCAGATAAAGTGAAGGGGTAAAAACAGAGAGGGTTAGATTCAGAGATATGGAAATAGAAAGATATTGAAGGATAGGTAGTTCTAGAGAGAGATTCAGCAATAAATATAATGAAAAAATATGTGCAAAGGAAGAGGAAACAGAAGACATACAGATTGAGAATGAGTTAGCTATAGGGGAAGTGACGGAGATAACGGTGAAGATAAATGCGGATAGGTTACAGGTTTAATATTATGGGTTTCAATTGATCAGTGTCGATTGGCAATATTAATCCAATCTCAGGCATGCCTAAACGTCGCCAGCGACTTTCATTCACCTGCCTGACACCTGCCTTACACCTGCCCATTGTTTGGTGTTGTTGTTGTTGTAGTTGTTGTAGCTGTTGTAGCTGTTGTTTGTGTTGCCTTTTGGTCGCTTGGGGACCGCATTTGGGCCTGCATTGAGTCTTGGTCTTGTAGACGCTTTGGCTTTTTCGCTTCATTTCTTTGGCTCGTACTTGCTGACCCAATTTCAAAGACGCATGCGTTTCGTTTACGCTGTTGTTGCTGTTGTCCTAAACTGGTTTTGTGGTTTTCGAGCCGCATTGATTGGCGGCTCTTGCGGCCAAACTGTTAACTGTTAATGATTTCGGTGTTGTGTTTCCCTCAGAAACATTTTCGAATTTCGTTTTGAAAGAGAAAGAAGCGCCGCCGTGTAACCGTAAACAGCATGTTTGCAGCGACTTTTTGGACAACACAGTTACAATTGCATAACCGCCCAGTCTCAGCCTCCAATCCCAGCTGCAATCAGTCAGGGAGGCTGCCTGGGAGGCCGATCCCAGCTGTCGGCCCACATTCCATCAATGTCGGTCAACGAAGTTGGCTCTTTGAAGCTTTATCAATTAACATCTCATTTGTTTATATATGCCACATACAAATATATCTGCATATATTTATGCATATATATGGATATGTATATCATATTGCATATGCATATATCTACATACAAATGGCTGCGTGTCTTTTCCCATGTTGATTGACTTCTTTGTTTTGGCCCTTTTAGCTTGTTGACCCTGACGCGGCCACGCTTACTGCTTACTTTATCGTCTTTTCTTTAGTTGCTTTGTTTGTTTAACATTCTGAAACTTTTGAGTTGTTCGAATAGTATAGGATTTTTGCTCTCTTCATTTTGACGCATTGACATTTCGGTTGAAAGATTTCACTTAATTTACATTTAATGTTGGTAAATTGTTTGCCATGAATCGACCAATGACATTTCATCATTATGCATTGACTTCCTGTTTCAACAATAACAACAACAGCAAAAACAATTACAACATAAACAACAAACAATATCAAATAAGTATCTATGTGAATTGATTGCATTATTTTGTGGCACGCGCAACTCCCGCCAGTTTTTTAAGATTTTTTTGTATTTGTTTTCATTTTTTTTTCATTTTGAGTGCGTTTATATAATGCCAATTGGGCGCAGGATAAACTTGAATTAGACTGGTTTTTCGCACTTTGGCAACTTGTTTTTAATATGTCTGCAAATTTATGTTGCTCTTTTCGAACATATACCCTGTAAACACTAAATTTATAAGAGTACATAGTCAAATTTGTAAAGATCCAAATATATATATATTTATGTCGGTTCAAAATGTTTCATGTTTTCTAGAATCTTTTCTATTAACCACAAATGCGTTTCTATATGTATATTTCGCATAATGCAGGGTATTACTTAGGCGAGATTTTTAGATTAGACTAGTTGGTGACCTGTTTTTGACATATTGCTATAGACTTTGCAATTGCTGCTATAAATTACAAACTTATTAAACTCGCAATGCAAGAAATTGATGCAATTTACCGAGTTTTTGAGTTGTTTTTAAGTTAAGTCAACAGTTACCGAATTTTCTGCTCTCGTCTGCATCTGTAACTGTGAAATCCAGGAATTAAAAGTTAATGTAAACAGGTTTGAATGCTTATAACAAAAAGAAATTTACTATTTTTTGTAATCAGAACAAAATGTAATAAATATTCTAAAGGACTCTAAAAGAGAAAAGGCAATATAATGATTTCAGATAACAACATCAGCTGAATGCCGGACTATATTTGTGATTTCGATAAACATTATGTTTATCAATTAAACGGAAAAATTTTACTAAAAATCTTGAATACTTTTAGTAAGTTTTAAAACTTTTAGCTAGAGCGTAATTAAACTAAATCCGGCTGAAGAATCTAATAAACATTTTCGAAATCATTTTGCATAACCGTCACAATTGCTAATTTCGAGTATTGGCATTCAACTCGTATTCAGAGGACTCCATCCGATTGCCGTGACTAAATGTGTAAAATTATGGTATTTTTATGCACTTAGTTCAATATTGATGAGCCTATTTACAACGTAATAAAACCGTGACGCATGACAATGATGACATCTAGCAATGTTGCAACGTATGTTGACATCAAATCATTGCAGATATTGTCAGTTGTCGATTCATTACGGCTGCTTCAGAAGCATTCTCAGTGCGAATGCGAATGCGCATGTGAATATGTGAATGATTTGAGCACGAGTACGAGTGCGAGTGCGAGTACTCATACAAAATTGCAAACGCCAAGTGCCGACACTCAACATTCACACTCACTTGAAAATCGTGCGAAGATGCGACGATCGTCAGTCTTCGTTCGTCGTTCGTCATTCGTTTCCATGGTGTGTTATGTTAACACGCATGTTAACGACTCTCCTGACGAAGACAACAGGGCAACAACAGTTGTTGGCTTTGTTAGTATTGCTGCTGTTGTTGGCATTAACAAAATCGAACAGAGAAAATACCACTAACTGGCCATGATGCGGGATTTATGCAGCCAATTGTCGTCCCATCCCCCTCTGCCGAACTGACTTCCCCCTGTGCCATTCCATTTACTCCTTCATAGCTTAAGCCGCCTTTTGATTATGTCAGCAAAGTCCGAGAGACAACAACGATGACGACAAAAAGGGAAAGTCCAAAGTGTCGCGCTTCGTCTTCGTCTTTGTCTTCCTCTTCCATCCTCATCGTCTTTGGCTCGGCCCTCAACAAAATGCTGCTTACTTTCTTGGCCGCTTTTGGCCAATACATTGCTGTTGGCCATTTTTGTTGTTGCTGTTGATGTTGGCATTGTTGCTGCTGCTGCTGCTGCTGCTGTAGTTGTTGTTTTAATTGTTGTTGTGAATAGTTTCCGATCTCGAGAGCCTTCATTATTTTTATATGTAATTAATGGTCTATTGCAACAACTATTAGACATAGATGAATCAATTAGAGGCCGTAACAAATATGAGTGAAATGTTCTACACAGAAGGGTTTGACTGAAAGATACCCCACAGTACATCATAAGAGTAGGTGATCAATTAGGAAATACCCTTTGCCAGTTGTCCGGTTGTTGCTTTCCTTGCTTTACTTCTTAATTTTACCCTTCTCTTTCTTTTTCATATAGGAAACGGGACTTTTAATTAGCTTGTTTATTTATACAGAAATCTGTAAAGTATAGACACACAAAATACTCCAAATTTATAGGCCAAATAAACGTGAGTTTGTTAAATATGTTTAAAGATCACATAAAATAGAAATTGAAGAATATCAGCTTAGCTCAGATTTCAGAGGAGTTCTTGGTTGTATTTTTATTTTATGTGTATATAAATAGTTTCAAGTAGTAAACACTTTTTAAAAGCATTTACAAATTGATTTATGCATACTTAAGCATCAAAAGAGATCCGCCTTAAAACGGTTAAGCACTTTATTAATAAGTAGTCATAAAAAGTGAATAATAAAGCTACACCAAGTTAAAAGATATTCGTACTAGTAACATATGTAGATACTAGCCATTTCTTAAATTAACATAGACACAATTAAAATTGCATTTAAACAGAATCCAAATTTATGTAGGAAATTTGTAAGAGTAAAAATTAGGCATATTTTATCAGTCGATTTGTCTTCTTTTCCAAGAAATCAACAGTGTCATATTCATAGTTGTGTATGCCTGTGTTCTACTGTAAAAATACGAGCACAACGACTCCCTAATCCCCATTCCAGTCATATATAGCAAACTGTTTGTGAATTTTCAAGATATATATATATACATATATACATATAATTGCAGAAAACGTACAATAGACGCCGACAATAAAGCAATCAATAACAAAAAATGAATATGTTGCAATCGTTTGTCTGTCTTTCAATCAAAATTACATCAATCAGCTCATTTTGTGACTGACTCTTGTTCACTACTTGAAAATTGTTAACACTTTCGTATACTGTATCTATATACATTATTTTTATTGCATCTTTGTCGTTTTGCATGTGTCACCTACAATATTTCAATTTGTTTTGTGGCCATTCATCAAATTCATCTATCATCTTGAATTGCAATCGAACGCAGGTCGCTTCGAAATCTGAAATCCGTTGGATTATCATAGATATCGTGGGAGCGCCCTGAGGCCCCAGTCGAACATCAACTATCTTTACGCGTATTCGCATATACATCTATGTATGTCTGTAGATATGTATATGTATCTGTGTCCATAAGCTTATTTGTTTTGCATTTTTTCCTTGTAGGTATTTGGCACTTGTCTTTCAATTTACAGTTCACGCATCGCAGTTTTAAGTGCCACAAATGTTGTCGAACGTTGCGCACATTTCGCATCTACAACTTTTGTTTTTGCGGCAATTAAATTGAATTACATGAAAATCGGCAAAAATTAAATGCAGTCGAGCTTCCCTAACTTCAAATAACATTATGTTTTGCAAAAATTTAATTGTTGAAGTACTTATAAAAATGTTCATTTAAATATGAAAATTGCGCAATTATTACTATAGACTTGCTCAGCTTTTTGGCGGCAAAGTAACAATAATTTCAGCTTAGATTCTTCTAATTAAAATATTAAAATATTAAAGGTTACTTTGAACTTCAAACCTATTTTAGTTTCGCAATAAACTTGTAGCTTAAGTGGATAGTATAGTAAATTAAATTTTGACTTTATTCATTTGAGTAATCACATATCTTAGTATCGTAATATTTGTGTAAACATACTAGACCTGACAAAAACAATATCTACTAAATAAATTTACACAATATGTTAGTCCCAGACCTCTGACTACGGAAGTTATTGCAAAGCTACACAAAGTGTAAATCTTTGCATATGTTAATAACTTAAGATTTTCGAAATGTTTTTTAAATTTTGGATACATTTTGTATTTGTTTGTAGCTTTCAAATCAAATTACTGACCAAAATAAAAGAGCTTGACATTCCACAAGGAAATCGGTGAAGATTTGACAAGGTTAGAAAGTTTAAAGTATTTTGAAATTGCGTTAAGAAGAAAGTAAGGAAAAAATGGACATTGGTGGTTAAAAAAAAGAATTTTCCATTTTTGATACAGAACCAAATAAGAGATCAAGAGAATTGACAAAGTTATGCCAGTTTAAAGTTTAAGAATAACTCTCAAGGGGAAAGTGTAAATATATCGAGGAGTGTTAGAAATAAATATAATACAAAGTGTACATTTTTTCGATATAACAGTATTATATTTACATCACTAGTGAATACCCTGACTGTGTAATTTAATAGGGAGAAAAGGTTTGCTTTAAAATCGGTATGCTGGGTGCGGTTACAGTCCAAGATAAATCTGAATGCTCTTTGACTTACACTACTAAAATCAACAAAGGCAACGGCCAAAACTTGACAATGACCGAGTGATGACAGTCAACAGTCTACAGTCTACAGTCTACAGTTTACAGTCTGAAAAGGCATTAAACAATAAGAGGTCGCTGAAACTTCACGACTGTTAAAAAACCATCGTGGTGCAGCTGTAAACTTAAAAGGTTGACATTTTCAAAGACCTCTTTTTACATTTCTTAAAGAAAACAATGCCATGACGACCATTGAATAAACTGTGATGAAAGTGGATTGAAACTTTGATATCTTCAGAAGTTGATGCCAATTAAAAAATTTGTTTAGTCAACATATTGGATACATTTTTTTTAAATATTTACTTATTTTTAATAAATTTTACCCTTCTGGGCTTACTTTGTAATTTAGTTACCAATACAATAGATTTAATTCTTTAAAGATATTGCGATGCGTTTCATAATTATTGTTGGCATTTGGCTTTGGTTTTACCTACAATGTATTTTCTTTTCTTATATAAGCTTAAAACATTAACCGAAATCAGTCAAAGTCCTCAGCTCGTCGCTGGCAGCCAAGTGCAACGAGCAGTTTGCTTCCTCTTTTGCGTGGCATGCAACATCAAGTATAGGTAAAATGAGGCACTTGCTGTTGCAGCTCGACAGTGCCACAATTATGGTTCAATGATTGGTATTTGGCCATGACGAAATCCTTAAGAATTGGCTTGTCTCTATCGTTTTGCGTCTTTCGTCTTGCAGATTACAGATTACAAATTATAGAAGTGATACACGTTACAAGCTCTCTGGACAGGTCCAACTTTGTCAGATGTGACCTGAGGCAGGCAAATGAAATGTGTGGAGCACCTTGCAGAGAGACTGAGTTGTCGGTTGGCTGCTTTGGTCATTGCGGCTATAAAAACCGTTTAAACAATTTATAAATCCATCAACGTAGCTTGCGAACGCAAAAATAGCCACAATTAAATGCATTTTTGCACGTTTGTTGGCCAAGTCGAAAAGGAAAAAAAGAAATGAAATGTTTTATTTTCATACTGTATTTTTTTTTGTATTTTTTATTTAAAACTAGCAAACATTTCATAAGGGGCGATGGGGAGAGGAAGTTGAGGGGTTTCTGCCTTTGTACTAATTTTAATTTAAGGCACATATTGAAAATGAAAGTTTTCACGAGCTGAATTTAATTGGCTTTTTAAATTTGATGCGTTGATTTGGTAACTGTAGAGTTGGGCCAACGCTTTCTACGTCAAAGCCGCTAAACATCAATATAAATTGAGGTATGCGTGTGTGTGTGGTATGTGAGTACGTATGTAGGTATTTATGACACATATGTACACTCTTACCTCATATGAAACTGGGTCATTACAAGACCAATACGAGCGGACGAGAGATCTTTTGAATGAACACAAAGGCCAGCGATGGTCATCATTGATTTATTTATTAATACTTAAAGTTGCGTATGTATATCTTGCGTTTTTTTTTGTGTATGTCTTGTATTTTACGAGCAACATCAATGAAAAGTCATCATCATCATCGTCATCATCACGATGATCGAACCAGTTGGGGCGTCATGTTAGTCCACACGTGCGCCAAAGACCCTCAATTACTACGAGTATACTATAATATTATGATAATGTTTATGATGCTGAAGACGAGACCCGATTGTTGCCAAAGGCGTTAAACTGATTATGGCCGTTTGGACTGGACTGCAGGATCTGCATGCAACTGGGTCAACAGGTTGTTGGTCGATTGTTGCTTGTTGTTTGTTGCTTGTTGGTTGTCGATCTATGCGTAATAGCCACGCCCAGCTCACAGTCACATCACATCACAACACAACACAACACATCGCATAACTTAACACAAATATTTGCACCTCAATTGGCATTGACTGTAAAAGTTGCCTCCGTTTGGGAGCCGCTTAGTGTTGTTGTTGCTGTTATTGTTGCTGTTGTTGCTGTTGACAGTTGGTAACATAAAATTTACATGTTATCGTGTTTACATGCACAGCGCTTTTATTGACAAACGTACGAACTGACAAATACAAGAGGCAAACACACAACCAAGTGCCAAATAGCGAGAAAATCTTGCATAATCTGATAATGAGGAAGCTGAAATAGTATGAGATACCGCTAAGAAGAATGATTCAGTCGGGATCGGAGTATAGCGCTACTATTTAACTATCTATAAATACCAGCTTTTTTAAAGTACAAATAGAGATCGCTGAGGTGAGCTAATCTCATTATTTCAATTATTTGAAATAATAATTGATCAAATCACAAATCATAAACCAACAAATAATAATAATTGGATATATGAAAAAGTGAGAGATAATAAAGAATTTTCACAAACACTTTTGCAAGTTAGACTGAAATTCTCCACGCACAGTTCTCTCAGTCTATGTTTTTTTCGGCCAAAGAGAGCTTATAATATTTAGTGTGTCTCTTTATTTGTGTTTCTTTATTTTATTTATATAAATTTTGAATTAACTAATAGCCAACCTATGGTGATAATTTATATGTGTTCCAAGCAGTCTCTTCTGATATGTAATTTTAGCTAATGGATATTGATTTTGTACCACTGTGCAATGCCATTTATATCAGCCGAGCTCTCTGTTTCTCTCTCTCTCTCTCTCTCTCTCTTTGTCTCTCTCTCTCTTTGTCTCTCTCCTCTCTTCTCTCTCGCTCTTTGTCTCTCTCTCTCTCTCTTTGTCTCTCTCTCTTTGTTTGTCTCTCTCTCTCTTTGTCTCTCTCTCTCTCTTTGTCTCTCTCTCTCTTTGTCTCTCTCTCTTTGTCTCTCTCTCTCTCTTTGCTCTCTCTCTCTTTGTCTCTCTCTCTCTTTGTCTCTCTCTCTCTTTGTCTCTCTCTCACTTTGTCTCTCTCTCTCTCTTTGTCTCTCTCTCTCGCTTTCTTTCTCTCTGTGTCTCTCTCTTTCCCTCTGTGCCTCTCTCTTTCTCTCTGTGTCTCTCTCTCCCTCTCTCTTTCTCTTTCTCTTTTTCTCTCTCTTTCTCTCTCTCTCTTTCACTCGCTCTCTCTCTCTCTCTCTCTCTTTCACTCGCTCTCTCTCTTTCACTCGCTCTCTTTTCCTTTACTTTTCTTTGTATTTGTCGATCTCTTTCTAACGACTTTGCCAAACTTTGCTGCTTGCGATTAGTTGCGCATTGTTGTTGATTTTTTTGTTTGTTGTGGCGCGACAACAAAAGGATTTGTGAGGTTGAGTTGAAATTGACGACAAGGTCAAGAGTCGCGTCGAAGGCGTTAAATAATAAACTTCAATTTGTTGACGATTTGCCGCTGCAATTTTCCAGTTATTAATCTTGTTGCTGCCGTCTAATTTAAGTGTCAAAAAAAAGTTACTCCTCCACTTGCCACTTGGTAGTTGCCCGCTCCCCCGTTGCCAGTTGCCACTTGCCGTGAGGCAGCAAACAAAAAACTCGTTAGTGTTGGCAGCAACAGCAATTGAAAGTTGTTAAGTGACTCAGAAACGGTTTTTATGTATGTTGTTTAGTTAGTTTGGCTCTTTGGAGCTGCGACCGTTTATCCGATCATTTGCTTACTCCAACAATTTTCACACTTTACTCTTAATTGCAGCATTTATGGAAAATTCACAAAATGACCTCTGTTCCCATATTTCTCAATTTCCAGCACAACTCACACAGCTGTAGTCACAATCGCAATCATAGCTCAGTTCACACACAACAGCCCGCTGGACCCGTGAGAGAAATACAAATCGATCCATACATAATACTCGACGATGAGCTCAAGTATTTCTATGACGATGTCAGAGATGTAAGTATTGTATAAGTCCTATTCAACTACTCAATTAGTCAATTGTTAAAAAAAAAACAGGAAAACTAAACAGTTAATAGAGTATGTAAGTTGATGAAATTAAAATTACAAGCACTGTAAATTAAGACGCATAATCTAATATATTATCATCTTATAGATCAGTCATGATTGAGTGATTACGAACAGACGATTTGTCATCATTTTGTTATTTTCCTCTTTTAGTTTTGTTAACATCTTTGCTACATTAATGCGTCAGACAAATTTCAGGGACTTTTTTCCATTAAAAATGGGGAATTTTTTTGTATACTCTAGAATTGTAAGCAAGCTGAAGGGATATAATTTTTATTGCACATGCCAAACCTTCTGCAGTGTCTTGAATAATGAAAATATACCAGATATGTAAAGCTATCAGAATTATGTTTTTAAGTATCATATTAGTTTAAAGTATTTATTTTTTTTATAGAAAAGAAATCTGGTAAAAAACTTATTTGAGGTTTACCGAGTTTGAAGTTTACCGAGACTGCGAATTGATTCTTAAATATGCAAAAATTCCATGGATTCTCATATTAACTTTAATATTTAAATAGTTTTTTTTTATTACAGATATGAATATGTATCAAAATTTTGTATTTAACTACACTATTATATTAGTTTCAAGTATTTATTTAAATATAATAAACACATTCAGAAAACTTTAATTAAGTTGAAGAACAAATAATTAGTAATAAAGTAACATTTGAAAGTATAGTTAGATAGTTGCGAATATTTAAATGCAAATGGTACAGGGTATGCCACTCGTCTATCAGTGCAAATGGAAGTCTCGTAGTCATTTGTTTTTAGGTATGTCAAATTTCGACTAATATTTGCTAATTTGGCTCGAAGACAACATTCAAAGCCAAATTCGACACTTAAATCCCTGAATGAAATCTTTGTTGCAGTTGCTGCAGTCGGGAACCTCCCAGCCGGAGTTGGATACCATAGCTAGCTACTACTTTGATGGCCAGGGCAAGGCGTTGCGTCCGATGGTGACCATGCTGATGGCCAAGGCGATAAACTATCATCTGAACAACGAATCGCAGTGAGTAATCAGACCATAGAGTGGAACACTTTTGTTGCGCAGTGTAATAATTAGCAGACCTTTGCGAAATATGCGCATGAGTCTGTTTTGTTTGGCGCACTATTTTATAATCATACATCAGTATTTAAAATTTAAATCAGTATTTAAAATGAATATTTGTCCATTGCCTCGACAGCCAATTAGTACACAAACAACGACAGATAGCTCTCTTCTCCGAGATGGTACACTCGGCCAGTTTAGTCCACGACGATGTCATCGATCAGTCGGACTTTCGACGCGGCAAGCCGAGCGTTAATGCTCTTTGGAATCACAAAAAGGTAAGCCCTATCAGTTGAGATGAGTTCATTATTTAATTATTATATCTGTGGTTTAACCAGTTCATCAAAGTTTCCTTGCATGTTATGCATTTGCATTTAATTGTTTTTCAGACCTTGTCAACAGGTTGCATAATTTTGAAATACCTTAAAGAGTTCGACTTTTAACATTTTAATAATTAACTGAACGCTTTTCCGTTATTCACCTATCGAGTTTTTCCATTCACTACAATCATCTTGTCAGAAAAAATAAATTTTTTTTTTTTTTTAAACATGCTTAATTATTAAGTGTAAGACAAACAGAAAATTTAAATATCTTGTGTTGATTTAATGGACAACTTGTCCATAACAGCATTTGGTTATTTTTGTTGAAATATTTATCTATATATTTAATTGTATTTTGTTTTTGGTGTTTCGTTTTTAACACTTTTGTTTACAATGTCGATCGACGTCTTTGCAGGTCACAATGGCTGGTGATTACATTTTGTCGATTGCCTCGATTATGATAGCGCGTCTGCGCAGCGATGATGTGACGATCGTGTTGAGTCAGGTGAGCATGAAATATAATATAATTATAATAATATTAATATAATTATAATATAACGTTGGAGACATTTAATTTATGAATGCATAGAAATATCAATTTATCTGAGAATATCCAAATTAACAAGAATATATACCGAACTAATTTGATTACTGTTTAATAAATTTTGTTGGTAATTCCATAGAATTTGTACATGAATTTGAATTGAATAGAATGCATAGAAATATATAAAAGAAATGCAAATATATGTCGTACTACATTAATTACTGTATATTGAAATATGTTGGTAACTTACAAGTTAACCTACGAACAACTTAACCGGAAATTTCCGAATTCGAAAATGAATTTTCCAAAGCCTGTCATGCACAAATATTCAATATTTATTAGTGCTTTTTGTGTAGAGTTTTGAAAATGAGTTTCAGGGCAATAAATTCCCATTTTTACATATACAACTTTGGCATCTCGCAGTGGTTGTGGAATTTTAAAATCAGTTAGCCACATTGAATTCATATGATAGTTATATCTGAATAAAGTTTGTTAAAATCGAATTAGGTTTAATGCAATAGTTTTCTTTGGATTTTATATTTCACTGAATTGATAAGATTTGAAAACCTTGTAGATTTAAATCTGAAACCTATGAGTTCATTGGTCGCCTACAATCTGATTATAATTGGCTCTATATTTGTTTTAAACCTTTATTTGTTTTGTAATGATTTCCATTTTAAAAGAAGAACAGGTTTATGCTATTGGTCAAGTATTATTTAATCTCCAACTATCTACTGGTCGGTATTGTTTAAGGTAATAGGTAATGCAAATATGATGTGCCTAGTTAATTATCTAGTCAAACACAAACAGAGCCTAGGTGACTAGGTACCTGCTCATCTTATTCAGAAAGCAAATATGTCGTCAAGAATTCGACTTTAAAGTTCCCCTTTTTTGTGAATAGTCTTTGAGGTGGGATGCAAAGTTTTTAATTCGGTGTTAAATTTCACACGGATGTTGGGCAAACAGAAAATGAAGTTTTTTTTTTGTGGAGTTATTTTTATTTTTCGCAAAAATCGAGATGTGACAGGTATAAAATGTCAGTTTTTAAATTAAGAAAGTGGCTCGTTTTGTTCAGTGTGCACTTCTTTACATCCAATGGAAAAACTTGTTCAGTTAACGACCACAAATCGCGGGGACCGGCTCTGTTTTTACTTCCTGCAACCCTGGAATAGTCCAAGGCAAAGGCGAAGGGCATCCAATCGCGAGTTCATGCAACGTACATACATAAAAGCAGCCTTCACTTTTTTCCCCCAGTGTCGTAAATAGCTTTACATATACTCGGACATATAATTGCATACCTGCATTGTATGAAACGGCTTCCGCCTCATCTTAAGTCTGACTAGTCTGTTTTTTTTTTTGTAGCCATGCAAAATTGCATTTTTTAAATTCCTGAAATATTATGACGACTTCTCAAATCATCTCAAAGTTTCTACATATATTTGTGTAAATTCGTTAGCTTCGGCTTAGTCATCTCACAAAATTTCACTTTCCATTGTAAGAGCTGATTTGCAGCTGCTCTTAATCAATTCCAAGTCTCAACCCAGATGTACTATTATCGTTTTATACAATCTGTGAGCTAATGGCCAAAAAGCAAACAATAAAACCCATAGCAACCTACAAATATCTTTCGAAGGCGTGCACGAATGCGTGAAGATGACAAGATCGGAGGCAGAGTGTCTGGGTAATTTCTAGACCTATAGCAAATGTGTAGCTATTGCCAAAAACCCAAGCTATATTAACATACGCACATAAACCTATCGACGATTAGCATAATTTATTTTGTTTATCAAGCGACTTTCCACTAATCTTTGTGCGCTGAATTTATAAACTTTTCTTAGATAATTTAGTGAATGATATAATGTTAATTCGAAAACTAGTTCTTTAATTATGCTAGTGAAAATATTCCAGAATATCAATGCTGATAACGATCGTAAATAAACTTTATTGAGGTCATGATCTTTATATGAATTACTCAGTTCCTTAATTATTTGACTTCAAGTTAACTTCATTCAAGAGTTAGTTTTTTTAATTTAAACCAACTTAATCTGGATGCCTTACATTCATTATGCTTTTCATTATTTTTATTTAAATATTTTTTGAATATATGTGTCTGTCTTTCGACTATTAAGATTTTTCTTTCATCTACATCGATAAAACCAAATCAGAATTTATTATTTAAAACACGTGCCTGAATAAATTCAACGGCTTTTAGGACGCTGATCGCATTGAAATATTGGTAGAACGGTTGCCTGAATTGCGAATTACCGGCTATTTCTATATTGTGGGTTAAACCAGCAACTGAAGATGATAAATCGCACTTTCAGTGATTGAATTTGAATTATTAAAGCTACTAAATTAATTGAATTATTTATAAAAAGCTTTTATATAACAGTATTTTTATTTAACATTGACCAAATGATTTTTGGATTTATTTAGCATTAAGAAATTGGTAAAATATGTATTATGTATATTTCAATATATACAACATAAATTATATCGTAGAACGGTTAATTTTACTGGATCTGAAGTATTGGCTTCCCTTAACTTTCCTTTTTTTTTATAAGGTTTTTACAATTCTTAAATTTATCTCAACTTTTTGTCGGTCTCAAGATTTTTTGGTTAAAGTAGAAAAATGTGGAGTCGAATCAATGGAACAATTGTTATCTTGATTTTATAACATTTAAACAATTGTCGTAGCTATTCAATAATACAGCAATAATACAAACAAGTACATTAGTGAAATACCGATTGGTTATTATTGCTACACATTTTGCACGGCGATTCGAAAAGCAAGCAAATAAAAATTGCTCTTTTTTGCTGTCATATAAAAAATGTGACCAGATCAGCAGCAGCAGCAGCTGCTTAAAAGGCTCGCAACTTGAATTTGTTGCTCTTCTCATCTGGTTGTTGCTATTGTAATTGGTATCGTTGTTGGTAATGCTGTTGCCATGTTGTTGGAATTGTCGTACGCACTTATTTGAGCCGAATGTGTTAATTACTTAACATTGAAAGCCAATATATATTGGTCGTATTTGCTTCTAAGGCGAACTGTAAATAATGCGCATTCAACAAGCCAATTCGCTGGGATTTAGCCAAAAATATATTTATGACCGTATCGGTGTCTATGCTGTGAGTCTGGCTCTCACCTTGGTCTCCTTAAGCTACAGTACAACGACAACTACAACTACAACTACAACTACTACTACAATGACAACTACAACATTTTCCAACAAATCAGCGCCCACACATATATACATATCTACTTACAAATACATTAATTATATAGTGTAGACGACAAAATACTAGTCAGTCAATTGTTTGCTCAAAATTTTGACAACAGCCTGCGAAATTGTCCAATTGACTAAATGAATGAATGAAAATACTTATGTATTTGACTTGCGCCGACTGCGAACAAAATCAAAAGTAAGCGAAGGGCGCGCCAAATATTTAAAATGCTAACAAAATTGCGCCTAAACTGCGAGGGCAGTTAGTAAAGTACCGTAATGTAGTTCTGATATCGAGAAAATGTGATAAAATTCATAAAAGATAAGTTATTTGAGGTTGCTTTCACAATGGAAACAAATTAATTTTAATCTAATTTAAAATGAAAACCATTGTATTCTGAATTCCAGAGATTGGTTAAAATTCACTTGATCTTGGTCAATACTGTCTTTACTCTCAAAAAAAATGAAATAACCGATTTTCTTGCGGAATATCAAATGTATCTTTATTTTTCCCTTACTTTCATTCTGCGTGGAAAGCTTCAAAATAAAATTTGCATACTTTACATAAATACATAAATAAAACCAAATAAATATAATTTTCGTTAATCAATTTTGTTTCTTCTTTAACTCAAACCTTTTCTGTTATATAAGACAATGTGTTCTTGGTTCATTATGAGTTTATCACAATATGGACAAACTTCAAAAGTAACCCTCGCTGTGGTGGATTTTTTTAACAATTGTTAGTTTAATTTTGCACAATCTACTGAATGGATAACTCTGAATGAATTATTATTTACTCGAACTATTTGGCAGATGTGTCTTTGCTCTTCACATTTGAACTGTCAGCCAAGCGGAAGTCACACGCACTCACACACTGACAAAGCGTGTATCTGTGTAAAGGCCAAGATGCCGCACCTAAATTTGATATTTTTAAAGTTTCAAAATGTCCACTGAATATTAAAGTAAAAATAATAAAACTTTTTTTTTTATTTTAAATCACAACAATTAGCAGAGAGATGTATAATTTTTTTAAGCTTGTTTAAATAAATATTAACGAGTATAAAGAAAAATATGTTCAGTTTTAAAAATTAATTTTTTTTGTTATTATTCTTAAATTGATAAAATTGCAGTTAATAAAGTCTCTTGAAATTATGACTAACTGAATAATAAAAAGTTGGATAGAAGCACAATCTGAATGGCAAAATAGAAAAATAAAGACAAAGCTTAACTTAATCGGTGCCTTGGCAAATTCTTTATCCAACAGTTTGAATATTCAATATTAAAATATTTTAGCAAATTTAAAGTTGTAAAATTAAATATGTTTTTGCAGATTTTAACCGATTTGGTTCAAGGCGAATTCATGCAGCTTGGTTCGAGGGAAACTGAGAATGAACGCTTTGCGCATTATCTGACCAAGACATATAGGAAGACCGCATCATTGATTGCCAATGCGCTGAAGTCGGTAAGTTGTGGGCCACATTAAACCGAATGCAACTGGAATTGCAATTGGATACGTTAATGCTAACGTTAGCGTTATTGTTAACGATGGCGCTAATGCAATTGTTGATTTGCAAATTGATTTGCCTGAATGCGTTTGTCATTGTGCCCATTTGGACAGTTGATTGGCCAGCAATTGACTTTGAAATTTCCTTTCATCTTTTTAATTTTATTAATTTTTTCATTTTTTTCGCAGACCGCCGTTATCGCCCAAGCCGATGAGAATGTCGCCGAGGTGGCATTCCAATATGGACGCAATATTGGCCTGGCCTTTCAGCTGGTGGACGATATGCTCGACTTTGTGTCCTCCACTGAGCAAATGGGCAAACCAACAGCAGCTGACTTAAAACTGGGACTGGCCACAGCGCCGGTGCTCTTTGCATGCGAAAAGGTGAGCATAGTTACCCACCCAATTGATGATTGACTTCCTCATTGCTGTAGAAAAGCAAACAGGCGGCAATTGGCAACTGGTAACTGGTAACTGGTAACTGCCTGACTACGAAGTATATATATCTATCAAATAGTCACTGCACTGTCTGTTTGCTCAGATCTGTGTTTGCATTAATAACTATGTGCACTTGCTTTAGCTTTATGTTGATCTTGCTGTTGATGATATCATACCCTGCAATGTGGTGCTGTTGTGGGTGTGGATAGAGACATCGCATGCCATCAAATGCGTTTGTAAGGCAATTTCGCATCAAAATCCAAATCCATTGTTGGTTTATTATGCGACTCGCGATAAATGCGAGCGTGCAATGCGTTTTAATCGGTCGTTAGTCAGTCAATCAGTTGAGTGGCGAAAACTAGTCAGATATTCGTATGCTTGTATTAAGTGGGCATATCAAAAGGCCATAGATACTTTATTGACAATACTTAACACTTCTAATCATCTATCTAAATTTGTATCTTACAGTATCCGGAGCTGAATCCGATGGTGATGCGTCGCTTTAGCGAACCAGGCGATGTTGAGCGTGCCTTTGAGCTGGTCCACAAGTCACATGGACTCGAACAGACCCGTTTTCTGGCCAAGAAGCACTGCAACGAGGCGATACGGCTGGCACAGGAGCTGACGGAGTCGCCCTATCAAAAGGGTCTGCAGGTGGTTGCCGATTTGGTCATCAATCGCATGAAGTAGAAGTCGCATGCAAAATATACAAATTAAAATCTAAAAGCTATTATTAAGTTAGAGTCAGGCAAACAGACACTTCATGCTAGTTAAGTCAACAAATGTGGGAGAACGAAGCGGATATTTGTAAAAAACAAAAAAAAAACTAGCAAAAGGGAAAAAAAACATGATTTATTATTTAGTTTTTAAGCATTGTTGTTGACACTGTAAATAAAGGCATAAAATGTACACACAACTTTGATAGAAATCTAGTGGCATAAATTCAATATTGTACATTGTATTTAATTGTAATACCTGAAAAAACTTTATACGCAATGTTTTTGATATTTTTACAAATATGTAAATTAATTAATCAATATAAAACTGTCAACATCCGAACAAATTCAGCTCAACTCTTGAGCAAAATGCCCTCAATTTGGAAAAGGGCTTGCGTGAAATCGATAAATCGATTAATTATTCAACTCAAGTGTAAAGAGAATCTAATAATATTGTTACAGTCGTAGATTTTGAAACGCAGGAATTTGCCAACTGAAAATAACTTTATACCTTACTAAAATCGATCGGGAAAATGAGCAAAATAAGCAACAAAATGAAATGGTTATTAGTCAATGCAACAAACGATATTTATAAAACGAGCAGAGCAGAGTTTATTGATTTAAGAGGGAACCCCAATATATTTTTCATTTTATTTTATATATTCGTATGTTATTTGTTCATAGGACATTTCATGAATAAATGGTTCAATGGTCACTGCAATGCACTTTGCCAAACAGACATTCAGCATAATTAATTCAAAATTAATATTTTATTCGATAAGTTAATAATTTTTAAATTAAAATTAATTTCAATTGTGTTTTGAACCGCTTGTGCATGAAATGCACAACATTTTTATATTTTACCACAAATTAATTGCTATTTAAAGGCATAAGGCATATTGTAAATCAAAGAAGCAAATGTACTACATATACTTATAATCCTCCCCGCACTTTATTTATGCCCCAAATGCGATTATGAATATTCAAATATAATTGCAAACTTTCAAAGAATGTGAAACGTTCAGTGTAATTTTAAAATCATTACCAAAAACCAATTGGGGCTTTAAATAATCAATGGCACCTTTACAGCCTGGTTCGATAATTCAGACGCAATTAAATCACAAAGAAAATAGTGTCAATTGGTGGGCAATATAAGTGTGTATGCAAATATGGAATATGTTTTTGATTATGCTAATTATGTTTAAAGATTATTGTGTATGAATTAAAGATGAATAAAATGCGATTTTGTTAAGCAAACGAAACATACAATTTTGTTAAATATTCAACAGATCCACAACTCATAGAGTCAATACAAGTTTTCGTACTGCCAAAGCTGTATAGTCAGCAAATAGATGACAAACCAAACAATTTGCAAATATTCCCGTGCTATTCCCATACAGTAAACATACAGTTCAATGGCAAAAGGCATCAAAGAACCGAATGACAAAAATCTGATATCCAGTTTGGTCAAGCAAACATTTCAATGTTCACGGCTGGAGTTTTGGCAAGAGAACTTATGAGTCATGAACGTAACTCTGCTTTTAACTGGATTCCATTGAAAGCTGACACAAAGTGCAGTAGAGAGAAGGAGAGGGGGGAAGGGTATATACAGCTTCGCAAACATCAACAAGTCCCAATCTCAATTGGGTTAACGTTAAAGCACGCAATATTGCAAAAGCCCTTTAGTTCAGTTTAGCCCCCACCTCGGACCCATCGAATATTGATAGGTTGAGGAACTTTCCATTTTAATGCAAAAGTCTCACGAATCAGGTCAAATTGGGGCATCCGTGCTACAATTTTACCAAAGCCCACAATGCGCGCTATAAAATAAATTTATTTTATGTCCAAGCCTCGTTAGGCTTCCAACTACCCAGTCAAGGATCCAACCTCAAAACGAGGTTCCCCTTTCCTCGCCACTGACTCGAGACACTTCAGCGCAATTGCAGAGCGTGTAAACAGCGGGAGAAATTGGGGAATGGGGAAATGGGAATATGGGAAAACATGGATGGGGCAAAACTAGGAAAATATTTAAATGGCGAGAGCGAGTTACGCAAATGAAATGCAATCCTGGCCTGACTTAACAAACAACTTCAAGGACAGACGAACCTCTCTCTCACGTGCACCGTCCGTTTACCGCCCGTTCACCGCCCCTAACCTAGACTATAAATAACTGGCTGGCTAGCGACGCTGCCTAGACAACCAAAGTGGTTACGGCAGGACTAAAGTTGGGCCGTGCCTGGCACGGATTGTTGGCCAAATCGACGGCCAACTCGACTTTGATGTCGAAGGTTTGGGTTTAGCACGTTACTATTTCAGTAGCGCGTTATTTGTTGAACGTGGCGCTACTTCCGCTTTCCCAGTATCCAGGATGACGACCAGCGATGAGATGGGCAACTTCTGTCACGACCACATCCAACATCCCCTCATGTGGTGCGATGAGAAGAAGCGACTCGTCGAGCGCAAGAATGCCGAGGAGAGCTTACGCATGTGGCGGCGTCGCAAGGCTGAGGAGTGTGCTCGCAAGGAGAAGGACAAGCAGGAGGTAAATACGAATGCGAACATAAATATGCAAATATTGTCACCATCTGCATTTCAATGATGATGCCTCTTAATATTGGTAGTATTATAGTATTATATTGAGGATTGTTCATTTTGGCCATTCACTTTCTATATCAGCACTCGAATAAAGGCAGTCGACAGTGTTCTACATTAAACTACATTTGCTGGGTCACATACCTCTTAGGATCGTTTACTGTATTCGTTTATTTTCATTAACAATTCAGTTTTAAATAAATTCGACATTACAGCTGTCAAGTATTCACATTCTAATATTGTGCTTTTTAATTTAACAATATTTTGAACGCAGATGCTAATAAATTAGTTTAAGTAATTATGGATAATTAAATATTAATTTAACTTAATTTATAGTAAATAACTTAATCAAATATTCACTGCTAAAATTCTACAACTACAATTATTTAAGCCTAAAACCAATAAAGTTTCCGTCAAATTTGACTGCATTTATTTGAATGAAAATGGAATAGAAGAAAAAAGTTTTTAGGGAAATACGTGCTACTCTTTACTTATTTGATAACAATAATCTTCACACAAATTAAATACTGAATGTTCTTAACATCCTTCAAAATATATTGAAATACATCTGACAATGCTTTAAATTTAGCATTTTTCAAAAGTGTAAAGCGTGAAAAGTATTAAGTAAGCCACATTGGATAAGCAAAATATGGATATCATTTTACTGAAAACTAATAAGCAATTATATTAAAAATTCCAATCATTATTGTTGGATTTAATTAATACAATTATTATTGATCTAGCTGCATCTTCGCATTTTAATGTAGAGAACATTTCTCTATTAACATATTATAAATAGTAAGATTTTAACTTAAGTGCTCTGTTAGAAATCTGCGTATCCATTGTTGCTAAAAACTGTAAGGTTTCCTGTGAGTTTTGAAATAATGCAATAACTGTCAGGAAGACTTTGACCTGCTCCCACACTTCCACATTTCGGAGTTGGATTGAGTTGAGTTCAAAGACCTATTGCAAGCGAAATGCAATAACTTGGCCAAGAATTGGTTCAACAAACTGTTTGACAAGTTTGACTTCTCGGAATCGTAATCAAGGCGAGCATCCATCCAAGTAGAAGCAACATTGACTGAGGTTCTCAACTGGCATTCAAGTCGCGTGACTCTGACTGCGTCTGTTACTTTACTTCAATCGGAATCGGAATCTGAATTCGATTGCGAATGCGAATGCGAAGACGAAGACGAATTCGAAAGGGGAAACCAAATCCCAATTCCGTTTTGAGCGCCAAAAATGGGTGAATGAAATGTGGCATTGCAACTATAACAACAACCTACAAAACAAAACAATGGTGGCAACTGGAAGCTCAGTTGGTTGTACCCCAAAGGGTCTTGTCTTGTTGCAGGTTAGCGATAGGTGGATGGAGTTATGAAATGACAGACTGAGTTGAGTTGAGCGAGCCGAATATAGGCTAGACTAGGCAAGGAAATCGATAATTGGATACGCTGCTATCATCTATATGTAACTGTCTATATGCTCGTACCTTTCATTGCAGTACTACGATATGTTTCTGCAGCATTGCCCCTGGGGCAGACCAGGCGGTGGAGCACCCAATGTGGAGGTGCGACGTAAGGATATTACCGCAGTTGGACTGCACTCGACGCCAACAGTTGTGAGTTGTTATCGCTGCTGTTGTTGTTACTGTTACTGTTACTGTTACTGTTATATGATTATATGATTATGTAATGCGTTGCAGACTACAGCACATCGCGTCAACTCGTTGCAGCCTTGTCGCTACAATGATTACTTCACCATGCAGAAAAAGTGCCACAACAATCCACTGGCCGCCTATCATCCTCGTCATCATCATCATCATCATCCAGGAGCACCAGCACCGCCCGCTGGGCGTGGCCACGTCCATTCGATACATCATCTGCAGGAGAGCGGACCACGCAGCAGCACTGTGACCATCTGTGAGAGGGAGCATCCCCTCAAGGCTGGCCTCAGCGTCGCCCAGAATGCCAATGGTGAGAGTCTGCACATCGAACTGAAAGAGCATCCCTCAATGTCATTTCGCAATAAAGGGCACGTGGACATTGAGCTGCGCTATAAGCCCTCGCCTCCTTGCAAAGGCAAGCCGATGCTCGACAAGATTGTCGTCAACGGGGAGAACGAGCATCTGCATCTGCAGGAGAAGCTCGCCTCACAGAAGAAGAAGCTGCAGGCGAAACTGGAAAAGCCGGTGAGCGGCAGCTATTACGCCTTGTGGGCGTGGCGTTATTAATTATATCTTCCCGTTTGCTTGTAGCCCTGCAAGGAGCCCTGGGGCAAGGCCGGACCCGGTGGCAAGCCCTGGCGTAGTCCCAAGGAAGTAGGCAACACTTTTATGAAATCACTGGTAAGTCACTCAAATGTTTATTGATTAATAATAGACAACAGCCAAATAAGCGTACTTTTTTTAATGAATAAAAACAACTTTTTTTATTATTATTTTATTGAATTTTCTTAAATTACGGCTTTTTTCATACATGAGCATTCTTCTAAATGATAAAAGCTTCACTATTTCTAAAAACTGATGAACATATTTGTTATTTATTAATTTATTGCTCCAAAAACTCCAAGATTAACTTATAAATAATTGATACAATAAAAAACATTTTAGTTCTTTTACCTTTAACAATAACATTAAAAATTTGTTATTCATTGAAAGTATGTTCATTTAAATTTATACCTTTAATTTGACCGCAGCAAAGAAAAGATTTAATTATGTTGCCTAGTGTAGTCATATATAAAATAAATGACAATGTTAATATATAAATTTATTTATAACTATCTTTATCTTGTATCTTATATATGTGTTATCTTATATCTAAAAAATGTTAAATGATATATGTAATTCTTTAAATTTAAGCCTGTAACATTACAGTAGTAAGAAATTAGTTAAATTATGTTATATCGTTATCTTGTATAAATCCTTTTGTTATGTTATGCTACATATTTATTTATAACTGTCGTTAACTTATAACTTATATTTATTTTATTAGAAAATATATATTTTCTTATGTATATCTATCGTTTATCGGTAATAAATCCCAAAATAAAGGGCTAAACTGAATGTGTCTTGTAGGGCTGGACAAACAAGGAAATGCTGAAGGAGCTGGATCAGGACAATCCCGTGACTCCCGCGGAGAAGAACACATTCCGTAAATCCAGAGGATGTAAACCGGCCAAAACGCAGCGTTGTTGCGATCACTGCACCTGCACCTGCCCAGCAATGAATGCTTCCAGCCCGTTAAAGCCATCCAGAAAGGCGGCGCCACCTCCTGCACAAACACATCCGCATCCACATCCACATCCACATCCGCCACCTTGTGGTCTGCGATCACCGCCCAAAGAGTGCAAACCCATTAAGCTGTGCCCCCGCCTGCCACGTGGCCATTGTACGATCAGTACTGGCAACAGCACCGCCACTCCGGATGCCAGCACGGCCAATGGCGAGGGAGCGGGTGGAGGAGTGGAACTGGTGCCGTTACTGGCACGCAGACGTGGCTTGCATCGCCCCATCAGTCTGTCCAGCACGGATGTGACGAAGAGGACACCCTCGCATGATAGGTACGCACCACCCAAGCACAAGTCCAAGTCCAACAAAGAGCAGAACATCAACAACATCATCAAGAACATTAGTCACATGAAGCGGCTTCCCAAGAACTTGAACTGCAAGTTCCAATGTTGCAGTTGCGATTGCGTCACCGCTGCCGCCGCAGTGCCGCCCACCTGTTGCCTTAAGCGACTCACACTGCACATACGCTAGACCCTCCCCAACCCACCTACCGCTCACACAGTCCATCAGTCCATCAATCAATCAGTTTTTGTGTGTGTGTGTCTGTTTGTCTGCTTTTGTTTTAATCATTCAATTTATCTTTCTATATGTTGGCACTTTTGCATCTCTTTCTGTTAATGATACTGTTAATGTTAATGTTACTGTGGCTGTTAATGTTACTCTTGCTGTTACTTTTAATGTTAACGTTTCTCATTTGCTTGCTCTGCGAAAATTCCAAAAATCTGAGCTCGGCTTCAATTCCATTTGAACTTTTAATTGAAATGCGTCATCTTTGCGTTTTTTAATGGTTTCTCTATCACTTCTTTTGGCTCATCCAGCAAGAAAATATCCATTGTAATACAAGTGAAAGTATAGCAACCAAAAGAGCAAACCACAAAAAACAAAATCAAAACTTAAACTCACCAAACTAACTGAAAAAAAAAAAACAAACAATATAATTAACAATATCCAAAAATCATAATACAAATCTTCTATGTATCCCCGTGCAATATTCGTTCGCATAATCGAACCCAATAACGAATCCAATCGTAAAATACATAAACCAAAACCCAAATCACTTATCAAATACAACAAACAACAAAACAACGTTGCTGACATTCCAACACTCAAATACATCAACATCAACATCAACATCATCAACAACATCGCAGGATACAAACGGCAGCTGATATGCGTTATCTGCACGATTTGAATGTACAAATATCGCAGAAACGTCGATCGGTCAGCGTCTCAAAGCAAATGGACCGCGATCTCTGCAATCAGCACTTTGACACATTCGAAACGTTCTGGGGGAGACCCGGACATGGAGCACGTCATGGTGATAAGATAAACAAACTGAAATTGGATAATTTACTATATGGCGCCCCAGAAACATCGTAAGAATCCAACGAAGAATTCATTTGGCTGCATTGAATTGAATTTTGCCAACTTGCCACGTTTGCAAGTTGCACAAAGTTTTACATTCTTCGGTCTGGTCACCCCACAATGGGATCTAAAATGGCCTAATCTTAGTTTTTGTAAGCATTTAATTAGATTTTCTATAAGTATATACGAATATAACCATATTATATTCAGTTATGTGCAAAATTCCAAATACTTTGAAGAATATGTAAATAAAATTAATAAATATCTTAAACGTATTAAAAATAATAAAGTAAATTGCACGCAAGCTGTGCTATTAAACTTATCATTGTACAGTGCCTCTCAAACTGTCTGTGACACTTGAATTTATGGCAACTCAATGTTGTAGTCATGTTAGTCACAGTTCGTCTGAAACTGTTTATTATTATACAGTTCACATTAAACTGTATCAGATAAATTTATGTTAAGTATACGACTATTAGCAGTTTCATTACATCTTTTAAGAGGCATTAATTATGTAGGTAATGAAAACCTCATTTGCATTCACTTTAAATGTTACAGAATGTTGGAGCTCTAGATCCATACAATCATATGAGAGCATTAAGTGAATCATTTAAAATATACAGATGTATGTTAAAATACTAATTTAATTTGACTTTATCTTATTCAGCACACATGATTTTTCATGATTGAATTTCTTTACTTTTCTGCAAAATGAAAGAAATAGATGAGGGAATAAGAATTAAACGAGGAAAATAAATTAATTCACTCAAGACTTAGACTAACCTTCTTTTTATATGTATTAAGGCTTGCTAGCTACTAAATTCCTTGTGGGAAATTTTACAATGGAACTTTCATAAAATAGCCCTTAAAGGCTGATATTTTATATAAATTTAGCTAAATATTAAACTTAAATCGAATTAATATAAACTAGGCCTAAGTGTTGTGGTTAATCTGAATTTTACAAAACTGTAGCACTAACACTAAAGACAAATTCCTCCATCTTATCGTCCATGATGGCACAAAAGTCTGACTGACATGATACGTTGACAAACAGAATAATCTACACTTAGAATCCGCCCAATCCCTTCCCCCTGCCCTTGGGGACTGGCTGTGCCATTTTAAACTGAATATTCAGCTGCCATTAAGCGATGATATCCAAAGTAGGAAAAGAGCACTCACAAATGCCAGGTCACGTTTTAGCCATTTATCTCTTTTATTTTAGTTGTACTAGACAGTCGGATATTTTACACGCATCGCAATACAAAAACCACATACGTGTGTATATGTATGTATCTGTATATATTTATATGTATACTATATACTTTTAGACTTGTTTACGACCTATGTAGATATACATCAGTGTACGCATTGGAATCACTGACACATTCGACATCATTACTGAAGCTAAAAACCTGCGAGGTCTCTATATTCTTATCAGGTAAAGTGAGTAAGAAACATATGTACTTGAAAAAGTAAATGCTGTTTATCTTTGCCAGTCAATCCACTGGAAATCAGTAAATCTTAAAACTCATAGACTTATGTATCCCGAAAAATGCATAACAATCACATATTAAACTAACGAAAATTTTTATTTGCGCATATTTTCAACGAGTATTTTTTTAAGTTTTAACTAAAGGGGAGGAATCTGCAAGGTATTCTGGTTGCAGTCAGGTATATCTTATTTAGACAAACTGTGCAAGATAACTATAACTAACTATTTTAAAGACTAGTAACATTCTTACTCTAGTCTAAGCATATGAAGTTATATTTTAAACATTATTCTATTGACTCTTATTTCGTACAGGGTATTCAAATGATAGCAACTTATTGCCGATGTTTCTACATTGTAATATCCGAAAGTTTTTATTGTGCTGTTGCACCTGCTGTTCTACCTTTTGTACCTTTTGGCATCAGTTAAAAGTTTTCCAACTCTCGATGACAGTTGCAATTTATACGTGGACCTAGAGGAAAATGTAATACGCAGCATTTAAGGATAAGTTTAAATTCGATATTAATGTTTTTAGGAACATTGACGTCTTCTTAATATCCTGGATGTTGTTTTGCACGTTTCATTTCAATATAATTACAATGAAATTTACAATTATTTAATCTGATAATTTCAATATAATAAGATTATTCAAAAAAATAAGAAATGTGTTTAGATTTCTACAGGGTATTCCGCTCTAACAATTTCCTCTGTGGACTTTAAGTAAGTATACCTGTAATTTACGAACTAATTGTTAGTTTGTCGACTTAATTGCCTAATTCTAGTGACTCTAACAATGTGCACAGCACTGTGATTTGAGTCAAATGAAAGGTGTTTTTTTTTTGAGAATCCCCAGAGCTGACTTTAGTCTGAACTGGATTTAATTAGGGTCCCAACGCATGGATGGCAATACGAGACAGCCACACAGTGCTGGCCAGAGGTCTGTCTACAATTAAATGCGGCTAATGCGAACGTCAGCCTTTGGTAAGCTGAAACTCGATTATAATTGGCCAAAAACCCAGGCACAGTCATGGAAATAGGAAAGGAGATAGCAAAATTATTTGTTAATATTAGCTGTGTGTTCTATGTTCTCTCGAGAGGATTCAAGTCAATGTTGTTGTGCGAGTCGGCGGAAACTCTTGGTCACTGGTGCAACAGAGTTGCCTTTTGTTAAATGGAGTCAATGCAGCAACAAAGAGACCAGGAGCAGGAGTTGGAACAGGAGCTGCAGCCGGACGAGAAAGAAAATAGTGTTCGTCCTGTCCAACAGCATTGTTTGTCTTTGCCATCGTCCAATTTCAAAAATTCGTCTCTGTCAAATTCTTGAGCATTTCGTTTATGTTTCAGTTAGATTGGCAAAGACCTCTTGCCATGCAGGGAGTGCAAATATTTTGCAAAATTTGGCTATTTCATTGCTAATGGGCAGGAATTAACAATGCGGGTGGATAGAAATTGCTGTCATAGTTGGCCCGTTGGGCATGTGGCCAGTTGCGAGCATCTCCATGACGCTGCACTGATTTGGTATTCTATATCCCCTTTGTGATCCTTGCACAAATATTGTCCAAGTGAAAATTCCAGCTACTGATGCTGACCATAGAATGCCAAGAAACTTTATAGCCAAGCCGGAAAAAAAAACGCAACAACACTCAGTCGTATATATAGTATGTATTCAATTTATAAGCACACATACTGTTTTAGCTTTGCTTTTCCTGCCTCGACTTCCGGTGACTGCATCCAACAGTGCTTGAAACCGATAACGCCTGTCTTCCATTAACAATACAAATAATAAACACAACACAACATTACACAGCACAGCACATTCAGGACAACTTTATGTATTTGAATGTATCTGAACGTGTCCTTCTATGGCATTTGTTTGAGCACTAATAAATAATCCTTTCAATAAAGTGTAGCTTGTTTTTCGAATTGTCCTCGCTCTGTGACCAAATAAGAAGCACTTGGCACGATTTATGGCAGTATCAATATGCTCGAACAAGCAACAAATCCGAATCGTAAAAGTAAAAAAGCATAAGGATAATCAAGAAATAAACTCAAGACAAAACATTGCTGAATCCTTGATACTCTTCGTTGATTTTCTAAAATTTTAAGAAATGTGAAGTAAAGAGTAATATATAACGTCCACTTTTAAATAAGCTTAAGGAATAAGTCAAATTCCAAATATAAATATAACTGGACTGTGAAAAAATGGATCTACATATCAAAAATGCATTCACAAAAATTAGTTAATTTAATTTTCGCAAGCGCTATTCACATTTCGAGCTTGAATATGTTGCCAAACTTATGTCCAAACGTTGTCATCCGATATGTGTGTGAAATAAAACAAGTGAGAAAAATGCAATTGACTAAATAGTCGACGTGAAAATACCCTGTGGTTTTTAGCCTGTTCATTCAGAATCAATTTAACATTTGTTCCATAAAACTCATTGAATTTTGCAGCTCTATTTTTCTTTTTAACATTTGCACTTCGTTTGATTACCCGTTTGACAGTAATTTATATTACTGGGTATACGGTGTGCTGGCAAAGTTATTTACCATGGCTGTCGATGCTGCTTCCTACACTCGTTTAATACTCATATGCTGATTTGTAGCTGCGTTTGCGCATTCACGCAATTTGCAAGTCAATTTTTAACAAGCTTCAAACAAATACAGTGGGTATTCAACGTATTTGAATGCATGTGTATGTGTGTGTGTGTGTGTTTGTGTTTGACAGGATGTGTTTCCATTGTTCATTGAATTAATAGCGACGTTGTGTTGGCATACACAACATTTCAATACTGAACGCATTTTTCCGATAGCAACCGTAAAGTCTTTGAAAAAATAAATGAAAATTCTCTCACGTTAGATTTTTAGCTAAGCCTTAAAAAAAAAACCCTTAACTGCACAGTAGAATCAGTAACAAAATGAACTAACTAACTAAATTTTAAGATGGTCAGTTGAATAGTCTAAATGACATTTACAAAAACAAAAACAATTTATAGTTGTTATTATGTCTAAAGTAAGTAAATATTTACATTATTCGTATACCATATATTTAAATGTATGCACATGTATATTAAATTCAGTAAATGAATAAATTATTAAATGTGATTATTGGCTGCAATGACATAATTAAATCGATCGATTTAATTTCGAAGCAGGGAATTCTGACAGGAAATTTAATTTACATAATTGCAAATTATCAAAAATGTTAAACATATTATCACCAAATATTTAATATAGTAAATATGCATAAAATTTCACAATTTACTATGACATAATGCATATTAAATTTACATTTCCCTAATTAACTTCGAGCTGCGGAAAATTACTATTCAATATTTACTACAGAAAATATGTAGATGTAATATGATAAGAAATCGTATGAAAACAATCGGATTATCTTTGTTTCTTTATCTCATGCTTGTTATTTTACCAGTAACCGCATCATTACTTATTTTACCAAAAGACTTTACGACTTTACAGCTTGAGGCAAATGTAAATGTCATGTGGCAAACAGCATGTGGCATATTCTTATTTAAGTACAATATTTAGTGCCACAAGTGAGTAAAACTCCAATGGAGACATTTGGACTCTGTGAAAAGTCCGAAAATGTGAAAGTGTCAAGACACCTGCATTTAATATTGATGCCAGTTTGGTCACAATTTGGCATTTTACATGTGTAAGAGAAGAACATGTGTTTTTACGAGCCTGTGTCCTTAACTTGACTCAGCTTCGGCAACAAAATAATATTGCCCATGCCGGGTTTTACGTCAATGACATTCAGCATCAGCTCGTCATCCTGCACAGCAGCACCTTGCAGTGTCCTTCGCCTGGGCACCTCAACACCTTTCACCTCCCAACTCCCACTTCTCACCTGCCACCTGCCACCTCTCATCTCCCACCTGGCATCTCCCATCCACAAATGTGGCTTGTGGTACTCAAGGTTTCTCTTTCAGAGCCTACGCTAATACTAAAATGGTAAGTTAAACTTGGCCCCGTTGTGAATATATACATATATATGTATATACATACATCTTATATTTATTTACATGCATATGCATTTGTGTGTGTGTGTGGGTATATATATATTTAAATTGTCGAGACCGCTCTTTTTTGTTACTTTGACGCACATTTGTAAATATAAAATGCAATTTACACACCGCAACTGACGTTGACATTTTGCCAGCCTTTTGCCCAGCATTACACTGATAAAAATAAAAGATAAATAAAGTTCGAAAATAAAGATTTTGAACTTTGAACAAAGAGTTTTTTACTTAAGAATTTGTCGTGAACATCAAGTTCTTAAAGTTAGTACATTTCAAATAAGGCCGAGCTCTTTTTAATAAGCAAACAAAATCTTTAATTTGCAAGACCACAACTGCAAGTGTAAGAATATTTAGATTACTAAGTACTAAATAAAAATAAAAGGCTGTTTTTAATAATATGTTTTTAGTGTCCTTTTATTTTGGTATGTACATACAATTATTCAGACTTAATATTCTTTAAATACTCCTTTAATATGCATTTTCTTGAGAAGAGTGGGGTTTGAAGCTGCACTTCTTTTGATAAGACTTTGAACTTTGAACAAAGAGTATTTTATTTAAGAATGTGTCGTGGACATCAAGTTCTTAAAGTTAGTACACACACAATAAGCTAACAAATTCTTCTATTTTCAAGACCACAACTGCAAGTGTAAGAATATTTAGATTACTAAGTACTAAATAAAAATATAAGGCTGTTTTTAAAAATATGTTTTTAGTGTCCTTTTATTTTGGTATGTACATACAATTATTCAGACTTAATATTCTTTAAATATTAAATTATAGATATTAAATTTATCTCAGTGATCTTAAATTCCTTTTACTTTGGATCTACATTACTCATTTTTTCAGTGCATTTGTTTTTGAGAATTCTTCACTTTAGTTTTCGGTAGTTTGTAGACCCAAAGTGTGTGTGTGTGTGATGTGTGTATATAACCTGGATTATCGATTTACTTTCGTAGTAACGATTCTTACACTTGAATTCTGTCATCTGGACTTCAGAGAATTGTGTGCCAATGATTTATATTGCATTTGGCCCACAAAGTCTTACTTGATTGTGTTTTTGGCCCAAATGCTGATTTGACCAGCTGCTGAGTGTGCATTTTGCATGTCCAAACTTTTCCTTTCGCAAAAATATTAATTAGTTTCCGAAATGACCCAAATGGTGACATAACTGAGTTGATATGCGCAGTCCTGGAAAGTTAACTCGGTTGACTCAATGGCAGGTCAGCTATGCATGAGAGTGTTGCACTTAAAGTCAACTTGATTAACAATGAAAAGTTTATCCACAACCGGCCAAGTTCCCGACAAGTTGGCCAATTGTTTGCATACACGGCCTGTGCAGATGACGAGCAACTAACGACTCATTGCTCTTCCTGCCGCACCGGGTTACGTTTCAGTATTTCCTCAAAACTTTTTATTTTCTGATAAATTAATTAGTGTTAAATTAGGTTGCACAATTTTTGCAATAATAACTGCAGTCAAAACTTATTTATGAGTAAATCTCACAACTGCTATAGTAAATTTATTGAGTAGTCCCCTGATTTATGAACTAAATTTAAACAACTGAATTTAGAGCAGGAAATAAGGTATGAATGTCTCAAGGGATTTTGACTGAGCAGTCAAGCAGTCCAGACTCTTAGATTTCCTATGCTCTATTCATAAAAAACGATTTTCCATGGTAATTTTAACCAAAAAAAAAACATTGTATAAGTCGTAAATGGATTGTATGTCTTCATTGAAAGGTTGATCTTACAAATGCACTATATCTATATTTCAAGTAGTCTACATTTAATAAGTAAGGAATGATATACTTGGTTTTTCATTCAAGAGGCGAAAAATATAAATTAATTAATAGTTTGCGATTAAGATTATTGTAATAAAAATCAGCTGAAACGACGAGAGTTACACAATAATTAGTATAATGTCGACTTTCGTATATAGTGTATGCATGTTAATTGATTATCTATTAAAGTCTTTAAGGATTCCAGAAAATCTTTAACAGTCGTTTAGTTAGAGAAGTGATAACATTGCTGTCAAATGATGATCGCCTGCGAATCTCCTTGTAGTCTGTAATTTAATAGTTGGTAATGAGAGAGTCTTTACCTTATTGCCTCATAGTTTCGCAGTTTTTCCTTGTAATCTTGTTGCTTAATGGCTGCGATTTATCTCTGTCAAATTGCAATTGGCTTTTGACTTTAAGTGTGCACTCTTCCGTTGTACATTGTACATTTAAAGACGAAGGACTTTTAACGACCTGGTAAGGATGCAGGATGTTGCCGAGAGTTCGCAGGCAGATGTAATATTTGCATTTACCATGCATTAAAGTAACATAAAGTTACACTTTCATATTCAACCTTCTGCAAATTTGTCAGCCATTCGCCGCGGGCAGCACACGAAGATGCTGAAAGACGCTCCACTTCATGCACTAAATAAACAAGAATCTGTGACACGAAATGAGCTCACCTTCCCTAGTCGAAAACTACCCACCTCATCCTCCTTTTCCTTCTCCCTGCGTCTCCACTGTTTGCACTTGCGCGGCGCTTGTGGCATGCCGAGCTTCACATTACCTTTTGTGCCCCGCCATGACATCCACATCCACATCCACATTATCGCCAAGGGCGGGGGAAAGCACGTGTTCGGGAAGTGCATTAAAAGCTTCGTCTGCTGCACAGCTGCTTGTACTTTGCTTGTACTTTAAACAGCGTACTAGACATGCAATCACACTATCGCTTTTCTAGCCTTTTGCCTCAAAGGATGACTCTCTCCTCACTCGCTAATATCGAAACACTATCCGATAAATCAGTCATATAATTATACTAATATGTTCTGAAAATAACCAATCATTTATATACATCAATTTCATACTTGCCTAAATATAATTTTTCCAATTCCTAATGTGCTCTATACCGACATATCTCAGATCATACTACTTTTTGCTTCTAAGCTATATCAAATATTTATTTATTTTATTCAGTTCCTCAATCTTAGGCATTATATGATTAAATATTTATAACTGAGTGTGTCATACAAGTCCGCATCAGGAATGTGATTGAATTCTGTCACAAAGCTTTAATAAGACGTTCATTCTGCTTCATTCAGCTGCACAAACATTATTTGGCCAAATGCCAGCATACAGAAAAATTGGCAACGAACATAGACAGCAAGTAGGAAATGTACAAAGACAAGGAATGGCTTTAAGAAGTGCACACTCCACACTTAAGTGTTGAAATACTCGTATATCCCATATAATGGATGAGTTCGAGCCAATTTGTGGCAATAAATCATAATAACGTATCTGGAGGGTTTATAACAACCATGTGCAAATCTGTGCAACAGGCACAACTTGAACAACATCATCAATAAAGTAGATTTAATCCGGACATGGCTTAAAATCCGAAATTGCTGACACTTATAGGTAATAATTATCCTGATAATGTTATTATATATTCCACATATGTTACTAAGTCTTTGTTATGAAGTAGTTAATGTATTTAATCCTGTTAAGAGCTCGTATATCGATGACATTATCATCGTACTGTTGCCTTAAGTTACATAGATCTTAAACCAATTATATCAATTATGTATGCTAAAAAATACAACTATTTCGGGAATACTCAAGGATATTGATTATTCGTCGATATGCTTGAGGACAACAATATCGTTATTGACAACAAAGAAAGTAAAATATGTTGCACATTGGCAACTGATGTCAATAATATAGAAGTCCCAAAAATAGATTCAATTAAGACAAAATAGCATAACAAACTTTACTGAATAAATAATAAACCTGACGTATGCTCTTTGAAATCTCTCAAATTTAATAATTGAATTATATATAAAATGAGCTTATCGAGGCTGCACTGTACTCCGTGAAGGAGGTATGTCTATCCATCTACAATAGACACATAGAAACATTAGAAACATAATACATGCTTTGTTGTCTACTTGAGGCAACTTAAGTTACTGAAATATTTAAGTGATACAATGGGGATTGCGAGCTTTGTTTGTGAGGCGGCGACAGATGACAGAAATTACTCGTTTTCTGCAATTAACTAAGCCATTATTCGCTCGCTAAGTTACTCTTCGCGCCATGGCCCGCAATTTATGGCAAATTGCATTAACGTTTTGAGACTAAAGCCAAGGAAGTGAAACTGCTACGCCGTCTGCATCTGACATTTTGCCTAAGTTAAGTTGGCTATGACGTCACAGCCAAGTCAGGCATATTCGCCATGCCAGTGAAATGACCTTCAGTACATTTGCACACAAAAAAAAAAAAAAAAAAAAATCAAAAGAAAAATGTACAATTCTTAAATGTGCATGTGTATGTGTATGTAAGTATATATGTGTATATAAGTATGTACCGATTCTATATGCATGCAATATTCATTTTTTCACAATGAGCTTTTTGGCAGCAAAGCTGTTGCCACATTAACGTCAACAGCTGCATTTTTGGTGCTTTCATTTCTTAGTTGCTTTTCATACCCAGTTTCGGCAGATTGTATACAAAGAGTATAACAAAGTGAACGAAATGAATATTAAGTACATAAATGAATATGTTACTTTGCTGAATGAGTATTACGATAAAATATTTAAGTATCAAACAAATGATAGATTACCCAAAGTAAAACTAGTTTAGTTTTAAGTGAAAATGTTTTATATGCTTCAACTGCAAATAAAAGTAGAATTATGTTTATAAAAATAGTTAAAATTTTCTTATCATTTATTTATTAAATGAATGACATACAATTTTTCCAAAATATCATTCAAATATAATATTCAAGCTTTGATTTCCATTAACTTAACCTCTCATTTGTAATCCTTAGTTTATAACAATTTAAGCTATTCCCGGACATGTGGAAGGGCAACAAATAGAATTAGTTAAACAAAATAAAAGAGAATAGAATGTAAAGTGAAAGTACTAATTCAAAGGGCGACTGGCATCCGTTTGTCATGTGTGAGCTGCTCTGGGCCTAAGCCTAAGTCTAAGCCGACTCATACGCCATGTTGGCAGCTGTAATCCTCCCTTCCGGCCTTGTTCCTCATACCATGAGGTACAGGCGATATCTGCGGACAAGTTTGGGTTTTCTTTTGATCTGTCTTGATCTGTCGCTGAGTGCAGCAGTTATTTATTTATGCTAACAAGTCAATCCCATTTTATTTTGTCTCTTCTCGCATTTGTGCAGGGTAGTTTTTCGTCGAGCAGTATTGACCGCAATAAGACTTATATGCTTAGACTATTTACCTTCTTGTGCATTTGAAATGAGAGTGTTTATCTACATATGACATATATATACATATATACGAGCTATATATCTAAGTGATAATATGAGTCTTTGTGCGAGCAACACATGTTTGCAACTGACAAAGTCATCGAGGCGGCAAAGAGGGGAGGGGAGTGACATTCGGGGTTTTGAGAAGGTCAAAATGTTCTGCTGGTGATGTCTTGAATAATCTTGGTAACCTTAAATTTGCTTAATCACATATATGGAATGTTGGACTCGCATTTAACAGCAAATTTCAGCTTTATGCACACCTTTTTTACATTTAACAGCTTCTACTTACAGCTCCTTACCACGCAAATCAGATTAGTTAATATATAGTACTCATACCTCATAGACCTATCTATTTTTATGGTTTTAATGTAATCGGAATATCTTAATGACAAATTAATTACATCTGTATGCCGATAGCCGCCTTTGCCAATGAAATCAAATATGGGCAACCAAAAAATCACACATACCTATGTAGATATGTACTATATATACTCGTATATTAATATATACATATGTATGTATTAAACGACCTGCAATTTGTTTGGCCTGGCTAATGAGAGTCCCCATCCATGTTGCTTACACGTCTCCAGGCACTTAATCATCGTCCTCGTTCCACAGAACTCGCTCACAGATTTGGCGCTCAAGAAATTTTATTTTATTTGGCTTTCATTTGGCACATTGCCCTGGTGCGCTCTTGATTATATACCCTGTGAAGTCAGGGTATTACTTAATTTGAACAAATAAGCTGTTAGCTATTAAATAACGCGCCAGATAGTAAAATTTAATTATTTATTGAATATATAGAACGAAAGAGTTACAATAGTTTAGGGATTTTTAAATGGAATTCAGGAAAATTCCGTTTATTAAAAGAAACCAAATTAAAATTAAAAACTAGTTAAACTTAGAATATAATTAAGATAATAAATTGTATAATAATTCTAATAATGTAATTTAAAAACAACATACGAGGCTAGTTAAACTTCGAATTTAATAAAAAAAATACATTTTATAGTAATTCGAGCAGTCTTACTTCTATAAAAATATAATTCATAGCTTAAGATTGCATTTGATGTTGTTTGGGTTTGTGTCTAAGATATATAAAATAAATTAATAAAAAAGAAAAGGGAATTTCCCAGGTGATCAGTGTCGAGTGGGAACATGTTTGTTATACATGTTTATTTGCACGTGTATTTGATTTGGAATTACTTATTTAAATGCCAACATAACAACAAAATATCATGCATTCTTTATCAGTTGACGGCACACCCGAATCGCAGGCACTGTTTGATAATTACCGTTAAGAGTAATGGGGGCACGTCGCCAGTGTTGAAGGTCTTTCGTGGCGCCGCCTCTCGCTTCAAATATTTATGTCGCGTGGGCTGCGGTGTTGCAACGTCTGTTCATTCCGGAGGCGCAATTATTAACACTTGCCTGCCAGCCTGTTGGCCAACACATAAACACGTCCAAATGCTTATGCTAATGCTATAACATAAATGCAAATATGCATTCCAATCAGCAGGGTGTATTAATTGATTATAGTACTTGGCTAAAGTCAAGCGTTGCCTGAATTACCTAAAAGCTACACTTGACATTTCTAAGAGGCATATACAAATTTAGCTACTGCAGTTGACTAATTACTTGTACTTGTGTGAAGGAAATGCTTAATTTCCAGACATAAGAAGCGAATTTGAATGAGAGTTAGTTCAAAGAAAATAATTAGAATAAATATTCATCTGTTGGATTTTTATATATTTTGCTTTTATATAAGTCAAGATTCAGATCCTCTCGAATCTTAACATTTTATAGTAAAAGAAAAGACATCATATTATACTGCAATAAAGAACGTTTATGGTCGACGAATAACAACACTAAAAAAAGTATCTTCCATCTGTTAGTTTTTATGTATGTAATACATAGTGTCATGGTTTGAATGTCGTCCTTTTGTTATGGTGACAACACTCTATAACTGATTTACCACAACGGACAATTGCTGATTGAAGTTGCAGAACGATAATTCACTCAATATAGTCAACTGAATTTATTGGCCACGTTGAAAGCAGCTCAATTTGCTTCGATTCTCACCAATGCACAACCAAACACACTCACTACACTACGTCAAAATAAAAAGCAGACAAGCGTAGAGGAGAAAGAAAAGTAGCTGATTTTTTGGGTTATTCTCAAGTTTGGGATTTATTCGCTGCTCGTTGCTGGCAGCACAAAAGAAAATTATAAAAAGAACCCATAGGAAACTAATTTTATAATTTATGTTATTGACTGGTTTCATTTGAAATTTATTGCCAAGCGTAATGACTGACATTTATTTGATTTGCATTCGGGTCGTCGACGTCGTCGTCGTCCTGGTCGATCGTACTCCAACTTTTATTTCGATATGTTTTGGGATGCATTTGTCTGGCAGATTTCTAATGAATTTTTAAGCTCTCGCCGTTCGTAGAATTCAATTACTTGGGTTTGCTTTATGTCCGCCTGGCATTTGCTGGCATTTAATTTGCACTAGCTTCAATCCGAGTTGCCCGCAATGTGTCAGTCACGGGCTTAAGCTAAAAGTCACAGCATTTGGCCAAAATAATGAAAAGGGACAAGTGAAAGTGAACGTTGGACGTTGAACGTGTTGAACTGAAAGGGCAGCTACCAACAATGCCTGGCCGAGAATTGAATTTTACACCTCGCTGCACATAATAATGTCCGCCGTAATAGCGCGTCCTCTTATTTTTCCCAATACAACCATTTCAACCCATCACCAGAATTTGGGGCTAGAGCAACTGAGTTTTTGATGGTAGGCATTGTAGTACGATAGTTAGTTATACTGCAAGTTAATCTATTTGGAACGTTGACATAACGTTGACTCATAGACACAAACACAAATAAATCAAACGTGGAGCATGCCAAATACATTTCTTGGGAACTTGATTTTCATTCGCTATTCTTTCACTTTATTTTTACACACAATGCGAGCTAAAAAAATATATTAAATTGCATATTTTTACATTCAAAATGTCATACACAATGCTAAATCTACTTATATTTTGATTATGTTTATTTATAGAAGATAGATATTTAATAAACAACATAATATTTTTAAAAGTGATATATCTACCTCTTATATTCACAAAGATGTCGAACTCTTTGAAGGCAATAGAGTTTTCTTACAATTTTATATTTGCAACTGCTGTAAAAATCTAATAACATTAGAAGATATACGCATTGATTTTATTATTATATTTAATCAAATCTAAAGTAGACATGCATACTAAATGTATTATTTTCCAAAGTGCGTTTAAAAATGGTTATAAATTCCTTGAAATGTGACAATTAATTCAATATGTGGTACATCAACTGATGTGGCCGATGAACTTGTAAACAACACGTCTCTCCTATGTATCAAAATACAAGAATATTTCGCATAGCGACAGCAAAAGAAATCAACTCAATGGGCATCCATTGAATGACAAACAAAGGCAAACGAACTTGGATAATTTAATTGAGGGGTCAGCAAAAATAAACTTTATGTTAAGAGTGGCGCCAAGTCTGGCCTACCCAACCCCCAATTCAGAGTATATTGGTGGAGGATTTTCTTAAAGTACTTCAGAATTCCATTTCTATTTTTGTATAGTATAATATGAATACAAAATAGTCATTGCTGTAATAGTTATTGTCTGTAATATAGTATAGTGTATATGCACACAATTGTATTTAGATATATAATTAAAGAAAAAGTTCATACAGAATTTCGAACTTTAGTCGTAGGCTCTTCCATTTTTTGTCGGAAGAAAATAAAACGTATTTAATTCTGCTTTTTAGTCGCACTCGAGAGTAATAAAAATGCACATGAAGAAACATGCAGAAAGTGGACCAAAATGTATCGCTTCAGCTATAAATTACAGTATCGTTTTCCTAGTGAAAAATCAGCACATTGCTGAGTATGCATACGGATGTTTGTGGAAGTATATATATTTGTGTGTGCATATGTGTAAAGAGTTGGATAGCCGCAGTGCTGTGTGGCCTCATGTTGCCCCTAGTTGGGTGCTAAACTGTGTCAAATGTGCCCCCGAAACATAAACCTGAGGTCCTGCTGAGCAGACCGAAAGTGCCCATTAAAGAGTATTCTAAAATGAAAAATTATTTTCCATGTGAAACATGACACATTTTCCCACACAAACACATTAAAGTGCATTTAAATACAAATTTAGTTGAGAAATAAAAATAAAGTGCAGGAGTCAAAGCCAACATCGGCATAAAATGAGAATAACATTGCATTCCAGCCACTTTTAAACGAAAAAATCAATTGAACTGTTTGTCTATCGTTTGACAATAATGGTCCATAGTTGTCAAATAATTGTATGATAGATAGATCAATATGAATTCTATGTATTTAAGCTTAAGTTAATTTCCTATTCTATATTTGTTATAGGAATTACATTAATTTGAAAACTTTACAGATAACTCTACACAAATCTAAGCGTTAGCCTGAATTGAAATTTAACTCAGGATCTGCATGAGTTTAAACTTTAAAGCCATGAAGAAATGTCCAAATTGGAGTTTAAAGAACTTAACTGGCGCATACACTATACATATGACAGTCTACATACATACATTTGTTCTGAATACACTCTCATATACATATATGAACAGACACGATACACTTGCAGGAAAAACTAGTGCAATAATTTCTAGGGTATATAAAAAGTGATAAGAAAATAAAGTTTTAAGTGGTTTTTCATTTGCGGCTCTTTATTTTATTAGTGTACATTGTCCCGACTGAAAATAAAATTTTAACATATTTAGGATATGAAAAATAATCAAGTAAATCGTAATATTTTCATTAAGGATATTATTGTTTTTTATTTGTGAGGTCCTTTTTTTATTAGTGTACATTCTGCCACCTACCTGCTCATTTGAATGTACATGTGTGTATGAATGTGATGATTCTTGATGTCCTTGGCATGTTCTATGCTAATCTGAGCAACATTCAAACATTTGCATTTGACAGCCTCAGGACCTGGCTTTCATCGCCTGATGAGCCATTGAGCAGGAGACGAGGAACCGAAAAACTGACCAGTTGTCTGAGCTCTCTCTCTCTCCTCCCTTCTACTTTCTCTCTTTGTCCGTCATGTTGATGAATTGTTGCTCTTTCTAGCCTGACATATTTTCGGACTTGGCTCATTGCTGGAAATGATTCGGAGCGGAAGGAAACCTTCAGCCTTCAGAGCCGCAGACACTCAAAGGAACTGACATGCCACACAAGACACAAGGCACTTCCAAGTGTGTGGTTAGGCTTCGGCTTATGTTGCCAGGCATTATTAATGCTCACAAATGTGGGCGTGTTCATGGGCAAGCTGAATGTGTCCAATGCAGACAAATAGTTTGATTTATTCTTTTGCAAGTCTTCACTTGCATTGCCCCCCATTCACTTTCACTTTCACTTTCGCCGGTTCCTTTTACGCTCAAAGTGTTCAAACTGTGTGATTATAATGTCCACTTATTATTTGTCAAAGAGAATTCGGTTTCCTTTCATTAAAGCGAAATATTTATAATATTTTCACACCCTGTAACAGTGAAAATTTGTTTAAATAATTGGATAAGTGAAAACATTCTGGAGTGCTTTAAACTTGTATTTAAAGGATTCTCAAAGAGAACTTGGTAAACATGTTAAACATATATTTCAATCTTTAGGACTACAAATATCTGGTATTTGAAGAGTTCTTAAGGAGAACAAGCTTTTGACATTTATTCCCAACTTCAGGACTTTAAATATCTCTTTGAAATCAACCAGAAGGTCTTGGAATATCTAAGCAATTGGTATAATTACTAAAAATGTAGCTGCTACTATATTTATAGAATTTTGAAACAAAGGTTAGTCAGTATAATTAGAAAATTACAGGACATATTGAGTTGAACTTATATAAATTGTATAAAATACGTCATTGAATATTACTGAAAATAGAAGGTATTATAAACTTAGATATATGCATAAAAATGAGCAGCCAGTAACTTTTTCGACACCATAAACTATACATGGCTATAATCAAAAGTTACCGACTGGAGAGCTCTTGTTTATTTGTAATCCACATGAATGGATTCTACAGACCTGGGGATATATGGGGTATCTGTTTATCGCATACTCTCGACTTACATCCATATTGTTGTTACTGCAATGTTCATTGTTCCGTTCCGGTTTGCCTGCATTGCAATTTGGCGAGTTGCCAAAACTTTTGCTGCCATCTAGTAATCTTTGTCACTGGGTGAGATTATTAAAAACACAAACTGCAATGAAATTACCAACACAGCAGCAACAGCAATAACAATGTGAGACGCAATTCTTTTACCAAAATTCGACTGAAAGAATTATCAATACAAAAGATATTTCACCTGTTAAATATTCAAAGTAGACATACATATTTTGACCAACTTACATATATTTGAAATAAAAACTTACTTGTTGATTTAAATAATAAAACTATATAAAAATACCTTTACTTATTACAAAATAACAGTTAAATTCAAAGTTATCGACACCATGAGATATATATTAGTGTATCTTAGGAACATATTGACGACTATAGTAGTAGACAAGGTCAGTCTTATTGTACGACAAGCGCAGCTCGAAAAGACATTGTTGATTTGATCAAAGAATTTAATAAATAAATTATTTAGTAGCCACATTTTAAAACCTAAGTGTGGTCATTATACAAAGCGTCAGCGACCAGTTGACGTTTATCAGAGAAAATCATCCATACCACTTCAGGACCGCATTCAGCTAAAGGCAATGGCCACAATTTCAGCCGCAAAGGCAGCAGCTGCCTGTGCTTTTGTGGTCACACACTGCAAACAGTCGCCGACAAGCAAAACAACAACAACAACAACAAGAACAAGAGAAGGGCCTCTGTGGCCTTCGTATACAACACCCAACACACAACACACAACAACAAAAGAATAACACACACAGATGTACACACCAAATGTCAGTGGGATTTTGATAATGGCTTCCCTCGTGGCCAAAACTGTCACGCACACCACAACTGCACTTGGTAGAATCGCGTCGAGTACGAGTAATCAGGCAACAGTAACTCGTAAATAAAGTGAAACTACAAAACATTCATTTTAAATTCGCATAGTAATGCTGCATAAATTCTGTTCTCTGAACCGACATCAGAAATGCAGGATATTAACTGTCTGTTATTTTGACAGCTGCAAAAATTTGTATCCAAATTGCAGATAGTCACATGGTCGACTCTGTAGTAATTTATATAATATATAATACAGAATGGACGTGACTTTCATGTTTAAGTTCGTTTAAAATATTTAAGACTTCTGACGGTACATTTTAAACCCCGGGAAAAGGCCGTAAGTTCATTCCGACCGCAGTTCTGTAAATCCTAGAGTTGATTATCCGTATGAATATTTTATTTGCACAAAGGAGTTTGTTAATAAAAGTTACACAATTTACATGTAGTCATTTATAGTTGTCAACTTTTAATAAGTAAAATGGACACTTTTGGCTAAATAAAATAAAGATAAAAGCTATTGTTTTGAAAATAATCTAGATATCGATTGATCGTTTAGAAAGTTATTTATCTTTCTACCAGTCATTGAAAAATTCAAGTTTTATACATGAATTGTTCTGCTCATAACTTTCAGCTCAATTTTCGGAACACAACCAATTTCTCAAAATTCCAATTTGATTTACCAATTCAGAGTTCGGTTCCTTACTAGTTCAGTTTTTCAGACGAGGCCCACACTCAAATCAAGTTCTCTCTCTTAAGGCAACCCACTGTTCTTAGCTCATCAGTTTGGATTAGACTCACAAATGTGAGTTCAGATTGCAATTCACTGCATAACTTTATTTAGCCTCGTTTCTGACGGAGAAACCATCTTCATTGCAGTTCATTAAGTCGGTTTGGCTTTCAAGGGAACTATGCGATAAATGAATAGTTACAAAAGGCGTTGGACAAGCCAGGATATACACAAAAGCCGTTTAAGGCCACTAGAAAACGTTGTTTGCCATTGAATTGAATTCAATAGGTCAAATGCTGAATTTCAATTTCAATTGGTGCAATTCCCCAGTGAATTCGCCAGTCACACATACACACAAATACATAGATAGAGTGCCAACAAATCAATTTTTAAACAAACGAAGCATTAGACTAAATGGTCAGTTTCTGAGTTCAGTGAACAATTTGGCACTTTATAGATACAATGTTGAAAATGAGTATTAAACAAATGATTAGCAGGTATAATTTGATAATTTAAGATATTGTGAGTAAAACACAATCTAAAGTACTTTTAAATTGTTTTTCCATTTTAGTCGGGCAGCGTTTTCAATTGGAATTGCAGAATATTTAGAAGTCGTGCTCCTCCGGCAACCGCATTTCAACTGCAACAAAACGACATGGAATACACAATGTCGTGGTCCAGGGGCAAGTGTAAAAACTGTTGGTTCAGCAAATTCGCATGTTTTATCGGACCTCGGGACTTACAGAGAAATCCTATATCAGCCCGACCAGTTGGCGTTTGCCTAATGCAAATTGTGTGTCGTTTTTGTGGCTAGCGCGCATTTTTCAGCGCGTTCTGTTTGTTTGTTGTACCCTAGACCAATTAGAGTATACCGGGTATTAAAGACTACAATTGAAATTCAGAATATATAAGACTTCCTATAGCCAAACAATTATTTTGGCATAAAATGTCTGGAATAATTGAATATTCTGTCATTTTATGACTTACGTATAATTAATATTTTTAAATAAAAGTTTATAACATCTAGCTGACCTGTATTACGTGCTTCTCCAACGAAGGGCATTTCGACACACATTCAGCCTTGTTGCTTCCCTCACATTTATTTCGTATATTTTAACCGGATTCCCCAACGGATAGCCAACGGATAAAACCAATATAATCGCCAGCTCTTGGCCATTCTCATTGCACATTGGTGACTTTGATTGATATAAAATCCCCACATGCACCAGAGAGTCTGCTAATTCAATACTGATTGATGGGCTCCAGTAGAGCATAAATTGTAGTCTGCACTCGTGTGAATTAGAGAGTTAAGTCTTGACATAGGTATATTTTTAATCAAATAAGTGCTATTTGTTGTTCAATCATCTGTAATTAGCTATAATTCAATAACGTCCTTTCGTATCTTTAACGTTTCAACCAAATTTACAATTCCAAAGAGCTAACACAACACTTGGCATTCCTTACATAACTCATTGCTGGATTTCTTTTATTCTGACTAATGAACCATTTCCTGAAGACACTAACCATGTCCGGCTAAAGGATTTTGGGATTTTATACTGCTTCAAGCCAACGATGTCCGTCCAAGTCTACCTTGCAGAACATTGAAATGTCTAAAGTAAACAGCCTGATGTATCCTCATCACTTAATGACACTAATTAATAATAGATGAGAAAAACATAATCTTCGCTTATTATTAAGCTCGTTATAATTAATGAATATTTCCTACACCACCCACTCTTAAAGATGAATGCTGAAATGTCATTCAAACATTTACAAATAAAGGTAAAACCTGATTTATTTGTAAACTTTTTTATTTGTCGTTGCTTTAATCGATATTTTCGATATTAATTAACTATTAAATAAGCTTGAAGAGGATGTCGTAAAGCATAAAATGTGTGCAAAATAAATAATATGTACATTTTGAATGTTGCAGTATTTATATAATGCGAATAGAATTTTGGTTTTTGTTTTGACATAATCTCATGCTAATGTATTTAAAATAAATGTAAAATGCAATATTTGGAGTGCAATAAAAAGTTAAAATTAACTGCTAGAACTGGAAAGGGAAAATAAAACGAAATTTAATTAAGTTTTTATTTCTATATTATATTCGAGTTTGTGGTTTAAAGGAACTAACATTTAACGTTTGTTACATGTATTCTTTGATTTTATTTGATATTTTGTAAGCCTTAAAACTGATTATTTTACTGATTAAAATGGTTATACATTGTACGTACGTATGCGTATTATTTATATATATTTTTATATTTTGAAAGTTAATTTATGTTAAATCAATTAAATGGCAATGTGTTCAAGTAAGTGCGATATTTGTAAAGTTTTTACATTCCTCCTTGTTCTACTAAATCCAGTTTACTATATGTTAATTTTTATCCATTTTTGGGATGTTAACTATTACGTAGCATATTCCAAATTGTTGCTCAATAATTTGATTTCTTTATCAATACAACTAAGGTTTATAGCTTTTTAAGTTTAAGAATAATTTAGAATTTCATGTACGGTTAGGTAAAATTGGTTAAACTTTCCTTAAAATATTTATTGATCATTTCATTTTGCGTTGTCCTATAATTACATTCATAATTTTATTTTGTTAGTACATAAGATAAGATAAGTTTTGCTCCATTAAAAGCTTACTTAAAAAAAAGTTTAAATACTCTAGGCGAAAGCTACCGACTAGACGATACCCTGTACCTAAGTGTGCTTGCATATCTATGTTAGTGCACATGATCGATGGGCATTATTTATTTAAATACTTTTATCTTTTTACTCGACTTAAGTCAGCCCATTTTAAACTTAATACAGGATATTTAATGCTTTTATGGGATACAAGCACAAGAAAATCAAAGTTTATATTATTTAATAAATATTAATAAATATTACTATTCAAATTGCAAAATCACAGACCCCAAAGTATACTTACTGTGACTTTGATATTTTGAGTAATATTACAAATATTAAACAACAAAAAAAATCAATTCTAAATATTTAAAGTAGATTTAGCCAGAGCTCGTCGAAAATTCTGTATACCAAAAGTGAGTTTATACATAATTGGAACAAACATCCATATTGCAGGTGCTATAAGGGTATTAATTAGTTGTAAATTTGAATACCTAATTTACTCCCTTGTCTATAAGTAAACTCGACAAGTTTGTGACAAACTCTACATTAAAATTATCACTACAATATCATTTTGTATGAAACAAGTAATTGTACAGAAAAGTATTATTTTGTGTGGTTTGAACTGAGATTTTTTCTTTGTATCATCACTAAATACTTTTTATACTTCAGCAGACATAATATAACGCAATTTACTTATTCATTCTAACCCATCTATGACTAAATGTTTTTATTAAATTTTTTTTTAATTTTGTTGCGTATTTAATTACTATGAATATTCGATTAGTTTTATTATGTCGTATTTTTAATAAATTTATAGAATTTCTCACAATGTCCTAAGGAATTCCAATTGAAAATTGATTAATTCTGCTTAACTGGAAGTTCAGCTATCAATTCAAATCAAGTCAATCGAGCAGAGTTTTATCAGCATTTGCATTCTTTTTCTTTTATTATACTTGTTTTTGGCGTTTTGCTAAAATGTTTATAAATTGTGCCTATATCGTTACAAACTTGCATTTGGGAAGACAGTTAAACTTATTACAAACACATACGGCTCTATGCGTTTAAGTATTACTATAATTTGTGGAAAACTAATTAAAAGTCGAACTAAACATTTATTGGTTATTACATTTTTTGCTTCTTTAGGTCCCATTTACAGAATTTCTCTTTGGAAACAATAATCACGATACCCGGATTACTTATACGTAGCCAAACCCAAGTGAGAGGCGGAAAATTATTAAAAGCTTTTTTTTAGGTAGAACTATTTAGTAATTATGAAAGCGACTTAACGCCTTACTTTTAAATAGTTATGCAGAATTGACCAGATTATGTTGAAGAACGGAACAGTCAACAATACGAGAGAATACTTCAGATGACCTCCAGAATTGCAGCCATCCTCTGTGCAGCAATAGGTTTGGGTTTCCCATATTTCTATAACCAAGAGAATACAAGAAAAATAGACATAAAAGGAGTGGCATTAAGACATTATTAATTAGGGCTTGTTGACTGATATACAATACTAATAAATAACAATTAAGTTTAATAATGATAAATTACTTACCTTTCTCAATGCATTCAGTTGCACAATCCCGCACAGTCGACAATTCGCTTACATATTTCTGAAAAAGATTCATAAATATAAAGCATTTATTTTAATTTCAAGTCTATGCAAATTATATTTTTATTATACGTGAGTAGACTAGACTATTCCCTATTGTGAAAGACACAATCAATAGTGCACTCTTTATATTCTTATATCCATGATAAATCGGCTTTAAGCTCTTATTAAGGGTTCGGTGAAGTTAGTTGTGAATTACGGTATGAATTTTTTTTATCGAAAAATATATTTTAAAGCGTAGCTTAAAAATAATTTTGAATACTGAGAAGAAATCTCGCTTGATTCAATCAAAATGAAGGCACCTTTTAATGAATAACAAATGTAGTGACAGCAATAAGACTATTCAAATTCTGTTTATATGTATATATAAAAATTGTTGATATATAGTATACTCGACTGTAAAATGAAGGCTTAAGCTTATTGTAATTATTTATCATCAATATACACATTCGTTAATGGGAAACATTTAATTTGCAATTGTGGCTTTCGTAATTAATTTTACACTTAATTTGCCATGCCTATTGCACATTGGGAGTTTGGGTAAAATAAATGCATTTATCTAAAATTAAAAGCAATTATTATGGCAATTAATAAATGATTACTTTTGCCATAAATAGTGAATTATGTTATTGATTTAAAGATACATTTAATTTTAAAGTAAACATATGAACTTGATTTTTGTCGTATGTAAATAAGTCTGTAAAGGACAAGAAAATAATGAATCCGAACAAGATAACAAGTACAAGTTAAACTTGTTCAGGTGTAGATATTTATTTTACGCAAGTGTTGGTACATCATTTTATTTAATTCCAACAACAATACAACATTTGCAACCTGAGAATCGTGGACTAGGATTATACAAACACGTGTACAGGACAGGCAACAGGGGCTGCTCTCTAAGAGCTTATGCAGCACTTAACCCGCTTAATCGATTGCGTCGAGCCACTAAGGTGCTGAGAGGGACAATGTGGAATACCAAGGCATGCACTACCAACACACCCCACCAAGTAATCTACAATGCCCTGTTGGGGTAACGGTTACGGTTACGGTGGCACTTAACAACTTTGTGTGCGTTTCAACCAGCTGCTCTTCAGCTTTATGGTATCTGCAGCTGGCAGACAACTGAACATACACGAACGAGTATATGGTATACAAAACTACAGTTATACTATTTACTATTCGTATGTCCATTTGCGATACACATGCGGCGGGTGGTCGATGCATGGGACTTGATAAATGTTACTATTGTGTGGCAATTATTATACCAATGGGTGCAACTAAAGAACCTGAATAAACATTAAAAGCCGAGTAAAATAATAAATCTGTCCTTTTTTATATAGAAATACAATATGATGGTGTCAGCCACGGTTATATTTACAGCATTCACATACTGAAGAAACTTTTAAAGCGTACAAAGTATCTGATTCAGATTCTGTTTTTTTTTAAATTCTTTTCAATTTGTCGGTTGAGTGTTTTTCAATCTTATTGAACTGAAAAACACATTTCTGCCTTTGACTTTGACTGGGTAGAATTTGAACCCAGGAAGGCTGTCCCAATTCAAATTTGAGAAATAAAGAGCCTTTAAGAGTTGAAAGTTTAAGACACTGAAGAAGACATCAAGCAACAGCCTTGAGTTTACGCTTCGATTCCTAAATTCAGTGCGCACGGATATTCGACTTGTGAATATGTATGTAGTATGTATGTGTCTACTTTCTCCTCTCCTCTCCTCTCCTCTCACTCTCTCTCTTGTTGCCCTGTTATCAAATGCAATTCTATCAATGCGGCAAACGCAACCTGAAAGAATGTCTGAAATTTGATTTTCTATGTGTGTGCTGATAGTTGCTGATAGTGATGCAATTCATATAGGCAGGCTTTCAAGCAGAAGAAAACGAGTATCCGTCAAGATTCTGTTTGCCTCATACACTGAGAACATTTTGCAAGTGCAATTTGTTGTAAACCTCCCTCTGACACAGTCAAGTTGCAACATCAATGAACTTTTGTACAAAATGGCATTGCCAGCTCCACTCCATCCATCATGGCCTAGTCTGTCTGGGCCAGTCTGTCTTGGCCTCCACACAAGTAAAATGATTGCCAAAAATGGCAAAAGACGAGCTGCCTTTGGCCATAGCGTAGACGTAATGCAATAAACTGATTTTGCTGCTGGCAAAATGAAAAAAAACCTTTGGCTGCACTTATCTAACTGCCACCAACAATCAAAAATATGTAGATTTTCCTTATATTTGATTTGTGGTTCATATCTCTTCATTGACAGACCGAATGGAAACAACAGGCATAAAGGGAATTTATCAAAGAATCCTTAAAGATTAATGAACAGCCGAGAGCAACCTTTTTGTTCAACTAAATACATAGGCTGTAATACATGATTTTAAATATTCCACAGATTATGGAATACCTTGTTTCATTTAATATTTTAAATACTTAGTGACTTTTGTTACATATGTCTATCTGTGATTAAAGGAGATTATAATCACAGCGAAATGTGTCAAAATGTATTTGAATAAATTTGAATATTGCACTCTTCTTTTGTGCAATATATTTGCAATGTCCAGCTTGACAAATGATTGCTCTCCAGCGTACTGCAATCTTGCCGGAGAGTGTACTCTGGTCGATCAAAAACCGAATTGTAAATGTTTCGCGGAAGCTTTTCAAGGTCAATACTGTGAGAAAGTCACGGATCTGTGCCAAACAGAGAAGAACCCATGTCCAATCAGGGAGAGCTGTGTGCCATATATCGGTCAAACGATCTGTGACTGCGAACAATATGACTGCCAGGAACCAAAGGTGATGCAGAAGATACTAACTAAACCGATCTGTAGTTATAATGTGCGTGCGCTCTATGGAACCAAGCAGTATATTATCTTGAGCTTCGAAGAACTAGGAGTCTCGGAGTTAGATATAACAGTAACAACACCGAATTATTTGATTGGCCATGTTAATACAACAGTTGCCAGCCATCATACAAAGAATTTAACGACAACTCTAAATGAGCTGGGCATCAGAAGACATATGAGAATACCGTATTGCAGAGCCTGGTACTATTTATTTGAGGCAACCTATTTTACACTGGGTGACTACCAACTAACTGTTGACATAAAGTCCTTTCACAAAAATCAGACCATATCACTAATGGTGCACGTGGTTCAGCCAAAAACTGGAATGTGTTTTCCAAAAATTGTGTTTTCCCAAAATTGCATGGATCCCAAGAATCCACAGGAAGTCGATGTTGAACACTTTACCAACATTCAGGCAGTTGTGGAAAAACGTTGTTATGCATCGGAAAATACATTTCGCACTCAATGGACCATCTATAATTATGAGGAAACTAGTATGTCAATTTTCAAAGGATTCAGTTTCAAAATTTATCATACAATTTTTTAGCTGCACTGTTTTCCACAAGCTATGGAAAAGAACTGTTGCTTAAGATACCCCAACACAGTTTGTGGTACGATTCCTTGCTATATCTCTATCCAAATATTTTACTCTCGATAAGATTGGCATTCAAGGAGACTAACACACCTTGGATATACAAGCGGGTAAGCATATCGAGTCCTAGGCCCGACAATAACGTAACAAGTATTCTATTCTATTATATCTCTTTAAATTTAAAAATACTTTACTTACGTTATAATCGAGACAAGGACTTGTTATGGTAAAGTGAATATGCCAATAGACTAAATGAAATACTGGGGTAGTGTTATCTTAAAGTAATGGCACGCAATGTAAAAGCCAATATAGCAGGTGGTCACTTTAGAGAAGTCAATCAGAATAGGTGGTTAACCCTGGATGGTTCGAAGAGTCGCGATCCCGCACGAAGATCTGATATTTCCCAGCAGCTGAGATACACGTGGCTCTTGAGCTCCGAAGACGGTCGTAATGAGGAGTACCTTGCCTTTCAGAGTAACCGTAATTGCTTAACTCCGATCAAGTTTTACTGATTTCAGTTCATTTAAAATCCTCGCAGATGCAAAGTTAAATATCCCAGCTAAAGTTCTAAACAAGGGAATAATTAACCGTATCACTTTAAGGGTGACAAGTAGCTCAGTTCCTACCCGGAACAGTACTGCTATTCAGATGGTTCGTGTGGTTACGGATAGATTTCCAGTGACATTGGATATAGAGTGCGTTAGGAATTGTCAGTCCAATCTTTACGACGTCGACAGCACATTGCACTTGCGAGCCATTTGTTCCAGATGCAGGATGCCCATTAACTATACGTGGACATTAAATGGTGTGGACTTGCAACAGAATAAGCCCCGTCTGATTACCAAACTAGCCAAGGATTTGGCCGGAGAGATTGTCGTCAAACTCGTCGTCAAGGAGAGAACTACAGTGGGTTACATGGAGCTGAAACTTCAACCGTCACAGGTTCCCACTGTCGGGGATTGCACAATTGAGCCGAAATCTGGCGTAGAATGCGTCACCAGATTCCATGTGCGCTGCGAGAAAGTCAATGCACCGCTTCACGACCCGATGTTGTATTCCTTTAAACAAGGAAACATCTATGAAGAGAATAACAATTCTGGAGAAGCATTTTTGTATCTTAATGGCGTGGAATCATTAACTGTTCGCATCTGTCGATCTCAATTCCCATGTACCTTCAAGAAAATATTCTTTACAGTTGATTCGACAACAGAATCTAATGGGAAGAATCTTCAATATAATGCATCCAGAAGTCTTGAAGAGGGTCGAATACAACAGGTCCTCTGTATGCTACAAAGGATCGCAGCTAAGCCAGATACGAATGTTATGTTACAATACATTCAAGCTATAAAATATGATAGAACTTTTACCTTATTAGAACTTGTAAATACCCTGGAAATTGTCCATGAATCCCTTATTAACAGCTATGATGTCTCTGTCATTTCAAACCTTTTGGAGAGAGTAGTTCTCTGCTTTGATTTCATCAGAAGGGACAACGAAATTTTGAATATGACTGAAGAAATATGTCTTAAGCTGGCAGCGTTAATAACAGATATTGTTAGGTACTGCATGTACAACAATGTGAATCTAGAAAAGGAATTGATTCTCAATGATTTTCATGAAGATTACGTTGATTGGTCTCCTTTCGATATTACAGTTACGCAGCGGATTAATCGGTACTCCAACATTGTTAAATTGATCTTTAAAATCTATCAGATGATTGGCCAAGAATTAACTCGCTATATGCAGCCAGAGGAAGCATATGATTATTTTACTGAACATGTTAGCTACAAAGCGAGAATGTACGAGAAGAACGAATCTATTCTGTATTCTTCCAATGATACGCTTTGTACCCTTGAAGTATCTCCAAGATCAGTTCACGATTTACGACAACAACTCGAGTCTAACGCACTGATGTTACATACATGGTGTTTCAAGGGTAACATTTTCTGGTGGGCACCAGAAGATTGGACCCCAACTACCGCTCTTTTGGCCGCAAACATCTTTGGCCGCAATGGTAGATCAGCTGACTCTGGTTATTTGTGTAGACTGAGTCTGAGGCGGGACGACACTATTCCAGGTGTGCTCACTCACCACACGGAAGTACTCTATCACAGTATGGTTGTTTACAAGGTTAAGCTCCTTGATCATGTTAATCTTTTAGTGGATTTCTTAAACCACAACGAAGAATCTTAGAGTGCTAGTTACAATGAATGTAGAACCGAGGCTGAATAATCTGCACGACGCTAACTGTTATATTCCCGAGGGTCAACGACGATCCGTAGTTTTAAGAAATCGCTGTACTGACAAGAGCATTGCGTATATAGCCGTATATAAGGAGGATCCCTTCGATTCTTCAAGCGTCACCTACAGATTTCGCTTGACTGCCCAGGAGTGCGGTGTATGGGGGAATTCATGATAATAATCCGCACTGGATAAGAAAGTTCTGCTATTCCCAGAGCTTGTCCCAAAGCCCACTCAACTTGAACTGCAACATCAATCCCATGTCAGTGTATTCGGCAAAGGAGTATCCCATCCAGCCATTTCACATCCAAAAGAAGCAAAAATATGCCTACAACTTAACATTCAATTTGAGTTGCATAACAGTCCATATCATATTTATATTAGGATCCCTAACTCTGTTATTCTCTGCCAGAATGCGATTGCATAGTAAGCAGATAAATCTAATAAGAGTCATTAAATCGAATCGCGATGAAGTACCGCCGGAATCGGAAAATGTCATTGTTCATTTGCAGACGGGTGGAATGCTCTTAGCCGGGAGTACAGCAAACATAAAGCTGGAGTTCAAGTCGGATCTTGGACGCTACAAAGTTGTCATCTATCAGAATCCAATACATCCACAACTGCGCGTGAATAACTCGTGCATGGTGTGTCTCAGCGATGAAAAAGTGCAACTACCTTGCAGATTAACCATTAGTCATGATACCCTTCATGGTAGATACCCTTCCTGGTACTGTCGTTCCATACAAGTGAATGATCTACGCCGCGATCTAAGCTATACATTTCCCATCAATACCTGGCTGAAAAGTGGTGAGAAAATAAAGGTGTCGACTTATCCCGTTGACTCCAAACAGCTCAAGGCCACAAATCGACAGATGGAGGTCGCGCCTTGGAGACGGTTTAAATATCAGTTTAAGGGCTACATCGAGTTATATTTCATCAACTGGTTTATGTTTCAACCGATTCTGGGACCCTGGCGTTACAGTAATGACTCTAATAACATTTATGATCGAATCTGCATTTGGAATTGCAAGTCAATGCTTACAGTTGCCCTGATCTTTTGCTACTATCGAAATACCGAGTATATTAATAATCACGACTATGAACGAAAATTCACGCTTATCGAGTTAACCGAGTTTCTGGTCGTTGCACTTGGAAGCTATTTTGCAACAATTATTTTTGATATAATCTTATTTGTAAAGAATAATGTCGACTATAAATAATATATTAAATTTAATTATATAACCAAGTCTTACATTTCATTTAATCAAATGGTTAAGGTCGTTATTGTATAAGAATCCATCTTAATTAGTATATAGCATACGTTCTAGAATATCGAGTTGAGTATTCACTATTTCGCCAATTGCATAAATACGTTCCTTATGAAATCTGGCATCTTCAATTTCAAGTTCCACACCAGACAGCGCAATATTTTTCTTCTTTTGATATGCCATACGATGTCTACATTTCTCCAGAATTCCCAAATCACGTTTGATGTTTTCTGAAACCGTTCGGTTGTGACTTTTGTAGTATTTTCGAAACAATCGGAACTTTTGCAGAAACTGACAATAGAAATATACAAAATATTCAATTCGTAGAAACTCATCAAATGGTAATGTGTTGTAACCCACGAGATTGAAGCTGGCTCTTCGCAGTAATAAAGTAATCGTTAATCAACGATACAGACATATTCATTAACATCAAAGAACTGATAAATACCAAGATGACATATAAAATAATACCAAGAATGCTGTCACTATAAAAAGAATATTCTGGAGCGAAACCTTTGCTGAATCCAAGAGCTAGACACACGCAAGACACTATACTCCTGCTGAGATGATAAAAACTAAGACTGTTATTGCCATTCATACTTGAAAAGGCAAGTGCAAAGCTTATAATAAGGATACAGATGACCATGATAGTGGTTGCCATCGCTCTCCAGGCAAGGAACAGAGTGTGGACAAAGAGTTGAAAGGCTGATGAGAACTGCAGTACTTTCCAAAGCCGCAACAAGGCTATGGCCATAAGTAGGCCCATCACAATATTAATGGTCATTTGCAGTCGAGCCACATATCTTAATTCAATGTAATGCATTTTACTGGTCTCTTGAATCTCATAAAGAACCGACGATGCTATCATCTCGCGAATTATAATCAGGACCATTAAGATGGTATTAAGTAGATAAATTCCAATATCCAGTTGGTTCCACAAGTCTCGTATTTCACGACGATTAAACCACAACTTCACCAAAAGCGCCTTAAGGAATTGTATAAAGAAAACGGTATAGAAAAGCAGTAAAATCGGCGTGTAAATGGATACAAAGTTAAGATTTTCCAGTAGTTTAAAGGATTCTATGTCTGCATTTGGAATTATGCTACCAAAAGGTGTCTGCTCCACAAGCAAGGTGCACACACTTAAAATACTTGAGTCCATATTATACAACGTGAAATCTATGAAAATTGCTGAAGTGTTGTAATTAAGCCATTTGTAATTCTGAAGATATTTCAGAATCGTAAGACTATTCTGACGACTACGAGCGAGTAACACTATGTATCCGTGTAACTCAGGGTAATTCCGATAGAATCCATAATGAATAAAATTCATCATTCGATTTTGACGAGCTTCCGTTTTCATAGGTAACCAGGGCTCAAAGATTCGCCAATAGATACTGTTATAGGGAAACTCCTCGTACGGTAATTTCCATTCGGGCATATATTTCTCATCTGCGAATGGAGGCTCCCTGAGCCCGTAATTCTGATCTGTAAGACGCAACTGACGTAATCGAACTACTCCTAATAATACTGTTTGTCTGCATCGAACCCAATTCCCTAGTTCAGATCGATCGGTTTCCAGACTAAATCCGTTAATCAGTGAAGATTCAATGAACTTATAGACGTCGGTTATTTTATGAATCTCCGACAAACCGAAATAGTTAGTGTCGTTCCTAAAAAAGAGTTCCTTGATGTTTCTCGTAGTATAAAAGATGTGCTCATCGCGTGTTATCAGCATCATGCATACTAAAAAACAGAAGTATTTCCCATACAACCAGAGATCAGTCACAATATGTCTATACATGATATTAAGCTTCTCGTTCCGATGGTTTTCCGTTATATAGAAATGGCCCCGCAGTCCTTGAAGTTGCAATTTCAGATAATCCAGACGATTGTGATGAGTTTTCTTATTGTCCTTAGCAAACTTTTTATTTTGTGGAGGCCAAAGAGAGAGAGCAATGGATTGTAATACAAACTTGATTGGATCTCCAACCAGGTAGTGAAATAAAAACACAAATACCAGTGTTATCAGTATTATTTTGAGTTTAGCAGACGGATGCGAGTAGCCAGAGAATAATGCGATCAATATTATGCTGGCTGTCAATGTGAACAGCGTGATCCAGAACAATATCTGATTACTTATCTTATTTGCCATATTTTCGAGCTTTTCAAATTTAAAAAATAATCTATTTATTTATTTTTCAGCATACTTAAGTTTATAAGTTAAACATAGATTTCAATGAAATTGGAAATTGGGAATGCGATAGATATAAATGTAACTTATTGCTAGCCATTTTTAGATACATATTCTATTTATAATTTCATTAGTTTCTACAAAATTATTGTTCATTTTGCAGACTGCAATAAATAAACTGATATAAATATATTATATACGCAATAAAGGACACATTTTGGAACATATTTAATGTCCTTCGGCGCGGGTATTGAAGGGGTAAATGTAAATTTCTAAGCACACACTATTGAGCTTTACAGTCGCCGTTACAGATATCTGCAGTTAAGCGTTTTTTGTATTTGCTACGAGGGCGTAAATCATTCGAAGTGTGCTAACGGCATCTTTATACGATGTACATATGTACACATGTACGTATGTGAATGCACAATGTACACACATATATGCGGGTAAGTGTTTCGGTCTACATTTGCATATGTCTATTTCTGCATCTGACACAAACTTGTATTTTATTATGTCATATGGTTAAAGTATTTGAGATACTTTCCAGAACTCTTTGTCTACTTTTAGAAATACTTGCCACAGACAATAGATGGTATCTCAAAGTCGCTTTAGATATAAAAATAAAGCAATTAAAATAGACCCACTTGAAAGCTTTCTACCAATTGTCTATTCGTGTGATTAAAATATCTAGAAATAGTCAAATAAATATGCAATTTATTTACATGCTTAAGTATTGTCAATACAGATAGTATAGTAATAAATTTAGTGTTTTATTTCCAAAAATTATATTAAAATTAATAACAGCATTAAGTTTGACGAAAAACTGTCAAAGTCCTCAAATATTCGTATATCTTTTGCACAAGACTTCTTATTTGTTTGCTATCATTTCAAGCTGTTAGTGGCGTCTACTGATTTCCTATTATGTCTACGACACACATTTATTTGTCTGCTAAAGGAAATAAACTTTGTAATCTTTGTATATATTTACTTACTTAGGAGTTGATGAAGACATTTCCGGCTCCAGTCGCTCAATTTCAAACACAAGGCGACACAAAATAAAAACAACTTTTTCCCACTTTGAACTTCTGAAAATTTACTTTAGGAAATCTTAACACTATTACCCCTCATTTGCTTTTAAATTGCGTTGAATTGAGGATGGTAATTTGGACTGATATGTAATACTGTTTGTGTTGACTGACTCATCAAGGCACATTTCCTTTAAAGACGTAATTTCACAAAACCACAAGGATGCAAATTATGTCAAAAAATGTAGTATGACACATTAAACAATTTTATACAATTTTATATCATTGCACTTCAAAATATATACCTGATTTCGAGAGAATTAAATGCCCATTTACAACGTGCATAAGTCGGAAATGAAAGTGGATCACGATTTTAGTTGGCTATAAAGTAAAAATAAGTAGATAATACCAATGTAAGGATCATTGGAATCTGCAGGTCTTAACGCAACGATTTTCGAAATAAATACCAATTTACAACTAACGTCGAACAACATAAAATTGGATCAAGAATTGAGCTGGCTATAAAGAAAAAAAGAAGATAATACCATAGCACCATGTGATTTAAGAATCATTCAGATTTACAAGTATTAATTCAACGATTACCTAAATGTTTTTCAAATATTTTAAGCTGCAAATTTGGTAGCTCTATAAATCCAGGTAAAATATTCGCACATCCGAGTGGAAAACTGGCTGTCGTCGAAGACGCTGCCAGAGAGCAGAGCAGCTGCAGACGACGCCATCGCCATAAAGGAGCCACCACGTAAACGAAAATTTCGCGCCATAAATCACGTGTAAACATTTTTAGCTTTTCTTGCCTCGATGAAATGGCCTGACCCCCTGGAAAAACACTGAGTACAGGGAAAAAAAATGAAAATGCTTGCGTAACTGACAGGCGAGATTCAACAAAAGCAAAAACCAAAAGGCGGCTACGACCTCGGACAAAAATCCGACGACGACACAAATCAACAGCGGCTAAATTGAACGTCAACATGTCTTTGATTGCTCCATGCAAGTAGGTTGCCATGTGTGTGTGTGTGTGTGTGTGTGTGTCAACCTCTGTTGGCCACTTAAAGAAAACAAAGTTTGGGAAAGAAAAAAAAATAAGACACACAAAAACCTAGAAGCGAACGGAGATCACTCATCAACACAATACACAGTAGAAATTCTGTCTAAAATCCAATCACAACCACAGTTCATGTAATGGACATGCTGGGCAATCCGTTAGCAACTGTTACCTCAAAGGAAATGGTGTCGAAAATATGCCAAAATGTCAGTTGTAAGTATGTGGTCTGTGTGTGTGTGTGTGTGTGTGTGTGTGTGTGTGTGTTATCGACATTCGCTAAATGGCACACTTACACCCAACACCAACTACGGTTAGAATTGACTGGAACTGACAACAACTTGGCAAGCAATATGGCAATAACTTGTCATAGATCTCGCTCTGAGGGCTTAAAGTGTTTGTCTGTCGGCCAGAACTGACTTTTCAAATGCCTGAGAGTCCTACAAACATTGCTTGTGTGTCATGTCCATGTAGCCGGCTGTGTCTGTGTGGGTTTGAGTATCTGTGTGAAGAGGCAGTCGGGCAGTGAGCGTTAAAACAGTTTGCTTTTGTGCATTTTTTCCAGTTTTAGTTTCAGTAAAAATGCATGCAAGTTGCGTCGCATTTCGCGTTTTTATGCACTGTCGCCTTGCCCTCAGAGTTGAGCCAGAAAGTGAAACAGAGGGAGAGAGAGAGAGACAGAGAGAGAGAGAGGAGAGAGAGAGAGAGAGAGAGAGGGAGGGAAGTGTTGCTTTGGCAGCATTAATCAATTTAGTTGCGCTCAGTTACACCATCTCGTGGCTCGGCAAAGCTAAAGAGCCCCAGATGAAGCAATAAATGGAAGCCTGAAACTAAGTGAAAACAAAAAGCCCAGCACTCGGTTGTTGAATGAAATTAAAAACTATGAATCATATCAATGCCGAAACAATTAAAGCTGTATATATCAATTCTTCCAAAAGTACCAAGTACTATCATCGTGGTCCATAATGATTGAAAGTTTTAATTGGATTGCGGGTATTGCTTGTTGAACATTCTTCGCAGAAATTTATGTTTCATTTTGAAAAAGAACAATAATTTGTTTTGAACTTTTTTACTTTCGTTAATCTACTGTCTATATTTATATAAAAATATAAAATGCATACAAATGGAATAATTAAACAAAACATATTTAATTAAGAATTGTAAATAAAGTGAATGAAAACAAACAAGGTTGGACCACAATACACTCTGAATTATTTTAATTCGTTATAGATAAAAAAAAAGGAATATATGTAATATAGAATATGAAAACCTGATGGAAACTTTATACTTAATTAAGTGCCTCTGGCTGTCAAACAAACGGGTTAAACGAATTGATCTCCCCGTTAGATAAATTTGCCCAAAGTGAATATACCCCTTTTGCAAATGTCTGCAATGTGTTTAGGGTATTGAATTGTATCTTGTACACAAACATTTTAGTGTGGGAGTCGCATATTCAAATTTAGTTTAAATGGCGCATTTTTGGACTAAATGATTGATTGCACTTGTCATTTTGTGAAATTCTTTGTTGTGTTTTGACTAATATAAATGATGTTTTAATATTTAAATTGCAAAGATAATAATGCCAGCAATGGCAGTAAAAATAACGACAAAGCCTGCTCGTCAATAAATAACTGTAGCATTTTAATCAAAAGCTGATAAATCGGGTTTTTTAAACAAGTGCGATTATAAAATGAGAGTTGAAAACACTTATTGTAGCTATATTTCACTTGAATTACTCATTTGCACTTAAGTCAAATCAGTGGAATGGTAGATAGGGAAAATAAATAAAATATGATTAAAATATATGATATGATAAAAATGTTATTATTTATTATTTTGGTGAGACTTGTATATTACACGTTCAACAGAAACTCCCAAAGACAAACTCTTCTAGAACAACATAATCAAATAAAAGATAAGATAATTTCAAATATTTTCTTTTTTTGTTAGAGTGATCAAATAGATGACACATTGTATTTATTTTATACAACAAATTGTCTATAATGCATTAAATGGCTTTGAAATAGGACAACTAACTGAAAATATCTTCAAGACAGAAAAGACAGAAGAGTATCGTCATCATCGTGTTATTCTCTTTAATGCCGCACAAATTTCATGACAAATGGTAAATGTCCTCTAAGAGAAATACATCTAATAAAATTAGTTGTTTACTACGAAACAAAAAGAGTAAAAAAGTTTTGTCTGGGCCAAGATGGCGCTTCGGCTTCGGCTTCGTCAGTTCGAGGCAAAGGTACGTCGGATTTCCGCTTTGACTAAGGCTTAGCTGCTGCTTCCCGGTACGAGAAGACTCCACATATCTGGCGAAATGCTGTGACACAACAAACAATATAATATTCCAAGTTTTTGTGGCACACACATTCACATATTTTGCCACGCCCACAAGTTATTAGTTGGCCACAGCTGCTGCGTTGGGACACTTGGAAACACGCTTAGCTTCTGTTTTAGATGCTGGGCGGAGAATCATTTTTCATTAAGTCTTTGCCGAGTATTGCAAAAGTTCGTTGCGTATACGCACAGTGTACGGTTTTATTGGTACCCTGGCAATTGTTTGCTTGTCTGCGTATATAGTCTCTGTATATGTATATCATATATATAAACTTCATGCTATAAATTATGCTCTTTTTGTGCATTTATTTCTGATGAGATTTGGGAGCTGGTAGCTGGTAGCTGGAAACTGGCAACTGGCAACTGGAAAGTGGAAACTGGCCCAGCTCAATGGGCTGACAAAGTGGCTTTGACGTGCCATAACTTAATCGCACAAGTTGCCACTGTCTGCCCGAGGTAACCTTTATCAAGAACAGCTTGTCGGTACATGCAGAAGTGTCAGACCTCGTCCTTTAAAATGGCAAAATTAAAATGGGAAATGAAAAACGAAGAAAAGGTGGAGAAAAAGTTTAAATTTGCATAACAAATCCAAATATCTATTAGGATTCCCTCACTTTGCAATTATGTGTGTGTGTGTGTGTGTATGATGCTATGATTGTGGTTGTTTGCTATCCACGGAGCCAATAGAAACCATTGTCAGCCGCAGTTTGACCTATTTTTTTCTTTGATAACTCACAGTTTAAGCCCGCATTTTATATCTGCTATGTTTTGTGCACATCATTTGAATTTGAAATAATGAAGTCCCAAGATATCTGTGCGCGTTGTCAAAATCATTTATATGCAAGAAAGAACTTTTTCGACATTAAAGCATTCCAGCTGCCAACTACAATTGTACCCTGTATCCATTCCAAATGGGTATATTACCTCATACACATTTGCTTGAGCTGTGCCAATTATTTAGTCGCCTTAACCATGAATGCTCTTAATCTATTTAAAAAGCATCGGCCGGATTTGATAATAAATGCAGAAGTTATCTTTTTATATATATTTTTATATCTTTACTTAAGGCAATCGCAGAATATCATGTAGTCCGACACTTTCATGTTTTCTTTTGTTGCTCAAATCAGTAACGAAACAGCTCGAAACATAATTGGCCGGGTAACTAAGTGTTTGCATGTTTGTGTGTGTATGAGAGTGTGTGTGTATGTGTGTGAGTGAGTGTGTGAGTGAGTGAGTGTATGTTAGCCAACCGCTCACAACTTTTAGAATTTAATAAAATCAAATAAAGCTCTTCTGGAAACTAAGCTTTATAGTTGTAAAGAGTAGACGGAAAACACGATAATTGTTACATTGTGTATATGTGTATATACACGTATAAAATTAAAAAATATATATATTTTTCCTTTATTATACACATAACAACACAGCTTAGGCTATAAGTAGTCAAGCTTTTTGATTCGACAAGTTTGCTTCTTTTCACTTTATTCATCATTATAAAATATATATATATGGAAAGAAAGTATATGCTCGATTTTAATAAGCGCAGAAAATAAAGTAAAATTATAGATTTAATGTTTTATTCATCCATTTTATATGAAATGAATGGAAACTAAATTGAATAACTTAATTAACTTAAAATTGATCTAGTTAGCTTTGTAACTGTTTTCTTTTAACAAAATTATTTGACTACAGCGGTAACTGCATTATTGTATAAAAACCAACTATTGAAAGTGGCCAATGAATTCCGGAGATAAACTTTGTCCAACTATTTTAGAAGAGGACGGCGATGAAGATGAGGAATATGTGGTGGAAAAGATAATTCATCGACGCATTTGCGACGGTGAAATTGAATATTTGGTTAAGTGGAAAGAGTTCCAGGATGAGGACAATACCTGGGAGCTTAAGAAGAATCTAAGCTGCACATTATTAATAGATGAATTTGAATCTCAACGCCAATTGAGGAATAAGAAACGTAAGGCCGAGCTGGAAGAGAATGCTATTTATCAAACCAAAGCAAAGAGATTGAAAATTGAAGCTGAATCAGTAGTAAGCAATCCCTTTGATAATGGGTATGAAGCTGAAAAAATATTAAGTACAGCGAATATCAATGGACAAATACATTTTCTAATTAAATTTCTGGACTTGGATCAGCCAGAAACGGTCCCATCAAATGAAGCTTATGCACATATTCCCCAAATGGTGCTTCATTTCTATGAGAAGATCTTTAGATTTCGGCAGGAATTTCTAATCGAATCCGACGATATAACTTCAATTAACTAAAATATTTTCGAATAAAATCTGTAGACTAAGCTGTTAATCAAATAAAGCGATTCTATAAAACTATTTAAATTAAAAGATGGATGCATGAATATTGAAATGTTTCGAGATGCATTTTTGAGTTGTGGAAATTTAATTGCTTAGATGTAAGGAATGTCAAGGAATGTTCTTTGTTGGTTTATACTACATAATGAAGAGTCCAACACAGTTTATATAAAGAAAACGTAATTTTTCATTCATTGTAAAATCGGATCATTAATTTATACATTTTATGCAATCACATTTAAAAAATGAGTATTTTTAAATTGAGCGATTTAGATATTACTATAATGAATACTTGGCTTGCCTAACTGACGATTAAGCAACAATATGAAGGCGTCTCAGGTTATATAGAAGACATATAGAGGTGCCACAGAAAGCAAAAGCAACCGCAAATCTACTTACATTATTGGGGAGTAGGAACAACTGGAAATTGATTTTAATAGGTAGACAAACAGTGTAAAGTCTGTTTTATATCAATAATATTTACGCTGTTTGTTTGAATACCCTTACTAGGTTTCGTTTTTAATGGTCACCGCTTACAATGAATGGGTACATTTAAAAAACTTCACAGTCCTTGATTCACCTGCTCTACTATTACGCCATTTGTCTTTTATGCTTGGTGGTAACTGGTTTAACCACAGAGCGGGGTGAAAATTTATTCGCTCGTTTAACACATGGAAAGGTCTCATATATTGTTGTAGTTCTTGTTGTTGTTGATGATGATGCTGTGGTTAGCTAACGGAGCGAACGGAGTAGCTGCAGGAGCAGACAGGACACGGTAGCTGAAATACATGCCTAACCTTGGAAGCATTGCTTTAATTGCCAACGTTCTTGTTCTTCTTCATGTTGGGCTGTTGTTCTTGTTGTTGACGTTGATTAGTCAGTTTTTTGCTCATAGTTTTTAAGGCAATGAAGCGTAAATTTGGACGCTGTCCCAATTGCAAAAAAACAGGGAGAAAAAATTAATTACTTGGCCTAGCGTTGGGATTTCTTCGCTCTTTGCCTTCACTCACGCTTCTCTTTGTTAGCAAGAGGTCAAGGGTTACACACACATACATCTTTTAGTTGTTTTCCATCGCTCCACTATTTTCTGTTTCTTTTTTGTAATGTTTTTTTTTTTGTTTTCTTTTTTTTTTTTTTTTTGTATTTGTTTACGTGCTTGAGCCTTCATGAAGCTGGGCCCAACAATGGGGCTTTTGTTTATCCAGTGACCCCACAGTCCACAATCCACAGTCCCCATGGGGTTGAATGTCTTGTATGAGGGTGTTTGTGTTCGTGTGTGTGCATGAGTGTAACACTATAATTTTGTATAGGTAGAGTCCCTTCTACCTGCAACTCGTTATTGAAATACTAAATTATGCATGCAATGTTTGCAAAAACAAATTCCATCGACCGTTCTGTTTATAAATAAGTGGCTACACACAATTCTGTCAGAGATACCCAAGAGATGCCATCAGGTGTAGCATGTTGTAGATTAAAAAGTTGCATAATGTGTATTTCTATATTTATATTTATATTGAAACCTCTTAATCTTTGCGCTTTTATTTTAGAAAACTAAAGGAGACTTTCAAATATCCTTAACGCTGTACAATATTGAATAATACACATATCATTTTAAGCACAATACAATGTTAATAACGCAATTAAACTATATTTAAAGAACAATAAATAAGATGTACCATTTTTGGGTACAACTGTACATACACACAACATAGAACAGACAACAAACAAAGTTTCAGCTACACAATGAATACCCTCAAGGCAGCCTCAGAGCCAGCTGTTGGGACTACAAAAACGACCACAACAGCTTCCAAGAAACACTTCAACTTTTGCAACAGAATACAGGGAGAGGATGTGATGATAAAGGCGTCGTCTGTTGTTCATGTTGCTCATGTTGCTCGTGTTGCTAGTATTATTGGTGTTGTTGCTGTCTAATCGTCACTGCGTATGCCGTTTAATATTTAAACAAAAGTTTATTTATGTAGCCTACTTTTTGGGGCAGACAAGCACATTGCCTGGCAGCTGGGTTAAATTATGCGGCTAATTAAATGGATGCCTTGCTGTAAACAGTAAGCAGCCAAATAAATGACAACTATCACGATGATATCGTTAGCCAAATGGTGGAGCTTAAAGCGAATAAGATGAAAATGCGACACTCGAGATATGTCTTACATAAACAGTGACAAGCAAAGTCCTTCAGAAATAAACACAATAATTAAATTCAAGAATTCCTATTCAATTCCAAATATTCATATTTTGTAGGAAATACAAAGTTTTGTTGTGCTTTTCAATGGTTTCTAGAAAATAAACATTTTAGTATTGTTAAGATGTGTTACGCAAAAATAGCCAAGTCAATGTTATCATCTTTCATGTTTATGTGCCCAATTTAAGGTATGACTTTTGCTCAAAGCTCATTTCACTGTGAGTACAGTACATCTGTAAGTCGGATATCAGGATACAGCTGGGGAGAGTTGGTGTTAAGTATTTAATTATTGACAAAACCCAAAACAACTGTCTATCTCTTAAGTGCCATGGACTGGTTTGTGCTCTCGTTGCTGCAATTGGTTTTCAGCTAACACTCAACCTCAATACCAAATGCACAAAATGAGCACTTACTTGCACTCACACACACATATGCACATATTCACACACATAGACATAGACCACAAAACTAATTGAAATTGGTAGACAGTTTGCACTTGGTTCGACTGTTTTACATATACCATACATATGTAAATACGTGTATATTCAACATTTGTCGTCAGCAAATAAGCCTATTATATGTGTAGTCTTGAATTATAACTAATTAACAATCAATTATTAGCAACTGCAGTGTAAACTGGCTCTCACATAAGTGTACTTGTGATACTAATAGTTCGAAGTTGGCTCGACTTTTGAATTTTTGTTGGCAACTCTTCAAGCTCTGAATCGAAACTCTCGTATAATCAATTTGTAAAACTCTATAAGCAATGAAGATCGATAAAAAATACATCGATTTACATAATTCAAGTTTTATTAAAAGTCTGATAGGAAATTGAGTTTTCCAATTTTAATGCAGAATCAAATGATCTGATTGATCAGATGAGTCAAATCGAAAAAAAGCATCGAAAAATTGCCAGCAATGGAAGAATTTGATATATTCTCTGCTACTTATACTACCAGATTACAGGAGATATGCATAACCCAATTGCAGCCTAAAATAGTCCAAAAAGCTGTCAATTGGACTCTCATTGGCAGGGTCAATGATAATCCGAAATAATCAAATAAATTATGTTTCAATAAATGAAACGAAACGAATCAAATTGTTTGCGGCGTGGCTTTTGTCAGAATACAAACTCTGATACATGAAATGTTGTGTAATTATATAATAGACATAGAATTTCCTCCAAATCAACATACATATTTTTAATTAGTTTCAACAGTCGAGTCAATGAAACAAACGCTCCTAGGTAAACATGAACAAATATTATTATGAATATTATTATTTATTCAAAGCCGCCGCATGATGACCATAATTAAGTATAAAGATATATTGATGTTTGGGAGACAACATTGTTATTCGATTATATTTTATTATAATTCTATACTATTTTCCCTTTTCACTTTCATAGAGAATCGAATCGAATATCGCCCAAAAAGAATGTCAATTGCTTACACTAATCAGAAAGAGATTAATCCACTTACCACACAGAATTTCTCGCTCTTCTTGCTGCATTCCTTTAGATACAGATGCTCAATCTCCTTGGAGTAGTTGGTGCATGGTGTTATAGAACCGACGCCCTCATTATATTGCCCACACATGTGGCACTTGAGGCCTTCGACAAGTCCAAAGTTGCCGATGCAAAACAAGATGGCGGCCAGAAGCAGCAGCAACGTCAATGGAGGCCCAGATGCACCCGAATATGCGGCCCGACTGAGCTTAGATGACTTTTTGGATGACGTGACATTGATGACAGCGACGGCTTTTGTTGGCATTGCTTTTAGGTTAGCGTGCGACATTTTCATATGAGTTTTGACCTTTGACTCGGACACCAGATGCACACAGTTGCAAGTTGCAAAAATTCGCGCACTCACACAAATTGCAAATTGCAATTCCGCTATTTTCCCTGATTTGTTTTTTGCGTTTTGCTTTTATTTTCGGTCGAGGGTCGTTTCGTTTGCTTTGTTGGAACTTATTTGATCGGTTGTTTTATTTAGCGGTTATTTTACAGGTTTCCTACCATAAAATTCCCAATTCCTTGTTCGTGTAATTATATTGACTTTGAAAGAACAATTGATTTCAATGCGTTTGTTAGGTTCTTATTTGAAACAAATGTTTATCTGTGTAATCCCATCCCGCTTTATTTAATAAGTGAAAATCTGTATTTTTTAACTTAATCCGGTTTGCATTAATAATCAATTTTAAAAAATTTTAGGCACGGATTTTGCTGAAAACAATACAGATTTAAATTTATTTTGAATAAATAAGTCTGACGACTAATAACATTTCGCAAATAGTTCAAGTGTTTTTTAATATACATTGAACATATATTATTTAAATTCTTTATTGCTTTTTCGAATACTTAGAAATAATTTATTTCAATTTGTTTCTATCACAGACACAGATAGATATTAGATAGATATATTAGATATTCTAATGGTATGCAAAGTTTTCAAATTTAAAGTTTTCAATTTAAAGTTGAAACTCATACATTCAAACCCTGTTTTAAAGCACTGTTTGGCCACAAATCACACAACAGTTGCAAATACTTATACTAAATAAATATGTGTGCTTAAAAAAGTCTGTGAATCTCCGAAAATGTTGAACAGTTTACTGCAAACGCTGCAAATGCAATTTACCAACTCACGGCCAGATCAGCCAAGTTGAAAAGGAGAATTTTCGAAATAAAAAAACGGGAACTTATATTGCTTTTGTTGCTACTTATTTTGTTTGCATGTCTGTGTTTGGGTGTTCACACACGCACATGTGTGTGTGTGTGTGTGTGGTGACGTCGAGCATTGAGAATTTCCACGAAATTTCACAATTTGCCGGAGTACTTTGAAAACTGTCTGAAATTGTAAGCCTTTGTAAGACTTTGTATGTGTTTTTTGTTGCCTACTTTTGGGCTTTGATTTGATGCGGCTGCTGGCAGAAAGTGGCACAGATGGGGCAAGTGGGGCAGGCAGCTGAGGCAGGTGATTAAGTTTTTTTCATTTTGCTCTGCCCAAAAGTGGGCACGCTTTCAACAGCCGTGCCGTGTTTAATTTCGGACAAACATCACGTATACGCAGCGTTGCTGCAACCCATTCACTCTTCTTGCGACTGCAGCGACTGCAGCGATTGCTGTGGCCAATTAACAACATTTTTTTAATTAAATGAACGAATGAACGATGGTGCCATCGTTATGTCTATGAGCGGTGATTGTTGGCATCCCCCCTTCATGACAAGCACCCCCTCAACCCTGTCGACATCAAAAGCGAGCATAATTAGCACAAGAGCACAGAAATTGTGAAGATCTTGAAACGAATAATCATTGTAGTTCATGCAGCACAGTTTATCACAGTTCATTAATCTCTGTTTGCTTAACCATTGTAAACACTGTATTTTTCATCACTTGGGGACCCACACTAATATTTATTTTTGGTATTTCTTATTTTGTTTGCTTTATTTTTTTGCCAGTTTATGCGCTTCGTCCGCTTGAAGCGTGCGTCGCGTTTGAAATGAAATCGTCGACTGCAGCAACAAAATGGTCCACGAACAGAGCCATGCCACGGTGCCACAGTGCCACATGCTACGTGCTACGTGCTATGTGATACGGACACTTGAGTCTTCGCTCGTTCGACGTGTATTCGGCTGCCGAAGTCTGCGTATCTATCTCTGTGATTGAGTATTGTGTGTCAGAACTGTTGATCGCACTTTGATTTATTAAAATGCAGCAAAATTGTTACTTGCAACCACTTCGAAGAGGTTGACTCTTGACGTGCACTCAATTTGACAACCTGCTTATCATGATGTACATTTTAGTTATGTGCTTTTAATTGACGTGTTTATGACAATTTTCAAAATGTTGCATTTAATTTAAGATTGCTATATTTTTCAATTTTTGTTAATCTTTTCGTCTTCCAAAATGCTAATTCTATATTTAATTCAATAATCTCACTTATCCATTTTATTAAAATATATTCGGCCAAATTAACGTTTGATAATTAAGATCACGCAATCAGATGTGATCTTTTTGAAAAAAATATATTTGAAATTAATGTTTACTTAAGGTTTTCTGATCCTGATTTTATTTATTTATATTTTTACTTTTTAACACCCAAGGCGACAGGAATGCGAATTGTATTTAATTAATTTTCTTAAATGTTGACAAACAGGTCTGCAAATGTTGCTAAACTAATGGACGAATGCTGCGCTAACATGCTGCGCTAATATGCTGCGCTAACATGCTGAGCTGTTACTTAACAGAATGCTGTCGGCTCTTAACCAACTTGCTTCGTGTTGCTTTCAACCAATGTACTGTTTATAAAAATGGAATGTAACTTTGCTATAAAAATTATGAAGAGAAGCTTATACACACACCGCTGGTTTGGATATTGGCTTACAGTTTAAAACATAAAATATAATTTCTTTTGTCAATTCTTTGATATCTTAATTACAATTTATTTAACTTCTCTTCCCTTGGTTTGACAAACTTTAACATTTTCTAGAAAATTTAGCAAATTTTTGTTCAAATTTACCATTTTCATCAAGTAATTAATTTTTTGTTAAGTTTTTGCATTTGAAATATAATTAAATATCAAAAAGTTCACAAATTTCTAACAAATATTATGCACCCAATTATAATTTTTTAAATAAAAACTACAATTTCCACATTGTTCAAACTGCCGGAACGACAAATTTTGCCTCTGATTTATCAATAATTATTTGCAAAATATATCTTAAATATATTTTAAGTAATCTGACTGACGGTTAGTATACATTTTTTTTATTCTTGATCTTGTTTAGCAGAGCATATTAAAAAAAATGTACAGATAGTGAAACTCATCGTTTGTCTAACTTAAGTTTATATAATAATATTTTTAAATGTACTTAAACTCTTAAACTTGATTTCCTTAAAAGTTTAAATCTTAAAATATTTATAATTCCCATTTATTTATCAAAACGAGATATTTTAGTCGAATGATGTGATGCCAAAACCGTTTCAGGCCTGACAGCTGAGTTCAGTGTACTATTAAATTCTGATTTATGGATATTGAATGGAAGTGATACCACAGCATTGATAGCGATAATATAACAGGTTAAACCCAAATACTTTTAAAATGACAAATCAGTTAAGGGTCAATAAATAATGAAAACTTTAATAAATTAATTAATTTTATTTGCCGATCTATGTCATTATTATTTTACTTTCAATCCAATCTATATAGTTGACGACCTTGCAATAAACTCCCGGATAAGGAGACACTGTGGAAGGCCTCACGCTACGCGAAACAATGACAATCTGCTGGCCATCATACAATAGGGGCGCCAGAATCACCGGTACATTAACCCTTCCCGCCCTCATCAACACCTTGGTATTGCGGATTGGTGATTCCCTTATGACGTCGTGCGCATTCCTCGACGGCAAATATATACATATACTCGATAATTTTCAGTCAACAGCATATATTAAAATCTTCACAGTGTTAAAACTCTCGATGATATGATCTTTCGACTATTCAGAAAGTTGTCTTAAATAAATAAATGTCTAGAATAAATAAATTTAATTATGTAGGGAATCATAAAAATAGCTCTGGAATGCATGAAATGCTTACAAACAAATGTAAAATATGCTTAGCTTCAAATCTGAGATTTACAGAGAGAAAACCAGACGTACGGACTATGAAATATTATTATAAATTTTATTAAACAATAACAACATTATTGACTGATTATTTCAAACGTGTAAAGTAAATGAGTATTAAAAAAAGTAATCGTTTTACATCGAATAATTGGCATAACCAATACTCAATGCTTCTAAAACTGTTTCAGAGCTCATAGCAAAATAGCGATCTGTAAAATCGTATGAAAAAGATAACACAATGTTGATAACGATATTTAAAAATGTTACGAATAACGTGGCAGATTATTTTATTTGCGGATCTACGCCAATATCATTTGATTTTGTTGAATCCAATCTATATAGTTGGCGACTTTGCAATAAACTCCTGGATAAGGCGCCACAGTGCATGGCTTGATGCTCCATGAGACGATGCCAACCTGCTGGTCATCATACAGGAGGGGACCGCCAGAATCTCCGCTGCATTGTCCCTTTCCGCCCTCATCGACACCTCCGCAAATGTGATAAAGCGGATCGGTGTTTCCCCTATGACGCTCTTGACACTCCTTATCGGAATATATCTTCAGAGGAACCTGCTGCAGTGTGGTCTGTACTTTGCCACCCGTCTGATGAGTAAGAAAGAATAACATTAGCAAAGTTAACGCCAACGATTCATTGAGACAAATACCCACCGCATTCAATCCCCAGCCAATGAGTTCACCAAGACCACCCTCCTCCACTTGTGGTGTGGCAAAGTTCAGCACTGGCAGCTGCACAGGAGCAACAGTTTTGTAATCAAACTCAAATGGTTTCGCAACCATAAGCAACGCTATATCATTGGCATAGCTGTTGGATGGATTGTAGAGCTCATGCTGTATAATTCGCTGGACAGCAACAACATTGGGTCCCTTGGCGCTGATATCGGTCACTCCAAACTGCACGGAAAATTGGTCAGGTCTGCGTCCATCCACGCAATGTGCTGCTGTCAACACAAATCGTTGTGAAATAATCGAACCGCCGCAAGAGTGTGAACCCGTTGCACCGCGCAACGAAATCTGCACAAAGAACTTGAGAATTTGAGTATCCCACCTCATTTCAGTCTCGCTCCACGCCAACTCACCACAAAGGGATAATTCTCCACTCGCGCATCTGTGCCATTCACCACTCGGCCAATCGGCGGCGCAGCATAAACGCCGACGCAGGCAACCGTTAAAAGTAGTAACAAAGAGGTGCTTGAATTTCCCGTTACGCGAAGCATGTCTGCGATAATTGAGCAGTCGGGAGCTTTAAACTGTGCCTTTTATAGCCAAGGTGCACGCTACCTTAACTTCTAAGCGATATGGCCAGTATTTATGACCCGCGATAGGTAGGCAATAATTGATAAAGATCCCAATCCAGCAACCCACTTGGATTTGCAATATTTACAATTTATATGCCATGATAAGTCATATATGATTTTCGTATTTAATTCATTTAATTCATCCCCTTAAAAATTATTTAACATTGTTCAGTAAAAGAGATGGTCGAGTTGACTGCTCCGTATCACCATCACCTAAAGTTTATGAGCAAAAATAGTATAAAGCTAAAAATAGTTGAAAATTCTTTAAACTTGAATTATAAACCGATTTAATAAAACACATGATTTGCATCTATTGGCAAACAATTTAATATAATTTTTTAATATAATTATTCAGACTAAACAGCACTTATTAAATTAATCACAATGCATAAAAACAAATAAAAGTGTGGTCTAATATCCAGGTGGAAGTGATGAAACACTGGAATGTGAAACTGTGTAAAAAAGGATATTTTAAAATAAACAAATTGTAACGAGTGTGTTAAACTAAAAAATTCTGATCATATTTAAGATAGTACACATTATTCTAGGCTACTTGACTAGGCGATGCTCTTGGACATCGGTCTACAAAAATACTCTAATACGCGAAAGGCCCCATCAACTTTCTACTGTATACTACAGCTGCGTACCGTGGACAACTTTTGCTCCTCCTCATCCAAATTCTTGGCGCTCAAAATGCTTTTAATGCTCTCGGCCTCTTTGATCCAAAACTCCAGCTTTAATTATAGAATGTTAATTAATTATATATATAAAACTCTGGCAGCTGAATTGTTTGCATTCGTCTTACTTGTTGTAGCAACAAATTGCGACGCTTCTCCCTTCGGTTCATTGTTCACAAACGGCACCAGAATACCCAGAGCAGTGGTATACGACTCCAAGGCAGCATCGAGTTTCCGTTCATAGAGATATAGCTCGCCCTTTCGCCCGATATCCAGGCCGGTCTTTAGGGTTGGACTCGAACTCGATAAGGCATCTACAAAATATTAATTTTAATTAATACTTATAATAATAATTTATAATCATAATATTTAGGAGGGTTTATACAACAGTTTTTCTACAAGTTTTTTTTTTAATAAAATTAAAGATTTTACTTGGATTAGTTCATATGCACTATAAAACTTGAATACTCTGACTCTAATTTGCAGGAGAAAGCTATTCAAGAGTAAATAAAGTAAAATTTGCTACAACTTCAGGTGATAGGCAAACTAAAAATAAAATGGAGCATTATAAAACTATAAGTTAAGAAATACATACAAAGCTGCTTATATCGCACATCCGGCTCAAGCATTTCCATTATGCGTGATGTGCTGGCTTGACTGGTTTCAGCAGCGATGTCGAGGTCAACTTTTCCGGATGGCTGCGTTGTAGATGGCAGTGCGGATTTTTGATTCTGATTGCGTTGCGCCAACAGTTTGTACTCATCCTCAATAATAACATTTTTAATTTCCTCGGCGCGTTTCATGTACGCTAATGCACGATTGCGCAACGCTTGCCGTCGATTGGCATCGGATTCTTCGGTGATAAGAGGTACAAAATACTGTAATGCACTGCAATACAAATAATACGCCTCTTTGCAATTATGTTTCTCATCATGCTCCACCGCCTGAGTTACCAAATCAATGGCCTTCTTCAATGTCTGCTCTGATGGAAATGTTTTGAGATCTAAAAACGGATGTGCAAAGAAATCTGCAAAGGAAATGCGCTCCGCAGGTTCATGTGCCAGAAGGCGACGCAACAAATCGTTGCACTCGTTGCTGATACGTGCATTTGGTGGGAGTACAATTGGTTCGGCATTTCGTATTCGCAACAGCAACTCTTCAATTGTTTTCGAACTGTAGGGTGCCTTGCCGAATAGACATTCATAAAGAATGACACCAACGCTCCACAAATCGGCCTTGGCATCGTACTGATGTTTTCGGACTATCTCCGGCGCCATGTAAAGTGGCGATCCTTTTAGTTGTTCATTCAACTCTCCCAACTTAAGATGTTGCGCAAAACTATACAAAAATGTAAATAAGTTTATTATTACAAAAATTATTGCATAATTATTACATACCCGAAATCGGCAACCTTTAGGGAGACATTGTTGGTGCCTCGTGTCAGCAGAAGATTCTGCGGCTTAAGATCAAAGTGCGAAATGTCGTTTTCTCTCATATATTGTACAGCAGCCGCCAATTGACGCAGAAAGTAGCGACATGTTGTCTCTGGCAGGGCTTTCTTGGTTCGTATAAAGGCTGATAAATTGCCCGCGTTACAATACTCCAAAACAATGTAAATGTTCCTGCGAGAAATCAAATTACATCATTTTATTCCCCTGCAGAGGGTATTATAATTTTAAGCACTTATGGTAAGGAGTATAAACTAAACACTCCACAAAGTATACATTTAAATGCTCGATCTCTCTGTTCTTCAGTTTCTATGCAAAGTAGTCTTTCAAAGTTCAAAACTGACATTATGGAACTTAGTATGATCTCGGATCGGGATCACAAAATTATATACTATCTATATACCAGCTGCCATAGGAACAATGATATCTGAATCTCGGCGTGCCGAAGATTGTCCATCTTTCCATTCTAGTTATCTATTTGTTGTAAGTACGACTTAAAGTTACCCTGTATTGGAACTCACTTGTCATCCCAAAAGAAATCCTGTAGCGTCACAATGTACTTGTGGTTAAGGTCACGCAAAAGGCGAATTTCCGTAATTAAATTATCGCGCGAGCTTTGTGATAATGTGGACATTTCCACGTACTTGATAGCATGATAAGTACGTTGCTTCTGTAAGAAAATACGAATGCATGTGTAAAAGTACAAAATTTCACATATTTTCTTACTTTATGGCGCGCCTTATAAACAGATGCATAACTACCAGATCCAAGCTTCTCAAGTATTTCGTAGTCCGTTATACGTGGCAGTGACATGTTTCAAACACTAAATAGCCATTTAAAATTACAAAAATATTTAATTTGACGTTGATTCTAAGAAATTTATTCTAGTTAAGATAAAACATAACAATGCTTGTGGTCAGTGCTGCCAAGTTTCAGAAAAAAACAGCTGTAATTGCAGAACAATTGTCGGTTTCTAAAACTGGAAATATACGCAATAACAAATATTTTGTTTCCATTTCGGTATTTTATTAGACAAATTTCTGTTTAAGGTATATGGTGTTAATGTTTTTAAAAGCCGCGCTCGCTCCGCACGTTCAAATTTTTATTATTGTAACGTTTTTTTGAAAAAGTTGCCATTTATTTTAACGTTACCAGACATAATCATTTGATTTGGATAATTTTTCATGTTGCTTTCTTTTTATACCCGCTATTATCAATAGATTATTAATCTACCATCGAATAATCCAAACAGAAGGGCAGTTAAAGCAGTTCAATTTTAGAAAGAAATCACGATCCTTTAAGTTTAATTATCCGTCTAGTTTTGTAATTTTTTTTAATTTTAAATTAATTTTAAACATTTTTGAATATTTTTTGTCAAAATATTGTACTATTTAAAAAAAAAATCAAAATTTAAATTTTGCGCCATACAAAATTTTGTTACAGAGTGAAAATAGCCAGAGCTAGCTATGAAATAGCTGTTCACACGGCTCTTAAATAATAATCGATTGCCGTTACAATGCAACGCTTTCCAGTGTAAGAAAGGGTAGCAATTTTGTGATTCAGTGAGGTTTGTTGTGGATGCGACAGAATTTCTTTATATTAATAGGTATATAATTACCTATCGCTATTTAAATGTGCATAAAGTAATATTGAACACAACACAGTAATGCCGATACAATATATAACATAACTAGAAACAATAGGACTGATAAATCTGGCCACAAACTGTTTGTGTTTAAGCTTGGCTTGAGTTTGTTGATTGACACACCCAAAATAACAAATTAAGAAGACACGCCCGTTATCAAATACATGAAAACTGAATCAGAACTATAATATTCTATGTTATTTCAGTTATTCTGTGAAAGTGCAAGCACGCATTTTAGTATCCTTAAACGAGTGACGTCACTTCAGAGGCTTCAAGATGAATTACGGCCGTAAAACGCCCTCAACCTATCGGTCCAACCCTTCGGTGTATTCCCATGCGACGGGAAGGTAAATTTTACAAATATCAACAGGTATATTTATTTATAAGTGTGCATATTCTTGCAGGTCTTCGACAAATTTACATTCGAAAATGTCGCGCTCAACACGCTCAGTGCGCATTCCATGGTATCAGAGGCCTCTGCTCAAAAACAATCAGTATATAGACATACAGAAAGGTGCCATGTTTATCGGATTGTTTGGTGTTGTAAGATTAATAATCTAAAATTACTGGTCCTTCAGAAGAATTGTCGCTATTTCTGTTTCTTGCAGTTTCTATCACTTTTCACCATTGCCACGACCATCTTTGATATATATTGTTATTCTATGGCTGCTCCAGGCTCCACACATTATGGTTACTACATTATATCATACGAATTTGTATATGTTGGAAATAAGCATGGTAGGTATATTAATATCTGTTAAATCAGAATCGCTCCTCATTCATCGTATTTACATTCTTTTTAGTGCGCAACATGCTCATTGTGTTTGCCTTATTCTCACTAATATTGGCGCTTATCAACTTTGTTACTAGCATTTTATTGTGCGTCGCTCTGCGCAAGGTAAGATAAATGATTCGGAATCGGCTTGGCCAACATTTCACTTTTATTTCACTCATGCCTAAAAGCAAGAAAAACTTGGAAAACAGAAACGATTGTTAAGCAGACGGGTAACATTGCATCAAAGAATCATTAAAACATTTCCATTAAACAAAATTTAATATTTTTTGTTACCTATTTGGCAGTTAGCTCATGACAAAATCTATACGATGATAACTCCATTAACTCTTTTTTTTAACAGGAATATGAACGTAAAGTTCTTCCCTGGCTGTGGACTTTTGCAGTATTTACCATTTGGCGCGCATTGGCTTTAATCTTCTTTGCCATTGTTAATGATTTGTACTTTGCCTATAACGTTATTATGGTTCTGCTGTGGTCCATGTTTTGTCTGTTCTCCATCTATGGTTGGGCCGTTGTCTATTCGCTCTTCCTGGAGCTAGTTGACCTAACAAAACTGGAGGATTTGGCGCACTTGCGTGTAAGTGCATTAATTGTTATTACCATACCATCATACCAGCATTTCTTTGACTGTGCCATTTCAGATGGGGACAATGGCCTCTCTTCATGCATCCACAGCCAACTCGTTGGCTGGTTCGCGTCCCACAACACCCCACAGTACTGTTTCGACAATGCCAGTGGGCTAGACAATGCCGTCAAGCTACTGGCTGCATCAAGGCCAACCAAAATGCGCTTTATATCTATATGCTGTCCATTTATATACGCATTTTCACCAGTTTAGTGCCTTAGATGCGTTTCAATTACGTCTAGTACATATCAAAACAAATGTATTTAATTTTTTACATGAATCTGTATAGCTTAAGTGTCATTCCGTCCACCAAACAGTGTTTGTTAAATATGTTTTGTATTTACAAAATTTACCTTTATATATATGTTTTTTATATACACCTGACGTTAAATGTAACTTAATGCATATATTTAAAAGAAGATTGATTAAAGTCACACAAATATTGGCTCAATTTCCACTAAATATTCTTTGTGAGAGATCAAATTTATTAACAATATAAATATTTACAAATACAAAACTGCCATCGGCTCCATTTATTTATCACTCTTAGATAGGTGTATTTGGCTGCTATTTTTATAAAAATACAGTAAATTGAAATTAGTTCGTTTAATAAAACTATCGCGAAAATTAATATTTTCCACATTTTGGCTATTGAAAGTGAGCTTAAATTCGTAGAGCAAGCCTACCGAACTGTTTTTTTGTTGCGACAGTAACCGCTGTGCAAAAAAAAAATTTAATGGTACCGTTAAAAGTAAAGATTATACCAATTTTATATATTTTTCAAGCATCACATTGTACCCAAAATGGTACATATTGCCACATCAAAAATTTTGCAGGTTGGCAGCCTTTGGACCAGGTGGCAGCTCCTCGTCTTTTTTAATGTAGAAGTTGATTGCTCATTTTATACCCTGTACTGTTTATAGATCTCTATATAATTTTTCTTCCAAGTTGGTGGGATGAACTTTAAAATTTTTTAATAATCTATTTCCTATAAGAAAACTAATTTCTATAGTCATCAAGTTAAATTGTAGTTTAAATATAGAATTCTTTTGAAATGTTGCACACATTTTATTTCAAGGTACAGGCTACTTTGCGTACATCGAATTAATATGAATGTACGCACCTATATTGTACGTTTGCCTTTGTTTCGTTCTCGGCAGTGCACTTTTTGTAAATTGAATACATTTTGCATCTTGATAGATGCGCACTTGAAGCGTTTGCCTTCCTGCTCTCGGCCAAATTTTCGTATTCGCTCATACAGCTGTCGATCACAGGAACGGTAAATGATACTGACTACATATCGTGCACCTGTCCAAGTTGAATGCCCCTTGCGTCGCCAGAACAACATACATACATAGAAATGTATTTATGAAAATACTTACGAATGAACTAACACTTAGGCATGAAAGAGTTCTGACAAAATTAAAAATTATAAAAAAAATATTTGTTAATTATTTATAAAACAATATAACAAATATGTCTATTTTTTTTAGTTTAAAGATTATTTTGAATTAACCTTATATTTATGATGGGTATTTATATAAATAATAATAAGTATCATTGAATTTGAACATAAAAAAAAATTCACAAAATAAGTGAATGCTTATTTTGTCTAAACAATTTGTCGACTAGCTGTTTCTATGTTTGACCACAAACAATTATATGTACTGTGTACAGAAAGCTTCTATTTGTGACACAGCCAGCATTTTTTTAAATTTTGATCTCTCCTACTGACTGACAATTCTACGCAGTGCTTTTGTAGCTTCGAGTTCGAATGGTTGCTGCGCATTTCCATTGGGGCTGTGATGTACATTTCTTGTCGGTAGTACCAGCCAGACGGATATGATGATGAATTAAATGCATTACCTACCTCCACTCTCCACTTCGCACAGATGTCATGACGCTAACGCTTGGTTGCGTCTGTTTGTTTTTGTTATTGTGCGTGGGGCGCGTCGTTCACCTCAGTAAAACACCCCCACAAACTGCGGCAGCGACGCAGCTTTGCTTTCACACATACATATTTACATATACTATACAGTACACATATACATATTCATTTGATGGTATTGGTTTCGGGATTTGAGTTATGTTGTTGCTCTCACTTGCTGTTATCTGAGGGCAAGTAACTTTTTCACCACGGTTGCTTGCTGCTATGTTGGTGACTAATTGTTGTTATTGCTAAATGTCTGACTTTACTCATTTCAACATTATTTTGTTTTGTTTCTGTACGATCCAAAACTGTTGAAATCAAGTGCTGGTCTTCTCTCCTGTCCTTATTCTCTTTCTTCCTCTCTCCAACACTAGTATTGGTATGGCCTCAGCTGTTATTGCTTGTGAGCAAGCATACTAATTATTATATGTAACAGAACATACATATGTAGTAAAAATGCATTCGAAGATGAATATATGTATTTTAGTATATATATATGACTGTATGTGCACAAGAGTGGATAAAACAGGAAATAGTTTTTCGGTCATTGTAATGTACATAAAAAATCTCTTTTAAATTTATATATGTATGTACATACATACGTTCCAATCAAACCAATTATTATGACTGTGATATTTATGTACAGAAATTGTTTAATTTTTCTACTCATAAAATTGGTAAGCTGTTAACCTTGTTCAAGCTTCGTGAGTGTGCGAGTGTCAACAACTTTACAAAGTTCGTTAACATGGACACACATATGTATGTACACGCAAACATATGCATACATATGTTCATATTTCAATTTGTTTTTATTTACATACACATACATACATATTACAAAGTCTGCTTCAAGGTTAAGAGTACATATGTATGTACAAGTATCACTTCTAAGTATCTGTATTTAATATTAAAAGTTTGCCATTACACATTTAATTCATCCGTCGCATTGAGTTGATGCCCACCGAACAAAAAATGAATCTTCACTCTGAGTTACGTAGAGAAAACCCAAAATAACAAATTGCAGACAACAAAATGTTAACCAGACTGGCGAAATTCACCACACCTTCGAGATAGGGGCGATATTACAATATGTACGCAAAAGTCGAAAAAAGCAATTATTAAGACGTATTTTATGTTGGTTAACCTATAGTTTTTTTAAATTATTATTTCTTATATACATATTTGTACGCGTGAGTGTATAAAATACGTAGATATTAATATTAATACATTTTTTTTATAAAAGTGCGCAGTTTGCATTGATGACGCAGCAACAAAAACACAATGGCAAAGCCAATAGCATGACAATAACAGCGACTGCTCTCAATCTCAAATGGCTCTCCCTCTCCGTCACTCACTCTCTCGGACAGTTTATGTGTGACTACAATATGGCGTCGTTGAAATTGTGTCGTCGCCTCATTTAAACAGCAACAATCTGAATGTAAATAAATGTTAGTTTGTTAAGTGCACAGTATGATTGTCAGTTCTTTGTTTTTAACATTAATGAATAATGTAAAAGTAACAGTTTCGTCATAAAACGCCGAAAAATTGTTCTCAATAATTCACTCCCTCAGGCCTTGCATTGGTCTTTACAAAGAGTATGTGTGCGTGTTGAAATGTACATTCATACCACACATATGTGTATGTGTAAAATACCTGTGACTTATCACAATGTTTTTTTTATTTTTTTGAAAGCATTTGTACAATACTTGTATATGTACATACGTGTAAATAGCTTTTACGCTTCAATATAGGGTAATTCATTAATAGAAAATTTTAATACGAATTTGAGAAAGTTTGCTTTCATTGTAAATCAATGTATTTATAGCCATTATATATGTACACGCATATCTATCTGATATATAATTTTAGTTGTATTTAAAGGGTTGGGAAATTATGAAAAACTCTTCTCTAACTTTATGCGACATAATTAACAGTCACATTTTTGCTCATCTCTATTTTACGATTATAACTATTACTCTCCTGCTCTCTTATTGTCTATTTAATGAACTTTGTACTCATTTTAATGCTATGTATTTATCTTATAATATGTACATCGATATCAGACTGTTGTTTTATAATTTGAGTTGAATATAATATATATATATAATTTTTATATTTAATCACTAATGTCTATAAAATACAACATAAATTCATATTTAAATGAATACATATGTACATGTTCATGTACAGAATATTTCCTACTTGTCTGTTTTTCACCACTGCTAGTTAAATTATCTCTAGTTTGCACACGTACTGTTATGCTCTGACTTCCGTCTACATACGTATGCACATAATATATGCTATTTTTTTCAAGGCTTAGTTGTCTTTTGAAATTCTTGTTATTCACAGTCGAAGAATACATATATGCACATAAGTAATTGCATAAATTAACGACTAAATCTTCCAGAATAGGATTTAAAACGCATTCGAAGAACAATTAAATTGACAGTGACAATTTACATTTGCTTTAACAGACTCTGTTGCGTCAATAACATTTCATTTTGAGTACAACATGGCCAGTTGAATTTTTGCTCGAGTGTTTTGCGTTTTGCTTTACCGTTTCATTCGTGCGTTGAACCTTGGAGACTTCACATCGAGTTTGGAGGATCAAATCCACGTTGGGTTTTGCTACAACTACAACTGTCATCCACAATACACGCGCTGTGTCTCTGTCTGCTTCGTTCGCTGGCTGGCTTTGTGTCTGTGTGTGTGTGTACGCGCCGTGTTGATTTGGCATTAATTGTAATAACTTTACATTTTTTGTTACAAATAATCGTCGAGCGCCAATAAAACACAACTGTTAACTGCGCGCCAGCGTCGCTGCTAACGTCGTCGTGCCGTGTGCGTTGTGTACAAGAAAAATTTAGTTTATTATAAATTAAAAGAAAGTTAACCATAAATTTGTGATATATATTATTTTCGTATTCGCCCCGCCCTGTGCAGTTATCTTCGAAAAGCTTATAATTTATTAGAAATTTTCACATACATATGTATTCTTTGTGAAAAAAGAAAAAAATCAACCTCAACCATTAAAAAAATTTATTACAACTGTGATTCCAATAAAACTGGCAACTTTGCTTTAAATATTTTTAACCATTTGCAATACCTAATAATAAATATACTAACGAACTTTCCAAGTAAGTGCATTACTTAAGCATTTTCTAATGAAAAAATTGTTTAATTTTCGCCTACGTTGTCGCACTACTCACGCGCGCGTTTATTCACCACCATTAACAGCTAAATTTCAACTTGAGCGCAGTGCTGAGCTCACCACTGACAAACCATACCATTCTCTCTCTCCACACACGCAGCCACACACATACACTCATAACCATACGAATGTTGTGTGCGTGAGCGTGTGCCGTGTACATAAGACTGACGTTGCCATGTCGTATAAAACACAAAATAAATAAATAGCAGTACGAGGAAAGAAAATGAAAGCTAAAGCCAGTTAAAATAATAGTAGGAAATAATACGTAGATATATACAGCAATTGTATGTATGTATATGTCAACATATATCGACTCGAATCTCAATTTCAACCTTCATATCTATTAGCACTTGGTACGGATGATTATACATATGTATATGTGTACATATATACATACACTGAAAGCACAATACTTTTGTATTTTTTGATGTTTGACATTTTGAACAGTGTAGGAAACTAAGATTTTGGCTACATTCCCAACAGTTTTTTCCTTTGCCAAAAAAAAAAACGAATAAAAAAACACTGCTCGCTTTTGTCTTTGCTACGAAGGACGTTGCAAAACTAGACGTTTATAGATTCATTGTAGATATGCACATAAATGTACTGATAGGTCAAGTACATACGGACATATCCAAGTACATAGGCACTAGCAAGTAAATTATCGCTGGTCATTTAAATTGTACTATCTTTTTGTTCACTGTGTGTATGTAGATAGGTTTGTATAGTGGTATGAATGCAGTTTGTGATTAGAAGTTTGTGGGTTCACTGCATGAGTCATCATACATATTCAGTACGAGTATATAAGCGTATGTATTTCGTCAACATTTGTTTTGCACGCATTATCTTCAATTTATTATCAGAATCTACATTTATGTGGGCACATGGCATTTGCTTTTGATGAGGGCCAATTTTTCTTGCCATATGCAAATTCCAATTGACACTAATTCTTACATTGTTGCTACCTGTATTTGTATGTGTGTGTGTGTGCGTATGTTAGCTGTTCTATTGATGATGGGATTGTCGAGAGGAGGTTATTGATCATAGTAGTATTGATTTAACGTTAATGTTACTCTGTACATATTTATGACTAACATACAGATAAATATGTATTTATCCATATGTCTCACATACACGGTTGCATTTCATAAAAGCTCATTTAGCACTGAACACATAGTAACAAGTAATTGTCTTGACAAAATAAAAATTTCAATAATTTTAATGAAGATACTTAATAATGATGACGACATTTTATACATTTTAATTGTATGCAGATTGCTGATGTAATTTTGCATATTTTTAGTCTTATATGCAATGACGAGGGCAATAAATATAAACTGAAAGTGAACTTTGTTCCCAATAGGCATATCAATGAGAGTCGCATATAACACAGACACATATGTATGTTCTGAATTCTACTTTATTTAGTCTTTCTTAAAAAAAAATAATAAATACGGGATATTTTTGATAGATATTACTCTAATAGTCTCTAAAAAGTTAAATGGGGAGTTTTGTTATTGTATGTTAAGAAGATTATGGTACTTGTTAGCGATTAAAACAGGGCATTTAACAGTCGAGTACTTCCGAATAAAGCACTCTCCGTCTTGCTTTATATTAGTTCTAACATTCGACACGTGTATCGAGCCTGGTTCTAATCGCAAAATGTGCATTATCACTATCACGTTTTACGCCACTCTACAATGCAAATGCAATATAGAATAAGCAAATTTTTACACGTCGTTGTGTTATTTGCAAACGTGCAGACGTACATTATTACATATATATGTGTGTATAAACAAGTCTTAATGAATAAGTTTGGGTTAACAAAGATGTAATTGAAACTTATCTAGTTCCATCAGTCGATCTTCCTATTTAAAGGTACAGGTAATATTTATTAGGAATACACAAAACATATTTTCGAAATTATAAAACATTATTTTTCTAAGATTAAGAAAATAACAATTTTAATAAACTGAAAGAGTATATTAGTTGAATTTGCTGTCAGATAGTATATTCTGGAATCTTTTTTCTTTTTGCCTATTTCATCATTAGTCACATTTGTGACGTACTGATAAGGGAATAAAAACATAGAAGATAGCAGGAAGAACTTGAGAGCATTGAAATAATGCTAATTATTATTTCAAACAAACATGTTTTCCACTTTGAAGTTAATCAGCTTGCCATATTTACAATATTCGAGAGAGGATTATTATAATAGAATAACTAGCAGTGGAGATAATTTATCTGTGTATAGAGTAGGTTAGTATTCGCAAAATACCTAAATGCGTTAATTTATATGTAAGAGAATTAGAGTAACTGATAAATAATCCAAACATGTCAAACTTATTGTAAGCATAAATACTATTTTCTAGAACAAGTTTTTTTTTTAGCGTATTATTCATTCTTAAGATAATGACTAACATCAGCGATATTTAACAATCTTGTTTGCCCAACAAAGCAAACTTTGATGAAACTTTTCAATCGGTGCTATGACTAATCTTTTGTTAAGCAGAAACTGTTTTTGTTTGTTGCAAAGTCGATAAACAACACGTGTCGTTGATATAAAAATACATGTTTCCTATACTACATTTGCTCATATGTATTTCTAGTTACATTCATGGTGACGAAGGCAAAACTAACAAATTAAATAAAAACAAACAAATTGCTCGACGATTTGCCGTCAGCGCACGTACAAATACCTATAAATATGCATATACATATACACATTTGTATCTGTGTATGTAAACTTATTTAACTTGTGTTTTTTGTTTTAAATTGTGAAACGTTTTTTCCGATTTTTTTTCCCTCTCTTATTCAAAACTTGCTGTCTCCCTTGTGTTGCTCTCTTTTCACGTAGTCATATACAAACAACTGATAAGTCCGCGTCAACGTCGACGTCACCGTCGCTGTCGCTGCCAGCGTCAGCTGCTCGGTTTACTCTCGCCTCCCTCTCTTGTCTCTCGTCTCTGTCACAGCGACGCGTGTATGACCACGACCTCATTTTTGTTGGTTTGTTTTTAGGTCGCGTGCAAGCAGTAGCCCCTTCTCCCTCTCCTCTCCCAACTGGAGATCGCTAACGTCTGTCTGCTCTCCCGCTACGTTCTCGGGCGTGTGCTCCATTAACAGTTTACCGCAAATCGAGAATGTTCAATGATTATTGAAGCTCTCTTTTTTATAATTGTTTGTTGCTATTTTTAGTGCTTAATCCTCTCTAGTTCATCTTGTTATATAAATACTGTATATACATATAGATATATGTTGTTGAATTGTCTCTTGGCTTCTCATTCAGCTTCTTTTGAAAGTTATGCAACCTTATGTTTTTTTTTTGTATTCCTGCCTGTTGATTGTTTCATATACATATATTTCTGAGTATATTTAACTGTGTGTGTATATTTTTTGTCTGTGATCTTAGTTGCGATGGTACTGTACCTATGCATTTTTTAAATGTATGTACGAGTGATTGCTTACCCCCATCACATACATACATATGTGTATATCTAAAAGAGTAGAAATAGTTTTACATATGTAAGTGAAAACGAAACTGAATGTAAATGCACTAAGGGAAATGAATGACAATCTAGAAATGGGCGTATATGAAATTGACATTATTACACCCCCAAAATAACGTTATCATAGAATCTAAATTATTTGGAATAAGAATAATATAAGAATAGCAATGGATGGATTCTATGGTGTATTTAGTTTATTTTTAAACCGATCTATTTCATTTTTAAAAGTTGTTTACGGTTCTATAAATAAATATATATAAAAATTATGGGTGATCTTTCCTTTGTCCTGAAATGCGCCGTAGGTTTCTCTGATTTTATACATTGGCTTTATCCCTAAATGCACTTTATCTCACCTTAATTCAATATCTATTACATTTATTTAAATCAAAACACAATTAATTATATAAGTATTCTAATCGGTTTTTGTTTTCTCTTGCAGCGCAACCTTTGAACACATTTCACTTGGGGCCTAAAACTGAACGTAAGTAGTACTGTTTGATGCCCCCACCCATAACCTTCGCGAGTTGCCCTTAGCATAAATGGCCATGTCCTTCACATTCAATAGTAGACTATATACTTGTATTTAATCCTGTTGTGTTTAATATAATGAAAGCTAGATTTTTAGTGAGTTACTTCATGGGTTGGCCAGCTCTGGTGTTTCAAATGCATATTTGTTGAAAAACATACTGCTTAGAGATTTTCTGCTATTCAAATTTGAAGTAAAATTAAAGTCAGTTAAATCGATATAGATGCGTTTCTCTTATTATACATATGTATGTACATACGGTTTCTTTGTGGTTGGCATTTAAAGTGTCACTCAAGATCTCCCCGTTCCCCGCCCCACCAGTTTTGTGTAATTTTTACACAAAGAAGGTTTCCTCACACTACGCCCTCGGCATCAGCTTTAATGTGGTGTGCTCGCTCTTCAACACACTGTCCAAGCCAAGCAGCCGTCGTGGTATATATGTATATATTCACCACAGCTGGCATCTATGGCAACCGTCAACTCTCCACATTACCGTTAGCCTGTCAAGATGAAAAGCGAAACTTTTGCCTTGGCTCTGCTCTTTCTTACATTTGCTTTCCTTGCCTCCGTCTCCATCCTGTGCACCGTTCACGTTCCTTTCTTTGTCGTTTTCGTTTCTCTTGCGTGGCTTGGCGTCTGCCTCGCCCTGGTCTTCTTTGTCTTCTTGGTCGCCTTCTGCTTCAGTTCAATGCCTTGTACCAGAGATTTGTACATATTTATGTACTTATGTATGTACTACATACATATATGCATGACATTTTAATAAATAAATCAATGAAAAAAGCAATGCACGCTTTGTTTATCACATGCCCCGCAAATCCCACGAAGTTGACGTCAGCAGAGCAGCACAGACTCAGCTGGCAGCTGTCTGCTTTTAGCCTTCAGTTACTACTGCAAAGTTCAAGCGCTAGCGGCAAAGTTCAATAGCACAAAGTGGCAGTCGAAAATAAAATTTTGCTAGTTAAATTGAGACGCTTCCGCGTTTTGTTGGCTTTTTGTCTGCTTTGTTACCCGCACTTCTTATTGCCGTGTTCACATTGTCTGTCATTCAAACATGTGATGCGATGTATAATTGAATTAATTGAAACACAAAGTCAATCGTTCGTTCAATCTCATATCTAAAATATTTCCTTAAATAATAGTTCTGTGCGTTAAAATTAAAAGCGCAATATGTATGTAGTATTAAGAAAATAAATAAAAGTGAATTCCTAATAGAACACCAAAATGTATAACTATTGCAATAATAAGAAGTACTATAAAGAAGTACTATAAAAAATACTTGTAAAAAGTACTATCTCAATATACTGAAATAACTTCACCACAAAGATAAATTTAATTTTATATTGCAATTAGCTGCGTTCCACTCACACTACAATAAGTATGTCTAGGGCTCTCCTGCTGGTTTTTCTCTTTCTCTTTCTTTACATTGCAATGAAAATGACAACAATGGCAAACGACGATCTTCGTGGTGGTTGCTTGTCAACCTGAGCCTTGTGCTTGTAATGAATCCCATTCCCTATCTTGAGACTCTCTCTCATTCTCTCTGCACTTCCAACAGCAACACTCTTATGGCATTTCTCATATTTCATTTTCCCATGCGATTTCCATTAATCTTCGTCGTGTGTGTGTCTGTGTGCGTGTGTGTGCTGTGTGCGTGTGTGTTGTGAGTGCAATTGTAAAATGAGTCGTCTCTGGGACGGCACCTACAGCACCAACATTTAGAATTTAGGGATTACAAAGTGCGGTGGGGTATCCCTCATTCCAACAAACAAAGAAAACGTATGAAATCACTTTGTAACTGGTCGTCTAGCTGTTTGTTTTCTCTGTAAGAATGTATGCGTATGAGTGCATGTGCTTTACAACCTGCAGCAGAATCAGGAGCAGAACCTAAATGATAGCCCAGAGCAGCAGAAGGTCTCGCACTTCTGACCATAAGGCCAAGCCGAAGAGCCAAGACTTGAAATCGAATGAACCGAATTACAAACACACATGTACAACAAATGATTTCAATGAGATGACGAAGTTAAATACCCTAATATCCATTTGTTTAATGTTGTGTTATGATGTCTGTTAACTAACTTACAGATATTTTAACATTAAATGTTAAGTAAATAATTTATTATATTTAATTTTTTAACATATATAATTTCTTTATTCAGACACATATACAATTAATTAACAAATTTCTTATTACAACATTGTCTACACATGAAAAAGCTGATAACCGTATTTAATTTTCTATAAAATGAATAAGCAAAGAACATTTATTAAGAGTCGTTGTAGATTTGAAATCGAGAGTTACAAAAATAATAAATAAATACTAGTATAACTACTTAAATTTGGTAAGGGTATTACACTTTCTATATGCCAGAGATGGCTTTGTCTCGAGTTATACCTGTGCTTGCATTTTGTCGAGAGGTTGCCATATTGTTGTGTTGAGGATTCTGCGAGCACCTTGTGAGCTGTTGAACTGCCTTTGTCTTCGGAAGCAGCCAATAAAAAGTTCAAGGTAATATCAGTTTAATGCCATCCGCAGATTCGTGTCGGTTATGTGCTTTCCCTAGCATGCTCGAATCTTTGTTTCGTTCTGCGTATCTCTCGTCCTTGAATTTGCCGAATCTTTTATTTTGCTTAACAAAATACATTTATTTCCTCAGCTGTGTTTCGGTATTTCAATTTGATCAAAGATCGTTAGACAACTTTTTGAATTTTAATAAATATATATAATTTAAGTACTTAAAGCTCTTACATATTTTATTTTCAATTCCGCATGGTTTATTTTATTTTACTGGTTCTTAGACTACTATAACAACTTGCAATAACTCGCTTTAGGACCATAAATTATTATAAGATCTTTACTTGCCTATTAATGATATTATACATTTTAAGACTGTGCTTATTTTGTCGCAGTGAGTGCCCCTCCCGTTAAATTTCATTTCATTCTAGTTCATATTCTCCATTCGTGACCGGAAGAGCGTCGCATTCTTGAGCGTGGCTTCAAAGCTCAGCAGCTAAGCTCAGACGGCCACCATGTTGTTTGTTTGCTCTCCGACTCCTTTTGTGCTCTTTAATAATATTTTAATAACTTAACATGCGATGAGAGCAAGAGCTGATGTTACTCTTCTGTTGCATTTCATCAGTTTCTTGTTGGCGTTGTCGTTCTGTCTGGTTGTTTAAATCACTCATTAATATGTAAATGTGACTCAAACGCCATGCGTGTGTTTGTGTATGTGCGTGTGTTGTTGTTGCCTTTACGTTCGTTCTTTACCTTTTATGCTCAGCCTATCTCAGCGCGTCTTCTCTTTTCCTGTTGTTAAATTCGTGATTAAAATGCAGGTCAACAGCGCATTAACCTTTTGCTTAGTATGAGTATTGTGCGTTTTAATATTGCAGTAACTCGAAAACAAATCCTGTTTACCTTTTCCCACAAACGCAATGCTGTGTGTATGTGTGTGCGACTGTGTGGATGTATATACATATGTATTTAATTACATTACATATTTATGCATTTAAGCTTGACCAACAATCGGGTTTCCCGTTGTTATCGCGTCAGGTTTGCAACGAATATATTTTTCAACTTGTGCTGCTCAAAGCTTATTTGTTAAATGTTTTTCACTTAATACTTGGCGCTGATTTTATTTCTTACGCAATTCCCGCAAGTGCGCATTTGGCTATCATCTAAAGCAATTCAAGAAAGTGTTCTTTTTCAAGTAAAATAGAAAATTCACTTATTTGTTTTCTGTTTTTAGAAAGACAAATATGTGTATATTTTTATTTAGTTTAGACAGAAATAATAAAGTAATGTAACAAAAATCACTAAAACAATATATTTTTTTTTTTGCTGGAGAACGTGTGTAAAGTTTTGGTTTTGATAGAACACTTTCTTTCCTCACTGTGTGTGTGTGTGTTGTTATGCTATTATGAACAATTGGTTTTGACGTTTCTAAGTCTATTAGAGCAATCGTGACGTCACGACTCAGCGGGTGACAAATGTCGTCATCGTAGCGACATCAGATGATTTTGTTTTAAAAATTAGCAGCTTCGTCATGCACGCTAACATGCATAAAAATTTATGTGTGTATATAATGTATCTTTATGTGCTTTTGATGAATTTCTGTAGGTTAAAAACAGGTACCTATTAATTTAAATTGGAAAACTTATATACAAGTGTATTTTTTTCTATATTGGTTTCCTTTTATAATAAACATTTTTTAAAATTGATGCCGAAATAAGACGACGAAGAATGCTGTGAAAAACATAATACTTACATGCAAATGTAAGCTGTACATTGTACATGCTCTGCAATACACTTTGTCTTTTTAACAGAAACGAGGTGAGCACTGCAGAAGTCATGTTAGCGAGAGAGCAGTAGTTTAATTGTATGTTAATCGAATGCACAACAGAAAACAGCAACAACGATGTAGATGTTGACAATCACCATACACCAATACAGGCTCTTTTTTTTTTTGCTTATTTTACAGCAGCTATACAGACCGTTGGTGTCTAGTATACTCGTATGTATGTATATGTGCATGTATGTACGAAGGCGCATAAGCTGTCGCTCAATAACAGCTGCTCTCTCTCTTTCTGTCTTGTTTGCTTGCTCAACTATATGTACTCGGGGGGCTTTTGGCTGCCAATTGTTGTGTGGGGAGTTGTTTTATGTATGTATATTTGTTTGTGTATTTGTATTTGACATTTTGATGATTTGTATGAGTGCCAGAGAGACTGACAGAAAGAGAGAGCCTACCGTTGACAGACAGCTGTTTTGACTTTCAATTAAACCGCAACAGCAGGAAATCAACTAGACTCACTCTCGCATATAAATACAACTATATATATGAATAGCCTGGTCTACAATGAACAAAATTAGCAGCGGTTTGTTTATCTATTTTTGCCAGATCAATGTCGATTCAGTTGCACTTTAAATTAGAAGTACATACAAATTGTATCTATATGAAATATGTATCTATAGGCAAACAAACGAGCGAAGTTCGAGAAACACCATAAATAAAAGGGATAATTGAACGATGCACCCATGTTGCTAAAGATTTAATATTATATAATTATATTTAGTTAAACTCTTTATATAAAGTAAATAAGAAGTGTCTTAATTGTAGACCAGAAAAGTACTATCTTTTCTTCTTTCAAGCTTTCAAGTGTTATACTTTATTTTTATGAGGGTATCCTTATGGTCGAGAGTATGATAAAGTATCCATATATAGCCAGATGTATTTATCTTGCCTTGTTCAAAAATGTGTGTTGCAAAATTTTAATACCATTTACAAGGATATAATGGAGGCTTATACACTATACTTGTATAATTTACGTGGTAGAGCAAAATGCAAAAATTATTTATTGCTTCGTTCGAAAGCGCAGACACGGAAAGAAACAGCACTAAAGTCAGGCAGACAAACAAAAGAGGGCGAACTATATACATACATATAAACATAATGATATACTTATACACACACATATGTAAATACATGGGACGCAGTAACAGAGGCCGCTCTTAACAGCAACTGTGACGTTTTACAGCAGTGTATGAACAATTAACAGAGTATATGTTGCTCCGTCTTTCGTAGCTGACGTTGATTTAGCTCTACTGATGTGATCAGGACAGTATGCATGCTTTTATCTAAATATGTCTGTTTGTGGGTCTGAGGTTATTTCAAATAACAGTGCGTTTTAAAAAGCAGTTCATGTACATACGCCCACACATACATACATATATTTCCAAATGTAATCATAATTTCAGAATTTTTGTTTATAAATGTAAATAATTCCAAAAAGCGCAAAATTCTTTTTTTTGCTCCAAATTACGATAAATACATGAGCTCAATTCTTCAATGTGTAATTATAAATTTTAGATGTGCACGAGCACTGTATATTTGCAAATTTCTCTTGAGACTAGGTGAACAAGGAAAGAAATCGCCGAAATACATAAGACATATTCAGAATTGATAAAGCCGCATACACAATCGATTGTTATATTGAAAGTTTCTACAATTTCAATTGAGGTCCGTTAGATGAGGCAGCATTAAAGATACAGTGAATAAAACTTGTCTACATACATAATAAATATAATGTTTATTTCGGGCTCTCCCTCTTTTTCTTCTCTCTAATGTGAATCTCTTTAGTGCAGATAAAACTGGTTTGAGCGTGGCTTATGTCTCTGTTATTTTGTGCTATTTATCTGAGTGTTTAGAAGAGTGTGTGTGTGCACACACGTTTCCATGCTAACAGCCTTGAAGAGAGAGCCAAAATAGCTAGATGTAATATTGTTTGTTGTTTATTGTATAACACTTTCGTGCTCTTCACCGTTCTCCGATGCACCACTGTTGAAGCCTTTGACAATATAAAAATACTTGTTTTGCACAAAAAAATCAGCATTTTTGGTATATTATATTACAATATTTTTAACTTATGTATTTTGTATTTTAATGTATTTCTACAGCTTTGCAATTGGATAAAAACTGTATTAAGCCGAGTAACAGTCAGTCACGAAGCAAGTACGAGAAAAGGCTAATTATTTGGACGGAAGTTAGTTAAGTAAACAACACAACTACGAACTGATTATACATAATAGCAAAAACAAATACAACGAGCCAAAAGGAAAGGAGTCGAGAGTTGTTGGCGCCGCAGCTGCAACAGGAAATAAACGCAACACAAATTTCGCCGGGCGAAAGTCAACAATAATAATAATAACAACAACAATATCAACAACTACAGCAACAATATCAACAACTACAACAACAATATCAACAACTACACCAACAACAAGCAGACGATCAAAGTGCAATCAACTTTTAAATTGAGCACACTCACACAGAGTTGGTCTAGCCAGCATGGAACGTGAATCAAATCCAATGCAACCCATGTGCCGCTCTGGATGCGGGTTTTATGGAAATCCAGCCACAGATGGTCTATGTTCAGTTTGCTACAAGGTAAATACAATCCACATATTCTGCAATGCAATCCACGACTAATGATCTCTCTCTCTCTCTCTTTTTCTTTAACTCTGTATTGCTCTGTGCAGGACTCGCTTAGAAAAAAGCAACAGCCACCTGTGAGCAGCACACCTGTCTCAGTTCCAAGCCCGCAACCTAGCCCCACATTCAGTCCGGCCATTGCAACAACCAACACCGCACAGCCCACAGTACAGAGCTTACAACAGTCACACAATGATGTAAAAGAGGTGAGTCCAATGCAAAATCAATGTAAACCTCCGGGTCTTTGAGTTTCTGCTGCTTATCTTGTTCCAACTTCATCACCATCTTCTTCTCAATCTTCTTCTTTAGTAGGCCAAGCAGGTTTATTTTAATGGCACGCCTCTGATTTCTTTGTATATTTCATCAGTCAGTTACAAATTTTGTGTTTTTTCTCTTTTTTCGGATATAAATTTAGTCGTCTTTAAAGTGAAATAGTGTAAACAACTTGTATGTGTAAAATATAGAAAAGCGTTAACTGTACTCTATCGTACATTGTGTGTGTGTGTGTTGGCTGTGCTTGCCACGTGTCGTCGTCAAGTTGTCAAGGTAATGCCAACGAGGGATCCCCGTCAATTCAATCCACCAATTGCGTGACATGTGTGTTCAAACGATAGGATATTATTATTTTCCGTAAATGTATGTAATAGACTGAAGAATTTCTGAATCCAGTAAGTAATCAACATGTGTAACATTGATCATCCTTCGTTACTGGTCATTTCTTGTGTCAATCCCAACTCAAATTATTTTATTGCAATAAGAATTGTTATATGTCAGAGAAAATCGTAGGACGTTCGTTAATAATGAAATGATAGTGGATATTGGCATTGAAGATAAGAAAGGCCATATTTATTGGAACTACCAATTCTCTATCCATCTCCATTCAATAAATTGTTTCCATTCTGAAAAACTTGCAAATACTTTGAATAGATATAAAAATCTATAAAATAATAAAGATTTCGCTTTAGATGTGTTCTAAGTATAAATCGGGAATTCCCAAAACGATTCTTTGCCAATCCATTCAATAAATTATTTCCATTCTGAAAAACTTGCAAATACTTTGAATTGATATAAGAATCTATAAAATTATAAAGATTACGCTTTAGATATGTTCTAATATAATTCGGGAATTCCCAAATTGATTGCCAAATTAAAGCGTAAAATCGACATGAGGTCGTCTAAAACATATATGACGCGATAAGTCAATTTGTTTGACTTTCTCTAAAAATGTGCCCGGTTGAAGGAATTGTTTCAGAATGCCTTGACATTTATGTTACAGAAATGGGGGATAAATGAAATATTTATCATTCGTATTCGAATTTTTACAAGCACAACATTTGGCATTCTTTCAAAATTTTCAGCAGTTAAGTTCGAAGATCGGAGCAATGGTTAATTTTAGTGGTGGTTCCTTGAAGACATCGGCGCGCAGTAATGCGGATAGTTCGACTGCCAAAAAGATGAGAACCAGTGAAAAGTCATCACCGCCAGCCGCGCGACGCATCAGGCGAAAGATGCATCCAAATTCGAATTCCAGCCGGGTTTCCGCTGGAGCATTGGCTTCAGCCATCAGTTTAACCAAATCGATGAAGTTAGGCAGCACACTTTTGACAAAGGGTATACACTTTACAGTATTTTTGTCTGTTTTCACTGCGGTTTAATCTATTTCGATCCTCCTACTTTATCTGCATCTTCCTCATCTCTGCGCTTCCTCCCTCAGCAGACGGAGGAGATCGTAAAGCAAAGTTCAGTGTCGCCTCTGTTCCTGGTGTCAAGTCAGCTTATGTTGTACCGTCCTCGAGCATATCAGCGTCTCCTGTCAAGAAAAGTTCACTGTCACGTAAATCCGCTGGTGCACTTGTATCTGCAAATATTAAGGGCGGTGCTAAAGCGAAGATTACTGGAGCTCGTAAAGTCAAATTCTCCAGTAACGTACACACATTTCCGCCTAGCAGCGTCAACAAAAAGGAGCATCGAACATTGGCAGCCTGCAGCTGAAGAAGCGCGTTAAGAAGCTTAAGCACAAGTCGAGTGTCGGCCACAAAAGCGCCTCCAGCAAGATTAATCTGACCATATCGCAGCAGCGCAGCCAAATCCTTCGAAGGAACGTTCATCAGCACACAACAGGCACTATCGTAGACGTGGAGGAGAAGCCCCTAACGACAATAAAGCATAAAGGTGCTAACAAGAAAACCTCAACGGGTGTCAAAAAAGTCAAGAAACTGCGCATCAAGGCCGGATCAATTGCTCGTCAACCCGTACCGTCTGGTTATATCAGACCTTCCCCTCGTCTGGCCTACTCGATACCGCCCGAAGCGAGACGTGATCATCAATTGACAATTCGAAAAGCCAATAGCAAGTCTACTTCGGTTCCATTCCGTTGACCAAGTTTGCATTATGGATAAGTCTAATGGCGATGAATCAGATCACTCAAAGCGAAAGCCGGATGAGCGTCAGTCGCAGCCCATCAAGCGTCGTATTACAGATTCAGATAACAGTCGCGATACTTTAACTGACACCGAGTTGTTGCCGCATAGCAAAAGTTTGCAGAATCCACCTAAAGATTCCCCTGATGCTGATGATGCAGTTGCTAAGAAGCGGGTAAACATGCTGACTCATCAACACAAACAGACAACGCTTGATTAGTACACACCAATTTGTTAATAGATTGAAATTGCGGGAGGGTTTTATTTATGCAAAATAAAAACAACTAAAATACCTATATATTTATACTTTAAAACAATTGTTTATGCAAGTTGGAACAGATTTGTAGTTACATTAGAGTTAGACTCGATTATAATGATTATTCTTTATTCTATGTGTGCAGAAAATCACTGACGAAGCCGCTGCCGCTGCCAAATCCAATAGCGAAGCCATCATATCGGCGACCGGTCCAAATACTTCCACACAAGCAGCTGCCTCCACCAGTGAGCAGGATGACAAGGACAAGGAGGATGACAAGGATGCCAAAAAGAAGAAGAACCGATGCGGTGAATGTCGCAAGAAGGTTGGCCTGACTGGTAAGTTTTCCTATTGATATATCAAATTAAATGATAAATGGTTATTAATTTATCTATTTAATTTATCTCTTTTAGGCTTCCAGTGTCGCTGTGGCGGTTTGTACTGTGCCGTACATCGTTATTCCGATAAACATAATTGCACATTCGACTATAGAGAGCATGGTGCACAGGAGATACGACGCAATAATCCGGTTGTAGTTGGCGAGAAAATTCAAAAGATTTGAATTTGCGTGAGATTGTGCCAGTAACAGTAGACGTAGAATAACAACTACACGTTATGATATAGTATATCCATATATACATATGAAGCAACGCCACAACAAAAACAAAAAAAAAATAATAACATCAACAACAATATGAAACAAAACACAACACACACTCACACACACACACACACACACACACACATAAATTCATATAAATATTTATATATATATACATATATATAAATACTATAAATAATTGTAATTGTAATTTAATTATAATGAGAACAATAACAAGCTACAATAGTACAGAAACGTTAACCAAATACCACGCAAAGTAGAACAACAACAACAGGAACTGCAGCAGCAACAGCAACAACAACATCACGGAACAACATTCTTAGAAACGACGCAGTAGCAACAGCAACAGGACCAGCAACAACAATCAACAAGAACAGCAACAGCAAAAGCAAAAGCAACATCATCAAAGACTTGAACCAGATGCGTATCAGCGCGTTAGCAAGTACAACAACCAATTGAAAAACCCGCTTCTTCCTGCTGTGTTAACTGTGACCTGGGACACTACAAAAAGCAATCCTGAACCATCATTTAATTGTTATTCCAAATGCAAGTTGCAAAATTTTTGTATTCGAACCTTGTTCTTCGTCAACAACACAACAAGTACACACACACATACACACACGCAACAGAACAACTAATTGTTACAAAGTACACGAAAACCGATAAATTTTATGTAGAGAACTTTTGTAATTTATGTTTGTAATGTGTTGTATGTGTAAAAAGCAAATTAAAAAAAAGGCAAAATACAAACACAACAAAAAGCGAAACAACTAACACTAAATCACAATCCCCAACAACAAACTGCATATAGAAAACAACTATTTCATAATTTTTAATTATTGATTAATTAATTATGTATGTACATGTATTACAAAGAAAAAAAGGAAAAAGTGAAATCTTACAAAAACAAGAAAAAACACTATGTATAAAAATCCCTTTCGGCATGTTGTATCGCTCCGCAAAAATCTTTTAGAAATACAGCATCTAAACTTGATGCAATGGAGTGTATTAATAACTAAATGCAACAAAGTTAATATATATTTACCTAGTAAATCAAAGCAAAAGAATGCAGTGCAAGTTGTGCGATTTTCATTTTATTTTACTTTTTTTATATTAATTATTATTTTGTCCCAAACAACTGAAACTAAAAACTATGCAAAATATTTAAATTATTTTGGTCTTTTGCTTTTGATTTTGATGAATTAATTGTCTGTTCACACAAACATACATATAATACGCATATACATATAGAGATAGTTGTACATGGTATATATACTTTTATAATTTTGCTGGGTATATGAACATTATTAACAATGTGCGCTATATTCATATGGTAATTACTTTGCAAAACATGAACGAAAAATCTGCAAGTGGTCAAATATACACGGTTCGTCTCTAGGTTTTTATTGCTTTAAGCGTTATTTAGTTTTTCTTTGGTTATATTAAAAAAAAAAAAACAAACAAAAAATCAACGGGCATATATAAAGATCTTTTACTTTTGCTTTCTTCCTTTTAGTAACTACAATTTTATTAAAAACGAATAACAATAACACATAGATATAAATTTTGTTGTTAGCATTAGACATTATACAAGCAAAAAACATAAGTAAATACAAAAAAATAAATAAAAACAAAAATATTTAAATACAATAAAAAATAAAACAAGGAAAATGCAAAAAATGTTGATTCGAAAAATTTAAAAAAGTCCCAGAAACTTTATTGAAATCTTACCTTTTTGGCGCACATCTGTCTAAAAAGTGAGCAAACACAATAATCAAAAGAAATAGAAGAAAACCGAGTTCAAAGAAGGCAACATCCAAAGAAGGCATTATCCACGCTACTGACAACGTCCACGTTCAACTTTTGAGCAATTATAAAAGACAGAAGGTTCGACAGACCAGGGGAGATATAACTACATACATAAATTGGTAGCTGTTGTTTTAATTTTATTTGGATTGCTGAGTGACTCCTTGGATTATACTCTGATAATGATGTTGTATTAGGGGCGCCTTCTGTAAACGATTTCAGATAGAAACTTAAAGCAATAGCAAAGCACAACCATATGCATACAATAAACAACAGTTTCAATAGGCAAGTCGAAAAATAAAACAAACAAAATAATAAAACGAAACAAAGCAAAACAAAACAAAACTGTACAAAACCAGCTACTTCAACATACTTGTAATAATATAAATAATGCGGTCGTATATAAAATGTATAAATAATAATTGTAATGTTAAAAGGGAATACGAACTGTACGCAAATACAAATAACTGATGAATAACGACAACCAACAAGAACAGCAAAATTGTCATTTTAATTTTAATCAAAAGTTTATTTAGTCGTTTAAATTTAACATTTCTGAAAATATTCAACTAAACTGCAAACTGCAAACTGCAAATAAAAAAACCAATTTACACATACGTATATCATAATTCAATAAACACTTTAAAATTAATTAGTAAAATTGTATGCATAAAGTAAACATATTTAAATATACAGACACAAAATGAAACAAAAAAAAAAAACAAAAATACAAAATCTACAATTCTATATATACCGCAATATCGCTTGGATCCCCAACCTCACCGACAAATTATATGGGGTGAATTATAGCTCAATTAAAGCTGTCCAATTAATGCTATGGGGTCTAGGTTTCGGGCCAGCTTATTTACAAGTAGGTTTAAAGAAAAACATAAAAATTTACACCAATTTTAACAAGTTCGTAATACGTAGTTATTTTCTGTTTTGGTTTAGATATAGTTTATGATATTATAGTTTGAAACGCCTTAGTGTCGTTTTAGTTGAAATTGTGTTTATGTTTAATATGATGCAAGTGAAAAGGCAAATAATTACCAATTAAATAAACTATTTATGTACATACATACATACATACATACATATACACATATATGCATACATACTATTGTCGTATTGTAAGCGTCATTAATTTTAATTAAAAGTTTTTATTATGATTATTATTATTCAATTTCTATTCTGTTCTAGTATTCTTTAGAGTTTCGTCATTTTTGTTGGGCGCTCTTCTTAGTCACTTTTTGTGCTTATAAACTTAAGAACACAGCAATCCGCACTCAAAATCAATCCAATCCAATCGACTATATTGTTCATATTTTGTAATTGCTAGCAAAATTCGACAATTGCTTTGTTTTGATTTAGGGCTTGTAATTTTTGTTGGCAGATACCGAAAAATCATATGTAGTTTGTAAAAACCAAAACATTAAAAAGAGTATATTGATAATGATAATGAGCGCGTAAATATATAATAATTGATACAGATAAATATATATAAATATTGTACTAATGTATAATTGTAATTATAAAAGGCGTATAACTTCTGCAACAAGTAAAAAAATCACGTGAAATAAAATATATATATATATATATATATATTTAATGAGAAAATGGTAAAGCTAGTTTGAATCTAAATAGGATACATAGTACATATGGAACCAGAGATATGGAAGTGCGTATAAGAGCAACAACTATTTTAATTAACTTTATCAAGGCATAACAAATACAATAACTATATGACTTAAATAATGCAGAAAAAAAAATACAAAAACAAACGTAAAACAAAACAAACAAAACAGAAAAATACAAAGAAAATCCACAAAAAACACGAAGTAAAGAACAATTGCAAACTTATACACATAACTAAATAGTTTAAAAATGTTGAATAAATGCAGCGATTCTCTAATTAAAAAAATTGATTTGTTTGATTTTTATTTGTATAATTTGATTATATTATTTCTCTAGCATTTAAACACATCCCACAATGAAGTTTGAGACCAGGTGCTAAATAGATTGAAAAATTATTGCTGCTCATTTTCATTATTATTTTGAAAACTGATTATTGATTAATTAATCTAAATAAAGTCACAGCAAGTGGTCAATCAGTCAACATCCAAGTAATTTGTTATTTTCTTTTTGATTGATTTATTTTTTATTTCCCATTTGTTTGATTACACTATAAATTGGTAAAAAAATATTAGAAGAGGCACAGAATTTTTAAAAAAAAAACTTACACAAATTCTTGAATATGTAAGTTTTAGCTTTACAAGCTGGAAAATATATATAGAAAGAAGGCTAAAATTGGCGTGGAGGTTACCACATAGAAATGAGGGAAAGTATATAAAAATGCTTAGCTTTAAGGTATATATATAAATGAAATAATAATAATAAATACAATATAATGAGGAAAGAAAGCAGCAATGACATGAATATAAGGTACATACATCTTAAGTGTAAACTCATATATATATGTGTATATATGTGTCAATTTATATATACACGTATATATATGACTATCTGATAAAAGAGAAATTGCTAAAACTGATAAAATTATACCTAAGTAATATATAAAAAACATCAAAAACAAAAGGAAAGAAATGGAACTAATAAAGAGAATTATTCTGAGAAATACATATATATATATATAAAAAATCCGAGCGTATTTATAGTGGGAGCAGGAAATATTTATATATGTCTTTAAGCTTGGGATTTTATTTAGAGATTGCAAATAGTTCGGATGTTTTTGAAACTTTTACCCCTTAAAATCTGCACACATCCACTTTTCATTCTTGGATAACAATTTTCCGATGTTTCTTAAAACTTAATCATTCCATGAGATAATTAGATGCAATGTATATAAATGTGTACTTGGCATCTAAGTATGCTTCAAAAATCATACAGATAGCTTTGGACAAAACGAAAACAGAGATTTTATAATGCAAATGTTATGACAAGATTAGATGTGAATCCAACTGAAATAAAAATTTGAATTGCTTCATTAGTGAGATAGAATTGTATAGCTCCATAAGATACATAAGCGTTCGCCTCAATCTAAGCAGTATTTTATTTTACTGAGCACCTGAGTATGGCAAGATTAGATGTGATAGCGAAATGATTCTAAGATATTCACAGAATGCGCCGTATACGACAAAAGTATTGGAGAACTTCACAGCGACAATCAGTTGTCCATCCGCGCTCAAAGTGAATGCACGCAGTTGGCCGAAGAAATTCCCAGTTTAAATCAACTGAATTTTAATATACTTTAATTTACGCGCTCTCACTCTCTCTCACATACACACACACACCGATAGAGACCGCATAGAAAGGCAAATCCAAGAGTGACCTCAATTAATTTCAGAAAAAATGTCAAGAATACAAACTGGTAAGTTTATATAGCAGTGGTGTCAGTGACTGATCTTCTAAAACGGAACAATTTATGTAAAATTAAAGAAGAGTACAGAATGTAGAACAAATGGATTTTGGTTACTCGTAACCTTTTATAACTTCTGTTAAAAATAGAAAAAAGTCGAAAAGGGAATAACATATTCCGTTAGATGTATATGAAGAACTAAAGCTAAATCGACAACACTGAATACGGCAAGTGATAAGCCGAGTTTTTTTTAGAGAGAATATTGCAGTTGTAAAAGCAGCAATCTAATCAGATTGTCTCTAAAAATATGTTTGTGGGTCGATATACTCATATATTTCCTGCTCATTTGTCCTGAATGCGTGCAGTTCTCGGCAGCATCACGCCCAATCTTTTGGGCCGGACACTAACCCATGAGCATGTGGCGCTGGACTTTGAGCACTTTTATAAGGCACCGCCGGCAGATTTCGAGAGCGAGCTGGAGCAAAAGATTTGTATGACGACACTGGGCTACGTGCGTCTCTATCCATATTCGAGCCGGGAGAACGTGCGCTTCTATGACGAGGAGGCACTGCTGGCGTCCAGAAAGGATGTGTTGCTCTATAAGAAGCACGGCGGCAGCGCCATTGTCGAGAACAGCAGTTATGGACTAAAACGCAATCTGGAATTCATTGTGGATCTGGCCGAAACGACAGGTGTGCATTTCATCGCAGGCACCGGTCACTATATACACGCCACGCAAGACTCGACGCATTCCAATCTCAACGTTGAACAGATGTCTGATCTGTACACCAAGGAGATGCTGACGGGTATCGAGGTGAAGGGTCACAGGGTCAAATGCGGTTTCATTGGCGAGGTGGCCAGCGTTTATCCCGTCAAAGGTGTGTTAAGGACTATCGAACTATATTTTCTATAACTCTCACTCTGTCGCTCCACAGAGTTCGAGAGTAATTCCCTACGTGCCGCTGGTGAAGTCCAGGAGGTACTTGGCTGTGGCGTCTCACTGCATCCGCATCGTGTATCCAAGGCGCCGTTCGAAATCATGCGCCTCTATTTAGAGGCGGGTGGGCGTGCCGACAAGTGTGTCATGTCGCATTTGGATCGTAAGACCTGGGATTGACCAATGTAAATTGTAGATGAATATACTCAGGTAACATTCTTTCCAGGCACCATATTTGACATGGATGAGTTGCTGGAGTTTGCCAAATTGGGATGTTACTTGCAATATGATCTCTTTGGCACCGAGTGCTCCTATTACCAACTGAACTCGGCTGTGGACATGATATCGGACGGACAACGCATCGAAAATCTCATCAAGTTAATCAATGAAGGACTTGTGGACAGGTTGCTCATGTCGCACGACATACACACAAAACATCGATTGGTAAGTCCAAATTCGGATAGAAATAAAAACAATAAATATCTACAGATTGCAAATATCGATGAGAAATTATAATTGAGTTAAGGAATCGGAAAATAATAAGTCGAATAACAACTAACAAGTTTTTCAAAATATATTATCTTTGAATAGTAAAAAAAAATTGAAGGAATAATATTGAATTCAATTTCGACTCAGACTCAAATTAGAGGCTAAATAATGAGAAAATTCATTTACATTCCGCAAGGGAAATCGGTTGACTTCTGACAAAGTTATGACAGTTTCAAGTGTTGGAATAGAGTCCAGTCAAATGTAAGGAATAAATAGACAGTGATGAGTACAGAAATATATTTTCCAATTTGTATAACCTTTATAGTAAATCGATTTTGGTTGCAACTTTTTATGCGTCTTTCTTTTCTCGTTATAGACATCCTATGGTGGTCATGGCTATCATCACATACACACAAATATCGTGCCCCGAATGATCCAACGCGGTGTCACCGCCGAGCAGGTGGAGCAAATGACGGTCACCAATCCGGCAAATTGGTTACTCTTCAATGCACAGTGAGATTTGCAGCTCTAGTCCGTGACCTTCACTTGAGGACGCGCTGAGTACGCGTAGTATATGGATTATTATTGTGACCATTTGTTTACATCTTTGTTTAGTACGTTGTTGTGCTCATGTGACGATTAGATTACCAATGTTGTTTGAATGAATGCCAAAACATAAAATTAATGGGTGTGTTTTATAATATGACATTTTTATGGTTACTCTGGCATCAATTAAGTATACGTATGTTCCAAAAGCGACGAAATATCGGAAGTACTGTTACCAGGCTGTAAATGATATGTTCATGCTATAATATATGATATAATATATGATATTTGATAATTAGGTCTACTTTCATTTCAATTGCAGAGCTTTATATAGTCATGAATACTGCAGGAAGTTTATACAAACTTTGATGAAGATCGACATCAGGGAAATCCATAATTTTCAATTGCTAGGCTTAAGGATATGTATGCAGTAGCAAATCAAACTGTAAACTAAAAATTAAGTAAGAGTCTGCTCGTCTTCAAGATACTCAATCCAAAAGCTCTTGGGGTGGATGTTCATCATCCTAAATTCTTATGTTTGACACCCAATGCAGCGATATTACCAATAAAAATTATTATATGCCAGCTTATCCAGCAAAATTCTTGCCAAAAAATTGTGTAGCATTTAGAAAATCAAGTCTTATCGTTGTTATTATATTAATAAATGCTACTAAAACATGTTATCAGCAGTCGTCAGGCGAGATCAAAAAAATGCCTCTACTATCGACACAAAAGCGCCGTTTTATGATCATATTTCCAATTGATTTGCTTTATAAATAGTATACAAGTAGGAACACTGTGGCCAGTTCTACGCGATCGCTTGTCGCTAACAGTAATAAGTCGGAATCGGAAGAGGTAACACGTTCAAACATGTCACAGCCACTAAAAGTTGAAACGTCAAATGGACAGAAAAATGGTGCTGCCCCTTTCAAATTAAATGTCGCAACGGAATCCGCTAAAATGGATCCACTTTCTGTGCCACAAAGAACACAACATATTTCGGGCGGAGTTGAGGAACAAGTCGATATCTTCTGCGATCCCAAGAATCCGAAACGTCTCTCGTTTCATGACGTCACATCCGCCGCCTTTCTGATAAAGGGAGGTGTTGAACGCACGCCTTGTCCGGTAAGTTATCATGAAAACAATTAATCTGTGGATCACAAGGTTAACCGAAAATCTCTAGAGGTCTACATCGTCAGAGTCATACGGCATGGATTTATATTTAAAGAAGGATTTCCTACAATACACGGGCAGGTGAGTCGAGATCCAATACAGAGAATAACCAATCGTTATGCTAACGATCGTATTTGTAAACCCGCGTAAAAACTTTGATAAATTTAATTTGTCAGAATTGTTGTCAGTATTCTTAGATCCAAAAGATACAATATGCCATTTTATGTGATATGTGGCGAAAGCATTTCTAACTTATATTTTTGATCAGTGAAAACATCAAGATCTTAGAGACTATAACAGATAGGAACTAGCAAACTTGAGGACAATATCCAAAATGCTGCAGAATTCGAAAGCGAACAAAAGAAATTGAAAAAAATAACAATTTTAAACGTAGTTTATATAAATGTTAATAAAAATCTGGAGCGAGGAACAATTGCTTTTGGCAGCGATAATAAGGTGCTAACGGTTCAATTTCAGCTGGCGTTAATTATACACTTAAATATTTTGAAATGTGCTTATTATGTATTACGTATAATTTTTTATTTTTGGCTGACAAATATATTGGAAACCTAAAAAGAAACTGTTATTCAAATCGACAGAAACAATTTGGGATTATATATTGTTTACCGAGATATTTAACTGTCGAGCATCTTGACTGTAGCATATTTACTTGTAATAACTAAACCTCGATCACTTAATAGATAATATTTGTTTTGGTCCAAAGTACTGAAACAGTTTTCTAAAGCGCTTTATTGTCACCCACAGAACATATATTATTGTTATTAACGAAGTATATTTATTGTCTATGGTGACATTTTCCGTCTGGCGATAAGGTAGACAGCAAAATACAATATTTACATATACGGGAAGGTTCTAGAAATAACCGGATTATCTACGATCTGAAGAGTCACTAGTATAGAAACAAAATTTCAATTCTTGCGACCTTTTACGCTTATCAGCTTCATGACAAGATTTCAATAGAATTTTTGATTGAGTAAAGATTATTTTGCGGACTTTGCAAGAAGTGCGAAAAAGTCGTGTTATCACCGAAACAGTAATCAAGATTCTACGTAGTAATTGTGTTAAATTTTGGTAAAAGTCATCAGAGAACGTGGTCCGATACGATTATGTTTATTTGATATGAGACTAATCACAAACTTAATTAATTATAAAGGTATAATTAGAATTGAATTCAATCGGTGTGTCGCGTGACCCATTATCTTTTCTGAATTGTAGCTTTAAGGAGCGTGGAGCAAGGTACGCTCTTCTCAGCTTATCGGAGGAACAGAAACGCCGGGGAGTAATCAGCGCCTCATTGGGAAACCATGCTCTCGCATTGAGTTATCACGGCTGGAAGTTATCGATACCTGTTACCGTGGTGATGCCTACTGCGGCGCCCATTATGAAGATACAGAAGTGCCGGAACTTCAAGGCCCGGGTGATTGTGGAGGGAAGGGACATGGGAGAGGCCAAAACGGTGGCAATGCGCATGTCGCAAGAGGAGAAACTGCTCTATATAAATGGATACGATCATCCACATATTATGGCCGGTCAGGGCACCATTGGTCTGGAGATCCTGGAACAGGTGCCCGAACCAGATGCCGTTGTGGTGCCCGTGGGTGGAGGTGGACTGATTGCAGGCATTGCCACCGCCTTGAAGGCGCTCTCACCCAAGACCAAGATAATTGTGAGTGTTTGAAATAGTCCTAACTTAAGTTCAGTATTATCTAAACTCAATTCTAGGGTGTGGAGTCGGAGAAATGTGCCAGCTTCTCGAGGGCTTTGGAAAACAAGGGTCCCATTGACACGCCCATTAAGAACACATTGGCCGATGGATTGGCCGTTCCCAAAGTGGGAGTCAATGCGTTTGTCACCGCACAGCCACTGATTGATCGCATGGTCATCGTCAAGGAGGAGTGGATAGCTGTGGCCATTCTGCGGCTGGTGGAGGAGGAGAAGTGCGTGGTTGAGGGAGCCGGCGGAGCTGGACTCGCAGCAATATTGGCCGGACATTTGGATGATTTGAAGGGCAAGAAGTGCGTTATTCTTACAGTTCAAACTATTATTTCAATTAGAATGGAGAGATTAACTCGCTATATTAGTTTAAAATACTATAGTCGATAATTGCTTTCCTTTCCAGGGTCGTTGTACTTCTATGCGGTGGCAATATAGATACGACTGTCTTTGGTCGTTGCCTGGAGCGAGGCCTGGCAGCTGAGGGTCGTCTGGTCAAGTTCAATGTGGAGGTCAGCGATCGTCCAGGCGGCATCAACGATCTCTGCGCCCTGCTCGTTCGAGTGGGCGTGTCCATCAAGGATATCATGCACGAACGAGCCTGGCTGCGGGATATCTACACCGTGGAGGTGAAGGTCATCTGCGAGACTGTAGATTGGGCGCACAGTCTGCAGCTGAAGAACGAGCTTAAGAAATTCTACACAAAGGTGCAGTTCTCCGATGTCCCGTTGGCCCTGAATCAAAATATCTAGATATATATTGTTTATTTTCTTTTTGTATATTATTATAAATATATGTATTTGAAATTTTTATTGCACAAATTTTGCAGAATTGCGAAAATTTGAGCATAAACTTAGTGTTTGAATGTAATTAGAATCGTAATTGTAAATGTAAACGTAAACGTAAATGTAAATGTAAATGTACTAGAAATGTAAATAGCATTAAATAAATATACAAGTCATCCCAAGAGACGAGACTGAAACATTTACAAATATTATCAAACTAAATACAAACAATTCAAATTATAATTATAAATTCAAGAACTTAGACTACGAGTTCATATCAAGCACACGTTGAGTTTCGAAAGGTTCTCTGGCTTCATTTTCTCCTGTTTTTGGCACATTAAGGATTCGTTACAAACACGCAGACATATGATATATATTTATATATATAGATAGACACACACACACACACACACACACTCACTCACTCTCATATGCAACTGTACATTTAAACGTCTACAAAATATATATATACTATATACTATATATTCATATTCATATTTAGATAAATATCTTTCCTTCTCTATCTCTCGTATGCTAAAAATATAAGTGTAGTTACAAAGTATTTCATCGTATGTATATTATAAAGTATAGTAAGTATTTTATAAATACAGGCATTTCGTTGTTTAGTTCTAAGTAAAGTGACATACTTTAAAAGCGCTTACTAATAACTACCTTGAGTATGTATTAGAAATTAATTACAGATTCAGAAACACATTGGTTTCTTTCTATTATGCTCAATGACTGTTGTCCAGGCGCAGGATCAGTGCATCAACCACATTGTAGATCTCATCAAAGTGTGGACGGGACTCGACATCAGCAGCCCAGCACTTCAGCATCAGGCGATACATCTCTGGCGGCGTATTTTCCGGTGAAGGCATCCGATAACCTGTAAATCATAGTATAGAATTCAATTATTAACTTGCTTGTCAATTGATACGAGTATCATAAAATAAGTTTATAATAAAACAGTACCTGTATCGATGCGTTCTCGGGCACGTGAATTGCTCATTCCTGAATATGGTGTATCGCCTTTAGAAAATATTTCCCACATAAGAATGCCATAGGACCAAACATCACAGAGCGTCGTGTATTTGCCAAAGTTAAGAGCTTCGGGAGCAGTCCATTTAACTGGTATTTGCTTCATGCCATCGGAAACTATTGTTGATAAAAATCAAGTTATTTGTAATTGATAGTTGAAAATCTATATACTGTTAGACTTGCCTATATATTCCTCTTCCTCGCGTGACATGCCAAAGTCGGAGATTTTAACGCTATGCTCGAAATCCACAAGACAATTGCGAGCAGCCAGATCTCGATGAATGCAGTTCTTTGACTCCAGATATCGCATGCCTAATTCAGTGCAGATAATTAAAATTAAAGATCAAATTAAAGAGAGAAGTGAAGCTCAGTTTTACCTGCTGCCGCATCTCGACACATTCCCATCTGTTGTCGGTTGGAGAGGGCATTGGAGTTCTTACGCAGATAGTTGAGCAAGGAGCCACCTGAATAAAAAATAAGATATATAGAGAGTTATTGATAACGAAAAATTATATTTCTAAAGAGAAATATTATACTTAAGTATATCAAATACTATACATCGTTTGCTACTCTAAGAAAAAAAACAATAAAAATCAAAAAACACATTTGTGAGTGGTAGATTTTAAAAAAGGATCAATTTAAAATTTAAATCATTAATTCGGTTAAGTTAAAAATGAATGGGATGAGCAGCCGATGATGTTGCTTTTATCAAACTTTAAAAAATTCTTTTATTTTTGAAACAATATTGACTTAATATTTATGATTTAAAGGCCTAATGCAAAAGTTTAGGCTTTCATGGCTTGAATATTTATTTTATTTTGAACGCCACTTACCTGGCACTAATTCCATGACAATCATGATGGGTTGCTTTTGGACACAGATGCCAATAAGCTTCACAATATTTGGATGATCGTACTGTTTAAGGATTCGACCCTCCTGCAGGAACTTGCGCTTCTGTTCGTCGGGTAGAGTCATGCGGCAGGTTTTGACGGCGACATCTTGTTTCGTTGACTTCAACTTGGCCTTGTAGACATCACCAAAGTTGCCCTTGGGGAAACACAGATGCCTGTTAGTATATTTTCAACGGATCGATCCTGACATCACTTACTCGGCCAATCTTTTCGAGGAGTACCACATCATCATTGCTAAGCTCCCAGCGTTCGCGACATACAGGACGTCGGAGAATGGCACCCGATTTGACGGTAACCGGCAACTCGGAGTGATATTGATGCATGATCAGTTCCTGTATGCTGGGAAACGGCGGTCCCTCGAACCGGAAGTGTCCATCTCCTGTGGTCTGCACTATGAAATGCTTATGTCCGTTCCAGCAAACGCTCAGCACGATTTGACTCTCCTCGTTCCGTATGGTTTCGCGTACCAGGAAGTCGCCATCGTTGTTCAGAAGACGCACAACCTCCTCGCGCGGCAGGACACCGTGGAACCATTCCTCCTCATAGAGCGGCCGATTTGTGGAGAGCGAGAGCTGAAAGCAGCGTAGGGAACATTTATGAACTGGCCTTAGATCATTTTGCTGGTGATTAGTATAAAAAATAACATGCAAACACACCAATTAAATGTTTAGCACGCCATTTCCACTGACTAAACGGAAATGAGTGGGCGGAAAACTTTCTGACGAAAGTGCAGGCGCTTTTCCAAAAATACATAAGCAAACGCAAAAGAAAATTACGATTAAGAAATAAATACATAGGTGCATAAACATACAAATGACAATTATTACTACATCGTTACTACAATATTGAAATGTTAATTCAAGGCCCATTGCAGTAACTCACAAATAGCTTCGATTTGGGCCGCTTTCTTCGGAGCGGCGGCACGGGGCGACCGGCAAAGACAATGGCCTCAAAGATGCCACCGCAATCTGTGGCGGCATTGCCACTGCCACTGCCACTGCCACAACTGCTGCTCTGACCGGATGTACTGTTGCTACTCATGATGGAAGCCCAGACGCAACTACAACTACAACTACAATTACTTGCGCAAAATAACCAACTATATTTATATTTGACGCGAATTATTTCCACACTTTTCACTGGTCAAACAGACGCCAAACATTTCTATAGCGGCAATAGATAAAACCGTCTGCCGTTAAACGTCTTAGCGTTGCGAGAGTTCTCAGAGAAATGAATGAAATACGTATTTAGGGATTTGAGTGCTCTGTGCTCCTCGTTAAACTTGTCATTCTCTCTTCAGATACAGATAGAGATACGTAGAAGTAAATTTAGCTATGTGTTTGCGTGGGTAGTTCAACAAATACATAAAAAGAAAATGATCATTTTTATAATATCCCATAATTTTGCTGTGCATTTATTATTCTATCAAATTCAAAATGTGATCAGCTGATATTGAGAATTCAAAAAAGTATCTATTATTTTCTAATATAATTTTATTTTTCAATTTTCAAGTGTTTCATTCAACTCTGTGGATTTGTCAATTCGTTAACTTTAAATTAACTCTTTGGATTTGTCAATTAGTTAACTTTAAATTAATTAAATTCAACTGAGCTACACTTTCAAATATATAATCTTTATTTACTGACAAACACGAGCAGTGCCAGTGCCAGTTTACAGCAGCAAGTACCTTTTAAACAGCCCTCGCTCGCATAAATGTACAACTGCTAAGTGATTCAAGTGCACCCTGTGCTTTATTTTCGAATTTTGTCGTCAAGCCTTCTCTACGTGTTCAATATTGAATGTGAGTGGAACATAAATGAGTTGAACATGCAAAATCAATCAACATGCGGAGAGTGAAAAACTACGAGCATGACAAGCGCAGTGGTGCAGTGTCGCCATCTGGCGGTCGTATTTATTTAGATACTGTTTACTGTAGAGGGTGCTGTTGACTGTGGATTTGGCCTCGATTTATTATCATATAAGGAAATCTCGACCTTGGCTCGCTACTCACACTCGCCGCCAAGCTGGGAACACAATAGCAGTGATCCTTAATGCTGAGCACATCGTCGCTGCTGCTGTCATCCCGATCGCGATCGCGATCACGATCGTTATCGTGATCGTTATCGTGATCGATATCATCCTCATCATCGTCGAGCTCCTCGGAGCTGTGCATCTCAAACGATTGTGGCTTTTTCTGTCCGCATATTCGCAATGCTTTCGCTTTCATTTTTGTAGGCGGTACAGTGCAACTGCAGAATTGCTCCTGGGGATCCGTTTCGAAATCCTTGGTAGAGTCAAAGACACTTTTGCTGGGATGGATGCGGCGTCGCTTGGTGCACTGTTTGCACGGCTTGGAGCGCTTCAGCTGGAAGCTGAGCAGCTTGGAACGGAATGTGTTTCGTATGGCTTTCGATTTCTTTTGCATTTTTGGCACTTTAAATTTCAGTCTTGAGGTTTCCTTGGACGGCGTCGTTGTCGATGCGGAGGCGGAGGCGGATGCTGAGCCGGAAGCTGAGGCGGATGTCGATGTCGATGTTGTTGTTCTTATGGTTGTTGTGATCGATTGACTGTTGTTGTTGTTGCTGCTATTATTATTATTGTTGTTACTGTTTTGAGGCGGCGTTTCGGAATGTGATTGGGATTGGATGGGTTCGTCGGGCAGCTCCTCCGGCAGCGTTGGATTCTTGGTCATGCGTGACAGTGGACTCTTGGAAAACTCCTTGATGTTGCTTATGATAGAGTTAATGGACTTTTGGGTGAAGGACAGCGAACGCTTCTTGGCACTCAGCTGTGAGGAGCGGCATTCCGAGCTCGAGCTGGAGCTACGCTTTGTCTGGCCATCCGAACCGGCATCCAGATCAGTCGGACGACGCGTTAGCACATGAGAATCCTCGGCACTCTCGATGGCATTCAAATCCACCTGGGTTGGCGGTTGCATGCTGCGCTTGAAGCGATCGTCTAGTGCCCGATTGAGCTCATCAATCTTGTCCAGATGCGCATCGATGGAGCTCTGCGGCTCTGTCCGTGATTCCATCTGTTCCAAGCGATTGATTTCAATCTCAACCTGTCGACACTTGACTGTTAAATCGAAATCCTCTTCGCTGGCAATGCTATCGACATCGGCATCTGTTGGTTTACTGCTGGTCACCTCAAGATCCGCATAGATGTGATTGTTGTTAGTGTTAGTAATGTCAGTTGTGATAGCTGCAGCTGCAGCTGGAGAGGAAGCGGGAGCGGGAACGAGAGCGGAAGCGGGAGCGGGAGCAGGAACTGCGACGAGGACGGGCGGCTTTTCGTCCTCGTCCAAACACAACATGGAACATTGGGTGCGGAGTAAACGAGGCAACGCCGGAGGCAACGAGCGGAGCACGATCTCCTCGCCGAGATAATGCACGCTGGCCGCCAGACGCATTGGGTTAGTAACGGGCTCGTAACGTGCATGCGGACTACACGCATCCGTAATTACCGAGAGGGATCCGAGACTCTGTGATCGGGGCTGCATCTTCGAGAATCTGCCATGACGTGTCCTCGTCATGGGCGTCGTCGGCTGAGGCGTCGACTTGCGCTTAAAGTGGCGACCGCGTCCACGGAGCAGCGTGAGAACGCCACCCCGACGCATTAGCTCATTCATAATGCCCAGGCCTGGGGAGCTAGTGGAGTTGGAGCGCTGTTGTTCCCCCAGCAGCGTCCCAATTCAGATGAGAATGTGTTAAAGATATTCGTGTGATAGGAGAGGGGCATCCAAGAATGTATTTATATATGTATAAGTATGTATAAGTATGTATAAGTATGTATGTATCTCATTAGATTAGTTGCACCCACAACCGCTACATGGCTACATCTAATGGCTATGACTAACCAGATCCCAGATCCCATGTGGAGTGACTGGCACAACACCTACCTGCTGCTCATTGTTGAAGCCATGCTCAATGAAGTTCTGCTCCAGCGAGAGGTGATCATCACAGCCGGAGGGCAGCTCCTCACATCCCACCTCGTTCAACGCACACTTGATCATGTCCACCAGTTTCTGCTTCTGCTTCTCCTGACAACGCAGCGCATTGAGGTCCTTCGATTGTCGACTGCAATTGTAGATGGATGTGTTTTGATTGTGTTTCTTATACAGGGTGATTCGGTAAGAGTTATATGATATCATGGAATATACGAAAATTCGAAATCTATTCCCAATAAGCGATATTCGCTTAAAACTTATCATTCTATTAAGAGATGATTTTGATAATTATTTAAAAAGTAACTAAGAATAAAGAGTTGTACTTGTATTTTTATTTGGATAGTATAGAGGGTGATTCGGCAAGAGTTCTATGATAACATGGAATACACGAAAATTCGAAATCTATTCCCAATAAGCGATATTCACCTAAAACTTATCATTCAATTAAGAGATATTTTTGATTTTTATTTAAAAAGTAACTAAGAATAAAGAGTTTTACTTGTATTTTTATTTGGATAGTATAGAGGGTGATTCGGCAAGAGCTCTATGACAACATGGAATACAGAAAATTCGAAATATATTCCCAATAAGCGATATTCGCCGAAAACTTATCGTTCAATAAAGAGATATTTTTGATTTTTATTTAAAAAGTAACTAAGAATAAATAATTTTACTTGTATTTTTATTTGGATAGTAGCAATTAAATGAAAAACACAATACTTCAACTCATTTTGAATTTTATGGAAAAATTAAAACTAAATGTGATTTGTAATTTTAAAAAAATATTGCAATATAATACTATAAATTCTTAAAATAAGACATTTCAATGCTGCACGCGATAATCGAAATTTGAGTGAACGAAATCCGAAAAGATCGCAATTTTAAATTCAAAATTACTGCAAACTTTATTGCTATCCTTACTTTTGACTGTCCTTGTTGGACTGAATGCCATTGGAGGCACTGCTGCCATTGGATATGATGCTGCCATTGGCCACGGGGGAGCCTCCATTCACATGCTCAATCACCTTCAGTTGCCGCTCCTGGCACTCCTTGACCGACGACTCCAACTCCAGAAGACGGGTGCGCAGCCAGTCCACGGTCAGGTTGTCCACGGTCAGAGTGCTGGCAGTCAACTTGCCAGGTATATCCTCGATCAGTGTCTCATCGAATTGAAAGAGCAACGGCGTTGTGGGTGAACTTCTGCAGAAGAGAGAGATTTAGGGAGTAAATTGTTAGTAAGCGATTTCATTAATCACCGAAAAGTTCCCTTTGCAAGTAAGAAAATACTTTCAATGGAATTCAATTTCATTTTTTACAAAATTATATTATTTTTGAGATAACATGACAAAAATAAAAAGACTTGCATAGAAAAAGTTAGTATTTTACCAACTTTGTCGCTTTGATTTAAATAAAGATTGATGAGAATATGTAAATCATATTTAACAGGTCGATAGTTCCATTTTTACCAAATTATTTGAGATATCATATTTATATTTCAAGAAAACTACGGTCATTCTTTTAACATCTCTTAAATAGCTAAATGAAATTGTCTATTTATCTCTTTACAGTTTATTGAGACTTGGAAAGAACGGACCTTAAATTAGTAGATCATTTAAAAGTTTGTAATATATTTTAATATTGGTATTAGTTTCAGAACTAAACTGCAATGCTCACTTGTGTTTCTCAGTAAACTCCGCGTACTCCTCGGTCGGATTGATGCCTCCTATCACAGTGTCAATGCGTTTCTGGATCTCCTTGAATTTGTCAGCGGTCAGATCGCCATGCTGTGCCGCCTCCAACAGTATGTTGCGCCACAGGAGTATGAAGCTCTCCTGGACGGACTGCTGATGCTCGAGGAGGCCCGGCAGGAGCACGCTGCGGAAATCCTTTTCCACCTCAATGGCCTCCGCAATTGACAGCACGTACTCGTTGTGCGTGAGATGCAATTTGCGACAGGCCTTCTGATATTTATCCCTCACATCGTCCAGCTTGCGACCACTTCGACCAGGCGCTAGAAAAGCAAACGAAATCAGTATAAACTTCATAATATGATAGTTATGATAGTTATTCTACCTTTTATGTAATGCTCCTCGAAACGAGTGCGTAACGTCTTGTAGCCCTCCAAATGTTTTTGGTATTCGCTTTTCTTTCGCACAACTTCGTCTGTCAGCTGCAATGCAAAGAGAAAGAAAGAGATAGCAAGCGGATTTAGTGGAGATTACAAACTGAAGTCTCAAGTTTATCAAATACAAGTGTTGGCTGTGCCATTGAACCACTTTCCCAAGAGCTTAACCAATGACATCATCTTAGCCTTTGTCTAAGTGTTATCACATACGCATTCCATACGAAAGACATGTAAGAGTGCTCTAGTCAAGTGTGCTCAACTGCGAGATACCCTGTGCTCCGTCTTAAGATGTCAATTGATAATGTTTGCATTTTATTTATATTTAAATATTACTGATAGCATATAACTTTATATTATATGTAACATTTTATAAGATTGGGGTTATTTCTTGAAAATTGTTCCATTAGATAATAATTCATGTACTTTTAGTCCAACATATAAAAAACAGTTTAATAAAAATGTCGAGTAGATGAGAGTGTGTTACATAGAACTGACATACTCATTTCCATGGATACAGGGTATAATAATGCAACAACATCTACATCTATTACAATAATCTCTCACTCCAGGGAACTTTCTATGCATTGTATTTTCTCACGACTGCCTACTCTCGCTCTCTCTCTCTCTCTCTCTCTCTCTCTGTCTTTCTTTCTCTCCCTCTGTGTCTCTGTTTCCCGCTCTATACACTGGCTTGCCAATGAGTGATAAGTGAAGTGACTGGCCAAAAGGACAAATGACGGCAACATGCAGCTGAGCCAACATCCGTTAGCCGTTGTCAACAAAAATCTGCAACATGGCTGCAACAAAAGTGCAGTTAGTTTGCCGTTCACAGCTGCAACTGTGTTGCTGCCACAAAGTTGCTGACTCACTTTGCTGTTGTGCCACAAAAAATAAAACAAATAAAAATAACACAGTCAGTAAGTCTCAGTAAAACCTGAGCTGATACCCTATAAATTGCCTAAAATCGGGCTTAACTTAGTCACTTAACTTAGTTTACTTTAACTGATATAAATGTAAAAAATTTTAAATTATATTTTATAATGTAGGAGTTCTCTTTTTTGTTTTCAAATTTTATTTTTGAATTTATTCAATGCACAGTTTTTAAATTTTGTGGTCTGATTTAGTCGGCATTTAATAAGTAAATAAAATTACACAACAATTACAACTACTACAAGTTGTATATATTATTTAGAAAGAGTATCTGAAGTCGTCTAGCCTGCCAGCATTATCAACTGCACGGACTTTGGCACTTAATGCGGAAGACAGCGAAGATTAATTGAAGTCATTTTGCAGCTTTAAATGGATTTCAAAAACTTGAAACAATTCACGTTGATTAGCAATGAAATTCAAATCGAAATGAATCGAAACAATAGAATAGATTCAAACGAGAAAAATTCTACAAAAAGCTTGCCAAAAAATAACCAAATAAAAACAAATACAACAAATACTGTTGACCCACTTCGATTTGTATCTATACATCTATATCTATAGTAGAAAATGTAAATGTATCTGTAGCTGTCAATGCAACTGTGGCAGTGACTTGCCATTGAAAGTGTTCAAATTACAAATACTTATAACGAATTAGTTGCAATACATGTTACTTGTACACAATTTGTTGTCAATAACAATAACAGAGGGCCACGAGTGGAGTTCTGGCCAAAAGTAGCTGGCAAGTGGTTAGTCAACTTTCAATGAACATGGTCGATAACTTCTTGCAGCTGTTGCCTGCTAATTTGACTGAAAATTTTGTTGTTGTGATTGTTGTTGCTGCTTAGAAAGAGACGCAGACAGCAACACAACTTGAAAGTGGGTCAAGCGGCGCGTATTTTGTATTTCGTATTTCTTATGTCTTATATCTTATTTCTGTATTTGTGACCACGATAGGCTTGGCCACATCAACAACCCCAGCATTGAGTCCCAATCACCCCTGCCGCACCCTGATCATGATTTGCCTCGCACATTGTTTACAAATGATTGCCAATTTTCCTGCGGCTTCGCTGAGAATTCTGGCAAGGAAAGTTGTCCCGCCTGCTCTGTTGGCCACCTGCGCAACTTTCTTTGCTTGCCGCCGATGCTTAATTGGCCAACAGCTGATACCAGTTAGCAGCTTTTAGCTTTTAGCTCTCAGCTCTCAGCTCCCAGATCTCAGTTGCCAGCTACGAGTACCAATTTTTGTATACGCTTAACTGAGGCGACGCATGGCATAAAAATGTTCGAATCTGTGACCGTATGCAAATGTGGCGATGACCTAATGGAAACTGTGACAAGTTCTGCCAACTGCCACGTTTTGTATTAATCAGCTTAATTCAGCTGTCGCTGTCGCTGTCTCTGCCGCTGTCTCTGCCGCTGTCTCTGCCGCTGTCGTCGCTGTTGTTGTTCTTATTATTTTCTTTTGGTCGCAAGCAAAATATGAAAGCGTTCACAAATTAAATAGCAATCACAGAAAAACGAGTCTTCGACTACAGTATGCGCTGTACTCAACTCAAAGTCATTTTATCAATAAAATGTGCTATTATTTATATACTAATTTCAAATTCACTTTCAAACTACATGAAAAATCATCTATAAAATTCAAGAAATTCGATATTTTGATCAAAATTCTTTTAAATTATTCATTTTATAAATTTTAAATCATATTAAAAAACTTTAAGCTAATGTATTCTTTATAAAATCATAGAACATTTACAGGCAAATAAAATGATGTTTTTCATTGACTATTACAGGGTATATTATTCTGTTTAAAACGAGCTTATCGAAAACCATTAAATTTCCATGAATAATGAATTTTAAGCAGAAATATTCATGTATTTGTTGCTGGCAGATGTTACGCGGCTTTGCCCGTGTTCTCATAGTCATATATATTTACTTGCAAATAAAAATACGTAATATATATTTATTAGAATTGGATATCACACACAGAAAGGTGCAGAAACTGTATTAAATAATTATTATAAATTAAAACAGTGTAAATTTATTAACTGAAACAAGTCAATTATCATAGATTTTTGCTTATGTGTATTGTGCACATTATAAAATTGCATATTTAAATAGAAAAACTATAATTACAAGAAAACTTTTTTATAGAGTAATAGAATTTCAGATCGGTTTTTGTATCCTCAGGCATTTTGAACAATCAGTTAGTAACACTCCTATACAAAGAAACCACAGAAAGTCAATAAAAAACGAATTCAAACATTTAGTGCTCTTTGAACCCACCCAAAAGCGTCGCAACTAAAAGAAACTCATTCAACAGCAACAATAGAAGTGACACTTAAAAAACAACTCAATCAAGTGAAATTCAATTCATGTTGACACATTCAGTGAAATTGCCTTTAATAAAAATAAATTTGTCAAATGTATTGCAGAGTCGTGACGTAATAAAAATCCAGCGAACCGCAAAAGTAACAACAAAAAACTGAAATCTTGAATTGAACCATGCCATGATGTCGTTGGTAACCGATTTGATATTTGTATTTTCGGTACTTTTTGGTTTCTTTTATGACGAGAGCAGCGCGTGAGACTCTTGTTCGGCTTATAATTTAAATAAGAAACGAGTCAACGATTTTCCTTTTGTTGTGGTCTACTATAATAGAAATCTTTGGGAAATCTAAACAACTACAACAATAACAACAACAAACACAACTGATTGTGTGGCATTTTCAATAAGCGCCACAAGCGGTGCCACAAGTTTGTTGCATAAGCGATGACAGCTGTAATAATAATGATAATGATAATAACTTGAATTTATGAATTAAGTATATTAAGGCATTTAGCTTCCAATTGCAAATTATGCAAATTCACAAAATGTCGACTGTCGGGTGTACGTGGTTTGTGTCTCGGCTAAACGCTGGTCATTGAACTGTTGATCGGTCGCTTGTTGAACAATGGACACGCTAATATTTATGGCAAATACGTTAGGTTAGCTGCGATCTAACTGTAAGCGGACTACGGTCTGCGGCATTATGTTGGATATGCATGAAGCGATATTCCTATCATAGGACTACAATGTTGTGTATCATTCAAATCGAGCAGAAATAGTGAAAACGTATCGCGAATTCATTGAAACTATCATTTCACATTTCACATTTCGCGAACATTTTATTGTATAGCCAATTTGCATGTCAGTTTTTGTGCCAAGTGAAATGAGCGTGACGTGGAAATAATTGATATTAATTCCTGAAGGTTGTTCAACATTTTAACATAAGATTGACAATATTAGTGGTAAGCGAGCTTGGTTGACCATACCCAATACTTTCTATTTCTTTCGAATGTCATAAGCAGACAATAGAATAGAATAGTGTGGAAAAGATAATCATTATGACAATAAAGTGAAAGTTTATGTGAAATAAAATGGCAAATGAATTTTGGCAAGCAACAAGTTTGTTGCTTGACTCTTTCGTTTTGAAACAGACTCAAATAAAGCTGAAAAACGGCTTGAATATATTTTTAGCTTGAGTAAGTAATGTACAAATGTTGACCACATTTTGTAGAAATTTAAGTGTGCCAACCATTGAAATAAACGCTAACTATTTTATGTATTTCCTGAGATAAATTTGAGCACATGCGAAGAGTTATTACAGGTTTAACGAATAATTCAATAACTGAGTAAAAGCTGAAATAAAATTGAGATTCTATTTGAGCACTTTCGACTCTTTCGATCTCTTGATCCACAGACTGTACAGCTGTACATTGATGTCAAGAGGTACAACAAAGCACAGCTCTTGGGCAAGTTATTAAAAGTCATATTGGGTAGCTAGACGAGTCGGGAAGTGTTGCCTGCTAGCTGACTGGGTTTCTTAATTTATTTTTACTGCCCCGTCTCCCTACCCCGGTTCCCTGGCAACAAAATGCATTACTTGCGCTGTTGCAGCAAGAAATTAAGTTGCAGACGCTGCTCGGCGAGTTGTGGCAGAGCCTAAAGCTAAGTGGCAAGTACACAGCCCCCGACGGACTCGAAGTCACAGCCATAAAACATTTTGCGCTTGTGGTTAACGAGTCCCGGTCCCGGTCTCGGTCCCAGTCCAACAGTCCAACAGTCCAAATCGGAGACCGAACCCAAAACTGGCCCTGGCTCAAGTTGAAACCCAGATCTCAGACCCATTGCCCGTTCCCTGGGCCTGGTTTAGTTCTTTATTGTTTTCAGCGCATGCTACAGCTCTGTATCTGTCCCGCTCTCTCTCTCTCTCGCACTCTCTCGCTCTCTCTTTCTAAGTGTGTGCGTGTGTATGTGTGAACACTGTACATGTTGCAGACTTGTTTCATAACTGGTCCACGATTCTCGGAATTGGAGGAACAAAGGCTGGGGCTGATTTTGATTTTGACCGACAAACGTTGCCTGCGCTTTGTGTCGTTGTTGCTGTTGTCGTTGACTCTACTCCTGATGTTGCTGTTGCTGATGCTGATGCTGCCTAGTTTCAGCTTCGTCTTCGGCCTGGCCTAAAACAACAACAACAACAACAGTCGGAGACAGCGACAGCGGTGGCACAAAACAAAAATGGCAAAATGTACTTGAAATTGACTAAAAAGATACGAGTTTGCCGCACATGCGCGTAGATTATTATGAGATAAAGCCAAGTTGTTGCTGTGTCGTCTGTGCTGTTGTAAATGTTAAGTAATGTAAGTGGATGTGTGTGTGTGTACATGCATTTTTTATATGTACATTGTACAGATGTAAAGGTCTTCTTCTGTTGACTTTGCTTAAATGTTAGAAAAAGATTTCAACGCTCTTTTTAAACTTCTTAGGTATTCTTTGCATTTGTATACATACACGTATATAAATATATCTGTATTTAATGTGTATCCAATTAAAACTACTGCTCAATATGTCGATCATATTTTTCAGTCTATATGTGTTCAGTTTACAGCAGTGCTTATAGAAACGTAAATTATATTTTCTGCATAAATATAAATATTTATTTATGATATTTTCAATTTGGTAAATTTCGTTGGAGGCATTTAAATAATTTCAATTAATGTACAATCTATTGAGCTTGACCACATTTTGTTTTTGAAAGTGGTTTTAAATTTATTTACATCTTCAATATTCCTTGACTATATATACGCATTGGGCAATTTATGTTAAGCATTCAGTTCTATTTAGGAATAAACTGTTTGCTGGCCATGTCTAAAAATGCCGCCTCCACAAACTGTTGCACGACATGTGTAAACAAAGATGTGGACAATGTTGCAGACGCTGTGAAGTCAAGAAAATTTTGCGAAATACGGAACACAACACAACACACCAATAAAAAAAAAAAACAATTCACACCAGATACAAATCGTGGCAAACTTTCGAGTTACGTATTATTGCTTCTAGTATTTGTTGTTATACGTTTATGTACATGGTCTGTCACTTATTTTAATTGTTTACGGCCCTGTTGTCGTTGTTGTTTCTGTTGTTGTGTTGCTCTTATTGTTGTTGTCTTGGCATCTCCCGTACCAGTCTGCGCGAGGGCGATCAACTTTGCCTCGACTTCTCAGATTGTGATTACTTTTGCGACAATTTAACCGAGCTTTGTGTCGGTTAGTAAGTATGTTATAAATATTTAACTATATATAACTTTATATAGTATATAAATATATATTTAATAGTCAGTTATGTGCATAGAAATGTGTGTGTTTGTATTCGCATAAGTGAGAAAATGAACTAACCGGTTTTATCAGACATTCTCAGGCGATAATATCTTTGCATTTGACGTCATCGTAATGCCTTCATATGCGTATCTTGTTATTATTAGCACAAAAAAGCAAATAACAACTTTTACGCTTAAATATCTCGACTATGAGATACCCAACACACAGTGCCAATTAATAAATAAAAATGCTTTTAATATACTAGAGTAATAAAATAAGTAATAAGTAATAAAATAAAATTACAGAAATTAAATATTTTGAACTTCATCAGGGAAAATAAAGTATTTGAACCTATAAAATATTTAGTTTACAGGTTGTCTGTCTCTGCTATCATACCCCTGTTCTTGGGATTAGGGTATGAACTGTTTGCGCAAATTGTGAGATTGTAAAGCAATTTCTCCATTGCAAAGTAAATAAATAAATCATTGGCAATCATTACTCAAATTGGCAAATTGACAAATATGGAAAACGAAAGCTGATATTTTGAAATGAATTGTGTTGTTGTTATTGTTGCTATTGTTATCTATGCTTAGACAATTACAATTAACTTCATTTAGATGACAATTAACAGATTGGAGCAGGAGTTTCTGCCATTTAGCAGGTAATTTTCATCGCAATTGCGAATGCAAACATCAACTGCTAAAGTAGTATGTAAGTAAAGTACGCGGTAAGAGATCATTAGATACTAGTTAAGCTGATTAGCTTAAAGTAGAGCTGTGTCGGCTTTCAAGCACTAATTAGACAGAAATATGACCGACACGGGAGATACGAGATTTGAGATTCGAGATCCGAGATTCGAGACACGAGAGTCGAGTATGAAGTCTTGGAAGAGTCGGAATACTTTCGCGGTCGAAAGTTTGTGCGGATTTAAAAGAATTTCTCTTTCGCAATAATTGACTGCAAATCGCTTCAATTAAGCACTTGCCAGAGCAGTTGCAAAGACAACGCAAAACAAGAAATGGAGCCAACTAACCAAGAACCAGAAATAATCATTGAAGATGTTCAGGTTTATTTTTTCTCTGTTTTTATTATATTTTTTTTTTTTTTTGTTATACATACAGTGCTCCACTTTCTGTTCTGTGGCTCGCTGCCGACACGGATGTGGATTTGGATCTGTGGAGCAGGAAAATTCGCCACGAAAACGAACAAGTTCAGCTGACAATCAGCTTCACTTTGATGCATTGCGCATTGCCACATGCCACATGGAAAAACACGGCACAAAACCCAAAAAAAAAAAAAAAATATTATTCATACGGTTGACCTTAGAAAATTGGAAAAACCGTTCAACATTTTGCACGTAACTCAGCACAAAGTTGACCATTGAAGCTCATTGTTGGCCATTGACACAAGCCTATTGTCTCTGGGCCATAAATAATCAGAGCCATGTGCTTGTCTGCAAGTGACGCCAAAGCTACAAACTATAAACTCTTAGTTTGTAGTGGTACTTTGTCATTTATCGCTACTTCAAACCCAAACTCCAATTCAAACTCGAACTCAAATTTCAGAGCTAAAATCGCCTTGACCAAACAACGTTACGAGTAAAAGTATATATATTTATATATATTATATATATATATGTATGTGTGTACATATGTGAGCATTGTCCAATGTTGTCAAAGTTCAATGCCATAAGGTCCGCTGGGTTGGTCTCTGTCTCCATTATTATTATGTATGGTACAAAAAACCGGCAATACAAATAAAAATACATAATAATATGAGGTATGCCAAAAACTAAACTACACAAAAAACAAAACGAGAGACACAACAAGCGGCTAAAATGTCAATATTGAATATGACAATTGCGGCGGCAGATTAAAAATAACTCCTCAATTGGCTATTCAATATAAATTGATAACTTTTGTGCTTAAATTATTAACTGCAAATGTACGTGAATATCGACATGGAAATCTTGGACAATTAATCAATAGAACACAACTACAAAATATTCTGTATTTATAATTTTATTACCAAACTTAAAAAACTGTATCTATTTTATAGTAACTTAATCAGCTAATATTGATTGTCTTTAAAATTTAATAGTTTTGGTAGCTCGCAATAAAATTTATAGTTCATCTATTAAAATTTAAAAATCATTTTTAAGTACTGAACTATTGCTCAAATCTTAAGTTACTTAATATGGAAAATAACTGTTTTAAATTTAAAGAAGCTTTTTTAAATTTGTGTGGTTAAAGTTAAAAGAAGTTAAAAATTCTATATGTTAACAGACTCTCACACAAGATGGAAAAAGCTTTTAAATCTGAGAAGTTGATTATAATAAAATATATTATTTTTGCAAATATCGAGAGCATTGAATTTGATCTTTATGTTATTTTGACGGCACTTACTTCACTTAGTTGTCAACTGTGACAGCTCGAAAATTAATACAAACACATCCACTGTACATTAATTAACATAAACATGTGTGTTTATGTATGAGTGTATACATGATCACATGCTTTACTGATCATCTGACACAAAAAGCCAATTTACAGAATTACTTTGGAGATCAGAAGGTCACGATGTTTTCATCATTGATTGTAATAATTTGGTTGGGTGTTGCATTAAATGTTTAAACGCCCCTCGCGTTTGATGGGCTCATGTCTGCTTAGACTTGTGTGTATATCTTTTGTATAATTCAGTTGTTTATTGGTCTTGTGTCAATGTTGTTTTTTTGCCCCAGTATGAAAAGCAAATTGTTGTACTGCAGTTTTCTGTTCTGTCATTTTCATTCTATATTCTTCATTCTGCTGCGTTATATGCGCTACCTTCGCTATGAGGTTTCTATATCTCTCACGTTTCTTTCTCCGTCACAATCGAGACTTGGACTGTCGTTCAAGTACATTTTAATGAGCACAAACAAACAATTTCGTTGTCCTTTTTTCAGCGCCTTCGTCGATGTGTTCAAGGTGAAATTTGGAAAGAAATCGATTGATTTACAACAATACATTTGCAAGTTGATTGAAAGAAACTGCTGAAATGACCCGTGCCCACACTTTAGTGGCTTCTAAAGTGACATCGACCGTTTCAACGACAGCTTTAAATGGCTGGCGAAATTTAGTGACCTTTTTGCGTATAATGATACACAGGGAATTTAAGGCATTGCAGATATCTGTCATTTAACTAAGATTATGAGTCAGATTCGTAATTAAACATAAATACGTTTAGTATATCCGACTTAATAATGCTCTATTGGGTTTTGTTTGAGAATGATGCCATTCTTATTTTTAGTGGCAGCTATAAAATATTTTCAATTTCATTTTCAACAAATTTAAATGCCTCAACTTGCAGGACTCGACTAGAAAATACCCTCTTCGAGGGCACAGAGCATTTTAATAATATAATTTTTAGTAATTTCATTTGTTCATTGTTTTACAAGACACAGGGTATAAGGAAAAGGGAAACACAATGCTTATTCACATGTCTTGAATTTAGCAAACAATTGAGGCGCTATTAATTTTAATTCTCGGTGCATTTGCAGCTGTCGCATTAGAGACTACAAAGACTACATCCAAATAAAAAAATCTTGTCGCGGCATACGTGGCGGCTACGTAATTTGCTAATTTTGTTTGCCTAACAATACCCGGCAATGTTTTTCAACCCCAATGCAGATACGCACCCAACTGAGCTCATAAATTTGCGTATTGTAAGCAACAAAAGCAAATGAATTTCTCAGTTTCCGACAGGCAAAATCAATAGTCAATATAATTTCATTTTCCGGTAAATTCAGAACAAAGCTGTTTACACTCATTTCATGCCTATTGGTAGAGAAAGTGTAGAAGAAACATGGTTTGCATTCTTCTATACCAAATGCTTACTGTAGCTAACTATATGTACACTCGTTGAAGATTTTTAAAGTATATATTTTTTTTCATTTTGGCCCCGATCCAAATTAGCAAACAGAATTTATAGAGGAAGAGGCAGGTCGCTTCTCAATTGCAGTCTCAGTTTGTATACCTATTATATTTTCACTAAAAAATGGGTATAATATGTTTACAATTGGTAACTGAAAAATGTAAGATCTTTCAAATCTACTTTCTTAATTTTACAAGCATATTTATTAATATTTTAAATGGCTTTGTTAAAGTTAATAGAATTTTAAATATTAATAATAAATATGCACAGAAAATGTAATGGATTTCAAATAAAAATTACTAACAATATTGTTGTATTCACCATAAATTGATGGCATTCTTTACGAGTTACACGAATAATTGGAATCTCTAACTTAACAATAATAGCGAGATAGCATAACTCATAGTCGAGCATTTCCAAATTGGCACAGCATTTTTCTTGTTGATTCCAACCCTCGTCATTACCACTATCTCTCGCTGATTTTCCATTTTCCATTTTCAATTTTCAACCATTTTTCAGTACGTTTGCCGTCAACAAATAATAATATATTTTCTGCGTTTCTTTGCGTTTCTCTGCTTGTTCTCAAGCTCGTAAAAATCTGCGTGTATTGGATGGGAAAAGTGGAAAAACTCCGTTGACTGCATGAAAACATCGACGCCGAAAAATTTGCACACTGTGGAGCAAATTAGTGAGGCAAGTTAAGAAGAATTTTAGCAAGAAATGCGACAACTGCGTCTGGCGTCGCTTGTGGGCGTGTCTGCTGAAGTTGATATGGCCAACAGTGCCTCCCGATCCTGCCTCCCACAGAGGCAACATTTTAGATGCTCCGCAATTAGAGGGGAATTACAAACAATAATGCTCACAGTTAATGGCCGACGCGTCGCCATTGTCTGCCAGACAGTTCCGAGTTGGCCCCAAAACCGACCCACAACTTCGTCTGGCGCTGCAAATACTTTGTTTTATGAAATGCTGCCGCTTTAAGGATTCAATTCCAATATGCATTTAAATTAATTAAATTGGCGGTCATAGGTGGGAATCTGTTGAATTATGGCCTCCATTAGTTTAATCGAAAAATGCGCTAAAACTTAAATCAGGCAACGATACATGACAACGCCCCCAAAGGACGTTTTCACCAATGGCATTTGCAATTGGACGGCGGCTTTCAAGGGTCAGATGCTACCACATGGCAGCCCATGCAAAAGGAGTTAGTAACGTACATGACATGTTGCCATGGGGCTCTACCAAAATTGTTGGCACTTGGCTGCGTTATGGCCTAAACAAATTGAACACAGCAAACGGATAGTCGTAGTAGCTGATTCTGTTCTGGCTGGTAACTAAGTCTCTGATTGTTGCTGCTGTTGTTGTTGCTGCTGATGTTGTTGCTGTTGTTGTAACTGCCTTTTTGCCAGACGGCGTCGACATTTTTGGCATTATTAGAATTTGGTCAAGTGTGTGTGTACGTGTGTGTGGCATGGAATGACTTTTATGCATCTCAACGAGTGTTGGTCTCTCCCGCATTCTGTCGGCTTGTCAACTCCCTCTCTGGACAATGTAAACTGTTCACTCTAGTCGTTCGTCATGTGCACAGCCTGTCTGCCCTTCAGTCACTCAGTCGCGCTTTCACTCAGACAAGTTCTCTCCCTCTATCTGTCTCTCTCTCTCTCTCTGTCTGTCTGCTTTACTGCCTGCCTTGACCCTTTATTGGCCTGTGGAAAACCAAAAACTTATCCCTTTTATTTTTTAGCTTATGTTTTGCGGTTATCCGCGTTGTTAGTCGAATTTAACTTCATTTACGGACAGTGGCCCAAACGAAAACAGCACAAGCCGAACTATGGACCAAACAGAATTTTCCACAGCACGTACATATGTATGTATTATATGTACATTGCCCATTTGTACATATCGAAAATGAGCATAAAAGGGACATTTTTAAAATTACCCAGCCAAGTGTACAAAATTGGTATTAATTTATTTTATTTTGAACATCAACTAAAACTGTACGACAAGCAATAATTAATTTCAATTTTAGTGAAGCCACAAAAAAAATGTATATTCGAATTATTATCATCGTAGTAATGTTATTTATCATCTCTTAATTGCAAATTCAGTGTCCAAATCCTTGCAAGGTTATTAAATCGAAAATTCTAACAATTTTTAGTAAAAACAAAAACATGGGCAACGCCGGATTACAACAGATAATCTATATTTATGTACACATGTATATATTTCGATTATTTAACTGTGTATACATAGATCTAATGTATACAGATTATTTTCGGAAATTAGCAGTAATCAAAGAAAATTTGTCGTCATTTGCCGATCTGCAAAAATAACACAAAGTTTTGTTTATAAATAAACAGACACAATTTTATATATAAGCCATTTTGCCGACGCTTTCATGTTTATATTCGATGGCTGCGTGGGTGTGGATCCAACCAGACCAGGGGCAGGCTCAAATCTACTTACTCGCACAGCATACTGAAGAAAGATCGGAGAACATACCACACCTTTTCCATAAACAACAGCCATAACAATGGCAACATCAGGCCTGTGAGATCAACAGACCTAATTAATGCTTTTGCTATTTGCTTTTGATTTATTTTAGGAAAATTAAAAACAAAACGGCACTCAAGCTGTTAAGTCGTGACTGAAAAATACCCTATATATATTATTTCGACAATTAATATATTTATAAATGAACTTTCTTATTTTAAATACGAATAATTTAAAAATATTGCACTCAACTTATTTAACTTGTTAGTGCATGACTAGAAAATACACTGGATCAACGAATAATATAGTACTAAATACATTAGTCTTTAGTTTATTATACCCCTTAAAGTCATATTATTATAGGGTATAAAATAATGCTTTATTAATAACTATATCCATGAACACAACAACACAAGCATTTATATATATATGACTATGAATTCATATTTACTGACTTAAATTATATCTACTTGTACATGTGCTGTGCCATATTTATAATATTTTTAATTGAGTATGTATGCATTTGCTGGCAAGAATCTTTATCTTATTTATCTGCAGAATCTGAATGATTAGACATTAAAACGATTTAAATGATAATACGTTCATAAATCAAAAGAGTTCACAAATAACTCGAGAATTTTAACAAAATAAAAATAAAGTTTTTAATTCAAAAACATTATTTAAAGTGGACCTAAGGCAATTTTTCAAAATCGGTAAAGTGTCTGACGAATCAAACCAATTAAAAGATGTATATCTATTAGATGTCGATTTCAGAATTGTCTTTAAAGTGTCTTAAAGACTTTCCGTAATGGAATATACATTTTGGACAGTTGCATCAACTGCGACTCGAGAGTTTTTAGTTATGACAGAGCTGATTGCATTTTGAAGCTTAAGTGAAGTAAGGAAAAAGGCGTATCAGGTTGAAGATGTCAGTGCAGTCGGCATCAGGTTGCTGGTTACCGGATGACGGAAGTAATCATCATCAACATCATCACAATGCTATGGTCGCTATCATCATTATTTGACAAACACACGCAGTTGTGTCGATTTCGCTCAACTTTGACTCTGAATCCGGCACCGACATCGATTGCGACTTCGACTCCGGCTCCGAATGCAGACAGACGATGACGTTGCCGTTGTCGATAAGGCCATGTTCGACTTGCTTGGCAGTTAATAGTTCCGCAAACAGACAAACAGACCGAGCCCCAAAACTGAAAGTTGCTCAACTGCAAATGTTGCAGATGAGGCAACTGCTGCTGGAACTTGACAATTGGCAAGTGGGAACTGAGAACTGGGAACTGGCCAGACTTGGCCAATGCCTTTATATCGACACCGATTGCAATGTGGATACATTACATTATATTGCAATTATGCGAGCAACCCCCACGGAAATGTCCTCCACAATGTTGCTGGACTATTTTCCACCCTTGGCGTCGGGCGGACGGTGCACGACATGACGTCGCGTCGCGTCGCGTCGTATCCACAAATTTCGCTTTTCGGCGGCAATTTATGGGGCTAGTTGTTGTTTTCTTGTCGCACGCGACCCACAACACAACTTGGCTTACAACAACAACAACAGCAACAACAACCACAACAACGATGGCAACACAGAAAGTAACAACAAACTAAACATGGCCACATGTTTGTTGTCAACAAATATCAGCTCTAATTTTTAAGCTGCGTGCCACTCGCTGCGACTTGGCAGCTGCAACTGCAACAGCAACTGCAGCCGTAGCTGTTATAAAGATAAAATCACTCGACTAGCATGCATGCAACTTATGGCAACAACTATCAGATAGCAGAGGAAGACAACAGATACAAAAGTATCTATGAGTATTGCCGTCGCTTAGGCAACAGTGTCCCAAATGTCCCTGGTCTGAAGTCTTTGGGCTTTGGCGCGTCTGTTGCTCTATTTATTGCTGTCTTTTGTCGCAATGTCATGAGACTTTTACAACTTATGGTTTGACTACAATTATCCAAAAGTCCACACTCATCAAATAAAACATTTTCAATTTCCACATTAAATGGCATTCATTTAGATCCAGACACTCTTAGCAATTCGATATTAGCCGAATAAGATAGCAGGTCTGATTAAGTTTCTCTAAATTGCATTTAAAAACAGACTTATTCCAAGTAGCTATTTCAAGTACATTAATAGTATCTCGAGCTTTTTCTATATGTATCTGCATGCAATGTGGGCGTCATGTTGCTACATATAACCGTGCCATAACTTAGTCTGAACACTGTACAGTGCACACCAATTATGGACACTTGAGAACTCTGTGTACAGGTCAAAGCATCTCAATTAAATGGCTCGCCAAGGGCCTTTATGCACAGTGCATAGTCATTCGCCTTTGACTCGAGCATCGAGGGGAACAAGGGAACGAGTCTGCTCCTCATAAATAGACCCAAACATGTTAAGAGGGTTGGCATTTAATTTTCGAAGAAAGAAAAAAGAAAACTTTGGCGCCGTTGTCTAAATATCATGGAGAAGTTGCAACCCTCGTCGGGCATTCCCCATTATTGGAATATGTCTGCCTATATAGCGTATACAAACAAGAATTTCAATGAAGTGTAGCTGTAGCTGCACAATGATACCCTAAGTATTTTGCCCTGATACTCCAAAAGTATATGTATCTTTAAGTGGCCATTCGACTGGGGCTGCAGTCATGTGCAGTTGTAGATACTCGTAGATATGTAGATACTACTCGACCTTATAGAATAATGGCGTTGCTGCATTCGCACGTCCAACTGAAGTTGTTTTTATTGACGTTGTTGTTGCTGTTGTTGTTGTTGTTGTTTGCTCGCTATATCTTATCGCCTTATCTGACATACCAAAGGCACTGGCACTGAATGCCCGAGCAGTTGTTCTTGTTGATGCTGGCCCTGTTGTTGTATCTTTATGTATAAATATACTTCAATTGAACCTACAATTGTAATTAATATGAGTACGCGACGCCTCAGATACAAGAGAGACAAAGGGGGGCAGCTTGTCGAATGGAAATGTATCTCAGCCTTAGAACTTTGTGCTGGCCGCACATTTCAGTTTGCTTTCTGCGGTCTATCAATAAATGTGCGAAGCCCCAGCAAAGCTGACATGTGTGTGCGTGAAAACCCAATGGAAAACCGGTGGAAACCCACCCGGAAGTCAAATCGCAGTCGCTGTCTATAGATCTCTAATGCGTCTTGTTTGCTTGTTGCTAGAAATGTGAGGGTGGGTGCAACCTATGCATTTGACAAACTAAAAGATACAAGATACATTCAACCAATTTCATATCCATTAGCCATGCCATGTGGGCGGACCTTAAGTGTTGTCGATTAATAATCATGTCAACGGCAGTTGGTCTAATGTTTTGTCAGACATTTGTCAATACGCTCTGATAAATTCAAGACCTCCCTATATGGGTGTTAACGTTCCTTAAAGCTTAACATGCAATTTATCGACATGGACTTCATATCTCTGAACGTGGCTAAAACATTTATGGTGAGAGCTGATAATAATTTGATAAGTAATATGACTTTTTATAAAGTCTGACTAATTAAACTAATATCAAATTAAAATTCATAATGTTGCAATAAACCATTTATAGTTCAAACCATTTACAGTTCCCAGAACTGAATCCTTTTACGTTGGTTCTTCTATATGCTTAGATATTGAAATATTAAAGGTACTTTTCCACTTGTGTATTACCCAATTATTCATAACCGACACGTTCCCATTTCAATCGACATTTTAAGTCAACAAGAATAATAATTTCTTGTCAGTTTGCTCTCTCGTTTTTCCGCTTTCAACAACAATTCAACTAGTTGATTGTATTGTGATTGTCGTGCTATTTTGCTAACGCAAAGAGTCAAAGTCCAATGGAGAAAAAAGTCAAGTTGAGAGACTGGAAGGAAACTAACTGCTTAAAGAATAAAATCATCTGCAACTCCGAGACTTTTTGCACGGAATTTCTTTTCTCTTTGCAAGTGCTTTTTATGAGTTTTTTTTTCAGAATTTGTCAATTGACTAAGTTTCGAATATACTGGAAACATGTGTCGTAGATATACATTTATGTGTAGATATATTGTTTTATCAATGATTATTTAAGAGTGTTATTTTGTGTACCATCGAACACAACCTATTGCAAAATCTTTATAATTAAACAAAAGCTATAATAAAATTTAATTAAGCCACATTTAAGTAGTGAGTATTTCATCTTTCGGTTAAATAAATTAACCACTAATAAAATTGACTCTTGGTTCATTATTATGACTTAAATGAAGGTTCTTTGATATTTATAATGTACAGAGAAGAATGTGTTTATTAAACTCAATGCCATAAATATTTGTTTATAAGTATATTGAGAACATGAAACTTGTGTATCTCTGATAATGGCCACAGAAAGGCGCGATATAAATATTTGCAGTTTATCGGGGAAAACATAAATAACAATATTACTGGGTCATCCATTGCCAATAGACATTTTGGCGGCCATTTCTTTTATTATGTTGAGGAACATTTGTCAATTTTGGTGTTCACTTTGTTGTTTTTTAATACGGAATGATCAGAATGTATTGGCCAAGCCAATATGGAAATTTCTAGGGCTACCGTTGTCCATGTTGGTCTATGCCTTGATGCTTTGCCCCTTTGGGTTAATAAACTTGTTGCCGCAATGATCATAAATCAACACTTCTTTTTATTCTTTTCACTTTATTGTGGCACAACAAAGGCGTTTGCTGTTCTTTGTTTGCTCTTCATTTAAGCTGCTTAGATATCAAGCCCTCGTAAGACATTATACGGAGTTGATATTTATTGTGTTTACATTAATTATAAGTACGTATTGCATATGGATATTAAGTACGACAAAATAGACAACATCAATAAGCTAACAAACGACAAATTGTGTGTTTCGGTTTGAACTGTAATTGCCAACAACCTTATCATTATATAGATGTACGAACTTAAAGTTCCAACACAAGTAAATGAGATTTTATGGCAAATCGAATGAATTTTAATGGTAAATTTCCAATGATTGTCTGACACTCGATTAGATATATTCGTACCTATAGATCTGTTCAGTTCCCGTGTATTTTTGTTCGATAAATTTGCAGTTTTCGAGTACTCACATGATTCAAACGTGCCGCAATTTTGGCATGCTCCTCCTGATATGCCTTGCGTGCCTTCCGTTTATCCTGTGAGAGATGTGCCAATTTGTCGCAAACAACCTCGAGTTGTTCGGCATTTAGTTTGAAGTGTTTCGCCTGTTGATCCAGTTCATCCATGTAGGATCGCCAGGATTTTGTGATGAGGCTGCCTAAAATTAGATGAGATTGCAAGAAATCAAATATTTGAAATAAAAATCTTTTATTTTTCACTTTGTTTACAATTTGCTACAGTTGAAAACTATTTGTCTTGTGACTCAGAAGCGATCGAATGTCCCCAGTGCAAACCTTTGCCATATAAGTGCATTTTGTAACTGAGAAAAACATTCACTTGAAGTGAAGTGATTCATACAGTCAAAAATTGTTTAGTTTTGCATAATAAATAAGTAATTGCAATTATTATATAAGTAATTCGATAATAGCCAAGCTAAGCTAATTGCCAACTCAATTAATCTCTGGCTTGTAGATAACACCGAAATGTGTTTTGCTTCGCTAAGTTTTAATAGTTTTAATAGTTTTAATTCGCTTAAAATTAGTTGGAATTTGCTGTTTTGTTGCCGCTTCATTTATCTCAGTCAAGTGGCAAGTTCATGGTCAAGGTGAAAAGCCACTTTAAACAGGCCACCAAAATCGTTGAAAACGTATTTACAAATAAACGTAAAATCATTTGCAGGCAGCTGCAGTTTCGATTTGTGGAACTTCCAAACTAACAGACTGAAATGCACTCAAGAATTTGCCTTAAATTGTGCACAGATTTCGTGTTCGCATCAAACAGACACAGATACAGACACAGATACATTTGTTGGGCAGTAGCGTACGAAAACAACTAAAACCGAACTGACACTGTAAATTATAGCAATTATTTATTTACGTCTGTGTTTATGTAAGTATTTATGTTTGTGTGAAGGCTTGATTGTGCAGGGGAAGAAGAAGTTGATGTAGAATAAGTCAGCTGCACTTTGTCGACAGTTTGATGAGCTTAGATGGCATGTTGTAAGGCTGTATCTTCAAGATACACGTCAGAACAGTTTGCCAGCACAATTAGCAACCGACACATGTACTTTATGTATCTAGACTCTTATAGATATTATTATAGATACCACACACATGCTGCGGCCGTCTGCTCATTATCTCGAATCGCCTGTAATAATCTGCACGCGTCTAAGTTGAAATTGAAATGTGATCAAATCACGCGATTACTGTAGGCGGCTTCTGCTCAAAAAAAAAAAAAAAAATGAACTTGTGCTGCAAACTGTCAAATTCACAAGAATTATTTATCTACCATTAGATGCTGTCGCTGTCGTTGCACTTTGGGCTGGGCAATAAGTATAAGTTGACTGACCAGTCGGCGTCGCAAACAGTCGGGGCCCTGACAGTTCCCTCTGGCCCGTGGCCAAACAGTGAAAGTGAAAGCATCACTTACTTACAGGCTTATCAACAGTCCGCTCTTGTGACTAATGCCAATACTGGGACCAACGGTGGCATAAGTCCCAGCATTTCCAAGCGGACTCCACACACGCTGATGTGAGTAATGCGAAAGTGTTGTGTCCAGACACCAGAGAGCTCAGCGAAAATCCGCAATCTTCATTTGGTATGACGTAGGAAATAACTGCCAAACACATACTCACATATCTAACTATTAACGCTAATCAGAAAAATAAATCCAACTTTCCGCAACAATAAAAATGTCAATGCACTTAACATGTGTTTATAATGTCTGACGCATTTTAAACACATTATAAAACGGTTCCGATATAAATAAATTCTTTACAAGGTTAATCAATTATATTTGGAATTTATTCTATAAATTGTTTATTAAGTTTAAAGCAAGCATGAATTTATTTCTTGAACTTATCATGAATAAAATAAGTCAAAACAGACCAATTATTGACTCCTACTTAAAATGATTAATTATTGTTCCATTTACAGTAAATCTTTGAATTTATATTTTATCTCGTCGTTATTAGATTAGTAATAATCTTCTTCTCTTTATTAATGATGAAAATATACCATAGGCATATCTAAAACTAACATTTTGATTATCAATAAAATATCAATAATTGGAGTTAAAATATATTATTATATACATTAATTGATTGTTCAAAATCGAGCACTTTTTCTAATTGTAATATGGCCTGACATGCATAACAATTTGTTTTATCTATCAAGAATCTAGTATTGAAATTTTTTGCGCTATCTACAGATACGCTTCAAAGTGTAGCCGGAAAAGCTTATCAGCATAGAAGTGTATAGAAATACCTTAGATTGTTTCTTTATCGTATCGCAGACCAATCGATTTGATAGAAATCTAATCGAACACAAGCACTCAAATATTTAGATTAGCTAAAATTCTGGTGGATATAAAAATAAACTTGATCTACAAATATAAAGAGCCGACATTCTTAAATACTGTACAAGTGCCTCCAGTATTTAATATCTCTGAGGTCTGCTCGTCTTTAGGACTTTATGGGAAGTGCCACGCCTTTTCCGCCCGCTACATGCCTTGGACAAACTTATTGTACCCTCGACACCGTTTAACAAGTGGGGTATAAAGATGCTTACCATGCATTTCATCAGCCCGATCAATTTTCAGTCCCTGTTGAGCGACGGCTGCCAAGCTGATAGCGTATTCCTTGTCGCATTTGGCTTTCAATTGAATGGATCTCTTCATGGTCTCCATGAGACGCAGTTCCGCATCTTGGCGCACGATGAGCGCTTCGTGGGCTGCTCGGCTCTGTAGGGCCGATGAGAAGCCCATTTTGGCTGTGTGATTTCTATTCGATATGATCGAAATTTATAATTGTTTTTGGTATTTCTGACAATGAGTCACAATTGCATTTATTTCTCTGGCCGGGGCCGGGCTAAAAATGAAACATCAGTGGAAACTTCACTTAAGAAAATTGCGCAACACTAACACAACACACAAAGCACAACACACAACACACAACACACAGCACACAGAGCACATGACAAGCGCAGACATGTGGCAAACACTTGTTGCATGCCAATATTTATGGCTATAAACATGTGCGGGTTAATTCCACTCTCTTTTTTGACACTTTGTCTTTTGAATCACACTCTGGCCCTCTTTTAGCCGCATTCATTATTTTTGTCACACACTTTAAAATACATTTAAAGGCGCTCGCAGCCAAAATAAACTTTCACATGCAATTGTTGCTGTTGTTCCCGTTGTTGCTGCTGCATGTGTATTCAACATCTTTTGCACTAGTCGCGACATTTGCTAAATACACGAGACGACTTTTGATTAACGACATCATTAACGAAGCTGCCGGCATTCAACAAAAATGCAAAGTCAATTTTTCCACTTGCCCCTAATTAGCGATTTATTTTATTTTTTTAGGCTGGGCTATAAATTTGCATAATTAAATGACATTTAAAATTTGCGTTTTATTTTTCGTTTCGTGGTGTATCTAGATGCTTTGTTCGGTTCAATTGAACTTTTCTTAAGATTTTACCAAACTGCGACGCAGTTGTTGAGCTTTTCGTTGCACAGTGTGCAGCGTAGAGTTAAACTTGTTTTTCCCGCTTTCTGGCGAGCAAACAAAAATAAACATTGGCCGAGTCGCGTTGACTTGCGAGGCAGTCAATAAGGAAACGACGCAACGCGACGTCAGAAACAGCAGAAGCAGCAGCAGAAAAAGCATCAGCAGTGTAGAGTGCGGTGCAAGTACGTGTATCTTACGGATACACAGATACTAGTACTGATACATTGCCAGACTGCGCTTGCTGCTTGCCGCGTCGCAACAACAGTATGATGTGTTCTGTTGTGCTGTGCTGTTTGCCTATGCGTGTTGTTATTCCTCTATATTGGAGTTACCAAGTCAACTAAAACATAAACGGGTTAGACAGCCGCTGCCGCTGCAGTTGTTGCTGCTGCTACCGCCGCAGGCGCAACCAACAGCAACATCACCAGCAACAACGACAACGACAACAACAACATTAACTGCGATGAGGCGCATTTACAACAACATCAAGGAGGAAAGAAACATTCAAGTTGAACTCCAAAGAACCAGAACGTGAATAACAAAAGCACCGTTATATGCGGTGCAGAACATGCACATGAAAATTGTTTAAAATTAAATAACATTTATTTTACATTTTATTAACACAGCTTATGGGTGGGCTTGCCACTTGCAATGGAAGTTATCAGCTTCAAAACCTTTGTAATTTTCTTATCATTTACATATATGTATTCTCGTTTAGCAGATCACTTTAAATACATATTTGCCACTATCAAACTGTTGATTGCACGCCACACGATTACCATTGGGACAAGTTGCGTAGCGTAAGATGCTTGACCATCACATGGTCAATTCACAGAGATAACTCTTTAGTACTAGAGACGCGTTCCGCACAAATATCAGAAATTATTATTGAATACAACCCGTAACGAACCGAACCGAACCGTTTGCCTCGAATGCTCAGAGCGAACTGAGCGCCGGGCGACAAACACGACGTTGACAACGGCGTAAAACGAGGCTTCGCCGCTGGCGACGATGCGGCGAATGAGCAACATGAGCGAATTGAGAGAGAGAGCAAGCAAACCGGTTGAATGTAACCCAACAAACAAATTGTGCAAAGAACTGAGAACACCTGTAAGATTTTATAGCTGTGAATTAATTTAATTCAATTAAATTACGCCAATAAATAAACTTAAAATATTCATATTCATTTATTTACCATAATTCCATAATTTAATTTAAAAGAGTGAAATACATTAGCTAAAAATTTCACAATCTCCAAGACTGTAAGAAAATAACCGACAAAAAATAGAAGAAACAGAAAAACAATTTCGACATTAAATATTTCTAAGACCAGCTATATGGCTGGAACCATCGAATATATATAATATTTGGGAATTCCATTAGTCCACAATATTTTATAAGCAATGGTAGGCTCTCTCCGGATTGGCAGCTGCTGATTTTCATACGAAATTATCTTTTAAGAATTAAATTCTGACAATATCAATTTCCAAATCTATGGCACTGTTCAATTTCCATTTAGACACCTGCACCTGCACAAACACATGCCTCATACACCCTTCTAGCATCAGATGAATCAAATCACCTGATATGTGGCTAAAAAAAAAAAAAAAACTAAGGGCTAAGCAACCCTTGTATTGGCAGCCCAATACAAACCGCCCTTGACAACGTGCATGTAGTCAAATGTTATGGCAAAAGAAATTGCATTCGAGCATCAAATGCATTCGGGCAATAAATTCATTAATAAATGGAAAAGCGAACATCGCAGAAACCTTTGCTAACGTTCTTTGTTATTCCTGTGGCTCAGGGCAGGGGACTCTAGACTGCATAATGTAAATGTTGAAATGTTGTCCAGAGCTTGTCTCATTCCCATAATGCATATTGAAATTGCAGGCAATATTGATTGGGAGTGTGGAAAATTAATGGTTCCGTTGTAAAGAACTCTGGACAAACCCCCTAACGATTGCCTTCGATTCTGTTGGCGGCAAATGGTCCAGACCAGACAAGCAGCCTGTTGCCCATTTAACTAACTCGAATCCCGACCCTCGTCTGGCTGCATTCATTGTTCTGCTTGCCATTCATCGTCGTGTTTGCTTTCTTCTGGGTTTTAGGATGTTTGCCGTTGTCTATGCGCCGGGGCCAAGCACGCTGTGTTTATTTTAGGTGGACCCAGGCACAAAATATGCTTCAACATCATAAACTATTTATCTTGCCGGCGACACCCTGACACTCCGTCCTCCGTCACTTTATGGCCGCAATTGTGGGATGTGATGGCTTTGCAGGTCTTTAGATATCATGCGATGAACCTTCAACTATTCTGCTTTTCGAAAATTCAGTGTCCTACATTCTCGTGTAGTTACTCAGTGCATATTTTACTTGCTTGAACAAAAAAGATTCGAAAGCTAATTTTAGACAATTGTTTTCTTGCCTCTCAGAAATGATGAGATAAAATATATGACGAAAAAATATAATTGAAGTATGAAGACGCTTAAATAGAATAATATGTTAAAACTACTTATAACAGATGATCACAAGCAAATTTCTGAACCTATGAAAATTCGCATTCAATTGAAAGTAATGAATAAATTACGCAAACAATGCAATATAGCTAATTCTACAAATGGAGTTCAAATCATTGTGAACTCTTGGGCCATTTGCTTCTGTAAGTTGAAATATACTTATGCACATCTGGCAGCTTGTTAAAGTTAGTTCATACATATAGTGAGACTCTGTGGATTATAGCATACGAGAAAAAAACGGAATTTCAGCAATATGTAATTGTAGAAAATTAAATTGCCTAAGTTATCCCAGGGGAATGATGTGAAAATTTATTTATGTATAGGTTTGGAATTTAAAGTGAATTAGTTAAACTACAAATCAAATCATTTATATTAAAATACCCCTAAGCAAAAAAATGTAATGTTTAACAGGGAGCAGATAAGAATCTCTTTAAAATAACTACGAATAAATATATATAATGTTAAAGTTCCAGTTGAAGTAATTTTGGTTGCAAGTAAATATCAAATGGTCAAATGGAATGAATATTAATAATTAATAAACCACATATATAAAATTAATATATTGTAAGAGTGCATATGAATATTTAAGTAAAAACATGATCTCTTACAATTATGTGTATGTTTGTATGCACTCGTATAACTGACACCTGCTGTGTTGCGTCGTGGAGAATCGGTGTCACTTGTCGCGTTGCTCACAAAAGAGACGCAAACAGTTCCTTGCTGCTTAACATTCCACTCAGATAGAAAGCTATCGGGCGAGCCGATGACCCATCTACAATACCAACACCCATTTGTTGTTTTGTGTAAGAATTTCAATTGTGTTAACAACAACAACAGCAAACACAACACCGACAACAACTGCAGTGGCAATGTCAACAAAGAACGACAAGTGAGCAACAAAAAAAAAACGATGTACTCGTATGTCCATGAAATATATAACCAGACAGTTGCACCTTTATGGAAATTATTAAATTCTAGCCCCCAAAAAAAGAATCAATCGAATGCGATTATGCTTTGTACATAAATAAGTACATATATTCATTAAAATTACTGAACCGCAAATAATATTTTTTCAAATGAAGAGAAGCAACTTACTAGCTTTGCTTCTTGCAAATTCGATTCATAAATTGATTCGTCAATTGACTTTAATTAATGTTAATTTATTGCCTTTTAGTTCAATTTTGTACGTCGGTGAAATTAAGTAAAAGAGAAATACATATCTATGCCTGAGATAAGGAATTTTTCATATTTTTCCTTAGCAGCTATATACAAAATACCAATGGAGAATATTACAATTTCCGGATCAAATCAGAATAAAAATGCGAATGGTAAGCAAAAACTAGATATTTTAAGCAGATCTAAAGTTAATATTACTATCGGAATTTAAATAATATGTTAAAATCGTTCAACAGGCTTATAAAAAATAATTGAAAATATATTTTAATATTTCACAACTGAATGAATAAAATTCATTTTCCTTTCCATAAGCAGAAATATTGTAACTTTGTATATGTTTCATTCTCTCTAAACTGAATTAATGGTGAAATGACGATGGTTGTCAACTTGGAAGTTAAATTCTTTCTAAGTTGTATGAACTTAATGTAATCAGTATGACAAACGTATAAAATTTCAGGAAAAAACAATATTATATTTGCACATTTATGCAGCATAACTTTGGATTTACATAGATATTATCAGTATCAACTTCACTTGGGATCTGTGGGTAGTTTGAAGCCCACCATGTCCGCCGTTTCCTTTACCGTACGCTCCCCGCGTCCATGGTAGTCTTTGTAAATCTCGTTGTATTTACGAAGACTGCTCAAATATGTTAAATAGGTGTCTCCCAAAAAGATGGCCTCGTTGCGGGCTTTGCACAATTGCTGATCAGTTGTTTCAAACTTCTTGTACTGCGCCATTATGTAGCGAGCGGCCAGAGAGTTCTTGACAGCGCCGGGTTCCGCAGCAGTTTGGCGCAGCTCGTGCAGCAAAGATCGAAGTACTTTTGTGCCAGACATCCTGTTGAGATAAAATCATATGTCAAAATTACTTCTTTGAAAGAATTGCAAATATTTACAGATTATGTGATTGCCGAGTAAACTGTAATTGAACAGCTGATGCGAGCGAGTTGTTCGATTGTATTTATTCGATTAACCGTATTCCCCGACCGCCACAATCTGTCGAAAATTTGGAGCAAAATATTGTACTTGGCGCGCAATTTAAAATAATAGTACTAACCTAATAACCTAGGGTAGTGATAAAAGTCAGAAATTCAAAAACCCTACCACAAAATATATATTAAAACATATATTAAAAATTTGGCCAAGTTGTAACACAACTTCTATAACAATTAAATATATTTAGGAGCGATTAAAACTGTTCATACACACAAAGCAGCTCTAACAACAAGTCGCTGCGAATATTGCAGTTTAAGTTTATAAAATAGTAGTAATAGTATAGTAAAATGGTTTTCCCCACTCTATTTGATTTGTGCTTTCGGGACAAAAAACACAAACTTTGAGCAGAATATGGGTATGGATCGTTTTCCGGGAAACAATGATGCCACACCGTTTCAAAGCGGACGGCGACTGTGGTTGTTGTATTCGTTTTAATGTTGTTGTGTTTACCAAACCAAAACGCTACAGGTGAATAAAGCTATCAATAGATGAATAACTACTACGTATAAACATAAATATGAATAGAGCCAGTAAAAGTAAGTAGATGACATGCTATTTTTATTTCTTGATCATTGACACTCTGTTTGGCAGTTATGCGACTTGCTCTGTTACAGCTAAAGGGTTCAAAGGACAAAACGGCAAATGTGTCAAATGCTTTAGGTAAAATTGAGGAAGCAGTTAAAGAGCATCAACCTCGTCTGATAACGCTTCCAGAATGCTTTAATTGTCCTTATGGCACGAAGTATTTTCGCGAGTATGCAGAGAGTATTCCGGATGGATTCACCAGCAAACAGCTCTCAAAAGCAGCTTCTGATCATCAGGTCTACATAGTGGGCGGAACGATACCCGAGTTGGGCGAGAATGAAAGCATATATAACACTTGCACTGTTTGGGGCCCAAATGGGGACTTAATAGCCAAGCACCGGAAAATGCATCTGTTTGACATTGACGTTAAGGGCGGTATCCGCTTCAAAGAATCCGAGACTTTGTCCGCAGGCAATGACTTTACGACCATTAATGTTGATGGACACAAGATTGGAATTGGCATTTGTTATGATATTCGTTTTGAAGAGATGGCAAGGCTCTATCGTAACGATGGCTGTGAGATGATTATCTATCCGGCTGCATTCAATATGACAACAGGGCCGTTGCATTGGGAGCTCCTGCAGCGAGCAAGGGCCAATGACAATCAGCTGTTCGTAGTTACCACATCACCAGCGAGGGACACCACTGCAGAATACGTTGCGTACGGTCATTCAATGATTGTTGACCCATGGGCTAAGGTCCTCAAAACAGCAGACGAAAGCGAGCAAATTGTTGCAGCTGACATTGACTTTACTCTGGTTGAACAGGTGCGACAGCAAATTCCAGTGTTTAGCCAGCGACGTGTCGACCTTTATTGCACTGAGAAGAAGTGATTATATAAACTTATTTATTACAATTGCATTTATGTTGTTTGTTAACTTTATATATTGCATTAAATTTGATTATATCTATTGATTCTCTTGTTTACTGGGAGCAATTGTCTCCGATTCGGATATTGGCATGTAATGTGGTCTTTGCACCTGTCCGAAGAGCGCACGTATAGCTTCATCTGTGGCCATTAGTGGTTGGCTAATAAACTCCAGGGCCTAGAAAGCATATAGATATATATATATATTTACATATATATTTATATAAACATGAAAGTACTATACCTGTACTGCGTACTTTTCTGCTTCGCAGAGTGGACTCGTTGTGGCGCTGGACATCTTGAGAGACGTCTCGGGTATCCCTACACCTGAGTGCAACACCATACGCTGCAGTATATTTAAGTTCTCTGCACTCAAGCTGATTACATCCGTGGCAGGTAGATTTAGATAACGTATTTTGGCCAGGAACTTCAGTTGCTTCAGAATATCCAGTTGAATTTCACGTATTTGATGGGTGGCATGCAGCAATTGTTTCGTAGATTCAGTAAGCATTTGATTTTTCTGCGTTAGATCGGCTTTCCAGCGCGCTAGCTCCTCGACCATGACACTACTAGCCAGAAACTTGGATCGCCAAACCTCGCACTGGCCAGCCAAGAATTCAATTTGTTCTGTGTGTGTCGTCAAATTATTTGCGGTGTCGAGCAAGGCGCGAGCCAACTGCAGTTTGTCTTCAGTAAGACCATTGACCCGAGTCTGAAGATCCTCTCCAACGGATGCAACCAACAGGCTTTTAAGTTCTCCATTGACCTGCGTCTGAAATTTGTATTGCGCCTGAAAATGATTGCGTTCTTCCCGCATTTTATTTAGCTCCTGATTTAGTCTCTGCAGCTCCTCAGTGCTGGCATTACTGCTATTGCTTTCGAGATTATTCGAGGGTTTTATACTCGCTTCGCCCAGATCCAGTTCCTGGGTACGTAGCGTAGATACCTGATCTGCCAGAACGGCAATATCCAAATTATTTTTGCTAGCTCGCTGAACTTTATGCATTGTAGGTTGCTGCGAAGGTGTCATGGGATTTACGGCACCTGGATATGGTTCAAAAGGTACGAATTTCGGTGGCTTGGTCTTTTTATGTTCCGGCAGAGGTTCCGAGGTATTCACAAGCCTTGGCTTCAGCTGCACAAGTTCCCCCTTTGGCAAGGCGGGTCCGAGGCTCCGACTGACGACTTCTGGCCGCCGATAGAGTGTGTGTAGGCCCGGCAGAGGTAAAGGCTGAGAAGATGATTTGCCACTGCTTACCGATGTCTTTCGCTCAATAGCCGCTTCTTGCACTACTGTGCTATCCTTGCGCGACAATTGCGGTCGCTTTAACTTATTTACATTTTGCAACCCGACTGATGTTTGTTGTTGTTGCTCTATTTTCGTTGTGGGTGATATTTCAGTCTGTTCCATGCCATCTCCGCTGGTGCGGCAAATATGTGTCTTCTCGGCATCAATTACTATGGCATCTGTATCCATGGTTTGACAGTTTTGCGACCGATAATACTTTTTTATTTGTCTGTAACTTGAAAATTTTCTCTTCTACTTGTTTGCCAACAAAACAAAAACAAGATATTTAGCATAGAGCTGCTAACTCGTTAATTGTCGTCAGCTGACAGGTGTTGCCAACTCTTGTTTTAAGCGTTGCCAATTGTGATTACGAATGCAAGAACAAAACGGAAAAATCTATACTTCTTGATTATTCACCCAAAGGAACAACATATTGCAGATTGGACGAAAATAGTTGTTTACGCCTATTGAATACCTTCGATCGATACGGGTGTGCAGTGAAAATTCTAGAAGTTCGCACTAATGCTCAACCGGCAATTATGTTAGTATGTCGACAACAGAGCGTGAGCTGCTTAGAAACGTGAATGAAAAAATCGAATTGATTGAGCCCAGCACGGGAAAACTGTTTTTCGAGCACAAAACTGAGCTAGTGTTTGTAAAACCGCGATTGATGCCATTAAAGTCTCAGGCTTTGCAGAGTCTCGAGGAAATGCATCGGGAAACTGCTCGACAGCTGCAAAAGAAACGCACAAAGCGCAATAACAATAACGACAGCAACAAAAACGCTGGTGAGGCATAGATGGTCGCCTCTTAGGCTGCGGCCCACTTCCAAATAAACTTAGTACTTAGCACCGAGATAATGGCCTACTTGCTGACATTCGGTATCTTTGCCGCCCTGTTCCTGGCCAGCATCTTGCTTTATCGCTATGGCAACATTCCACGTCAACACATCCTCGTCACACTCTCCGTTTTAACAGCTTGGTGTTTCTCATTCCTCATCGTGTTCACCATACCCTTGGATGTAACTTCTGTAAGTACTCCCTAATAGTATAGCGATAATTACATATAAGAAAGCTATAGTCGACTCCTCGATTACGAAATATCCGATTATGAAACATATATTCCCAATAATTAACATGTATTCTTTATTATAGACCCTGTATCGACAGTGTCTGGAGGAGCACAATAGAACCACAAACACAAGTAAAAGCCCAATCCACCCACATGAATGCCAAGAGCCCTGGGGCATGGTGCCAGAGTCAGTGTTTCCTAATTTATGGCGCATTATCTATTGGAGTTCACAGTTTCTTACATGGTTAATTATGCCGTTGATGCAATCGTACCTGAAAGCGGGAGATTTCACAATCAAAGGCAAGCTGAAATCGGCACTGATCGAGAACGCCATCTATTATGGATCCTACTTGTTTATATGTGGCGTACTGCTCATTTATATTGCGGTCAAGGGTGTCTCGCTGGATTGGCAGAAACTTAAGGCTATTGCCTCATCGGCCTCAAACACTTGGGGCCTGTTTTTACTCGTGCTCCTGTTGGGATATGCCCTTGTGGAGGTACCGCGTTCACTTTGGAACAATGCCAAGCCGGGATTTGCACTGCAATATGCTTACTTTAAGGCCGCAAAACTTAGCACGGATAAAGCGGAGGCGGAAGAGCATGTAGATGATGTCCTTGAGTCGTTGCAATGCATCAGTCGAGCTGTGCCCAACAATCACGTCTTACGACCGTGTGTGGAAACAATAATGCGCAAGGTTCCTATTGAGTTGCAGGAACGAGCTAGTCGAAACTTTTCACGGAGTGGTGCTAATGGGACCTCCTCAACCATTGTACCCTCGGAGAAGGCTCTCGTACGAATACACAAGCAGGTGATCAAATCTTTACAAACTCTTCAACGCACTGAGGCCCTTTGGAGCGTTCAAGTGAAGACGGTATTGCATCTGGAAGATGTGGCACACAACGTTCACTCTGCCGATCGTCAATTTAAAACAGAATTTCCGTGTCAGCGATCGCAAGTGGAGAGAATTCTATACAGCTCTTCGCTACAATGGTACTGGGAGTGTCTATTAAAGGCGCCATTTTTTAAGGCCCTGAGCATCTTGACGGCCAGCATGTCTGCGATGGTCGTGTGGAGCGAACTGACATTTTTTAGCCGGCATCCGGTACTCTCTATATTTGCCAATGTGATAAATGTGGCCAAGAGTAGTTATGACTTCTTTACCATTGAGCTGTTCTCTATGGTGGTGCTATGTTACTTCTTCTACTGCACCTATTCCACGATTCTACGGATTCGATTTCTAAATCTTTACTACCTGGCACCGCATCATCAGACCAATGAGCATAGTTTGATCTTCAGTGGAATGCTGCTCTGCCGCTTAACGCCGCCAATGTGTCTCAATTTTCTCGGACTCATCCATATGGATTCTCATATAATACATAAGGTTAGTTAACTATAGCTTGATCATTCAACATGAATTAAACAACATTATGTTGCAGCGCATAATGGAAACGTATTATACACAAATCATGGGTCACATGGATGTGATTGGCATCATTTCGAATGGCTTCAACATCTATTTTCCCATGTGCATGCTGGCATTCTGTCTGGCCACCTGGTTCAGTATAGGAAGTCGGGCTTTGAATGCATTGGGTTTTCAACAGTTTTTACAGAATGAAACGATTGCTACTGAACTAGTCCAGGAGGGAAAGGATTTAATAGCACGCGAGAAGCGTCGGCGCCAGCGTGCCGAGGAGGCAATGGCCAGGCGCCGAGATGGAGCGAGACCCGACCCTTTACCCAGTCATGACTATATGGGCAAATACCGAGGAGGAGGAACTATTGGCGGCGGCGCAGGCGGTGGTCTACTCATTGGACATCGAACGCCAGCTGATGGTCTTTTACGGGATGGCGATGTCAGTATTGATTACGCTGCCGTGGCTTCCTCCTCGGCTCTCGGCGTGCCCCGATCGCTGTCAGAGGAGATCAATGATCGCTTTGGCGTCAGCACACAAGTGCAGATTGGCTTTCGAGGCACAAACGAGCAGGATGACGTCTTCGAGGCAGAGAATGAACGTCGCATCGTTGGACCACCACCCCGTGGACTCTTTGATGATGTTTAGACTCGAAACTCGTACTATATTGCAATTGATTTAGTTAATTTAATTTATATTTTAAGTTGAAACATCTCCGCTGCTGTTCCTTGTCACAAATACTGTACACAATTCAATAAAATATCTGTAGCTAAATCGTTTAATGTAGCCCAGAAATTTCAACGTGTGTTCGTATCTAGTTGTTATCCTCAACCAATTTCAGTGAAGAGGCGCGACTTCTTCCAGCTTTGTCTACTTCAGAGCTCGGCATCTGATGATCCTTGGACTTGAGTAGTTCTGTTATGGGATGTTTTCTTATGCTCTTCCTTCCACGAAGACAGCCACATCGCGATGTTAGAGGCGTATCGGGCCAATGCGTAGACATGTCCGGAGTCAGTGACAAGTCAAAGCCTTTGACATAGGCATGGTCAAAATATACAGGTGACATTCAATAGTCTCGATTAAATTGGCTGAAATAGCAGGCTTTGAAAAATCTTAAATTGTAACAATATTGGGCAAGAACTTTTTTTTGACAGAACGTGACAGTTATTAGTAGCGTTGCCAGACTAAGAAAAATAGTGAAGTAGTAATTTAAAATTGCATTCGAATTTCGAACTTCTTTAATGACATGCGTGTGTGTGTGTGTGTGTCCTGTGTCTGTGTCGCACCTTCAAATGGGAGTTTAAATCTGTAACATTTGTAACAAATACGTAAAACAATTGTGTAACAACTTGAGTATTAACCAGTTGGTCGTTTGCTTCTTCTTCTTCAGGGTTGCGCGCATGTGTGTGTGTGCTTAGATTCCGTCTATAAGTCTAGAGATCGGTTTGAAATTATTCATCGCCGCCTCCCTCTTCGTCCTCATCGAATTCACCCTCCTCATCAGCAGTTGCTTCCTGGTACTGCTGATACTCCGATACCAAATCGTTCATGTTGCTCTCCGCTTCAGTGAACTCCATCTCATCCATTCCCTCGCCCGTGTACCAATGCAAGAAGGCCTTGCGCCGGAACATGGCCGTAAACTGTTCGGAAACACGTTTGAACAACTCCTGAATGGCCGTCGAATTGCCAATAAAGGTGGCCGACATTTTCAGTCCTCTGGGCGGGATATCGCACACGGCAGTCTTGCAATTGTTTGGAATCCATTCGACAAAGAAACTGCTGTTTTTGTTCTGTATGTTGAGCATCTGTTCATCTACTTCCTTCATGGACATGCGGCCACGGAAGATGGCTGCTACGGTTAGATAGCGACCATGTCGTGGATCACAGGCGGCCATCATGTTCTTGGCATCAAACATCTGTTGGGTCAGCTCCGGTACGGTCAGAGCACGGTATTGCTGCGATCCTCGGGATGTAAGAGGTGCAAATCCGGGCATAAAGAAGTGCAGACGGGGGAAGGGCACCATGTTGACTGCCAGCTTGCGAAGATCGGCATTCAACTGACCCGGGAAACGCAAGCAGGTGGTTACTCCAGACATAGTGGCCGACACTAAATGATTGAGATCACCATAGGTGGGCGTCGTCAGTTTGAGAGTGCGGAAGCAGATGTCGTACAGCGCCTCATTGTCGATGCAGTATGTCTCGTCCGTGTTCTCCACCAGCTGATGGACACTCAGTGTGGCATTGTAGGGCTCAACCACTGTGTCAGATACCTTGGGCGAGGGCACAACGGAGAAGGTGTTCATGATACGGTCAGGGTACTCTTCTCGAATCTTCGAGATTAGCAATGTTCCCATGCCAGAGCCGGTGCCACCGCCCAGTGAGTGTGTCAGCTGAAAGCCCTGTTAAAGAAGTTTGATTAGCACACTCCTACCTTCCAATGAGCCATCTATAGCATCAACGTACCTGTAGGCAATCGCATCCTTCAGATTCCTTGCGCACCACATCGAGCACAGAATCGACCAGTTCGGCACCCTCGGTGTAGTGACCCTTTGCCCAGTTGTTGCCCGCACCAGACTGACCGAACACAAAGTTATCGGGTCTGAAAATCTGTCCAAAAGCTCCCGAGCGCACAGAATCCATGGTGCCCGGTTCCAGATCGACGAGAATAGCACGCGGTACATATTTGGCGCCGGTGGCTTCATTATAGTAGACATTAATGCGCTCTAGTTGCAGATCGCTATCACCGTAGTATGTTCCCGTCGCGTCGATACAGTGCTCATCGGAGATAACTTCCCAGAATTTGCCTCCGATTTGATTGCCGCATTGGCCAGCCTGAATATGTACGATTTCACGCATGGTTAGGAGTTATGTGTATTGAATTGAGGATTGGAATTAAATTTTTCTTGTTTTATTTTTCCGAATATTTTCTGGAGGGCAGAGAACCGATTTAAAATTGAATTTTACGTATAATTTTCTTACTTTTTTTCTATACGTGTACCGTAGTCGAGTCGATGTTGGAATGATACAGCCAGAGCTTCAACATGCTAATGCCACAACATTAGACTACTACGATCCCATGTGTTTGAAAAAAAATCCATTTCATTTACATATGTCTACTTGTACACAAATTTAGTACTTTCATTTGTATTTGAAAAGTTCTTTAATAATGCAATTTCTACGTTTAAGGACATCTACATTGATTAAGGATTCTTAAATTTTGGCTTAAGAGGTTATTATCCTCGATATTTAGTTCTTCAGTTATGTTGGGTTGCTCGAATATTTTGAGTTTTTAAAATTTGGTAAATTTTATCTAAAAGAATTTGGCGTCTAGTTAGTTTTGCACTTGTCTTAACTTGGCTTAAATCGCTGATTTCGAATGTATCAGACTGAAGCGCGTTTCAGGCAAAGAGTGCTCTCAATAATATCCATTGGCTGAAAATCCGGATCGATAAACTGCTCGTGATTCAGACACCGCGTGCCGCCCATACAGGTACAGGAGCATAAGGACGCAGTCTCATCATTCTCGGTCGTGTAGTTGTTTTCCAACAGCTTGCCGTGCATATTGTATGTGGATTCGTCATCAAATGTGAGCGGTTGATTACCAGCAGCCTGATTCTGGGCATCCTGCTCGTCCCTCTTAGCGTCCTCGGCTTGCCTGTAAAAAGGAGGAACCAATTTAAAACCAAAGCCTAGATTCGGGTCTATAACTAGAATTATTTACATGGTCATGAATCGAAGCACCAGGAGATTTATGCTAGCGGCAACTACTGCCAGTCCAAAGAGTATGAAGACCAGGCTAAGGGCCACATATCCCGGCTTATTGGTGAGCGCCTGGTCATTCTGCAGTGCCACATAGTCCCCAAATCCAATTGTTGTTAACGTCACAAAGCAATAATAGAAGCTGTCAAAATAGCTCCAGCCTTCATACCGGGAGAATACTGCCGCTCCCGTTGTAATGATTATTGAGGATAACATGCCAGTGGCCAGCATAAGATTCATTTCCGTGGCGTCAGTGCAGCGTGCTCCACTTGCTCGTTTCGCCCGTCTAATGATCACGGATGCAAATTTGTTGAGACGTTCACCGATGGACTGGAACATGACCAGTCCTAATGGAATGCCCACCTAAAAATATAAGTTAATCAAAACCAATAAATGTTAGCTTTAGAAGCTGCTTGATTTGGGCAACCACATGGGATTGGACAGATCATACCATGGCGTAGCACATTGTAAATAGTTTCCCAGCCACGGTTGTCGGCGTGGAGTGTCCATAGCCTGAAATATGTCAATGTTAACATTTGTTTAATTTAATAAATATACGTACCATATACATTTAAAATCCAACAACTACTCGTAATTATAATATTCCACTTAATTTTTTAAGGATTAGTATTGATATTATTTTATATTATATTATTATATATTAATATATTTATTAATTAATTTACTTATATTCAAATTATCTATTTGCATAATACTATATTAGGAATTAAATAATAAATATAATAAGTTTATATCCTATATTATAGAGCTTAAAGATATTTGTTCTGTTCACTTTTATGCTATTTCACTATATTTCGGGAGAAATCAAACATTTGGTAAATATACATAGTAAGATAAATAAATTTAATACTTAAGGCGATCCCTATTTATTTTTCTTAGAAGTAGCAAATCGCTTTAAAATAATATAAATTCAAGATAATATCTATAGTTAAGAAAAGTTTGTTGTTTTTTTAGTTGTCTCATTCAATCATATAGATTGAGTATTTGGCGTAGTTAAATGACATCGTATTTATTTTAATATGATATTGATATTCTAATTAACTACAATCTTAGAATATTTGTTAATTCATTCAAGACAAATAGATAGTTGATTTGTTGTTTTTGAGTTAACAATTTTAATAATATTTACCAATCATTGCCAGCACCACAGTGGCAAAATAAAATGCGCCTGCAAATTTCCACTGAGGTCCCGCCTTGTGAGGTTTGTTCTCTATTATTACTATTTCGATCATCCGGTAGTCTTCTGCACTCACATTGTATTTCTTAACGAAATTATTCTTCACCGCTACGGCATGAAAACAAAATTTGATGCGAGTTCCAATATCAATATCTCAAATTCTTGGCCAATTATCGAATTAAATGAACATACTCATAATTGGCAAGGATTCTCAAATTTAAGTATTAAAAGTTTGATAAAAACGACGAACATAAGTATGTGAACATGTGCGTGTGTTTGGTATGAACTCTGAAATGTATAAAAGTAAATTCGAAATCTAACGGAAAATAGGAAAATTAACGTGCTTTGTAGATGCTAAAAGTATGTGGAGATAGATGTGGAGATATATGTAGGTCATATTCGTCGAAATTTATGTTGTATTTTTTTGGTGTTTTCAGGTGCGGGAAGAGGACATTTGTGGGTGCATTTGAATATTGCCGGGGATATATATTGGTTGATAATATATGTACCTTGCAAAAATTCCCAACGCTTCGCCTCGGTTTGCGATTCAAGCGAGTCAAAGACTGCCGCTCCGATGAGCAAATAGGTAAATGTGCATACCACCAGCGACAGTGTTCTCACGTTCTGACGCTTCATGGCGCAATGGACAACAAATTCGAAAGCAGTATCGCGGTATGATTCAATTCGCATCTAACTACGGGATTCAAGGGGCTCACTTTTGAGTTTTAGTCAAATCTAATAATATTTATTACTTTCTCTTTCTTTATCTTTACGACCTTGGGGATGCTGCAAGGATTCTGTATAAATCGATTGAATTGCGAATGCATACAAGCAGAAAGCAGTTCAGCGAAAGCGCACTTATTAAATGCAGGTTTACATTTTGAGCGCTTTGCAAATTACAATTGACACATGAGATTCCATTTAAACATCACTAACAACATAAATTTGATTGTAATCTAATTTATGAAATTAACTGATAACCGATGCAATTTGCGGGCAAAACAATTAATTGGAGACAGGACTGTTCTATCCGCGGTATTGGTACAAGTTGGCAGCACCCATTGTACATATCGCCTATCGATAGCAATCGGGTAGTCGGTTTACCTGGCTTTTGTTTATACGAAAAAACCACGCAGTCTATTTAAAAGTTTAAATAGCTGCAGGTTCGCTAGTTTTGATAAATAGTGCGCACCCATGTTCAATTAGTACAGACATGCTGCGCATTCGTCGACGTTTTGCGCTGCTCATCTGTTGTGGCTGCCTGCTTATCTTTCTCAGTCTATATGTGATCCTTAATTTTGCGGCACCGGCTCCAAATGCGAAAAAGGTAATGTATTGGATTGTGTGTGTATGTGCAAGACCAACTCATCATTAAACTTTCATTTCAACAGTCAAATTATGCTGCTCTTGACAGCAATGGGAACCAGCTAGAAAATGGTATACATGAGCGTATTAATGAAAAGCGAAATTTGCCTGTTAATTTGGACAAGCAAATGGCGAAGACAAAAGGTAATGACGACATCCTTCTCCCACACTCCCCAAATGACCAATCAGATGACAGAAGTGAATGTATCGATGTTGTGAGGCAAGTTCCAGAGGTAGATGTACAAATGTTGGAAATGTACGACCGAATGTCTTTTGAGGACATCGATGGAGGCGTCTGGAAGCAGGGCTGGAACATTAAATATGATCGTCTCAAGTACAACAGTCATCATAAGCTCAAAGTGTTCGTTGTGCCGCATTCGCACAATGATCCCGGCTGGATACAGACTTTTGAAGACTATTATAACGCTGGTGAGTCCAGATTTAGTGCTAAAATTCGATATAATGAATTTAAGGGATTGATTAGGGGGATACGAAATTACTATAGCCTTGCAGAAGATATTCTAATTACTATAACAGCTTCCGGTTACGCATCAGCAAACCAAGTCATATTGGAAATCAGTACATAATCTAAAGGCCTATTATATATATCAATTACCTAAATAATTAATTAAGTATTTTTATTGAATACACAAGTTTGCAAGTTTTGCAGAGCACACTTTCCAATAATAAGGAAGTCAGAACATTCCACCTGTTATCATTTTTGATAGACTGTGGTACATTTTTAATTATCTCAATTCAAATTGTTTTTAATTGACAGACACAAAACACATTTTGTCGAATGCTTTGCGCCACCTGACCGAGAATCCAGATATGAAATTCATTTGGGCTGAAATATCATATTTTGAGCGCTTTTATAAAGACTTGGGAGAGCATAAGAAACAGCAAATGAAATTGTAAGTAGAGATAGTAAAACTTGTGATTCAATTTAACACATTATTTTATCTATGCAGACTGGTAAAGAAGGGGCAACTGGAGTTCGTGACAGGTGGATGGGTAATGCCAGACGAGGCCAATTCACATTGGCGAAATGTGCTTCTTCAGCTGACTGAGGGTCAGACGTGGCTAAAGGAACACTTTAACGTAACTCCCACTTCCTCGTGGGCTATTGATCCCTTTGGCCATAGTCCCAGCCTGCCGTATGTTCTACAAAGAAGTGGTTTTAAGAACCTGTTAATACAGCGAACTCACTACTCGGTAAAAAAGGAGTTGGCACAGCAACGAAATCTGGAGTTCTATTGGCGACAGATATGGGATACACGCGGCACCACAGCTCTTTTTACGCACATGATGCCTTTTTATTCCTACGACATTCCGCACACCTGTGGTCCCGATCCCAAAGTTTGCTGCCAGTTTGACTTTAAGCGCATGGGTTCCTTTGGACTAAGCTGCCCCTGGCGAGTGCCACCTCGTGCCATTGATGATAGCAATGTGGCTGGACGCTCTGACTTACTGGTAGATCAGTGGAAGAAGAAAGCGGAATTGTATCGAACAAATGTGTTGCTCGTCCCTCTTGGCGACGATTTCCGGTATAAACAGAATACAGAATGGGATGTGCAAAGAGTCAACTATGAAAGGCTCTTCGAACATATCAACGCACACTCACCGTTTAATGTGGAGGCCAAGTTTGGCACACTTCAAGAATACTTTGATGCTGTGCACAGTGCGCCTGGTCACAATTTCCCTTCGCTCAGTGGCGATTTCTTCACTTATGCGGATCGCGCCGATAACTACTGGAGTGGTTATTACACTTCACGTCCGTATCACAAGCGTATGGATCGCGTACTTACGCATTACTTGCGCGCAGCAGAAATGCTGCATGCTTGGAAGTCCTGGGATTCCCAGGCAGGATTTAGCGAGAAGCTGGAACTGGCACGAAGAGAACTATCATTATTTCAACACCACGACGGCATTACAGGGACCGCAAAAACGCATGTGGTGAAGGACTATGAGATGCGGATGGTTGAGGCCCTGAAATCCTGTCAGTTTGTGATGCAGCAAGCAATCTATCGACTGCTGACCAATCCTTCAATCTATAGTCCCGATTTCAATTTCCACTATTTTACACTGGACGATTCACGCTGGCCTGGCGTCGGAGTGGAGGAGAGTCGCACTACTATCATACTGGGCGATGAGTTGCCCACTAAGCATGTTGTCTTACACAACACGCTGCCCCATTGGCGCGAACAACTTGTGGACTTTTATGTATCCAGTCCATTTATAAGCGTCAGCGATTTAGCAGGCAATGCAGTCACAGCACAGGTCTCACCTGTTTGGAGCTGGCACCATGATACGCTCAGTAAGACTGTCAACCCACAAGGCTCCACAACTAAATATCGTATAATATTCAAGGCACGCGTGCCTCCAATGGGCTTGGTCACCTATGTTCTAACGGTCTCAGAGTCGAAGCCTGCGTATGTATAACATAATCTTAAATCCGATCCAGTGTTAATTGTACTAACTTTCTTATTTCAAAACAGCCATACATCTTTTGCTTCCCAATTACTGCTCAACAGCAATTCAGTTTCGGTGCCTTTAGGCCAATATCCGAAAGAGGTTAAGTTTGGTGAGCATCGTGAGTTTACTCTAAGAGTTGGAACTGGCCCTACCTTGGCGTTCTCCGAAAATGGAATGCTGAAATCAATGCAGCTTAATCCGGAAAGTCCCCATGTGCCTGTACATCTAAAGTTCCTTAAGTATGGCACTCGCTCACACGGAGATAAGTCTGGTGCTTATTTGTTCCTGCCAAATGGACCTGCGATGTCCATGATGGGTGGTGCACCTGTCGTCCTAGTCAGCGAGGGTAAGCTGGAGTCTTATGTGAGTGTAGGGTTGCCCCAAGTGATCCATCAAACCATTCTGCGGGGTGATGCGCCCGAAATACGCAACCTGGTGGACATTGGTGATACCGACAACACAGAAGTTGTGATGCGCCTGCAGACACACATCGATAGCGGTGACATTTTTTACACGGATCTGAATGGTCTACAGATAATCAAGCGCCGACGATTAGATAAGCTACCACTTCAGGCCAACTACTATCCAGTGCCATCAGCAATGTTCATTGAGGATGCTGACATGCGATTCACATTGCTAACAGGACAGCCGCTGGGCGGTTCCTCATTGTCACCGGGAGAGCTGGAAATAATGCAAGACCGTCGATTGGCCAGCGATGATCAACGTGGTCTTGGCCAAGGCGTGCTGGACAATAAACCAGTTCTACACATTTATCGTTTAGTACTTGAGAAGATCATCGGCTGTGAACGACCATCGGAAGCACATCCCGGAAGCTACTTAACAAGTGCTGCCTATAAGGCTTCCCAAGACTTGTTAGATCCATTGGATAAGTTTATATATTCGGAAAATGAATGGACGGGGGCACAGGAAGTGTTTGGTAACGATCATGTGCCTGCCAATGAAGAACTGGACGTGGTTGTGATGCGTCGTCTATCAAAGAGCACGGCCAATGTACAGCGTGTAGGATGTGTATTACATCGCACACAGCTTTTGCAATGTAATGAGGAGCCTCCAGAAGACAAAGTAAGTTTCACAGCATCCATTTGTCACTTAAAATATAAATAATTTTTAAGAATATTGTCACATAATTATATTAATTTATTTAATATTTCAGTTTAATGTCTGCAATGTGCTGCAAACTGATGATCAACCCATCGTGAGCTGTCAGCGTTCCACACTCACATTCCTGCAGATTCTGGAGCAGTTCGAACAGAAGACAGCGAGAATTCCGTGTCCAATGGAAACAGAAGCCTACATTATCAGTTATAGCGCCAAAAACCGCAGCTGAACTGCGGCAATCCTCTCAAGCAATAGATCTAAAATATACTAGCTAAAGATAAACTTTATTTAATATTCAAAAGCCGACCACACAACAAACATCATTCGTATGTGAATCTCAAGCTACGTAACTTTTAATGTTTTAATTGACGAATTATAATTGAAAATCTCCGTGTTTACAGGTTTTTTGATTATACAATTTTTGTAAACTAATTTTAGTTTATTTTTTGTGTGATAATTATTATGCAGATTCTCTCGCAATTTTAAGCAATATCATCAATTTTTAATCGATTGACACTGCACTATAATAAATTGACTAGAACTACAAATTATTCGTAATACTACAAATATAAACTTAGTCACAGCCATTTTGAAGGCAATACTTAATAGATATGGTTGGGTCCATTCAATTTCTTTTTATTAAAGGTAATTTCTTAATGGAATCTGACAATGATTTCGAGTCTGTAAATGATCAATGAATCAAGGTTAGAATCAAGGCTCGAAGCTTTGCTCAGCATTTGAAGATTATTTTGGTATAATAACATCACGTATATACAACAATTAAAATTTGCTTATCAGTTTTCCTGTTCAACGGGTCACTTTGCATGCTTAACATAAGCGAGCTTAAATTTTAAATCTTATAGGTTAAGAACAATTTGAAACCAGTTTTTGTAGATACGTTTTGTCAGAGTATTCGTATTTATATTTTCTGTTGTTATTCAATGCAATTCTCATTGCATGCGATTCGGATTGATGCAGCAATGAACGCGTGTTGTCTGGAAAATGCCAATGGAAATTCTAATTGTATTCAAGATGAGCGTAAAGTGGTTGTTTTTAACGAGAATCAAATCGAGAGCGCCGAAGAGAGCAACGTGAATTGAGCACGGAGTCAGAGAGAGAGAGAGAGAGAGGCAGGTTGAGAGTACGCTGAGTAATCTGAATGCTGTTGCTCTTCCAATTTGAAATGGGCAACGAAAGCAAAATTAAAACTAAACAACAAAAGCGTGCTTCGCACACAGATACACAATGCTCTCTCAGTACCAGTACCAGTGTGTGTGTGTGAGTGTGTGAGTGTTTGTGCGCAACCACTGACTAACCAACCTACCTATTGCCACCATCGGAATTCCAAGTTCTGTACAGAAATCTCGGCTGCTCAGAGAATCGCACTTTCAGAGAGATTGACAGAGAGACTGAGAGAGGGAGCGAGTGAAAGAGCGAGAGCGAGAAAAATATAGAGAAGCGCAGAAATCGTGCAGGCAAAACAATTTTCAGATACGACAAGCACATTCAGTGTCCAGTTCAGTTCAGTTGAGTTCAGTCAGAGTCAGAGCGCCGTCATCAGTGAGTTTTGTTTATATGCTACATATGTAACAATATTACAACGAATTACAGACAAAACATACATACGCACAGATAGTGTTTGTGCAATAATAAAAACAATAAATAATCATTTGTGTATGTACTCTTTACTAAAGTGGCCCACAAGCGGCAGCAGCGACACATATGCATATGCATATGTATATATGTACAAGCTTATTTTGTTATATATATATATATATATATATGTATGTGCATATGTACATATATAAAGAACTCAAAGTCGAGTATCTAATCAAAAGATCTTTGAAATGAGAATATGTGCTATAAAATAAATAAGAGTTATTGTCGTTGTTATTGTTGTTGATTTCAAAAGGAATCTAGAAAACTACAAAAAAAAGTCGTCTACAAAATATAATTAAATAATGCACACACGCGCTTCAAATATTATAGTTGCATACGTGTGTACATATGTCAGTATGTATTTGTATCTTTCTAAGCTCTTTGCGCGTATCTGTAAGAGTGTGTGTGCATGTGTGTGTGCTTGTGTGTGTGAGTGTCGAAGCGTGCAAGTGTGTTTATGCGTCGCATGTTAGTTTCTTCAACGTTCACGTTCTTTATGCCGTCTTCTAAGTTTTCTCACTGTGTGCGCGTATCTGTGTGTGCTCCCTCGTTGTCAGTATGCATGCACGCGTGTATCTGTGTGCGTATGTGCTTTTTGTGAACTACGTTTTGTTTCAATGCCAAAAAGTATCTATGTGTGCCTTGGCATGAGCGCTTTACTCGCTCGCTCATTCGCTTGTCTTGGCGTTTGCCTTTGCCTTTGCCATGCTGGTTACATAAATACTCACACCCAAGCCCACACACTTGCAAGGCGTAGCAAACCTACATATTCACTCAGAAATGTATATGTATGCGTGTGAGTGTGTTTACTATAATCGAAATGCGCTAGTTTTGAAGGTGTTGGAATTTTAATTAACACTACAAATCTAATCGTTGGCCCAACAAGAACAATCACAATCACAATCAATTTTCCAATACGAACTCAGTGTGTTCGTATTGGAAGCAGCTGGTCCAATAACAACAGAGACCAATGCGAAAATAACAACAAGAACGACATGTGATAATTATTGGTAGCAACAAAACTGCTTCAGTAAGTTCAGCTCATTCCAATGAACAAATGTCATGCCAAAAGTAACACACAACAAAAGGCACAAGAAGCTGGCAAATCCAAAGAAGAATGAAATAAGCACAGAAAAGAATTGAGCGTACAAACGAAAAATTCAAATCAACGACGTCATATAAAAGTGTGTCAAAGCAGCAGCACACACACACAAACACACACACACACATACTGACACACTCGCACTCCCAGACATGTGTGTGTGTGTGTGTGGCAAAGCTTTTTCTACCACTTCGTCCGTCGCTCTCACTCTCTATTTCTGTACACTGCTCTCTCTCCCTCTCTCGGTAGCAGCGAGCTGATAAAACGCAGCGCACACAGCGCGTATACATAATGTATATTTTATTTAAATGTTTTTCATTTGTTTGCTAACGAGTTTTTCTCGTTATTGTTGAGCACACAGCTTCACACACACACACAAGCACAATCAAACATATGCGGGATTTTCATATTTAGCTAACAAACATGAAATCTTCCCGTTCTACTCCCCCCGCCTACCCATTCTTCTGCCCAGTAGACGCGCTCAAACATATGGCGCGTGAGCATTCCTCCACAGAGTATATTTACATTCATAAAAATATATAATTTTATATGTATGTATGTGTGTGCAAGAGTATATGATACGCATTGTGTGTGTATGTATTTAATATATTATGTCATAAACAATTTGGTTTTGGCATTCAATAGAAGTTCAATTTACTCAAGGCAAACGTGGCGTATGGACAACTTTGTCGCTTTGTTGTTGAAAGCTCTATTTAGGGGCTCAGGAAATGCAAAAGTTGCCCCGAAAATGTCTTCTGTTTGCCAGTGCCAGTAGCTGTATGTGTGTGTGCGCGTGTGTGTCGAAGTGTGCAGCAATTTTCCGAGGTTTGCATGAAAACCTAGTGCCCTAATAAGCACTAACAGCACAGAGACACATTTACACGCACACACAACTAACAGTCAAAGAGAAACAGAGAGTGAGAGAGAAAGATATTTATAAAAAAAATAAAAATGAGAGAAACTACAATAAGCAAGAGAGCACAACTGCCGAAAGCTGTAAGAGAGAGAACCTTAGAGTGAGAGATTTCCCGCGAGTGGCGACAAAAACTACGTACACATGTTAGTGTGTGTGTGTGTGTGTGTGTGTGTGTGTGTGAGTGTGAGTGTGTACAATGTACACTGTACATGGCATCAAATATAATTGAAATAATTTTTAAAACAAACAGCCCACTACGCAATTTCAGTTCAATGTAAAATGTTTAGCTTACTGCTGACGTATAAAAACACGTTCAAATTAAATGTGGAAATAGAAATGCGCGCGAAGCGAAAAGATACACGATAGCTTGCAACACACACACACACACACACTTACACGGATGCACAACAAAGGTGATCAGACGGGCACGTGTGCGTGGCAACAGACTTACATACTAGACTGTAAGCTGAGAGTCGGAATATGCGTTACTGCAACCTTTTCATATTATTGATAATATTAACATTTCATCTACTGCATAACATGAACATTAACATTAGCATAGCCGAGATTCGTTAACATAAAAATTGTATTCTATTTATTATAGTTATTCAATACATGAATATGAACAGTTAGAAAAAGTTAGTTTAAAAACAATTACTTTATGAAATGGTTTTCAAGATGAACCACTCTTCTTTGGCGTTTTGAACTGAAATACAAAATATTAAAATATTTAAGTTCAGCTTTCGATTGTGCTCGAAATAATCGATATATCGAGAGTTAATTAAAGGTTCGCTGATCTTCAAGCTTGCTACACGTGCCACACAAATAGAATGAAACTGTAAACGTTTTTTATTTTCGTTTGTAGCTTGCCACTAACAGCGCTGTCCAGTTCAAAAAGTACGTGTGTAAATTCCCAGACAAACATCAGCTCAATTTCGCCATTTTCGTTTTCTGTGTGTGTGTGTGTGTGAGTTGAAGCCGTGTTGCAAAGAGAGAATTGTCGAGGACCGTGCGCTTTGCGCAGGTCCGTTATTCGCCAAAGGCAACAGAAACTGAATTAAACGGCGTCGTCAGTCGTCAGTCGACATATTTTTGCGTTAGAATCAAACGTGAGACGGAGACGAGCACGCACAGAAGGCGCGTGACGCATACGTGAAAATAATAAAATTGCTGCGAAAAAAGCAACAACCAAAATTAATGCATATTATATGATAAATTGAGCAATTGATCAGTGTTCGCATGTGTTTATTACCATTCAATCTTGTTCATAAACATACATATTCACAGAGGTGAAGCAATTGCACACATTCGATATACAACTAAAGATCGATAATTGGGCGCTAATTTGGATTTTCGATGAAAACAGATTCTTGTCTCGAAACTATCGTGAATATCTTGATATCGATTGTGCGTGTGAGTGGCGCGTGTTCGTGTGCTTAACTTGCATGTTTGACTTTACATAATCAAACAAATGCATTGAATATTTCAAATACATATAACGTAACGTACCCGTATTCGTATTCAAAGAAATCCATCGAAGAAATCGACAACACCAACAACGACAATTGCAATATTAACTATAAATAATCAACAATATCAACAACTATACCATCAACAACTAGAACAACAACAACAACAGCAGCAACATAAACAGTCGTGTGTATGAAAAGTAATATCTATAATAAATCTAAATATTATATAATAAAATAACTAATATACGAAAGTGTACACGTAAATAACTATTTAATCTCAAATTATAACTCAAAAATATTAAAATAATAACAAATTACAAGTACAACATATATAGTACATAGTACATTTATAATAGACCCGCACTCAATTAATTGCAGCTGTATGCACGACTCCTTGCAAAAAGGTGAATATATTTATATGTACAATATACATCCAAGTACTATATGTAAGCATAAGTTCGATTTAGTATTAGCAAAATCCAATTTACGTGATAGAAAATAATATAAGTGTTTATATATAAGACACGGTTAGTCAATACAGAAAATTCAAATATTTTATTTTGTTGCCTTATTGTATTTTTTATATTTTGGTTGTGGTTCTTTGAAGAAGGTTAATAAGAACCAAGGGGTTTAACAAATAGAATATTTGAATTATTCTTTGTCAGGACAATTACTTGACATACTGTACTTGATAACTAGAACATCATCTTTGTGACTAGATTCACTCACAGGGCTATTTATATTTACTAGTGTGTTTTTTTTGTGTTTATCATTTAAAAATCTAATGAAATTATAAAAAAATTCTAATGTAATCGAAATGTCAGTGTGTCTGTCTGTGTTGATCTCAGTTAATCAAAGTCACTCGCAGCTTAGCTGAGCTGCATCCTCCTCTCTCTCTCTCTCTCTCTCTTTGCGCTCTTCTCGGTGATTTGACTGCTATTTTCGCTTCCCCTCCACTCGTTTATTTACCCGTTTATTATGAGACCCCGACACTTGATTCTACATTTTGTTGGATCTGTTGATGTTGTTGCTGTTGTCAAATACAAATAGGCATTAAATTGTTCGTTGTTTGTCGTTTCGTTTCATTTACATTGCCCAACTGCGCTGTCCTCTTCTCCCCCTACTTCCCACTCCACCTACCTCCCTCCAATCTAGTCGAACCCCGCGCCCGTTGCGTAATCCATAGAGCGCCTAGCTTTAAGTGGGTTAAACTGCCGCTGCACCGTGCGAGTCGAGCAAACCGAGAAAACGTCAGTCAGAGAATAGAGAATTGAGAATAGAGCAGTGGGCACAGTGAAGCGACGTAAGAAAGCTCTACTCGAGCATGCTCGACGTGTAAATACCCAGTAGCCAGTTAACAGTTTTACAGTAACAGTTTTAGTTAATCCGATTGTATTTAAGATGATATCGTCATTAAAATATTACGAACCAAACAGAAATAAGAACAGAAAGGATTAAAAAGTTGAAAATAAAGTCTTTTTAATATACATTCAATTTAAGACTTCAAGAATTTAAAAATTGATATGCGGATAGAAAGTTTCAAAGGATAGTTCGCATCAGCAGATACTTCTTATATTATCTATAGCTCTCGGTCAGCGATGTTTGCATCTGTGTTACATACGTAGTGTCAACTGGATTATACCCTTCTTACAGATATGTGTCTAAAGGGTAGATAAAATGCTAGAGGAGAAACGAAACGGGAAAAAGGTTTATGTAAACAAGCAGCACACCAAAATTTTCAAGCAAAAGGCACGAAACGGCTGTTAACCTATTTGGCAACTGCCAAACAGCCAACTGGTGATTCCAATTCTCCGCTGATTAGCTGGGCCCAGGTGTGTGTGAAACTGTGTGTGTGCACCAACACTGCGTTCACGTTGTCTGGAAAGGTGATGCAAGTTGTAGTTGGCAGCTTTAAGTGCAGTGATAAGAGACTGAGGCAAGCTTGAACTGAACCGATAATTGCCTTAAACGTAAATCTGTCTCTCCTAATAATACCATATATTTATCACGACAATAACTTATAATTTTAGTTGAAGCTGAAATAAAAATAATAATAATATTACCATTTAGTAAAATTCTAGTAAATAGTTAAAATATCAAGTATAGTTAAATGTAATGTATATCATTATTTCTATCTACTTACATATTTCATTCGATAATTTAACACTTGCAGCAAACAAATAAATGTAGAAACGTATAAATAATTCGAAAACTTGAACATATTCGCCTTTCCCATTTCGAACGAACTTTTAAGTTTAAACCAAACCTAAAAAGCCCAATAAACTTGCTTTATTCACAGTTTGCTCTCTCTCTCTCTTTCCCTCCCGGTTTTTCTATCTCTGTCTTTCTGAATTAGATGTCGCATCACCTGTGCACGGTATGAATGTGTGAACTTAATTGCAAATCTCACATGACCTTGTACATCAACTGACGTAATTAGCGAATACTTCTATTCTATACATTAATTGCTGCAGCAGTTAAACTTGTTCGTTATATCAATTGAATTTTTATTGAAAAAAACAACAACAACTACAGTGGAATAAACTCGAGAATTGATGGGACTGAATGTTTGCTTAATTACTATGCGTCATTTATATAATTTACCAATTGAATTGCAGTCGAAATTATGAAACAAGACCAATAATAACACTGGAAAATATGGCAAAAATTCATCGATTCATTTCAGCTAAAAACAAATAACTTGGAAGATAGACAAATAAACTGTTAACACTCTTAGGCGGGTGAGACAAAATATACAATAATCATTGCAATGCATACCACATTCCATATGACACATGCACCATGCCACTTGCTACTTGCAATGAGCAGTTCTGCTGTTTTCCCTTGTTATGTTGTTGCTGCACAATGCCAAAGAATTGCCAAGAATTGCTGGGTCAGGGAAAAGACGGGTGGACTCGCTACAGAGAAGGGGTTGCTGTCTGTGCGGAGATATCGGGTGACAACAGATTTCGTTTGACAAAACTAGGCCTCTCTTTGCTGCTCTTTACCACTGCTCCCTCGGCAAACTGGGACAATTTGTAATTAAAATGCCCCAAAACAAGAGTGTAGATAGGTAGAAGAGATGCAACCAAATGCTTGTCAAGCGCAGCAAATGATTCATTTAATTTTGAATTCATTTCACTTGAAATTAGATTTCGCAGATAGAGTACTTTGGTTATTCTCCTCCAAAGTCTCTGTGCTCCTCCTCTTTTCAACTGTGCCTAATTGTGTGGCGTGCTTAATGCCGCAGCTCTGCACCAAAGAGGCTAATGGGGCAGATACTCTTCTAGCATTCAATTTGCCCCAGAATAGATACAAGTACATATCGTGTTGGCTTTTACGAGCCGTCGACATCTCCGACAAAGTACTTTGAAGTACTTTATTTTATTATTTTCCCATATGTACCTAACAGTTTGCCTCGCGGAATCGAAAGAAGAATTAGTAGAATTAGTAGTAGACAAATTTATTTATTTGGCTCTAAACTTTTTCAAGACGCAATTCTCAATGTAGGGAGAAAAATATTAAAAAAACATATACAGTTTTTCAAATCCTTGAAAATGAAGTGATTGCTTGCGATGTAATTTTTAATATATAAAATCTAATCAGATTAATTGGTATTTGAAAGATTAAATGAGGTCAATAATGACTACCTATTTTATGGCATCTTTGAAAAATAAAATATTTTTATTCTATAAACTGAATAACTATAATTAGTAAGAATTTGCATCTAATTGCATGACCTATTTATCCAAGTGTTCAAAGTGTCGACTTCTCTAATAATTGTTAGTTATCACATTATTATTTTTGATATATTCCAATATTATTTGAATATATGGTATTATTATCATAATATGTGCCACATGCAATTGAAGCACATTCCAAAGAGCTTCAAGTAACATTCCCTGTTCGTCTGGAATCAACACACACACACACACACGCTAACACAGGAACACACACAAATAGATGTGATTAGAATGAAAGCGGAGACCTTCCACTTGTTTACTTGCCACTTGCCACAACGCGTCATGCCACACACAATTAGTTGGTCTTGTTGATGTTGCCATTTGACTGCCTTTTGGCATTCCTCACTTATTTATGGATAATTCATAGACGCACCTTTTTATTTAGAGCTGGATGGGCAACAACAATAACAACATCAACAACAACATCAATAACAACATCAACAACAACATCAACAACAATATCAACAACAACACAAATAATCCCCATCACATACACACACACACACACAGAAGAGGCGACCCAGCGACATAGTTCTGTACTGTGTTTTGCTTGCCCGCAACTTGCCACAGTAATTTGCATATAGCACACACATACATACATACCACCCACACACACACATATGTGCATTTGGCTGCATGCTATGTTGCCCGTCTGCCTGCAGTGACGCTGGCGTCGCAGTCAGCGTCGCTGTCGCTCGTTTGGCCTAATTGTGTGCTTTTGATTTAGTTTTCATGCCGTGGAGGCGGCGACTTCAACGCTCCTCCGATTTTCATGCATTACAGCTGACAACCTGCAAGTTCTGCGCAATCTCTCTCTTCCTCTACCAATCTCTCAATATCTTGCTCTCTCGATCTCTCTCAAGCTCATTTTTCTTTCGCTCTCTCTCTCTCTCTCTCGTCGCTCTCGGGGGAATTTCTGCTAGCCGCAGCATTTTGTTCTTGTCAATGCATTTTTGTCATACCTTGAATATGTGTTTTTTGTTTTGTAAATTTAGTTAAATTTATTTTTATTTATTTTTTGTCTTTTGCTTTTATTAAATTTTGATGGCATTGACGTTTTGGGTAGTTGTTGTATTTATTCTTGCAAATATTACGTAGTTTAACCTTCACCCATTTAAGCTGAACGAAGAAGTCGTTATTTTGTACAAAATAAAGGTATCAATCGTACCATTTGCATTTGCATACCAAAGTGTACCCACTTTTGAAATTGTTTAAAGTTATACATTTTCTCGCAGTAAAATTGTATATTTATGTGTTTATTTTATTAACATTATAAAAAAACAGTATTAAGCCAAAACAATGTTTACTGTTAGCCTTTTTTCACTTGATTACGCCTTATTACAAAATGTGTACCATTTTGACTGACAGCTTCAATGTACCAACTTGGGAGATGGGTACCAAACACGCTTGGAATTTGATAATACTGCTAAGTATATTAAAATTCGAATGTGTTTGCATTCAGACTGAACTCACATACGTATGTATAGTTGGTGTATACCTAGACCAGTTCACCAGGTGTCTAAGTGTGTGTTCATAAATATTTCACATTTATTGAATACTTGCGCACATATGTTGGGCATGTGGCAACATTGTGAATTCGCCGCGTGTGGCTGCAGCTTCATTATGCAACGCGCAATCAGTGGCTAATGTAAAATTCTAATTTAATTTGCTTATTAATAATTATAATTTCGGCTGCCAGAACAGCTGATGATGATGATGTCTCCGCGCTCATCTTCAATAACTTCGTCACAAATAAGGCCAGCCACACTCGTATTATATATTTATGATTACATACATAATTACATATGTACACACACATAGAGACATCGACACCGACATCAACATCGACGTCGACGTCGACATGCAAAACAAAAGAGCTCTGAGCCGAGTCAACGAAATGTAAAGCCAAAATCCATGGCAACAAGGCAGACGAGCTGGCAAAGCCGCTTACTCCACTTGTTATACTGAGATACAGATACTCGTACTGTGCTTTCTCCTATGCTGCAGGGTTGACGGAATTTTAAGGGCTAAAATGGCTACCTTTCTTCAAAAAGCTTAAAATTATCAAAAGTACACATTTAAAACAAACTTAAACTGTGTGGAAAATACAGAATTCGGTCTGCCAAATTTGGTTGCTCTAGCTCTTATAGTCTCTCAGATCTAGGCGGTCACACGAAAATACGAAGAGATGGACATGGCTATATCGACTCGGCTGTTGAAGCTGATCAAGAATATATTTATTTATAGAGATGCCTTCTTCTCCTTCTATTATTTTGCTTAATTTGCAACGGATGTCATACTGCATAAATAAAACTGTACTATACAGACTATCTTTATATGTATCGACTTCTGAATGAATTACAAAAATATATATGAATATATATAATATAAATTATAATATTCAAATTTCAATTCATCTTGATTTTTAGGTTGATCTTAACGAGCTGCATTATGCAGTAAACCTCATTAAGAGATTTAAATACCTGAATTCTCGAACTCCCATTTAATACCTATATATTAAATATAGTAAAGTAATTATTTTTATTTAAAAAACTAGATTTGTATCAATTACTAAGAAAATCTTCAATTCTTGTATCTTTAGAAAGAATAAAATGTCAAAATCTAGCTAGTTGACAGCTAGAATGGCAACACTGTTGTTTTTGCTTTACTGTCATGTGTGTTGTAAGTGAGAATCCGCAGCAACAAAAATAAAGTAACGACAGCAGCAAACATGACGCAGTTTCGGGGGCAGAATTGGGGACTTGCAATGAGCATAAATTATGTGAACAAAGGCTGAGCAAGAGATGATGATGAAGTAGGTGGAGAAGCAGGAGGATCTGCGGTCGCGGCTGCTTACAAACACTCAAACTGAAGGATTTTGGAGTGGGACAAGGGACTGAATGTTGGGGTGGTCGTCTCCTGGCTACTTGTCTTGCCTGAATAGACGCGTTGATGCTACTTTCAGTGTAAATATTTATAAACACACACATGTATACGCAAACACATACAGCACTGAGTGAGAGATGTAAAGTGAACCCTTCATTTGTAGACGCCTTCAATAGGAATACATATCCATCCTTTCCATAGGCTGCGTTTTATCTGGGGGTCAGTGGGCGTTCCTGGTGTAATTTTATATCGCGTGCTTCAATTATTGATTTTCGCTTTCATTTTTCATGTAATATGCGTGGCAAGAAGGGAGGGGGGGTGTGTGTTGGGGAGGCGGAGAGGCGGGCAAACACGGAAAACAAAAATAACTGCTTACATATGCGAGTTGAGTTCGGTTGGGAGCCAGGACACTGGACAAAAGTAAACACGAGAACCGAAAAATATACAAATTCATTTCTTGAACTCACGAGCCCGAGCACGTGCCGACAAAGTCAACGAGGTCGCCTCGCACATCTCAGCGACTCCTCGGCTGCCCCATTGTCCCTTGTCCCTTGCTCCCTTGCCCCTTGCTCCCTTACCCTGTGGCATCATTCTCGCAGGCTCATTCATATTTGGCGCCTGGTTAAATATGCGCAGTGTTTACCTTTTGCAGGCAGTGTCCTTGCCAGTGGCACATTGCTTTAATGTCATTCAGAGGAAAAATGAAAAACAAGAGTGACTATTTGATACTCTCTATTCCATTTTCAACTGATTGAAGTTTATATGACAGCTTATCCAATGTTATATATATATATATATATATATATATATAAAATCTGCCAAACTCGTTACACATTTCGCCAGAATAATACAATACCTTCCGTAAGGGTAAAATAAAAATGTCAACCGAATTCAAGCTTATGACATTTGCGCTTTTGTTGTACTCACTCACTCCACGCTGGTGACTTCCGCTAATGCGCTGCTGCCACCCTCTCTCCATCCTGGCATGCTCCCTTAATTTTTCCCTTGGCTGCTCCTGGATCCACTTAAGAATCATAAAGCTCACTGACTCTCTCAGTGCACTGCCAGGCTATCAACTGACCCACACTCACACTCGACCCTCGACGGCAGCGTTTTCCATTGTTAATTTAACTATGTACATTGTACACTCTACATGCATAAATATATTCTGTGTGTGTGTGTTTTTGTTGTGCCATTTGTATGGACTCTATTACTGCTCAGTAGTTTTTGTTATCGCACATTTGACATGGCTGCAATTACGAATTTGGGGTAATTGTCCGATGTTCGCTTGGATTATTGCTTTATGCGGCAATTGTGGTTTTGATTTGATGACCTGTAAAGGACATTCTAAATGAGTACTATTTGATGTGAAACTCAACACAGGTGTTTCTCTTATACTTATGCATCAATATACATTTCACTTTTGACTGATTGTCTAGACAAGCACGTAAGGCGATAACTTAACTCGGTGTTTATCTGTTGGATAACAATCCATAAGAGCATTATCCGAAATGATTGCTTGAGTGTGCGTGTCCTTTGTGGCTGCCACTGTGACTGCTGATGAAAAGCCAAAGACAGCACGATTTATCAGCATGCTGAGAGATAAAAGATACAAGCGCCCACAAATAGATACGAGACGACAGATACGACTGCAGCATTAACAGCTGCTGTCAGCAGATTTTGTTGAGCCCAAGGAAAGACGATAAATGACACCAAAATGAGCAAACAAATCGACATTCTAACAAAGGAGCATCCGTGTTTGTTTGTTTGTTTGTCTCTGACTGACTTGTATCTGCAGATTATTATCTTAAAGTACTCTAAAGTATAACAACATCGATGGGACATCAATAAGATCGTTGGAAGGATTATTTCTAAACTTTGGCAGCACTTGTTCGATGTTCGCTTATCAGCGTTAAGGCGAACAGCAACAATAATAAAGCAATTAAACTGCCAGCGAAGACAGGCACATAATAATAAAAATGATACAAAAAAAACAAGAACTATTTACTGATAACAAAGTAAATGAACACACACTCACACACACACAGTCATACGCTCACAGATACTCACACTCAATAGATTTCTGTGAGAGCGGCTGAGCAAACACTTTGCAAACTGTCAAAGAGTCGAACTCTTGACTCAACTCGACTCGATGTTTGTAGATAAAGTATCTACCAGATACGGCAGCTACACTCCCGTTTGCCTGCCACACATCCGTGCTCTTCAACTCTCTCACTCTCATGCTCTCTCACCCGCGCTCTCTCTCGCTCTCGCTCTCTTTAGCTCCGGCTCTGGCTCTCTCGCTCAGCTAGCGTTTGAAACTCGTAGATACTTTACTACATGCATAAATGTGTTAGCAAGTGTGTGTGTGTGTGAGAGAGAGAGTGTGAGTGCTTAACGTTCGCTTGAAATTCATTTTCGTTTCGTTTTTAATTGTTTTCAGTTTTTGAAATTAGTTGTATTCGATTTTTTTCGTACCCGCACAGCTCTGAGTTCGCTTTGCCGCTAGAACTTTCAACGTTTGCGCTCCCAAAGTATCTCATAACTTCAAGTGTGCTGTGCACTTCAATTGAAGAGAAAACCGAACTTTAAAAGTGTAACATATTCATGTGAGTGTCAAGTGCCAAGTGCCAAGTACCAAACACCAAGTGTTGTTGCCGCTAACAATTAGTTAAATGATTCCCAAGAGGGGTGGTCCACACTCGAATCTGTGATTGAGGCGCCGCAATCAACACAAGAAAGCATAAATTGCTTAAATGTTGAATTGTTATCATTTGCGAGCCTTTGAGTTAACAACAACAACAACGACAACAACAGAACAACACAACAACTTGAGCATATAAGTGTATATATCGTTTTATGGACTTGCCGCCTCTATAAACAAGGCGAATCTCAGAGGGCTCGATCTGAAATCAGATCTACTCACTCTACAAAACTTGACATTCCCTTTTTTCTTTTTTTGTGAGATTTGCCTTTGCATAACTCGACATTTCTTATATTTATACAATTTATGTGGCCATTTTGGGCTCTGGTTTCTGTTACTTTTGCTGTTTGCTACTTTTGCTTCTCGCCTTATCGCCGCGCACATAAGTAAAAATAAAAATATATATACTCCTATATATATATACATATATATATACTATATAAATAAAATGAAAACCTTATCACCGACGCTGCAGCCGCCACCGCCACCGCCGCTGCTGGAGTGATAAGTGCGCCGACGTAGAGATAAGATGAATAAGTATTTTTTTATATGAAGCGGGTATATAAGAGTTTCACTAAAAACGAGTTGGAGTTTAGACTTATACATGTGCAACGAAAGTGTTATGGCTATTTACCTCTCTGCCATATCATTTTAAGTTTGTTTGCAGCTTAGTAAGATCTTTTGCATCTATTTTATATAGGAATATAAGTTTTTAAGCCCCAGATAAAGTGCAAGTCGTCAAGGCGACATTAAGTGCTGACAAAGCAAGGTTACAATAAACTTTAAATAATTAACTTTAACTATGGACAAGTAGATATAATACTGAACAACAAACTTCAGTAGGTTTATTAAACGTTTTTAATGAACATTTCATTGAATTTGTTGTTAACAAGATCCGACATACTTTTCACTTTTGGATAAGTTTTGCAATTGGTCTCTTATATTGTAAACGTGATTTAAAAGAAATGTATATTTTGCTTATTTTAAAAATAGCTTCTCAGCTTCTTTCATTGTCTTCCAACTACATCCAGTGACCTTCACATAATGCAATAATAATGCATAATTCATTTCTGGATGTTGACCGCATTTATAAGTCCTTGCTCTGATTGAAAGACACTTTTTCATTATGCAAAGATGCAAAATCCCACGAGCAGCAGCTGTTTCGAATTCATCATCATTAACACATTTTCGGCTTGACTGCATCCGTGACGTTGACAACGATGCCAAATACTCTACACACATAGCGATGACATCTTCGCCTCTACCTTCTAATCAGCCGCCGAATGCTGCAACATTTTGTTGCACTTTCTTCCTCTTAGTGGGCAAATCTGTATCTAATTGAAAACATGTAATAATAGATATTTATACTACTTATAAATTTATATGCATATAGCTTTTGATAGAACACAGACCTAATACATCTCTAAATTGAATACATATCATTATGCGGACAATCCTCACCTAAAGTGGAATATAATGTGCAGTTTACCTATCTCTTTTGAAATATTATGATATATTTTATGGCTCAAACGATTATTTGTTCAATTTCATTTTATTATTTGGATCAATAATAATTAAGTTTGATTTCCTTTAGTAATTTATTTTTATCTGAAGTTTTATTTTTTAATGAAGCCCTAATTTTTAAGGTCTCCATTTGTGGCTGTTCGATTTACCCGCAAAATTCGAACCGAACCTGTTATAAATCCATTTTAAACTAACCATATTTATACAGTATTCAATAGCCGAGGGCTCGCGTGATATGTGTGTTATTCTTCTCTTTTTATTATAATCTGTTTTCAAGGATAGTACCCCCCATGGGAGGGAAGGGGGAACACAGCTCGAATATTTCAACGTTGCAACGTTGCATGTATGTTTTTCACAGCTGAGTGTCAGTTGTAGTTGGATTTGCATTGCCAAGTTTTTCACTTAATTTAATGATATTGTTTTGAAAAATGCCATTGTGTTCAAGCTCGCAGAACATGAGGGGGGATTTTTCTAAAATATCATTAAATTAATTAATTGAATTATTGAATTTTCAAACGCGCAAAAGCAACTGGTTCTCGTTTTGTTGTTTCTCGATCGTCGTCTCTCAATACTCGATACCCGATTCTTGAAGCTGCAATACTCCATGCTAAAACTCGTTCTGTGGCGTCTGCTCGTATCTAAAATTTGTTCACTATTATTTCTTTTTTTTTTTCGTTGTTTACTAATTTTTTAAGTGAATGCAAATTTGTTGGTCTTTTTGCTGGCTGTGTCGTGACAGGTGCCATAAAACAAAATGTAAAGCAAAAATACCAGATATATTCGTAGCTATAAGTATAAGTATTTGGTTTTGTGTAGATTCTTTTCTTGGTCTGTGTTTGAATATCAAAATGTCTGCTCGCCGCAGCACTTTGTTGTAGTTGGTGTCAATTCTTTCTCTCTCGCACTCGCACTCGCAATGGCAATCGCTGTTGTTGTAGTTGCCATATTGTAGCTGCTGTTGTTTTGTGGCGTTGCCATCTCGTCGATTTATTGCTTATTTTGCTTTTGCTTTGCAGTTGCTGCTGTCGTTGTTTAGCGGACAGAAATTTATTTAATGGTCAAGGTCGTTTGCAGTCAAATCAAATACACACACACACATATATAGTTACACACGCAAACCCACACTCCGAGTGTTTATACTGAAGTGTATGCCCGTAGCAATAGAAACAACAACAACAATAGCTACTACAACAGCAATTACAATAACAACAGCAGCAAGCACGATCAAAATATTTGTATAATTAAACGCCATTTTAAACAAATAAATGAGAGACTCTTGTTGCTGCTGTTTTTGTTGTTGTTGTTGTTGCTGTTGTTGCTGTTGTTGCTGTTGTTGCTGTTGTTGCTGTTGTTGCTGTTGTTGCTGTTGTTGTCTAGTCTTGCCGCATATTTAATTAGCAATGAAATCATAATAAAACGCGACCCATGCATAATTAAGTTGCATTATAAGTATGATTTTCATTGTCGCGTGCATCGAATTAATGAAACGTCAACTTGCACAACATCTACGGGTAATCAAAAGATTCACTCAGCTACTGGGCGAACTTTGGGTCTAAGGGCCATGGCTATGTCATAATGACACACAGATGTGCATATATTGTGATATTGCAATGAAAGTCTACACATATATACTTTAATATCGGTGCACAAGTCATGGATGTCTCAAAGAGTTTATTTAACTTTACGAACCGCGGTATATATTAAATTTTGTTACTTGAAAATCATATACTTGTATTAATTTATCGAACAAAATATTGTACTTGTGTGTACTTGTAAATGATGCAACACTAATTTAACAGTTATTTATGGGCTTTACATTTGTAAAATTTAAAAAACTGTCTTTACATTTTTTAGTTGTAAAGTGATTCTTTTCAGTCAAATATAGAAACAATTTGCAAGCGGAAAATATTACCTCAAAATACATATGTCATATCCGATTTAACTGCGAAGTCAATAAACCACAATCTTCCCTTTGTCCGCTTTAAATAGTGCACCAATCTCGATGAATCAGATGAATTACTCGGGTTAAGAAATGCTTAAAACAAATTAAGCTCCAATTTTGCATTTAATTAGTGTATTTTTCACACGTGTAAAGCATCAATTGATTAAAAAATGTTTAAAAATATTAATATGCTATAAAAATAGATGTGATCAGAGAAATAAGCAAAGAAGATTGAAATAGATGAGTTAAGTCATAAACACTATAGTTAGCAATAACTCGATGAAGTCATATATAACACATGAGAGTACAGTATGCATATATAATGTATACGAGTATTTCATCGACTACATTAGGATACCAATCGATGGGGTCTTATGAGTACATTTACTAATTTCAATAATTACTGACGGCATTTCTATGGCTGTTCCTACAATTTCCATATGTTCATGACTCATCTTGTTGTCGTCTGCTTCGAATCACACACATTCACATACACTCAGATACATATGTACATTTGTATGTATACCCACAAATACACATAAAAAGAAATAATATATAGAAAATAAAAACACATTGACATTCTCATGCTTTTTTACTAGCTGAAAATAATTGTTGTCTTGTTGCATCGTTTACATTTGCCTGCCCCTGATCTCCTGTCCCCTGTTCCCCCCGCCTAACGCCTACCACCTGCTGCCTGTTAATTGAATGTCCCGCTTTTAACCAAGTTATAATAATCCTCACAAAATGTCGCTCATTTTGTATATAGACATATTATGAAAAGTGTTTTGTGTTCTAATCTAATTGTAAATGTTACTTATCTCGCCAAACTTTCAATTTTCTGGACTCTCAATGCTCAACTCTCAGTTCTCAGTTCTCAACTCTCAACTCTTTAGAATCACATGCGTATCTGAGACATTTAAAGAAATGCATTTATCGATTTGAATTTTGTGATGCATATATAAAAGTGTTACACGTTATTACATATGATGCCTTAATGTTTACTGTATGTATGTATATTTATTATTGCTGCATAATTCACTCATAAATATTTTTTTCTTTTTCTTTTTTTCATATAAACGTTTACAAAAAAAAAATACAACTCGCACATTCCACCACCAAAAAACCTCAAACAAAAAATTAAATCAAATAACAATACAAAATCGTCACGCAATAAACAACAAAACGAAATCAACCAACAACCAAACAACCAATTTTAGAAGGACAACACGAGCATATACAAATATCGATTATAAATATCGATTATATTTAAAGGATTGACGAAGATTTTGATCACCTGTAACTGTTAATTGAGAGACAAATATTTATGCATATATGATTATTATTAGAGCTGAAGGATTTAATCACATCTTCCAGATGCAAATTGCCGAATTCTTAAGATAGAAAAGCATTTGCAATTGCTTGATACGAACAAAGAAACCACAAAGGCATTAACAAAAGTATACAGAAAAGCAATCTTCACTCACGTTGAACCTAACATATATAAAGAACACAATCTTTATAAAACCAAAACAAAAGAAAAGCCAGCAACATTCACTTAAAAATGGCCGAAGACGCTGCCATGGAGACATGTCCAAGTCCTGAGATGGGCGACTCTCGCAAAAGGCCGCTCGATTCCGATCCGGAAAATGAACAAACTAAACGCTCACATTTCAGTTCCGGTAAGTTTTGCAAATCAAATCCAAAAATATCATTTCAAAGTCCAAAAAACAAAAACCAAAAAGAAAAAAATAAGAAAAAATTTACATAATGAGCAAAAAGCATATTTCTATCGCTTTTACATATTATCATAAATATCGTGCTCTATCTACCCCTTCAATCAATTTGTCTATCGATCTATCTAATCTATCTATCAATCTAATCAAACTACTCACTGCGTCACTCTAGTATCTCTATCTTTAACTTTAACTTTATCTGTATCTGTATCTGTATCTATATCTGTGTCTGCATCTTTATCGCTGTGAAGCGTGTAAATAGCTCATGCCGTATTCTCAATCTCGCCACATATGTACACACTCCGAATATAAGTATAATTATATGTATATAAGTTCGCCTATTCGTCATTGTCATCTTTTAATTGAGTGCAGTTCACATTTGACAAGCTCCGATTCGGACTTTGTAATTTTGCTACCAAATGGCAATCATTGCACAAATTGCGTATACGCCCCATTGGGTCAATCACAATGTCCAACACAAATGCATGCTTCAATCCCAGGACTCGCTTTGACCCATATTTCCAATGACCTCGCTGGCATTTCATGTGCGATTCTTTGGCTTCTCAACTGGGCCAATCAGAAAAAAATACTTTGTAGGTCGTCAAATTCATCTCAATTTTCATATGCTAAGCAGCTGAGATATTTGAATGAATTCGATGCTTTAAAACAGCTGCTTATAATTATATTCAATGCTTGACCACGACAATGGACTGACTGAGTGACTGACAGCCAGACAGATAGACTGGCTGTTAGATCAGCTTCAGTTGATTGCTTCTCCGACTGGCAACTTGCTTGCTGCCTTCAAGGTGAGCGACGACGCAATCCATAAACTACCTGTCGTCCCATTTCAATCTCATCGCTGTGTTTCGTTGTGGTCTCGTCATCGCCACAACAGATATAAATAGCCAAAAGTCTCTAAATAATTCAAAGACGTTTTTGTTTTCGCCCCCGCTGCATCTCTCTAGTTTGATACCAGTTTAACATTTGACTTTTTGTTGTAGAATACATACTTAGATCTTGACATACTAACTTGTTTTCTTCTTTCCAATTTGCATTTCTTAACCGTGCTAAACAACTGACCAACTGCCAGACTGACTGACGTATTAATGACTTAGCTGTCGGTGTCCTAAAGGTGGCTTCATTCAATCACCGTGATATGTTAGCCACACATTTATTCAAGTCAAGAGTCAGTTATTTGAAATATAAATGGGAAGAGAATACAAATAGATTTGTGGAAAAGTTATAAAAATAGCATGTGACTGATGTTTAAAACAGCTTTTAAAATCTTTTAATTTAACAACTATGCCTGATATCCTTATTATAATTTAGTAATCAAAGGGAATAACTATTTGGCTTTTTAATCTTTTAGTCCGTTGTGTCCAAAAACATTATAAGAAATATTTTTTCCTTTCACATGTGCTAGGAAAACATACACTTTGAAAAACACAGCTTTAAAGTTGACTTCTGCTTAGGCATAAAAAAAAGATAAACAAGCGAGTTTTTTATTGTTCCTTTTGCTGCTTGTTTTTCGTCTTATTTTTTATTGTTATTAATTACATGCCATTGAAAAGTGTGTATTTTGTATTTTGTTGTTGTTGTTGTTGTTGTTGTTGAAGTCGTTTTTCATTCTTCGTCTCGTTGCTGCTTCATGCGACATGTCATCTGTGTTTGAATAACTATGAGGGCTGCACACAAACACACGCACACACACACACACACACACACGAGACAAGTTGTTTATTAGTTTTCTTAATTTTTTTGTAACAATTTATTTGTTTAGCTGTCTTACCAGCCATTCATCTATTCATATTTATTCCATTTCGTTGTTTATTGTCGTTCGAAAATCGTTAGATTCAGTTTCGGTTGTACAGAGAATTTTCAAGATATTTTAAGGCTATTTTAAGGGGGAGGGAGAGGGAGGCTGTGGGGCATGTGCGTCAGTTAGTGCACAGTCCAGGCTGCAAGGAAATGCAGTAAAACTAAGTGCAAATGGACCGGGTTAGGGGAACGGAAGACGGTAGACGGAGGGGTCAACATGTGTGGCTGGGTTACGTAATCATTGCTGACAGCGAGAGCTTGAGAATGGATGCGCGGGAGAGAGATAAACACTGCCAGAGAGAGCGAGATAGAGAATGAGAGAGAGAGAGAGAGAAAAGAGAGAGAGAGAGAGGGGAGCGTCGCATGGTCGCTGCGTTGACAGCGCTGTTGACCTACTTCATTGACAATGCGCGAGTGCGCGTGTGGTGTGTGTGTGTGTGTGTACGGTGTGTGTGCGGTGTGTGTGCAGTGTGTGCGGAGGGCATAGACAAGGTCCTGCGCAGTAGCCGTGCAGAAGTAGCAGCAAAAGCAGCAGCAGCAGCAGCAACATCAGCAACATCAGCAACTGCTGCACTGCAGCATTGCAGCAGCCGCCTGTCTCAGCCAACATGGTAACGTCCTTGAGCCCACACACACACACACACACACACACATATAGACAGAGGGAGTGAGAGAGGGACACCGGATGAGAGAGAGAGGGAACGAGCTGTCGCTTGTCGCGTGTCCACTTCAAGTGCGTTTATTGCCTGCGGTGTTTTTTTCTCTCTCTTTCTCTCTCTCTCTCTCTCTCTCTCTTTCTCTCTCTCTATATAAATATATATTTATCTATCTCTATCTCTATATATCTCTCTCTAACTGTCTATCTCTTTCTCTCTCTCACTGCATATCTTTTTAGGTTACCTTATTCTTGGCATATTCTTTTGTTGTTACTCAAGTGTTGTCCCCTCCCACACCACCTCCCCCGACCCCTCCGCTGCTGCACTTGTAGAGCATCTCGCTGCACGCTCGCTCGAGTGCCCTACTAATAGCTCAAGTGTCATGTTGGTTAGTGTCTCTTACATGTGTCTGTGTGTAGGTGTAGGTGTAGGTGTGTATTCTTCTTATTTTATTTTTTAGTTCTTTGTCTAGGCAGTTTCCGTCTATTACTACACAAGAAAAGAATGGCAGAGAATGAAAATGCTAAAAATGCAAAACCCGAGCCCAAACCTGAACCCGAAGCTAAGCACGAGTCCGAGTTCGACTCAGAGTCCGAGCACGCTTATCGATAGCTGGCCTGGCCCCCAGGCTGGAGTTGACTTGGCTTTCGTTTTCAGCTTTTGTAATGCAACATAGAATTGGGTCACTTTGTTGCATCCGAAATGCACTTGAGCACAGGCATTGTTGCTGTGCAGTTTTTGCACTTTGGCGCAACACGCGGCGTATGAGCAATTTGTGGCACGTCGCATTGATAAATTGCGTATACGCCGCGTATGCAGCTGTCAGCTATTTATATCAGAACACATTTTAAACACACTATTGTCGTGTTTGCGTGCATGTACTATGTGTGCATGTATGTATGTATGATATGTATGTTAGTTGTGCATATGTTACATGTTATTCTGTTGACATTTGGGGGCGTGTTGTGCCATATTTATCGAATGTCAATCGATTGAAGTTGTTTTTCTCTTTTAGTTTGTGCTCCACAAACTTGACACGTAGCGTTGCTTTGGCTCTCTCGCTCTCGCTATATATATATATCTCCCTCTCCCACTCTGTCTCTCGTTTGGCTTATCTGCTCGTTTCAGTTTCTATTTTAGTCTGTCAACTTCCCCTTCCCTCGTCACACACACACACACACAAACACACGGAAGGCTGCTGCTGATAATGGGAAGCAACTAAAAAAATGAAGAAAAAACCCACCAAATATTGTTGAAGTAAGGCAACGTCAAAACTCGCCCATTAGATCATAAACGCGCGCTCTTCCAACACATGCATATATGTAAATATATATATATATATATATTATATATATATGTGCATGTGTGCGAGTCACAAATACATGGATGAGTATGCGTATGAGTGCGAGTGTGAGTTTGTGTGATCACTGACTCATTGACTCATTTGGATCAGCTCGCTCTCCGATTTTGACTCTGGCTCTGGCTCTGACTGCTATTGTGACTGTGATGGTGGCGGTGACGGTGACGGTGATGGTGAGGTGACGCTCACGGTGACTGTGACGCTGACTGCGACTTGCCTGCTCGCTCTCTCTCATTTGAACTCTGCGCTTTGGGCTTACTTCACTTCACTCTCCGTCTCTGTCTCTGTCTCTGACTGCGTCTCCTCCGCCGCCGTCGCTCTGCCCACATGTAGATTGCCATTTGGTTGTGTGGCACAGCTCGACGATATTCTTCAGTGCGGTTTCAGTGCGCGTCGTTGCCGTTCGTCGTTCAATTTTAGTGCGCTCGCTCCTCGCTTAGCCGCTTTTTGCCAGCACAGCCATTTTGTTAGTACAACTGTCGTTGGCTGTCAAATAACCAGCATGTTGTTTGCCAGAACGCAACAACAGTCGCCGCTTCATCAGCAGCACCAGCAACATCAACATCAACATCAGCAACAACAACAACAACAACAAATGACGCCGCCACCGACGATTCAATTTCAACAGAGCTTCTGTATGTGTTTTTTCCCAAGTGCAGTCTTAAGTTGTTTATATATATATCTAACTATATATTTATATATATAAGTTGATGTGCTCATAAAAAGCACTCGTTGACCTTGCTAATTAGCGCCTGGCACTGCAATGGATCAATCATTGACAATGACAACATCCCGACACCAAACTAACACTGTTTATCTAATTTTGTGATTGACTTTCGGTTTGCCCATCTATTTGTGCTTTTCATTAAGACTCTCATCACCTGAGCACAAAGGTATCTACACAAATATCTATATCTGTATCTGTATCTGTGACAACGCAGCGTATACGCAACAGACTTTTTCTGCGTAGTGTCAAGGTCGCATTTACATTTTGTGAACGAACACTTTTACGAGAGTCTGTCTCACTCTAAAACGTGATCGTAGTCCATTGTAGACAGCAATTAGAAATACATCGATATATCGATAGATCGATAAGTTGCTGTAAAGAGGCAACAATTTGAGGCAAACCACAAATTTAGCTCAATGTCAGTTGCTTAATGATACTTAAAAAACTAGACACACAGCTTGGACTCGAAAGCCAAGATCAAGTTAAAGTCGAAGTCAAAGTTGGAGTTGGTGACGGAGACGACGACGAAGACGAAGACGCAGACAAGGTGTATTTGGAATGCGAGCTTCAAGACTCGAATTCTATTTTCAATACACCTTGTAATTAATTCAAGAGTCACGCTTGTGCCTTCATAGATTATGTATTTCATGTGCAAATGAATAATAACAAATAGCAAGTCAAATAACGAGTGAAAGATTGTGTGTGTGTGTGTGTGTGTGTGTGTGTGTGTGTATGTGTAGCTATAAAATCTAGACTCCGACTCCGTCTGCAACTCAAGAGGTACTTAACGACAGCATGACATTGTCAGAATTTTGACTCGAAAATTAAAAGCGGGAAACAAACAGCAATAAAAGTTAACCTTGAAACTAGTTTGAGTGTGTGGGCAACACTAATGTGTGAGTGTGTGTAAAAAAAGCCAAAAATAAATCGAAACACTCAAAGTAACTCTATGAATACTCAACCAGCGCTTATGCTCCATTCATAATTCATTGTTTTCTTTTTACTTGACTTACCGTTGAGAAGGTTACATTTGGAGTATATGGTAATAACATAGTGATAATGCCTTCCTCTATTCTATATACATATGTACATTATCTGTGTCAATTTCCGATTCGATTTAAATTATTTGAATTCTATCATAGACACTTTAAGAGCTAGACGTACTTGTTTTTCATTAATCTCATAATTAGCATATCTTATTTCACGAGTGTCAAATTGAAATAACTATAGATATGTGTAATTATAAATGTAAACCAAAACAAATAACATTCGTAGTTTACAACTTGTCTGCATGAATATGCGCAGGGTAACTCTTAGTCGAGTACTTTCTTTGTCGAATCAGATGTCACAAATCCATGTTCCAATTCCAATTTCAACTCCACTTCTAATTCCAACCAACTTTAGTAAGGTCCGCCTTTGGATTCATTGTGTAATCTAAGCAGTAGCTGCTACCAATGTGGCTATTTCTATTGCCAACCAGTTGTTAATTTGGCAACTGGCAACAAACTGGCAGGTGTCTGTCTGATATTTGGCCAGCATTAAGCGGATTACATGCATATACAATATACCCTGTTATTTTTATATATTTTTCATTTCTTGTTTGTTTTTTATTCCACTTTTTTGGCTGAGGCAATCAAGATTTGTGACTTCTACACGATAAATCAATTGCTTGGCCATAACGGCATCGTCATTAGGGCGAGCAGATGATCTCACACATAATTAAGTAGATATTGTTGTTGTCGTTGTCGCACCTTGCAGACGTAAGTGTGTGTGTGTGTATATGAATGTGAATGTGAATGTGTGCGAGTGTTTCTCAACACGAGTACGAATTCAAATTCGAATATCGCAAAGAAACAAACGGACGTTTATTATTATTTTTTAGCTATGTTATATAACATTTGTACGACTGTGCAATATTTATTAATATATTTTCCTTTCCTTGTGTCTTGCATTTATTTAATATTTACAAACATTTCGCCGATTTTGCATATAATATTATTATATATTTATACATTACTTATTTTTGATTTTGCCATTCAGCTGCAACTTTTGACTTTTGCTTTTTTTTACTTCCCAAATTGTACTGGCAATTAGAATTATCCAAGCGATTCCACATTTCCTGGTCACACCAATTGAAGTTGATAATTGCTGCCACATGAAATGTGTCAAGGTTGCGGCTCAGATTAATTTAAGCTTTACAGTTGAATTGTTTTGATAAGCGCTGTGTAACTATTTGGCAATTAGTTGCTCCAATTAATGGCAGCGTGCTGCTTTAATTTACAAATAATATGACCATCAATGGAAAAATCACAGCGACTCATTTGTTATCAATCTACGAGCACATAATGTCTCTTCTGCTCAAAAAATATTAAAAAATTTCAGCAATTTGTGTTTTTGTTGTTGGATCATTACAAAATCATTTTTATTGAAACGCTACGTAGTATTTACAATATTTAATAGTAATAATAATCATAATAATGTCACTATTCATTACATCACGTTCCATTTACCATATAGCATTTACATTATTTATTTCCCTATTTGCTTTGTTGGTTTTCACTCATTGTTATTCATTTAAATATGCTTGAAATGGTAAATGAAACCAGAGCTCAACGAGCTCTAGACAAAAAAATACCAGAAACAAAGCAATTAATTATTAAATGAAACACTTTAATAAACTACAATTGAAATGAATCAAATATAAATAATGGAATAAACTCAATAACAATATCAAGAATAATCGACGTACAGTAAATATCTATATAAATACACACACAAATGCACACGCACACTCAGAGTTGCTGTTGTGATTGTTAATAATAATTAATAAATTATACAAAAATAGATAATAAAAATAAGAGTTCTTTAATGATTTTCAATCGTTTTATATGACCAATAAAATTATCTTCAACTCACAGCAGCTGCATTTTCGCAATCCCAATAAAACCGCAACTTGTGATCAAAACCTATAAATGAACTATAATAAATATACTTGAAAGTTAATAATACAGAACAATAAAAGTGATAGTGCTTGTAAATCAATAAAAAAAACAGCATCGTCATACAACTTGGAATAGTAACTGGAACAGGAACTGAAACCGGAACTCTTGCACCGCAACTGAACTGAGTTGAACTAATCTGAACTGAACTGAACTGATCAGCAGGGGAAAAAAGGAACCGAAGAGGGAGGAACTGAAGAAAGCGGATCACAATCTGCTGCTGAATGGTAAAACTTTGGCATTGTAATCGTATTCTTCTCTATAAATGTAAAAACAACCACCACCTTCCATTCCATTTTTGGATGTTGTGTAACTCTCGTCATTAACTACTACTATCTTATACTCTCTATATATACATGGACATATACAATTTCTATATAGCACAAATTGAAAAAAAAAAATACAATAATTTATATACTTTCAACTGCAACAACATGCCACATATTACTACTACTCCTATATTATTATTACTATGTACCTATATTATGACAACAACATCATCAATATAATATATATCAGCATCAAAAGGAGTCGAAGCAACATAAAGAAGATATATAGAATATGTAGTTGATAACATTTTCTCATCAGTCTACGGTTGAAAATCGTATATTATTATGTAAAATGCAGAAAACGAATCAATCATCAGTCGTCAATGTGCTTTTGACGGCAGCAATCAATCGTGCAATCAACAACATCAGTCAATCAATCAATCGATCAACCAATCAATCAAAACAAACAAACAAAACGTATCAGAAACGCACTTAAATCAACATCAACCAACAACAATTGCTGCTGCATCTGCTGCTGTTGCTGCTGCTTCATAACTCTCGATATGCAACTTCAACTTAAACTTCTACTTCTCCTTCTGGCAGTCTATCTATAAGTCTGTCTAAATTTATTCCCCATTGTGTGACTATCTCTCGCTCTCCTCCTCTCTCTCTCTCTCTCTCTCTTCTCACTCCGTCTATCTCTTTGTACGTATCTATATATTTCTCGTGTCGTTGTTATAATTATTATTGTTGTTGTCGTTGTCGTTGTTGTTATTGTGAAACAAATCATTTAACAATGCGCAGTAATTGCTAAATATACAATAACTTTAAGATATATCAAAATACAAACCACGCCCACTGCCGAACGCCACATTCCGCCAACTGCACCACCAACAACAACAACACCATCCTAATTGCCATTTAAGAAACACCACCATGTCAGCAACGTCATTGATATAACTACTCGACTACAATAATACTACTACTACTACTCCAACGTCCATCCAGAGCGCAGCTTTCGAATCGAATCAATGCAAAACCAACTCAACCCAATCAAATTCAATCAACTCAACTCAACTCAAATTCAAGTTCAAATCAAATCAAACACTGCAAAATGTACTAAACCCAACGGCGCCACCACTCTATAAATATATCTATGATCTTTACTTATATAACAACTTTACTACTCGAACACACCGCCACCTGCATTGTCATAAAAGAGTCATTATCTCAATACAGTCAGATCGAGAACTCCAAAAGCGGCGTTTACACGACTACAAAACGAGAGAAAACAAGAAAGAAAGAATATATTTAACTAAAAGTGAATTCTTTGGCAGGTGCTGCCAACTTGCTTCACTTTTTGCTTGCTCTCCCTCTCTCTCTCTCTCTCTGTCGACTCGTCTAAACGCTGCTTTAAGTCATACTCTATTCTATCTGTATGTGTGTGTGTGTGTGTGTGTTTCCATTACGAAAGCGCAATTTGAAAAAACAATAAAAATTGAAAAAACAAAGCTTAATTGAAAACCATTTCTATTTCTTTTTCTTTTCGTTTAATGTGCAAGTTTTTAAATTGGATTCGCGTAGAATAGAACAAAACTGAGCAGACGCTGCAAATCCTATCAAAAAGTATTTAAATCAATAAAAAATCAATAACAAATTATAAAACAAATAAATAAACAAAGAAAATTCGATAAGCAACGAAAATAAAAGTCAGAGTAATAAGAAATAATCAAGAATTCCGTGGCAATTATCTAAATAAAAGACTGATCAACAACATTGCAACAGGCAACAGAGAGAGAGATCTCTCTCGCTCTCACACTCTCTCTCTGTCTCGCTCTTGTGTACAATGGATAGTATTATGAATGTGGTGGCCCAGCAATTGCTGCAGCAGATGGACAATGATTTCTATGCAACTGTAACAACAACAGCAGCACAACAACAACAACATCAGCAGCAGCAGCAGCAGAGAACATTTTGCATACCAATATCAGCATTCAACGCCCACACATATGACGCAATTAGAATTTAATTATCAACACCAGTCACGACATTCCAAAACAGTAAAAAATGCCGCCACATCGCCCTCATCAATAAATTCGCTGAGCAGCAGGAGCGGCAGCAACAGCAGTGGCAGCAACAGCAACAGCAGCGGCAGTGGCAGTGGCAGCAGCAATGCTGCATACTCATTAGCTGTTCTTAGCTATAAGCAACAGCAGCAGCAAATGCAGCTGCAACAGATATTTGCACATTGCGAACCTAATCTAAGCAATACTCAACATCACTATCATCAGATGGAACCACAGCAGCAACAGCAACCGCAACAGCAGCATCTCGGCCAAAATGACTCGCCCAATGTAACGCCCGGTGCGGAGACACCGCCAATAGTGGCAGGCAGTGCATCAACAGTACATCAGCAACATCAGATGAGCAACCATGAGGCAGGGGCAACAACAGCCGGCTTTAAGACTGCTGCCTCCTGTTGGTGCTACGGTGAGTTTGATCAATCACACGCAATCAAATTCAAATTCAGAGTAAAAGAACTATCAATAAAAGTTGCGCACAACTTTTCAAACAACACACTCTCTATCTGTCTATCTCTCTCTCTCTATATATATATATCTCATTTCCAAATACAAAAACAACACACACGCTTTCTTCGCTCTCTTTTACTCGCTGTCAATCTGTGTTCAACTTTTGTCAAATACAACTATTGCGATCGTTATCAACAACTATATATGAACAAGAACAACTACTACAATAACTACATGAATCAATCAGTCGATCAATCAACAAATCAAACGTTCAATCACCATATCAACATCTGCAGCTGCCGTCGTTTCATCATCAATAAAAACAATAATAAGTTGTTTAAAATCAACAGATTTATCACAAGCTAAAAAATGATCAAAATGATATATAATATTCAGCACTCACACACTCGCACACCCACACACCACATACCCAGAGGTCAAAAGTCATCCGTACCGCATTGCATTATTAATAAATTTGTATATATGCATATAATTTTTTTATTAGTTGCATGCTCGTTCACATTACGCATACGTCGTGTGGTACGGATTTGGTTTAACTTAAATAACTTGCGTGCTGCAGATTGGCCCGCTGTGGTTGCAGGCATGCAAGGGTTGCAAGTTGTTGTCGTTAGCCTAGTTGCAATGCATATGCAATGAGGCATGCCACATGCCACACGCCACACGCCCCCATACACACAGGCTTCTGGGGTCTGTCTAATGCCAGCAAGTGTTATTTATGACAACGACATAATTTTCAACTGTTGTCGCACAGGACCTGAGCCTGGAGTTGCGGCAGGCAGCGGCGTAGGGGACGTTGGGGCCGTAAGGGGCACGACTTGCAGTCCTTTGAGACTCATAAAAAGCAAATGTGGCAGGAACAGACTTTGCTTTCGTGGCACTGCAACTTTTGGGCCATAAGTCTCTAAAAGTCCGCTTTAAGAAATTGCTGGTAGCTGTTGTTATTTCCGCTTAGATGATAGATGGCCAGATGGTCAAGCAGCTTGCTTGCCACTTGCAACACGACTGCGTGCCACAATTGAACCGCTTGTATCTAATTAGAGAAATACTTTTGAAGGACACTTGGTTTTGAGTGGCAATAAGATGACGAAGACGTGCAACAAAATGAAAAAGAAAATGAAAACGAAAACGAAAACGACGACACACATTTCAATTTGAGCATGTGGGCGGTGCGAGGGGTGACTTAGTGGTTTGTTGGTTTGCTAAAATTAGACCCACCGAGCAAGCGTCAAGTCACTCATCTCAGAGAAACGAATGGAGGTAGAAGGAGAGGAAGAGGGAGAGAGTGTGGCGCTGTCGGCAGGGCCATTGGGTGGTTGTGGTGGTTGGATGCTCGGTGGGGCAAGGAGACAGGTGCAACGCTCGCTGTTGTTGTTCTTTGTATGACTGTCTGTGTAATAGAGCGTCTCCGCTTGACACATTTTATTAATTGAAATTTGTTTGTTTACCCGCATTGTCGCTGCCCACAGGCAACATTGGCTACAATGAATAATGTACGAGTAACATTACATTGTGCCACATTCGTACATGTTTTTTTTTTATCTGCTTACATCACTATCCAGCTATCGTATCTAATCGTTGCTATAAACATACGTTCTCTCATTACTTGAATTTCTGTCAATAATTGTGTTAAGCTACAGTCTTCTCCATACATACCTGTAACTTATAAATAATCCTCATGTTTGTGGTACACACACAGCAATGACTGTAGCTGACTTTTCTCTAATTATGTAATTGATAAATATTGTTGTAAATTTGCTCATATCTAATGTATGCATTTTATTATTTCTTTTCTCGTTTTAGGTGAGTCAGTTTGTTCTGGAATTGAGGTTGAAATTGAAAATAATAACAATAATCATAATCATCATGGTAAGCTTTGTCATACTTTCATTAAATACCATTAAAATCCATCTTTGTATTGCGAACAAAAAAAGAACAGAAAAAATACAGATTTAAAGTTTCGTTTTGTGCGTGTTTCTTTAATGTCTCTCTATCTCTTTTAGTCTATACCTCTCTGTCTCTCTATCTCTTTCAACTGCTTTGAATCACTAACCTACTGCCAAAAAAAAGAAACTCAGTTAAAAACCTCTGACCTCTGACCAGCTGAGTGACTGACTGACCTCTTGACCCACAATACAGTTAGTCAACAGAGTGCTTTGACAGAAATGAATATTAACACAATTGCTTTTTCATTTTAATAAATAGTTAAAGATTTCTCAATATTTCTTAACAATATTTACTTCGTCTTTCTTTGCAATATTAAATATGCACAGTTTGTATGTTGTCCCAACATTATTTTGACTAACTGTACGCTATTGTACTGTACATATTTGTGGTTTCGGTTTCTCATGTGCCTCACTAGCATTTTGTGTGTTGCATCCTCATCCTTCGACTGCGCCTTCAACTCTCATGAACCACAGACTCTAACCATCAACCCCACAACCTCCACAGACCCACCCCCCACCTCAGACCCACCCCCACTTGTCGCCATTAACGCCTCTTGTCATTAACAAAGAAATACCTTCAACTAATCCAACTGAATAATTAAAACTATGTGCAATCGACTCGTGTGGAGAGCGATTGCTAAATGCTGTTATTATTTTTAAATTTGTAACCAACTTGCGCTAAATGCAGCTACCAAAATGTACTCTAATAGCAAACGGGATTGATCAATCAATCGATGATCAATGCAACAAAACAAAATGAGAATAGTGAAAGCAACAAAGGTTTCCAAACGTGAACACTTATCAATGATTGAATTCTGTGAACTCTTCTTCTCAACTTACAGGCGATACCACATTTCACATGAAGATTCTGGTGCCGGCGGTGGCCTCCGGGGCCATCATTGGCAAGGGAGGCGAGACGATTGCCTCGCTGCAGAAGGACACGGGTGCTAGGGTTAAGATGTCCAAGTCCCATGACTTTTATCCAGGTGAGTTTGCTGAACAATTATCCAATTATAGAAGAATCCCTTGATTTGAGACCCACTTGATCCACTTTTCAGGCACCACTGAGCGCGTCTGCTTGATCACGGGCTCGGTGGATGGCATCATGACAGTGGTGGACTTCATAATGGATAAAATACGAGAGAAGCCCGATCTGACAACGAAAATCATCGATGCGGAGTCGAAGCAGGCACAGGAACGTGATAAGCAGGTGAAAATCTTGGTGCCCAATTCAACGGCTGGCATGATCATTGGCAAGGGAGGCGCCTTCATCAAGCAGATCAAGGAGGAGAGCGGCTCCTATGTGCAGATCTCGCAGAAGCCCAAGGATGTCTCACTGCAGGAGCGCTGCATCACCATCATTGGCGACAAGGAGAACAACAAGAACGCCTGCAAGATGATCCTATCGAAAATTGTCGAGGATCCACAGTCGGGCACCTGCTTAAATGTCTCCTATGCCGACGTCAATGGCCCCGTTGCCAATTTCAATCCAACTGGCTCGCCCTATGCCACAAATCAGAATGCCATCAACTCAAGCACCGCCTCCTTGAACTCCACGCTGGGCACCACAATCGGTGGTGCTGGCTCCGCAGCCAGTCTCCTGGTAAATGGCACAGGCATCAATCTATCTCTCAATCTGGGCTCACCCAATCCGGCGCCCAATCTCGCAGTTGCCACACAGTTGCTAGAACACATCAAGGTAAATATCTAATTGTAATATTTATCGGTTTAGGTCATGAGATCAGTATCTATTTTCAAAGCAGCGTCTGTCATCATTATGACGATCTTTAAGGCAATGAGTGTTTTAAACTTACTCACCAAAAAATAATTCATTTCTCTTTATACTTTACAACTCAACCAGTTATCAATAAATGATTACTATTATTAAAGCAAACAATTAAACTCGAGAAATAATCGTTACTTTTTGCTTTCAAAAGTAAAGATTAATGGTAGAGTTGTTAAATATAACTCAAAGTTAATCATTATTTATCTTAGCAAATAAAAAATAACACAACAACCATAACACAATAACCTTAAAGAAACAGGCTGTATTTTGTTTGAAATGCAGTTTTTGAAAGCTATAAAAAGGTGCTGGATCAGCATAGACTTCAGATTCGTATTCAGTGAATCAAAATATGTACATTAACAAATGCTAGTTTGATACCACAAGTCATGTTTTTGTAATGCAGTCATATATTTTGAAATCGCATTACTAAGTTTATAGACATTCTTAATTTGGGTGTGATTTTTTATTTAACGACTAGACTTTCCGAATTAAAAAGCGTTGATTACACACCAATATTAGGATTGAGTTTATTGCTGGTTTTTTCAAGCTAATGTTCAGCTAAAGACAAAGAAATGATGATGTTAAGTTTTTTGATATTTTTTTGGTTTTTATGTTTAATAAATTTTCTAAAAAATAGAGTTTTTAAAAGTAAACATATTTTTGTAAATCCGAACCACAATCGAACTAAAGCGAACCATTATTAATCTGTGGTCCATCTTAACGCAGGTTGCCATGCGAGGAGCTGGCTACTCGGAGACGGTCACCAATGAAGTCTGCGCCGCCCTCGGCGTCTTGGCCAAGTACGGAGTGCTGGGAATGGGCGTGGGCGTCTCACACGCCAACGGTGCACATCCCACGCTGGGCAACTATCTGGGCGTGGCGACGTTGGATCAACAGACGGCCGCGGCGGCTTCAGCGGCCAATGCCAGCAATGTCTTTGGCGCTGTTGGCCAAGTTAACTTGGAGCAGTATGCGGTGGCAGCGGCAGCTGCTGCAGCGGCAACGCGGCCAACGCAGTCGCAACTGGAGGTGCAATTCGATGCATTCCGTCACCTGGGATCGGCCACGGCGCCGGCAGCAACACCCGTTTCACTCAACAACAACAGCTTCGGGCTGACAGGTGCCACCGGAACGGTGAGCAGTGCGCAATTGGGAGCCGCTGCGTCGATAGGTGGACTTAGTAAGAGTCCAACTCCGGGAGATTTGGGTGCCAAGGATTCCAAGAACGTTGAGGTGCCCGAAGTGATTATTGGCGCTGTTTTAGGTGGGCAACCCTTTTATTATTCCTACTAAATGACAACAACACCACCAACAACTACAACAACAATAATAATAATAACAACCAGAACCAGAACCAGAACAACAGCAAGAACCTGAAGACACCGCAATCCGTTTTACAGCACAACCCCAGACCACAACATTGATTTCCCCTTCCCCCCAGCCTCAACTTTGCTCCATTTGATTGTGTTTACTTAACTGTAGTTATAGTCATAGACCTAGTAGATAGAATCATAGAAAGTTACAGATAAAGATAAAGATCGTTGCACATTCCACAGCATTTCAAGTGACTCAATGGGAACTTAAAGCATTCCAAAATGATGATAATATATACACATAATATGTAGCGAAATTTCTAGTCAACTTCTTGCCCCACAACTCCTCCCCCCTTCCCCCGACCACCTTTTCACACATAGCACAATCCATGATCCCATGATCCATATAGAAACGTTGCCATTCCCTCAATCAAGTTGTAGATTCGCTCAAACCTCCAACTCCCCGAAAAAGTGTCTGCAAATGATACTGAAAATGTCGGCAGTTTTTCCATTAGCTTTAGAGAACTACTTTGTTAATTGCGTTTGAGAATAAATATTCTTTCGAGGCGTAACGAATTTTGTTCATTATATTAGAATATAACGAGTATATACATATATTGGAATAGTGCAATTATTGGGTTTCAAGTGTTGTTTACTTATACATTCGCTGTCAGCTTAAATTTATCGTTAGGTTTAGTCATTTGATCAGTTTCCAGTTACCTTTCTTAACAATTCTTAGACATTTAGAGAGGAATCCACATCACATATGCCTTAATATAAAATACAAAACGTTGAAAGTGATTTTAATACATCGACATAAATTAAACATAAATACACGCACATATACACACACACACATATATATATATATACATATTTATATATATATATATATATATATATACGTATGCACATACATATAAACACATAATTAAACATATACAATTCTTATGTAATAATGTTATTAACATATAATCTGATGCAAATATTGCAGGTCCAAACGGTCGTAGTTTAGTTGAAATTCAACATGTTTCTGGCGCAAATGTGCAAATTTCCAAAAAGGGCATTTTCGCACCTGGCACTAGAAATCGCATTGTTACCATAACTGGTCAGCCGAGTGCCATTGCCAAAGCGCAGTATCTAATTGAACAGAAAATCAACGAGGAGGAGACAAAGAGAGCGCGTCAAATTCCATTAACCACTGTTGTGAATTAATCAATCCTCAAAACTAAACCAAACCAAACCAAACCAATCCAAGCAAGCAATCAAGCAAGCAGCACAACAACAAAAAGCAACAACAACAACAAGCCCCTCTCATAATAAGCGTATTTCAACATTTAACAACATCAACAACAACAACTACAACAACAACAACATCAAAAAAATGGTTTATTTCAAAATAAAAAAGAAAACGATACAGATTTAATATAATGTAAAAGCAAAGCAAGGAAATGAAAAGAAAAGAAAAAGCAAACACTTCTCAAAGAAAAAAAGCAAACTAGCGAATAACAACAACATCAGCAGTAGCCATCCAAAACACACACAAAAAACACACAAATCTTCTTTACACACTTGATTATGAAAGGCATATTAGCAATATGTTGCAACTAGTGATAAACAGCTCTTCTATCAAAATACTGCGTTTGTTTGCTCCATAAATAACAACATATAGATATATTAATATATATATTGAACAGATATTCAGTGTCTATATATATGTATATATTAATATATACTATTTTTAACAATTTCAATTAAATGGGAAATTATTGTTTATGCCCTAACATTTTGTTGTTGTCGTCGTGAAATTGTTTGCGTGTTTTCTTTATGGCACTTTGGCAAGTTAAACTATGCATAGAACTTCATATATACAAATACATAACTAGTTACATACATACATACATTTGTGTGTATACTGCGCCTGCATGTACATATGTATATAAATATACGCATGTACATATTTACATGCACGCATTCTATATATACTAATTGTTGAGTCTTGTTTATATTACATACAATATATTATCCATACACACACACACACATATTGATGCATACATACATACATGTACATAATTTTGTATGTATATAGTAAACACACACACACACACACACACACATAGTAAACGTAATTATTAGCATTATGTTGAGCCGATGAAAAAAATAACGGATTATATTTCGTGTAATTAATTGCGAGCGTTTTCAGTGAAAACTTCAGGTGAAAATGCAAAAGAAATAAAAAGAAAACGGTGTCCAAATAAGGTAAATATTTAACAACACATCTAAAGCATATGTAAAACAAGAAAACTTCAACTACGATAACAAAGTTACAGCGTTACAAGTGCTGACAGGCTAGTGATAACAATTTGAAACACTTTTACCTCAAATACAACAAAATTTATTACGTTTCTTGTTTTCTGTTTCTGTTTTCTGTTGTTGCCCTAATGTGCTTATTGCTAAAAATGAAAAAACCCCAAAAAAAAAAAAAAAACAATATAAATATATATATTTATATATTACTTATTTTTTATGTTTATAGTTGTTCTACATATTATTTTAATGATATTTGTTGAAATGTTGATCATGATAATGTTGTTTAATTTCCGATATTGGAAAAGAAAGAAAAAATAGAAAGTGGTGTTAATGTGTTGCGCGCGCACGTGAGTCTCCTTTTTGGTGTTGATTTTGTGCTCCCAATTTGTTAATCCTCAGTTATTTTATTTACTATACTTATGTATGTTACTTATGGAAAGAAATGCGATTTTATAGTTTCCAGTTTTGCATTGGATCCTTTGTTTTCATAACTTGTTTCCAAATTCTTCCCATTTGCTTCTTGTTAAAATCAGCATAATTTTATTTTGTTTTTTATTATAATTTTATAAATATTTTCTTTTTTTTTGGAAATCTGCATCATATGTTTTTGACATACATTCTAATGTTAAGTATTACATTTTCGGATTTTCACGTAAAATACATCACAATCTACTTTAAAACAGAAACAAATGTTTCGCTGTAAAATATGCATACACCCCCCTCCATACATATATATACACGCAGCCACAAATTCCCCTATTAATTGTTAAGTATTGTGCACTTATTTGACATAACTTGGAAACATTTTACCTCGATTCGATGTACATTCATCCATTCGCTACATCCTTTATAAAGACAAACCCCACAACAATCAATTAATCATATCCAATTACAAAAAAAATTAAAACAAAAATACAATAATCTATTTTAACATCACATTTGAATTTCTTCTAATCATAAATACACGCACACATACATACCCACAGACAAATACATCATATAAGTATATGAAAGCACATCGATAGAAATGCATTATCTGTAATGTGTAATTAAGTGTTTTTCTTTGTGCCCTACAATCTATTTAGTTTAAAAATTATTTTTTATTAATAAAAAAAAAAGCGAAACAAAATGATGAAGTTTATATACATAAATTATGAAATTTGACAAAAACAATAATAAACAGAATATCAAATATTTGAATGTGTTTAATTGCACCATTGGGACACCAATCAATCAGTCAATCAATCAATCACCATTCACAAACAGCACACCACTAACAGCGTACTGTAAGCAATATTGCAACATTATCATGCCAAATCAACAATCAATCAATCAGTCAGTCAGTCAATCGCATTCGAAAGAGTATGCTCGATATGAGTTTCAATTCCAGTTTCAATTTACTTCAAATCAATCACTGAGAACGCTCACGAAATTAAAAAACAAATGAATAATCCCCAAAATCCTTATGCTAAGTCTATAAATATAAGTTTACAAAAGTTGTTCACATTAATTTTTTCGCTATTATTATTGTTAAAGCTGACCCACATTTGTTCTTATTTGTGCAATATTTATATAAATAATATAAGAATAATAGTATGATAATAAATCTGCGCCAGAAGAGTTAAACACTTACAATATTCTTAAAAATCCAATTTGTGACAAAAAGATGCTTTAAAATGCATCTGCATAACAGAAATGAAAGAGAGAAACTGAGAAGAAGAAAAAAATTAAACAAATTTTAAGTCAAAGAAAACCAAAATTAAAGTAATATTGAAAGTACAGTCGTAAATGCTAGTGTGCCTTGAAATATGCAAAAACATAAAAAAAACCAAGCAAATAATCTGAGTTTTTGATTTTCTTAAATTACTTCGACCTATTATTTACCAATTTGAATAATAATGTTATTTATTGTCAGACAGTGAAAAACAAGGACGCGATTGAAATGGAAATCGAATTTGAAAATCATTCAAAAAGTAGCCAAAACACACAGAAGATCAATATTACATACTCCATAATTTACTGAAGCATTACAAAATATCGCGGTTCAGAAACTTAACATATATATGTTCTATTCAACCAAATCACAACAAGCATAAGACACTGAACCTCAACCCGAACCCGAACCCGAACCCTGACCCCAAACAACAACAACAGCAACAACAACAACAATAATAATAATTGTACATTTTATCGTCTTTTTGTCATGGCAAAACCGAAAGAGGAGCGAAGGCGCCAAGGACACAGATACAGATACAGACACAGATACAGACACAGACAGGAGACACACACACACACACACATTATCATAGGCACATGGCACTATCAGAATCGCAGATATCCTACACATACACATACATACAGACATTCTTGCACCAGCACCCAAGACCACAATAACACTCCACACAGATACACATTTCCACTCATACATGCAAATACGCATACATGCATACATGCGTACAAATGGTAGACATACATTGGTCAACCCAATTACCAATTATCACATGCGCGAGCTCACTGAGTTATGTTTAGTGTATGAGTTTTATACGGTATCTAAACTTAAAAGTAGAGAAAAATATATAACAAATATATGAAGATGTATATATTTGTACTGGATCTGTGATATGTATTAACAAAAACAAAAACAAAAAAAAAAAAAATGAGAAGAGAAGAGAAGAAAAACCCAAGCAAAAAAGAGTATAATATATAAATATCGAGTTAAACGAAATATTAAATTAGTTATGAAACAATTAATTTTTTCTGAAATGAAACGATGCAAATCCTTACATCAAAATCAAAACAAGAGAATCAACTAACGTGTTGCGTGGCATTTGTCATCTGTTATTTGTCATTTTCTTCGCATCTCTTTGCCCACTTTCCGAATTTGCGAGTTTTTAATTAAGAAGCCACAAATCACATGCTACATCCATTGAGTTTAAGTCCTGAGTTTCAGTGTTAATTGCACGCATGTCCATTGCCACGCCCACATGCCGAACCAGGTGATCGCCGCCTACGATCGCGTGACGAAAAAGAAGACGAAATGCTGCGCTTTTGGGTCGGTCGAGTTACTCGGCGGTCGACGTGTTTATGCTTGTTTGGATTTTATTTGCTTTAAAAGCTTCTCTGCTTTTGCTGTAAAAAATAAAACCAGCTTTAAATAACCCAGATAAAAATATATATATGTATAGTATGTATCTTGTTAGAGCCAAAAAAAAAAAAAAGACATTGGTTTGCTCGCAGTTAAATGGCTCGATCCAGAAAGGAAATCGATCGATCACACGATCACACTTTCCATTATAACAATCACCTAACCTAACCACATGCCTCCCCGCACCCCCGCAGTCACCATATTGGCTAAGTACACGCAACGTCATCTGCAAACAAAAAATGCCCCCGAATACCCTTACATTTATGAAGGCGTACCGCATACTTTATTTCGCAAGTTTTATTCAAGTTCTAGAATAATAAAACAAAGTAAACGCTGTTATTTCAGCGATGGAGTCTATTAGAGTTTAACTAGTGCAAATAAAAAGCGAAAATGCGAACGTGCAAAATGCAAAACTTTTATTAACTATATGTATATGTATACTTACGTATCTAAAATATATTTCAATCTTGAAAACTTTAAAATGGTTACAAACAATAATATGATATAGCGAAATGTGCAAATATCATTTCAATATTGAATCTGTATAAAACAAAAACATGATGAAATCTAATAGCTTACAATTCATAACTAAAATTACATACATTCAAAAAAAAAACATCTATTTATTGTTTATTTTTGTTTTGAAATTGTATGGTTATGATATACATACATACATATATTGTATATAAAAGCGGAAAGAAATTGTTAATTATAATTTGTTATACTTTGCTTCCCACACTGTTATTAGGACAATTAAATAATTAAAAGCATATTTACATATATATACATATAAATACCGATAAATTCAATATCGCATAATATTTACAGACTTGTTAACGGTTTGACAACAACAGCAAATCGATTGGCAACTGAAGAGATGACAAATCTGGAGACAAGAGTTAGGCAAATGAAATTTAAGGTTAATATTACGCATACGCAAGGTGATTCAAAGCGAATTGCAAGTGCGCCAAGTGTCAGGTTGATGCAAGCAAATGCCATTCTACTTATAAAACAAGATAAATGAGAAAATATCGCGCGGGACATAAACAATCAGAAATTACATACATACATGCCCCCATCTGCCATTGTGTGTAAATAAATTGGCAACAACAATAATAAGAAGCCGTCTACAAGTTCATTCAACAAAAAAAAAAACAACCACATGAAACTTATTAAAATATTCAACAAATTATATTTATAATATATATACATACATACACAACCACAGTAAATGCATTAAACAAACAAAAAAAAAAAAAGAAATAAAAACTAGTTGTTAGCGTGATACATAAAATTATTATTAATTAGTTCATACATTTAAATAAAAGGTTTAACGATGATACAAAACAAGCTCCCCACAAAAAAGGTGCTGTGCTGTGTTGCACCCACAAATCGCAAATCGACAGGTGCAACTCAGCACAATATCCTTGCAACATTTATTTTTCACCATTACAGTTTTCATTTTGCATTTGTTTCTGTTACCATATTGGCTGTCATTATTGTTGGTCATCTTAAAAAGGTGTCAACAAAGCCATCAATACAAAATCATCAGTCGAAGGAGTGTACTATTAAATAATAAGTATTTCATAGCGAAATTTAAATAATAGACAAATACTAAACTATTTCTCTGCTAAAATACATGTATGTTTGCAAAAGCAAAATGTTTTTTAATTATACAATTACGTTACGTACATGTAGATCATAATTCATTAAAACGCAGTCACAGTCAGACGATACCTTCTTATATTTGATATCTAGTGTCCAAGATATATACAATAATTTAGCACACGCAGTAGCATCAGTTAGTGTAGTTAACTGTTCAAATTTTCGTTACCGTTTTCTTCTCATAATAAGTATAAATAGCGTAGACAGATGACAGATTCAAATGGCAACCTAAGCTAGTAGGGGAGCATACGTGAGTACCTTAGGATGAAAAATTTAATTAAAAATGTAATGTTAAATCGTTGCCTTCTCTTTGTGTACATACTTAATGTTGTTGCGCAATTGTTAATAGCAGCAACAATTTTCAAAGAACAGAATGACGTGCAGATTTTCTGTTCAAGCTTTTATACAAGCCATTAGAATTAACAAGAAGAACCAGCAACACCAAATATAAATAAAGCATACTTGTAACATCTTAACAATTTCTCAACGTTTCTTAGGCAACTATTAACTTACATAAAACTGCATTATGTAATTGTGGCAAGGATAAAGATATTGATAAAAACACACACACACACACACACACATAAAAACCCATTCAAACCCATACTCCGTAGCACTTTACGAATAAAATCGAAGAAACGAACTCTTAATATTAGTAAAGGATTTTAGAATTCAATGCAGATACTCGTAACTCCATTGATCGAAGGGTGGGGGTCATACGGAAGGCAGAATCGTAATCGCAGAACATTCAGAAAGCAAATGCAAAAACAAAATCATGGAAACTCATTCAAAAGTAAAAGTACTAAATCTTTTATGATTTGACTGTGATAATAATAATGACAAAAAATAAAGGAAGAGATGAAGTGAAGTGAAGTGAATGAATAAACAATTAACAAAATGAATTGTATATTAGAGTATGTATAAATTAAATGTATGTATACACGCGAATGTAACATTAAATTAGGTGCAATATATGACGGCTCTTAAACAAATCCAATAAGTAGCAAGAAATTCTTTGGTATGTGCCCGTTGGGCAACACCATTTATGACCTAGAGTATGTTGTTATATAGCGATAATAAACTTCTATTTACTTATCGACAACAAAACATAAACAAATACACAACCAAAAAAAAAAATCAACAATTTATAAATATAAAAGTTTTACTTATACATATTAGCAAAATATTTAAACAAATTTTAGCAAAGAAATATCGAGAGAAAGAGTAAAGTGAAGAGAACGGCGATGAAAAAAATCTTCATTATTAATTAAATGCAATATCTATCGTTATTAAAAAGATAGCAAATTTATATAAAAAAAAAACAAACAAACAAACAAAAAATATATAATATTTAGTTATGCTCTAATACAAATCTATTATCAATGGAAGTTTTATAATGATGAGATTCAAAGGATTTTAGAAATATATTTTTCTTTATAATTTTGATTAATATCGAAAAATTACAATAGATAAAATCACTTTCACAAACCTTGACATAACTTAGTCAGAATTTCATTTCTTAAATAACTTTTTTTGATAAAGAAAATAAAAATTAATTTAAAAATAGTCTATTGAAAATGTTAAATAAAAGCAAAATCGAAAAATCGTAAAATCGAATAATCCAAGAAATCAAAAAATAATGTAGCTCATTCAAATTTTAAAAGAACACGTAATTTTTGCAAATACTCGTATAATAATACCAATCTCGTACAACTTGGAATCAAGCGGCAACTGGTTCGCCAAAAACCAAAATCCCAAATGTACACAGCAAACAGTTACCCTTCTCTACATATACTTACTAACATATATACAAAATGCATAGTACATACATATAACCCAAGGGAATCATTCCCAAAATAAATATGAAGAAAACTCTTTACGATCAGCGCGACAGAATAAAGCAAAATAAGAAAGAATAAAAGAAAATTACAGCGATAGGCTGATAATAATAATATGAAAGCAAATCCAAGTACTAAGCTAGGTAGGACCGATGTACCAAAGTACCGATGTTATGCATTATAGCAAATCTAATGCTAATTAATGGTAATGTTATGAAGTGCGTCTGGCGCATGCGTACATAAATACATAAATATGTGCATAATAGTATTTATAGTGAAATTTGTTGATTACATTTACATACCATACACATACATATAGACAGACGCCTACAAAATGGAACACCAACAACAAATGCAAACACCAAAAATGTCACACATTATTATGAGAAGCAAGAAGAATCCGTTACGAATAAATCGAAGAAAAATTGTAAAGTAAAAATCCACTTCAGAAGGTACAGAAAAAGAGTTAAAAAATACACGTATAACATGAACTACACATTTAAGAAAGATTATATAAAAAGAAAAAAAAACGAATAAAGATTATATGAAAAATAGAGTGAGTTTTATTGGAATACATAACGATAATTATATACACATAATTATTTGGTTGACATTTATATTTTTGTCTATTTGGTTTAAAACCGCATTGACTCGATCAGAAAAATACTTAATTCAAAATGCTTTCAGCATTAAATTGCTGATCTGTGATCCTCTAAGCTTTAAGTTTATCTCAAAGAAAAGGAATTAATTAACAAGAAATTATGTAATTTAATCCACATCAATTGTTGTCCCCTGAATAATCGGGTTGACTTTTTGGATGACAGTCGAGAAAAATGGCATTGTTTCCCAACGTCTGATCAATGCGCAAAATAGTGGGATAGGGTTCCAAGTCTAATTTATATCTGAAGAGAAGAAAAGGAAATAATACGCATATCTCTAAATTATGAGCTATTTTATATATCTACCTTCTGGCATTGAACACCTGAGGCACAAGGCAACAATCAGCCATTGAAATCTCATCGCCAACACAATATTTCCCAGCAGAAGCGGCAAGCACTTTCTCCAATCCCTGAAAGCCCCGCGCTATCCAATGCTGTGCCCACTCCACGTTCGTTTCCTTGCCCACGCGAAGCATTACATTAGTATTTTGCAATGGCTGAATCCCAGAGCAAATGATTTCCACAATCTCACGCACTTTGGCGCGCTTAATCGGATCTTTTGGCAGAAGTGGGTTCTCCGGACGAGTTTCTTCCAGGTAGTGCATTATGGCCACCGAATCACATAGCGTCTGTCCATCTATAAACAACAACAAATAAGCAGTAGAATCTTAAAGCGCTTTTCAATATTCACCAATGTGAAGCGCCGGCACCTGCTGCATAGGATTCAGTTCCCGATACTCATTGGTATAGCAATTTTCCTCATCAGTCTTGGTCAGGCTCAATGGCTTAATCTCATATGGTATCTTCTTTAATCCCAATGCAATTCGAACTCGCCACGAACACGAGCTGAAGCAATAAGAATAGAGCAATGGCTTTTCTGAATTCATTATTATAATGTAGATTCGTTATTTTCCTGAATTCAGACTCCAATTCGTGAGTTAAAGAAAAAATTTGAAGTGATCTTGAACTTTGTACACCAATGACACCGCCAATCAGTTTTTGCTTCTGCACAGATATACAGTTACATTAATTAGAGATTAGACTGGATGCATTATCGATATAGTCCAGTCTAGGTATCAAATATATATCGATATGACTGTCAACATTAAAGGTAGACCTAAAAGTATGCAAAACTTTTCAATGGGGGATAATTTCAGTGTTGGCTTATTCTAACAGATAGTATTACAATTTTATCAAACAGCATACATAAATATTTTTCGATTGGAAATTATTATTTAATATAAACATTTGTTTCTTATATATGCTTTTTACTGTTTGTATTTTGTTAGGTCAAACTTTGCTGTACAATTCGATTTAAGCCGCTTTAATTCAAACAAAACAATCAGTGTTGATTCTAAATGCACTCATTAAATGCTAAACTGTGAACCTCAAAGGTTACAACTTATCACTGTTTTTGTATTTTTATATATGCTTGTCTATTGAAATTATCTTATTAGATCGCTTTCACGTCTTCTTCTGTGGATAATCCGGCTGAGTGTGTGGATGGCAGTCGACAAAAGAAACATTGTCACCCAAAGTCTTATCAAGACGTAGAATGGTTGGATAGGGTTCCAAGGGTACGTGATACCTGGGGGAAAACAGAGAGAGAGAGAGAGAGATTTTAAAAGCAAACTCGAATAAAATCTATGTATTTACCTTCTGGCATTGAACACCTGAGGCACAAGGCAACAATCAGCCATGGAGATTTCATCGCCAACACAATATTTTCCAGAGGAAGCTGAGAGAACCTTCTCCAGTCCCCGAAAACCACGCGATATCCAATGCTCTGCCCATTCCATGTTCTTTTCCTTTCCCAGGTGAGCCAATACAACACGATTCTGCAAAGGTTGAATGCCAGAGCAAATGATTTCCACAATTTCCCGAACTTTGGCGCGCTTAATCGGATCATTTGGCAGAAGTGGGATCTCCGGTCGAGTTTCTTCCAGATAATTCATTATGGCCACCGAATCACACAACGTCTGTCCATCTAAAAAGCAAGTGCAAATAAATCGTAAGTCAACGAATCTTAATGCGCTCTCCAAGATTCACCAATGTGAAGCGCCGGCACCTGCTGCATAGGATTCAGTTCCCGATACTCATTGGTATAGCAATGCACCTCATCAGTCTTCAAAAGGCTAATTGCTTTAATCTCATATGGTATCTTCTTTAATCCCAAAGCAATACGAACTCGCCAGGAACACGAACTGAAGAAATAAGAGTAAAGAACTGTCCTGGCATCGTTGGAGGCAGTGGAACTAGATAGACGTGTTCCACTTTTAGTAATATGCAACAATCTTCCCAGCGTATTCCTTAGTGCACTCATTATGATAATCAAATGCAAATGCGCACTTGTTATTGTGAACCTCTTTGATTGCGTTCTAGGTTTGTTTTGGTTTCTAAGCAAAAGCGATAAGAGTTCAACAAGCTATCGATATTATAATCTAAATAAGACAAACACCTAAAAGTATGCAACAGTTTTTCAAAGAATTCGTTAGCAATACAACGTAAATAAATTGCAAATAAGTTAGTTAATTGTAAGTTTAGTTAGAAGTTTATTCAGTAAATATGTAGTTAATATATATGCATTTAATTGGTTTGTACGAGTTATCGAAATCAGACGTTTCGTTTAATTTTACAGGGGAGCAATGATCCTTGACAGAATAGAAATTCTCAAAAATCCTTAAACTGATCTTTTCATAGAATTTAAGTATAAATACAGGATTTATTATTGTGCTTGTGCATTGATGGGTTATCGGTTAGCTTCGTGCATCGAATCGAATGGAACGAACTACAGATTTTTAAAATTATCTTCACATTGTAGCTTAGCTTTTTTATTCTCGTGGTCATATTAAAACTGTAGAGACCTTTAAAAATCTACGGTGTTATATATGTTTAGTATGTATGTTTTGTTCGTTACTTAAGAATTTTGTGTTTTCTTTCTGCTTCTTTATAATCTGAATGCCTGCAATTGGAGTTTATTTCTTCGTTGACTGAAGTTTTGTACTTTTCAAAAAGTTTCTTTATTAAGCGCCCGACTTGTCTTACTAATAAGTGTTTAGACTTATTCAATTTCGTTTATAGAATGTATATGTATGACTATGCACTAAAATTAGTTTGGTTTTTTTTGTTGTTTTTTTTTCTTTAGTTAAATCCCTGAATTTAATTTTGCTTTTCGTCATGAGTTCTCTTTGATTTTCTTATGTTTCTGTTAGCCTAAATAAAATTCATAAAAATAATTTAATCATACATGAGTTCATCTTATAGACCATTTTCACATTGCGAACTAAGAGAAATTAAATTTGTTCTTGAAAATATTAATTATGATTTTTGTTTTTCTATCTTTTGCAATGCAGTTTTATTTTTGTTTATCAATAGTAATGTATTTTTATGCAATAATGCATAGTTAAATGCTGTTAGCAATTCTTTAAATCACATCCGACTGTTTATCTCAATGAATACTCCAACTGATTCGTCAACTTCAATCAATCATATTTTCGCTTTCGCATTCTAGAACTTTCTTTAAGTTGTTGCTTTTTTGTTTATCAATTGGTTTCTGGTACGAACTGCAATTCACTTTTTGGTCTTACGGCGCTTTGCAGTTGTCGTCGGAAAATTCTATTTGTTGGGCAGCTCCGGCGGACAGTCCGGCTGATTGGAAGGATGAGCAGCCCGAAATGCTGGATTGCTTTCCAGCTCTCGATCGATGCGTAATATAATCGGATATGGGCGCAAGTCCACATGGAATCTATAAAGATTGAAATCATTAAGCGTCGTTTCGTCAGAGATGCAAATCCAACTTGGTCCTACCTTCGGGCATTGAACACTTGTGGCACGAGGCAACAATCAGCCATGGAAATCTCATCGCCTACACAGTATTTGCCAGCTGAGGTGGAGAGGGCCTTTTCAACGGCACGAAAGCCGCGTGTAATCCAATGCTGGGCCCACTCCTTCTTCTTCTCCTCGCCGACGTGGATGAGCACGATGAGATTTTGCAGCGGTTGAATGCCGGAGCAAATGATCTCAATAATCTCACGCACCTTGGCTCGCTTGTGTACATCCTGTGGAAGCAACGGACGCTGCGGACGTGTCTCCTCCAAGTAGTGCATAATGGCAACGGACTCGATCAATGTGTGCCCATCTGAAGAGATCAAAAACAAAGTTGTTAACGTGCTCATTTGGAATTCGTGTGTTGTACTTACCGATTTGAAGTGCTGGCACCTGCTCCATAGGATTGACCTCACGGTACTCATTGCAGTGCTGCTCGCCACCCGACTTGATCAAACTGATAGGCTTGATGTCGTAGGGTATCTCCTTCAGGTTCATTGCGATTCGCACGCGCCATGAGCACGAGCTGCGCCAATACGAGTAGAGTATCGGCTGTGCATCGGTGGAAAGAATAGTGCTCGTATTAGTGGACATTTTAACAAGACTATGTTATTACTCCTAACTGCTAACTGCTAGCTTCTAACTGTGAACTGCTGGCTGTCAACCGCGTCTGCGCCTTTAGCCAAATGAGAACCTTAACCAGGCGATTGTGGTGTAACACCTATTTATTCGTTTAAACAAATACTGGGCGACTACAGATCATGCAGACCATATTGTAGAGCAGAACAGAACGGAACAACACAGAACAGAACAGGTTGATACTGATAACGAGTACACACAAAAAAAACCTTATAGCAAGAGCTGCATATTTAAAGAAGTAATCTGGTCAAACCAGTTGCTCAGCAGTGAGTTTGCTAATTTGTTTGTTGTTTGTTGATTGTTCATTGTTGTTTGTGCTGCTGATGCTCTGCTTAATTTATGCACTTATTTTCCTACTAGCTGATAATACATATCGAGGTTTGAGGAGCAATCTCGCAGCACCAGGGCTCCAAAACAGACACACAGTATGATCTTAAGAGACGATACATGTGAAGTCGATTTTCCCAAACACAAATCGCCCTACTAAGAGAATTGCTTAAATTTTAAAGAGTTGAGGCCCGAATACAACCAGTTAAGAAACCATAGTTTATAACCACCCAAATAGCATGTGTTATCGATTGCAATCAATACAAAACTGTTGGGCGTAGCTTAGCAAAATTTAAATATAATTTTCACTCTTCTTATCTGAGAATTTATTTTCTCAAGCATCCGCAAGTTATGCTACAGTAAATGTAAAATGCACTCGAGACTTAAATCGTATAAAAACGATTTTAAACTTTAATAAATACATTTTTTTAACAAATGCAATTTAAAATATATTTAAAATAAGTGTGAAAACCATAACACTTCCAAGAGGTGGGTTTTTTGAACTAATTTCTCACTGTACAACATATATAGAGAATATATATATTTTTATCTTTCACCTACATGATTCATAAAGAGTAGTTCAAGTCAATGGACTTTCCGTGATTTAATAATGATGCAATCAGGAAGAATGTTATACACACACTGACCGGCTGTACCAAAAACAGCTCCCTAAATGTGCGGAGCAACAGAAAAGGGCAATGGCCCCGAACGAGCCCCAAAAATGATGTACGTGTGTATATCCTGTGTATATCCTGTGTATATCCTATGCCGTTGAATCAAAACGCCCCCCTGTTCCGGGAAACAGTCGGAAAGGCGGCGCACACATGCATACATATAGACATCAAAAATAAATTGTATGTAGGTATGTGTGTATGTATTTGGAGTGGCATAATAAGTTGCCTAAAAGTTCATTGAACTTATGTGAAAGTAAAGTCGGTTGTATCCAGAGAGACAGTGACCCCACAGTAGGCCGAATGGGCGCCGAATCCCGAAGTGTGCCGTACATCAAGGTCGGCTAGGGGCATTAACCTTAACCAAGTTGACGTTGACGTTGGCCTGGTCGCTATCGCTATCGTTGTCGTTGTCGTTGTCGTTGCGCTGTCGAGCAAAAGCAAGCCAGTACGACGTGCCAAGGACACTTGCAGACATACGACAACAGTAGCGCGCTCAAAAGGCGCAGGCATCGCGAGTGTATAACGGAAATAGCTCAGAATGTTGTTGTTCGTTGGGGTGCGCTTTTAGGGGTTGCAACTCAGCACACGCCACTCGGTATGTTTATAGTTTGAGTTGAATATATCCGCCCAGTGTTGTCGAGCTTATCTCTGCCCACATCGAAGCTCTAATCTGTCGTCGGCATTGCCGCCTCCTGGCAACCCTATTCGCGTAAATTCGCAATGTGTTCGCTAGCGAAAAAAGCTGTTGGTTCGACGCATGCGCGGATTACGCATGCAGAAAGTATGAGTTTCACTCAAACTACAGCCAGCGTCTCTTAGCATAGTATGAGTGAATTTTCAGAGTAATGATTTCCTCTTTTTTCGGTTGCACATTTTTAGCGCCATTAATGCTGGACTCACCTTGGCTATGGCCGATAGGGACATAGCGTTGTGATGATACTTTGAGTAGTTAATTTTGAAGCCGTTTAAGCCGGACGCACTGCGAAAACGATATTCTGCGGACCGGGCCGGGAGGGAGAAGCAGCCAAAAGTTAGACGTAAGCTGACTTAAACCGATAAACTTTTACTTTAACCACCACCGATGCGAGAGGAGCAGATATATATTTCAAGCCGTTAAGGCAATATTAAATGTTCTAAGTGTTCGTTCGCGACACTTGACAAATTCTTTCGGAATATTACAAATAACACAAATATTACTGCAGGCGAACCCAAGTGCACTCAAACTCGTTTTGGGTATTTGTTAGATTAGAGCGATAGCAAAAAGACAACGGCGTTAACGACAGGATATGATGCCAGAACGCAACTAAACACAGTGAACTAAATAAACGAGTGCAAAAGCGAAAGCGAAAGCAAAAGCAAAGGACAATGACAAAGCTAACAAACTGAGTTTATGCCTCAATAGGTGAGAGAGTAAAATTGCGAAAACAAAGAGAGCAAAAGTGCAAACAGCCCGAGGTAAAGCAAAAGCTTTGCTGGTTATTGTCCAAGCTAAACTTTTGTTAGCTCGTACACAAGCCAAGCTAGTTGTGCAGCGGTACACTAAACAGTACCAAATAGCTAAGGATTAACGTTTGTACCAATATTTAATAAAAGACATGGAATTGTTTGTTTCATGACCACCAGTTTATTTGTGAATTCATTTGAATTGATTTTCATACGTTTTTTTTACTAGATTTTTGTAAGTTTACTTAATTTCCATTAAGGTTGCTCAAATGATTTTTGATTAAATTACACATGCTTAACCTAAAGGTAGGTAACATATGGACTAAAATAGTTAACAAATTCTTACAGTATGCTTGTACAGTGAAAACGTATACGAAGAAAAACCTAATTCATATACATAAGTAAGTACATCATATAACTTAAGCAACAACAGGAAATTGAAGTTGAACTCATTACAAATGTTAATTTTAGTTTTGTTTTTGTGTAGAAATGCAACAATGTGTATAACGACTTCAAAACAGTCGCACAACCAATAGATTATCACACCAAAAATGGCAGAGTAAGTACAACGAATACAACAAATTGTGTGTGTGTGTGTGTGTGTGTAGGGTAGAGTTAGATGTGTAGGTGTGTTTGTCTTAGGAGAGAGCGAACATTGCTAACTTGGTAGGTAACGGTAATATGAACGATAACAACTCTGTTTGAGTCTAAATTCATCTAATTCATCCATCTATGAGGCAGGGTTCTTGACTATACAGATCGCTCGCGTGGGTGTACCTGGAATTTTGTGGGCCTTGGGTACAACATTCATAAAGTTTAACTACCTCAGCGCTACCTAAGTTGTCGTTGTCGTTTTGCTAGCTAACGAAAGTAACTGTGTATATGTATACATATGTATGTATGTATTTATAAAATTACCAACAAATCAATAAATTATTGTTGTAATATTTTTAGAAAATAGTGTCCATATATCATCATCATTATCATCGTCATCATCATTTTTCAGACGGTACTGTTATTAGCAAGTTATGCTTTCTTACATTTTTTATATTCGTATTTTTTTTGTTTACTTATTTTAATGCATTCGAAGAATTGACTACAATTTAATGGCAAGAGCCACAGCTTTGCTTTTTTTTGGTTTTTCCCCATTTTTTATGTTTTTTTTTTTGTTTTTGCTTTATAGGTTTTCATGTACAACATACGTTACACATACACATACAATACACAATAATCATAATAATCATAATTATTTTAATTTTAAATATAACTGGTAACATCATGCTAAATATAATATGCCATCGTTAAGTACTTATTAGACAGTTTCTCAATATGCTAAAAACATTTCGTTCCATTATAATTATCAGAGATGCAGCCAAAGCCAAACATATTTGACCATTTTAGCAATACATAATTTTAAAAATTATTTGGAGGGAATATTCATGATTCTCAAATATCTTTACTTTGATCAATTTATTATCAAGTGTAAGTGTAAAGAATTTATTGCATGTGTAAAAGAAAATATTGTTATCATATTCATTATCAATTTCGATTACAAGTTCAATTACGATTTAATGTATCGATTTCGTTGAAAAGAAATGCATAAGTTATGTGCCAAAAAGTGTAATTGCTATTATTAGGTACGAACACTGTAAAGCAAAGTTAAAGCAGTTTGCATTAAATGATAGCATGTAAAATCCATTTGCCTTCGTTCCGTCATTGTTTTTTTTTTCTCATTTCAATTTACATCTATTTTGATCATCAGTTACAACCATGAAAACATTTATGTTTACATTTATGCATTTGTACACATACATATACATATGTACCGTAAAATATTTAATTCTATCTCAATAATATTAGTACAATATAAATATGTGTATCTGCATGTTTTGTATTTTAGGGTTTGCTTTTGTTTTTCTTTTTCATTTTAGAATTTACATGCTAAGTACAATTTACGTTCAACAAGAGGTTATAGCATTTCAACTAATGCCATAAAGTAACAGTTTCTTTCTTTATAAAAGATTTGCATATTACAGTTAAAACTTACGTCTGAGAGTTGTGTACTTGATTACGGTACTTTTTTGTCTGTTTGTTCTCGTACTGCTCGGCGATCAGTCGGACAATCGGGACAGCCTCCGACTCCGACTCCGACTGATCTCCCCAAACATTTCGAAAGTGTCGTTAATACTGACCTGTAAAGTATGTCTTCCTCTTCGCATCGTTTTCTCACATACCATCACATATAGGCCTGAACAGAATTGGATGATCTTGATTGATTAATTGAAATTGAGTTTGGCACCAATGAGAATAATAGTATTCGTATTGCATTGAATATTTCAAGAACTGTTCAGTCTCTCATCCGAAAATATTGAAAATTTATGGGTCAGTGCCCCCATTAATTCTACATATTTATATCGTTATCTTCCAGACCTACAATGATGCATGATGCATTTCGAAGATGCGAATATTTGTATTTTTTTAAAATTGTCATCTTATTTGCTAAACAGGAATGCAATCATCAATAGAAATTTACATAATCTTTTGTGTACTTACGATGTATACATATATATTGAATGCTTCTTGTTTTGTTGTTAGTTTTAAGTTTTGTTAAATAAAATTGATATGTCTAAGAGCTATTATCAATTGTTGTCAATTTCATAAAGTATTTTTGTATTGTATATCGAAGTAATTCAGTTTCCTGTTTTTTTATTCGATTTTCTTTTGTTTTCTTTACACACATTACATAGACGAATGCTTTGAACTTCATCTATGAAGTTCTGCAGATGTTTCATGGTAAAATTATTGTTAGAAAGTGATGAATATACATACGTATATGTACATATATGTTCATACATTTGATTAAATCTTAACTATTTGAGTTTTATATTGTTTATTCACTTGAGTTTGAGTCTTGAGCTAAAAATAAGTCAGTGACCCATGAGGGCGTGCATATCGAGCATTCAATATTCGTTAGGTTTATATACAGATAATTGCATATTATAATCGTATATGCATGAGTGTTTTTCTGTGTCTGTGTTTGTGTGTATCGTATAAATAGTTTATTATTATTTCATACTCGTACACTTAATGAACAATCACAACGCAGAGTATTTGAATAAAGTGCCAACGCCGCTGAGTATGCAGTTTATTTTGTTTTTATACCCTGTACTTGGAGAGTAACAGGAGTACAATGACTTTGTTGAAATTAGGATTAGGAAAGTGAATATATAGCACAAAATACAATTCACGGATTGTCATATCTACTTTGTTTGCGTTTCGAGTAAGATGAAAATAAAAATGCACACAGGTCGCATTGAAATAACAGATGAGAATATTTAATTCATTCATTGTAATGATAAAACAGATGACATAATTAAATAAATGAAACATAAAACTATCAACTTAATATGTATAATTGTGTAAAAATGAAACAGAATCCAATATGAAATTCTTGTAACTATTTTGTTAAGTAGTTGTTAAGGACTTAAAACATGAAGTCTAGTTTAACATCCTTTAGGCTACTATTAATATTATTTTTGGTTTTCTCTTTTTGTCTTTAGGAAACTTTTTTGAAAAGCAACAAAGTACACACATTTTTTGTATTTAAAATTAAGTACTTAAATAATACAGCTAATTACTTATGATAATTATTTTAATTATTATTACTTGTTTGGTATATTTCAAGAATTTATTCATAATACTTAACACTTACGCTTCAAGGCATTTATTTAAAATTCTCTTTTAATAGAATAGAATTGAATTTAATCGAAAAGAATGGAACAAAGTTGAAGATTGTGGTTAAGGATTCGAAATTGTCTAATGTGTTAAGTATTATTGTTGTAGAGAAAATGCACCCAACAAAAGTTGACCATTAGAATTTTAATATTGCAGTGTCTATGTTCGGATATAAGAATGTGAGTCTTGTAAACATATGCGAATATATAATGCATATATATGTAAAGTACAAAAATAGTGTTGTAACTGGGGTGAAGAGAGAGTCTTTAAACGGCTTTTGTAGCCCACAAAAAACAGTTATAAAGGTGCTCAATGGTGGGTTTCTTTAGCTGTATCTGATTACACTTAGTCGAGTAAGTATGCAGTCACATTGCAAGTACATATATGTATGTACACTCAGAAATACCAAATAATTATGCACGATATTTAAATAAGGGCTATGAGTATCGCTTCTGTGTTAATGTTAAACGATGAATATGTGTATGAATACAATGAATACGAATAAGAATAAGAATACGAATACGAATACGAAAACGAGTGCAGCGAATACAACGAAGCGAATGACAGATTGCCATTGGCTTAGCGTATTCGAGTCTATAACAGTATATTGCAGCATATATGTAGGTGTATATCTTCTGCATAAACAGCCGAGTATTTGAAGTTCAGGACTGGTTTTTTGGTTTCTTGGTTTCTTCACTTAATAATTATTTACATTATCCGACAAAGCGATTACATTACACATGAGTTTTTTAATTAATTAAGCAAATTACAACCTCAAAAATTGCTAAAAGTTTGTTTGTTTGCTTTTCATTGTTTACTTTTGGCCGTGGCTGTTGTGTATCTAGGTATTTGTTAGGATAGTTTGACGCTCGTCCAGATAGTTACAGATAGTTACAGATAGTTACAAATAGTTACATATAGTTACAGTTACAGTTACAATTACAATTACATTATACATTATACTATAATTTACGTCATAACATACCACTGACCGCCTCGTAAACATTTATTGCGTACACTCAATTGATCTATTTGTTGTAGTACATTAGCTCACTGTCCAAATGGAAAACGCGTGATTCTTGTTGTTGTTATTCTTCAGGCAGATTAACTGTAGTACCAATTATGTATGTATATAATTAATAAAAGTATTTTGATTATTCCTATTTAAAACTTTACGTTTCTGGGTGTGTGTGTGTGTGTGTGTGTGTGTGTGGGGAAGTTTTCTGTTTTTTCATACATGATGCATGTACAATCATCTGCTTAAGATGTGTGTGTGTGTGTGTTTAGGTTTATCGATAGAATTATGTCTTTTATGCATTTGGATAAACATTAAAATAACATTTGCTTACTACATCCTTTGATGTGTGTCTATATATATATATATACACATATATATATATAAAATTTGCTATGTATGTGTGTACGTACGGATATATTTACAATATAATTATCTAGATTTATTTATGTAAATGTAGTTTCTATTTACAACTTGGCAATAAAAGTTAAAATTTTTCAATTTCAGTTTCACTTTGGTTTTAGGTTTTAGGTTTTTAGGTTTTAGTTTTTTATCTTTTTAGCTAAAATCGTTTTTGATCTCACTCAATATCACTTGATTTCACTAGAATTTTTATTTGCTTAACGTTTAGCAATATTTGGTATTACAATAGTTTTAAATGTGTAAGTACAATAAAAGTTAAATTTCAACTGTCTTGAAATTGCTGAATTTGCGACTTAAGAGCTAAAAACAACAATCATATATCGCATTTCGCATTTCGCATTTCGCATTTTGCATTTTGCATTCCGCTTATCGCATATGTACAATAATTCTATATCTGTTTGTCTGATCTGATCTTTCTTATATTCTAAACATGTATTGCACTAGTAGTAGTAAAGTATCTGTGAGATGTGTGAGTAGAAAAACATGTAGTTAACAGTACATACGCGCTAATAGATAATATCGATGTCAATTAGATTCGAGTTAAAAACTACATTCGTCGAGTCGAGAGTCGAGAGAAAAGGCCTACTATAAAAATACGGTAGGTACCAGTACATACTTATATATTTAACATAAATATTGCACTTGCCTACAATAGTTATTAACAATTCGATTTGAACTTGCTTCAATGTATGTATATGGCTATGACCCCTTTGGTTTTGTTGTTGTTGCTACAGTTAAGGTTAAAGTTTAAGTTAAAGTTCCAATTGCAGGGTTGGATTGATAATTAAATAGATCTCATAGGTAGAGAGACAGTTAGGAGTTAGGATAGTGTGTGTAGAGAAACATGTGAAAAGTATGTATGAGAAAAATGCTATTAACTGCTAAATACATCAAAATTACATAAATAATTTATCCTTATCGACTATACATATTCAACTCTGGGTTTCAGTATTTGCATTATATTCATTATTTCACTCATTCATTACTGAATTATGAAGACTAAGTTTTACGTGTAATCCTAAAAGTTGTAATGCGATTGTCAATCGATGTGTTGGCCCGGCTGATCCATGTCTATGAGGATGTCGAGGACATGGTCGATGCTGCCAAGGATGCCGCTGAGGCAGCAAGAGCTACGGTTACAGATAGATTTCCATTTGAGGACGATTGTTGTCTGGAATTGGAGGATTGTTCCGTGTCCTGCACTCGATGGGTTTTCATGTGGGCACTGCGGCTCTTCACCTTATTGAAGACCCTGGCGAATAGAGAGAAGAGTAACAAGTGCCATATATTAGAGACTTACAGATATAGCAATAGATAATTCTGAAAATGCATACTAATTACCATACACATATTTTATTTAGACATATAGATACAAGAGAAATTAATAATAGAGCACACAGATTAATTAATGCAAAAGAGAACGTGCAAAGAGAGATTTGGCAGTGAGAGTGAGATAGAGAAGAGAAGGAAGAGAGGAGACATACATGCAAATTACAAAAAGCATTTCATGTTATTAATTTTTTCTTTTTTTATCCCTTTTTTTACTTAGCCTTGTGTGAAGATAAATTGCTTTGTTGTTATTATTTACTATGGAGAGTAAAGAGTTTTGCTTAATAGTTTTGAAACGAAAAACGGAAAATATTAATTATAATCACAGTTGTTATTTTAATAATTGAACAAAAGAGTTAAGAAATATGTGCGCTGGAATGTTAAATATTAAAATACGGTGATTCTTCAGTTGTGATCTCGGAGCGAGTAGATATTATGTGTATTTGTATCTGTATTATTTGAATATTTATTTCCGATTCGAACTGCTCAGGATCACGCATAAAGCGCCGTCGTATGAAAGAATTTCACATTGAGAAAATTGATTAAAATCGATGTATGAAGTTCCCAGAAACGGTGATATTGGGCATTAATTAATAATAATTATTTACAATAGATTCAATGCAAATGGCACTTAGCGCAGCATTAATTTTATTATTTTTTTTTTTTAAATAAAATACAATAATATTTAAAATCAGAGAACGAAGTAATTGAGAGAAGGACAAAAAGAAATAAAACGAAAGAAACACAAATGGAAAACAATGAAAAATTATAAACCATCAAATTGCGTACTTACCGAGCGTTTTGCCAGCGGACGCCTGGCGATTATATTCGCTCTCCGGCGAAAGAGAATGCGAGAAGCGGATTTCAGTAACGTCTATATGCGACTTGTGACTCTTCGCTTTAAAATTGCAATTTATTGGAATCATTTATCATATTTGATTTTGTATTGATGATTTAAGTAGGCACGCATATTGTTATTGATAATTATTTGATTTTGGATTTGGATTGCATTTTTGGCATCATGGAACAGTAAATACAATACAACAACAATAACAACAATTAATGTCATTTAATTTTAACTCTAACTAGATGGGCGATGAAAGTTTAAGTTCAAATTGAAGTGAAATGAAAGACACTACAAAATCAAGCCATAAAGCTAATTGAGTGAAATATATAATAAATAAACATAGGAAGACCTTCCTAAGACTTTATGGTAATCGTAACAAATAGAAATTACTTTGATCATAACTAAAATAATACTTCTTAATTATCGGCGAAAAAAACTAATTGACGGGAAACCGAACTAAACATATAAGAAAGCACATGAGTAACTTGAATATAAAATTTAGTTAATTTAAGACAATTCTGAGATAATATGTAAATAATATTGGTTTTTTTTAAATAATCATAAATATAACAATGAAGTCCAAAAAATACAATTATCATAGGTAAGATTTAATCTTGATTATAATCATTATCTTAATTCTCAATTGACAATAACAAAAGAGAGTAGCTGGCAAAAGAAAATGTCTATTTAAGAAATTGTAAACTGGGTTTCGATTACGGATATGTCTGGATACGAAAGATACGGTTACGATATAACGTGCTTTACGATCTCAACTCAATACGGGCACTCAAATCTCAAATCACTTAATATGCTTGCGGAATTCGAATTTAGTCATGAGCTGGCATTTGTTGTTGTTAGGAAAGTATCTTGGGGGAATCTTACTTGCCGCACACCTTGCAGGGGAACTCGGTATCCTTGACAACATTCGAGTTGTTGCCGTTGCCGTTGTTGTTGGTGTTGCTGTTGCAGTTGTTGTTGCTGTTGCTGTTGATGCTGCTCGTGTTGCTGCCGTTGTCTTTGCTTGCTGTCGATGTTGTTGCTGCTGCTGTCAGCAACAGAGTTGAGCTTAGGGATGAGCTTCCAGCTAACATGGAATTGTTGTTGTTACTGTTGTTGTTGTTACTATTGTTGTTCACGGTGGTGTTCGTTATGTTTGTTGCTGTTGTTGTTATTGCATTAATGCTGCTGTTCGGGGTCGCGCATGCGTTGTTGTTGTTGTTGTTGTGGTTGTGGTTGTGGTTGCTGGAACTATGGTTGCTGTTGTTGGCACTAACTGCCGAGGCATGCTGATTGTTGTTGCTGCTGTTGTTGTTGTTGTTGTTGTGGCTGTTGTTGCTGTTATTGTTGCTGGCATTTCTACCATAAGCGTGTATGCGAACATGGCCATGCAATGCCGCTTTCGAACTGAAGCTCTGCAGTTTTTGCCACGGGAATAAACAGCGTTAAAGGTACAAGAAAGAAAGTAAACCAAGTGAGCCAACAAAAAGGCCAAGTGTGAGGAATTGTTAGCATAATATAGTACATGGATTGTTAATCGGTTGACAACAAAAGCGCATTTAGTTAAACTATCAAGTGTCACCAGGTAAACTTACCGCCGAACAGTCGGCAATCTCACAGACGTAGGGCTTCTGTTCCACCGTCGGAGTGCTTGGAGTAACTGGCTCCATTTTCAGATGGGATACCTTGTAGTCCACACAGAGCTTCTTCCAGAAATAATACATTTGCACGCATTCGCCTGATGTCTTTGAAAGCAGCTGAAAAGCACACACAAAATTTTTATTTGCTTTAGTATTTTTAAAATACATATTTTAATTTTTGGAAAGACAGCAAAACTGAACCGAAAGTTGAAAAAAATCTTTTTTTTTTTTTTTTTTGATGCAGAATTAAATATAATTAATTAATTAATAATAGTGATGAAATCAAAATGTTATGACAATTTACAGTGTTTAAGGAAAAAATTTGAGTTTTCCAATTTAAATGCAAAATCAAATCTGAATTACAATAATGTTAAAATTGACATTTCGCTAGGAAATCGGTTAAGATTTGACGAAGTTATGACAGTTTGAAGATTTCTATAAAGCTCTTAGCGTGTCTCTGTCTGTTTTATTTGAAATTTTCAGTCATATCAATTATAATATTAATGAATCTTTAGATTTTTAAACAAATTACCTCACTAGCGATTTTGCCAAAGTTCTTGCCATGCTTCTCAAGACCTCGCAGAAACTGCTCCAGCTCGTAGGCGGTCCACTTCATCTGGAATGCGCTGGACTGTGTTTGGAGCAGGGTTAAGACAGCAGCTGCCGAGTTGCCCTTGGCGTCGAGAAGGGTTTGGAGAGCGACCTCCTCCGAATGGCTGCCCATGGGGACAGCCGAGGATTTGCTGAGATCGATATAACGCATGAGAATCTTCTCGTCCAGCTGCACGCTGGGATCCCACAACAGATCGGCGCCCATTGGAGTCTCCTTGGTGTGCTCATCCAACGGCTTGCAGGCGGGTATCTGAGCCTGATAAGTCGAGCCCAGATTCACCTTGGACTCGTCGGAGAAGTCGACTAGACCCACAGGATCGCCAAAGTCATCGTCGAAGACATCGAAGATGCCCTGGCCGAGTTGCTTGCGCACATTGCAATACAGTCCGGTGCCCTTACGATCCGGATTCAGGATAGGAGCTGGAGTATAATGGGTGCGGGATGGTTTGCGCAGCTTGGAGCGATGCGGGGAGAGCGTATGGAATTTGGAGAACTTGTGCACATCCTGCGTTCCATTGGAGCGCAGGCGACGCTTAAGTATGGAATTTGTTTGGTTCGACAATGGCTGCAAATTGGAGACGCTTGCCACTGGCGGTGGCACTGCCGCTGCTGCTGGCAACGCGGTGGCAAATACTTGTTGTTTGTTGCCACTGTCGCTGCAGGCAAAGAGGAGACTGGCATCCAGCACTGTGGCATGCCCCCCGGCATTAGTGCTGAGCAGTGTGGTAAACTCGTGTTTCTCACTCGCGTTGCCGCTGTTGCTGTTGTTGCTGATGTTGCTGATGTTGCTGCTGTTGCCAGCGGTGGCATAAAGCAATGGCTGCAACAGGCTATTCAGTGGCTGCAACGTCATTGGCTGTTGATTGGAGTCCAGATACTGCGTCTGACACGGCACCTGAGTGAACGTGGGCAACATGAACTCCTGTTGTTGCTGCTGTTGCTGTTGCGGCTGCGGTTGTTGCTCGGGCTGCAGGGTAGACTGTGTTGCTTGTGGCAGCAACTGTTGCTGTTGGTGCAGCTGCTGTTGCTGCTGCTGCTGCTGCTGCTGCTGTGTGGATTGCTGCTCGTACAGCACTGTGGACTCCATGACCTGCACTGCTGACGATGTTGTTGCATGCAACACCTGCCGCTGTTGGCCAAATTCCCGCGGCGACGACGACAGCAACGGATCATCGGAGTTGGGCATCATTTGCGACTGCAATCCCAGTCCCGGCAGATAGTAGAGATCTATGATATTCTCGCCCTGCTGCTCGCTGCTCAGCTGCAGCTGCATGTTCTCATCGGGCAGCACCTCGCGCAGCACCTGCTTGACATCCTCGGCGGAGCCGATGCCGCTGGTGAAGAAGGATTCGGAGAGCGGCGATGTGGCGTTGCGCGAATCGTTGAGAAACTCCTGATCCTCGTCCAGAAAGGACAGATTTGTCTCCGCAAATTCACGCAGATCGCACTCGGCATCATCCTCGGTGCCGTTGAGCAGATCCTCCACCTTGATGGACGGATCAAAGCTGCTCTCCTCCAGCACCGACTTCAATTTGAGTATCTTCTCGTTGTCATTGTCGCTGAGCTGCTGCTGCTGCTGCTGGTGCTGCTGATGCTGCATGGAATTGCTGTCGTCCGTCTTGAAGTAGACGTGGGAGAAGTCCGTCTTGTCGCCGAAGAACGTGTGATTCGCATCCACAAACTGGGCAGCGGCATCCTCGATGAAGGGCGAGGACTGTGCCACATTCTCGTGACTGGACGGCGGCGTCGGATAGGCGAGCGGGGAGTGCAGAGGCGAGGCGAGCACACCCAAACTGCTGCCTCCCCGCATGCTGGCAATCGCCTGGATCTGTGAGCTGTTCTGCATGATGAGCTCCTTGGAATGGAATTGCTGGAAGGTGGGCAACGGCGTCGTCTGATTAATATTGCTACTGTTGTTGTGGTTGCTGAGGTTGTTGCTCTGCCCGGCATCTGGCTCCAGTTTAATCAGCTGGGTGTGATCTCCGCCTGTTTCGGAGCTGAGCAGGGCAAAGTCATCGGAATGTTCGCTTTTGTGTGCCTCGTCCTCCTCCTCGTTCAGCAGCTCCATGGTGTCGACGGTTTGCAGCAGCATCTCCGTGTCGGACACACTGTACACCTCAGCGTCGTCAAAGAGATCAGATGCATCCGCATCGCTGGTGTAGGTCACCGTGTAGACACCGCCTCCGCCGCTCGCGATGCCACCGGATTCCCCCATGACGCCGAGACTCTCTTGGCTGGCAGCAATGGTCAGGGAGAGGGGAGTGCCATCCGGCAAGGAGATGCTGTTGCTGTTGCTGTTGCTGCTGTGGTTGTGGTTGTTGTTGCTGCTGCTGCTACTGCTGCTGCTGTTGGAGATCATCTTGCTCTTGGTGGACACGACATGCACATCCGAGGGTATGATGACAGTGCGATTGTTGTTGGTGATGATCTGTCGACCCGCTTGAAGACTGCCACCAATGGTGGTCAGCTCCGTGCCGGACATGCTGCTCAGCAGCAGGTTTGTACTCGTCTGTGCCTGCAACTGCGACTTCTTGGAGGTCACGGCAATGCGCGTGCCACGTTTCAGCAGCTCAATCAACGTCGAATCCTTCGGATCCGCGTGGTTCGAGACGCCACAGGCATTGCCGTTACCGTTGCCGTTGCCGTTGCCGTTGCCACTTCCCTTAAGTGCCGTTAGCGCGCTCATGGTGGTGGTGGTAGGCACATTGTTGGTGGTTATGGTTATTGTGTTGGCACCACTGCCCAGACTCAACGTCTTCGGCTGCCGCTGGCCACCGCTAAAGATCTCAATGCTCTGGGGCAGTCCGATTTGCTGAATGCTCAGCCCATTGCTGCTCTTGATGGTGGTGGCCGCCGGCAGCACCGCTGTGGTGGTGCTCGTGCTGCAGCTGGTGGCCAGCGCCTGGCTCAAGCTGCTCTTCGGATTGAGGAAACTCTCCAAGTCGCTGATGGAGCGTCGCAGGCTGCTGCCTCCATTGGTGACGCCTCCACCACCGCCACTGCCACCGCCACCGCAGTTTACTGAACTGCCGGGTGGTGCAGGCACCACAAACGCGCCCTGCAACATGCAACACACATTAGTCGTTTATATAGTTGCTTATTAAATAGTAAACATTGATTCTGTGTATGTTATTATTCTTTATAACAATTCAATTCCAATCGCTTTCTTTTTTAATTAAAGATACGCCAGAATATTTACTTTACACAAAGCAATTTAATTTATTTAAATGTCTGATCAAATTGATGTATGAACAGTTAAAATATGTATTATTTAATAATGTGTTTAAAATCAGGAATGTTTATTACACATCTGTGTATTATCTTAGCTAAATTCGTCGGATAAATATTTGATTTAATGGATTTTGAAATCCTGCAATAATTATCAGAACTGTTTTTCACTTACTATTTTATAGAATATCATGAAATGTATGAATTTAATATATTTTATCACTCAATCAGCAACTCAATGCAATAATGCATTAGAATAATTATTGTAAAAAGTGTGAGGGAATTCGAGGGAATAGAATAAATATGCAACTTCCTTTGAGATGTCCTTGCGTTTGCTGATGATCTTCTCCTCAATGAGCGCACGGACACCGATGCTGGCCGTCTGCAAGGGCGGACCACTTGCGTCCTTCTTCTCGTTGCGCTTGGTCTCCGGGTCCTTCTTGAAGTAGCCGCCATGGAGACGCATATGTCCATTGAGGGCAGGTATGTTTTTGAACTTTCGGTGACAGAGATTGCACTCAACTGGCTTGTCGATCTTCACAATGTTGAGCAGGTGGGGATTGATGGCGGCCACAATTTGCTGACTCAGCTCATCCTCCTTGACGTCGTCGTGAGGTGAACTGGTTGCGGTGGCATTAGCGGTGGCGTTGGCAACCAGATCGGTGCCATCCTCGACGGTAACGGTGACATTCTGTGCATTATTTAGCTGAGGAGTGAATCAGATATGAGTTAATGCCAATACACGTAGATAGACAGCATCTCTACCTTCCTCACCAATTGCATGTTCCAAGTGCGTGGACGACTTTGCACCGGGGCAGTCTCCGTGTTGATCTTGTAGGAGCTGACACTGGTGGGGGGAGGAGACGGTGACCTGGGCGCTCGTTTGCTTCGTCTGCTGCATGATCTTGCTGATAAGATCCAGCTGCTCCCGTGTCAATCCCTCGCCCTCCAACATGGCCCCATCGCTGAGCGTTATTGTCGGTGAGCTGGACATAAGAGCGTTGCCAATGTTGTTTTGGTTGTTGTTGTGGTTGTTGCTGATGTTGTTGCTGATGTTGTTGCCGTTGTTGCCATTGTTGCAGCCGCCAGCGGATGAGGAGGAGCACGACGTGGACGATGCTGTAGATGAGGCATTCGAGGATGTCGATGTCGTTGGCGACAACAGCGTCACTCCAGTCTTAATGGGCAAATTCATGGCCTTGATTTGCTCCTCAGACAGCGCAATTCCTGTGGCCGCATCTACCACAGAGCTGCCTGTGGAGATGTAGGTGCGTATGCAGGTCGCTCCATCCGGTGAGCTAGCATCCCCGCTCGCCGTTGCCGGCGACAGACTCAACGAATTGGTGGCGACACCAACACCGACACCAACACCAACACCAATGTTGCTGCCGTTGCTGACACTGCTGCTGCTGTTGTTGCAACTTGTGTTGACTGTGGGCGACAGTGAGTTATTGGTGGGCGTTGCCACGCCTCCATGGTGGTTCTCCGAATGGCGGCGCAGAGAGCGTGCATCACAATACGACTTGCCACAGCCATCGGCCTTGCACTCGTAAGGCTTCTTGTTCCGATGCGTCATCATGTGTCCGTTTCTATGGAGGATTCATAAGTGGATCAGTGGATCATTGGATCAGTGGTACAGTGGTGCAGTGGTGCAGTAGTTCTGTGGTGGATTACTGCAACGCATCATTAACTTACAAGTGATCTTGCCGCTTGAATGCCTTCGAGCAGAGAGCACAAATATATTTCCGTTCGTCGCTGTGCGTCAGTTTGTGCTTGGCCAGCGCCGAGGCATTTCCAAAGATCTTGCTACAAATCTATAAAAAGTATACATTATAAAAGGCAAGTGAAATGTAATTAGCATCGCATTTGGACCTCGATTGCCGTGTACATTGCAAACGACGTCCAAAGCCAAATGCCACAACTGTCGATTTGGAAATTTTAATGAGCCACGTTGCGTATACGTAATACAACATAAAAGTACGCTAATTACGCTTCTCTGCATGCATATATACATGCAAATATATATATATATATATAGATATAACATGTTAGACATGGACACTCTGATGTGGCTACTTTTTATAGAATTCTAAATCTGATGCTTTGCTTTTAGCGCCTCTAGAAACTCGATAAGCCGATAATGACCTCAAATCTTTGAATCTTTTCTCTATGGTACCTCTTTAATTCTGTGATAAATAACTTAATTAATATATTATATAGAATATTAATATGTTTCAGCTGTCGAAGATTTAACAGTTAGCCACAAATCGAAGAGCATTAATATTTGAATACATTTTAAATTAATACGAATATAAACTAAACCACTTTAAAACTTATATTTCAAGGCCTGAGTCTCGAAAATTTTGAACTTTCTTTATTTGCTGATCAGTTCTTTTAATATTTAAATATCACAGAGCAATAATTATGTATTTATTATTTCTTATTACGAAAACTACCATTTTTTATGGATTGGTTGAATGAAATGAAAACAAAAAGAAAATAAATAAATATATTCTGTTATTCTTGAATTCTAAATATTGTGGGTATTTTAAAGAGATTGATGACTATTTAAGATGTCTTACATCTTATACCGCCGGTAAAACGAAATGTAGAAAATTTAGTTTAATTAGGCAATAATAATTGTCATATAATAAGGTAAAATTATACTATACTAAATAAAATGATCAATACTATTCATAGCTCTCAATAGAATTCCCCATTTAGAGTGTTCTATTTATCAACTAGGCAGAGTCATATATTTAGGAAACTCTGACAACATTCAATGCAGAAAGTTTATGTCTATTTATAAATGCGGAAAAGGACAAATGGCCTTTGTCAACGAAGGCAATAAATCAGGGATTAAGTTGCACAATGGCATCTTTGAGTGCTCACCTGACACTGCTGCGGTCCGTGGCGTGTTGGCGACGATAGCTTGGGGCGACTCTTTCTGGGCGCAGTGTCGATGGTTACAATGCCAATGCCGGTTGCTGAGGTGTTTGTGGATGCTGCTGTTGTGACTACGCCAGGAACATTTCGACCGTTGCTCTTGAAACTTAAGCTGTGACCGCTGCTGCTGTTGCTGTCGTTGCTGTTGCTATTGCTGTTGCTGTTGGTGCTGCTGTTGCTGCTGCTGTTGCTGCAGTTGGTGCTGCTGCCAATGCTAATGCTGCTGCCAACGGAGGAGGCGTTGCTAAAGTTACTGCTGTTACTGCAATTACTATTATTGTTATGCTGACTGAGTAAACTGGCTGCGCTGCTGGTGCTGCTGTTGCTCATAATCTGTGCCAGCGTCGTGACATTGGTGGCAGTGTTGCTGCAGCTGCTGCTGCGTATTAGACAGTTCTTAATGTAGTTGGTCTTGTTGCCGCTAATACTGCTAATGGTTGTGTTTGTCGACGTGCTCACCGTCTGCACACTGATCTTGTTCGTCGAACTTCGACGCGTTATCGTTATCTTGTTCGGATTATTCAAATGGATGCCAGAGCTTGTATTTAGAATTGTTGGTGCACTGTTATTTCTACTATTGCTGTTGCTGTTACTGTTGCTGCTTCTTTTGCTGTTGCTGTTGCTGGCGTGCTTGTTTTTAAGAGCTATGAAAGTATACAAGAAATTTTGTTAATTACACAAAGTTAACACAAAATCGTGTAATTTACCAAACCAACATTTTCTTAAGGACGAAATCCAAATCGAAATTATTTTATGTTAATTTAACATTCACATAAACTTGTAAGTTTACATCATTAAATTATAATTTTGATTTAGAAATTCTGATAGAATGTAAAATTAATTTGTAAGTATTCATTCCGTCAATTTACATAATTGCATTAACTAGACGTCGTTTCAGATATAAATCATAGAATCAATGGAAAGAAAGAAATCAATGGAAACCAATTCAGCAGGTATTCGAAAAAGTAGATTTGGTAAATGGTTTTCAGTTAGCTGCAGTGTTCAATAGGAACTTACAGGCTGTCTGTATGGTGCCCAAAACATCTGCTAACATATCCGGATCCGGATAGCCAATGGTCAATGCATTCTCTAATGCTGACGCTGATGATGTCTCAAGCACTGTGACGCCATTTGTTGGATGGCTCACTGATATTGATGATGATGCTGCTGATGATGTGGATGTGGATGTTGCTATTGTTGTAGTTGCTGCTGTTGCTGGCGTCTTAGTGGTTGCTGCTGCTGTTGCTTTTGTTGCTGTTGTTGTTGTTGCTGTTGCTGTTGTTGTCTCCAAGGCATTGGCATCTCTCAATTGCAGTGTCACGGAACCTTCAGTGCCAACGGAGGCGCTGCACATCAACACGCGCGGAGTGCTGAGATTCGTCAATGGCAGGTGTATGCTTTTGGGTACCTGAGGGCGGTGCAAACACAGAGGGGCAATGGCTGAAAGCTGCTTAATTATGACTACACAAATATTACAAATACGACTACAATATACCATATAGCTACACACGTATCTACAGAGCATAAGCTATAGAGCAGCCATTGGTCTTAGAACAAAGACAATACAAAATTGTTGTCGTGTACTTTCGAATTGGCTGCCAAAAAGCAAAGACTGCCAACGACTGCTGACTGCGCTGCTGTCAACTTGGATTATTTCTAGATTATTGATAATGCTCGGCAACTGTCGCCTCGTCGTCCTAATGGAAGACGCGACGCATAATTAATTGAATTTAAATGCATTTCACTCTGAGCCATTTGCTTTGAGTAAGCGCGGAAGTCAAGCATACGCCAAGCGTCTTCGCAACAATTGGCAACCTTACAAGCAGAGTTGCCACACCTATTTGGCATCGTTAGGTACATTTGTGTACTGAATAAAGACGTTGTTTACTTTTCATCTTTTTCTTCTGTTGTTGCTATTGTTGTTGTTGTTTATTAATGAAACTTATTAAAACGTGTATAATTATAGAAAAGAATTTATTCAAGTGGCAACCGTGATTATAAGTCCTACACTCACATGAATTTGGCACTCAATTCACATGGTATTTATTGTGTCTGTCTATATAGAACAATGAGTTATTTTTAGGTAGCCTTTTGATAAGTTGACGGCGTCTGCATACGAGTATATATGCATATTCATTTAAATGTAATAAAAAAGATGACACGACGGACGCACTGGGCTAGTTTAGGTTTATTAGGCCATATAATATTTGGCTATATATCGTGTATGGGAGTAATAGGAGGATAGGGGGTGGGGATGGGGAATGGGGAATGGGGCTATTAAAGCTTTATAAACCGCAACAAATGCCCATTTAATGTGGCCTGCAATTGCCCGTTAGCATATCCACAAAACAAGAGTAAATAAACAACAGGGAAAAACAAGAAGAACAACAACAAAATATCGGACTATCCAGAAGTGCCTGCGACGTTTGCCACAATGAAAACTAAAACGAAGACATTCGCATAAATTAGATGCTTTCTTTGGCCGCATAAAATTTCGACTCTTGCATAAATAAACCAAAAATTTTATTGTTCTGTTTGTGTGCAAAATAAACAGCACAATACAGCACAGTAAATAAAAAGCCGTCTAGTTGTGGCCGGTACTAATGGACCAACAGCCACAAGTGCCCAAGTGACCAAGTGCCTGGCTAATGGACTATCGACCTGACTGACGAACAGACCGTCAGCCAGGTCTACTAAGGAAAACACCTGTGTTATTTTGTATTATGTTAATTCTTAGTTTATTTTCAGTTGAAATGAAATATATATGGCTCCAATAAAGACCTTAAACTGATATTTCATTTACGTGCAGTTTAATGATTTGATTTTTCTTACCAAACAATTTTAAATAAGTAAAATAGTATTCAGCACTGACAGGAATATGTATTAAAGATAAATACCATACCCTATTATCGCATTAACATTCATAATAACAATGTATTTCCCCATCCTTCAACATTTAACTTTTGCATTTTTAGCTTTCTCTTTGATTTAAGTGTAAATTTTTGTTAAGGTTTATTTTAATTTTAATCAACTGCTCTTAACAAACATTAAACAAATAAATAAATAAATAAATTGTATATTCAAATATTTCCAATTTATTTTATGTTACAATCACTGGCTACAAAGTTTATCAATATGTTCATGATCATTATCATCATGTATTTGTTTGAAAAAAATGTTCATGAATTTCAGGAAGAAAATTTTAGTCTATAGTATATATAAAATATATATACCATTCCTTTTATGTACAGAACTGAAAAGGAATCTAGACTTTTATATTCTGAGCATATGTAATCTTTCTACAATTAGATATTTTAAAATCATGTACTCCAGACTAACATATTCTTAGAACTTTAAGCTCGATTGCCGTAAAATTGTTGCGAAATGAGCATAAATCACATGGAAACATACAGGTAATGTAAACAAAACGCAAACGACTTTTCGATAATTCCGTCTTTAATGCGGGGTATCGTAAATTATTCCAACGGTAAATTAAATAATTATTTATTGTTGTTGTTGAGCAAGACGGAGACTTATGCGCCAACAGCAGTCGGATACAAATCTTTGCTAACATGTCAGCTGTCATACAAAAGAAGGGGAAGCACCGCCCAACACGACCAAACATGACGGCACATCCTGTTACTACACGATGCGGGCCTTTCGCAATTTTTTACCTGCGCTCGTGTTTTTACAGCGTGATTTATGTGTCAATCAAATGTCAATGTCACTCCAAATAAAAAAGAAGAATGAAGCCTCTGTGGCTGTGGTGTTAAAAATGGAAGAAGCTTTTCTACTCTTTAACAAATAACTACACTTTCTTAATTGTGCTCAACTTCAAAATACCCTGTTTATAGCTCTAAGAAACCATATCAGATATTCCCACATACTAATTAAAGCTCTTAGAACTTTAAACTCTTCAACTTTTCAAAAAAAATTGTCGTATTGCTTGTATAATACACCTATTTCTTTAAGAGAGTTGTTATCCGACATCTACAAATATCAAACAAATTTTATAGCATTTAATTAATTTAATAAAATTTGTTTTCGAAATACATTAAAATGCAAAAGTCCAATTGAACTTATTTACCGTATAAAATAGACCAATAAATAATATTATAGTGGAAATTTGACAAAAGTTTATGGCAATGTAATTTTTTAATACCGCAAACATGTCTAAAAACTTGGAACTTCTAAAATTTCAGAAACACCGCCATTTTATTTGGTTATTGTCAAATGCATTAAAATATCTAAGGATTCGTGTGTAATTCGCTTTGATTCATCAATATTTAATTTAATTTTGTAAGCATTGCCAGGACTAAAGAAACACGACATTTTGTTCGAAAGTTTTTATATCCCTTCCGCATTTGCAATGGGAACAGGGTATAAAAAGCAATATGGGAATCATAAAATGTGCAATGTGGCCATTCTATTCATGAGATACTTTGTCCTATTCTGCAAGGCTTCTTATTAGGTCCGATGTACCACTTGGTAGGTATAAATTTTCATAGAATTCGTTAAAAGATATTCATAAAATTGTTGAGTTCGTGTCAACATTAAATTGAATAGGTAAAGGCGGCAATTTGTCATCGGCTTTTGCTTATTAGTAAAATGAGCTAAAACACATGTTCAGGCAACCCCCTCCCCATATATAGAAAAGCAGTCTATGCCAAGGGAAAGACTTCCTTGTCAACGACGTCGTCATCAATAAGCATAAGCGATTCATCAACCAAGTCAATGCCTTTCAGTTCATACGTATTACGAATTGGGAAATGTTTTTTTAAATATACTCGTATGTATTTTGTTCCTTTCGACTGTTGAATTATGTCTGTATTTGGACACAGACTGCTCAATGTTTAGCACTGCGTATGCGTAATATTAGATATAAAATATTTGATTAGCTTGTATTTCATTCATACTCGTTTTGTTGATTATTTATGCAGTGAACATTATGTATGTACTATACGAATGCAAATGTATATGTCTGTGGAATAGCGTGGCGTATGCTTAATATTGCTTAATATTGCTCATACCAAGTGATGACCAATTTGATTATATAAATAAATGCTATTTGAGTTGAATTGCCAGCCATATATTTGCGTTTTGTGTTTATATAATTTATGAATGATTGCACACACCCAGAAACTGGCATTGTTGTTGTTAATGTTATTGTTGTTGTTGGTGTTGTTGTTCGCGTTGTTCGTTATTCGCGTACTTACCGTATTTATGGCAGCCATCGTCGCACTTGACGCAGTTGATATTCTTGTTGTTCTTGTTCTTGTTGGTGCTTGTTCTTGTTATTGTTGTTATAGTTGTTGTAGTTGTTGTTGTAGTTGTTGTTGTTGTTGTTGTAGTGGTGGTGGTGGTGATGATGGGGATACAAAATCAAAAATCTGCAAAAAGGTTTTGTATGATAGAACATATTCGATTCCGTTTTTCTTTCTTCTTTCTTGTTGCTTCTCGTTTCCGTTTGGCGACATTTAAAATATAATTAAAAATAAAAAACACAATAGTTAAGAAATTATGTAAAGACAACAAAACCAAATTTGATGCATAAAAATGTGCGCATAAAAGAAGGAAAAACATATTAGATATATAGATTAGAAAAGGAAGGGATAGAAAGATATTCACATGGACAAACGACGTCGATGTTAAGCGGTCAGAGCGTGTAAAAATCGAGATATACTCGAGATATACACAATCAAAAAGTATGAGAGAGATTGAAATTGAGATTGAGATTGTTTAACAGGTAGAGATTGGGATTTGGATACGGGTTTGAGTATTCTCAGATCACTATGATGACAGGCTGATAGCATGATTGACTGACTGACTGACTGACTGACTGACTGATTGACTGACTGATTGACTGTCTGATTGACTGGCTGATTGTGTTACTGAATGGCAAGCATGTATTTGGGAGCTGTGTGACATTTGGCATGGCTGAGCATATGATTTTAGTGGAAATTAGCACTAACTAAACCGTGTGACATTGAAAATGGCAAACTTTTCTAAATGACGCCTCTGAAAACGAAAGTATTTTTTACTGAATTTTTATGCTAAACATTCACCCGACAGTTTCGTCTGTTGTCGTCAAAGTCGACAACGTCGTGGTGTCTGCTTTACGATTTAGTTTTTGTAATTTCTCAGTTGGCTGTGTCTCTCATTATTTATTTTCGTACATAATACAAGTAGTTCTCGCCACCTTGTATATTTGGGTGGGTCAATTTATTTCTCTCACCATAAATTTTAACAATATATCATCCGAAAACGATCGGTTTAAAAAATATTAATCTAACCAAAAGTGGTTTAAATCAGTCCTCTATATCTTATATATGACAATCGATCAAATAACTCACACTTTTATTTTTTCAGCGTGGGTAATTCATTGATTTTGACCCATTGTATTTTTGGTGAAATTTGCATACTCTTCACTTTGTTTATCACTCGATCCAATTGATCCATCCTAATGTGTATTTTTGCTTAAGTTATTTAATTGCAAGTCGCTTTAGATTTATTTTTATTTGAATTCAAGTGTGAGACGCACAACAAAAAGATTTGACGAGCATGCGATAAGAGTTACTGAAATACATAAATACTAAGTAATACTTATGCCCTGTACCCTTAAAAGGAAATGTATATAAAGATTGTGATTAGTTTAAGACATTATCAAGAACCATCAAATCTTAATAACTTTGGGAGAATATAATAAATGTTTTATTTGCAATTTTAATAGTGAAATGCCTAGCTCAATGGGGAAATAATAAAAATCTGCTAAGCTTATTTAAGTTAAACTTATATTTCATAAAAGAATTACAGGGTATACTTCAGTATGGCATAGATTTTAGTTTATTCAGCATTTTTCGGGATCTGACTTTGGCTTAATTCATAACAATCACAATCTGATTTTCACACCAGAAGAAGCATTGACACTTTAAAAGATACACGCAGATCGACCGACTGCACTGATAATCTGATAGGCAAACAGATACAAAATCCATCGATTCTTTGTCTTTAGAGCCACACGCTAATTTTTCAAAGTAGCGACGATATCTGAGCTACAAATGTGACGGCCAAAAGCAAAGTATCTGAATATCTGCTCATGCGGTCGTTGCTTTTTAATTAAAAATACACGTGTACAAACATACAACTGAGAGACTCGTCCGTATAGTACATTGCACAGTGGTATACTGGCATAGTGTGTCACACTGGGTCGACGTCGTCGTTGTCGCTGATGCCAGGACGGTAGTAAGGCGTAAACACGCGGAATGTTGTCGAGCGCGACGACAATTTGTTTTAAAAAATGCTTTGGCAAGGCGCCCACTAAAACACAGCAATAAAGAGAGTCGTGGGGCGATATGGCAGCACCAGAAGCATTAAAATCAACAACAACAACAACAACAAACACAACACAGAAGACAACAACAAATGCTTGCAAAACAAAGACATCATCGGTACCACAAGAATTCCATGATAGCCTCAACGTCTTTTGAATACTTTAAATACATATATTATATCAAAACATAAAAACTGTTTGTGCAAAACACAACATCCTAAAATTGTTCGAATATTTTCCATGGCATGAATTGAACTCGAACTTGTTTCAGAAACTGATTTATTAATCATAAAGTGAGACTTTTGCAAGTTTTTGCACGTGTAGGTAAATTTATTGCCGTGACTATAAGAACACAAGAAAATCTTTTAATCATTTTAGTGTGATCTATGAAAACTAAATAACTAAAATAAAAACTGCTGTGGTATGGAAAATGTTAATGTATTTCCCGTTTCCATCTATTGTAGTTTCGCAACTGATTTGAAACAGACAATTGGGCATTTTATCCATTTATTCGGGGTAAACGGTAATTCGGTAATTAAAACATCGCCGTGTTTATAAGTTCATCCAATAAAAGGCAATGCGTATACGACCCGTTGATCAAACAGCCCGAACAGCTGCGAACTGTCGCCTAACTGTGGATGGCATCGTGTCTTTGTTTGCTTCATAGGAAAAACTATGGACAAAATTAGATGGCAAGCGTAAATATATAAGTTCGACTATATTTATGTGCACATAATATATATATATATATATATATATATATACGAGTACGTACGTACTACGTATATTTTCAATGTTAGACCACAGGCTAAAAATACATTTTGCAGCCGTGTAAAATACCAAGAGTATATGGTCGGTTGTCGGCAGACGTCTCTCATATCAAAATCCAATTAAAATCTTTCGCGTGTATCGAATCTAAACAAACAAGCGCCAATCGAGCCTAATAGACTTCTCACTATAATATCGGCAAGCTGCGTCAATAATTTATTCGCCGTCCGATTTGCTGGTATTGTTGTTGTTTGTGTTGTTGTTGTTGTTGTTGTTGTTTATTTGCCGAGCATGAACTTGCAATTCAATTCACCAAATGGACAATTTCCGACCTCGATTATTCAATAATACGCACTTCAATTTCTGCTTTAGGGTCTATAAAACAGCTGTACGCGCAGCGGGTGCTAATTGCCACACGTGTTGGTGTTGGTGTTGGTGTTGGCGTGGTGTTGGTGTCGGTGGTGTTATAAGAAGGATTAAGTATCTACTATAGAGGAGACCACCTGTGATTTAACAGTGCATTTCAAACTAATAAATGAATAATTAACAAAACACTCTGACTAATAAGAGTCTCGCCTTCCTATTCAAAGTTCCATCCCATTCTACATATGAAAAGTGTGCGTTGGCTTTTCGATTATAAATAGCTTTTATAGTATATAATACTTAAGTGGCTTTCGAAAGTTTCAGTTTCCTTTGTGCTACCGGAGAATTGGGTTAATAGTCAGCAGAGAGTGTGTGAACAGGCGGTGGCTTTGATGCCATTCGACTGTGATATACCCTGCAATCAGGACATACGTAAATTTATGATTTTTGAGTCAAAAGTCAACCGATCTCAGGTATGAGGCCTGTCTTGGGCGGATGATTGTTATATTGACACGTCACTTCAGGATAAGTTTTCTTTTCAGCTTTAAAATTATTCTTTGGTCCCAATTTCATTTGATTAAATTATATGAGTTTGAATATGAATAAATATTCAAGTTAATTCAATCATGGTTTTTAACTAACTCCCTTTGCATGATTGAAAATAAAGTCGACAGAAGAATTTTAGCTTTAACATCCCAGAAATATGGTAGTAATTTCTAAACATATTTCAACTACTGAACAAGTGATTAATTTAGTCTGCAGTAAGAAATTCAAAGATAATTTCCTTAAATCCTATTATTGTCATCTAAAATAGAAAGAACTTCAAAAATTAAAAATATGTTTAGTATGACGACAAAGAAAGAAATTCACCAAGTTTTCTGCTGAACGTTGCACGAGGCATGGGGCATGGGGCATGAGGCATGAGGCATGGGGCAAGAAGAATGTTAGCGCGCGGACAAGCAAAGTGCATCGAGCTATTGTATTGTATTTTGCGGATACACATGTTATTCTAAATATATAAAGGATAAGTTTCTGGCACAGTAAGTGAAAATTAATTTTATTTTGGCATTTCGAAGGCAAGAGACAGAGCAAAACCTGTTGGCAATAAAGTCAAATCAAATTTGAAACGCTCGGCAAATAAATAAAATAATATAAAACAAAAATTAGTCACAACAATAGAAAACACTGCTAAAAACTTGACTAATGCAAACAATAAATAATAATGAGAGATGGTGAAGGTAAAACTGCTTCGCATATTGCAAATAGAATCTGCCACTTGGGACGTGTTTTGCATGCCGAAATCAAGCTGCTTACGGTTGACACGGATGCCGATGATAATGATGACACTGATGATAATGAGGAGGAGGATGATGATGAGCATGATGCTGACTGAAGGCATAACGACTGGCATAAATCACAACCCGTCGAGAAGAGACGCCTTCGGCGACACAGTCACACAGTCACATAGTCACATAGTCCCATAGTCCCATAGTCACAATGGAGCATGTAAAACACATTTTAATTAAATAAAGATGCATAATGATGCACCCGATGCTCATGATCATACCAGACAGAGACGCCCAGCTAACAAATTGTAACGCCGGCCAGCCAAAGCAAAATCTTGGCCAAGATACGCCTTGTAAGTCACAGACAACAGCGACAATGGTTGCACTCTTGCCAAAACCGAAAACTGAAAACTGAAAACCGAAAACCCAAAAGCTAAAATGCACATGAAATGCACAAGAAAAAAGCAAATAGCAAATAGCAAACAGCAAAACGCAAAGAGCAAAAAGCAAAAAGACATGAAAAGGGAAGTACTCGGATGAGTACTCGCACTCGTGCAGACCAAAATCGACCAAAAATATCATGCAGAACTATGCATTATTCACTGCAAGAAATGTCGAAATGAAACGCCAAGTTTTGCAATATAAAACATTACATGTGCTCATCATTAGGGAAGCGGGCATAGATACATAGATACAAAGATACAACGATATTGAGATACTGAGATATACAGGCACATGTGCTTGCAGTCGGCAGGCTGAGATTGTTTTGGCACAATTATCCACGTTTCATCTATTGTTTGGCGGTTGCTGTGCTTGTTGCTGTTGTTGCTGTTGTTGTGATTGCTGTGATTGTGGTTGCTGTTGTACTCGTTGCTGTGGCATAAGTTCCACTTCAAAAAACATAAAATACGCGCGCGTATATTTTTAGCAATCCGTTCATTTGATTTACGATTTCATTAAATCAGCTAATGGACATGCACCACACGCTCCCCGCCGTCAACAACAGCAGCAGCAACGGAGCAAGAGGAGTAAGAGAAAAGGGCATCTGATCAGATCTACACTGATCTCTCTTTCTCTCTCTCTCTGTCTCTCTGCCGTGGCGCTGTCGCTGTTGCTGTCACTGGCACTGCAGTCGATCAGCGACCACCTGTCGTTGTCTGTAGAACCTGACTGCCCGCCAGACGCCTACCAATTATGTGGTATTATTGCCAGTGCCTGTGTCTGTGTCTGTGGCAAGCCTACAATTCGAATTCGGTCAGACTATGGACTAAGAATGCTGCAGGGACATCAAGTGAGAAGCCCAAAGTCTATTTGAATTTTAATTACCCCCAAAACGACAACATTGTAATTCGCTGACACATACACTATCCTCTAAATAGTAAATATCTATTGTTAGAGAATTTATGTGCAAATTCAAAATTCTTCACTGTTAAATACATAATCATACAGGACCGTTTGTTTTTAATGTTCATTACACATGTGACTAAAATGCTTTGTCGTTTCTCTGTCATAAAAAAAAAAAAATTTCATTCCACTTTAAACCTCCACTTTGCTAAGAAATCCAAATTATCAAAACTATCTCTGTTTTCATTAAATTTTTGAATTGTGAAAATAACAAACAATTTTTATAATACCTATTGTATGTTAAAAATTAAAACAGCATTTAAGTAGAAAAAAGAGAAGAAATATAATTGAAGTGAGCCTACAATTTGTGTCTAAATCATTTGCTTAAATTGACGCACAACTAGGAAAAATCCTACGCTGATGTAAAAAAATGTAAATCAGTAATAGAAAAAAAAAACAGATTGAAATGTTGTAAAGTTAAGAAGCTTCGACGTAAAATAGTCGCATTAAGGTTTTCCGTTTTCTTGCTATAATATATATGACACATATTAGGCATGCATATTTAATTAGCCAAAGGACCTTAACAGAATACAACATCTTAGGGTATAAAGAATTCGGTCGGTTCCGTCATTTTGTTAGAGATGTTAACCGCACAAATTTGTCACTGGAACACCATACTAATATTTTATAGCATTTAAAAATTATACGATTGTGCCCTAAGCTGCCATATTTGAGACGAGATGTGGACGCCACACGTGCCGCATTTGCTCGAAATAATTTTGTGCCGCAGCGAGGAAAAATTAATAGTTCATCAAGCAGCTAATGTTGACAGACAAGCGACGGGTCTCGCCATCCCGTCGAGATGCCAGACGCGGAGACAAAAAGCCAAAGACCAACAAAAAAAAAAAACACAAAAAAAAAAAAGAATTCTAATGGATACGATTTGAAATATTTCCAATGCCAATCCCAGTGTTTACTTGTTCCACTGAAATATTTTTGTTGTTGTCCATGTTCTGGTGTTGTTATTGTTGTTGTTGTTACTGTCGTTGTTGGTGTTGTTTATTTTCTTTACGCGAGTCATGAATAATTGCATTTCTAACATAACTTGACTTTCACTTTATCAACAATAGATCAGAACAGCACGCTCTATAAGTCATATAGAATGGTCGTATCATATAATGCTTAATTTTTCTCACACAAACCGTATTTTTTGGCAACGTGTGTTTTGGGCGGCAAATAAAAGTGTTACCGCATACGTAACACGGCTAAAATAAAAATGCCTCTAAACGTAAAAATAAAATAAATATTCATTTAGAAATTCCATCTTTTCAGTGACGTCAACTGTCTATTATTTTGCTTTAGTCATAAATTTGACAGATTCACCAAAAAATGACTCGTTGCGTTTTGGCGTCAAATGAAAGACCAAACTCACGGCTCCGAACTGATTATTGTATACATTAATCTAAGATTTGTGACAGTGAAAAAGTGAAGTGACTGAAAGTTTTAGACATGTATTTAAGTCGTTAAGTTATTATTTGTATGCTTTCAATTCAATATCGTCATCATCACAGAAATTGCACATGGCTAACAAAAAAAAACAAACAACACATTTCAAAATTAAACTATTTTTAATATTGAAAGATAATGTGTGAATTTCGACATGGGTTAAATGGGATTTTAACTTCTATTTTTAAAGCCGATTATGCTGCACAGTAATTAATTAATATGCAATTGAAATATAATTCTATCAGCATGCTCAGCCATGTTATTATCAATTTGAAGGCATAAGTATATTTGTTTTATTGATGGCCATCACATTTATGAGTGAGTGAGTGAGAGGTGATGTGATTATGTGGGTGTTGTCTTTGTCAGCACATCATTAAACTTTTCTTTTATTGTTAATAACAGCCATATAGATAGTATTTATGTACTATGTATATCACTCACACACGCCAGCTCTTCAAGAACATTGCCGAAACAACAAGACATCGCAGCACAAGTAATTTGTTGGTTAATTACATTAGGTTTACATCCACTATTTTATTTGCAATCATGTTCACTTGTTAGTATTTTAAAGGAACAAAAGACGTGTCGCTCAAAAATCATAAGCAATGAACTTAAAAAAAGAAGAATATGCTGCGTTTTAACTAATTTGTGTGCTTACCTCTCAATCAGGTAATGCATTTGCTTGTGTCGTGTCCCACAGTGCGTATGATGAATTTCCTAGATGTTGATTGTCGCTGGCAACGGCAAGCGGCAAGCGGCAAACGGCAAACAGCAAACGACGAGTGTGGCAGCGATGGGTCTATAATCCACGGCTATTGCTTTTTATATGCTACACACGCAGACATACATAGATGAGTGTGTATATATGTATGTGGTTGTATGTATACAATAACTATATGATGAGCATTTCTATATCCGGCGTCCACTTTGACATTGAGTTGATTTTCCACGGCTACCGCAGCTCTCACTTATGCTTATGCTGATGCTTTTGTTGTTGTTGCTGTTGTTGTTGTTGTTGTTGTATTTGATGTTATTCTTATTGCCGCTGATGTTATTATAATTCGTTTTAATACTTTTCACTAATTTTTTTATATTTTTTTATATATAATTTTTGTATTTCAGCTTCGCTTTACTCAGAGTGTCTGTGGTTTTTCATATGCTTTCTTTATTCTGCTTCGAATTATTTTCTTTAATTTAGCTTTTCGTTTTTGTTTTATATTTGGTATTTTGTATTTTCTTTTTATTTCACACGCTCGCGCAAAAGGTGGGCCAAAGATAGGGCTAACATCATCTTAGTTCTCACTCGGTTAGCGAGAGGCAAGTTACGCCTTTTATTTAGTTATTGTACTCGCATTTAGTGTATATTATGTATATTCATTTATATCAATTTATATATTAAGGTATATGAGCATTTAAACAATTATTGTTGAAAAGTATTCGTTTAAGTTTTAGTTACATATTTTATGATATTTTATTTGTAAAGAGGACGGCTTGACACGCATTTTGGATTATAAGTATTTAACAGCTACCTGCAGAAAAAGAATTTGGAAATATTTGTATCTGTTACAAATTGGCTGTAGAATGATTTATTTCTTATTTAAATTTATTTTAAATTTGAAGTACAGATTGGCAATTTAAATTGTCACAGTTGTGGTTTCCATTCGCATTCGCATTCGCTTTAGACTTGGCTTTGCGCTTATGTAATTGCTTTGCTTCATTAAGCAGTTTATGGTTTTTCTTTTAGTTCCTTCGGCTTGCCACGTTTCAACTTCACTGCATTTTCCTCGTTAGTACAATATAAAAAAACACATTTTTGTACTTGGCCAACAACAAACTTTAACGTCAGGCAAACAGCTGCAACAACACGATGGACACAAAGTGTCTTCTTCTTAGTGAATTTCTGGGAAGCACTCGCTTCAAGCGATATTTTGTTTAGAAGCTTAACAAGCAAAAGAAAACGAAAAGAAGCTAAAAACAAAATAACTGGGGAAATTACTTAAGTTTTCAATGCGTTTTACTCAATTTGACTTTAGGTCGTTGTTAAAATTGGCGCATTATGCGCAAAAGTTGTGGCTGCTGAACCCAAGAGCGCCCTAAAGTTCTTCCACTCCACTCCCCCCCTTCCCATCCCACCACCTTCCTTTCTCCGCTCTTCTTTTTTTTTATTTTGTTTTTTGTGTGTTTTGCAATGCTCTTGTTATCGTTGTTTTCATATTAAATAATACGCTTGGATGTAGAAGTCAAAATAAATCGATATATGCTATGCTACATAAAACAGCACACATGTTATAGATACAAATACAGATACAGACACAGATACACAGCACACAGCACACAACACAAAAACATCATCAGCAAAAACAAGAAAAGCAAGTAGCAAGCTATAAACAGCCTACGAACAACAAGAACAACAACAACGTGAACGAGAACGTTATAAAATGTTTTTCGTTGGCTCCTTGAATCGTCCTTTCAACAGCATCCCTCCCTCTCTCTCCTTTCTCTCTCTCCCCCCTCTCGCCCTCTCTCCCACTCTTCCACTCTCTCTCTCTCTCTCTCCTCTCTGTTGCCCACCCACCAAGCCGCCTACCTCACACCACAAACCTGCTCATTCATGTACACAACCCGAGCGCCAATTCCGAGTTCGAGTCCGAGTCCGAGACTCTCATCTCGTTCGTGTCGCTTCGTCGTTGATTTCGTTTAATGGGTGTGTGTGTGTGCCTTGTATGTATTCGTTTATTCGCACGCCTGACTGTCTGCCATTTCGTTTTAACGCACTCCATGAAGCGTATATATATTTTCTCAGTATGTATGTGTGTATTTCTTTTGTATGTGTGTGTGTGTGTGTATGTATCGGATGCTGAACTCCACATTTGGCATCCCATAAGCAGGTACATTCATACATACATGTAAGCATGTTTCTGTGTCTGTGTGTGTGTGTGTGTTTGTGTGTGTGTGTGTGCAACTCCTCTACATTTGTTGGGAAAAATCAATTAAAATTTAACTCACGTACCGTACGCACTTTATGCGAATCTCTGCTGTACCAGCCTCTGCCACACCCACTGTACTAAGCACGGAGACTAACACTTCCACTGTGCGTGAATTTTCATTTGTTTTGGCAGCAACACAAAAAGCGAGTTTAATTTGTCTCATTTGAATTTTAATTAAAAACTTTTACAGGTTCAATAACTTGCAAATGCACGAAAAGAGAATTTAAAAAACATCGACAACAACAACAGCATCACAACAATCTGTGATCCAAGTGAAAATTTAGCCTTGGCTGATTTTGGCTTCTCAATTCCATGTAACAGCTGTCGGCCAGATTTAACTTTAAATTTGTTACTATTCATGTTTGTGCCCGCCTCTGTGTGCGTATACGTAATGTGGCGCAAAAGGAGGCGTGTTCAAAATTTAATTCACTTTGCCAGTAAATTAAGCCACAAATGGAAGGGCGCATTAACATTGTCGGATTTGGGGCGCTTCTTCAGCAATATTTTTAATTGTCGAAAAATGAGGGGGAAACACATACATACTATTGTATATAAAGGAAATTCTGGCCTAATTAAAAAGGTTTGGATTTTTAGAATACACAATGTTATCCAAAATGACTTTGAAATCCATCGACACAAATTTTAATTAATTCTCTTTTATATATAGACTATATGATGACTTGTAAATAGAAAAGATTATGTAAAAATTCGAAAGCGCTTTATTTGCTTATATACTTAAAAAAATGCATGTTTTTTTAATACTTAAATACTGTCCTTCATAACATAAATATATACATATAAGTTGCATATTCAACTCATTCTTCGTGGATTTCAAAGACGTAACTAAAAAAACCAGCAAAGTACAGTTTTCTAAAATATTCTTATTCAGTTTTCAGAGTTACGGATATAATTAAACAAATTGTTACTATACAGATAAAATAATGGTATCAAAAGAGTCTATATCAATTACAGATATAACAGAGTATATAAGACACAGTGAGCAGTATTATACAGATATATTAACTTATTCATGATTGTTTACATGATATGGAAACAGTTGAATCTTTTAATTCATTTTTTTTTATATTAATATCTTAACTTAAGTAGATTTATATTGTCACGAACCATGTTAATTGAATTTCTATCTATTTGTTTATTTATTATTTCAAGTTTGGTTTTGAAACTAATGGCAATCAAAGTGAGATTGAAACAACACTCTCCAGAATATTAAACTTTACGCAAGGCTAGACAAAGATAAAATGACAAGTGCGTCAAGCAAAAGCATAAGCATTAATCTCAAAACGCAACTGTACACCCAGGAGCGACAGCAACCTGTTTGTCCAGTTGCAATTGTAAGGACATGTTTACCCTGCTGGTTGCAGTTTGCAGGTTGCAGCTGCAAGTTGCCATGGCTATAATCCGGGGATACTCCCCCGAAGTATCGAGAACCTGCGCACAAAATTAAACTGACATATGCATTCGTGTATTACCTACTTACTTTATGTATAGCCGTAGTCGTTTCTAAAATTAAACTCAGCCCACCTGCTGCGGGTAGTTGAAAACGGACTCAGCTGGGTGCAGTGTTGCACAACATCAGAAATCGGGCGGGTTGTAAAAAGAAATGCAAACAGAAAGACGAGCTGAAGGGAAGCTGAAGGGAAGCTGGAGAAAGCAAAGCGAAGCATCGTCGAAATTAAAAACTCAATGGCGTTTGACTTTCGGTCGGTTTGTCACTGCTTAAGTACCGGAAAATGGGTGAAGGTCAACCCTCAGTCCTCAGCCCCGAAGCCTCAACCCCCGGGCGACGGCCCTCGGGCTGAGCAGGCTCAACAGTAATGTGAGAAGCCCATTAACAAAATGCAGCAAAATCAGCATCAACCACTGTTGTGGTTGCAAAATCAAAAGCAGCAACTGCATCGAAGGTAAGTAAACAAACCAACACACACACGCACACACACACACACACTAAAAACACACACACATTCATATGCAGTAAAATGCGCAAGCATTGCATACAAACAGGCGTAGATATGTGCATATCTATATCTACTATATCATAGATATATAGATATATATTTATGTATCTACAAATGCAGTCAGACAACTTATACATGGAAACAGATACAGATACAGATATAGATACTATATGTGATACTATATGTGTACAAGTGTTTATAAAACATTTACAATGTGCGTGTGTATTTATGGTGATAAAAACACTACAAAACAACCCCCACCCACAGAATAGGTCATATTTACACAAACTCAAATACTTTCATATTTTCATGCTCGTCGACAACACAAGGATAAATCTTCAACTGGCGCCATTTCGCTCCCTTTTTAGTTGTTCCATTAAACTCGGCAACCGTCTGCTGGCAGGCAGTGTAACATCCATTTCTTGCTTGTTGTTGTTTGCTCTCTATCCCATCCCATCCCCTTTTCCCTATCCCATGTCCCTTACCCTCTATCTTCCATCCATTGTCCTCAATCCAACCACAAACCCAACACAAGCGTCCCCAACTCCGAAAGCATCTCTTCAATTACTCACACATTCAACGAGCACTCATTTAAACGAAGCACCCAATGCTTACAGCATAACGGTAAAGTTAACTCTCGCTGAATCGCTGATGTTGACGCTGACGCTGACGCTGACGTTGACGTCGAAACTAAAGCGTTCGTTTTGGGGGCCGCACTCGTGTTCGTGCCAACAGCTCGTGCTCTCGCTTGTTCGTGTCGTGCCGTGTAACTTCGGCAACGTTTATCCTTCTCGGCTTGAAATCTACGTCCGCTTGATGCTGGCAAGTTAACTCTGCACAGTGGGATTATATTCAACATTAAAACTAACTGCGGAATAACTGAAAAATAGCACGATAACTTTGCACATAGCTCATTACACCTGCTAAAAAAATCATGTGTGAATTATTGTAATATCTAGAAAACATGGAATTGAGACTGAACTCAATTTATGCATTTTAAGTTAAACTATTTTAAACCAAATATGTATATATTCTAGGTTAATCGAACTTCCCACATATATATACTTTCGCAAATTAAATCATTTTATTTAATTTCAATATTTTTAAAACTAAATTTTGACAGGGAGAAGTTTTGAGAGATTCGACCTTTTTGGAGCTAAGCTTAGACTTAGCAACGAAGCCCACTGTAAACAACTAATAACAAGTTCAAACAAAGAATCAAATATATGCATGTGTATGTAAATGTAAATATGTAAGTTACATGTGTTACATGTGCATACATATATACATATATTTAAATGCAATGTCAAAGTGCTGATTATTCGACTGTGGTCTCAGCATTATTGAGTCAGTGTGCAGTCGTCGTCCTCGTTGTACATGCATGAACACACACACACACAGACACAAACACACGGCCAAATATAGAAATGTACGTATATACGTATGTATGTCATTTGGTTTATTACTTTTGCACAAATGTTTGAGCATCAGAGTGTTCTCCCGTATGTTTGTTTGCTTGTTTGTATATAAAAGTATGTGGGCTACTATGTTAAAAGTTTGTTTCCCCACACAGTGAGGCCAAAAACTTGCCTTCCGCTTACCCTGCTCACGCCAAAGCGACAAGTTGTTGTAGTATGTGTGTGTGTGTGTGTGTGCGTGTGTGTGTGTTGATAAAGTTTCGGGCTTATTCTTCTTTTTTGTTATTTAATTGTTTCTCTTGTTCTTGCAACTCGCGTTTGACTGCTGAATTTCTTACAGTTTCTGATGCTGTGAATACAAGTTTTAGTTGTTGTTGCTCTTGTTGTTGTAGTTGTTGTTGTTGTTGTTATTGTTGTTGTTGTCCTTATTGTTATCGACTTTCGACGCAACTTCGCTCATGTTGTCGTGTATCGGATAACTTTCGGTTTAACTGTCAATAAAGCCAATTGAAAGTTGCAAGATTGTTATTAACACACATCCACACACACACACACACACCTATTTTCATATTAAAACATACACACAGAATTACGCGCCTTTTAATTACTTTTTTTTAAATCTACATATTAAGATTATCAAATACAAATTACTTAAAGATTCTCTTGAATAAACTAAAGCTGCTATCTTGGGTATTTAAATTATGAATAATAATTAAGTAAACTATCTTGCAGATACTTCAAGTCTATCAGATGTAAACACACTGTGCATTGAAATTGCTGGCCTTCAGTGTAATATGTAATAATCAAAGGCGAATAAGGAAGATTCTTGGAAAATTAATATGTTTTCGAATTTTGTATATTGAAAATGTTATAGTCAATTTGTCCCATAGTCTTATAGCTGTAGTTACAAGTTTTGTGTCACACACACACACACACACACACACACACACACACAATACGCATATCCTTACATGTGCATACATACATTGTTGTAGTACACCCGAAAACTTAAACGTAAAACTATGTTGAGCCAGTTTGTAGATTTGGCAGCCAGCTGGGCGTCCAAAGCATCCTCTTGCTGTACATATGTACACGTATATAGACACGTACATACATCTGAATATACGTAATCACATAATCCCAACTTACAGCCTCGTACTTATAATATATAAGAAATGTATGTTGTTTTTTCAGCATTTTTTACAACAAACGGAAACCCATTGTCCTTTTCTGTGTATGGTATATGTATGTATGTATGTATGTAAACTGCACATACACATGTGCATAGATATACATAGATGTACGCACAATGCTTTACCATTTCTACAGTTATACACACAAATACTCGAGTGCGACGCGAAGGGAAAAACTTTCAACAATTGTCGCCAAATATTTTGTCAACTATTTCAAGTCCAACTGCGAGGTACAAAAACAATTTGTACAGCGAGTATTTCTTTAAAAAAAAGTATACATTCTTTTTTTTTATAGATGTTGAAATTTTGTTATTGCACGCACTTTTTATCACTTTATATTACCTTTTCTTTGTTATTTGAAAATTATTGAAATTTGGTTTGTTATATACACGCGTTTATTTAGTTAAATATATATAAATATATATGTTTGTATGTATACATATTTATAAGTATTTGTGATTTTGAAAAACAGCAAATATTGGGCTAAAAGTTTTTGTCAGTTTTTTTCTTAACTTTTTCCGTTAGTTTTGCCTTACTTTCTTTTGCAATTTCTCTATGTATTCTTATAGTGTAGAAAAAATTAAAAACGCGCCGTTGGTATAAAAATGTTTTAGCTTATGCGATTTTGACGTTTTGCATGCGAACCAACAACTATTTTGGCCTAATGCGCGCTGTTAGGCCAGAAGCTCTCTAACCAAGATGTTTCTTGGCGCAGCAGCATCAGCAGGAGATAACGGCTGCTGTGCAAGAGAGCGTTTAAGAGAGAGAGCAAATGAGTGAGCGGGTAAGCGGGTGAGTGAGCGAGATAGTAGGTATGAAGCCATTGCGATTGTCAAACAATTAAGCTTTTATTTTTGTTGCTAGCGCCTGCGCAATTGGCAATACCTCAAGCGGAGAAGCATTGCCAACTCAAATTTTTTATTTGCCAATCACACAAACGCGTCCGCGGTATTTTGAAATCAAAAGAAATAACCAGCACATTTCAAAGTAAAACAAAATACAAATGTATAAAAATACACAAATGTACATATAAGCATATTTCTGTGTAGATGCCATTTATTATGCCTGCTTCGCTGTTAGTTTCTTTTTTCTTTATGACTGTGTTTTGAGCGTTTACGACTTACAGCGAAAGGCAGAACACGGATTTGTACAGTTCCATAGCGAGGCAAGACGATCACGTGAACAGCTCGCGTGTGCGCTCTTCCGCAGGCAAAAGATTCATCAAGACAATCGTCGGGGGATGCGGGCAGGCAAAAGACAACATCTATGAGATATTGATAACGCGCTTTTCGAAGCAAGTAAGAACTTTTAAGCCGAGAGTGCTGGACTACACAATGCCCTGCGCCTTTTTCCACATTGATCAAATTTAAAATAGTTCTCCACACCGAATTTAACATTTCTTGTTCTACGCCTTCGGTTTTGACAGATCAATAATTTCTTTCAAAATATCGTAAAAGACAGTAATAGTATTGTGGAAGAATATGTCAAGTAATTTTAATTTATTACACTTTAGTGTTAATTTAAAAGTAAAGCCCTAAAAAAGTGCCCTAATAAATATAAATATAATGACCCAAAACCAAATCCTCAGTAACTTAGCAGCAATCTAATTTCCAAATTGAGCTATATCCTTGCACATAACCAATATACCCAGTTTTGCCCAATCTCACTGGACGTAGGGTATAAAGAAACATAAATAACGAAACAAATACATGCATACATGCAACACGTGCTAATGATGAAACGCTTAAGACGAGGCGGGCATCGATTGGTCCGAACAGATTTGTTGTATATCAGCCGACGTTGACCTGTTATGAAATCGGGCGCGACTATAAATACTTCGGGTCTCGTGCCACTTGCTATCAGTCCAAAGTGGAACGTGAAACGTAAACGTGACAGTGTGACAGACAATTTCCGATTCACGAGATGATCTTTCAATTACTCGTATTCGCATTTGGCGGACTCATTGCGCTGTCCGACAGCCTTGGTAAGTAACAAATCATTGTGACAGACAGAGACAGACAGTACTGTAACTGTACTCTGTTGAACTCTCCTCATTCTCGTTCCACTACTCTCCCCTTAGCGCTGCCCACACGGGAAGACGATCGTCGGATGCATCCGCTCTACACATCAGCAGGAAGCGGGGAGCGACGCTCGAAGCGTGCCATGCCACAGATCTGCTTTAACCCACAGGATCCGAAGGAGGAGTATGCCGAATACTGGCGAGCACTTGCCCAACAGACACTGGACCAACAGCTGGAGAGTAAATTGCGATTGAATACGCAACTGGCCAGGAATCTAATGTTGTTCATGGGCGATGGCATGTCCATACCGACGATCACAGCTGGACGCGTTTACCTGGGCGGCGAGGAGAAACAGTTTGCCTTCGAGCAATTCCCGTTTGTGGGACTCAGTAAGACATACTGTGCCAACATGCAGGTGGCGGATTCCGCCTGCACTGCCACCGCCTACCTGGGTGGCGTCAAGGCCAACTATGGCACTGTGGGCGTCACAGCTGCTGTCCAAATGAAGGATTGCCAGGCCCAAGCGGACGAGGCGCATCATGTGACCTCCATTGCGGCTTGGGCACAGCGACAAGGAATGGCCACGGGTCTTGTTACCACCACATCCGTGACACACGCCTCCCCCTCGGGTGTCTATGCCCACACTGCCAATCGCAACTGGGAGAACGATGCTGATGTCATTGCTGATAATGCTAATCCCGCGATCTGCCCGGATATTGCATCGCAATTGATCTTTGGTCATGTGGGACAAAACTTGAACGTCATCCTTGGCGGCGGTCGGGAGAATTTCTTGCCCACAAGCGCACGGGATGCCAGTGGTGCGGCAGGACGACGCCTGGACGGACGTAATCTCATCGAGGAATGGCAGCGTCAACACACAAACAGTGCCCACTATGTTCAAACACGTCGAGAGCTGATGGAGCTGTCCAACCAGACGACACGTGTTCTTGGCCTCTTTGCCAAGTATCACATGCCATATCATCTGGATGCCAATGCCGAGGAGCAGCCCACGTTGGAGGAGATGGTGCAAGCGGCCCTGCGTATATTGGAACGTCAGAGCGCCGGACGTGGTTACTTTTTGTTCGTCGAGGGCGGGCGCATCGATCATGGACATCACGACACCTTGGCGCTGCGTGCCATCGACGAGACCGCTGAGTTCGATAAATCCGTGCGCTGGGCACGCACACACAGCAGCGTGGAGGATACATTGATTGTGGTGACTTCGGATCACTCGCATACCATGTCGCTGGCTGGATATTCCAGTCGCAAGAACGATATCTTTGGCATCAATGATGGCCAACTGGCCGCCGATGATTTGCCCTATGCCACCCTCAGCTATGCCAACGGTCCTGGCTATAATACCAACTACCTGTATGAAGAGGATGGTGCCCTCAAGCGCAAGAATCTCCGTTCTATCAATATGAAAAATAAGGATTTCATGTTCCCAACTGCCGTGCCCCTCGAGTCGGAGACACATGGCGGCGATGATGTCGCCGTCTTTGCCAGCGGACCATATGCCCAACTCTTCACTGGCGTCTACGAACAGAACTTCATACCACATGCCATGGCATATGCATCCTGTCTGAGTGAAAAGCGCAGCATGTGCTTGGATGGAGGCATCTCCAGGCGGCCACGTTAAGACTGAGTTGATCCTAGATTAAGGCCAAGTCAACAGTAATTATTGTGCTCGTACTTATCTAACTTATGAACACATTATGTTAATAGAAAATTCCCTAAATACTAGCGATACTAGAAGAGAGAATGGGTTCCATCTCAATATGTTCCTAATATACAACATTAAATGCCACAAATAATATTATTTCTCCAATATTTGTTTATCCTCGTAGTTGGCTAGTTTTTCTCTAGCATTGGTCTAAATATTAAAGCCATGCAGTTGTACATTGCAATTATCATATCGGATCAAAGAGAACTTCAGAATCGGTTTCAGGGCATCATTTTGATGACATAAGAAAAGATTATTCTGATCTCCGATCCCCGACACTTTTTTTTTTGGGCTGATAGTGTAACCGGAAGAGCATGTAATTTGCATTCAACTTCAAATTCGATCGGGAGCTTCACACTTGACAAAAAACATTTAAATTGCAAAAGATTTTTAGAAAGAGCGGCGAAAGTAATGACGTAAATTCAAATGAGTGAGAAATTTTTTTTTTTTTTTCATTTAAATAAGCCATAAATCTATTAATATTACACAACTTTAATTCAGAATGGCTACTAATTGTATTGTTTTCATATTCGAACAAAAATGTATGCCCACTTTAAAATGCGAGATAATGCAAAAGAATCTTTTTTAAAATGCATTATTTCCTGAAAACGCAGACCGCCAAGTTTTTGGCGCCACCTGTTGTCTTTTTGGTCGAGCGATGCGTACAAGACTGGTTCCAAGTCATTAAATAAGCAATTTAAATCTTGCATTTATTTTTGTGCACTTGGTGTAATTTTGCAATAGATAATAATTTAGTAAATGTGTTTTAATTCAATTTTGGATGAAAATCACTTCATATGGAATAACTTCAGTTAATAACATTCGAAAAATCGTTTAAACGATAGTTTTGCATAGTACCATCGCAATTTGACGTATCTATTACGAATTCAAAAGGTCTGGTAGCGTTAAAATAAACGGCAACTTTTTGTCCTAGGTGGCAACGTGTATTCTTTAGTGTATTGTATTTTGCTCTCTATAAAGTATATTAAGAAAGCAAGTTAGAGGCACATTCGTTGTGGACGAATTGTTTATTAAAGTGAGTAATATTTAAGTTGAGTGTGTGCTAAATATAAAACATAAACATAATGAAATATTTGTCTCAGAATGCAAGTGTGCGTGTTCAGTGACAACTAACCAGTTCCTGACTTACGCCAGAGACTCAGTGTATGTTATAAAAACAAAAAACAATTTTTATTGCGTCGTCGCCGTGCATGTATGAACGAATATACATATATGTTTATATTAAAACTACGAAACATTGAGTTTGGTGCAATTAAAAATCCAGCTCTAATTACAAGTCATCCATTTCACGTGCCCTTTTCTTGATAACTTTCCACGTCCACATTCGAACTTTGTTTTGATGTATGTATTAGCGTCGTTATAGGTCTCGCAGCTTGATTTATTAATAATTTGTATTTTCAATACATGTGCAGATACGTACATGAGCATGAATGTATATGTGTATGTGCACAACCGATTTCAATTGTTATTGCACGAGATATAGCCTCTTTGACTGTGTTTGGTAACGTCATTCACCTTGACTCAGAGTCGATGAGTGCAAAAGTCGACCAAGCGCTAAAACTGTTTAGCTTTTGTTTATGTACATATATACACTGTATATACAATATATACTTATTTGTACAGTATGTACGCTTCTTTGCCGCTTATAATATACTTTAACAATATCTCAGACATGTGCTGTGTCTTTGGCTAGTTTTTTGCTTATCAGCTGTTCTCACACCGCGACTTCTTGTTGTGCTGGCCAGATTAGCACTCTGTTTCCAATTGGAGGTCTTTAATTGCAAGCAGATGTGTGTGTAGGTATATACATATGTATTGTTGTCTACACAAGTGTTGCAGATATTTAGCAGAAACTGTCATCATCGTAATCTCTCCTATATTTATGACTAATGCATAAATATAAGTCTGAATTTGCCTATTGGCAGTTAGTTGATTCAAAACAGCTAGCTTAATTAAGTGCATATTTAAAGAATTGCATTGTCCTGATCTCCCAAGGCGCGCGACCTTTAATCTGATTAATTGGCAATTTCTATATGTGCTGATTTATTTATATTGTCTATTATTAATTGTGCCCAACAAAGATCAGCAAAACACTCTCCTACCTTTGATTGTGCCTCTCTCTATGTGTGCGCACTCTCCGTGTCTCTCTCAATCTGTGCTCTCTTTGTAGCTGACCAATTTATTCCAAGTCCGAGCGGCAAAGGAGAGTTACTATTTTAATACACAATTCTTTATTTCTCTTTCAATGGATTTATTGTATTATGACAAAGTCTCTTCTAGTATAATTAATCGAACATACATTCGTTTATTTGTTATTTGCTGTTCAACGATCTTTGATAATAAAATTACTTAGGAAAACTGCAAATTGTTGCAATAAACTACAACAGTTTATTGTTCTTTATTGCCCTACCTGGAAAAACTAAAAGGTATATACGTTAGCCAAGTAACGGTTTTGACACAGAAAAGATACACGCATTCATTTGTTATTTTATACAAATAATAATACAATAATAATAATTTTTGAAAATAAATGTTTTTTTTTTTTTGCAATATAAATCAAGTGAATTAATTTCTTTGTCAAAAGAATTGCCTGACTAACAGTATGTGAATTGTAAGAATAAGGATAACTATTCCAAGTTAAATCTGCGTCTCGAGCATTGGAAGATACATTGGCAGCGTCTCCAAAGTTTCGGATGTGGAACGATCAAAGCACAGGGCATGTCGAGGAGATGTCATCAGTTGTCGGACACCAAAGGCCACATCCTCAAAGCCAATGCGTTCGCTGGGCTCCAGTTGCCAACAGTTGAGAAGCAGCTGGTAAAGATCGCCATAGACATACGAGGGCTGACCTGGACGCACGCCAGCACGAAGAGCCTCCAGTAATTGCTGGCTACTGGCGACATTTGCATAGAGCGTTCCGCCCAGAGCACAACACTCCCAGGCGACACAGGCAAAGGACCACACATCCGACTTGGTCGTGGAATGATGCTGATGACGCAACACTTCCGGCGCCAGCCAGCGGCATAGATCCAGCTGTTGACCATTGTCATTCACATAGTGCAATGGTCCAAAGACGCACAGCTTCAACTTGGAATCGGCGCTCACATAGACACTGTAGCCGGACAGTTGACGATGGATCACCTGGCAGCTACCCAGATACGACATGGCACTGGACAGTTCGTACATCCACTGGAGCACCAGTTGCTCCGTGAGCGTGGTCAAACGTGGAGCTGGCGTTGCCAGACGACTCTCGATCAGTCGTCGCTTGAGACTGACACGTTGCAGCTCAAAGACAAGATAAAACCAATCGGCGCTCGCCGAGATTCCATAGAATTCCAAGAGTAATTCATGTCGTTGCAATTGCTTCAATTGTCGCAGCTCTCGCAACAGTTGAGCCTGTGTGGGCGCACTTAGATCGTCCAGGGCAAGCACATGGAGAGCACAATCCTTGGCGACTTCACCGGAAATAATTCTGCCAGTGATTATCTCACCATAGCGTCCGTCTCCAATCACATCGTTGGCATTCAAACGCAATCCATTGCGAGGCAAACGTTCCAAACCCTCAACCATTGTTTGCAACTGCTTCTTAAAACTCTCCATCGTAGGTGGCAGTTCATCCTCTATTAGGTAACCATTGTTCTCCCGCTCAATGATGGGAGTCTGTTGCGTCATCTCGTGGGCATTGCGTCCCCGGACAGTCAAGCCTCGACTGTGACAGGTCTTGTAACGCAAGTAGAAGTATGTGATGAGGCTGAGAAGCAGGCAGCTTCCAAAGACCACACAGGTGACAGCCAAGGCCACCACCGAAGATTGTCCCTTGTCAAATGTGGCATAACTAAAGTCATCCAAGGAACTGGCATGTTGTTCATGGCTGCTCCTCGTGTAGAGCGTCTTTGAAATGTTCTGCAATGTGCTAACCTAAATGGATTAAATTAGTGATTAATTCAAGAATATTTTCAAATGCACTTCTAGCTTGAATTTGTTCAGAATTGTTTTTGGAAAATGATTTTCTTTGGATTTATCGAAGATTGTGGACGAACATTCGTATCTATGTTGATTAATACCATGTTGATCAGATGAGTGTATAGATATCGAGTGTATAGTAAATAGATGCTTACCACGCCCAAGCTAATATGCACATGGACCTCCTTCTGTTGATCATCGGCGTGTTGCTCCAGTGGCACATTGCGATATCGTCCATATCGTTTGCCATCGCCGATGACAAAATGCCTGGGTCGATTGTCCTCCGGCCGGTCATAGTCAAGCTCGGCGGCAATGTAATAGGGGACGCCAGTCAGTTGGGATTCCTGCCAGCTACCCAGCAGCTCTTCATCGAAGGGTTGACTTAGCGAGTCATCGACGAACTCGACAATGATGAGCAACTTGGAGACGGGCCCATTGTTGTTGTGCACAGGCGACAACTCCACGGTTATGGTGTTATCCGTGCGTGAAAGGATCCTGGGCTGTATAGGAGCTGGACTGGGAACACCCACCTCGGTTCTGGCCATAAGGGTGGCAATGCCACATTCGTTCTGTTCCCGTTGTTGTTGCATATCGCAAATGGCCACAACGCTGACATTGTAAAGAGTCGCCGGCTGAAGATCGGTGAGCTCGAAACGTGTCTCGGTGTTTTGCACTATAAATTCGGGCTGTTGGAATGTGGGCAACGTGGAATAGGTGTTCACCACTTGACATTTTATGCGCATGTTGGCGATTTGCGGTGTGTGTGGTGCTAAAGGATCTGCACCGCCAGCCAAAAGAATTTTGGTGGATTCATAGGCATCCCAGGCAAGGCTTAAACTGTTCTCCGTGATGTTGACCACGCGCAGATGATGTGGCGCCGGTTGCTTCAGCAGCGTGGTGGAGTAGTACGAGTGGACCCCAACGCCGCCACAATACTGTGCCTTATTGGCCAGACAACGGGTGTGGCAGAGCTGTTCATCCTGCTTCTCCTGCGGCTCCAGCTGATTGGCACAAAAGCACTTCTCAGACGCAAGCACAGCGTATCTGTGCCCTTGGTGCTCACATATTTCAATGCACGCTTGAGGCGCCTTCGCGTACACCGATTCCTTAAGCAGATCAGTTCGCGCCGTAAAGCAGCCAACATAATAATAAACAGGCTCCTCCTCTGGCAGTTTCTGCATGGATACAAAACACGAACTTTGAAGCAGGCACATGGCCAGAAGAGAAACTGATGCGGAATGCCAGCTGGCAATTGGGCGGTGTCCACACTTCATGCTATGGCGGCTGGCGTCTGATGAGCCCGGTTGATGTGCGTGTGCCCGGTTGGGCCTTTGGTTTGGTTTGGCCCCCTATGGGAGCTGCTGATGGCTTTGATTAAGCTAATTAAACACTACCTGCTGTCTAATTTAACCAATTTAAACGCTGATTTTTCCGTTTGCGCGCTTTATGTTATTTTTTTCTTGCATTTTAAGCGCTACTCAAAACGCGACTGTCGCTGTTGCTGCTGTTGCTTGACTCGTTTTGCTTTGGCCATTTCTGTTGTTGTTGTTGTTGCTCTCAGCAACCATTCTAGTTGACTAATCGCGCTGCCAGCGTCAACGCTGACGTCGCTCTCACAACTGTTGCTGTTACTTTTCAATTGTGTTGTTTACATCCCGAGCTAAACAAATGTCCACTGAGTGGAAGAAAGACAGCTAGCTCTTTACTTTTGTTTCGTGATCAGCCTGGCTCTTCACATTCAATACTCGTCTCTATCTGACACCTGCGCAACGTTCTGAGCACAGCTTTGACAGCACTAAAACTCCGTCACACGGCATTGCCAACATTGCATAGAAATTTAAAAATAAAAAAAAGTCATTCGCAACTCCAACGAAACGCAAACGAATTTAGCACAATCATAGAATGTGATGTGTTGTTAATTGAAATATTATCATTTAAGAAACTACACCTGCTCTTTGACTTATCTACACGCCAGCATTTCGCATTTAACAGAAACGCGACAAGAGAACAAAGGTGAGAGCAAAACTGACAGTCACAGAGAGTAAGAGACAATGAGAAGAAGAGCGTTTTAGACGATCGTTCGCTCATTTGATTGCTCACCGAGTACGTGAACTGCGGGGTGACTTGCGTGTCCGTGCAGTTTAATTTGGTTGACAGTCACGGCGACTGTGGTGGCTACGCCGCGTTTACCTTGTAAATCAATTTAATAAATATTACAACAAACAATAATATAATCTACAAATATACAACAAAGAGACATAAGCAAATGTAATTATTTTGTTGTCAAACGCGTGTCTGTTAGAATTGCTGCTGTGTCTGTCGTCTGCAGACATTTCGTTGTTTTGGTTGTGTGTTTCCAATTAGAATTTACAGTACTGGTCAACGATGTAGCAACTACAAAAAAAAAAAAACAAAGTTGTCAACGTCATCAGCAAATGCGGCGACTGCGTCAACTTAATCAATTTAAATGTGTTTTGGAAAGTGGAATATTTTATTCAAATGAAAATGAACTCAACTCGATTACGTGCTCAATTCACGCATTCACCTGAAAAATATCGTAACGTCTGTTTGTTTGCCGTCGCTGTCGGTGCCAAACTAGCGCATAGTTGAATTTATTTTTGGCAACCTCTCATAATTGCAGGCCGCCTGCCACATTATATGCCCATGCCCCCCTTGCCTCCTTTCTGTTCCCTGCCCATGTGATCATGTCAAGAGTCTAAAAGATCTCAGAAGCGAACATAATTAAATAGAACTTGCGCAATTAACCGTTAGTTGAATTCAGTTGCCGCTTGCAATCTGACCAAAGTGTACACACATACAGTTAGTCACGAAATTGCTTTGTCAAAATCGAAAATGTATTTACAGTCAGGCAAGACATTTTTTTAACAAATATAACAAAACTTCTTGATTGTGTTTACTTAAAAAATTATGTACATTTGTTATTTTGTTAAAATATTTACTTGACCAACTGTAATTGTATTTATTTTCTAACACTTCGTATCGCGATTAACCTCATAATAAAGCTATTATTGAATAGTAAAAAAAATAAATAGTTATCCAGAAAAGCTATATTTATTTGCATTTTTCGTATTTTAACAAAACAATTACTTGAATAACTGTCTGTATTCTATCTAAATACACAAAGTAACATTTAATAAATCTTTCGCATTTGTTTGTGTGTTTCTTTTTGCAGTAGTTTAAACCAACAACAATAACTCTTAACGCCACAGCAAAATTTGAGAGCAGACATCGAACAGACACACACACACACACCCACTTACAAATAAACAAATTCACACAGACACACACACACACACACACATGGAGAGGACAGCAATGGGAGGCTCGGCAGTGCAGGTGATCAATGCATCCGAGGAGCACACATTTGTACTCAACGAGGATGCACTGAGCGAGGTGCTAATGCGGGACGAGGTCAAGGATCGCTATGTATGTGTCGTTTCCGTGGCTGGTGCATTCCGCAAGGGAAAGAGCTTTCTCCTCGACTTCTTTTTACGCTACATGTACTCAAAGGTGGGTGGAATTTGTGTACATATGTATTTAAAATTATTAAAACATTTCTCTTTCTTTGGCAGTATGTGCGACACGACGTCACGGATTGGCTGGGCGATGAGTCGGAACCGTTGTCGGGCTTTTCATGGCGCGGCGGATCGGAGCGTGATACCACCGGCATATTAATGTGGTCCGACATATTCCTGCACGATTATCCCAATGGTGATAAGATTGCCATAATACTGCTGGACACACAAGGTGCCTTCGATAGCCAGAGCACCGTGCGCGATTGTGCGACTGTTTTTGCCCTAAGCACAATGCTGTCCTCGGTGCAAATCTATAATCTCTCACAGAACATACAGGAGGACGATTTGCAGCATCTGCAACTGTTCACTGAATACGGTCGCCTGGCGTTGGCCGACACGGGCAAGAAGCCATTCCAGCGTCTGCAGTTCTTAGTGCGCGACTGGAGTTTTCCCTACGAGGCGGAATATGGAGCCTTCGGTGGCGATAAGATACTCAAGCGTCGCCTCGAAGTGTCCGACAAACAGCATCCGGAATTACAGTCACTGCGTCGTCACATCTCGTCGTGCTTCACGGAGGTGGCATGCTTTTTGATGCCACATCCAGGTCTCAATGTTGCCACAAATCCATCTTTCGATGGACAGCTCCGGGATATTACGCCGGAGTTTAAAAACAGTCTACGCACACTGGTGCCCATGTTGCTGGCACCGGACAATCTGGTCTACAAGGAGATCAGTGGACAGCGCGTGAGAGCGCGTGATCTCATACAGTACTTCCAGTCGTACATGAGCATCTACAAGGGCAACGAGTTGCCTGAGCCCAAGAGCATGCTAGTGGCAACTGCCGAGGCGAATCATCTGACTGCCGTTGCGGCCGCCAAAGAGCTGTATAATCAACTCATGGAGGAAGTTTGCGGCGGCACACGGCCGTACTTAAGCACCGCACACCTGGAGACGGAACATATGCGTGTTAAGGACAAGGCACTGTTTCAGTTTGCCGCAAAGCGTAAGATGGGCGGCGAAGAGTTTACGGAGAAGTTCCGTCAGCAATTGGACACTGATCTGGAGGAGGTCTTTGTCAACTATCGGGCACATAACGAAAGCAAAAACATTTTTAAGGCGGCACGCACTCCGGCCGTGTATTTTGCCTGTGCAGTTATCATGTATATAATAAGCGGCATCTTTGGACTGGTGGGACTCTATACATTTGCCAATTTCTGTAACCTGGTTATGGGTGTGGCACTGTTAACGCTGGCCCTCTGGGCGTACATCAGGTGGGTAGCTTATAATTCCCAAAAATCTGTTGTCTCTAAACCTAATCTCAATTTAACAGATATAGCGGCGAGCTAAGTGACTTTGGTGGCAAACTGGATGAGTTTGCCACACTAATGTGGGAGAATGTAAGTACAGAATACATTAATTCAATAGAAATGTTAATTATTCGATTCCATGTTTGCAGTTCATGAGACCCATCTATCAGGGTTGCATGGAGAAAGGCATACAACATGTGGCAACGCATGCGACGGAGGCAGCACTTGGCGGTGGCAGCAGTGCATCCCGTTCGTCCTCCGCTGTTGCGGTCAATGGCAAAGTGAAGCGCTCATGAGAATACGCCCAATTAGCACAAAATAAAACGCAGCCGTCTCCCGCTACAAAACAACAACAGCAACAAACGACTAACAACAACAACAATAACAACAATGTTTCTTGCAAATCCAACAAGAACACCAATAACAACAACAATCGTAGTAATGGCAACAACAATAGAGGCGCAGGTTTTCTAAGCAACATTTGGGGCAAGTTGAGTGGTGGCATGCCCCAAACGGCGACATCGACGACGGCCAGCTCAGCCTCCAACTCATCTTTGGCCGTCACAAGCAGTCGCAAAAAGCGTAAATCAAAGCGCAATTAATTAAGTCTAAATGCATCGTTTGGTCACATTTGTTTACTTCTTAATTGTCGTCGATTGATTTGTATAAATTTTAAGCCCTAAGTGGATAGAAACAAAGAACTAGCTATTAATTGCCCTAAAAGGAATATTGTTTTTTATATAACATACATTAATTTAACAGCTCGGCGCGAAATAATAACATATTAATATACATATATACATATTTAGTAAGTGGCTCGTATTTGTTGAAAATCAAATTTTAAATTGTTTTTTATATACATATATATACTATATGTAACTAGTTGGAAAAAGAAACTTGAAACTGGAAACTTTCATGCTGTAATATAATGAAATTGCCTACGAATTTAAACTCGTTTAATTTCCACTATTTTTTATCCCATTTCTTATAATTTTATGTGAAAAAATTCTTGCCTCTTTCGCCTATTGATATGTATAAATAAAATTCAAATTGTTGTTGGCTCGTTAAACATAAATACAATCCTAATTTGCTTTACTTCTGAATAATTTTATTGTTTTAACACAATGCATAGCCATCGTCACAGTGTCACAATGTTGGTAAAGGTCTATTAGTTGAATAAATAAGTTAAAGTAAATCAAATGTTTTCGATTATATTTGAAGAAAATTAAAGTTGCATGATGAATAGCCCTGTCTAGCTGTTATACTTCAATAAGAAAAACAAAATCTAAACGCATTATTCATTCCTTTTTAGTGTCCTTACAACAGCCTTTTGCTGTTTTGCCGCCAGTAGTTTCCATTTTCTTGCAGCAGCCTTCTCCGGATGTCTGGGCCACGTTTGCAGGATTACAGCCACATTTTCCAGGCGAGTTGCACTTGCAACCATCACCACATTTCTCAGTCGTACATTTGCACTCTGTATAGTGGACCTAAGATGTTCTTTAATGTTTAATACTTAATATAAACAACTACTCACCTTTTTCACAACCAACGCAAGGCATTTTAACTAAATACTTTTTCGTGCACGCCAAATTGGCAATGAACTTTGACAGGTCATGACTTTGACATTTGGGATTGGCGCATGCGCTTAGTGCCTAGGGTTGCATTCCACAAGACTTGGACAATTGACAGTCCAATTGTGATTTTAAAATAAATATTGAGTTCGGAAATGTAACAGATTTATTCGTTCGGAGTCGCAAAAGCTTCGTTGTTATCAGGGAATAATCCCGAAATTAACCGTTTAATTTTTAGTAATGGAGCCGAAATTTTAAACTGAATATCAGTATTGTTTAAGAATTATGTATCGTAACCTTTCTACCGGTATATTTATCCAAAAGTTTGTTATTGCAATAAAAATGTAATCAAAATGTTGACTAACTTAAAACTTTTATAGATTTGCAAAAACTGAACCAATTTTTTAGAGGAGTTTCATTAAGATCATGACTTGGCTTCTTGACATTGACAAGATTCAATTGGTGATTACACATTGTTTAAACTTATATGCTTTATTTTTGTATTTTTGTTTGCTCATTCTTTTTATTTTGTTTTGTTGTTCAACATTACATATTAAAGATTTCGATCGTTTGCTGTAGCTTAAGACTAACATTTGATGCGTCCTTTTAAGGGTTGGGTTTTTAATTAATTTATATTTTTATCTTTGCCCTTTGTGTTTCACATGGACAACTTACTAGACCTATGTGCGTAATTACAATTAATTCTCACATAAACTAAAGAACGTAATATTTTTGTTAAGCAATTCTTCGTATCGTTCAGTAATTTACAATGAATATTGTTACACATCCTCGATTTCAAATTGTGGATTAATTATATAATATCTGTTCATTTGTGTCTAACATATAAGTAGTACAAGTGCGTATGGTTAAGATGGGAAAGGGGCGAACAGGATAGGAAACTAAACCAAATGTATTTAGCAAAGTAAAACATACCTAAAGGTTTTACTACAACATATATAGATATTAGCGTCTCGTAAGCCGTTTATCAATTATTTTTTTCATTGTATCTTTTTCACATTTCATTTATCAATTACTTTATTTTCTTTTGTTGCCTCATTTGTTAATGCATTTCTTTATCTTTTCTTTTATTTTTTTTGGCAATTCGTAGTGTATAACAAGGTTCTTGTTTTGAATATGTGTGTGTGTGTAAACTTTTTACTTAACTATATCATTAATTTTTGTTTTGTTAATTGCAAATTTTGTGATTTTCTTTAAGTTTTGGACAATTCATTTATGATTTTGGAAGTCTTAAAATAGTAACCTTTAATGATTATTGCTAACAATATGGATTTATGTGTGTATATATTTATATATGTATATTAATGCAAGTATGTATGTGTGTCTCTGCAGTTGTGAGTGTGGGTGTATTTGTGAATGATTTGCGTTACATTTATATATTTGATTTTCTTTTCTTGTTTATGTTATTTGAGTAATTTGAATTTAGTTTCAATTTCATGCTTACAAATCGGTTGACTCCACATGGATCTGTGGTGTCTGTGGAGCACCAGAAGTTTCCTAAACCAAGCAGCACCAACCTTGGGTTGTTCAAATTTATCTGTACAACTGTTTGACCTTTGGCCTAGCCAATAGCGCGTATGTAGTATCTAAGCGTGTGGCCATCATCAGTCAAATGGCTTGCCGAAAAACAAAATGCTGAGCAAATCATTAAACGACAACTAAATTTGTGTTGGACTTGCCGCCTGGGACGTTGATGCAACACCAGTCACAGAGCTGCTCGCAGCTGCGGGAATGACGCTCTTGACAGACGCGGCAGTTACAGGCGACGAGTCATTAAATTCATTCGCCTGGTCTTGGTCCTGATCCTGTCCATTTGACTTGGACTTGCTGGGCAAAGGAGACTGCAGATACATTTCTCTCACCATTTCAATGTTGTATCTGTCTTGTTCGTCCTCAGGCTCTGGTGGCGTTGATGCACCCTTGGGCCTTGTCCTGACTGCAACCGCAGCTGCAGCTGACGTGGATGCCTCTACGGGCAACTCTTCACTGGGTGGATCTTTGCTCGTCGCTGCACTGGACGTATTTACCTCTCTTTTAATGATGCTAAAAATGCTTTGTATGTAGGATTCCATGGTGAGCAAAGTGCTGAGACGCCTCTTGCGATCCTCGTTGATACGATCCTGTGCGGTCTTTTTGTTTGCTGATTTCTTGTTTCGCTTGGGTGTCGGCTCCAATTCATCTTCCAGCTCCGTTTCATCGTCGGATGAGGGAATAGATGCTTTCTCCAGTTTATCGGATGTGGATGCAGATGATGGACTCTCCATATGCTCATCCACGGTATCAGCGGCTGTTGCTGTCTCAGTGTCAGCAGGAGCAGAAGGAGCAGCCGAGGGAGCAGCATTTTCATCAGCTGGATTCGGCATTTCCATAGACACATCGTCAGAATTTGTTTTATTTTCAGCCTCGACATTCTCTTTGCTTTCTCCCGAATTATCGGTGGTCTCCGCTTCAGATTGGGCTGCCGATTGTGTATCGTCCTTTTCCTTGCAGGAGTCACGTTTTTGCTTCTTGTTCGGAAATTGATCTACAATTAAAAAACATTAAATTTATAAAGCTGTTGTACAGTCAATAAATTGACATCCTCACCACGCTCTACATCTTTTTTAAAGCGTTCGCTCTTGTTGAGCAGTGCCCTCAATGATCCACGCAGTTCCTTACGCACGGATGTCGGCACTCCAGTTGCCTGGGCAATGATACGTATGGCAAAGAGATCGCCGCAGAGCTCATCAATGTCATCCTTCGAGTGCATGCCGTAGTTGATTGTGTAGATCATGCGAGCAACAGGCAGTTGGGCTGCGACCTTATGATAGTACAGCTCCAAGAATTCTCGCACAAAGGCATCCTTCAGCATACTCCGCTCATCCCGCAGCACATTATGCAAATACTCAATGAGCAGCTGATTTTTCACAAGCAGTTCAGAGTATCTTAATGGACAGAATTAATAAATATAAAAATCATTTGTATATTATTTGTTTTTACAAATTAACCAACGATATATACAAAAAAATATTAATGTGAGACACAACAAATTAAAAAGTTTACACCTTCAACTGATATAAGGATTTCATATTTGTGTAAGAGAAAGAATTGATGTCTAAAAAATATAAACGATTAAACTCTACTTCTATTCAATGTATATATAATTTTTTTAATTTGATTTGATTTTAAAAACAAAAATATTAAAATAGTTATTGTTATATTAGTTATAGTTATATTATTAATACCAATTCAAACACTGTATTCAATAGTTAATAAATTATTGAAAGAATACTATCCTAAGGTAACTTACTTGTGAGTTAAGGCATTGTTGTGTATGCCCACCCAGAACTTGGGAAAGTAGTTAAAATGCAACGGCGTCGATTCAATTGCCACTAGACAGTGCAACTTGACGAGCGTGTCGTTGAGGGATCCCGTGTTGATGCACATGCGAAGCATGACGTCGATAAAGTCATGGTATGGCCTATAGAAGCCATCGACCAGAGCATCGTACTCGACATCGAGACCACGCGGAGTCAGTTCTGACAATGCAATGCACATTTGCACCATGGGTCGTGGAGGACGCGGTGAATTCTTGGCACCCTGTGGCCAGGGTGTCTGTTTGGCACCACGACGTGGAAAATATGGTCCCAAGGGTCCAATGGCATTGGGTGCATTTGCCACTGACAGATGGCAGTTGATAAGTATGGGCGCCAAGATGTTGGTAGCCTCGAGGCTGGTGTTGCGCACCAGCTCCTTGAGCACCTCCAAGGCCATGCGACTGATCTCGGGCGAGTTAAATGTGTTGAGCAGCGTGGCTAGGCGTTTGATAGCATCGGGCAGCGCCTTTGCCAGCGCCGAGTGTTGATGCTGTTGGCGTAGAAAATGCTGTTGCTGTAATTGCATTTGTTGCAATTGAAGATGTTGTTGCATCTGCTGTTGTAGCTGCTTCTCCTTCTGCTGTGGCGTCTGTGGTGCTTGGGTGCACTGCGTCTGCTGTTGTTTCTGCAGCAACTGTTGCTGCTGCAGTTGCAGCTGCTGCTCCAGTTGCTGTTGTTGCTGCTTCTTTTGCGCCGGATTATCGGTGCGCATGCGCAATGTGGCCAACAGGAGCACCATCTCACCAAGCAGATCCAGGAGATCTCCGGCCACATGGCAGGCGGTGGCCTCGTGGTGCATGGAATGTAGCGTGTGCAGCGCTTCAAAGCACATCTCAATGCCGCCATTGAAGATGACCAGCATTCGATCATCGTCATTATCCACTGCAGAAATTGCGATGGAATTTATTTTAATAAATATCTTATTCAGTATATAGTGTCAAATAAATATGCATATAATTTTAAAATTTTCAACAATTTATTATCTATATAAATAAAATTAATTTAAAAAAGTGATATTTAAATTTTTGAAATTGATTGATTGATTAATTTTAAGTAGGTTTATAAAAGAGCAAGTAGTCTGATTTAAAAATATACAATTTTAAGCAATTTCGATTTATGAAAAATATGTGCACAATAAATGTAAAATAGCTCACCTAGTATTTTGAGAGCACTGATGAGCGTTGACCAGGAGACCCGTGCATCGAGACTGCTAGTATAGGAGACAATAACGGATCGCCTAAAGGCAATGACATCGAGTTTCTCCTGTTCGCTGGCATCCGGATGACGAGTTGCAAACAGTGCCATCAATTTGAACAGCTCATCGACAGCGGCCGCATATTGTGTGGGATGTGGAGTGATGTTCTTGAAGGCCCATTGCAGATTTTGATGCTGTGCCAGCTGTCGGGTGAGTGCCCGACTCTGTTCGCAGCATAGACGCAATAGTCCATAATAGGCTGGCAGCATAGAGCGATTGTAGGTGACAATCTCCGAGTCATCGTGATCGGCACTGTAAGGCATCTGTTAAAGCAATTGCACTGTAACATTTCTTGTAAACTTTCTTACAGTATATAGTTAAATGCAATGTTCCGCGTTATCTCCGGACAGTTGGCCACCTGGGCCGCGTTTTCCGGACAATCGACGAGCGAATGATGCCAGAATGTGAGAAGTGCATGCTTGTTGTGATGCGCCGGAACGCTCGGCTCAGAGAGACGCGGATGGAACAGCTCCCACAGGGAGCGCATAAACGAACCTATCTGTAATTGACAAAAAAATGCAACTTTAGCTTAAAGCAGTTTCATAAGTTCCGCTATAATGCTGTCAAACTTGCCATTAGTTTTTCAGTCTTTGAAACCATACAGTAGCTGAGCAGATTGAAGTATGCGGTCAGCTTGGTGGTGCCATGTGCTCCAATGTCTGCATAAACGCGCGCCGGACGCAACAGACGCAGCAACAATGTGATCACCTGGTGCAGCACCACTTGGGCATCGCTGTTGATGTCCCTGCAAATAGATGGACATGGTTATAGCAGGAAACGATTCGAACTTTTTAGATATACACATCATATATTGAACATTACTTGTAGATTCTTATTAACAATATATTGTTAATCTGATTATCTTTTAATTTTAAATCATAAATCAATTTTTATTCTAAAATAGGAATTTTTAGTATATTTCTTATTGACGTTTCTTTTGGTGTTTTTGTTATTTTCAATATTAAATTTAAAATTTGTATTTTAAATGAATATTGATTTTCGAAAATAAAAATACAGTTCTAATTTTCGAGAATAACCCATTTCAAAAGATTTTTCATTTATCCAGATTGTTTTTTGTAGGTATAATTTTTTTTTTAAACACAAATCATCTATCAATCATTTCGATTACAACATTTACCGATAACTGTGCGGATTGAGGGCCAACAACTTGTGTTGCGAGTGGGCCCGGAAGTTGGCACGAAACGGTTGCGACGGCACCAAAGCCACCAGCAAACAGGCAGCAGCTACAGATGTGAATTGAAACACAATTAGATATGGTGTCTCAAAAGATAAGGATCAGTCGTTTAGTACCATTTCTTACGCGCGTATTGTCATGTGCGAGCAGGAACTGTTCCAGCCACTGCTCTGCCGACTGCAGTATCCAGGCGTGTGCTATCTTGTTCTTGGTGGCCTGCAGAGAAAGCCAGTCGAGCACAGACTGTGGACAGTACTCGGCAGCATCCCACATCCGCGGCAGCACAAGCTGCGTGAAACAGGGCAATCCAACAGGACCACCCTGTGTTTCCGTCAGCAATGTGAGCAGTTTAAAGAACGGCGCACAGAGCTCCGTGTGCTTGGTGACCGAGGCAAAGAGCATGCTGATTATCTGAGTGGCCAAACGATCATCCCAACGACAGAGCGCGTGGATTAAATGCTTTGTCTGGTGCGGATTAATCCCGTCCTTTATTTGCTGATACAAAAATGGAAAGCCCTACGAAATATATATATATGGGATATCTGTAAGTTAATTATGTATCGCACACGTTGTGCCTCATGTTAATCAAGTATGAAAATTAAAATCTATATGTTAACAGGGATGCCAGTGAAAAATTATACGATACTCATCAAGATTCCATAAGATTAGTAGCAAAAGTTTGTTAAACACAACATCTATATGTTAATGGTGATGCGTTGACTAGTATTAAGTTATTAATCATTTCGATTATATTTTAAAGGGAATTACTATTAACATTGTTAAAATAGACATTATTATGGCTTAATTATGGTATAAAATATAACTAAAATGGATTTTCGTCATCTTCCGAATAATTGTTATCCATTACAATACCATATTTACGCACGAATTTTTTTGAAAATATGCATATTTATCGCCTTTAATCATATGCTATATACTTAATCATAGACATCACATGTAGACTTGAGTAGTTATTAACATGCGCAAGTATAAAAACATGTGGATAGTCGCGTGTGTATAAGGAAATGCATACGCATATATAGAAGTAGCATCTGATTGTTAAGATATGTTATATTACTAATTAAACAAGAAAACTCCTATAACTACTTAGAATATATGCTACAAATGGATTTTCCTTTTAGTATGATAAACGGAATATACAGTTTAAGATTGAAATAAATACAAACTTATTTATATAAGGGAAGTCGTCTTTAACCAGGTAGATACATATACACACAGGACACAGTAAAATTGAGTAAACATGCATAACACAAAAACTTTAATTCAAATAGTGCAAAAATTATAAAACTCTCTTCCGAGCGATTAAGAGTGAAGAGATTATCAGTGGCAGTAACAAAAGAAGTAGTTTTTACTACACTAAATACAAATCACAAGCAACCAGAGAATCATCATTTCATTTATAAGCGCTTTCAAAATAAAAAAATAAAATATACCCAAAAACCAATAATAGATATTTCTAGAGTTCGGCAGAACGCTTCGTCTAGTAAATATATAAACGATAATCAAAGTAAATTAGTTATACTAGTTATATGATTGGTATTGTTTGATGGATTTATGGATTGATAATTGATATGGTATTGGTGCTTGAATGATTGGTTATTAGATGGAATAAATAACGCTTTCGAGCTTTTTCAGTATCACCTTTCCACCGGCAATAGCATTAAAGTCTTTGGGCGATAGACGTAACCGAAAGTCCGTGCCACGCGAGCGCTCCACGAGACTGGCACACAGTGCAATCATTTTATCTAGCGATGCTGGGCGCATTTTTTCCACGGAAAGCGCTTCATCCGAAGAGTTGTCCTCGTTGTCTGAGCTAATGTCGATCTGGATAAAAGGGAATACATAATAGTTACTTGCATTTAAACAGTATCTCTGCGTATAGTATAGATCTTACGCTATCTGTTTGCTTATGGCCAAGATAGAAGTCAACTAAATTCTTCAGTACACCAATGCGCAACAAAAACATGGCCTCCTCATCACCCATGCGCGAAAACTCGCACATTAAACTAAAGTACTCTGATAGATGGCGCAGATGGGAGCGTGCTCCATGCTCCAGCAGCGATATCAGTGAGCTGATGAAGCGTGTCACACATGATGCCTGGCCAATAATCTCTCTGTCATCCTCGTCAGTTTCCACACCCAGATAGAGATCAGCATGGGAAGCACTAAAATGTATTACGAAAACAACTTAATTTTTATAATTTCTAAAAGTAATTCTTCAATTATTGAATTTACCGCAGCCGCTGTATAACATGAATAACCAGCCGCTGAAACATTTGACGAACCATTTGATTTGGACATTGAATTAACACTTGGACTGGCCAAAATGGTTCTACCGACATGTGCGAAAGAAACCATTCGCAAGCCTCTTCACTGGCATTAAATTGCTTAGTCAGCAGCTCCACCCAGGGTACCATTGTAGGCTGCAAAATAAAGGGATTTTTGAGTGAAATTAAAAGAAAACTAATCGGAAGTGTTTACCTTTTCCTTGGCGTGTATAAAAGTTTCAATGAAAAATGACACAGATAGTTTGGCTGCCATGCAGGTGACATCTGTTTCTGAGATTAACGTCTGCGGTATATGGCCACAAATCTGCCACATAAAGCTACATAAAGACACAAATACTTTGATTAGCTTACTGAACAATAATGGGAAAATTTTCAACTTTAATTTTTAATTAAAAAATGATGATACAAATTTAAATTTTATATGAATAAATTAGAGGTCGAAAATAAGCAATGATATCAGAAATGCAAAAATTACAAGTACATTAAATTCATCACTTACTTGAAATAGGTGTGTTCAAAGATATTGCGATCTTGCAGGAACTGTCGATTGTCCTGCCAAATCCAATCTTCTAGCTCCTTGCTTAACAATGGACGAAACTGTTGCTGTTGTGTTAGTTGCTTTATGGACCCTTTGGCATCCGCAACGACGGCCGCCTTCGAGGTTGACGCCTGCGGTTCTTTGTTGTTATTCGACTTAAAATTATCACAATTGGCTGTTATTTGCTCCTCCTCCATTTCTAGTCCCTCGATTGGACTTTTCTTTTTTATCAACGTTCTCCTCATCGCATTCTTTCGTGTCCTTCAGCTTCTCAACATTATTTTCTGACATCGCAGTCTCTGATGACTCTGGCACTTCTGCAACACATATATCTGGCTTTATTATCGTCTCCACTTCCGTTTCTGGTTTGTCTTCATTGGTGGGACTTGGCGTTGGCGTCGCCAGCAACTCCGAGTGCCGACGCTGCAGATGGTCCGGTAATCGACGCTCATAGAATAACATATAAGCCGAGTTGGTCTTCTCAAAACTAAAGTCCAAATACTTCTCCGTCACCGAGTCATAGGTTTTGCTCTATAAATTGGAGATACTTAATAAGTTTTGCAATTTGAGGCAAAAAAACTGCTTACCGTCATTTCTCCACCAAAACATTCGGCTGCTATTTGCGAAGGGTCAAAGGGTTTGACCTCCGCATCATTGAAGAGGAACCAACGCTCGTGCGGATGATAATTACTTTTCGTGCGCTCCTTTATAAAGCTGTAATAGTGTCCGCCGTCTGCAGTTCCAGTGTGCACAGTGACGCCAACCAATTCGTACCTGCAATGAAATAAATTTAATTATATGTAAAGTTAGTTATATAATAATTATTCTGTCTGCATGTCTTTCAGTTTAACAGCTATCTTGATGAATCCTTGGCCCAAATTGGTCCACTATATCATTAGGTTGGCATAGGAAATTTGCAAATTCCTGTTGATTTTTTTAAGACCAATCTCACAGAAATTACATTTAGTGTAGTCGTATACAATCTGACCAAAATCGAACTACTGTGTCATATTTCATAGATCTGTGTATAATAGAATACAGAACTTTCAGGAGTATCAAATCTTCGGCTTGCCAAAGATAACACATCTTTCTCTTTTCAAATTAATGGTGAAATTAAATGGAGTTTATTAATTACTCATAGCACTCCTCGATGTCAGCGTCCAGTGTGGCTTCAGCCTTTTCATTCTCAGCCCCCAGATCGTCATGTTGTTCACGTTCCCGCTGTCGCTTTTCGCGATCCTCCTTGTACTGCTGCGGCATCAATGTCTTCTCCACATAGTGGCACATGTTTAGACGCAAGGGGAACGAGAAGTGTGTGTTGACCTTCTCCTTAAGCATGGTGACCATATTGAAGGTATACCGCATTGTATTGAAGCATAGAATCTGTGGTAGCTTCTTGAAGCAAGCTCGTTTCTCGGCACGCACCTTCTTGCCACACTGTGAGCACGTGTACATGTTGTCGCCCTCTAGTGTATCCTTGACGGTCACCTCATCGAGCGACTCCTGAAGATTGCGCATATCTGCCACTTGGCAGCGAACGGTGTAGAACTCCTCGGCGGTGCGGGACACATGTCCACAGTCCAATGAGACGACGTTGTTGCTTAAGGTGCCACAAAACAAGCGCTTTACCAAATGCTTTAAGTCCGGTGTCATCTCCTCCAGCTTCGACACCAAATCAATAAAGAACTCGGCCATGTCCTTTTGCTCGCCGGTATTCAGAGGCTGATGATCCATCTGATAGACACGACAAAAGCTGCGAGGATTATACGCCTTACGCTCCGATTCCAGCAGATATGCAAACATCCGCTGCAGCTCCAACAATGTGGGAGCATGTTTCTGGGCGCCGGCAGGCGGGAGACGCAATATCGCCGCACGCGCCTGTGGCATCATGTAGAGATGTTGTATACACGAGGCCATGTAACAGGTGGCGCCCAAGTTTGTGAGGCCCACATAACCGCACTCGGCACGTCCCTCATCGCGTGGCCAATAGTCCCAAGGATACGGCTGCTTTGGCCCAGACTTGTGCTGTGCCAGCAATCGACCATGCAGATAGCTATAATTGGTGGCACAACCACGGCACAGTTCCACCAACAAATCGTAGGCAGCGGCACGGGATGTGGCCGATTTGCATTTGGGTTTCTGACGATTCAACGGTGAGGGCATCTCAAATAGAAACTCGATTAGTTGCTCAATAAAGCTCAATGCCTTGGGTCTGTACTTGTAGCTGGTGTCGTACTTGATCAGATTGGACATGAGATTGAGCAGACCGACCAAACCGTCATCCTGGTAGCCATGGCGTAGCTTCATGATAGTCGCGGTTCAAAATGCTTTCTGAAATGCTCTCGCAAAGCAGCTCTATATCGATGCGCTCTTCGGCCACCATCTCGGTGGTCAGCGTATCCACGAGTCGCGCGAGCAGCCAAAAGTAATCGCGGCAAGCAGGTCCATATGGCTCCTTGCCCTCCTCGGAGAGCAAGAACTGTGTGTGCTGTACAGATGAGCTCATCTGCTCGGCGCGTGGTAACAATGCAATCAACTTGTGCAACAACGGCGCCAATAACAGACGATAACTCTGAGCATTGCCCAAACAGATGCGATAGAGACCAGCACATATTTCTCGACGCACCGCCGGCTCCGGATCTTCAAGTATAAACTTTTGCAGCCAGGTGCATTGTTCCGACTGAGACCATAGCAGACGACGTGCCTCTGACGAGGCATGGACAAAGCTCACCAGAATATTCATGGTGAACTGTACGAGTTGAGCGCGTCCCCAGAAGCCAGTGCGCAGCTGATGGAATTGATATGGAAACAGTAATGAGGTGGCACCACCTGACAAATGATGATGCACCTCATCGTTGAGTATGCTGGACAAACGCTTCAGACACTGTGGCACCTCCATCAACTGGAGCATGAATGAATGTGGCCGGGACATCAGAACATGCACATCTTGTGTCTGCAACTCCTCGAATCCCAATAGCCAGAGGATGCGCAACAAGCTGGCCAAACAATCATGACGCCACTCATTCAACGCCAGCTCCTTGGCATGAGCACTCTGCTGCAATTGCCCGGCACTAAAGATCTCATACAGATGCTGCAGTCCACCACATTTGATAAACGCCTCGCTCCACTTGCTGCTCTCGCCCAGTAACGCACTGCGCACTGGGGTCGTTTGTATTGTGGTTGTGGTTGTCGCCGTTGTCGCCGGCGAGGGCGACGGAGGTGTGGCACAGCCCAGTGGACGCTCCTGATCCATGGAATCGGTGGTTGTGGTCTTCTTGTGCCGTTTACTATTCTGCTTCGGTTGATTTTCTTTGTCGCCTCCGCTGACCAATTCGCTCACTTCCACATCGCTGCCTGAACGTGGCGTTGATGTCAGTGTGGTTTCAATTTCGATACCGCCTCCAAGTTGATCCTTGCTGCAATCACTGCTGCTGCTGCGCTTCGGCTCTGCCGGCTGCTCGTTGATGTTGTGACGTCTGTTATTGCTCTTTTTGGAACGTGGCTGCTCGCTGATAACCAGATTGCCATTGGAGCCAGCGCAGCCGGCATTTACTTGTCGTGGTCCACTGCTTAATGCCAAACTTTCCACGATGTGCAGGGAGTACATGAACTTTTGCAGATTGCTGGGATCAAGGAGTTCATTGAACTTTTGTTTGATTTGCTTGCGTTTATTGGCCAGTTGCTCCTTATCGCCTTCAACGTCCAGTTGCTGCAGTTCGCTGAGATCATTAACCTGATTCTTGAATGCATCCAAAATGTGGGGATTGGTTGGCAGCATAGCCAGTATGTCCCAGACACGTCGAGACAAGAGCTGCGCCTTTGTGTGATGTTGCAGATGCACCGTCGAAGATTGGGGTTTCATGTCACCCAGCGTCTGCATCAGACAGAAGAGTTTCTCAAAGTACTTGGGCTGCAGGAGCAACACTGTTGGCAGGCATTCTTTAGGCGGAGGCGGCAACATCGATGGATGTTCCACATTCGTCTCCTTTCGTCGTGCTCCACGACCGCCCAACGAGACATACACAATTTGGTTATCCTTGAAACCGGCATCGCCCAGCGTCCGCTCATCATAGTCCGATGTTAGCTCCTGTCCTTGGGTAATTATCCTCAAAGGGCCATCGCTTAATAGCAGTCCCAATACCGGGGCAGCCATGCCCGACTGTAAGCTTTCCCACCACTTGGACACTTCGGCTTTTAGATCGGCTATTAGATCGCAGGCGTGCATGTGCAATAGACTTTTCTCGGATAGACCCGCCTGTTGCAGCACGATCCTCAGTGGTGGACCAGCGCCCTCGTTCTTCAAATTGCTATGTGATCCAATCCCTTTGCCTTCGATTGCCCAGCGGCGCAAGTGGAAGGCATAGCGACGCCTGAATGTATCCAGATGTGTGTTAAGCAGCAACAAACCACGTTGTACTCGCATCAGTGCGTTTTCATCCTCTATGCTGTGAAGAGGCAGACACAAAAGATTTCAATTAGCTTTCGTCATTCTCATTAGAAACAGGTTTGCAGAAGATTCAGTTTTAGTATGTTTGAATTTTCCCCAAAAATCCCATAACTCACCTTTCCAGAGCTGTGGCTGCCTGCACCAAATTGTCCATGCACTGGGAGACAAACTCCTTTTCCAGTCGCAACTGTTGGCCCATATAGTACATGTTAATGTATTGAATCGCCGCCAATGAGACCTCATTGCTTTGGGCGCGCAGTGCAATCTTCCACAGATGATACATTCCTACAGCACTGGAGTTGGCAGTGATAGCATCACTGTGCTTCTCATACTCGGCCATGGCAATGCGTGCGAAGCTGCAGAGTTGTTGGAACAGTCCCAATGCCACCATGGAGAACTCTTCTGGACGCAGCTCTGGTAATTTCCTTAAATATAAATGCTGAAGTGCTTCAATACCAAGGGCATGTTGATCGCCACCCTTCGTTTGAGCTTGCAGCCACGAGAAGTAGCAGTCGGAGCACTCGGGATCATGTGCTAGCCACTCCCAGAGCGCATCCAGTTGTTCCAGCGTCAGGCGAAAATTCTTGGGCGAGCCCACGGATGAGAAAATTGATGATAGAAACTGCAATCTGACGGAAACCTGCGTCTTGTGCGAATACAGTTGCAGACCAAGGTGATGCTGTTGCTGTTCTCCATTCTGATTGATCAACAGCTCCGCATGTCGCCTGGCGTAGTGACGAATGTTGTTGAAGAAGCACTGCATCATGCGGTGATTACGTTCCGCCCACAGGGTCATTGAATGTGTGTCCGATGGACGAAACTGTTGGAATGATGCAAACAACTTTGGCAACAGTCTTAAGCTAACGATCACACTGCGATTGTTGGCCACGTTCTGCAAACACCCCTCAATAAATTTTGTGCGCAGCTGGCGGTCCATGCTGAAGCACAGAAGCGTCGCCAGTGCCTTCTCAGCCTCTAGTGCCAGAGATTCGCCCAGTTGACCCTAGAAATCGGAAAATAAATATATACAATTAATTATAATTTATTTATGTTAAAAAGTTGTCTAAATAAAATTCTTAAAAGGTATTAAATTAGGTTTAATTTTTTTAAAGAATAAAATTGATTATACAAATATATTTATATATCACATATTATTTAGAATTTTGTAAATATATTAAAATATTAAAGACTAGGTTTATAGGAAAAGTAAAAAATATAAGTATATATTGAATAAAATTTCTTATTTACTGTTTGGTTACATAAAAGAACAAATATAATTTTCAATCTATTGTAACCAAAATATATAAGATATGATAGTTTAAAGACTCTTCACAAAATCGTGATGATAAAAAGAATTGATTTTATTTAAATAAAATAGAAGTTCTCATTTAAAATTAAAAATAAAATAAAAAAAATCTTACTTGTTACTCTGGCTATGGCGGACCAGACCATAAAATAAGTAAATAATAACAATTAACTAAAATTAAAATGTTGACAAAGGAAACACTTTGCATACACTTACAATTTTATCGTCCTGCAGCAAATCCCAAAGCAGCGTATTTCCCGGCTGGCAGACATCATTAAGTTTAAACGAAGGCTGATTGCTACTCGATGCTGTGCTGCTCGCCTTAGGTGAATTCTGCAGCTTGTTGCTCACTTCCATTAGATCGCCATCGGAATCGGACTTTGATTTGGCAGCAGCGGCAGCGGCAACAGCAGCTGCTGCGTTTGCCTGTTGTCGTATAGCTGCCAAAGATTGCTGGGCATTGCCAGTGGCAACAGCAGCGGCAGCAACAGCAGCTGCAGCGGCTGCTACATTCGTTTCCCCGGACTTTTGCATTGCCATTGCGGATTGAGCGGCCATCAAAGCAGCGGCAGCTGCAGCAAATGCTGGAGCAACATCACGACAATTGGATGCTGTTACACGTCCGCCATGCGAATTGACAATCTGTGCTAATTCCTCCTCGCACGGCGACACGTCCTCGTCATCAAAGTCGGCTAGATTTTTCTCTGACTTGTTGCTCATAGGCGAGGAGTAACTGCCATCATTTTCGGCGCCACTCAGAAGTTCGCTAATGTTCGTCTCGGCAATCGCTCGTATATAAGGTCCTTCACCGTGCAAATGCTTGAGAACAGCTGCGGGAACCAACTGATGACCGGCGCCATCGCTACACTCGTCACTGTCTGCCAGCAGCTCTCCATCGCCATCGGCATCAGCGTCATCACTGCTGGGCACATCCTCGGCGCCGTCCCAGATCTCGACTAGCTCATGGGGCAGTAACAGTTGTTGCTGCTTGTTGCCAGTTTTGGGGCGACGTCGCTTGATATTGGTCTTCTTGCGATGGAGCTGCAGTTCCAAAGCAGCACGGGATTGCAGCTCCTCCTCGCTGCTGGTATTATCGATAATATTAACAATGCGATGGTTTCTGATAAGACAAAAACATTATAAAAACATATCGAAATATTGAATAATGCCCAGACTTACTTGATGTCCACCTTGGTCATATCCTCGCCACTCAACTGCTTTGCTTTCTCAGTTGTGGGATCGCAAATGTGGCGTCTGTGACGGGCCTGTTTACAAGGTGTTACCCCATCGACAGGACTTTTTTGGCCACCGCCTCCACCACTTGCAATGCTGCTATCATCGGCGCCCACATGATCATCCTCTGTGTTACTACCTTCAATGCTGCCGCTGTCAGAACTGGATGCAGTGACATTTGAGCCAAGCAAATGATCTTGCATTAAATTCATTTGACTACGCGAACAATCCCGTGTCCAAATCAATTTTGTCAATGCGGATGCTATGTAAATGCTCTGCTCGGTGTGCTCCTTCGGATCCATTCGGCAGAGCAGAGAGTACAAATGCATGGCCGGTCGAGGTGCCAGATTTTTCACTAGTGCCGGCAAAATGTCAAATATGGTTTTCGAGCAATGCTTCAACTGCGTTGCCTGCCAGATGAGCTTGATATCCTCCTCAGAGATTTGATTCTCGACGGCCAAAAAATTAAGCAGCACATGCGCCTGCTTTACAATCTCCACGTGTAAATTTGGACCAAACAGATGCTGCACAATTTGATTCTCTGTTAGCCAATTGGCAATGCGCTGTCCAAAGAGCTCAACCTCGTTAACGGTTTCAGTTGTACAAATTTCGTTAAAAAGATTGATGTGAGCATTGATTTGTGCCATGCCTACATAAGCCAAAAGGAAAGGGAACAAAATCAGTTATACGAACGAAAGACGACTTTTTCATACAGCTAATTACTTACCCGCTAGTCGCATTGTCAGCGTAGTTGATGTAAAGTACTTAAAAGCTAAAGCCAGACCCTCCGTATCAAAGTTAACGGCTACGTCTAGTGGATCACGCATGGAGGACCACACAAAGTCGGCCATAGCCCTTGTGGCCGCTGAACGGAGATTCTGATCGGAAAGCTTGCACATATATTGTAGAATTCGACTACGTAACGGTACAAATAGTTGCGTATTGCAATGATAGTTAAGCCAGAGCTTCACATTCGATACAGTGGCAGTCATAGAGTGTGCTGTAGATACGGGCAAATCCGGATGCTCAAAGCACAGTGACATGGCACCAAAGCCGCCCGAGTTGCAAAAAAGGCTAACATTACGCAGCAGGTAAATGGGAAGATCGTTGTCATGCAGATCACAGATTAGAGCCAGATGATGGGCCTCCTCCGCTTGTAGATCATCTAAGCGCGAGTGCATGCCATGCTTATGGGCAATGTATAGCGGAAAATTGAGCAGAAATACTTTAGAGACAAGCACAAGTAGTTTTTCCACCTCGGGTAGTATCCATGGCTCTTCAGTGTATTGTGGATGCGTCTTAGTGCTTATCGGTGGGCCTGGGACTGGTGGTGGTGTTAATGGCTGCTTCTTGGGTGGTCCTGGACCATCGCCCGAGGCCCGATTCTCTTCATCGCCGATCGCTTCAGCAAGTGCTGCTCTATCATCTCCGGTTCGTGAAGATGATGTCAATGATGACGATGTAGACTCTTTGTGCTTGCTGTTTTCGCTGTCATTGTCATTGTCATTGTGGGACTCTTTGTCGAGCTTATCAGAAGCAGGTTTTCGTTGTGCCTGGGCGACAACCTGTGCTGCGCTAGCCGTTAGACGCTTGTAGCTATCTATCAGATGATCAATGTGTTTCAAATGTTGCACTGTGAGGCAAATGAGGGATTGCACCACCAGATTGAAGCGATCATAGTTCTTGTTATCCCGATATAAACACATACACTGACGTTGTGGCCACGATTGAATGTAGTTGAAAGTCGTCTCAATTTCACTCTTTAACAGCAGCTGAAACTTAAGCTCCGAACTGGCCACGCGCACCTCATCTGCAAAATAAAGTGTATGTATGTGAAGTGGGTGGGCGGGGGTAGGAGTGGGCGCACGTTTACACAGTTCCTACTGTGTAAATGCCGACACATTACAAACAAAAAAAAAATGATTTTCGCATACTTACACAGCTCCAATAGATTTTGGAAATCGGCGCAAACTTCGCACATCGTTCTAATATGTGCGATTCCGGCAAATGTTGTGGCTGCTGCTGCTTCTACTTCTTAAGATCTGTTTGCTTTACCGTCGCCGTTGCCGTCGTCGTTGCCTTCTCCACCACCGCCAGCGTTTGCCGTTGTCGCCAAGTGGAAATTGTTGGTGGGCTTTTATTCGATCTCTTCAGTAGTTCGTTGCGTCCGTGCAATTCCATTTATATTGCGCACTCAATGCCACTCACTCTCATGCACACAACACGCACTTCTCTAACATTGCATCCAAAAAGTACACTTAAATTCTAGTAAATTTTTATGAATTGATATATTTTCTAGATATATTTTCTGTCGATAAGAAAAATCGCTACTAGATGAGCGATAGGCAGCCGGATAATGTGGTGGCAGAACGATTTACTTGCAATACAACTTCATGCAATGTTTTGAACATTTATTTTCGATATACAATCTTTCGATTGAGCGGAGCTAATATTGGTCGGACGTGAAGTATTTAAATCTCAAATTTATATCTCAAATAATTAATTAGAAATAATGATTTAAGCATTGAAACCATTTAAGTTATAAATTATTTTAGTTGGCGAAAGATTTCACATTTAAGTTGTGCACCGGGCTAATTTTACAATCCGGAAACATTAATAAATAAATATCGCATTTAGCATTAACACTATTGATAACGCATCTAAAAATCAGACGTTAGCCAGCATTATTCCACAAACAGAACAAAGCGCAGACGTTGGCCAACACTACTAAAATACCACCACGATACTACAAGATTTACACATACAAGAATAAAAACAAATAATAATGAAAATTTAATCAAAAAATTACTTTTTAACAGAAGAGGCAATCGATTTCTATATCATACAACATCAATAATCAAACACATCGTTGCGATTTCCACATCGCTGGACTTTAACATAAGACAACATACCGTAGGCACGGGGGCAACGTAAAACACAAAAATAATTAAGCAAAACATTCGACTTTTCAAGAAAACAAACAAGTGACAAAATCATGAAAGAGAAAAATAAGAGACGGCGACAATTACCTTACATACTTAACGGTGAGATCTTTCAAATCGAGAGTCAGATTGGCGAAAATGTTAGAGCCCGTTGCAATTTTTGTCCGACATCTCATCTTACTTTTCGAGGCAATATACGCTCCACAGGAAATTTTCATAGACACATCAAGGTACTGCATCCATATATTCATTTTTTTTCTTATATATATATATAGCAAAATTAAGGATTTTCTAAACTAATCATTTATTTGGTAGCGGGCTCATCCATATTTACTTCCTGAACTTCGTGATATGAAAGAGGCAAAGTCTGAACAACGAAAGATAATGAGGGCTGAGAGAAAACGACTCAGTAACCATGTTGACTATATCTATGAAGACGAAGATGATGAAGATGATGATGATGATGTGTCCATCTGGTCTATTGAGCAAGAACCTCCAGAACAAGAAATTATTTTGGACAGAGATGAAGCCGTAACAACAGGCTTACTGCATGAATTGAGATCTTTGCCAGAAAGCAAGGCAAATAATCTGCGTGATCGTTTGCAGCACATATTAGACGAAGTCAGTAGGATCCCAAGAAAGCTTTCGGCTTTAAGAAAATCAAATATAAAATAAAGCTCATTATAAAAGTTGTATTAATTAATTATAAATTAAAATTCGACAATGTTCTTACAAAAAATCATGAGAATTATCATGTTTAAATATAAAGAAAATAAAAATAACTTAAAGCCGAGGAACCCAGGCTGCCAGACCTTTGTTGGGTTAAGGGTGCCAACCCATCTTTGGTTTAAGGCTACTAATCCGTTTCGACTAACGGTAAGCCGCGATAATTTGTCCTTAATATTTGCATTCAACCATCATCCTCTGATTTATTAAAAAAAATTATTAGCAAAGGGACATAAATCCCAAACGTCGAAATTTTCTGAATTGCGAATACAACCTGCAACGTTGAGAAAATAAAGAGCGACCGAAAAGCGGCGTACAATTGAGACTTGCTTTGGTAAACATGCTCAGTTGTTCTTTTTCAAAGTGTGTCGACTCTCTCAGTTCGCTCATTTGTTCCCTTAGTTAAATTGGCACTGTTCTTTCACGGATAATGAACAGTCCAACCAATTTTCTAAGAATGACAGTAATATTCTTTAGTATATTAAAAACATTATTAGATTTAAAGCAGAAGTTATATTTATATCATAGGGGACTATAGGATAATAAAAGAGAAATATGATTATTGTTAGAATATATAAATAAAACTAAATTAATATTAAGTAATATTTACTTAACTTTATTTTTAAAATTAATAGACACGTTTTAATAAGTAAAGGCGCCCCTGAATAATTATTTTTAACTCTCCTATTCAATGGAAAACCTTTGGAGTACAACAGAGCAAAGGTGAACAGTTGGGCAAACATTTACAAACATAAAGGAACAAGTTCACTCACTCATTTTAAAGAGCGACTCTTTTCTGTTCACTCTCTCATGAACAACCCAATTTTATTGGTGGTTGTGTTTCGTTTATAAAAAGAAATTCATTTGTTTACATGTTTTGTGAATAAAAAATTCAACAATATAACAATTCTTAAAATGGACGAGTGTTTAATGGAGACTAGCTCACCCACTGAGGTCAACGCAGATCTCAACTTTAACATGGAGGATGAGAAGTTGCAGTTGCAAGAACAGCGAACATCTGCCGCCGTTGGTGGAGGCGTTTTAGTTGCGGACGGCACTGAGAGTCAGACTGCAGCCGGCGTTTGTTATTGGTATGCACCAAAGGAATTTCTTTGGTTTTTTTTTTTCTGTGATAAGCAAAGATATTTAACAATTTTCATTTTTAGTGGAAAGGAACGCAACCTGAACGCGATTGAGCTACTGTGTGCAACATGTTCGCGCTGGATACATGAATCTTGTATTACACATCAATTTGGCAAAGGAAAAATATTGCCATTTATTACAAACTATATATTTGTGTGCAAAAACTGTTCAGCCACAGGTCTGGAAAGTTTTCGCAAAAATCAAGCCAGTAAGTGTAACAAATTAGTTATTTCGGTGATTGTTGTTGATCATTAAATATATCTACTTGCAGCAATATCTCAGATGTGTCAATGTGCCATTGCCAACATGCAGCAGGCGGCTCTGCGGGATGCCAAGCCACAAATACAGTTCAGCAAGGATAAAGAGATTATACCATATATTGAACAATATTGGGAAGCCATGACAACGATGCCGAGACGTTTAACGCAGTCTTGGTACTCAACCGTGCAAAGATCCCTTGTCAAGGATGTAAACACGCTATTCACCTACGAAGAGCATGTGGAGCACGGTGCTATGTATGGATTATTTCATCAAGATCTGCGAATAATTAAGCCCAACTACGAGATCATGAGTAAAACCGGCGCTTTGCGTCTCACGGAAGATGGTTATATACAAGGTAAGCTAATATTATCAATCTTACGTACGAATAACATTAGCTTTTTGATTTAAACTCGAAGCACGTGTAAAGAACTTTAACGGTTAGATATTATCTGGTGCCTCGCAATGTTAAGTGTATCGAGCTTTCTGTTGTGCCTACAATTCGTTACAGCTGACAGCGCACAGTGGGACAAGCGTTGCCGAGAAATCAAGCTAATACATTCACAACTATCTTTATCGCATTCTGTTTTGCATAGTCTTCCAAACAAAATAATTAACGTGACTCGGCGTGTGTGTGCTCTCTCTCCCCCAATTTCTCTTTACTTCGTTTTTGCTCGCTCTCACATATTTTTTTATGTTTTCTTTATTTGCTCTTGCCGATTTTCGCGATTCAAACAATTGAATCGAAAGCTGATCGTCATAATTACGTTTTGCGGAAGTTTCTTATTTGTCGTCGTGTTCTCGTCACACACCCAGAACAGAAACAAACAAAATAATAACACACCGAAAATTGATTGAAGAGGTGGGTGGGGCACTTAGGCGGTTACTGGCTGAATTCATTCACTGCAATAACAAATAGTTGCGAATTATTTAGTTACATTTAATACGTTGAGCGTGCAAGTGTTTGTGTGTGTGTGTGTGTGGTATCTGTTGCTAATTGATTTGAAACACGTCGCGATTTCGGCCGTTTCTATAAAATATATTATATTGTCCTTGCGATGACGTCAACATTAAGCGCTGCTTCGTTTGCCAGCAGCGAGGAAGATTGTAAGTGAACATATCGATAGGTGCATGGAAAACGTACACATAGTTTTACTCAACTACAACAGACACGCCGCTAGTCACGTACGATATCTCTCACATTTGTATACCCTTGTAGAAGCTATTATACTTGTTACCATCAAATATGTAACGCGTTAGACGAACAATGTAAATGTCTATTCTTGATCACAAGTTGAGTCGATATAATCAAATTCGTTTATTTTTAAGCCAACTCTTAATATCTAAACTATCTATGATAGGTCCGTTATGTAGATGCACGTTATATGTATTTTTTGAATAATGGGATCACAATATTACTACCATTTCAGAGATATTATACAATGTAGATGCGACAAAAATAAACAACCGAAAGTCAGATCAAGTTTTCTATGTTTTTTTTAAATAGTACATATGCTTGCTGACTTAATTGAACTACTATATAAAATAGCTGACAGAAAAGATCGATTGGAAAGAAACGTTTAGTATAAAAAAGAGTTATTTTTTTAAGATTATTCTAAATAAATTATACGATGCATTTTTTATTCATTATGATGAAATTTCCTTAAAATAGTTGTGGTAGCAACGATCCTTCTAAAGTTGAACTCACGGCTCAGCAAGGGTATTAAATATACGGCATGTTAAAAATAACATTTCTTTCTGGTTTTTTCTTCATAAATTTCCAGCGACGCTTGCTAAGAACAATAGACAGAAGCGAAAGTTTCCAGGAACTGATGCGGGACCAACGGGAAAGAAGGGACGTCCAAGCTCTGACATCAGTGCGAATGTGAAGCTACCTGCGCATGGTTATCCGTTGGAGCATCCATTTAATAAGGATGGTTATCGTTACATACTTGCTGAACCAGATCCGCATGCTCCATTCCGCCAAGAATTCGATGAGAGTTCCGACTGGGCAGGTAAACCCATTCCCGGTTGGCTATATCGTACTCTTGTTCCACATGCGGTTCTCTTGGCGCTACACGACCGTGCACCACAGCTAAAAATAAGCGAGGATCGACTGGCTGTGACTGGGGAACGAGGATATTCCCAAGTTCGTGCCACGCATTGTAAGTATCTGAACAAGGAGCAAGTCGATGGCCTAATCTTATTATCTCTTCATGATTGTAGCTGTGAATCGAGGTCGATGGTACTATGAGATCACAATTGAGGAGATGCCCGAGGGTGCTGCCACACGCGTAGGTTGGGGTAGAGAATATGGTAACCTGCAAGCGCCTTTGGGTTATGACAAATTTGGTTATTCTTGGCGCTCCCGCAAGGGCACAAAGTTTACAGAGAGCCAGGGCAAGCATTACAGTGAAGCTTACGGTGAAGGAGACACACTGGGCTTACTTATTGAGCTGCCCGAAATGCCATCTTTGGAATACCTGCCCAACACATTTAAGGATCGTGTAAGACTATTTTTTTTAAAATCAATTTATTCTTATATTAAAATACATTTTTTTTTAAATATGTTTTTAGCCACTTGTTAAATTCAAATCGCATTTGTATTATGAAGACAAGGACAAAATTGCGGAGACACTTAAGAATCTGCACATTCTGCAAGGCAGTCGTATTGAGTTCTTCAAGAATGGGCAATCGCAGGGCGTTGCTTTTGAAGACATCTATGCGGGCAGTTACTTTCCCGCCATATCTATTCACAAGAGCGCCACAGTAAGCGTCAACTTTGGACCAGTTTTCAAATATCCCGCAGTGGTAAACGACCGCAATGCTAAGGGAGTAAGTAACACAAAGACTAAAGCTATTATCCTACCCCTTAACTCTACCCTCTTCCTTTGTCCAGATGAACGATCGTGTTGAAGAACTGATCACAGAGCAGTGTCTGGCGGATACGTTATATCTTACGGAGAACGATGGACGACTGCGTTTGGACAACATGAGTTTGTAATCAAAACTGGATTTGTATAGCTTCATCTATGAAAGTACATGCAATTAGTAATGTAATTATTTTTACGAAATAAATAATTCAATAAGTTTATTTATTTTCGTGTTTTTATTTTATTCTTCAGCTGTTTTTATTTTTTCTGAATCGATATATTTTCCCAAAAAATGGAATTTAAAATAATTGCGAAAGCTCATCTACAAATGCGACGGATTAATTCACAACAGAATTTTAAATTAAATGTATGTATATTTTCTGTGAATGAAATCGTTTCATTTGTAATTCTGGGTTTAGGTTAAACTCTATTGCTGGTTGTTGTATACAAGTTGAGATTTTTGGCTACTTAAAGGCTTTAAATTTCGAGGCACTGTACGGTATATAGAAGGCACTACTAGTGGCAAACTCCGAGCGTGGATGATGAATTGCCGCCGAGATGGAACGACCCGTTGAGGGAGTGTTGTTTGCGTTTGTTGAGACCTCCGCCAAAGCCAAGCCATATTGCGCCCGGTGCTGATGCGGATGCTGATGGACATTGTTGTAATCCGTTCCGCGTCGCGTTGATCCCAATGAGGAACTGTTACCGACTCCGCTGGAAATGCTTTGACTAGATGTGGTAGCAGTTGTGGTAAAATCCCTGTGACGATTTAGTGAAGGCAACACAATGGCATGCTTATTGCTGAGAAATCGGCTGGCCGCCATTGGCATGTTCCAAGCGGACCTAATTCCAGCCTGCTGTCGTCGCTCCGCGCTGCTTGCATACGTCACTGCTGCCGATTTTGGTTGCTGTTGCACCTGCGTCAGTTGCACGAAACTTCTATTGTTTAGCAATCCACGAAAGCGTCGATTCGAGTCCAATACGTTGAGTATTGGTGGCATTCGAAGGCGCGATCGCGATACTGTTGCCGATTGGGGCGTGGTCGGGACTGGGGCTGGCTGAGGGGGCTGTTTGGAGTGCTCACGTTTGCGCAGATTGAGCGCCACAGATGTGATGCGTAAATCTCTGTCGAGCATGGCCACAAGATGTTGGTTTTGAGTGGAGCGCAGAAAATGGCGAGTTGATGGCATTGCCTGCTCACGTAGATGCGGACGTTCGGCTGTTGGCGTTAGAAAACCATCGTCGTCCTCATTCCTTTCATCATAATCATCTAGAGAGTTAAGGCTCAGGTCCGACATTGACTCTATTTCCGCTGAATCATCTGGCACTGTGGGATGACGACCATTGTCGAAACTTTGTTGTGTCAAGGGCTTTGCTTTGCGCCCTAATAAGCTGGGAAATTTGCGTTGCCAATCGGCAATTTCGTGTCGCAATTCCACTTCCAGTTCTGGTAGCGCTTCCTCACCGCTCAGCATGCGGTCGACCCGCTCCCAATCCAGTTTATTCTTTTTGATGGCATCATCCGCCCAAGGTATGGAGCCAATTGAGCTGCGGTCAATGCTGCTAGACGAGTATGGAACATCTTGTAAGAACTCCGAGTCGAACTCGTCCTTGTCAGCATCAGCGTCAGCATCAACGTCGGCATCCGGCTCGGGATCATTGTTCGCATTGCCGTTGTTGCTATTGTTGTTGTCGTCGCAAGGATACAATGGACCATCATCGTGACAGTCTTTATCGCCGGATTTATTGTATCGTTGCTCTGCTCCGAAATAGTAACGTCTACCAGACATTAGATGATAAACTGGATCTAGCGAACTGGTTATGCTAGTTCCTCGCTTTTTATTTTATCTACTTATTTAGCTAAGGATATGTAGCACGACGCGGCGACTGACAATTGTTGTGTTGTGGCTCATTCCAGTTTTGCCTGTTATTTATTATCCTCTTTATTTCCGTTTCCACCCAACCCCATCAAATGCGCATGCGTAGTAGATTCGAAACTCACACAGAATGACAAATTAAAGAATACGTTTGCATTTTTTTTTTAAATATGTACATACATAAGCAGTTTTCAACCCCATCCTTTATTAATTAACCCCAATTAGTTGAATACTGCAATAAAATTTGCCAGTTATCTGTGCTGATTTAAAACGGAACGAGTTCCGCTTGAAGGCGTCCTTTTTGGAAGTTTCGCAACACTATCGACGTAAGCGATTTGGGAATGAAACATGAAACATGGGGCAGCTAAGCCCAAAGAAACATTTTATTTCAATTTAAACACTTGCATCTTATTTAATATATGACATATTTTAGAGTTGTATTCGCAAACTAGTTGTTTCTGTAAGAATTTCGGTAAGGGTTTAACGACAATTCAAACTACCGATTGCTTTAAGTCCGGTTCAACTCAACTTAGTTTTATTTAAAGCGATTTAAGCTAACTTACAAACTTGGCATATGCTGATTTAAAATGAACTAGTATCAATTCAGGGCGTCGCTTTTAAACGTTTCTCAACACTATTGTCGACGCAGAGACGCAATGGAAACGAGCCATTAAAAAATAGATGAATTTTGCCGGTCGAACGTGTGTGACTTTGTGAAAAAAGTTTGTCGCCCTTGTCGTAGTCATTTGATGGAAAATTATGTGGCACGAGGCACGAAAGCAGGAGCGACGCATTCGCGGCCTTATTGTCGACTATCGAAAGCGTGCTGAGCGCAGGCAATACTTTTATGACAAAATCCAAGCGGATCCGACACAATTTCTACAATTGCATGGCAGGCGAAGTAAAATCTATCTTGATCCGGCTGTGGCGGCCGCCGGAGATGGCGACGCAATCATGCAAGTGATATTGAATGCAAAATTACCCATATACATATACCAGTTAAAGGGCATTCCTAACTGATTTTTATTCATTTCTTTTAGTGTTCCTTGGCAAGGACAGCAAGACAATCTTATCGATCGCTTCGATGTGCGCGCACATTTGGACTACATTGCACCCATGGTTAAGGGCGGCACTGACTCTGGAGATATCGAATCGGATCTAACGGTCGAGGAACGTCAGTTAAACTATGAACGATATCGAATATTGGCCCAAAATGATTTCCTCAACGTCAGTGAGGACAAGTTTCTACATCAACTGTATCTGGAAGAGCAGTTTGGAGCCAATGCACAGCTGGAAGCGGAGCGGAATTTGGGGAAGAAGAAGCAGAAGAGCAGCAGTGGTGGAGCTACAATTGGTTACTCCTATGATGATGCCGGAGAATCAACAACAATTGGTCCACAACCTTTTGGAACTGTGCCAGGCGCAAGTACCACAGCTGCTGGAGTCGGAGATAAGGCAGAAAATTCGGATGAGTCCGACTCTGACATGGATATGGATGTTTCTATAGACATTGGCAAACTAGACACAGCTCAAGCGCATGAGCTTAATGCCTGTGGGCGCAACTATGGCATGAAAAGTAATGATTTTTTCTCGCATCTAACTAAAGATGCTGACGAAGCTGATGCTCTGCGAATTGCACGCGAGGAGGAACAAGAAAAGATGCTATTAAGCGGACGAAAGTCGCGTCGTGAGCGACGGGCTCAAAAGGAGCGTCGCATTGCAAATCGCCCGTTCAGTCCGCCCAGCTATGCGGCCAAAGAGGATCAGGGCAAAAATAAGGACAAGGACGAGGAATCGGAATCACGTTCACCGTCGCCAGCAGAAGGTGGCGGTGAAAAGATTACCTATATTACCTCATTTGGTGGTGAAGATGAGATGCAACCACACTCAAAGATCACTATCAATCTAACCAAGCCCGGGCAAACATTGGGGGAATCCTGTATTAATGCCAGTAGCGGTGCAACATCTGCCGCGGCTTCAGCTGCTGTGTCTTATGCTCAAAAGGTTAAAGACAATTTGGACAAACTAAAGCTCATGAACGAGACGGCGAAGCGAAGTGGACGACGCCGCTCTCACTCTGCATCTCGAAGCCCAAGTCGACGACGAAGCCGACGACGTAGTTATCATCGGCGTAGCCGCACGCGTAGCAGACGGAGGCGCCGTTACTATTCAAGATCACGGTCCCGGTCTCGTTCTCGATCACGTTCAAATTCCAGGCAGCGTTACTCATCACGTAGTCCCAGTTACAAGAGATCGCGCAAGCGGTATTCCTATTCCTCTCGCAGCTCAAGCGCCAGCTCCTATGCGATGTCGAGAAGACGACGCTCCCGTTCTCGTTCTCGTTCCCGATCCCGATGCCGCTCCAATTCCAGTCGCCGCAGTCGCACTCAAGCAAATGTTAAGAAAATCGCGACGCCGCCTGCCACACAGAAAACGTTTTGCCTTAGCACCACCACAACGACATCGAGCACCATATTGACCGCAACGTCCAGTGCTCAATTGCCAATTAAGCAGCAGCAACAGAAACAAATTCCGATTTCGCAATCGATTCCAGCAGTGCCCATGATCAGTTATCCGCTATCGACAAGAGTCCTTAGTATGACAACAACAGCAATGCCAGCGGTGAGCAGCTCAGCTTTAGCGCTGCCACAAGTTACGGAGGCACCACCGCCACCACTTAAGCGTTATTATGGACGCAAGCGTGGCAATGATACCTCATCCTCGTCGGCTGAGAGCAGTGCACCAAGCGATGCAGAGGAAGAGGCTGTTAAACAGTCTGGAAAATCTCTTTGCAGCAGAGATCGTGATGACTCGGACGAATTGGACGTGGATACTGCGTAAGTGATGGCAAACCGTGTGGTAAAGTAGAGCAACCAAGGAAACATATTATTCTCTTAACACTAATACAGCCAATACAGTATACTTCGATTATTTGCACGGTTACTAGGAAACCAGGAAGTACCCATATCTTTAGCAATCATGGTGAAGTCTGATCGACTTTAAACTGTCATAGCTCTATAATGTCAACCAATTTTCAAACGAAATGCAGTTTTGGTCATGGTTTTGTTGCTTAATTCATAAAACATTCAGATTTTAAAAAATCTGTTCAATAGTTTTTTCGTTCATACATAGATAATAATTACAACAACTTTTATATATATACATGTGTAGGAGTAGCACGTTCAAATGAACACATTCTATAAAATTTTCCCGGTTTGCTAAATTTAGATAATCCTTATACCATTTTCTTTTTTTTACAGCTCGGAGCGCTCGCAGCCGTTGTCATCCAGCACGGGTAATCAAACAGGCAAATATAGTTCTGCTACCGAAACCAAAGTCAGTAAGCAAAGCCAAAGAGTCTCATTGCCTCAATTAACTGGAGTACACCACAAAATTTCACGCCTCTACCTTTAAATTCGATATCGAAATCAATGTGAATCCAAATCAATCATAAACCAATATGCATATGACTTTATCTTGATTAACAATGGACCACTCAAAACAAGGACGTCTAATATCCTGCAACAAATTATAATCATAGTGACTTTAATATTTAGAAGTCGACTTTATATTCTCTGGAATATCAGATGATATAGTAGATGGTCTTATTTAGTTTTTAACTTTAATATTTTATTACGACTAAACACTTTGGCTGGGAAACCTTAGATTCACAGTGTAAAATGAGATACTCCTTTTTTTTGTAATTTAACGTTTCCCTTTATTATTTCGCATATTTGTATTTTAATATATTTTACGCGACGACACTTTCGACTGTAACCAAAACTGACTCCAATTCCTGCACATTTATTGATGTCATTATAGCTAATTACTTTTTGATAACTATTACAGGGATCTGGTCAGTTAAGTGCTGGAGGACGACCCAATCTGCGAGAGCGTCTTAAGCGCAAGATGCAAAATCTGCTCAACAGGCAATGTAAGCCAACGACTGTAGCGTGAAGTTCAATACATAAAAAATATAATTCTTATAGTGCTGAACACTAACACATAATATGAATTTCAGATAAAGCCGATAAGCGTGCTGAGATTGAGAAAACTGAAAGGGAGCGACAGCTGCAGCAGGAGCGCGAGGACGAGATGCGCGAGTTGGCGTTAAAGCTACGACGCAGGTGAGTAATCAGTTGTGGGTGGTTTTTTTATAAGCCCCTCTCACATCTCTTTATTCACAGGCGAAGAGAGCTGCGACACAAATACGGAACGCCTTCCAGTGGCAAATTATCGGACAGTGAGATGGAGTCGGGAGACTCGGAAATGCCTAATCGCGTAACAAAGTCATCTGCTCGTCGTAGCAGATCACGTAGTCGGAGTCCCAGTCATAGTCGCAATCGAAAGCAACGATCACGTTCCCGTAGCCGACGCAGCGCCAGTCGCGTGCAACGTAAACGAAAATCACGTAGTCCCAGTCGAAGTCGAAGGCAACGATCATCTTCCCGCAGTAGACGTAGCAACAGCCGAATCGAAAGAAAAAGGAGATCACATAGTCGGCGGCGAAGCGGAAGTCGGGAACGTAGACGATCGCGTAGTCGACGCAGTCAATCTCAATCGCGAAGACGTCGGCAACGCGAGCGAAGCATGGAGAGGAATCGTGAGCGAGAACGATACAGACAACAACAGAACGATCGCCCCTATGGCAATCGAGGGGATGAACATGCCCACGGCAGTAGCTCTGGTGGTGGTGGAAATCGTGGACGAGTCGTGATATCCGCACCGCCCAAGCTTAAGAAGCTGGTCGATTATTGACACGATAAGCATACGATAAGCATACGCTTACTATGAAATAGCAAGAAGTGGCATCTTAACATCTCTGGGTTTGCTCGATAACTGTTTGTTTTTAGACATCTTTTTCTATTGTAACGTTTTTTATGTTTTACCACACATTTTTCTCGAAATACGCTTTTCAATATATATAAAAATTCTCATTAGAGAAATTGTAAATGTGTTAAAAGAATGTAAAATTGTACTATTGTTGGGTGAAATTTGACCAGTAACGGAACTTATTAAAGTACGCTATTCATTTCTAGATAATATTTAATGACTGACAAATAAGAACATAATTTAAATTCACATGAGCTAAACAATAGTAATGGTTAAGTTTTTGCTAAATAAATTAAATTCAAACCTTGTATCTCTTGATTCTTTTTATTTACCTTAAATCTTAAACATTTCACTAGAAATTAATTAGAATTAACAAACATATTAATTCAAAATTATCCACTGTAATTACAATTATCGAGCAACTATCGGGAGCTATTTATATCGATAAAGTGAACTGGTTCATTTCGGCATCACACATAGCCGGGCTGTCAGTTTGTTTATGTAATTGTGAAACAGCTGTGCGCATAAATAAGGCAAACATGTTTAGCTTAACTTTTCGTCAAACCACTCGAGTTTCATTACAAAAGGTGAATCAACTGCTAGGGTCAAGCGGCACATTCATCAGTAAATATTCCAAGGCAAACATGTCGCAGGATCCGCAATATCCACCAATAGAAACGGCCATGAGGAAAGCGTTAACAACAGAGTTAAAGCCGGTCTTTTTGGACGTATCCAACGAGTCGCCAATGCACAATACTCCCAAACAGGCCGAATCGCACTTTCGAGTGCTAGTCGTATCTGACAAATTCAATGATTTAACGTTGATAAAGGTAAGCTGACATTGAACAAGAAGGCACGCCGAAAACCTAGATTCAAGGAACTATAATAAATTAAAAAAATTCAAATTCATAACTTATTCCTTTGCAGCGTCATCGACTGGTTAATGACACCATAAAGAATGCTTTGCAGGCTGCTGGCTATGAATTCATGCACGCACTTTCAATTGAAGCGAAAACTCCGAAGCAATGGCAGCCCGAACAGGAGCCGGAGAAGAGTCCTCCGTGTCTAGGTGGATTTGGAAAATGAAATGAAAGCACATGCATGCATTGACGATGACTAACAAAATTTTATGTACAAATAAAATATATCACTCACAAACTTTAAACCACATAAAAAAGAAACAAGGAATAATTCAATAATAATGGAAATATTAAATATCAGAAGGGGAATGGGATTGGGCAGTCTCTCAGTGTCCTGGCAGGGGCAACATCTCCACCTGTCTGCGGGCAGACAGTATGACATCATTAATGCCAACGCCGTCATAAGCAGCGCCGCATAAAGATAATGGCAGCTTATAGCTCTTAATGTAATCTCTTATGCTCTCCACGCGCCTCTTGTGTCCCACGGTGTACTGAGGAATGCACTTATGTAGCGTGTGCACTCGGCTGAACTTGGGCTCATCCGTGATGTTGAGTATCTGGTGTACATATCGCTGAGCAACATCCCGTAGCTCTTTTTGGCTTGGTTGATGACCAAACCACTTGTCAAACCAGCGACCGCCCATCATGACGGTAATGACAGTGTTGTCAGCCATGTCAAAGCAGCAGCTATCGAAAATCACACCCAGCACGGGCAGCTGTTCCACTGGCGGCACCAGCAAGCCGAAGCCATTCTGTTTTAACAATTGATTACCATCGTATTGCATGTTGATCACAACGACGTCAACGTAAGGTATATTCAGTAGTTGACCGGAAAGCGATGGATGTTGCGTCTTTACCAGTTGAGCCAATTGGTAAGCCGGCAGAGAACTAACCACATGGGATACCGGCACCTCCGCATCGCGTATGCTCATCCGAGCACCGTCACTATTAAAGCTTAAATTGTGGCATTTGCTACTCAGTTGCACGTTTACGTTATTTTTACCGAGATATTTTCGTAATGTGCGAGGCAGTTGCTCCAGTCCATCGGCCAGGCCATACATGGCCCACTTTTCTTGGCGTGCTTGTGTGTATAGCTTGGGCTCGCCTTGGGCAAACAGACCCAATTTGGTTTCATCCACTTTATCCTTGAAACGGGAGTACAGCACACCCTTCAGCACGCCTCCATACTTTTGCTCCTGCTCAAAGAGTGTTTCCATTAGAAATCGCACACTAATCTCGCGAGCATCGCCCGCACAAATGCCACAGATCATGGGACTGATGGCATAGTCGGCGATTTCCTTTCCAAATCGACGCTCTGCGAAACTGTAAATGGATTCGTCCTCATTCTTGGCCAGAGTGCCACCAGTGGTCAGATCATGGATAAGTGCTCTGTACAGTGGCTTTGAAAACGGAGGCACGGTTCCAAATAAGCCTTTGGGACTGTTGGGCAGCATGCAGATCTGACCCTTGGCGTAGAGCATGCGATTCCTCGCAGCCACATGAGTGCTTGGTATCGGTTTAATAGGCAGTTTCAGTTCGTCCACTAGCTCCAGGGTATTGGCACCCGGAATGCCTTTGGGACGTATCGTCCTGGGCCCACTTTCGAACAGAAAGCCACGATCTTTATGCCATTCTGAACGTATCCAGCCGCCGACGCGAGGTGATGCCTCATAAATTGTCAAAGGATTGCCAAATCGACGCAGAAGGTAATAACCAGCAGATAAGCCACTGATACCGCCGCCAAGAACGGCCGTTGTCATTGTGTAAATTGTGTTGTCGCTTAAGCGTGTGTTGCGAGTTTTACCAATAGTTATGGCAAATTTTCATTTGACTTGCAACTCGGAACAATCTTTAATTTTTTTTATTTTTGTGAAACATATGAACGCCGAAAATATTTTGATTATCGGACTTCTTACCGGATTCGATATCAGTTTCGATATGTTTTCCATGAACACTGGTTCTTTTGCGAGTCTAATGTGATCTAGAGCCTCAGTTAAATTTAAATAAAAATAACTATAAAATTTAAACAAAAGCCATTTGAAAAAAAGTTTAAACCCAATGAAAAATAGCTAAAATACTATTTAATTTATTAAAAAAACAAAGAAATTTAAATTTGTAGTCTTTCAATATTAATTATTTGATGACCATTTTAAATTCTAGATTAGAAAATATTTAGGTGTATTTTTGGTGAATGTCCGAAGCTCGTTAGCCCAAAATACAGTAGAATTCGGTTATAGCGAATTTCAAGGGACCGACCATTTACGTCGTTATATCCAGAATACACACTAAAAGAAAGGTGGAAAAAACATTTTTTTTTGTTTATTTTATGGTTCGTAATATATTTTAACATAAAACAAATTAATTTTTTATCATAATCATGCGCATTTAGTGCATTAACTCACATTTGGCGAATTTACGCATTAAGTTTTATTGGAAAAGCAGAAAACTAGAAATATAACGAGACATCTCATGGAATATAGGCCTAAGGTCGGTTAAATTTGTTGGCATAATTTAGCTTAATTTTTTTTTGCCACGTCGCAATATCTGCTTGAATTATAAAAAATCTCGTCTGTATAAGCGCTTTGTCGCTAAAAGCGGAGACGTACTGACGTACTAAGCGGCGGTCCTTTCATATAACTTTGTATTGGGACCAACAGAAACAGCCATCGAGTTTCCGTCACAATAAACGGACTAACGCTGTAAGCGGAGTTGTTATTATCGGATTCTACTGTAGTTAGGTTTTCTTTGTGGCAACAGATAGACTAAATTTTATCCAGACTTTCGGATGGTAGAAAATTTTAAATTTATCTAGCAAACAAACTTTATAATTGCTAGGCTATCTATAAAATAGTTAATTTGTCAACAATGCAGCGTGCACAGGAAACGGAAATAGGAAAAAATTTATTGTAGTTACGAACTGCAATAATATAACTTATTCGCCACGTGCGCGGATCGTTGAAGCACCAAATCACACGTACACACAACACACACAAACATTCTCAATGCATTTTGGCGCCAGTTTTAATGAATCAGAAGCTCCGCCTACCTTGCCAGGCCCCTAGCACTCCGAAAAGCTCAAAAGTGAGCTTAAGCTGCACAGAGCCGAGTCATCCGATTTCACAGCGCGCAGAATTGTATACGCTGCTGACGAGAAAGGTTGGTTGCTTTGTCTGCGCGCGTCGTGTGCCTGTTTGAAAAGTAAAGAAAAGTTCCTCAATAAATATATATACATATATGCATATATATATATACACACACACTGTGAAAGTGAAAATTTTTCCAACTGCGTAGCCAATTAAAGAAAAAATATCCTAGAAAGATGTTAAATCATTAAAGGGAAATGAAAATTTTGAAAATTCCAAGTTATTAATCTACTAAATAGGCGTTTGAAAATTTCTGTATTCGGTGAAAATCCTTTGTAAGTGAAACACAAAACGTAAAAGTGAAAGAAAAAATGTAATTTTTGTGTGTGTGACATACATTAGAAAGGGAATTAAATTAAAATATTTTATGTGCGTGCTTAAAGAAAAAAATTTGATTGTATGTGATTTATAAAGATGTTAATATTATTAAAAGACTGATCAATCAATTAAAAGCTGATAATTAAAAACGACAGACCAAAAACAACGGCATAATATATTGGCTGTTTATTGAGTCGATGCTGGTGATTTTTACATTTGAAAGGAAGAAACCCGCATTCAACGCATGGATAGAAAGTTTCATTCGTTCACACATATAGACCCACAGTCACCTACACACACACAAACGCACACACATACACAGGAGACATATACAATGCGCTACTTTCAATGTGAATCGTACAAAACGAGCACACAAACATTTTCAACGACGACGAAGCGAAAGGACACGATGATAAAGTCGATGGGCAGCCGGAGATACAGTTGTATCGTTCGCAGTTTTTGTTGCTGTTGCTATTGCTATTTGCCGAATGAGCTTCTGTCCTGTTCCCGTTCTAGCCACGCTTCGTTGTCGTTGCCGTTGTCATCGTCAATGTTATTTTTGTTGTTTCTTACTCATCGTCTTTCGTCTTTCGCCTTTCGCTTGTGGCGTTGGCGTCCGTGTCGTGTGCGCTTTCGTGGTATATGTGTGTCAGTCAGTCAGTGCCCGAGCTTATGTGTGAGTGTGAGACTGTGTGCGTGTGTTTTTGCGTTCGTTTGTATGTGTTGCATTGTCGGGCAGTAGATACCTACAAAGAAATTAAGCCCAATTTTAAACGAGTTCAATGCGCGCCTGGCAAGTCAGTCGGTCTGTTTACATTTCAATTCGCAATGGCAACACTGGCAACAACTATACATTCCTATAAATGGGTACAAATTAAAATTACTGCAAGTTAGCGTGTTTTAATTTGATCGCTTGTGCATATTTACATATATATAATTAATATTCAACTTCGGTTTTCTGTACTCCACATATGTACATACACATACATACATATGAAGTTATGTTAAGCGGCTTGTCAGTGTGCGTGCATACACCTCCGACTGTATGTGTGTGTGCGAGAGTGCGTGCTTCAAGAATCGAAACTAAAAACTAGGGCAGTGTGTTTCCGTTTCAACGACAGGCTGCTGCAGCAACAGCAGCAGAAGGAGAAGCGGCAGCAGCAGCAGCAGCAGCAGCAGCTTTTGGAAGCGTTCATTGCCTCGAGCACGCTTCTCGCGCACGGTTCGAATTCCTTTTCTGCACGTTCGTTGCCCTGCTGCCAACTGGGCAATGTATTTGGTGCACTGTCATCGTGGATGTTGCTGTCGCCTGTCACAAAATACACGTTCTAAAAATTAAATATATGTTTAATATGATATTTAACAAATATTGGTGTATCCAACACTGCGTATGCTTAACAAAAATTAATTTGTGCTCTTAAGTTAAGACAACGCGCAACATATATTCGGACTACAATTAAAGCGCATGCGTCAAAATGAAGAGTGCGAGTGTTACACACACAGCCGAAAGAGAGAGAGAGAGAATGAGGGAGAGAGGGAGAATGGGAGAGAGCCTGAGTCTGGCGTCGGGAGAGCGAAAGTAAGCGATGGCAGCGCTGAGAGCAACGATTGCAAAAGTCCTAAAAAGTTCACTCTCAGCTGCTGTTTTTGCTTTGAAGTTTGCTTCGCGTCTTTATTTATTTATTTATTTACCAGGCGCGTTGTCCTTTTTACTGCAGTTGCCGTGTCACTGTCACTTGTCCTGTGCAATAGGAAGCTACGCGAATTCCATCAGTTCAATTTTAAATAATAATGAATAAACTGAATACAATTCAATTGTCTTGTTGAGCTCATCAAATTTTTAACAAATATGCGCATTTGTTGGGTTTCATTTAATTTATTTTATTTAAATGCCAAGTTACCATACATGATAATGGCTAGAAGTGCATACAGCAACTCAAGTATGGGATTAGTATCGGATCCGGTACAGCAACTGTTAACCGAAATTAACCGTTTCATTTTGTGTACCAAACTGTAACCGTTACCGAAATAAATCATTTTATGTTAATCGAAAACCGAAACATTTAGACCGGTACACTTTCGGTCCCCATTTCTTACTTTGTTGGTGTACTTTTCAATATTTTTTCTTTCTACTAAAAGATAACTTAGAATTAAAGTTAGAAATTAGAAAAAATAGATCCTTTTACCGAAATAGTTGTTTTGGGACGTACCGCGAACAAACCTGATATTTGTTTCGCTTTTATTCCCTGGATTTGCCAAAGTATTAATTCACTCATTGGTTTTTATTAATAGTTTCTTTCAAATAAATCTGGAGAAAATAGTAATTGTTTAAAAAATAAATGAAGGCCAGTCAACAGAATTATATTTTAATGCATTTTTGAATAATATTACATTTACAGCAAATCAATTGATCAAAACTAATACTAATGAACAAACGCACAATGAAACTAAAAACGGTATTCTAAAGTAACAACAACAACAACAATTTACAAAACCCAAAAAAAACGCAAATTTAATAATAATAAAATAAACCAAATATGATGAAATAAATAATACCCAACTAAGGAAAACAATTTTATAACTACGGTAAAAAGAGAAGAGCTACAACAAAAATTGCAACTATAAGAATAATTCAACAACAAATCGTCTACACTTTGATGTGCGATTTGAACGTGTGAATGTTGGCAGCCCTGGAGCCCTGCCTCGGTGGTTTAGCCTGTACTAGGTGAGTACATATACAAGGGGGAAGGGGGAATGTATATCCCTTACCCCGCCTTTAGACATAAGCATACATATATCAAGATACACTTTCCCATATGACGGCGCACAACAACTTTCTAGAAGCGAATATGAACACGGACACAACAATATCGATTGCGGCTGCTAATTTGGCTCTAATTGCAATAGAGAATATCAAATCGAACGTGAAACCGAAATCGAAGACCCAAAAACAATTAATATGGCCAGCTGGTGTCCAAATTGTCATGAGCTACCACCGTTTTATCCACCCATCTCGCCAAAGGTAAAGCCACAATTTCTTATGTGTATAATGATACTAGTTCAAAGCTAGCAATCATTCTATACTTGTTCTCATACCGGCTGTAGATGTGCACTTAATGAAACAATCGATCGATTTATCATACACATATACGTATTGAGACCATCATCATTTATTCATAAATGGCAAAATTGTATTTACGATTCGCGTGCTTATCAATAACTCAAGGCTCAGTTATAAACGAAATAAGTAGATGGGTTGTAGTCGAGAACACGACTTTAAGATACCCGTTACTCAGCTTAATAATAATCAGTGGCGTATTTCCGAAACTATCCTGTATATTTTTATTGTAAGTTCTAAAGGTATAACAAATTATTGCATATTTTTAGGCGGGTGAAACTATAAAATTTAATTTTGTTGAAGTTATATAAGATTGTTAACAATAACAATAATAACAAAGAACAGCAACCACAAAAGTATTTTTGTCTTAACTCTGATGTCATCTACTTGACTTTCAATGCTGATCAAGAATATTAAACCCTCTTGTGTTCACTTCGACTCCTTTAGCGTGATAAATATAATACACAACAATATACCCTTTACCTAAATGAATTACAAGTAGAGCAACAAAATACATAAGCTGAAGATTGCTTTCTACAGACATATGTATATTAGAATCTGCTTGTTGTCTCGCGTGACCTTTGCAAATGTGGCACACACAATACAAACACACACACCTACACACGCTGACCGTCCAAGTCCAGCGTAAGCCATTTGGCCTTGGTCATGTCGCGACGGCAGCCGCGACGGTCAGCAATCAGCGACAACAATCAGTTGGCCAAGTGCGACCCATAAATTGCTCAAAATGTCGAAGGGTATTTGTCAGTTGGTCGCTTTGCTTGTCTGTCTGTCCACTCGTCCGCTCGTCCGCTTGTCGCTTGGCATTTGTATCTCTGCCTGTCTATCTTTCTTTGCTTTCCACAAAGACTTTGACAGACATGCGTCAACTTATCTAGTCATGTCCACGCCCCAGTGCCACAAAATCAATAGTTTACAATGTAAATTATTACCACTTTGTCGCCGTGTGACTTCATTCGTGTTGATTGCCACCCCCAGCGGGAATCCCTCCGCTTGACCGGCGGCATTAATTTCTCTTAGACTTGTGGCATTATTTATATATCGCTGTGCTATCTAACTTAGTCACAGCAGGTCGTCGGCATGGAATACGCCTAACTGAAGTCTTAAGTCTCACAGATTCCAACATATTCAGTCCAAAGCAAGTTATAAATAATTAAATCAATTGGCATAATATTCCACTTTGTTCCAAAAGACATTTCTGCACAAATATTTACGAAAATAGTGGCTGTTGATGACAATCTAAGAATTCAAATACGTAAACAAGTGGCTTAAATGCTGTTGGAAATTAGTTTAAATGAATCATTTGCAATCTTGACATTTCAGTTCTGGTAAAAGTAAACAAATCGCATAGAAAGCGATAAACATTTACTTGTTTACCTATTTGATCGCACAGTGCTTGACTATTTGTATGCACATATGTTTATAAATCGCACATGTCATTTCAGACAGCTTTAGAGTGTCAACATTGCAATAATTTGATTGATTGCAACTAGGACAGCTTAACAGGTTCTTTTTATCAATCTGAAATGATTCTGACCATTAATAAAACTGTAGTTACTAGCTTATTTAATTGATGGGCTTTTCAACTACAGCTATCCTCGATCATAGTTCAAATTGACTTAAATTGCAATTATAGTTAACCTGAATTAACTGATTATAATCAGTGTCTTATAAATACTAATCTAAAATGTCTTTAATCATAAATAAAACTGAACTTACAAATTTATTTAATTCATATATTTCATTAACTTAATTTCTTCCAGTTGATTGTAATTAGATTCTGAACAAAATTATTTCTTTATTCATAATTTCCAGTTCTAGATAAATTGTTCTTTTATATAACTTTTTATTGGTACGAGTAAGATGAATTCTATATATGCTCTACATTCGAGTTTAATAATCAGCTGTCACTGGATTTTAATATTAATGTTATAATATTATTTTCTTAATGGCAAGACTTATTTATTTAAATAAAAAAGATAAGCAAATCTGATCCAAATTATATAAAGTTAAGCTAAAAATATTTATTTAGGTAAAATAATGTAAAGTCTCATATGTAACCCTATTAAAACCCAATTAATAACTTTGAAAAGTTTCGTTCATTATTAATAAAATTGTGAAGAAAATTATTTCCCTAAATAACAAACTTTACACAACAATTACTGGAACATATTGATATATAACACAAACAATTTGATTTCTTCAACAAATTATAGAATTTGCTAAGTATATTTATGAAAAAACATTTGTATAGCTTTTTCACATTAAAATCAGCTTAGTTGACTGCGATTAAAAAAAAATGTGAGTCAACACGGCTGTGATTTATGGAATGTGTTTGCAATGCTGTCATTGATGTTGGATTCGAGTAGTTTTCTCAATTCTGAGGCATTTCCTCGTGCACCGAGTAATTCCAATTAAAAATGCTGGAATGCAATTCAAAAACTCGTTTACGACCGTTGAATGAGCAAATCATAAATGTATTATTACGTATACGCCACCGTCATGATTTGTGCACTTAAGAACAACTTGCAAGTTCTCAAGGTTAACGGCAGTTTAAAAATATGCATAAATTGAATAAAAATTTGTAAATTGGCCAAATGCAATGAAGCGATAAACTTAAGCGTAACCGTCTTAAGTGTCGCCTATAAAGAATAAAATAAACTATAAATAACTAGAAAATAAAATGCACGGCGCTCGGGTCTCGCTGCTTTCGCCACGCTGCGGCTGCTGATGATTATGAGCAATTATGACCAATGGAAATACATAGTTTAAACGGAAGGCGTAAGCAAACTGGGCCAGCTTGTTGCCATGCTTATGACGGGGGAAGGGGTGGGGCAATGGGAACGGATGGCAATGCCCCCGCAGGAAATAGCAAACAAAGCGCGTAAATTATGAAACGACAGCTAACTGGCAACATGGCGTGACTGGGCAGAGTTAAGCTCAGTTAACCTGAGGCAGGCGTTAGGCGTTGCTCCTTTGCCCCCGACGGCAGGTCACAAAAATGCAGAAAAAATATAATATAAATGGGGGTTGTATGTGTGTGGGCGTGTGTGTGTGGACGTGTGTGTGTGGACGTGTGTGTGCGGCACAGAACAGCAAAACAAGAGAGCCCATAATTTATTTATTTATATTTGCCCTGCTGTTGTTCTTGTTGTAATAATAATTCATTGTTGGCAACTCACGCACACTCATACAGTCTTTGAGCTATTTTATACACACTTACATATGTTCTAATACGCTTATAAAAGGTATTATGATTTTGCTATCAAACATAATACACACGAGAAATGTATATTAAGTTATTTCCACGTTCATTAAAACCATTTCCTTAAATATGTTGCTTAAAAAGATTTTTAAAATATTTAATTGTAATATTGTAAAATTAGAAATTTAATGATTATTTGGTTTTATCCGGCCTGTTTCAGCATTCACTATATATTGTTTAGGATTTTACAAATATATTTTCTCAGCTTTCATTGGCGCTAAGTATTTAAAAGAATATAATTTTTATTAAATTTACCAGAGTAAAACTCACTAATTTAATATGTGAAATATTTCTAGATTGAAATTAAAGCAGGTTAAAGAATTTCACTTTCGAATACCAAAACATATAAAATGAAAGTAAAAAAAAAGTAAATAATTGTAGCTCAAGTTACGTAAAAAGCTGAAGATGTTTTTGTACTTGTGATTATAGGGAATCATTTTGAATTGCAACACTTGTTATAATTAAAATGAGTATCACATTTTATGTTTGCTGTCATTAGATAGGGTGTGTCAGTATTCAGGCATGTGAAATCGAAATTTCCATTCATTTTGTTGTGCTTTTTAATTAAATTCAAGTTTGTCGCCTGCCCTGACAATTTTCGCGGTCAGCTAGTGGGAGAGCGAGCTGTGTTCCCCGTGCCAGAGTCAACGCTAGGAGATAGCATTTCTGCCCAGCTGAGAAAGGCGTCGTTGGTGTTGTAGTTGTTGCAGTTGTTGTAGTTGTTGGTTGGGGCTCCTCAGCGCTATCGTCGCGTTTTCATAATGATTTCAGTTTGACTGCGGCAGTTGGGCTGTTCGCTCGGTCCGTGTCTCCATTTTGTATCGTGCGTGTGTGATTACGTTTGTGTGTGTGTGTGTCGACTGAAAATGCAAATGTATATGATACATATATACATAGATATAAATTGCATAGATACGTACGAGTATTATACGCAGTGATTCATTGAGTGCGTTGGCCCCACTGAAAAAGCGTGCTAAATTCGGTGGCCACAAAATTCATAATAAAAATTTTAATTATTAATAAAACGCAGTAAAATTTACAGTGAATTCGTGTAAATATTTAGAAAGCTGAACTTTGAATGGCCAAATGCATTGGTCATATTTATTAAAATTAAACGAAATTAAAAGAAATTTCTATATAGAATACGTGTACATTGTCGCATTCCTAATGCTGACATCTTGAGCAAATTGTCACCGCGTTCTTTGCTCGCTCAGTGTGTGCGCGTTTGCGTGTGTGTGTGCGTGTGTGTGTGTGTGTACGTGTATGTGTTCTCTGTGCGTATGTCGCGTACATTGCGAGATCACTTTAAAAATAAAAGATTTGTTTGCTGCTATTTTTAAAGGCGTGCCAAGTTTTCGTACCGCTTCGTTGTCGTTGTCGTTGTCGTTGTTTTGGTGTCGTCATTGGCCACTTGGCCATGTTCAGAGCTGCCTGGGGCCTATATGCACTTGAAAGTCTAGCGAGCATCGATCGCTCTGAGCCAAAAGACCACAATCATAATCATACATTAGTACATTGTACATAAATATATCTAAATAGTGTATATAGCAGTGCATAGCCGCAATGTAAGCAACAGAAATGGCAAGCGGTTTAATCGGCACAAATATCAGCGCATTGACAAATGTAAGCAATTATTGTAATAGATAAAAACGTAATAAAACCAAAACAAAATATATAAATAAACATCTTCATATAAACTTAGTCAGTTGTCTATTTGTTGCATTTAAGTAGTCGTATGCTCATTTATTTTTGTTTACATTATGCGCGTCGCAACACAAACTCGAGCCAAAAAGCAAAGAAATAGAATCAAATACGAAGAATGTGTTTATTTTAAATGTCAAACGTGACGTATGTGTAATATATCCACACACATATGTACATACATACATTAATAATCTTATGAGTGCCGCCTTGTGCTAAAAAATCGTTGTTTCACATAAATCCTAAATGCTACTGCTAATTGTTAATCAATACTTTTGTTAATGCTCAATATAAAAATATTTTGAAATGTATATTTTAATTTAAATATGTTTCTCATTCGTTATGTGCATATATTGTTTCAGGGGATGTCGGGGTGTGATCAAAGCACTGTCGAATCATTGGCCGATGATCCAACAGATTCACCATTCGATGCCGATGATTGTCTCAAAGTTCGCAAATATTGGTGTTTTCTGCTATCCAGCATCTTCACATTCCTTGCTGGCCTGTTCATTGTGCTGCTATGGCGTGGATTTGCCTTCATCTGCTGCCGCAAGGAGCCGGATTTGGGACCCAACGATCCCAAACAGAAGGAGCAGAAGGCGTCACGCAACAAACAGGAGTTCGAGGGAACATTTATGACAGAAGCAAAAGACTGGGCTGGCGAGCTTATCTCGGGTCAAACAACAACTGGTCGAATTTTGGTAAGTCCAATATGCTAAATATGCTATCCATATGCTTAGATAATTCATTCAATTTAACCAACTCCAAGGTACAACATACATTTTTTATAATTGACGTGACCTGCTGATTGCATTCGAGTTTGAGTTTCAATTCATTCGGTTGGGTTTTGCAAATGGGAAAGAAAGCATGTTACATTGCGTGTAAAATGTAACATTTGCCATTTATTGTGCCACATTACGTTGTTACTGTTGTCGGTGTCGTTGCTGCTTGCTGCTTGTTGGTTGTTGCTTGTTGGTTGCATGTCAACAACGGAAGCAGCAAAGTGAGTCAACCATTTCCATATACCATAAATACTCGTACTAACAAACTAATTGATTTAGTGGCCCCGGGGGAATGCGACTGCTTTTTTGGTGCTTTGAATATATCTAGGCCACTGATACATTAGACTACCATGAGCTGATAACTTCTGATAAGGAATGTAAGAAACTGCCGGCAGCTATATTTCAATATTATGCATATGTCAACTGGCGTAGTCATCAATTAAGTTTAATCCATTGCTTAAGCTCGAAAATTATAATTTTATTTAAGGGATTTTATTCGAGACCTTTTGTTGGATTATATCATTACAAATGCTTGAAGTTACCGACTCAACTCTAAAAATATTTATGAGACGTGCTTTCCATTTCTACCATAACTCAGTTTTCAAGTTGCGGGAGATTTATACTTGACGTACCATATGCAATCGGAATTAATGGAAAGCTATAGATAAAACTTTGACGGCACAGTGGAAATATTACAGACATTTTAGAAATTATTTTTAAAAAATAGATTATTTAAATAAATTCCCAGAAATTTAATCTGTTTTTTAATTTTGAATTCCCTGTCGGGAAAAATAAATCGATTTTCATGAAATGTCGACAGTTCAAGTTGGTTCTACATCAAAATTACAGATTTAAAATGTTTTTAATTTTTCTTATGCTTCATACCTTTTCAAAAACATAAAACTTTCATAACTTTTTCAAATACCATTCGATTTTCTTGTGAAACATCATTTTGATCATTATATGTCCTTTTATTTGATTTTGCATTACAATTGTAATAGCTTTTCATATAGTTTTTTCAACATAGTCCTATTTTTAGGACTTACATCACATGCTTAAGTTAAATATATATCTCAGTCAGGGAATAAATAATTGTAGATTTTTATTCATAATTTATAGTACTGAAATTGCAATTCATAAACATGATATAAATCGTGTCGAGTAGACTGACAGAAAGTGAATTTAAATTGAGGTGCTATCCTTTGACATTCCAATAAACTGTTTTCACTGTTGCGATGCAAAATAGAGGCAAATATATTTACAAATAAGGCAACTCGCAGGAGTTGAGGTTCGATAAATGGCGCTGCTTGAGTCCGCATGGCATTTAGCCACTACAATGACTAGAAGAAGAGCTAGAGCTAGGAATATTACTAATGCCTACACTCACGCCCACGCCCACGCCCACAATTCCACGTCCACAATAGACTGTACCCCATTTATCGATAGTTGTGCTCTCTTTGTGACTATGCAAAGAGCCAGGCTAAATGGCAAACAACAATGTTTTGGGCTAATAACGGGAAACGGGCCAAAAAGAAGCAAAATATGTGAGAGCGACAAAGCAGCCACAACAAATAACAGTAAATATAGTAATATAGGCAAAATGCTAGAGAAAGGGCTAAGAAAATCAATAAAAACTCGCACGTTTCACTGTTACCAGCTCTAATGAAGATAGATGCATAGAAAGAGAGAGTGAGAGAGAAGGAGACAGAGGGGGGAGAGGGAGTGTTAAAGCTCATGGGGTTTGGGGCAAATGTTTATGGCCAGGCCTACTGCCAACATTCCAATTGGGTGGTAGACTGCGGCGAATGTTTGTTGGCATTGGGCGATGTTGCAGCTGTTGACCGCTTTGTAGACGCTTTACCAAAGCCCTTTGCCATTCGACATTTGCCATTTGGCATTTGGTTACTTCTGGCTGTTTTTTGTGGTTTATTTTATCGCTGCTTATGGTAAATAGATTCCCATTCCATTTAACTGGCATACTGGCAAATATTTAGAATCCGCGGAGTTGCCACAATAACAAGGGCTAAATATACTTTGTTTTCTTTTTTTCTTAAATTTTTTCAAATGGAGAGAAATGCTTACATTAAACAATTATCTAACAATAAGATTTCATTCATATCAATAGCAGTATCAGCAGAATCAATAGATCTGTCGTTTGGACTCTTTTATTAATCTATACATTTTTAATTGCTTTACTGCAAATTCATTTTTAATTTTGTATTCTGTAGTTTTACTTAGCATATTCTACATTAAAATATGTATATTAAGAAATAGCCAAGTCTAGTTATAAAATAGCTGAAATGATATCAATTTCAATTCAGTGGGACTGTTATAATCCGTGATACGACTGTATATGCTGCTGTCGACTGTTATACTAGTATTTGCATACTATGCGACTGTTATACCATCGTAACATTTCTTTAAGATAACATTTATTTATTGTTCATTAATCACTAGGAATCGTTCAGTTCCTTCTGAACTTAACCTAATGTGTAGCTTAAAATATAATATTATGGATAATGTTCCTTAATTGTAATATATACAAAAGTACCGTGGAGGGAGATTATGCTATTTTACGTGTAAGGAGCTCATGGGGATGTATTCTCTTCAGACGTCGCGTCGGAGGGAAATGGGGTCGACAAGATCATTTGCCAACATTTGCTGTAACATTTCTCACTTTTATATAACTTCAGCGCCTGAAAGTAGTCTATGCTTTATTGATTACACCCAACTGCTAATTGGATTTGCATTTTTAAAGCGCCCTTTAATGCGGAAGTGGAGTTAAGAAAAACAACATTTATGACAGCTTACTGCGGGTGTGTCGGCCACATCCGATTGTACTTGGTCACGCCATAGAACAGCTTCAATGTGAGCAGTCAGCAGTCTTGAGAAAACCGCACTTTGTGGTACTTTGCAACAGGGAGGGGCAACTCCTTTTGCTCCTGCAACAGCAATGGGACCATTAAACTCTTGGCCCCGTCGTTGTTGTTGTTGTGGCTGCTTTGTAACCAAATTGATTGCTCTATTTTGTGAGCAGCTGGTACACAAAATAAATATGTATACGTACATGTATAACATGTATGCATATTAGTTTAAAACATTGTTTAAATAACTTTTCTGATATCCTGATAGTCAACATAGCAAATAGGGATGTTTAAGTGTGGAGGGGTGGGGTTTTGTTGATTTTCATCGATTAGAATATACTATAGGCAAAAAATATCTCAAAATGCGAAAATACTATAAATATTGTTATTACTTGTATACATAATAAATCTGCTGATGGTACGTTCATATCACTAAATCGTTTTAAAAGAATGACATAATATGTAAACCATTTATTTCATTCTTAGAATAATGTATGTACGACCGTACTTGAACTTAAACATTTAAAATTGATATTCGTTATTCAATTTCATGAAATAATGAATAAAATAAGGAACATTTTTATAGAATTAACAGTTTCTATAAATTTTTAGCTTAAGTATAAACGTTTTTTACTGAAGAAAGAAATCATGAATAATATTGACTGAACTCGCAATTTAATATTCTGAAAGTTTTCCAACGTTTCGATTCAATTGAAATTGGTTTCTCTGTCAACTCCCAAAATCAACGATGCATGCAATGTTCATAGGGCCATCAATCAAATATACAAATTGAAAATTGATTGCTTGAGTATTTTATGTACATGTGCTAAACGATTTAAATATGTATTTTTATTGTTGAAGAAGCATATGTTCTTCATCGCTCTATAATCCACTGATTATAGAAAAAGGGATGGAATTCTAAAATAAAGATTATTTATTTGAAGTAATTTTTATTCAAAATAAGACAAAATTAGAAGACAATAAATGTAAAAGTAGAACATCAAGATGTTCTCGCTGTATTTACAAAATCATGTTGTTTTGACACGTATTTCTTTAGGCGAACCACACATGTTTTTATATTAGTGTACACTTTCTGGGGTTGACCGACATTTCAAGTTCGCGGTGGTGCAGTTGGCGTCTCTGCGATGAGGCTTAAGTGGCTTTTGCGCCACATCAAACACATTTCGGGCCGAGCTCCCCAGCCAAGTGCTTGACCCAGTTTCTGATAATGATGCCTACCAGAAGAAGAACAAAAACAGGCATCAGCTAACAACTTTATCAGCTTGCTGAAGATGTTACTTTGGCAATGGCTTTGTCGCCGTCTTGGCTTGGCTAGTTGCATTGATTACGTTGTCCTGGTGACGTCAGTGTTGAATAGACGACTGACGCCTTACGTCAACATTGGTTTCCATTATGATTCTATGGTGTAGGGCCGCTTTTGCTGGTAATTAAATCAATTTAATGAAAAATATACAGAAACAGACAGCTGACAACCCGTCGTGTGCGTATACGTAATCTTTCAAGTTTTGTAGTCGTTGGGTAAAGTTTTTGCACGACTTTAAGAACAAATTGGTAAAGTTTGTGAGTGTATTAAGTATTTGCATGACAACAACAATAACGACAGCAACGACAGCAACGACAGCAACAACAGCAACTTCAACAATGAGAATGGGCAACTAAATAGTTTGCGTGCTGCTTTTGCTAAATATAGGTTTTGTTCTGTTCGTTGTTTTGTTCGATTATCAAAGTAATTACGTCTTAAGGGTCAACAGGAAAGTCAAACAACGGCAATAACAATTAAGTACATTTAGAGAATAGCATGAAGTAGCATTTTAGCACTATTGCTCGAAATGTGGGCAAAAAGTGCGTCCGCTCAAAGTTGATCCACCTCAACTGGCCTTTTCATTTTGGCAAAGAGCCCTGACATTTAATTCGCGACTATCGTTATGCTCTGCCTCTTATGCGTACACTTTTAAGGAAATGCATGCCAAAATTTCATTGTAAAACTTACATGATTGCCGTAGATTTATCTGCTTTACGGCCTCGGCTAATTGTCGGACCTTGCCCAATGAATCAAATGAGCCGTGTTCCCAACAGGGCAGAGTTTCTGGCCAACCCAATACCACAGTGCAATTAAAAATGCACAATGCTGTCGAATTTTCTTCCTTTCTCATGTTTCTCCAATGTAAGTGTGCCAAGAACTGCAGCTGCCAGATGCTGGCCAAAAACCCACCCATTCACGACATTCACTGGCAACGAGTTCAGCCAAGGATTAAACACGTTAAGTGGCTGCCATCTGACAAAACTGTGATTTATGACACCCCATTTGTACTTAATTGTCGTGTTAACTGTGGAAATCATCCAATTTTCCAAACTGCACAGATGTGATCTATTTAAATTGCATTTAAACAAGCTCTAAACTTAGGTCAATGGCATTTTCTCTACCTCGTCTTATTTTAAAGAAACCATACTGAAAATAAAATTAATTTGGGAGTTTTATTTGAAATTTACTATTTACTTATCTTAAGAATTTCTATTTTATATAGTAGTAATCCTATATTAGTTTAGCTTAACAAATTTTTATATATTTTCTAAACTCTAAATAAACTTAACGAGTGCCAAAAACAAAACAATGCATTTATAATATATAATATGTAATAATCTAATTTCTTCAGATAAGCAAAGTCTAAAGAGGTTATAAATTACTTAAAAGAATGTTGAATATATCTTATGGTTGTCTAGTAAACAAGTACTCAGATATGTTTGGGTAATACTAACCTTGAACTGTAATGTTAACAATTGATTAAGTTATATAAAAATAAATTCATTCTTACGATTTAACTATTAATTTTCGGATTTCTTCAATTGCAGGTCGTACTCGTATTTATACTCAGCATTGCATCTCTCATTATATACTTTGTTGATGCATCTAGCGAAGAAGTCGAAAGATGCCAAAAATGGAGTAATAACATTACTCAACAGATCGATCTCGCATTCAATATATTTTTTATGGTTTACTTTTTTATACGAGTAAGTTGCACACCAGTTCAATCACATTTTCATTTTTATATATTTTCTGTGTGAAAGCAATTGGTTGAGCTTTTTATGTTTAATCAGTTTGCAGTTCTGTTAATCAAAATCCTTAAATATTATTGTGTTTTTTCATTAACAATTTTATTACAGTTCATAGCGGCGTCCGATAAGCTTTGGTTTATGTTAGAAATGTACAGTTTTGTAGATTATTTTACAATACCCCCGTCCTTCGTATCAATATATTTAGATCGAACATGGATCGGTAAGCGCAAAAATCAAACAATTAAATTACTCTAACAAAAAATTCTGAAAATGTAATGCATACAAATCGGTGACCAAAGATCAAATATTCCCCATCCTACTATACACAGACCTACACACAATGTTTTAGTTTGCAATTCTTGTCGATTCACACATATTTACCATAAATACATGCCCCGATCGATTTGTATGCATGCAATGTGCTTTACTCTACATACATACACATACATAGCAGGCTTATATGTGTGTGTATGTGTATGATATGTATGCATATGTGTGGCAAGTATAATATATCATGAACGTATGTATATCACAAAACAGGTCTTCGATTTCTTCGAGCGCTACGTCTCATGACTGTTCCAGATATTTTACAATATTTAAACGTACTAAAAACATCGAGCTCAATTCGCTTGGCTCAACTAGTATCAATTTTTATATCCGTGTGGTTAACAGCAGCGGGCATTATACATCTGGTATGTAGACACACACACACACACACACACACACACACAATACACACAATACACACACACAACACACAAATTCACAAAGAATACATAACACACCAATAAACACACGGGACACGCGTCTTCCAACCGACTTTGTGACGGATTTGCAGCGTGTGCTTGAAGCCAGTTCACATATTACGCATACGCCGCGTTGCAGGCTGTCACAAAGGACTTACACGGTTGCTTTTGGGAGGGCGTGTGTCGCGTCTTGATTTCTTCTTCATTACTTTCTTTCTTTGTAAGTGTCCAATGGCATAGAGATTGAAATGTGCATTTCGAATTGTCGCTGATGCGTATTTTGTTTTTTGCAATTGAACATTGCAATTGCATTTACTTAAAATTTAGCTGGAGAACTCTGGCGATCCGCTGGATTTTAATAATGCTCATCGTTTATCCTATTGGACCTGTGTCTATTTCCTAATTGTGACCATGTCAACGGTAGGATATGGTGACGTTTACTGTGAGACTGTCTTGGGAAGAACATTTCTCGTGTTCTTTCTGCTCGTCGGCTTGGTAAGTTAAAAAAACAAGAAAGAAAAAAATACAACAACACCAAGAAAAACAATCAACAATAGTACATACACTAAACATATTTATATAGCAACAATATGTACTACAAACAATATCTAAGCTCTCTTTTAGTTACATACTCGTACATATATACATATATATATGTAGATATACCATATATATATATATATCCTCTACTATTTTTTGTCTCTCTCTCTCTCCCCCTCGCGCTCTTTCTGTCTCGCCCTCCTTACATCGAGACCCATTGAGCTTAGGCCAAGGAAACAGCGGGGCTCGCAGTGCGAAAAATGTGTGAATGATATAAGTTTTGGTTGTTTTGCCAAATGTACTTAGTACAGTTATGCTCAAAAAACTAGCTTATTTACAAAAGTATCCAAGTAAATACATCCCAAAAGAACCAAAAAGAACCTCCAATGTAGCCAAAATGTACCGAGCGTAGCACTTAATAACATTTAACTCAATCCTTAACTCGTATCAAGCGTTGTCCTTTTAAGTACTACATACTATATGTACATGCAAATTACAGTTCGATAAATAGCATAAGGATTTATACTACATACTATATACTCGTTCTATTATTCATTTAATGTGTTATCAAATCGTATTTATGAAATATGCTACGTTTATGTAAATACATAGAACGACTTAATAACGATGCACCATTTTGATTATTGATTATTATTGATACTTATACTTACAACGTTTAGTTTTGAGAGTCAGTTTTGATTTATATACTATACGTTCATCTAAGTTCCGTTAGCTTCTCATTCACTTTAAGTAATTAATACTTTAAATAAGCTTAACGCGTCTCAACTTGCGGTTAACTTTAGTCACTGAAATTATTCGATCTATTCTAATCATGCACACACTGAGAACATCTACATACTTACTCGAGCAGCAGCTGGTAGATGATTCATTTACTATATTTTCTCATTTTCTTTCTTTATAAATCGAACCGAATGCATGCAGTTCTCAATTATTTAATATTTCCATTTATCAATTTGCCTTTTTTTTGTAATCAAAATAAAATTTTATATATAACTTGTAGACACCGACACAGACACAACAAATACACTGACTACAGGAATTAATAAATACAAGCAGGCTAGGCTATCAAATTCAAATCATAAAGACATGCATATAATCAATGTTCGTTCTTTGCATGATTTAATGCTGGCTGCCGTAAATTTGATTTATAATAAAACAAAACCAAAAAAAAAAAAAAAAAAAACAAAACAAAAATACTAAAATGCTTTTAGATACGTGTATAAGTACTTATGCAGATTATTAAGTTTATATATTGTCTTCTGGTGTGATTGTCTAGGACTCACTTCGTACCCAATTAAGCAGGAGCTAAGACGACACTACCAATAACTAAAAAATCACTAATTACTTAACAATATAGTATTTAATCAAACTTGTTAATGTTTGCTGTATTCTCGTATATATGTGGAATATTTTAGGCAATGTTTGCCAGCAGTATACCGGAAATAATTGAACTCGTTGGTAGTGGCAATAAATACGGCGGTGAACTCAAAAGAGAACACGGAAAGAGGTAGTCTATAACACTCCATAAATGCAAAAATAAAAAAAAACATAACAACATCACATTCAAATTTATATAAATAACTATAAATCAAGATAATACCAAATACCAATCAAATAATACCAAAGCCTAAACAAGAGAATATCTCAGGCATCTGAATATCTACATAGATTATTGTAATTGAAGTTTAGGAAATTGTCAGATAACAAACGTGAAAAGTTTTTCAGTTGTTCTTAGTTTTTGTTCAAGCAGACATCTTATTTAACAAGCCTGCAATATCTAATAAAAATAATATCTTATGCAGAATTAAATTAGGTATACATAGGTCTTTAAAGTTCTGCCTATGCTCGTTCTCAGCAACGTTAAAAGTAAATTTATCGTACAAATACAATCTACAATCTAATTAATGATTAGCATTCAATAGTTTAAAATATACTTAATTATCAAATTACACATTTACTTAGTCTGTTACCCTTTTTGTTTTATTTTTCATTTACCAAATGAATTTGTATTTTGGTAACTCGCATACGAAGTTGACTGTTGACTGTCATGCAAAGTTATACTAATATCTTTACCTTCATATCAAATGTAGCTACAGTCAACTCTGGTTAATGAATTCATACATACAAATATATCTTATATACTTTTCAATAAGTATTCCTTAACAAAACCCATAAAATTAATTATCATTGCGCGAAGCTCTGATAAATCATAAAAACAAGTAATAAAGTAAAGTACAATATTATTATTTCTATTTAAATCGTTCACTTAATTATCGACTATAATTTTAATTATGGTAACTTTCAAAGAGATTAGTGAGTCGCATACTGAATTCAGACTTTGAATTTGTATTTTGTTCTTGGTTTAGTTAAGTTTGTTATAATTTAATAATTCTTTCCATAATCACGTTATAGACGTGCATATTTTTCAAATATCCTGTTTATTTCATTATTTTTTGTTCAGTTTTTTATACTTTGCCATGCTTTCAACGTTTCTCGTATTAACACCAAACAACCTACACAATATGCGTTTTTTCAATTTGCAATAGTTAAAGGATTGTTTTTTTCATCTTAAAGCATTTGTGCAAAACAATTAGGCGCATTGTTGTTAATTCACATTAAAAGCATCGGTCACGCATTGCCAAAAAAAAAAAAAAAATAAATAATAATTATATTGTATCTTAAAGTACACTTAAATATGGATTATATTTTTTATATTAAAGATAGCTAAAATAAGCTGTTTTACTCAATCGTATTGTTTTACAATATAAACAGTTTTGTGCCAGTGTCATCTTAACATATTTAAATAGTACATCGATTCTCAACTTTTTGCAATCATTTATTCATTTTAATTTGCTTAAAAAAGACGTTTTCCAAAATATGATATGAAAAGCTAAGGATTCAATTTCTTCATGTCCGCTTAAAAATCAAATGCAAAAATATACAAATGATTACAATAAATAAAAGAGTTTTAAAAATTGCAAAGTATATGCTGAATAGAATACTCATTTTGGAATTTATTTTTAATCTTCGGCATACCGAACTTTCATTTTTAATCATTATCATATTAATGAGTTTAAAGCATTAGGGTTTTTTATTTCGAGCAATACATAGCATAACATTTAGCACGACACCAAAAATTGAAAAGTACTCGTATCAATCTATTTTGTATTTATAATGTCATCACAATAACCCGACATCTTTAAAAGTACTTACAAAACCTATGCTTAGTTGAGCGATATCTCTTTTTCTATGCAATTTCCTAGGCAGCCTTTGCACTCATCGTGTACAGCTGTAAAACTGTAAATTTTTAGATCTTTTATTAACAAAACAAGTAACTAAAGTATTAAATTAGATGCGGTATTAAGTGAATATCTATTGCAGAAAATCAAAACTGTACTCGTATTTGTAAAATAATGTACAATTAGTTGTAATTTTGTGAGAGTAACTCCGAATTTCTGGACGTGAATATTGTTAATTGTGTATATAAACAAGTCTGAATGTGTGAGTTCTGATGTGAATGATTGAATAATGATCGCTAGAATGTCAGTCTATGTGGAGTGAGTTATACATATTCTTTTGATTTTATGTTCAGCGTCTTCTGCGTTTTCGTCGTCGTCTTTAAGCAAATAATGCAATCTCTTAACCACACCAAATGAACCAAAAGAACACCAAAGAAGTTAGACCATACTAATTGTAACTGCAATTGTAACTGAAACTCAACAACTATTTTGGCACTTCTCTCTATTCTAAATGTGTATGTGTGTTGTTGAATTTAGGCTGTGTTCGCTAGTTGGATTCCAGAAATCACTGAACTGGCTGCCCAAAGAAGCAAATATGGTGGAGCATATAGCAAGGATCCTAGAAAAAGGTACACGAAAACGTTGCTGCCTGTACCACAAAAAAAAAAAAACTAAGAAACAGCAAGAAAAAAACAACAAATACAAAAGAAATATAATAATTTAATAAACTCAATAACAACCACACAAAACGAAATAAATAAATTACAAAAAGTAAATCTATAAAACAACAATCACTACGAATCGAATTAATCTGATTTATTCTTATATTGCATTCTTACTAAACTTCAGAAAATGTACAACCTTTTCCAGATCAATTAATTAACTATTATTTTGTGTATTTTTTGTATTACTTTTTAGTTGATATTTGACGTCAATTGAATTTGCATAAAAATATCTAAACATTTGCCAGGCAACTGCACTCGTGAGAGTAATGTTAAAATGCAAAAGAAATGTTGCCAATTTAAGAATTATTTCGTATTATTTACATGGCGCAAATCAAGACAAGGCAGTTAAATATATAAACTTACAATATATTCGAATTTCCCAAAAGGCATTGGTTTCTTGGTGGCATGTGTAAGAAGAGAGAGAGAAGATCTTGTTCTCTGAACATACGCTAAAGATTAAAATATGTAATTTGTTTGTCAAATCCTTCTGTAAATTTTGTTGACATTAAATATAAATATTTATATATATAAATATGAAACATGCTACATACAAATTATTCACTTCTTTTATTAATTACTTTTTAACTTGTCTTTATTTTTGTGTGCAAATTCATAAGGCTTTATTCGTACTCGTATATTAGCTAGAGAACAAAACAAAAAAAAAACGATTAATGTGTGCCAAAAATTTCGAAACGACAGTGGTTACTCAATGTTTAATCATTCTGCATTGTTGATTTTAAATGTTCACACGTTAAACATACTCTACATATGTTATTAAAAGTACTTAGAATTTAGCGCCTGGCGGGTATGCAACACATTTTTTTGTCTGCACACATTTTTTGGAAAAGGTGGCAACAACTAACCAAATTCATTCCGTAGCGTGCAAAACGGCATTTCCTTATAAACACCATGACAACGGCCACTGCTACGGCTCGAACTTAATCTACTACCATACGTGTATACATATGTATATTTGTATACATCCATACATGCATACATGCATACATATATATATCTGTATGTAGTTTTCCTTTTCATCATTTTGTTGTACTGCATAACTCGAAGCATGCATCTATCTTTTGACATTGGTTAACATAATTTCGAAATTGATTGCAAACAAGCCAACAGAGTAAACAATCAAACACGTTCACTCGCACACGTTCACACAAACATACTAACTTATATAAATAACATATTTGCTTTGCCAAACTCATTTTGGAGGACAATTTACAGAAGGTTTTGAATTTCTTGTGACTAAGAGAAATCAATGAATTTTTTCCAATCTGATGACACAATGGACCAGGCTCCAAATATGTCGCATTTTAATAAAGTTATGATAAACATTTACAAAACAATAAATACAAAAGCTCTTAAAATTATTGAACAATAGTTAGAGAAATACGAGCCTATTTTGATTTTTAATATATATCCCAAACATATATACATATTCATATATGTACATTGTATAATAGGCATTGCGCTGTCTTCTTCCTTTCATTTTGTTGTATTTGTCGCGAGTTTTTATGCAACTTCAGCAGAGTCAATTTATGACAAATTAGTTTCTTTTTTTTACAATTTTAGTTTAACCCGCTTTGGAACCGAATAGCTTTTTCCTCAGTTTTCGTTTTTGAACTAATCAGAAACAACAAAAAACAAAATAAATAAATAAGAAATGCATAACATTGAATTGTTTGTTGGTTTGTTTGTTGGAACACACACCAAGTTGTTGCTTTAGTTCTGTATTGATTATTTTTTGTCTATGAACATAAAATTTATTCCAAGTTTTTTACCAAGTTTATTGATTCTTATTTAATACATACATAAACCAAATGCAGTAGAAACTATTTTGCAATTTTATCCACTACCTAATACATACTTATTATATTGAATTCACTTGTAATTACATACATATACTATACTAAATATACAACATGTATGGTATGTAAGCCATATGATAAACATATTACACTTATACTTAATCTCATCAATCTAATTAAATTAAATTAAATTAAATTAAAGTCGTTAATTTGCTTGCACCAACTTAGTATGCCGCAGCCACGCATATACGAGTAAGAAAACAGCGCGAAAGGCGCATTGTCAAAACATTTAATTCTAAATTATTGAAAGGATGAACAATTGATTTGTTATCAGTAACAGTTGCAGTATCTATGTAATCGTTATCAGTATCAGTATCAGTATTCGTATCCGTATCAGTATCATGTCAACACATTATTTGTAACTCTTTCCCAAATCCTCCCAAATCAAATGTATAGACTCTCACGCACATCATACAAAGATACAAAGATACAACAGTTTTGTTTGTTTGTGTACCTGATAGATAGATAAACGAAACAAAGCACATTAAAGCCAACACACACAGAGCCACCGTACCGTATCGTATCGTAGTAGTCTGTAATTTTCAACAGTTTCTGTTGTCTATAGTGTTAAAATCACAACACAACATCAAGATCAAGTCAATATCGATTTGGCTTTGATGTATGTACAATTCTAATTGGCCACAACTTTATTTTTTGCTCATTACTTAAGTACTACTTGATATATACATAAATATAAATATAGATATAAATTCCATACATATGCTCGTGTACAAATACCGATTTATTATTTACTGTAGCCTACACACGTACCCCCAAGAAATCGAAAGCCTACTGCAAAATTTATATACTTTCACTACACATGTGTTAATTATTAACCATTTGCAAAAACAATTACAACAGAATAGCTCCAGATTGTTCAAATGGTTGGTTGAATTGTGAAGAAAGTAAAAAGAAGATGTAATTTTCTTTAGTTGAATTCAAATTAAATACCATTTTTCCAATTTTCGTTTTGTAAAAGTATGTTTTATTATTTCCTACATTTAGATGTTTAAGTTGATACAACAATAACAATGTGTCGTCTTGTGTTCCGCGTTGTAAGAAACCAGCACGAAAATACAGCAACAACATCAAAAGATCAATTCAATCTTTATACAGGCAAAGCGTTGTTTACGTCGTCGACTTACTTAGCATACTTTTAGGAGCACAACTTTTGCATACATATGTATGTGTGCAGGATCAGGTTCCAGTCGCTTATCCACTCTGTCTCTTTCTCTCTCTCTCTTTCTCTCTCTCCTTGAATCTTTCCCTGGCGCTCTCTGAACTCCGTCATACTAAATTGATTATATTTTGTTGTTTTATTTCTACCAATTTACAAAAAATAAAAGTATTCAAAAGAATAAAGAAAAAACGAAAAACGTAAAATACTTCACTATCATCATTATCTTTCATACTGTAAACAGGCTATTTTTGCAAGTTGTATACCTGAGATTATAGACTTGATTGGAACAAGAGCCAAATATGGGGGCACATTAAAAAATGAAAAAGGGCGAAGGTGAGACAAACTAAATTTTCTTACAATCAACAGAAAAATAAATAATCTACCAACTGATTTTTAAAATTTATATAAACAATCAGACTACTTACAATCACATAAAAATCAAACATAAATTTAAGTCAACATGTATTAAAATCACTTAAACCGTTTAACTAACTAATGCCTTCGTTTCTGAATCAAATCAAAATGAAATTTCTGCAAATAACAATATGAGAAAAAAAAATATATATAAAAATACAATAAAAAAAACATGAACTATCCATTGATTGAGTCATAATATTGTGCAGTATTTTCTTTTACTTTGCGCTTCATTCATACGAATTCTTTTTCAAGTGAAAATGTAGCTGAAATTTGATTTTGATTTTTAAAACTACTTACATAACAAACAAATACAAGAATTAAATACACCTATGTATACAAAAGCCCAACACATACTAACTACATACTAATACAAAGCCTCACTAAACACGGCTGACTATTAAGCATAGCCAAAAAGCCAATTAAACCCCCCGAATAAAACTCATAAGTCATGAGGAACGTTGCAAACACAACATTTGAACTACAACCTATCCAGAAAAACCATCAATCCATCAGTCACCAGCTCAATACTGAAAACGAAATTCAGAACATTCGATCAATAATCACACATGAACACAAGAATCCTCACAACAAAAATGCCTCACAAAGAAAATTAAAAAACTAAATTACAAATTACAAATGCAAAAGCAAGAATCAACGAGATATAAAAATATTCTTTCATTTTTAGTTCGCAACAAAACTCATTTTGTATTAATCTTGTTTTCGTTTCCTTATTCACTTTGTATTCGAATTTAATTAATTGTGGCGTTTTATTAGCGCGCCAATTAAAGTTTCCATCCGAAGTCAATGTCGCCATTTGATTTTCTTTTGTTTAAAGGCTCGCCACATCGATTTAATTTATATATGATTTGATTTTAATTGGCATTTTGAGAACTATTGAAACCTCTTCCAAAAAAACAAAAAAATAAAAAATTAAAAACAAATACTGTATCGTACTTAAAACTGTTCTGAGTGTAAAATGTGCGTACTCTTAACTATCCAAATCTTTATTGTTGTAAGTTTAATACTATACATTCTAATTGATCGCCAAATTATCAACCTATTCTTCTGCTACTTTCTGCTCTTTATAAATACATACATCGTATCGTAAATCTTGCTCTAAATTCTTTATCATTTTAATTCATTCGTTTCTTCAGCGCTTCTTCTGAGCGCAGGTTCTGCACGTTTTCCGTTCCATATTTTGTTTTGATTGGAAATACAAATGTCTTACTAATGAGCTTATCAGCTAAAAATCGTAGGACATGGGGGTCTCTTTTGGGGGTGGTATCAATACAATTGGAAAAGTGAAAAAAGAAAGCCTTTACCATTGTTACTTTAGTTCTATTCGTTTTGTATGCCATCATCCTAGTCATTTTGCATTTATATTAGCCCTTGAAGAATCAGTGATTGGTGTTTAATATTGTGTTACATATTCGTAATTGTCTATATAGTCCTTGATATCGAAGTCGTAATTCGTATATATATATCTGTATATTATGCAAATCAATTTTAAACGATTAAATATTTAACGATAATAACGCATACTATAATATTCCATAAACAACAAATTTTATACGTAAATATTAGAAAATGCATAAAAACATGTACACACACATACTATACCATTTGTCATTTGATTATGAAGAAGATGAACTAGAAGACAATTCCTCAGTATTTATGACAGATTTTAAAAGAGGATATCTTGTAAGTAATGCAGCATTCAGCTTTAAAAAAGTTTTTCAAAATATTGTGATAATGCTATATTTTTGATTAGTCCGTAAAGGTTCAGTTCAAGAAACATCAGTAGATCCCGTTAATACTCCGATCAAATTTTAAAGCTGCAATTGTCTAGCCATGCATTTGATTTGTTTGCTAATCGTGTGGCATTAAATAAACTTGAATATGTGTGTGTAACGTATTTAAAAAAACCAAAAAAATAAACAAAAATACAATATGAAGCTCATATATATACAAACCATATATATTACTTTTATTCTCCGTCTACTCGACTGTCTCTTTCTCTTTCTTTCCCTCTCGATTACTACTACTAATCAATGTTGTAGTCCTTGAGAAAGTTGTATTTATATATTTTCCGCTATATACTCAAATTCATAAAGTATATGTATTCCTTGTTTTCGTATCTCTTTTGCTTATGACCTTTTTTTTATCGTTTTCTGCTCTTTCTCTATTTTATTCTATAAAACAATTACCTCGATAAAAACATATTACAATCAATAAATAAACGAATTGGCGCTTATAACAAGACCAAACACGATTACAGATAAACATCAATCACAAAGTTGCAATAACTTACGGATCAGTGTTATACGTATAACTGATAATCGGTAAAAGACTCGCAACATATTATATTATTATCATCTCTATATGTTGTGAATGGATGCGATCTACAATTGAATTGATTTGATTCGGATCCCAAACCAAATGGAATTTCATCAATGTCAATTCCATTTGCACTTTTAGTTGACGTTTTAGTATCAGATCAAAGTGTAATTCCTTAGGTTGCCTTTGACATAGATTTGTGATGTGTGATCAATGGCCCAGCAATAACACCATGCTACAAGTATTTAGACTTAGGTGAGTGCAGTTTCAGGAGTTCGCTGCCAACGACACCGCAAAAAAGTTACACATTCCGTAAGGATCGGTAAACACATTCCCACTGCAGTCTCCGTATCCTTCCAATACACAAAACATTATGATCTCTTTTATTTTTGTCACATTTTCAAACTCTCAACCTTCCTTATCTACTTCGTAAAATTCATATATCTTTTTGTGTTTCTCAGCATTTTACCTAGCCAGTCACATTCAAACCATTCATTGCATAATTGAATCTAGAATTCATCATGTTGAAAATCTACATTAACATTTAATAAATGGACATTTATTTTTGGTTCCTATTGTTCATGTGTGGTACACATGAGGAGTATTAATGTAATAAAAAGAAAAACAAAAAGAATATATAAATAATGAAAATGCGTGGCCAGGCATCAATTTTTATCTTTTCACACAAATTTATTAATTTCAGATGTGATCAAATTGCATTCTACAAACAGCAACAAAATATATTACCTCTATAAATATTCAGCACATATATTTTTTATAGAAGCAGTAATTTTTCAAAATAAAAAGAGCAATAAAAAAAACAATGCAATTTCAATTACATAGCATATATGTTAGTTGGTTCGTTGACTAGTACAATAAAAAAAATAATCACCAATATTTTAGACACTGTTGTTTAAGCTATCACTTAACTAGTTTAAATACTTTGTGATGCATCCTACATTCAATACACATTTACAAGAACTTAAAACAGACACTCGAAAAACTTGAAGAAATAAGTACAAAAGACTATTACATTAATTATTAAATATTTGGATTATTATTTTCCAATAAGTAAATATCTTTTTTATACTTAAGCTGAAATGAGTAATATTCAGAGCTGCAACTTCAAGTGCCTTTCTGTACTTAAACAATGAGTTTCTTTGATATTTGTTTAATGGACGATTCTACAATGATTATTTCACTCGTATGGTACTAACTGAGAGGTTTAATGATATGACTTCATCGGTTTTTCTTTTATCTAGAAACACAACAAAGAATACACACACTCACACATACAACACACACACACTCACACACACAACACACACGAATGTATGCATGTTTTAATAGATGATGCACCCTTCACTTGAAACCATAGGTTATATGAGAATGCCTGCCCGGTTGCCTGATTGCATGACTGTAATAACATATACATATTCACAGAATACTCGTATATATTCTGACAATAAACAAAACTGTAGAATTCGAATGAGATACCCTGTATATATGCATTTAGTAAAGGCTTATACAATACAATATATACAAAGGTTTGGTAATTGTTGATGCTTTAAACAATGCATGTAAGTTGATTATTACCAAAATGGTGTGCGTAGCTAATCTTATGTTAGTAGAACCAATTAATTGTGAACCTTATTGAATAGCAAAGCCAAAGCTGCTTTGTTAAATGTTTATATTATTTGAATTTTATTAATTTTGATTACCTTTTGATCAATTTGTGTTTAAACAGATTTCTGGGGTAGCAGACTAAATTTATGCATATTGCAGTATATTTATAAATTTCTTATGATTTTATGTAAATTTTTATGATTTTGATATATATTTATTTATTATGAAAAAATACAATGTAATTTTATGATTATAATGCTGTTTACTGTTTTAACTATAAAAATATAATAACACTGACAAGTTATAATAGTATTGATAATGAAAACGAAACAGTTGATAACCTAATACAAATAATATGAAAATATTAATATATAAATAAATAAGCAAAACATATACACCTGTGTTTGTACACGCAAAACAACACAACACAACACAGCACACATACACACACACACACACACACACTCACATACAGTCACATATGTATACGCTTTCATCAAACAAGAGCTTCATAATTGTACCATAAATATACATAGAAGCTGACGTCCAGTTTTCATTCATCAAAGTTTTTACTTGATGAATTGATAATTTGTGGGCAAACAAATTTGATTGATTAAATAAATTAAATTGAAATGTTGTTGCCATGGATATCAGCAGACACATGCAGGCACTCACACACATACACACACACACATCAACATGCATATATACCAAAACATCTAAAAATCTGCACACTAACACTACTACAGCTAATATACATACTGAGACATGTACACGGCTTAATACACATGCGCACCTAGGTTAAGACAAATTCTTGCTTTCAAATTGATATAAAACGAATATGAAATGCATTTTACTAATATATTTCTCTTTATACGGCAACAATCTACACACACACAAACACACACCCATACACACACTCGCTCTTAGACATATTGTGGTATGCGGTCACATAACATACGAATCCGTGTCGCATTTTCTAAAGGACTTTCTCCACGAAGATCGTGAGGATGTCGACGTCGAAGTTGTCTTTTTACATCGGTAAGTTGTCATACCCTCTTGAGTCAACACTATTTGTGAATTTGATTATTTGAGTTTTATTTGATTCGATGTAGAAACAGATCAAATCAGTGATTAAGCAATATGTAAGCAGACAAAAGAATGTTAAAAGCCTTAAGCAGTTGCCCAACAAAGTATGCTATATTTTTTACATTCATATTGTAATTTTTTTATAAGCGGCAATTGCTTTCTGCTAAATATCAATAGAAGGTCTCAATCAGTTAAGTCTATGAATAAATTAGACCAATGCACTTATTCTTAAGTATTGCATTAAATTCACATTAGCTAATATCGAACACAGAAAAAAGAACAAACAAACTTATATGTTTATTTATATATGTAATTATGCCTATATTTTATTTATACAATTATTAACTACTGTATAATGTAACGTAATGTAAAACAAAATAGCAAAGAGCCCGACCTGGAGCTAGAAGGACTGCTGAAGCGTCACTATACAACAGTGGCGTTTTTTCAGGGCACAATGATGAACGCAGTCGATCTGGAACGAGTCAAGGTACACAAAAACACTTCAAGGCGTCAAACACAACACATACACACACGCTCACACACGCAGAAACAGAAACAGAGACACACACACATATATACATATACAAGCACACTCACATACTTACATACAGATACACAAAGATACTGGAAGATACTGGATATTGATGTGAATTGAAGAATTGATGAATTGAGTAAAGCAAGCCGAGCTTTCAAAAAACATTCAATTGTTAGTCGCGTCACATTGTGAATGTGCTTTGCACATGTACATACTAGTCTGTACATTGTTTTATCAACTCGTGTCCCACATAGTTAACCCAGCAATCTGCTGATAGTGATTCACTTTACATACCAACCTCAAGTCCTGCTAGTTTAGCAATTTCCTTTTATAGTTCGAGAGGCTCATTCCCGGCCCACAGTCAATTCTTAAGATACACCCTCTGGTTTCTCAATATGCTCGATCTCACGTTTAATTATGAGTTCTTATTGATTTGTTGCAATTTAATATTATTTCATCACATTTGCCAGATTCATACTTGCAATATAAAAAAGTATTTCCCAAGGAAAATAGCTTATTATGCAAGATATCTGTTAAATGTGAACGCAGTTAATACTTTGATCATTTAGGTATATTTTGTAATAGATTTTAGAAAATCTAAACACTTAATTTTATTCTATTCGATTCTCATATAGTATTTTTTCAATTTGTTCACGTTGGCTTAAAGTACTTAATATATATAACCTGCTCAACGGAATGTCCTCTTAGCTGGAATTTTATTAAATTAAAGTTTGAATATTAACTCTATTTTTTTTATAACATTAATCTAGATGCCATACTTAAATTTGCATAGTATAAGACTTACAAAATTTTATATATTTTTCGAGTCACAGCACCTTATGCTTTACATAAAAACCTTTTCAATTGTCAAGTTCAAGTTCTTTTGTATCATATGACTTTCAAAATTACTATTCGTATTTACAAATTTGGGTCTTTTTTTACGCTGCATACTTAAAATAATTAATTCATACGATAATTAATAATATTTTAATTAGATTTAAGTTTTCGTATATACAAATGCCTTTACAAATTTGTATATAATTAACATAAAAAATTATACACATATCTTAGCAGTTACTTAACATAATTAACTTATTATAGTAGTTAAGAATAGTTTATTGTTCAGATTATTTAAGTCAAACCATTTACGCTCTATAAGTGTTACTTTAATTTTTAGTGCATTACATTAGAACAGATATTTTATTTAGTTTATTTAAAATGAATTCTATATATACTGACAAAAGTTTATGAAGTATTTTATGGACTTTCTTACCGATCGCACCATTAATATCTATGTATTTAGGCACTATAATTTTTGAATTATTTTTCCTTTTTCTTTTCTTTTTCATTTGCATATTCAAACTGCAAAATTAAAATTAACAAAACGTGTTTTAATTGTGATTTTCACACCATACAATGAATTCTTTTGGTTTGAATACAATCCAATCATCGTAAAACTGTCTACATTGGAACATTCTCAATAACACAATACTACTTTAAAAACTTTGTATTATTTTTCCAAAAAACAAAAACAACAAATATAAAATAAACAAATATGTACGTCCAAAACTTTAAAATCATAAAATTCTAAAGTAAACCACCCGATTTGGAACTTGAGGGTTTATTCAAACGTCATTTTACCACCGTGGAGTTCTTCCAAGGAACCATTATGAATCCGATTGATCTGCAAAGGGTTAAGGTAAAACATTTCTTTATTTTTATATGTTCCTCTATGTTGGTTATTGTATGATTATTATTTTTTATTCCGAATATTTCGTTGACATCTTATTTTGTGCGTGTTTATCCAACTTTAACTTCAACTTCAACTAAAACAAACCATAACAAACCAGACTAATAACTTCCTCGATAACATACATAACTTAACGAACGATATTCATAAATATATATACGCAAAAAATGTATCTAATATGTATTTATGTAATGTTTAATGTAATGTAAATTATAGCTATACATGTGCTCATTCATCATTGTCGCTTTAGTTCTATGTAACATATGTACATCAACAGGATAATATAACACTCATTTGTGTATGTATCTGTTGATTATTTGCAACGGGTTAGAAGCCGTAACATTAGAGTAATAACTTCTGTGTGAATCTACAAACAATGAACACACACTCCCATTTACACTCACCCAAGATACACTCTGTCACAATGCAACACAGACACACAGATACACTGTATATTGTTGACTTTATTGTGTATGCAATCATTGGTCGTGATTCATTATTAGCTTAAGCGGCATAATTCTCAGCAATTTACGTTAATGTTATTTTAATCTTATTTATATATATATATATATGTATATACGACATATGTATATGTAAATGTATGTATTTATGTGCTAAGTATAAAATTGCATATATAACTTGAGTACAAAAATTAAGTATTTTAAACGTTAAACGAGCTTAGCACTTGATTTCTTTTACTGTTGTTCTTCTACTAAGAGACTTTCATAACTTTAGCATATTAAAACTTAAATCTTTTTTTTTTATAATAAGTATTAAGATTCAAAAACAATTTTAAGTACACATAACCTCCCTGGTTCAAATGGAGCGGATTGGCCTAAAAAATACGTTATTTGAGAACAAGAAATATAAATTCTGTCAAAGATGGAATTTAGAAAATTTATAACAAATTAATTTAAAAATTATATCATATATTGTGGTATATATTTTATTTACATATATATAAATTGAAGAAAATTCATTTTAATTGGTGCTCACCTTAAATATTTCCCTGAATGTACGAAACACAATCGAATCGGGGCTTAAAATGATAAATGTAGACATTATGTTTTCAATAAATGATTTCATTATTGTCAGAGTCAATGAACGAGAAGTCTTTTCGATAATATAAGTCAATATTGTGCACAGATTTTATTTAAGGCACTTGGAATACTTATGTAAATACATACGCGGCATACATTCGATATGTAATCATTCTGTTTAATAAGTAGTGAATATGTAATCGATATCGCCTATCACTGTATTTTAATCTGCAAACTAAATTAAATTGCCCTTATACAAAGCTTTCTATCTCTAAATCAACAAGATGAAGAACAATAACGTGAATTGTTGTTGTGCTATTTCTTTTGCTTTTCCAATAACTATTGTTTGGCGATAAATGGAAAATGGGGAAATGCATGGTGCATGGTGCATGGTGCATGGTGCATGATGCATGGTAGCTGTGTTGCATGTTGCTGTTGATGCTACTGGCGGCCCAGAATAGCCGTCAATAGCAAACAGTCTGTAGTGAATTATGTATAATCCATTGTGTAATGCCCACTTAAGTTCGGCTCTTTAGTTTGTATATTGTCTATTGCTTTGATCTTTATTTATGATTTGAATAAAACACCCTCAAAACGACACGAGTTCTCCGTATATATACCCGTATACCTTCACCCATGCACATTAAGCGTTCGCTATTTTCAGTTGTTATAATTGTTGTTGTTACCTATATCAAATGGAAGTTGAACCAAAAAGATACATGAAAAATCCAATCAACCAAGCAACCAACTTTACACCAACCGCTTACTGTCTCCCTATCGCCGGTGTTGCCAAAGCTAATCGAAGCCAAGTACTTTTAATGTGTATGCAAGATATCAGATGTTCTATATACATATATACATGTATATTATATATTGTCGATACTACGATCAATACAATCAAACACTTCACTTCTGGCATTTCAACTATGTACTTGTACCATAAATAGTTGTGCAGTCAATAATTTTACGTGTTAACCGCTTACTAACTTTACTGTTAATACGACAAAGCTGAACTTGAAGATACATACATATATCATAATCACTCAATCTAAAGAACACCATAACATACAACTAACAAAACATATGTACTTACCTAGCATACCTGTACACGTTAATAGGCCGTCACCACTTTGAACAGATACCATAAACATAACAAACCCAAACTAACCAAACAATAAACGTCAATCGCCGCAATGACATAGACAAATGACTAACATATACAAGTCTTCTACAAAATTATCACAGATCGAACTGAATAATTACTAACCTACTATTAATCTACATAAAAGGTACACGAAGCCGATGCCTGCCTGGTGCTAGCTAACAAATATTGCCAAGATCCCGACGCAGAAGATGCTGCCAACATAATGAGAGTCATCTCGATTAAGAACTACAGCGATGACATACGTGTTATCATACAGCTGATGCAGTACCACAACAAGGTAAAATTCATTATAATCACATCGATAAATACTCTTTTTAAAAACAAACAATAGTGACTCACTCGTATTTTAATTGGCAATTGAATTGTTTTTGTTTTAAGCTTTAAATGTTATAGACTTCACATAGAGCACGAGAAATTCTAATTAAAGTTTTTCCAAAGTTCCAAATAAAAATTTCCATTTCCCATCGTCACACTTGCGATTCAGTTAGAAAGTTACCGTTTTTTTTAAACTCTCATAGCTTTTTCGAAAAGCGAATTATTTCTATAATAAATGATCACTAATTTTGTCGTCTTAGTTTAATATTTAACAGTTTTTCCTGCGATTTATTTTTTTCCATTTGTAAAATAAATATCTTGGTTATTAAATATTGACAATTCTTTCATTTTCATCTATAAAATTTTTGTACACCAAATGAAAGCATTTTTGGGGATTGTTGAATCTAAAAAGAATAAGTGAAGAAACTAGAATTAAAATTCGCCTTCAATACTTAAATTTATCCATACATTAATCACAAATATATAATCTTGCAGGCGTACTTGCTAAACATACCATCGTGGGACTGGAAACAGGGCGATGATGTCATTTGCCTGGCCGAACTGAAGTTGGGCTTTATAGCGCAGAGCTGTTTGGCACCCGGATTTTCCACAATGATGGCCAATTTGTTCGCTATGCGTTCTTTTAAGACGGTAAGTATTGCCGAATGTTGTGAAAAGACACAGATGGCTACTCCTAACAATATATACCAGACACAAGCACACAAATCTGGGGCATATTGATATATCCAGAATGCAGGCATAATAACTTATCAATATTAGCTTTTGACGATGACAATTGCTACTTTGTGAAGGGAGATGTGATGAGATGAAGGGGCTGTCAATAGTCAGTCAAACATAACAATCAATAAATCTATATTATGTATGTACCGTCTTTAACCCCATAGTCGCCAGAAATGCAGTCATGGACAAATGATTATCTACGCGGCACTGGCATGGAAATGTACACTGAAACATTGAGTCCCACATTTATTGGAATACCATTTGCTCAGGCCACTGAGTAAGTTGCGCAGCGGGCAGACCAATTTCTATATGCTATATACATATCGTATCGTATCTACTATTATATTCGTACTACCTACTATTCAAAGACTTGTTAATCGTGCAGCGTTGAAAATATTGTATCAAAAACAAAAGAAAACAAGACAAAACCAGATATTACATACACTTACACTTATACATAACACACACAATCACACACACACACACACACACACGTTTTCTACTTTATTATCTTCTGATCAGTTCTGATTGATGTTGTAGCTATTTTACTTTGTCTGTTTATTTCTTATTTTTCCTCATTTTGAAAGATATAACGTTTCCGATCTCCAGAAGTGTTTAATTGCAAATTAATGTCTGTTCATTCGTAAAGTTATTAAACATGCCTGCCTATATGGTATAAAATAATTTATTATATTTTATTTATATTTATGCGAACGCAAACACAATCAACACACAAAAAACACAACACACACAAACACACCCAATCTCACATTGAAGTACACTGTGAAAAAAAACTAGTCGGTGTTTTATGCTAATTCTTTGTGTACTTAATGTTCTCTATGTTTAAAATGCCTTCAGTGTTTGCAAGTACAAACGACATTCTTGCTGAATATTGTTATCATTTCAACTAAGTTCGCAGCCAGACAGACAGCTCTGTTAACAACAGTTCAACATCTTAGGACACACACACACACACCCACACACCCAAACACACACTCACATTTTCACACTCCCACTCACAATTACACTCACACTCACACTCACTAAATTTAGGGATTTGTAATATACACTAATTTTTTGTGCTGTGCTCTCTAAATTCAGAGCTTCCAAATGCCAGCGTGCGTTTAAGTTTATGTTTTATTTTATATTCGTTTATTCTTTTGTTTGAATTTTTGATCATTTGATACAATTATCCTTTTGGTTTTGGTCGGAAAGCGACGTTGCTCGTTATTCTCTGCGAGGTGCTATAAGATGCTATATATATATACCCCGTAATGCCAATAAGTTTGCTAGATATTATACAAAGCTATTGAAAGCTTCAATGCTGAATATATGAGAAGTATGCCAATGCCAAAGCTAATACTCTATCAAACCCTGACTCACACATGCACCTCCAAATGAAAATAAAATAAAATTAAAGACACGCCCACACAACAATACAGTCCCACTGTCCAGATGATCAGATATATGCCAAAGTGTGACCGTATATGTACATATGCCAAATGAAAAACGAGATGCCCGTATTTGTCCAGTTGCTAGAATTGAGCACGACACAGACACAGACAAAGCTACAGCCACACAACCAATCGAGCCCTGATCGAGCCTGATCGATACCAATGTGTAACCTACTATATATGACAAACATCTATCGAAACTATACTGTGCCAAATCAATTGCGTTTAGAACCAGAACAACAGAGAACAAAGAACAATGAACAAGAAACAAACAAATGCCACGTAGTTACATTAGCGAACTTACTAAATCCAAACCACAACAAAACCATTTTCTAACTTTCAGTCACCAGACACACAGGCCTGGCAAAATGATTATCTTCAAGGTACAGGGTGTGAGATGTACACCGAAACTCTATCACCTTCATTTACCGGCATGACATTCCCACAAGCCAGCGAGTAAGACTCCAAAATGAGAAATTAGACAAACAAAATTTACAAAAAAAAAAAAAAAAATATATATATATATATTTAAAAAAAGATACTAAAAAGTTTATTATATTAATGAAACAAATGTATAAAAAATACTTTTGCCTTGTACAATATGTTTGATTAATTTCTTGATTTATATTAATTTGATTTATTTGATTAATTTATTCCGTATACTAATTATACTTGTAACAAAATACTTTTTGTCCCCAATTACTACTTAAGTCCTACTATTTACTCTCGTACTACTTATTTTCCTTACTTAGCTACATACATAATATACTTACTTATATACTAGTTTCAAAATGATATATAACAAACTGAAATGAACTTTAGCAGCAAACATTGATCGAGTTGTACCTTCTACTTACTATGTTCAACATTTTATTTGGTTTTTGGATCAACAAAACATTCGCATTGCATCCGTTCGCATCAAAATACATAATACAAAAATTAGTAATCAAACACAAAATACAAATACAAAGGTTTGAACTCATACTATATCCAGACACCGCTCGCTTCTCACCAACGACGCTCCGATTAATCCCAGATCAAGCCTGAACATACCTCGTACATAACACCATATAGCATATACTCTAACAAACACTTAAATACATACGAATAGAGTCTACTGCGAGAATTGTGAATTGTAATCAAAAATCAAATCAAAATCCTGCTCATTGCATGTGTCTAATATAAAGTGTAATTTTTGTGTAAACCACCCTAACATCACCACAACCCCACACCACCCCACCCCACACCACCTCACGACCAAAAGCCGCAAGAATCGAATTGAACAGTTGTGCTTCTTCCGGTTAACGCCGAAATAATTAGCTTCATTTTTTACATATTTCTTGAAATCATTTTTCTGTTACACTTTTGTACGCATTTTGTCTCGCATGCGATAATAATCTTAGTCAGTTCTCCGAATTTTGTCGTGCAAAATACGCTTTCAACGCACACTTGCAAAACGCATGCCAAGTTTGATAAGGTTTAGCTACACTTTGTAGTGCAGTGATATTTAACTAGGTTTAACTATCTTTAATATTAATGAATACACAAATATGCAAATAATACAAATATCGTATGTGTTTCTATTCCCCTGCCTATATAGACTGTGTTTCTCCAAGCTGAAGCTTCTGCTGCTCGCTATTGAGATCAAGGGCGCTGAAGAAGGTGCAGATAGCAAGATTTCCATAAATCCCCGGGGCGCCAAGATTCAGGCGAATACGCAGGGTTTCTTTATAGCACAAAGCGCTGATGAAGTCAAGCGGTAATTTAAAAAAATCTCCTTGCATCGTAAATTCATATATAACATGCCCATATCGTTCCTTGTTTTCAGTGCGTGGTTCTATTGCAAGGCCTGCCATGAGGATATCAAGGATGAGACACTCATTAAGAAGTGCAAATGCAAAAACTGTAAGCATACTTTTTGTACCATATTATTGACTCCATAAGATGTATCTATGTATGTGCATTTTGGTTTTATTTATTTCTATTTTACTTAAATATTGTATTTCAGTTTCTGATTTCATTTGAATCGAGGTTTTCGCGAAACAGCTATACTTAGATCTTTAACTATTAAGTACAGGATTCAATTAGCTTTAAGTTAATCCTCACAATGATTTAGGCAGTTAATATAATAATACTTATCATACGACCTATATCATTCAATTTAAGCAGCGCCATAATGAGGCGTATCAACTGCAATTCCTCTTATGATCTCTAAATCTACTACATAAGTATCTATATATAATGATCTCAAATTAACTCCAATCTATTTATACGATGACTCGTAAATATAACCATTTTTATTGTGTCTTTACCCCTATACTTATTAAAAACACATTCTTTTTACTATATTTTCTTTGGACCACATATTTAAATGTATTGTGGTGCTTGTGGCCTTCTTAAAATGTCTACTTATCTGAACCATCAACACCAACTTCGACTTCTGCTCATAACTGCACATAAAATACTTGAACAAAATACAAAATCTACTGACGAATGCGCAATATTACATCTGAATATTTATATCTATCTATATGTATGGATATATGTATATGCGTATGACCTGATCTGCATTCGATATCGATATTTTATGTAATACACAATAATACAAATAAATGTCATAACTTTGTCCCACAGTGACTGTCCAGCCCAGGAGCAAATTTGATGACTTAGGTAATTCAAAATTAATCAACACAACGTTCTTTTCAAAAAGAAAATAAACATAAAAACATATATACACACACACTAACAACATTAAACAATACAACAACGACCAATGCCACAACCACCCACTGAGTTTTGAAGTTTTTTTCTAAATCGAACTTTGTTTAATGTACGCAAATTACGAATTTGTTTTGTTTGTATGTACTTTAAATACAGAAAAAAATAGATCGCCAAATATACATATATGTTTGCCCAAAATCTTTTCTATCCTCTTTTTAATCCTAAATTTTACTTGTATACTGCGCACTTCACCTTCTTCAGGTACACTGTACAATTTTACGTTTTTCCCTTTACATTTTTCAATCTAACCGATTTATTGATTTGTTAGAAAACTGTGCAATTACTTTCAGCATTTTAAGAGTGTGCAGTCATTGATCCTCTCAAGCCCCTCCCCAGCCTCACAAATACTAATTCACAAATACATTTTATGAATATCCGTCCTGTCCCGTAACTTTGGATGTGTGCAGTTCGTATTTGAACACACTTTTTTTATGATATGCGCCTCTACTCGTATATAACTCGTCACAACAATATCAAATTAAATAATATTCATCGGCTCTACATATATTCCTTATTACATTCCATACATACCACATACATTTTCTGATGGCTTAAACAATGTACCCTCGTACTGTAAATATGTTTGTGCAATATGCAACCTCCGTTCTTTTTTTCTTTTTTTTTGGTTGTGGAATTAAATACTATCAACAACTATTGCCACAGCGTTTATTACAAGTTCCACATTTAATTTAAAACTTCATTATAAACGTACATTGTTTTTATAAAGCGAAAATAATTCTTTTATTTAGCTTTATTTAATAAAAAAGCTTCGCGCCACTTGTGGATCGTTTAGAATGTTATTTCCTTGAGCCCAAAAAATGATATCGACTTGAGTATTTCAAATAGTTGCAGAAAATATTATTTAAATTTAAAAAATAATTTGATAATAATTTTTTATTTTTGCTGTGCATGAAAAGAGGATACACATGCATTTAAGTTATATTTTATTTCATTTAACGTTTTTGCAGGTCAATATGTTCTCATTTAAAGCAACTATTTGTAAAACTATAATTTAAATTGAATTTCTAAGTGCACAATTTTAAAATTCTGTCTAGTTAACCCTTTCTCTGCCTCCCTCTCTTTGACAACTCTCGCTGTAATATTTTTATCTACTTTACACATAAGAATGTTGGATATAAATAAATAAAGATATATTCCTAAATAAGAGAAGTGCATGGAACTAAGCACAAAAGTCGATTTATACCACACTTTCGCCACAAAAGCTCAACTCTATTTTTGATAAATATTTTTGACTAATTTTTGCAGATCTAATTTATAATTCCCTTACTAATCTAATTTAATCAACTTCAATTATAAATTCCTCTAATTACTAGTAGCTATAAGTTATTCAAATGCTGCGTCGTGTTCTTCCACCACTTGAAGACAACCAATATATGTATATTTTAAGTTTTATTTATCTTGGCGTGGCACATTTAACTAATGTTTAACAACCCAGTTATATAAGATACTTATAATTAATTGTGAATAATAACATAAGCGTAGCTGTCCCTCCCATCCAAACAAAAAAAAAAACAACCATAAAAAATGTGTAAATAATCTCAACGCAGAGTTACTTTCTCGATACTAACTTTAGCAAACTATTCATAACTCGTGTTGTCCATCATCTTACATAAGTCGCGTTGCCAATTACGAATACTCAAGTTTATGTATTTGATTTCTATGTAGCATAACACTACTATATCTAAACAAACTATATATGTAAATAACTGTACTTTATGTAACCATAAATTAGCTGCAATGTTCTTAAGTAGTTAGTAAGTTTCCAATGTTTGCGTTGCCTGCATCTGGCTTAAAAGATAATGCGCTCGTTGGCTGGGAATCTCGGACACAGATACAGCTGCAATATTTATATAACTAGTGTCTAGTGGCTAAGATCGTACCCAAAGGTCCACTTAATTTGTGTATGAGTGTATGAGTTTTGTGGTTCTGAAATCCCTCAACATATTACAGATGTGGGCATGATTATGATGCAGACAGGGATGGTCAACCAAGGCATCACATCGGTGATGAATACAATGGAGGGTACGCTTTTAATCTATTTGCAAATATGAAAAACAAAAAAACAAAAAAATATATACAAATTTCAATAATAACTACAAGTTTATTGTATAGCCAAAAATAATTTATTTGTTGCTGCTAACGTGTTAAACCGCATTCCTAACCGTATTCAATTTGCCCAACACTCCCCAAAGCATTCGAAGTAATGATCTTTCGAACGAAAACTTTGCTTTGGTGAGTGTATTCAAAATTCGGATAATCGAATTTTTTCTTTAAATTTGAAAACGATTTTATTAAAAATTAAATCAATTGACTGTAAAACTAAATATACTAAACCAAAAATTTAAATTAAACTTTAAACTATGCTTTCAGAATTCGGTAACAATAATGAGAAATGCCCGTTATAATTAATTAGTGTAAACAGGTCCTCTCCTCCTCTTCCTCATAAGTATCTGTGTTCTACTCATTTATGCTTTAAGAGCCCAACTGCTAAATGCCCGCAACTACTATATATGCCATAATCCAATCCTCGCCCTGCTTAACTTGAATGGATATGAAAAGGCCAGTGAATTAAATGATCTTTTAAGGCAGAGAAGGTTTGGGTTCTAGTGGGTTTAGTGAATTATTTTGGCACAGGTCGAATAATTGCAGGCAGAGTATTCCTTTTTTTACTCTGTGGTTGCTTTCTATCGCTCATTTCTCTATATATCTCTCTCTCGCTCCCTTTCTATCGCTCTGTCATATTCTCAGTATAAATATTACATCATATAGAATTCCATTAGTTTGCAAAGATTTCTGGTTTGGTTCTTCTTCTTCGTCGCGCGTATAATGTCATCAAAAGATCATAACTAGTGAATATTCTATACATAATCGTACTTAAACTCATATTTATTACCATAACATATGTTAAATGAAAGTAAAATTGAAGTACAGCGTGTGCCGTCTGATTTATTTATACATATATATACATATATATATATATATATATGTATATACATCTTCATGCATTTATCAACAGAACTTTTATTTTCAATTAGGTGTTATATAATATAATTTTCATTTTATATTTATATAAATTAAGGTATAAGTTCATTTGTGTTAAAAAGTAAAAAAGAAAATATGAAAACCAACTATCATTACCTTTACCATCATTTACCTATTCACACGAATCCTATACAATTCTGTTTTCATGAAACAAAACAGTGGCCACCTTCCGGAAAGGCGTCCGAGCCGTACAAATGGTTGGGCGTGCAAGTACGTATAACTCTCTCTACTCTCTCTCTCTCTCTCTCTCTCTCTCTCTCTCTCTATCTATTTCTCTCTCTATATATATATACATACATATATCTTCTCCATGTTTCAACTCTACTGTAATTCTTTCAACATACGAAACATACTTTTAAATGATAACCATTACAAGACAAAAAAACATTACCTTTAAAATCAGATACACAAAATTACTTAACATACTTGTAACATTTACTAACCCAGTCAATAGAACTCTGTTCCCAAATGCTCACTAACTAACATCAAATGCTAATGCTAAGCAGTTCAAAAAGTCATTAAGTCCGACTTAATTTGAAATCCCTTTAATAAAAGTAAACTATACAAATTTACACATCCAATATAATGAGCCCAATACACAGACAGAGATATAAAACACACACATTACAACAACAATACTTGAAGGAGATCACACACACATTCAAATGTACATGTAGACACGTTCTCACGTAATCGTTTCTTCTGGTTCGTTCTCGTAATTGTGTACTTTTCATAATCAACTTTTATCTTAACTAATTAGTGTGTGTGCGTCTGTGTGTGTGTGTAGAAAAGTCGATAGTTAAATTCAAATTTAAATTCAAATTTGTTTCTGCTAAACACTTATCCGGAAATAATAATTCAAGAATTATCCTAATACGTGTATTACGTATGTATGCCATACTACAATCTTGAACTCATTTACAATCCATCCAGTTGATATAATTATACTAAGTACATTTCCTAAATACAATATATCGTACATCATGCATACATATTTTGTACATATTTTTTTCGTGTAACTGTCAGCATACATATCTCTTTCTATTTTTTATTTTGAATTTTCAAATAAATCGAAGCGATAATCAGTTTTATTTATTATGTCGCGAGATATCTATAGATTGAGTACTTCAGATACAGATCTTACACCTACAAACATACACCAGAACGATATTGAACTTACAGAAAACATTTAGAACTTTGCGCAACATGTATTCAAAATTATCTGTCCTATATAGCGAATCATAAAAGGTTGCACTCTTAAAAACACACTTTATGTAAAATCATGAAAAGAAATACACGAATTTCTGACTCTGGGGTTTGCTCTTTTTTTTATGTGTACATATCATACTTCTATATACTTCCTCACACGTACCTGTACTCGTTTGTACCAACTACTTCTACTACTACTACTACTACTACAACAACTACAATACTCGTACTATGTATTTATATGTCTGTGTGTGTGTGTAGAAGACGATGAATACTCGTTGTCAAGTAAGTCCAACTAACTCAAGTTAATTCATATACTCGAACAACAAATTATATTTAAACCGCATTTGTATTTGTCATGGAAACCTTTCTTAGGATTCACATTTTAGAATTTATGAATTTCCCAAGTATTTACTTTAGTGTGCCAGTGCACGTTTCTTACTTTTCTTATATACCTTTTAAGTGTTTTCTTTTCATTTTCGGACTTTCGTGTTCTTCTTCATATTTATTGGAGTCGATTGTGTCATTTGTGTTGTACTAGATTCCATTTTTTTCGTTTCCTTTAAACATCATAAAATAACAATTTAATTACAAATTACAAATCTGAAAACATTTGAGACAGCATTGCAACTGTAGAATATGTACTTCCCACACTTCCAATCATAATCTACAGCTCTCCTGCCGCCAATCGTCAATGCACAACATTAAGTTATTTGGAGCAAGCTTTGAAATATCTTATGACTCTTAATCTAGCAGTTGAACAAGAATTGCATAATAAGTTCTATCTCGTATGCCATCAATTATTAAATATGTTAAAATAATATTAATTAGTGCAGATCTTAATTATGAGAGACGTTTCTAGGTAGACAAGTCTTAAATGTGGGTGTTAGAATTCTGCTGCAGATACTAATAGTCAATCTAAATGCTTTATAAATCGAATCCAACAACTAATATATTAAAGTTAATATTAAATATGTTTGTCAAATACGCTTTCATTGTAGCATACTCGTACATAATACTTAAGATCTTAAGTATACTCGCATAATATTCTCATCGTACTTGCAGTGTCTTGCCAATAAATAATGCCAAGAAATATTATTCAAAATAAAATAAAATGAAAATTATATAAAGTTGTATTCAATGGCAATGTGCCTATGCCAACGCCTGCTTATCCTGCTTTCTGTAGTGTAGTGTAACCGAACTTAAAATAGTATTTACTTATTGTCACATTTATCAATACTCACAATTATTTGCACGTTTTCAATGTCTTGCTTTTAAATGCACTAATTTATTATGAATGTAATTTAATATCTGTATCCTGTTAATATCTGTGTGTTTTTTAATATTAAGCCCAATGATAATTCCTAAATCATTCCCCTAGATCATTTTGATAACTTTCTTTGGTATGACTTTCGGTTGATACACATTTTAAAACTACTTGGGTTTTTCGACACTTGCCCGTCAACATTTGGTATATGATTTCCAAAAATTACGTATTTGCTTTATGTACAACTGTAACTTTTCAAGTTTTAGTTTTTACAAAACACTGGAGAAAACCAAAAAGCAATTTATAAGCTTCACATTAAAAAAGCATTGCCTTTACCACCAAAAATAAAAAAAGAAAAGCCAAAACAAAACACAAAATTTGAATACCTAAAGCTGTGCTGTGATAACAATACCAAAATATCTTACAGATGAACACCATCCTGCACCCACATTTACGCCACCAGATCTGCCCAAGCGGGTGCATGTGCGTGGATCTGTATCGGGTAATGTCTCAAAATCCAAATCAGCTTGTATAAGATCTCAAAATCACAGAACGATATATATATTCTATATATATGATATATGATATATGATAAAATACCTGCAAGTCTGCCAAAAAGTTGACACGAAAGAGAAAGGTTATTTTGACCACACAGAACTCCTCTCATGTCCCCAAAATACATACTACATTTTTTGTTTTTCACACACACACATGCATACATACACTGGCGCTCAACTGAATAGGGACGAATTGTTTATATACGAAAACTATATTAAAATAAAGCTTTGCTTTTAAATCTACTCTTTCTCAGGAGCATTGAGAAGTTATTTTAATCAATATATTATCGATAGCTAAAATACAGTATATATCTTCATTTAATAACATTCTATTTCTGTTGTAACTATTTAGTTGAGAGTCAGTGTATATATGTAATTAGAACATGAATTTCATTTAGTATATTTATATGTATGTATTATTTGCTCTATTGTTTGTAGTCCATTCATGAAACGCAAATTCTGTGAGCTGGCAACTTGTCCAAAGCCCCATTCAGTGATTTTAATAATAACAATAATAATAATTATCAAATGAAGTAACAATCATTGCGATTAGATATTAATTTATGCGTTAATTCTGAATTCTGAAAATAAATGGTTATTTGCTAATGTAATAATAATAATAAATTATGAAATAATAATCCCTTTCATAAATATAAATGTTTTTAAGTATTATCCATCTATCGACAGAACTGTTAACTCTGTACTTAACAATAATTTGAACTTAATACTGATTACAATTATTGATGTCTACCTATTTAAAGCATTTTAATATTTCTTTTGTAACCACTTGTGTGTGTGCGTGTGTGTGTTGTGTTTTGCTTTGCCTACAATAAATGCTTGTTAAATACTCTATTTATTTCTTGTGTCCACATACAAATCGCAGCTACAAATCCCCAACTACCAAACTAACAATAGAAACAAACCTTAAGCAAAAGTAACTACTATACTTACTTCCATACACGCGGCTCAAAAATACCTTTCTTGATTAACTTGACCAATGCATATATGACCGAAAACTAAAATTTTCCTAAGCACTTTATCAGCAAATTGCGTTAGCATAAACCTTATTAATCGACTATATATATCTTTCTCTCGCTCTCGCTCTCGCTCTTTCTATTTACCTGTGCTCTGTTTACAACTGCTGTAAATGTTATTTTAACAACCACAAACATAACTGCCAATGCCAATGCCAACGCCAACGCCAACGCCAACTGCAACCGTAACTGTAACTGCCGCAGGTGATATAACACGTGACAGAGAAGATACAAACCGTAAGTTTCTTAGTCATAACTTAGTTTACACTACTATTTATGTACATCCAGTCCGTGTGTTGCTATCTATTGGATGGTCATTCAACTGAAGCTCAATTCGGTGTCCCTCTCTTGTCTCTTACAGTACTCAATCGGAATGTGCGACGCCCGAATGGAACTGGCAACGGCACAGGTGGCATGCACCACATGAATAACACGGCAGCTGCTGCTGCAGCCGCTGCCGCTGCGGGCAAGCAGGTGAACAAGGTAAAGCCCACGGTGAATGTGAGCCGACAAGTGGAGGGACAGGTCATATCGCCGTCGCAGTACAACAGGTGAGTGACTCGACTTGTGCCACATTCAACATACATAGTCCGAGCGTATACAAATGGGCGGGGGAGCACGGAAGTAATCATACTTACTTTCTTACACACAACAGAATGCACTCGGTTTCAGTTACAAAGTATAGTACAAAGTATCTCAACATAGGCAACACAACAAATCGGTAAATCGAGCAAAGCAACAACACTTTACCATAGGACTTCGCTGTTCAGCTGCATTCTATAATTTCTGTTTAGTTTCCTACTTTGCAATAAAGCAAAAATTAATCGTAATACTATTATTTAAGTTCAAACACCAACTCATTATTTGTTTTTCATTTGTTATTTTTATTCTATACCTAACAAAACACAAACACTCAGTTTGATGGCCTTCAATGTGGCCCGTACATATGTAAATGCTCTTTAACTACGTATATATATTAAACTAATATTAAAACTCTTAACACCTTAACAAAACTGTCTTAACCACATGTTAGAAAAAAAGAAAAAAAAAACAATACAAATCTGAACAAATAACAACAATTTTAACCAGTCTAAATGTATAAAAAACGAACAACATTTTGTTTCAGGCCACCAGAAAATGATGCTAACCCTTATGCGGGCTATCAACTTGCTTACGAAGTTAAAAAGCTCATGTATGCGTCCATAATTTCCTAGAAATTTTACTTAAAAACAAATTACAAACAAAACATTACAAATAAAAAAAAGCCAAGTGTTTTTTAATCTTAGTATTCGTAAATACTTATTCAAAACTATGCGCATTTTGTTAAACTCACTTAATTAATTGGTTAATTGAAAGCTATTCCATACATTAATAATCAATACCAAATAACAAATCATAATTACTCGTACTTGTAATTCTACGTATGCGTAATATTCTTTCACATTGCTCTCTGTGTGCGTTTCTTTATGTAAATGTAAATGTAAATTTAAATGTAAATGTATGTGTTCGTGTGTCTGCGTATGTATGTGTGCGTGTGTGTATAGATCCAAATATTCAGTTACTCTATTTTTAAGATTGCCACCTGTTAAAATCTATTGTATAGCATTACATTAAATATATAAATTGTTTTGAATCATTATATTGAAAAAAGTAACTCTACTAAAATTAAAATGTAAAGAATTAGTGATTTAATTAGTAATGAAATATACAGTTCTGAACCACATGTGGCAATCTTGCTTCTTTCCTCTCATTCATCTTTGTATATTTGCATTGTTTGCCTATGAATTTTCAAAACAGTCTCTCGTTCTGTCGCTCTCTGTCTCTGTCTCTCTCTCTTTCTTCTCTTATCTTTTAAATTTTAAATTAAATTACATTAATATACTTTTAAATTTTTCGATGTCTGCGTTTCACTAAACATAACTCAGTTATAACAGATTATCTCAGTTTTAAGATAATAAAATGCATTACTTGTCATCGTATCTGTAAATTTAAATATTTATACACAATATTAAAAATGTTGCATCATTTATGTAAATACACGTCATTTTTATCATTCTAAAAAGGGAAACTTCTTTTGAAAGACAAAAATATTGAATATTTCAATAGTTATGGATTAAATTGACTTAAGATAAAGTCCTAATCTCATTGCAAAATTGAAGTTGTTATCCCCACTGCACATTTATTTTGTTCTACCCTCTTTTAAAGGGAATTTTATGGCATGCTTTTGATTAATGTACTAGGACTAAAAACCAAATCTTCCAAAACAGCTTAAGTGAGCCTTTTTTAAGCGAACTAAGTATCGATCATTTTTCTAAAATTCCTGACCCTGTTCAATCTGTTATTATGATAATTATTCTTAAAAGGAATCAAAGTATGAATCAAAGCCTTCACCTTCAGTATACATCAGAAATTGAATTTCAAACTAAATTTCTTTTTATTTCATTTAAAATAAATGGAATTTTTAGTTAAGTTTTATCGATGAATTGAATTTCTTCCTGCGAAAAGTAACAATATAAAAAAATGTGTATTAAAATTAAGTTTCGACCCCAATGAGATTCGCTCTCTGTTTCAATAATTATCTGAGTTTCTTAACATTATTTTTAAAAAATGTCTACATATTATTTGGCTTTCTTCTAATTGGGAAGTGTGTGTATATGTGAGGTGTTCTTCGGAGGAGGGCAGCACTCGCATGTGGCTTGTCTCTCGTGCATGTCCGACACTTACCACTCAATTGATATAAGCGCATTACACCCGAGGGCGGTCGCATATGATCAGAAGAGATTATTGCCCCCATCGCCGGGATAGTCAGAAAACGATTTTGCGTAGTTTATTTTATTCATGCATTACAAGTTTGATTCGTGTTCTTTTTGGCATTCATTTTTGCATTCATATTCGTATTGACATTTGTAATTTGGTACTCGTAATTTCGCAACTATTGTTATAAGCACAAACTTCTCTTAATCTCTCTTTCTAAGTAAATACAACAATTTATATCTTTAGCTTTTTCTATCGTATGAAAACCACATTTTTTTTTTGATTTTACAAGCTCCAAGTACTCGTATTTAAGTACTTATATTTTTGTTTCTTTGAACGAAACTCGTACTCGTAGCGTTACGAAGAACACTTTGCATTTGGATGTAGCGTTTAATTTTGATTGATTCGATAATCTGATATGCCACAAATAAATCCCAAAAAAACCATGCAAGACATATTGAGTAGGTCACACGGTTAATATATCTCAATAATTTGCTTGCCTCCAGGCCAACGAGTCGCAGCTCCGGCACAGGCACACAGAATCAAAACGGCGGAGTCTCGCTGCCCGCCGGAATCGCGGATGATCAGTCAAAGGACTTTGACTTTGAGAAGACGGAAATGAAGTACGACTCGACGGGCATGTTTCACTGGAGTCCGGCGAAGAGCTTAGAAGACTGCATATTGGTAAGGTCACACAAACAATGCGAAAGGGAAATTCATTTAGAACTCTAAATAAAATTGAATAATGGAACCATATCGGAATGACCCGATATAACCATCTCTAACATTTACCTATCAAAGATCGATTCGTTAAAGAAACAATTCATATTTAAAATGATTTATTATATAAATTGATGTGTGTTTTCTAGGATCGCAATCAGGCGGCCATGACGGTACTGAATGGCCATGTGGTTGTTTGCCTGTTCGCGGATCCGGATTCACCGCTGATCGGACTGCGGAATCTGGTGATGCCGCTGCGGGCATCCAATTTCCATTATCATGAGCTCAAGCATGTGGTAATTGTGGGCTCCGTCGACTATATACGACGCGAGTGGAAGATGCTACAGAATCTGCCCAAGATATCGGTGCTCAATGGATCGCCGCTGAGTCGAGCCGATTTGCGTGCGGTCAATGTCAATTTGTGTGATATGTGCTGCATATTGTCTGCTAAAGTTCCTAGTAACGATGATCCCACACTGGCCGACAAGGAGGCCATTTTGGCCTCGCTCAATATCAAGGCCATGACCTTCGACGATACAATTGGGGTGCTCAGTCAACGTGGACCCGAGTTCGATAACCTGAGCACGACCGCCGGCAGCCCCATTGTCCTGCAGCGTCGTGGATCAGTTTATGGTGCCAATGTGCCCATGATAACAGGTAAACTGCATCGCACTAAGTTGGCCGAGTTTACGAACGACCGAACGAAAAGCTTCTCACCTCTGGCTGTGCATATGAGACTGATCACGCACAACAACTCTATTGGGGCTTAAGGGGGAGGGGCTGGGGTTAGGGTTGGGAGTTAACGCCATGATCAGTCTCATACGCACAGCTCAGATAATGTTGAAAACATTAAGTAACTGGACACTGTCCTTTATTGTTGGTTGTCGTTTTAAGAACTGGTCAATGATAGTAACGTGCAGTTTCTCGATCAAGACGACGACGATGATCCAGATACAGAATTGTATCTGACACAGCCTTTCGCCTGTGGCACTGCGTTCGCTGTGAGCGTGTTAGACTCGCTGATGTCCACGGTAAAGTCACCTTGCAAACTACAGTCTCAGTGGTCCCCATCACACTTTATAACTTGGTATTGTTTTTCTTTTATTGCTTATTGTTCAACGACATCGCAGACATATTTCAATCAAAATGCCTTAACGCTGATACGATCGCTGATAACAGGCGGCGCCACGCCCGAATTGGAACTGATCCTAGCTGAGGGTGCCGGGTTGCGGGGCGGCTACAGCACCGTTGACAGTCTGAGCAATCGGGACAGGTAATTTATTGTTTGGCCTAAAAGAAACGGTGGTAATAGTTTTAAAAAATATTAATTTGCTTGTTCAGCCAACAACGATAGAAGTGATATGTGTAATAGTTAACAGTTAACTGTAGTTAGAAAAGTTAGCAAGCTATAATTATTAGATTTCGATTTTTTAAGCCTCGAGCTGCACAAGCAACACAAAATTCATTGTTTTTCTTTACACTGTAAAATGTATATGAATAATATCACAAAAAATCTGATACGAATGTGTTTAAATTAAAATTTTCGATTATTTTGTCTTCACTTTTGTTTCTTGGCACAAACATAAAATCTTGAACGATAGTTGTGAGCTCTAGCTATATTATAATCGAACTGAATTTCTAACTTAAATATACATCTCAGGTGTCGCGTGGGGCAAATCTCACTGTATGACGGGCCACTGGCACAGTTTGGTGAATGTGGCAAGTATGGCGACCTGTTTGTGGCAGCTCTCAAGTCGTATGGGATGCTGTGCATAGGACTTTATCGGTTTAGGGATACCAGTTCTAGCTGTGATGCGAGCAGCAAACGTTATGTAATAACCAACCCACCCGATGACTTCTCATTACTGCCAACAGATCAGGTGAAGTGAATCCTTCTCCTTATAAGCATTATGCTAATTTTGTCATTCTTGTAGGTATTCGTTTTAATGCAATTCGATCCGGGCTTGGAGTACAAACCACCTGCGGTCCGTGCACCTGCTGGCGGTCGCGGCACAAACACACAAGGCTCCGGGGTCGGTGGGGGCGGCTCCAACAAGGATGATAACTCTTGATTGTTACTGTGTAGCGCCTTAACTGATGGTCCTTATTCGTACATTTGAACGATGGAGAAGTTAATTGTGGACAGAGCATCGCATTTATGGCACAAATATTGGCACACGATTTGGCTCAAATTACGCCCCAACAGGCGCATTCAAGTTTAGCTATAGGCTAAATAACATAACAAAAGACATGTACCTAGGAGAAACAGTAACTAAATCAAAAGATTGGGCCAAATGTCTGAAGTTGATTTAAATTTGAAATGCTTGTGCTACAAATGCGTTGCTCTGTACTTTTATATTTGTGGAGGCAACCATATAGAATACTGTTAAACGACAACAATGAGCAGAATCACAAACGACCAACATGTTTCCGCGTTTCCCACAAATGTAAAAGCCACATAATTTCATCGTGTATGTATATAAAGAAAGAACAACTTCTTTGATATCCATCGTTCAAGTGTCAGCTGATTGCTTCCCACACCATTCCGTATGCCTTTTAGAACCTTGAAATTACAATCTATATATTCTATATATTTTATTATTTTCTATGTATTGTATAATCTATTATGCATTCAGTTTATTTTATTTCCTATATCTATTCATTTTACTCTTATCAATATAATTATATTTTTATTTTTTGATTTCCTTATTTCTTTGTAATAGTTAATTAGCACCTCAAATAAATATCTGTAAAACAATCCGATTGCCAATCTTTGTTTTATGCTCTTGATTTAAAAGCAACAATCATTAGTTATATGTATCTACAATGGGTATGTATGTATTTAATAATCAATCAATTAATTTAAACACTCACTTTGATTCACTGTCATTATTATTATTATTGTTATCATTATCATTGTCAACTCTAATTTCATGATATGTTTGTACGCATTATGAGTTCACTTCATGGCGCTATCATTGCATAAGAAATCAATTGAACAATTCGATATGAAAATTCATCTTAATGGTGTGATGTAAGCAATTGGGAACCATTAGTGAGGTAAGCTACACAATAAACAACAACAAAAATAACAACAAAACCAAAACAAAACTTACAACAACTAAATGAAAAGAATGAAAGAAAGGAAGAAAACTCAGATCTCTGAATACGAAAATGTGTATGATTCTATTTTTTAAAACTTAATATGTAAATCTAAGGGCTGCATTACTACTGTATTCAAAATACAAAAAGTACTCACATACGTATTGACTCGTACATTTAAATATGCAATACTATGCTATATATAATGGCGGACACCAACAACTTTTTTAATATCTAAACTGTCTAAGCAGCAACCACAAATGCAAAAGAACAACAAAAAACCAAAAACAGCTACGTCACAATTTACATAAGCTGCATATGCAACGCATACAGATACAGATACAGATACACAAATACATAGATACATATACGAGAAATGCTTGACCGGCACATATACATTTTTCGTATATAAGTGAGAAAATGCTAGAGGTAAATGGAAAATGGAAAATAGAAAATGGGAAAACGATTAAACCAAAAGTTGTGTCAGCATTCAAGTTCAAAAACTGCATTTAGATGTTTCTGAGCATGCGCAAAAAAACGATTTATATAAACATATTATAATAATAATTTAAATATAATGTTAGCCGAAACACAAGTAACTCTTAGCGATATTTAAAAGAAAATCATAATAATAAAAATAATAATAAAAAAAACATAAAAGCAAACACAAAAAAACAAAAAACAAACAACTACAATCAGCTACATCTTGAGTATCTATGGGAAATAGTAAAATACCTACTCAATTCGAAATTTTATAAACCAAATCTTAAGGCGCAAGCTTTGTAAAAAAAGGAGATTAAAAAATATAAGCGGTTGTTTCAACAAAAATATACTTATTACATACTTAAAACATCACTAAAGACATAGGCATACATATGTATATTTAAAGCAGCGCGAATATCAATTCAAATGAAGAATATAAACAAAAATCGATAGACATATTCGAACTTACTCGTACATATTCTTATAACATAATAACACTAGATATTTCAGCTTTTTCAATTTCATATTGTCATTTCTCTCTTGAGTATGTGTGCACGTTTGTGTATTGGCAGTAGTATGTGTACGTTCCAAACATGCATATTTTCAAATATTTCTTTAGCGATGGGGCTTACAAAATTCAAGGATATTTCACATAAACGCTGCCAATTACAAAACATTTAATAAAAAAGGATAGCATTAATATTTAAAAACAAAACCAAATATTAAATGTAAGTAGCGCATTCAAATCAATGTTATTCAAATATTCGAATATTCGTAAATTGCTGCTGGAGATATTTGTAACTCAGCAGTTGACAAAAGGTAGCTAGTAATATTTTTTAGTGTATGATGATAATTATGATGTACTCGTATGCGCTTTTTACGTGCGTGCCTATTGCGATTTACGAGCAGCAGCTGTGGTGTTCTAAACAAATTTTTTTAGAATAATTAAATACAATTACATGGACGGGTTGACCGAAAGATGAACTTTTAGTCCACCGTTTTCTCGACTTGTCTCCTTGTCTCAAACTCTTCTTTAAACTTTCACGCGCTTGCGCTTTAGCCGCTAACAAAACGCTCTGTTTTTTATGTAAATAGCTTGTAAATAATTAAGCTAACTACATAATTATAATGTAAAAAGATCGCTTAAACATATAATTATTCTCAATCAATACTCAGTTATTTTTTTATTTTCCGTATATTTGTTCAAATGAGAAACACTGCCAAAGCGTATAGAAATCACATAATATGTACTTAAAATCAGACCACAAAATGCAGATAATTGTTCAATTTTCATTTTCATAAAATAGGAAAAAGTACATAAATTAAAAGAAAAACACAACAGAAATAGCACACGATTGAACTGGCATCGTATGATTTTCTTTTATTCAATTACAATTTGACACATAAGTTTAGCATATAAACATTTACAGTAAATCGAATTCGAGCTTTTAATATAATATAACAAATCAACAAATACGAGTACTTAAGACCATTTAAGTACGGAAAGTGGGAAATTATTGTAAGGTTCGTTTTGGTTCATTGTGTTATTGTGAAAATTATGTAGCTTTAGGGTTAGATAAAAACAAAATGAAAAAAAACAAATTAGAAAACGATAAATTAAAATTAAAATAAAGAAAGTAAATTGTGAATATTAAGTATGCGCCTTTAAAGTTACATATATATAATAGTATGCATGTACGTAACGTATGTTGGTATGTATGTGTGTAGATTTGCAATGTGAGTAACGTAATGGAATCATAGCCTAGCTTAGAAAATAATAAATAAATATAAAAATAAAAATAAAAATAATGATAACAAAAATGATAATGCAGATACCATAGTAGGGCAGTCGGTTCATTAATTGTTAGTGCGATAAAAACATAAACAAACAATTAACATAGATGAAATGAAAAAGCATTTGCAAACCTTATAAAAGGCGTAGAAGAAACCCAAAAGTTAAACATAATTTTAAAATGAAAAGCATAGTTTTAACATTTTTAGAATTATAACAACTCACATTCACACCGATATATATAAACACACACACACACACACACACTAACACAATGACACAATCACACGCACGATTAGATACAACAGCGAAAACCTAATTACAAGAACTACAACAAAACGGACTCTCGATGTTGTGAAACTTGATAAAATCATGTTTACGCTAAAAAGAACTATGAAATCAAATGATATACAAAATGCATTACAAGAACTACCCACAAAAAGCTTATTAAATATAAATTGAAAAGCACATAAAATTGACCAAAGCTGCGTTCGTGATTAGGAATACAAAAATTTGATAGGAATTCAGATGAATTTAAAAACTTCTTCATACAAATTTGTGAATTTCCCAAAAATTTAATTTGATCTTTGAAACGTTCCAGCTTTGCTAAAACAAAAAAAAACGAAAAATTATATATAAATATAACACTATATCGCCTAGAAGTACTCAATGCCATAAATCTTAACACAAGTTCAACGTTTTGTAGAAAACTTTGTGAATAAAAAGTGTAAAAATATCATTACCGTAAATGTAAAGCATTTTACAGTAGTTAGATACATACTTTGTAAAGGAATCAGCATTTGCAGCTACAAACCAAAAAGCAAATAATAACTGTGCAAAAAATGTTATTTTTTAAACATGCATTATAAAAAAAATGTTATTATATTTATAAATGAAAAAAATGAAAATAAAATTCGAATATAATTTTGCAGCACTTTCACAAACAAAAAACTCCCTCATATAGTACTTACATACATATATACAGCAGCACACGCATACAAATTTATTTATGTACTGTGTGCATTACACAATGTAAAAAAAAAATAAAAGGAAAAAAATCGAAAAAAACGAAAACATCAGATAGTCTACATACTTGTAATTTAATTTTTTAGTTTTTACTCGCAATTTATAATATACATTTACAAGTAAAATTCTGAAACTTAAATGTAAGTTAAAAAATAAATTTAATGCTGATTAACTAATTATTTACATAAAATTAATTAAACCGCAATCGAGAGAAAAATGAGCGCATAATAAGAATTAGTTTTGTTTAAAAGAATAACAACAATTTTGGAAAGTAAACGAAATTTTAAATAACAAATACATAAAATCATATTTTAAACAATTGTCTAAGAATAAAATAAATTAAAATAAAATAAATTAATAATAAAAGTGAAATACAGCAGATAAATGTATTTAAATAAATGGTATAATAATAATATTATGTTGTTAATGTTTAAAAAAAAACTTGTTAAAATAATATTTCAAAGTAAAAAATAAAAATACAAAAATACAAATTTCAAACAAGGGCTTGCCCGTGAGTTTTTCCTTATTGAAAGTGAAATTTTGAGTTACGATAGCTACGACCAGTCAAAAAATTGACCCACATATGGTAGGCCAACGTCAGAAATTCCAGCGACCAATTGCGTTTAGAAATTTGCAGTCACGACTCGCATAAAACGCACCCAATTACAATATCCAATTGAATGGATGTTTCATAAGCATTAAATGTTGCTCTGCATAAATCATTAACACTATATAATCAGCACTCTTACTAAAAAAAATATATGTATATATATATACATAGATGTTGTATAATTTTGTTTTTTAAATGATTTACAATGTCATATTGCACTAGGTTAAATACATTTAAGTACACTTAATTTATTTTATGTACTTTTAGACAACTATTAGTTGCCTAAATGTATAGTTCCACTTTTTGTTCATTTTGACTCATATTTGTATATAAAATATGTACAAAATGACAAGCGAATTATGGGAATAAATACATCGAGTTAAAGATATCAAGAATTTCCGAGTCACTTGACAGAAATGGGGGAATTTTAATGCAGAATTAAATTAGAGACCAAATAATTATAAAATTGACACTCCGTAGGGAAATCGGTTAAGATTTTTCAAAGTTTTGGTAGTTTAAAGTTATTGAGAAAGCGACAAGTGACAAAGTAAGAAAAAAATTTAAACTGTAAAGGAAAGAGAAAAATATTTTCCAATTTCAATTCTTAATAATAATAGAATTGAGTAATAGATTTTGTATGAAAGTAATCTTAATTTGAGTTAAAATTATTGAAAATTTAAACAATTACTTCTATTTATTGTTTTTCTTATAACAATGTTCTTGTTTTGATTATAATTTTTATTGTTCTCACGAGCATGAAAAACAAATGTGCTGTAATTGGAAGTGATTCAGACCCACTGTGCATCTACCAAAGATGCCGCAAAGCTTGTTCTTCTGCTGTGGCAAGAGGCGCCAGCAAGTGCAAAACAAGCTCATGCTCATGCTCATGTTCATGTTCATGAGCGCCTGGTCGACATTGCTTTTTAAGGCATTGGATGTGCCGGGTACTGACAAGACAAGACAAGACAAGACAAGTTCGTTGCCCAAGTCTTTTGTTTGCCCAGACCAAGCTGACCAAGAACACGAACTGGCAAACACTTTCGTTTGCTCTGTGCGTGTGTGTCTGGCAAGATTAAGACTGCGAACATGCACCGGCCTTCCATGTCATGATCGCGTGCTAACTCCGAGCACAAGTTGAACAAGTTTCTCAGCCATCGGCCAAGACGTTGCGACGTCGCGTTGCGTCGAAAGAAAAGCCGATACCACTTTCTTTGTGGCGTTCGCTTCCAGTGAGCGACCGCAATACATGAGCTTCCAATCGCTGGCAACAAATTAACTATCCGAGTCAGTAGCACTGACAGCGCTCAGTTGTCTACGCGACTTGAACAGGTGCAGACTTACAAGAGTCGCAGCTCCGGTTAAAATCTTGTGTATTTGGTATTTGCCATTCGTCAAAGGAAAGCGCATTGGCGCACGTGGACATGAAGTTAATTGATGTGATTATCTACTTAATTGCTATTTTGATCTTCATCTACTTGCTGCTGGAATAGATCTGGTCGCATTACCCAAAGCTTTCTTTCTGCACTCGAACAACAACCATCTATCTATTTACTCAACCATTCGAATCCTCAATTGTTTATCTGCAAATTGCAACAAAACTCAACAAAGAAAATACAATATGAAGGTAAGCAAGCAAATCCCACGTTGAGTTTATTGGCCACAATTATCGATGATTATAATAATAATAAAAATAATTATAAAAGGAAAAAGTGCTCGCTGCGGGCATCATAATTTTGAATTCATTACATGCCACACATTCTCTGCGGCATTTCTCACTATACAAATTCAATACTTGATGACACTTCACATATTCGTTAGTCGACATTCACCTTCATTTTTCGTTATTATTTATTTTTCAATTTCAATGAGGAATATGAAGACAATGCCGCCATTCATCTTCATTTTCAATTGAGTTGCAATTGACGGTTGCCGCTTGTTTTGAATACTTGTTAAATTGCTATTGGCGGGCAGTCGCGTGCACTTTCATTTGAGGCAGCACAATTGTAACGGTTGCCAATTGCAATGAGAGCACTTGATGCACCAAGTTTTCGCTACAACAACAGCAACCACAGCAACAACAGCAACAAACAATGGCCCATTCGCTTTATGCTTTATGTGCACCAATTACACCGAGACGAGCCTCGATGTGCAACATGGTGTGGCTGAAAAGCTTGAAAAGACATTGCGTTTGCTGCACAGTCAGAAAAGAAACAGAAAACAGTTAGCTTAATAAAAGTTGCTTTTCAGGTTGACCAAATGAGCTGCAAATTGGGTTAACTGGTGACAGTTTACGGTTTGTTGCGCCAAAATTGTTGTAATTCAATTTGTGATCAGTCATTGTAACGGTTTATATACATTTTTTGCAACCCGAACATTACTTCAAGTTCAATGTTTAGCTCCGAGATATAAACATGAATTATCAGGAGGCAACTCTAGACAAATGAAAAGAACCAATTCCAAGAAAATATCATAAATCCAATTTTGGAATACAATTTATTTTTCACCTGAATAAAATGTCATTTTATTTAAAATACATAAATTGATTTACTGTGCAAAATACACAATTTATTATTATTTTCACTCCATAGCACAGCATGAACGTCTCTAGGAATTTGATAAGCTTAAATATTTACAATTTTCATAGGCAAAACAAATTTAACTTTTTACATGTGGTAAGATGATTGACAACAATTTGAAGTTGCTCCCTGGCAAATACAAGTTCACACTAAATTATATGTATTTATTAATTACGTCCGTATTTTGACTTTCTTTCAACACGCTGCTATTAACTAACAAGTTCATTCACCAGCTAACTGGTGGTAACTGGTAACTGTTATTTTGCATATTTCATATATCATACTTCATACTTCATATTTCATATTTTGAACTGACGACAAAGCAACTGTCAATTGATCACTAACCACAGCATAAACAGCAAGCCAACAATTTGGTCTCAATTACGTATGTGACTTCGATTAAGCAAATGCAGCACGTAATCAAAACTCATAGTGTACACTGTACAGTGTACACTGTACAGTGTACAGTAGACACAGACGGACACATACAAATACAGATAGACAGACTGACATTTTCTGTTGTCAGTTTCACCTGTAAGTGATTGACTGTCCGTCTACCGGACTAACGGTACAAAATTGTCATTGCCAGTGTCTCTGGCAGTCTGGCAAGTGAAATTTGTTGTTGTAACAATTACGATGCCAAATTGTTGACTTCCAGTTAACAACAACAACAAAAACAACATCTTAACTTGGCTTACAGCGAAGCTACTTTTGTTGCCTTTAGAAGAACCAACAAAAAAATCGAATAAACATTTCACTTTCATTCTACGCCGTTAATTAGACGTGGGTCTAAAGTTATGGCTTACGTGAGCATCAACACAACATAATCGTACATACAGATAGTTACACACATGTTCATATGGATATGTACACTGTACAGTGCTTGACTTTACTAGGCAACAGCAGGCGACGTGATAAAATTTTAGAAAACCGCCAATTTATACATATTAAGGCCATTATTGTCGGTTGACGGACTGTCCGGTGATTACACGCTACTACATGCCCACACCCCCTTCCCCTCCCCACTGTCTCTACCCCTTCCCTTCCCGTTAACCCCCCTCGTCAGCTTATCGCAGGCAGAGCTTAGAAAGTTTGTTTTGAATTTTCATTACGTACTCGTTAAATAAATTAATTAAAATTGAGTTAAGAAATATAATATTTTGACATTTTCGCCACGACAGACATTAACACTGATTGTGCTGCTACTCGGCCTGGCCAACTGTGAGCCGCCCGTCGGGAAGCGTCCATTAATCTTCAACAGCAGTCATTGGCCGCCAAAGAGTGCGAAACAATTGGGACGCCCCGCCGGAATAGCAGCTGCCCCACCAGGTGGCAAGCAGCGCACTTTGGTTGTACAGATCCGCAGTGATCAGCCAGTGCCGTTGGTGCTGAAGGGTCGTCCTGGCGCCCACAGTCATGCCCATCAGCATTTGTCACCACATACGCACTCCCATGCCCATGCTCATCTGCCATCCCACTCGCTGTCTCACTCGCACGCCCACGCGCACGCTCACTCACATGGCCACCTGCATTTGTTGCATGCAGCACCACCGCAACATTTGCGCGGTGCACGTCCGCTCAAGATCAGCGCCCCTGTCTACCTGAAGCCCTCTGTTGGTCTACGCAAGCCGCTGAAGATCAAGCTGAACAACTCGAAGCCACATGCGAAGCCCGTTTTTGGATATGAGAAGCCCTTCAAGTACGAGAAGCCAACTGAGGTGTCCTACAGTGAACTGCAGCACTTGCCGGTGAGTACAGCACACAGTCACCTGTCAACTAGAACTATCTAACATTTGGTCGGTAAATATCTGGGAAAAATGTAGAGCTACAAGCTTGAGCGTTGAGTCTCCACACTTAATATTATATCTGAATTTTATTTCTAAATAGAGTACAATATAAAAATTTATTAAAACATTTTAATAAATGATAAAAATTGTAAAGGCAAAACCGAAACAGTCCTGATTAAGTAAGTTAGATTCAATAAATCCAAAGTATTGCGACAAACTTGTAAAATATGATTGAGTCTTATTCCGACAAGACAAAATGCATTTACATAAAAAAAAATTAAGATCATAAAATTGGTGTATAAAGCTAAAATTTACATTAGATTTTAGAGTTTGTGTTATTGAAGATTTTTGGATTACTTTAGGATATTTATAAATGCAATCAGAGCTTTAGAATGGGATTTCATTGAGTATGTTTTTAAATCGAATTAAATAGACAATAAGCAAAGATCACAAGCACACATAAACATGCACATAACCCCACAGCTGGATGCACACAACAATTACAACACCGAGCACTTTGCACCCATTTACACGGTACCCGCCCCGAACCTGGCAACACTGCACCATGATCACGACAATCAGCTGGAAGATGGCTTAGACACCGCATACTTGCCCCCACAAAACCCATCCACACAGAGCACACAACAACTCCCGTCACAGAGTTATGGAGCACCATACAACGTGCATGAGGAGGAAACGAATGATCAAACAATTCGCGATCCCATTTCGGGTTCGCAGAAACTCTTTGCCCCAGATCCCGATCCGTCGTTGCCAACGAATAAAGTGAAGATCGCAACGGAAAGTTTCAATACGCCCAGCAACAACAAGCCGCTTCCTGCAGATGTCCAGGGTAACCATCTGCCCGCCCAGCCCCTTGTCCAGATAGTTGGCGCCCAAGCGGCGGCCCAAACAGTGCCCATCTATCCGATCCAGTTTACGCAGCAGGCAACACACCCTTTCATTTCTGCCGCCGTGTCGGCAGCTCATATTCCCATTTACAATCCCACGTATCTGGTGACGCAGTCCAACCAGCTGTATTCCCAGCACAAACAGCAGCTATTCAAACCCAGCACGGAGCATGTGATTGAGACGGGCTATGTGAATGCGGATCTGACCCAGGAGGTGGCCAGCAATGGGCAAATTCTCCAGGCCGCCAAGGATCCGCATCACAATATCCATCCTGTTTTGGATGCAGCCCCACAATATGCAGCTCTAATTGCAGCTCCCTCATTGGGGGAGTCCGCCGAGCCCGTCTATGAGACAGCGTCTTTCCATCTGCCCAATATCGCCTCAGCGGTCACTTCATCGGCACCAGAGGGCGGATTTGTGGTGTCCAATTATTATGGCAACTCCCACGACTCTTCACAGCTGCTACAGGCTTACGCTGAGGAGGAAGCACGCCGCCAGCAGTTGGAAACTGAACATGCTGCATATGAACTGCAAAAACAGCAGCAACAGCAATATCAGTTGGAGGAGCTGCAACTGCAGCAACAGCAACAGCAGCAGCGGCATCAGCAAGAGCTGCAGTTTGAAGAACTTAAGGCACAAGCAGAGGAGCAACATTTGCAGCAGCAGCAACAGGAACAACATCTGCAATACCTTCAACTGCAGCAACAGCAACAACAGCTACAGCAGCAACAACTACAGCAGCAACAGCTACAGCAACAACAGCTGCAGCAGCAACAGCAGCAACAGCAACAGCTCCAACAACAACAGCAACAACATCATCCACAGGATGCAGCTGCCACCGCATTCGAAGAGCATCAGCGTTTGGTGCAACAACAGCTCGGCAGCAATACGCCATTGCGCATCTTTGTGCCAGATGAGGAAACGTCCGAATCGGTAAACTATTTTTATATCACTTGTCATATCCCAAATATAACATAATCATATTATTTACTCAAAACAGCGTCTGCAGAAAAGATCGGATAATCTAACGAGGGTTACTGTTAAGGATGTACAGCACATGGATGATGACAATGTCTCAAAGGATTTGTTTCCCGTTTCTACTTCTGTTGAAGTGACAGGGGGACAAAGTGACGTCAGCAGTAAATAGTTATTTGTTTTTGTTATGACGTTACCCATGGTGGTCTTCGCATACTTGTTTAACAAACATTATTTGTAAATTTATTCATTTAGTAAGCAAGTCGATAGAATAATAAAAAAAATGTATTTATTTTAAAAATAATTAAAGACTATGAAAAACTAAAATTTTTAAATTGTGAGCATACTAACTGTAAATATTATGGGTTTTATGGTCAACTATCAATATTTTAACTCTAGCTATTGTCAAAGCTCAAAATAGCCGGAGATCTGACTATTTAAAATATATATTCAGCTATAAACATTGTAAACGATAATTCCAAAGAGCTGGAGTAGCATCGACTTTTAAACAAATTGATGGTTCAGTTTTTGGGCTGCAACGATAATTGCTAGATGGAGTTTTTTAAAACATGTTATTCGATGTTAAACGATCTTGAATGATGGATTTTAATAATATATAACTTTAGCTACCAAAATAGAGGAATATCTCAAATATTGTGAAGGAAGTGTTATTTTCAAACTGATACATACATTTTAACGAACACAATATACCCTTGCACTTATTTTTAAGTAACGGGTCTAAATGTACATAAAAATTACATGTTTATCAAATGATTTCAACAAGTATTAATAAATTTTCTCATTAAATAAATCGTCAGGATTTTGATCACATTATGGGCTGAATAAACTTATCGATGTCGATGTTTTAAAAATAATCGATGAATTCAAATACTGTGAAATACGATGATTCGATATTTTCAGCAATTTATCTCCAGCTCTACAACCCTACCAAGCACACTACAAGACGTAAACAGGAATTTCGCATATAAAATATATAGAATTTTTTAATAAAAAAACAAAGTGCAGTCAAGATGATCATCCCAATTCGATGCTTTACATGTGGTAAGGTGATTGGCAACAAATGGGAGTCCTATCTGGGCTTGCTTCAGGCGGAATACACGGAAGGGTAAGTCTCACACGAGGAAAGAAGAGACGCCGCCGCCTTTTTATAAATATCACAGATAACTAATATGCTGCAAATTTCAGTGATGCTCTTGATGCCTTGGGATTAAAGCGCTATTGTTGCCGACGCATGCTGCTCGGACACGTGGATCTTATCGAGAAGCTGTTGAATTACGCTCCGCTTGAAAAGTAAACCAAGCTGTGGTCACATAATGGGGGAAATATAAACTTTAGATTTTATTGTAAAAACAAATTAAAGCTTCATCAAAAACCAATACTTGGGACTACAAATTATCCATAAACCATGGCTGTCCGTTGTTCTCACGGCGCTTTGTTAAAATTTCACAACCATTGTTTGTTACCAACAGTGTTTGCTCAAACTGGGCCGAATAAAGGCCATCGGCGGTAACGGCAGTCCAATCGTCGGGCCAAGATTCAGCCTTCTGGACACCCTCGGAAATCATGGGCTCGATTGTGAAACAATGACCGGCGGCCATGACACCCACTGCAGAATTCTCTGTAGACAAATGGAATGCATTAATAGGTAGACTGATATATATTTTAATATTAGTGACTTACTAGCATAGTGCGGCACATTGGGGGCAGTGTGAAACACGCGGTGTATTCCATGGCCACAGTAGCTGCGAACCACGCTGAATCCGTGAGGCGCCACATACTTTTGGATAACGTTGCCAATCTCACGATAGCGAACGCCTGGACGCACCAGCTCAATTGCCTTGGCCAGCGATTCGTGAGTGATGCGCACCAGCTTTTTGTGCTTTTCTGAGACCTCTCCAACAAACATTGTCTCATTGAGATCGCCGTGAAATCCGCGATGATAGACGGTCACATCAATGTTACAAATATCGCCATTCTCCAGTGGCCGCTTGTCCGGAATGCCGTGGCAAATAACCTCATTGACACTCGTGCAGCACGACTTGGGGAAGTTGTAATAGTTTAAGGGCGATGGGTAACAATCCCGCTCAATGGCAGCCTCGTGCACCAATCGATCTAATTCATCGGTTGTGATGCCCACTTCAACGGCCCTGGCGCCTTCATCAAGACACTCTCGCCCCAGTCGTCCAGCTACGCGCATTGCCTCAATTTCATCATCGTCAAGCACCTTAATCGTGGTTCCCCGTAAGGCTTCCTCGGACAAAGATCGTCCAGCCGGATGATCGGCGTAGTCGGGTCGCTGAATAGCATCGGGAACATCGCGCTTGGGAGTCTGTTGGAAGGGTCGCAGCTTTCCAGTGAAGCGAAAATGAGGCCAAGGATTGTACACGCCATTATCGTCAACAATGGGTTTTGCTCCGCCAGCTAAGTTCAATAAATTTCAAAATTTCAGCAAAAATCTCACATGTATTTATGTAAAAAATGCGACATACCGGCCAAGGCGTGGATCACCTTGTGTTCCTTCCAGAATCCCTTAAAGCATGCCTGCGAGCAGAAGAATGATCCCTTGATGCCCAACTTGAGGCAAGTGGGACACTGCAGTGTCGCATCCTTGCTGCAATTCGTGGTCTCGCATTTTTGTGTCATTTTCTGGCTTAAGAAATTTTCCGAAGTGTTCCAAATTTAGCACTCCGATGCCAATACATTGATTATGACGGCGTTCGAATTGATATATCGTAATATACCGATATACTAATATCGATATATTGCTCTGCGAATCGGTAAGAAATTCCAATCAGAACCGATAGATAGTCAATTTGAAAGAAGTACGCGAGTAACTGTCAAAATAAAGTCGAATCAGAATTGTTTAAATAAAACCTATTGCATTTAATTATTGTTTCTTTAGAATTTAAATTTAAAGAATGATAACTGTTAATCAAGTTTTTAAACAAATATTTATTTTCTAAAATGTAGATAGGAGGAATACACTAACGTAAAATAAATTAAATTCTTGGGTTGAATAAGATTTAACTTAAAATTAAAGAAAAGTTCTTACATTTTTGATACACGACAAAGAAACATCTAATGTTAAGCCCGAACACAACTTTATTGAAATCTTTCTAACAAAAATAAAGGCAATTTAAGTACCTGAAAGTATTTGAGAGCATCCAAATTTGTGTTGCGGCGAATTCAAATTGAATTGACAGTTAAGCAGAGGCAGCTGTTATCTGTTCTCGGCGCATGCTCTCTGTTCTCTGCTGGGGACAGCTGTCCGAATCTCAGTAATCGTTCGCTCTGTTTATGTTTGCATCTCTCAAAACGCGAGAATCTTTCGACGTGAACGGACGTGCGCTGCATTGTTGCGGCAAAGTGAGGCAAACAAAAGAATATTAACAACAAACTTGTTTGATCAACACAACACACAAAAGTCTAAATACGAGAATTAAAATATAACCGCCAAAAAGGATTCCCTTGGCACCAAAGTGTATGTTTGTATTCGTGAATAATAAGTGATAAATTACAGAAAAAAGCGTTCGAGTTTATTCAACGTTCATTCATTTAGAATACGACTAAATCGCATCCCTTTTGACGGATATCTACAGGTGCAATTGGCATTTAAGTGATATGATAAATGAGCGTTTGGTAAAGTCGAAAACATAAAACGCAACTCATGGAAATAATCCAATACGGTACCTCGAGTTGCTCGTCTCACGTTAATCTGTCAGGCAGTCGGATCTGTCGGTCGGTCACTGAATTGGTCCGAATTGTCGTGATCTGTGCACTCGCCGTTCGATCGTTATATGTGTTTTCCTTATCAACAACTCTCGCAGTCGTCCCCGGCCCCGGCCCCTGCTCCGTCTCTATCCCCGTTCCCATCCCGGACTGTTTTGTTTTTCTTAATTTTTTGTTTTGTTTTCTTCCTTTTTCTGTATTTTTTTGCGTTTTTCGAGCAGACAGCGACAAACGCGAGCACAAAAAACGCATAAGTACGAGCAAACGCTGCGTTGTTGTTCTTATTGTTGCTTGTCTTGTTGCTGCTGTTGTTTTTATTGACCGAAGCAGATAGCAGCAGGCAGAGTGAAGAGAGGGAGAGGCAACTGCATCAACAGTAGCTATAAATAAAAAACGGCACGCGGCTGCCTCAGTGTGCACTGAACGATAGTTTACGATTCATGCCCCCACCACAGTACACTACACCACAGCACAGAACATCACAGCACAACACAACACAGCACAGCACCAAAACATAGACCACCTACGTCTAATTCACACCACTGTCTCGGCGACACCGGCATTTCACGCTGTGGGTGTTTTACGCTTTTCTTCTATCCGGCCAACTGATTGACTGTGTCGTTGTCAGCTTTCCGCTTTTCATTTCATATAAAACAAATAGGAACTATTCTGCTGAGATTGCACGACTATGAGATACGCTGCTGGCCAGCTAAGAAAATCTATCTGAGTTGTAACTCACTTTAGACTCAAGTATATGTCATAGATATATTAAGTTTTCTGTTTTTTCAGAAAACTACAAAACTTATGGATGAAATATTTAAGAAATATTTTTACACACTGTAAAATTTAAGCTAAATTCGCAATAAAAGTTAATTGTGTATGAAAAACTAAATATAAAACAACAAAAATAAAACAAAACTTTCCGAGTTACGACTTACTTTGTCGATCTCAATATTTCGATGGTCCTTCTGCTAGTTACACAGTGAAAATACCCTATTCGATGAGTCAGGGTACAAAAACATCAAGAGAATTGCGAATCATCAATTGTCAATGGTTTTCATTCTAAAGGCCGCCTGCGTAATTAAAATAGAATATGCTGTCTGATTATGTGCGTGTGTGTGCGTGTGTGTGTGTGTGTGTGTGTGCGCTTGTATATATGTATATAGATTATACACACAAGTATGCGAAGACATTACTTTATTGTGTTTTGTGCAGGTCTTTGCAATACGGAACAACGTCAGAATCAAGAGTCAAGGCAACGGCCGCAACGTTGCGCCTCGACGCCAGCTGAGGCAGCGGCAGAGGCAGCGGCAGAGGCTGCGACTGCGGCTGCGACCGAAGCAGAGGCAGCAACGAACTTGCCGTGTTGCTGCTATTTTGAACTCGATTGCAGACACTGATTCAAGGGAATCAGGATCGGACATTGTTCTTCTTGCTGTCGTTGGCATTGCGGTTATTGCTGGTTAACTGCTTCATTTTTTTTTTGGCAAACGATCGTTGGTTGTTTCGTGGTCAGACAATCGTTGCTGCAATTAAAGGTAAGAACAGCCAACAGGCAACAGAGCTGCCGCCAGTCGGGTATTAGACTTAATTGGCACCGTCTGGGGATTTTGCCCCTGCTCATTGGCATTCGTGGTTTGCTACAGTTGGCCACATATGTATGCCTCCGCTTTGTTGGAATCCTTTGGCTGGCGCTTTTGCCAGTTGAATGAAAATGTATGCGTCGTAACAAACAAAGAAATTTGTGTATTATAGAGTACAGGCGGGTGAACACGACTGTCTGAGATCCTGTACTTTATCAGTGAATTCCTCCTGTACATACGAGCATATGAAATGTTATGACAGTGTCCACTCCTCGTTCTTCGGCCAGATACAATTGTGTCTATAATAGGTACCGAGTTTATCATCAGATCAGAAAACTTGAAATCTATCATGTGCACTGTAACTGTAAAGACTGTGACTGGAATAATTATAGAAATAAGCTTTATCAGCTTAGAATGTGTATACCAAGCAAAATCGTTTCTTGATATATTTGGTGGACTCTTTGTTATTTTTAAGTACAGGGTCTAACAACGCAGCGAATATGAAATTCAAAGTGAAGTCTCGCTGATGGCTGCCGTCTTCCGTCTTCCAGCGCTTCAACACTTCCGCTTTGCGAGAAAATCAACTTCCGCTGGCAAACAATTGTCAGCCAGAGGCAGAGGGGAGGAGGAGCCAGAGGAATGCTGACGCTGGCAGCGCTGCTTTTGTAGCAAACGCATGTTGATATTGTTGCCAGGTTGCTTACGGTTCACTGCACTTACACACACACACACACAGACCCACGCACAGGCAGACATATAAATTGAAGCTGCTGCAAAACGCTTTTCACTTTTGCTTCACTGGCTCCGACTGTGTGTGTCTTTGTGTCCCGAGTCCCGTGTCTCGTGTCCCGTGTCCCTTGGCCCGGCAACCATTTTGTGGCATCTTCGCCTGCTTATTGCTAACCAACGCCATTAAGCGTTTCTCTTTCACCCCGGCATTCTGTGCACCGCATTAAAAAATTGCGCGCGTATGCAATTCTCAACAATACTTTCCGTCCCTGCGACATTTTATTTCATTTCATTTGGTTTCATTTCGTTTCATATTTCTGCGAACTACGCTTTTGCTGTTGCTTTTGAATAGAATACATTCTACTTCTTTTTGCTAACGTTTCGTATCTTTTTTTATTTGGACTTTGCACGCACTTCTTCAACTTCTGCTTCCATCTTCGTATGCTTAACGAATTTTTCTCAATTTTCGGCTTTATTTGCCTGCGTTTTTTGTTAGTGAATTTTATACAATTCGCTGTCGCTGCAAATTATAAGCAAATTATGTGTTGCAGGTGCCGCAAGATAGCAGATTTGTGCTTCCCTTGCTGTGATTAGTAAATATGTGCTGGCTTCCAGCACTTTTACTGGCATTTCCAGAGAATGATTTCAATTATTTTCATTTTATGAATATTTCTTATAGTGTCCTGAATCTACATTCCATAGACTTCATGGTGCGGGCGGGAATGGGCACTGGTTGCGGGGGTGAGGGTTTAATGTCAACGCACAGCACAGCTGACGAGGGCATCTTCTTGAGGAAGACACGGCCATTCAACATACTTATCCCTTAACATGCTAGAAGTAATTTCGCATCTTCGTATTTCACTTCAACGTTTTTTCCCACACTTACAGACGCTTTTCCTTTTCTTCCACAAGCATTTCGTTATCGTTGTTGTTGCTGTTGCTGTTGCTATTGCTATTGCTGTTGTTGTTGCCATAAAGTAAAGTTAATGATATGTCGTGTATGCGAGTTGGGGTGTCTGTCTTGTCTGGATACATGCCTTTTATGTGTGTTTGTGTGTGTGTGTGTATAAGTGCGCTTCCACCCGACTGCGTCTTGACTATGGTATGCCTGATGCTGTGTACCTTTCCCTTGTCCTGCCATGTCCTGCCCCAGGCGGCATTTTTCCTTACCCACTGTTATGTGTAATTAATTGGAATCTAAACACATTTCATATTTGTACATTGCGTTTATAAGCAATTTCATTTCTTTTATATTTATTATTAAGACCTAAACCTCTTACTCGCAATAAATTAAGTGTAAAGTCTCTCATCCTACAAAGTCTACATTCTTGCTTATCTATTTATTTCCAATTACAATTACATTTAACTAATATATACTTCTAACTATATACAATATTTAATTTGTCAGTGAGTATTAATAACCAAATAATTTCAAATAAATCCGTCATTTCATACAGTTAAAATTATCATCCTCATCAATGAATTCTTTAAAACCATTCAATTATTTTCCCATTGGCAATTCTACAATTGTCATTTTAAAGTTCATAACTTTTTCATTTCACAAACTTTTCGCTATTGGTCATAGGCCTGGTCTGGGATCAGCTGTATTGACAGGTCTTTTGCCTTCAGTTGCACACATTTGTAGGTTGAAAGGCATTTACAAACCAAAAGTTAAGCCTCCATTTTTTGTTGTTCATCTTTTGAATTCACACAAATTTGTACAGCATTCGGAGGAGCAAGGACCTGACAAGCCTGCCATCATTTGGCAGCCTGGCAGTCACTTTTATTTGCCAAATTAAAAGGATTTCATTTGCTTTTCATATTTGCATTGGTTTTTATCGCCGCCACCAGGCGACCGACAGACAGTTTTCCCACGCAATCACCATAAAACGAAATCTCAGCGCCATATTTTTCTGGCCTCACACTTGCAAGGGTTTTTCATTTCCGTTTTTTTGTCGTTGGCAAGTGTTATTTATGTCTGCAAACAAGAGAAGCAGAGCAGAGATCCTGGGAGCCAAAGTAAAACTCCCGGTGGCCTAATGATTCGAATTCCCAGTTAGCTCATGATTCTTTGTTGTTAGTATTAATTATTCCGCAACCTTACGAGACAACTTTATAAATTCTTAAATTGCCCAAGATACAAGTTGTGCATAAGCAGCGATGCTTAAACTATATTACTTACTACCCCGTCCATTCGAATCTGTGTCTTTATTTTGCCCCTGGCCCTTGCAGTTCCTGGTTTCAGTTACAGATTACGGTGCACAGGATGCGATGGCGGAGGTGAACTCCGGTGGACTTCGGTTTGGCTGCCTATCTGTCTGCGGTGTATTTTATGGTTGAACTTTATTTACATTCACATGACTCCTGCTGGACTTGGACCGGGTCAAAATAGTTCCCATAGCGTCCAGTTTCAGCTTGACTCTGTGCTTTTGGCTACAGTTGCAGCCATCTGGGCAGCAAGGCCACAGGTGCTAGCTGGTCAGGTTTAATTATTTGCTTTCGGCTTCGTCTGGGTCCTGGCCAGGTCTTGGCTACGGCCTTTGCTCCTTTTCGGTAAGCTCCGTGCGGTTGCTTTGTTTGTCTGTCTGTTTGTCAGTTTGTTTGCCAGCCAGCCTCGTAAAGTATTTAGATCGCAGGAAAGTCGGCCAACGCAGCTCCCTCGCTATCTTTTTAACTTTCATTAAATCATTTGCATTTTCTGGCAATTAAAATAAACTTTTCTACAGTCGCTACCACTTGTATCTGTTTTCCTTTCAAGGCGAATTGAATCTACGCCTGTTGATATGCAACACTATTTGAATTTTGAATGAGTTGCAAATTAATCGAAACATTTCAATAGCACAAATTTGCCTTTTTCGTTGATTGGGGTCAAATTTCATTAAATCTGTTTACTATTTTGTGTATAGTAATTAAGTGTTTGACATACAATCTTTTAACAGTTCGCAATTTAATTAACATAGTTAAATACCTCATAAGATTTGTTTTCTACGAATTAGGTAAATGTGTATCTTAAATTGTCTAAAATAAAAAAATGTTAAATTTATGGCAAAATTATTAAATTTATAACTGGCAAAATTGTGCTAGGAATTAATATCTTATTTATGAAATTTTCCATTACGCAAATTGTAATAAAATCAAATAAATTATTTAAAACTTTCGATGAAGTAGGAATATAAAATGTCGGTCGCTTTAATGAGATTCGTCTAATGCTTACCTACAAAATAAATAATGGAAATCACATTTAAGAATGTCTTCGGATAGCCAAACAGCTGCTCTCATTTCATTCTTTATCTTTGTGCTCCCTTTCTGTTGGTTTCTGTTTCTTGACAAGGGTATAAAATGCATATCCTTCGCCAGCGATGTACATAGTTTGCAACTTGAAATGTCAACTGTCAGTGCGACAGGGCAAATCAAAACGATGGCAAACAATAAGCGTAAGGCAGCTTGGAGTTTAACAGAGACGGTCTGGTGTCAAGATTTGCACTTGTAAAACACTAAAAATGACAGCAGTGAGATGAGACAGCTCATCTCAGTCTCACTCTCAGTCTCACTCTCAGTCTCACTCTCACTTCCCGCCTCTCTAGTCTTTCACACTGTACTGTGCCACTTTGCTGGCTACTATTAGCTTAGCCTAGACTGTTTGTGATTCCCCCCTGTCACTCTGCGCGCTTGTCATGCTCAGCTCATGTAGTTTGAAACTGGCGCGCACTTGACAAGCCTGATTGATGGCCTGGCAGTGGATCTGAGTGAGGAGCAGGCTGAAGCCCTTATCTCAACTAATTAAACTAAATCTACACGTCTCCTCATCTTCATTTCCGAATGTCTTGCATAGGAGATTTTCTTTTCGATAATCCAGTTTCACTTGAGAAATTAAAGAAGAAGACAAGAGAATCGAATGATAAAATTTAAGGAAACAAAGAAAATTAAAAATTGAAATTCCAAATGAAAAACTATTGGAAAATTGTAAAACGTGCGACAGTAAAATAAAGTTGAGATAATCCTTTACTCTCTTATACAATTTTCATATTCTTTTGATTTCCTATGTACTGGCTTTCGCTTACCCACTGTTTTTTTTATATATATATATATATTTAAAAGTTTCCTAGTTTGTTCTCCCATTTCTGACTCTCTCTTTTGAGCTTCTGAATATTATTAATACAAATTTAATGAGTATGGGGAATCCAAAGCACTTTCATCAAGACACCAGTGATGCCCTTTTGTGCTGTTGTTTATAGCATTAAGCGCATTAAAATTTTAATTTGTTTACGTTAAAACGTCGTTAGCCAGCAGTGACCCAGACCCAGATAAGCCCACAAGTTCATGTGGGTGATCCAGCGTTTGATAAGCAGCTCCAAAGACAATCATAACTAATTTGGTATTGAGCATAATTGATGACCAAGCACCAATCACTGTGCGATATTGGGCTGAAAATTGAATATAATTTTCAGCAGATATGTTTAGCTTATTTAGTTGGGAAATAATCAATTGAATTTTTAATTTAGCGCAAATGAGGAAAGCGGCGCCACAAATTCTTCAGTCGTCCCATGTGGCGTATACGCAATTATGCGAATGAGCATTAGGAAAATGGCGACTGCTGTTGCCATTGCTAACGGTACTTCGTCCTACCGTGTGCCACGCACAAAACGAAACGAAACGAAACGAAATGAAATTAAGAAAATATGTTGCAGTTTTTTGCCATCTACTTGCCACACAGATGTAGTTGGTGTGGCAACTTTGCGCCAAGGGTTGTTGTTGAAATTGTCTTTGGCTTTCTACTGCTAGTTGGCTGCTCCGTTTGGCTAACTCGCAGTCAGCTCGTTTAACCGTCTCCAGCACCTCATGCCACAAACGTAAGCCAACTTAATTTGCCATAAAAAGCCAGACCGGCACTTGATTTGCTTTGTTGTATTGCCGTTGATGTTGCTGTTGTTGTTGTTGTTGTTGTTGTAACTGTTGTTGCTTGTGTGCGCCGGAAATTAAATGATTTAATGAAATTGCCAACAATTGTTGGGTCCCTGGCTGAAGTAGAACCTCGACCTGAAACAATAACAGGACGGCAATAGCTGCCCCAGCATTTTAGTTAATTGAAAAGATTTTCTTTTTTTTCAATTGACAAGTCAAGTTTATTGTCCCAACGGACAAGCGGGAAGCGGTAGTTGCTTTAAGTGATTTTTAATTACCAGACATTGTGCATAGATAGCTCACGCACCTTTGTCCGCTGCCTGTCCTTTCTCTGACACCTTGGACTCAAGTTAATTGAGTGCTAAGCTGATAGCGGCCGCGTTTATGACTGCCTGACTGCCTGACAGTCTAACGACCTCTACCTGCCTGTTGCCTGCTGTCCGCTGTCAGTCAGATTGCAATCCTCTTATATTTCAATCCCTCACATTTCCATATGAAAATGTTACACCTGTTTGGTTTTCTAATGTGCCTTGGTAAATACACTGAGATGTTCCAGGGAAATGCACACAAGTCTTCATGAAGTTGTGCACAGCTGTGAACACACACTTCCACCCCCTAAAATACACACACACACACACACTCCAGAGTCCCTCTCACATATGTATGTAAATTAGATGCCAGCTGTGCATTTTGCTTTCTCTTCGTATGTTGCTGTTTCTGCTGTGTTACCAACAGTTTATTATCATCCGATTTAAGACAATATATTGTGAATTATGTAGTCTTCAAGATTTGCTGTTTTCACTTGAATTTTCAAGTTAAAAAACATCATAATTTTATTAATTTGAAATTTAATTGCTTTAAAACAATTGATTATAATTTGTAACTATATAAGTTACAAATATATGCATTAGCGTTTGAGAATTGACTTTGTCATTCTTCAGAAACTATGAAATACGCACCTCTGAAACAAGATTAAAAACATTAGAATTATAATAATTTCATTTGTGACAAAAGGAGAGCTGTGTGGATTAAGAAAGTGTGTTTTATATTTCATTTAAATATATTCGTTTGTCCTAATTGTAGGATTACTTTATTAATTATTGTGTGCAATGTAATGACATTTGTTATCTAACAAATTCAGTGTTTCACTGTTAATTGCAGCCTCGCTGGTAAACTGTACATAATCTTTATTTATTTCTGAATTTTATTGCATTTCATCTTATATGAGTTTGTTTCGTGATTCACATTCCCACAGCGACATCATCTCACTGATTAATGGGAATATTGAGTAAACATAAACACCTAATACCTAAGGGGGTTGGGGTTATCAACTATATACAGTTATACAAACATTTACTCAACTATTATAGAACATCGCTTAATGGCGGCGTAGCCTCGCCAAGTCTATTCTAATTGAGATGCAAAACTAATTCAAGCCGGAATTATTCACAAATACCCAAAGTTGAATAGGCGATTGGGAACTCAATGAAATGAAATTAATAAAATGCATTTTCTTGGCTCATTGTAGGCCACGTGCAGCGCGAGAATGCAGTTCTCTTGAGAGCTGAGAAGTGACGATTGGCGATAAGCGGAATCGAACGCGAAGACAGATCGCTGAGTAAAGCAAACAGCACAACAAAACAAACGATAACGACAACGAGAACGAGAAAGCGAACGGAAGAACGTGCAAAGCAGAGAAAAGAGAAACGGGAGAAGGGAGAAGGGAGAGCTGAGAACGCGCTCAGATGACGCTTTATAGGTTTGGAGCTGGACGCGCTGTTCGAGCCATGAGTTGTACTACCAATTACGCGCTTCTGTTGGCCACCGTGTTATTGGTGTTAATCTCGGCGCATGTCAAAAGCGTCAAGCTAGTCGCGTCCCCGTCCACTTCCATGGATCACGTTGCCATTGACAAGCTGGAGCGTGACACCAACAACAGCGACAACAATGAAAACCTCAACATTAACATCAAAGACTCAGCCGGCAGTCATCCTTATCACCAACATATCCACGGTCAGCACAAGCAGCACCTTCATCATCAGCATCACCTGAACAATCGTCGGACGTACCACAGCAAGTTCAGCATCGAGCAGTTGCTGCACCTGCAAGTGCCCAGAAAGATGTCCAATGACATCGACATGGATCCCTGCAAGGCGGGTGAGTACACCATTTCTTTATTATCAAATCTCCTTCTAAGAATTCCAAAATGATAACACAAAAAAAACTTAGAGTATAAAATTTAAATTAAATAACAGAAGGGCGAAATATTAGGAGAGCACAGACTTGGAAATTCAATTAAGGAATACATTCGAAGTTCAAGAAATAGGAATATTCTGACCCATATTAAATTATTCAAGCAAACACATTTAATTTCCTTTTATTGCGCGTAGTTTTCCAACATTATTTGTAATTATTTTGATTACGCTAAAAATACAATACATACTAAATTATTCTTAAATAATGGTTCATCTAAAAGCTATGCTTTATTTTGCTTACTTTTTTCGGTTGATCTGAAACTAAACCAATGAATATAAATATTAAAAATGCAAAAGGGAGATGAAAAATGTGCTATTAAAAATTGAGTTTTATTCGCTTTCGTATTTTTGATTGCAAACTTTTGTTTTTATCAGCTTTATAGTATATTTTCGCAATACTCATAGTAAATAATCCTCTTTTCCAACACTGAAATTGGTTCACTTTGATGCCAAAGACTGCAGTCAAAATGACGTGTGTGGTTTCCCAACAGTTTAGGCGGAAAATCGCTTTAGCTCTAATTCAATCTATAGGCGAACATATATATATATATATATATATGTATATATATATAAAATATATATATATATATATGTGTGTGTGTGTGTGTGTATGTATATATGCGTCTCTATGGTGTACCCTCTGTACGTAAAGCAAAGCTTTGAAAATTGTGTTTGCTTCCCAACGTCTAAAGTTTGAGTAAAAGCGAAAATTCTTGTAAACTTGATTCAAACACACACGGCAGTTGCTCGTACTCGTACTTGATACACGTTGAGTTCCCAAAGCACACTTCCCGTCGCTCACCAACCCCGCCCACCCCGCTGAACCCCTGAGGTATCGTGAGTTGCACCGTTGAAAATTAAGCGCCATTGTAGAATCGAGCGTTCGCTTCCTCCAGATCAACTTGCCCGACTGCTCAGCTCAATTGAATTTACCTCGGTTTCACAACGAAATTGACTGAGCAATGCCTTCACAATGGGCATATCCATGTCTGTGTCTGTGTCTGTATCCATGTCTATGTCTAAGTGGAGGAGCTTCGTTTTCTGAACGACTGCAATTTGTCTGCCGCCAATAGCTTTGAGGCGCCCCAATCCCACCCGCACCCCCATCCCCATCCCCATCCCCATTGCTATCACCAACCCCAACCCCATCAACTTTATGTGTGTGCCTGACTTATAAGTATTTGCGCACATCAATTGTCAAAAAGTTGGCTCCATGAAATATGCCCGCAAACGATTTCCCGTCTTAACTGCCATTGGCACTGCAGTGTCAAGTGGTCCAAGGCGTCGGCGATGTGCCGCACAATGGAGAACCACACGCTCACAATCGGAAAATACTAAAGACCACATATTGAAATTTAATTGATTTATTTTCTTCCCATTTTTATTGATGATTGTTTCTGATTTTCAATCGATTTCTTTTGTTCAATTAAAAAGTCATTGTTTTACTCGGACTATAGCACTTCAATCACCAAATTCAAGGTCTAAAACATCGTTTGACTTAATTTCGGCATAGAAAAAAATCATTCATTCAAAATGGGTATCAATTTGTTTGTATGGTTAAATATTGTTACTTTTATTAAAGCGATAAGACATATTCGTACCAATATAATACGTTTATTAATTGATTAAAATTTACATTTGATTCAAAGAATAATTATTTTGTCGTCTCAAAATAATGTTTGTCGTTCTTAAATAGTTTTGTCACATACATATACATATATGGTCTGTTTTAAGTCCTTGAACTTAAAGTACCAAAATATAATATTTACATTCCCAAATGATAATCATTTTTTCCGATATAAAAATATTTCAGCAATGTTAACATGTTTATTCAATTATTTGTAACACTCGACAGCTTAAAAGCTTTAATTTTTTGTGCTTTTACTGTTGCTTCGACTTTTTTAAAGTCGTAGAAAAAGCAGAAGCGAAATAAATAGAACTTATTTTCAAAAATATTTATTATTTTCTGCTTTTGCTTTCAGCTTGACTTCTAATTGTTTAGAAGTAGACTTCAATGTAACAGTTCATTCAAAAAAGTTAACAGTTGAAGTAGAAATAAGTCCTGTTTGATAGTATTTGATAGTATTTACCTATTTTTATTTATTTTCTTGCCCTAATTCGAAGTCTCCGTCATTAAAAACATTAGTAGTTTTCTGACCTACATTATGTCAGAAAAATGTTCAATGTTGTCTGTTGAAATAGTTTTACATATATTATATAGAGCAATTTGAAACAGTCTCCTCGTTTCAATTTGTTCATCATTCAGGAAAATGACCAATATTTACAGTTGTTTCCTCACTGTAATGTCGAGTGGGCCACAGTCTGTCCGAGGCGACTCCAAGACAAAGTCTGGTCGTCTGGTCGGCGCAATGTCACATGAGTTAGACAAACTCATGCAAAGAATGGACTAGCATATTAAAATATAAAAATGGAGAAGCGGAAAAGAGCCATTAATCAAGGACTTTACGGTGATTTTCACGCTCGCGTTCTTTGTCATGTTAACAATTAACGAATGGTTTGCATGCTGCCCCACAAAGTAGGTCACACAACAGATTTATAATGCACACGGACAGAGGAAAGAGTTACATGTGGCCACATACAAGTACACCCTACTGTACAGTGTGCACCCTACTGAATGTCAGCCTAATGTATGCAAATGAAAGCAACAACCGAGAGGGGGGGATGAGAAAAACGAGCAAATCAAAACCAAACAGAAAACAAACAAATTTTTCTTGGCTTTCTCTCCACGCAGCACAAAGTAAACTAATTGAATTTTGAAGTAAGCTCGAATTCAATGGCCATAGGAGCACGGATTCGAGCAAGAATTAAGTGCTACATGGAGAATAGCAATAACAACAACAAACAACAGCAACAATTAGGGCAGTTATAGCAACCAAATGAGCTAATGAACTTTACATGCAACTTAAGACAATCGCAAAGTTGCAAAGAAAAGTCGAAAATTAAATTTTAATTCAATTCACAATTTTCAATACGATTTGCTGCTACGAATCATTTATTTATCTAAAAATACTTTTTTAATGAATACTTGATGCGCACAGTGGTTGAAATTCATTCATCCATCTGAATAAAATATTCTCTGAACTTTTTGCTCTTTATGAGAGATAATAAAAGTAAATCTTAATATAAAATCCACAGAATTATTATTAATTATCGGTTAATACAATGTGTTTGGATTATTATTTAACGGTATTGAATACACAACGCCACTTAAAACAAGAATGTATTTTTAATTAAAGGTAAGGTTCATTGTGGATTTATGAAAACTATACAAAAATTCACTTAAAAATATTCGCATTACTAAATTGAGTTTGCGTGGTATTTGGAGAGATGTTCTTATGCATGCACACTCCAGCTGAAGTATTTAAGTATGCAGCACGATGTTTCGGCTAGGAGACACCATTAAGTCAGGGCAAAGAAAAACCGCCGGGTGGGAAAAAGAACTGTGAAAGTCAGACGCAGTTGCGCTAATGAATTTGCTTGCCCCGTAATGCATGCAAATTTTATCAAAGCAATGATGATGATGACGCCGAGGAGCGAAGGAACGTAGTAGTGGAACCAACTGTCGCCTGTGCTGTGGTGGAGGTGCATGTCTGTCACTCTTTTGGCAGAAATCAAACCACAAATGACACTACAACTGTGAAAATAGAGAGAAAACGCGACGTTGAAAGCCCATCTGCAGATAGCTAGGCAAAGTTGTCAACAGTAATGATGACAACAACATCCAAACAACTAACAACAGTAACAGCAACAGCAACAGTAACAATGTCAGCAACAACATGACAAGACCACCGCCATAGCGAGCTAACTGTTCAGACTGTGAGGCTGTCAGTAGCCTGGCAGCATAAACAACCTGTCTGGGACCCAAGTGACTGCAAATAATTTGCCACCCACAATTCGTATACAACACACACTAACATGCACTCACACTCACACTCACACTCAGACATACAGACGCTTACACTCAATCCAAGATTATTTGACTGGAACTTGGCGGGGAAAGCGTACCTCGTTGTAACTTTCAACAGTGAGGCTATTTCTACGCTATCCACATCCGGAAAAACGGAACTCTCCAAGAGCCATATCAGCTTTCACGTGGTGTGGACAATGGCATGGCGTACTGTAAGTCTTACAGCCCATCCATTTATCCTGGTAGAAGGAGTGCATCATGAAAAGCAGCCGGATGATAGAGCCAGTTCCGCTAATCTCAGACTGCTATGCTGCAGGAAAGTAACGAAGCTACTTTTCAATAGCCAGCGAAAGTGCTCTCATCATCTGGCACAAGTCACATTAAACAGACAGACGTCAAAGGATCTAGTGAAAGCAACTCGTTTAATTGTGGAATTACTCATTGCTTACTGTCTCATTTTTATGCACGGGGGAGAAGATTATTCTACACTCCGAGATACTGTTTGAAAAGAACCAACTAATAAGGGATTTAGCAACTCAAATATATATATATATATATATTTGTTATAGTTTTATGGTGCAAATTTGTGGTATTCAAAAATAGACTAAAAATAGATATTTTCCTATCACATGTGATACAAAAATACACACTTTGGACATACATAGCTAAAATTATCAAAATTAAGTTTACAAAAATAATAAATTATCGTCAAGTCGGTTATTTTTAACCAGTTAAAAAAAGAAAATATAGTATGTTTCCACACATTTTCCACATGCAACATGGCCAATAGCTGCGCCAACTGACGCCATTTCTCATTGCCATTGACTTTTTCAGGCATAGAAATAAAAAGCCACTTAGCACATACTATCCAAAAGGGATGAGATGAAAAGACAGGAAGGGGGAATAGTGCAAATGGGGGCAGACAAGGGGTAACCGACAGACATCAGACTCTATTTACAATTCGCACTTTTAGCGGCATTGTGCTACTGAGGGATTGAGTTAGTTTTTTGACTCTGATGCTGTTGCGATGTTGCGGCGGCAACTGCGGACGTACCAGGATTACGTTGTTGAGCCACCGGAACGCTCGGGGCCATGACGACTGCGCAGGTTGTGTGGTTGTCTAAGTATCTGACAAACTGACGAGCTGACGAACTGATGAACTGACGAACTCACAAACGGAACCAGGCACAGAACTGCAAATTAAGTCCGAGGAGGTTGCATGCTCTTCTCAAATGTCAGAGGCAACCACAACAACAACATCTGACAATAACATAGCCCACGGGATGGGCCGATCCAACTGTTACTTTTACAGATTTGGTACACAAATTGTTGTAAGTTGAATGCATTAATTTGTATAAATTATTATTGTTATTAATGTACTTTTCGGCTGTTATATGATTTCAAGTTGTACAGGTTTGACACATATTTTTCACAACAAATTTGGATATGGATTAATTACCAAATTAATCTTAATTACCTTTATTATATGTAGAAATGTAACAACGAGCTTATCATATTTATAATACCAATCTAATAGTTTTGAGTTCGCCTTTAAGTAGGTTTAAAAACGGACTGTTCAGTTCTGTAGAGTATGTGATAAAGTGTTTTATCTGATTATTAATTACAGATTAAAGTTTATCGACAACTGCAAAACACTTGAAGAACTCACAGTTGATTTAACATCAGGCTCTTTGAAGATTTCAGTTTCAATTTTAGAAGTGATTTCTGGTTGACTGTGGTTTAAAATCGATGAATATAATTTGGAAATTTTTAATGTTGTTAGCTTCACATTGATATCAATCCATTGGATAATGCAAATAAACATGCACATATGCATGTGTACAACTAGTTGCATTTGCTTGAATCTTGTTTAGCTCGCAGCTCGGAGGGCGAGAAGTTGGGGGCATGCCACCACGCAGTGTGACAAACATGCAGCAACATGTGTAAATAAAATAAACTTCATTTAAACTGTTTGCATAATTAATTAATGCCAAAATGGCAGCACTATGCGCACCCTGCATGTGTTTGTGTTTGTATCTGTGTGCGTGTGCGTGTGTGTGTGTGTGTGTGTGTGTGTGAATACTTCGCTTGGGGCTTGGGAGGGCGTGGTTTACGCAGTAATTGTACTGTAAAGTACACTCGCACACAGTCACACACTGTAATCCGACTGACTGTCAAAGAGGCAAACAATTGCAGAGTGTTTTGGTATGAACGCCATTCAAAGGATGCCCACTCAAACCTTATGTGCAGTGTAAGTCTGGATGTATGTGCTGTGTTTATTATATTGAGGTCTAAACACCAGGTTGCTCTTAAATTTGGCATGCATATTATGCAGGCATCCACTCTTGTTGCCTGAATAATAAATGCACACACATAACTTGATTTTAAATTGCATTTTTATTTCATTTCTATTTTTTTATTTAACATTTTTACGTCCTTTGGTTGCCTTAAAAACCTTCTGTTTAAGGAATAGATTCAGCTGTCATTTCTAAATCTATTCTTCTACTCTTTTGTACATGTATTTTCCTCAATACCTTATGTAATTATTTATCAAAAATATATCGAAAATGTAAAAGCATCCTTTGTTAGACGAGTTTGTTAGATTTAATTTATTTTAATTTATCTTCTTAATTATTATACGAAATATAGCGGAGTTCTGTCTATCTTTAGTTTAAATATACATTTAGTTCAATTCGATGTAATTTAATTTAAACCATTTCATTTTAACCAAATGCTGTACTTAATATAATGACGAATTATGATCGAATACTTAATAGCGTTCTACAGACTTAACTCCACTGTACTATATGCCAATACATGTGTGTGTTTACATATTAATGTAAAATGTATTGAGCATTGTGTCGAAATCAGTTGTTGCTGTGACTGCTGTTATCCGAACCATTGTTTATGGAAATTGTGCATAAATAAGAAAACATGCAACAGTAGAAACAAGCTCAAAAGCTGTTCAGGTAATGTTACATTGGGCCCTCAATACATATACACACATACAACTGTGTGTTTATCCCCCTAACAGCACATGAGATTATTATGCAAATTCTAATTTAAACATGCTAATATTATTTTAATTGCTAAGCCAATATCTGCAAAGCTTTACAAATTGGATGAGAACAAATTCAAGCGAGACTAAGCTGCAATTTATGGACATCGGGCAGAGCTTTCATAGCCATTCCAATTTTTGTTATGTGCCAAGTTAGCAAAATCCCACACGACAGCTCAACAGACAAATTGAATGCGTTTTGCTTTTTTATTTGTTTCTATTTTTCCATTTTTTTTTCCTTTGGTCGCTGCGTCTGTCGCTTGACGAGCAAAGAAAACTGAAAGAGCTCCAAACTGAATATATGTGTATGCACTATACAGATAGTATATATATGCTAGAAAAAATTGTATGCACGGGGAAGGACGAAGCATAAAATCCAAAAATGCATGTGACAGGATCTTAAAGCATTTTTAAACTGTTTATAATTGGATTCAATTCATTGACATTCAAACGAAAACTGCATTTATATTATAAAATTTCTTCGGCAATCAAGGTAGTTATATTCCGTAACAATATAAAAACTCATCATCTGTTAAATAAGAATTCCGTTGGTAAAACTTATGAGTTTTAAAGTTTGAACCAATACAGAAATTCTATTGCCAATCTTTGGTATAAGCTCTACCAAATCATCATCAAGTCCTACTCCATCCATCTTAAATTCAGTGCTCATCGTGCTCATCATATTTGAGTCTGCCAAGATAGATTCCTGTTTGGTTTTGAAACAAGGAATTTTGTCTAACATTTTATCGTTTGTTCTGACTTTATGTTTGTTTGTTCATCATGTTGTGTTTTCGAAAATATAACCGACAGTGCACAGAATTTGCTGCTGTTGTCAGAGTATAATTATCAGATGCAACAACAAGCAGCAGACAGCAACCTCCCAAGGGAGGGGCAGTCGGGGAGGGGTAGTTGTGGTAGGTGCATTCCCCAATGAGAGTTTATTGAACCTATGAGGTGTTTTCTGTATCCGTAGCAGGTTCACAGTATAGTCATAAAATTCTACTCTTTTGAATGTCGTGTTCTAGTGCAACACACATATATTTCACATTCAAACATATAAGTAGTATTATGTTACTGCAATATATGGCCTTTTAGCCGCATTTCAATTTGAAAAACTACGCTCAAAATATTTTGCACTCAATGAAAAGTTCGCTAGAAATGATGCCAGGCGAAATATATTTTTGCGAGCGAGCATTGTAGAATCCTCTATGCTCTTTTGCTTTTTAGTTGGTTTTTTTGTACTCTTGTTGATGCAGCAATAGAATATAGTTTCTATATTTGTGGCAGGCGCAAAGTGGCCATTGTAAGCACAAAAAAAAAATAGAAAATGGAAATAGGGAATGGTTGGAATGGGAGCGGGGAGAGAGAGCAGGACCGAGTGGTGCACAGCTGCATAAATATTTCGTTGTCGGCGCAGTTGTCCATCATAAATCTAGGAGGGCAAGTCAAATATTGGCACGATTTGTAAACCCCGAACTTCTATTTGCGGCAGTACTGACATGGCCAAGTCAGTGCCACAAATGGGAATGAATATTTACTGAGTTTTGGCACTTTTGTGAAACAGCCTTAATTGTTGGCATTTTTTAAATTGCTGAATTTGTTTCCAAGAACTCCATTTGGTGCCTTTTCTATTATTTTTGTCTATATTATATAAAGTAGAGCACATCTCCTGGTCAAACGTTTATCAATTTTGCTAAGATTCAACCATTTATTTAAATTTTTTTACTATATTGAATTTGAATTGAATTGAAAATATAATTGTTGTTTAACAAGCATTAATATTCCTTAAGTCTAACATTATAACTATTTTTAACCATCTATCTATTAGATAATTTCTGTATCAGACTTCTTTACAACGTTCTTGCCACAAATTTGTATTTTCCCACCTTTTTTATAATAACGAAAGCAGGTTGTGTTCTTTTTTGATATCAGCAAGTTAGATAAATATATCCACTGTGTTGTTTGAAGACTCTCAAGGAAAAGAACAATGTAAACACGTATCGATATCGCTCATCAGGTGACTAGACTAATGCTTTCCTGTTCGAGAGTAACATAAACATATGACAGCATCATATGCTTCGGAGTACGCCTCAAATTTATTATGCTCTTAGAAATGGCACGAACATTATATAAATATAAAAATATAGCAGGCTTTCTGGTGCCCTACGGTAATGGGTTTACGAGTTTTACGAATGCATAGGCAGGCGGACAAATAACAAATAACAAATCGTGCCCAAATCCGAAAAAGCGTTTACCAGAGTTGCCTCTTTGTTGACGCCACCAACTAACTCACATTTCTGACAAAAATGCCGGAAGTATTTTTGGTCGCACTGTATGCGGAGAATGGCAACCGAGAGGAGGAAAAGGGAAATGCGAAGAATCTCTGCTGGTTCCCGGATTAATTTGTCCGTCTGCCTGCCAGTGGATGCCCCTATTTGACTGCCTATATTTACATTGATTTCATCTTTAATTTTGGCCAGCACTTTTCCGCTTTTCTATTTGATTGCTGGTCACTCAGTAGCTTATCAAAACTTTGTTTGGGCCGAATAAATTTGTATGTCCGGTCATTCGGGATGTCCGCGCAGATTAAACCGCAAATTAAACATAATTATTACGATTGCACACACAAGCCTAATCAGATATAGTCCTCCATATGCATATACCTATAAACATATATGGTACATATGTTGAGGGATATGCATTCTATAAATTTATGCAATGCTTTCAAACGTATTTCCGCTATTCATAACTCATATCCATATGCATGCGACATGTCACATTCTGCCAAATAACTTAAAGGGTCATAAAGTGGGTCAAGTCAGTTGGTCATGCCTTGACATTTGTTAGCCCAGTTAATCGCTTGGAATTAATTTCTATGAAACTCCTTATGCTGACCAACTAACTTGCTGCCTGAGCGACTCAGTGAACAACTGACTGCATGACTGAATGATTGACTGAATGATTACAAATGAAGTCATCATTTTGATTGGATTCTTTTCAAACTCATTCAGATGAGCTGTCAAACGTCGCTCTTGTTTTGCAGGAAGGGGAACTGTAAAAGAATGTTTTATTTATACTTATATCAAGTTAAGGGTCACAATCTAGCGATCCGAAGAAGCTTTTAAGGACATAAGTAGTGAATGCGGTTTGGAAGTTATTACTTCTCTTTTGACTACAAAATCAAGGAAAAGGCAGGATTTCACGCAGTAATTGCAGATGCATCAAGCTTCGCATTATTTCCTGTCATAATACACGCCAAATAGCACAGCAAAACAAGCGGAAACGCCGTTGGCAAACAGCGAGCGAAAAACACAACAAAAAAAGAGAAATAAACAAGGTCGATATGGTCTGTAATGGCAATCAGCCAGGGGATTGCTTGATGTGCTCGTTCATTACTTGATTTTGACCCACAAAATGGACAGCTTTGCCATCCTTGTTGCTGATGCGTGAAAAGCGTCATTGCTCTCTCTCTCTCTCACAGCCTCTCTCTCTCTTGCCATCGGAGATACCCGTTGGATGTTTTTTGTTGTTGTCTGTTATTGGTGGACGGTGCGTTTAGCCAGGCTGTTAAATCACATAATCAGTTGTGCTGTTGCTGGAGTGGATGAAGCAGCTGGTTTATTTTTAATTAAATCCCGTTAACATTGCGACAGAGGCCCATAAACTGGTGGAGAGCAAACGCGTTACGCATACGCCACGTGGACTGGGAATGGCAATGGAAACAAACACGAAACAAGAGCGACCCAGAACTGTAACTTGGCAAATGTGTTAACATGTTTGTGGTCGCCATAAAAAAGGGGTTTTTCCAGACTGGACCGAGCACGCACTATGGTACCCATTCCAGCCTCCAGCCTTCAGGCTCCTGTCCAACTGTCCTCTTGCCTTCTGCTTTCTGGCTCATATCACCATGCGGCAAGTCTCTGTGTCAGTTCGTTAGTGTGAATGATGCGGGCTTGTGGGTGGATCAGGGGATGACGCGGGGCAGTGCTCAAAAATTTAATTACTTTCACTTGTGCGAACTGTTTGTCTGCCAGACGAGTCCGTCCGTCCACTTTGGCCCGGCTAAAACAGCAGCTAAAGGCATTTAACTTAAATGTAATGAAATTGTACACGAACCCCAAGCTACGCACGTTTCCTTTCTGAACTTCTCTCTGTCCACCTTCATCACTCCATCTCCCACTATCTTTTATCTTTCTCTCTCTCTCTCCTCTCTCTCTCTCTCACTCTCTCTATCTCAGTCTTCTCTGATTCCTCTGCATTTATGTGGGCAGCATATCGTTGTCGAGCAACTGGAGGATGCAACTAGTCGAAGACTGCCAAGACTGAGCCATCTGTCGGATTTGTGAAGCATTATGCCCCGAGTTTTCTCGCTGCTTGCAATGCTTTCAAATGTCGAGGCTTTCCACTTTTCCTTAACACACTCTCTATGCTTCTTTTCACGGAATATCTAGTTAACTTAATAGGTTCAAGTGCTAACTGCAAATGCGATCTGTGTGCATTTGCCATGACCCCAGCACTATGTGTTTTTTACGACTGTTTTGAGTTTGTTTTTTGGACTTTGGACAGCATCAATTCGTCAAAATTGCGTATCAATCATACGCCATGTTGTGCGCCGCACATGATTGTGTATGAATTGAAATTCCACATGCTGAATAAATGTTTTATATCAAACATATCCAGCAGTGCTCGAATATATTTTATACCCTGTGAATAAATACCTGAATAAAAGGGTTGTACTTGTATATATTTTTAAATACATTTTTTTCACTGATGCAAAAATCAGTCTGACTTTAAGTAACTCTTACTGGAAAGCTGCCTCAAAATTTGTAGGGTATTGACATGGTGGCAAACCTTAATTGCCGCACATACATAAATATACAAATAAGTACACTCATCATTGCATACAAAATATGTGTACAAAAGTTGGAAATATACATATTTGCTTTGAGAATAAATTTTATTTGTGTTTTGTTTGCTAGTCAAATATAACAATGTTAAAAATGAAGCTAAGAAGAAACTACAGTAAAAACTCTATAAAACTGTGTCTTCATTTTCTTTATTATCCTTAAACTTAAATTAAATATAAATATATTTTATTGCATTTTCGCAAAACGTCACACATTATATATTTTTCTGTGCACTAGGATTTATGTTATGTGAATTAACAAAGTAAATAAATTTATAATGAGGTAAGCAGTCCAATCTACGGGGATGATTCATTTATTTATGATGAAATTAATTGTTTTAAAACAAATCATTTTTTTAAAAGGTAACTGATTCTTCTATTATTCAACTGTAAATCATTTGACACAAGAACATTTTGACTTAACAAACTAAGCGGACATAGTTTTCCTAAAGATAAACTAAATTGTGCTTAGCATGTTATGAGATGCATTTAACTGGGAATTGAATGGCTTATACCCTTTATTTTTGGCAGTAAGCTCGAGTGCAGTAAAGTGTATCACTGTAAAGGTAATTGCCATAAGTATCTGCGTCTGCATCTGCATCTGCATCTGTATTTGTATCTGTTCAAATCTGAGTATTTTATACGCTTTTCTCCCTTAAGTGTTGCCCCAGTTGTTGGGAAATTGTTATGCCGCCGTGGTACAAAGCTTATTGGATTTGTGGCAGCATTTGCAATAATCATATTGCATGTTGCCACAGCATTAAAGGCAGAAGTTGTGATGTCAATACAAAACTGGGGCATGTTGAGCGGTCACCAAAAGTCAAATGGCGTTAACATTAATACCCATCCCTGTTTGGACAGGTTTCTGTCCGATTTGTAAATCTCTCTTTTATTTACCTTAATCTTCAACTTAATCGCAGTGCATTTCACATGAAAATATTTAATAGAGAGCTTCACATTTGAACTGATTTAACCTGCACTTATAAGGTAAAATAAAATATAATAAAATTTGAATGCAAAAAATATATGTGCATTTTCTATGCTTATAAAACCATTTTTTCCGTATCTTTTATTTTCAGTCTGTTTTATGCTATGTGATCTTAGATCTAACTTTTTAACACAAAAGTGTCTGCATTTTCCGCAGAGATAAAAGTATCTGAAGTGTCGCTACTGAAAAAATGAACGCTCAGCTTAATACAGATTAAATACACGTAGGAACTACATTCAGCACTATTAACTGAAAGCTTTAATACACAAATGAACAAAGAGAATAATTTAAAATGACAGCTTTCTATATTGAAGAGATATCAATGCATATAGTATTTAATACAATTTTAATTATTCTTGAAAACACTACATTAAAATGAAAGTCCTGGGGAGCCATTAACCGTGAATCCTTCGCACTGTAAAAACGATCTCAGCCTGTGAACTGTACTCGGCATGAGCAATAATAATTGAGCATCCTTTATGTGTGTGTGTGTGTGTGTGTGTTTGTGTTTCACGCAATGTGAGTATAACAAGCGTACTTAATTAATTTTATTTAACATGCCCGAGACAGACGTGGCAGAAATTTCATATTTTGCGTATTAACTGTTATTGTTGATGTTGGCCAACGGCTACTGGCCACATTTGTGTCCACAATGCGTATCCCGCTCGTTTCGCTTGCCATCGCCCTCGTCATCGTCATCGGCATCGTCCTCGTCGGATAAAGCCAACCGACTTGCCACTGACGAACAGCAGGGAAGTAGGACAAGAAGTATGAGTGATGAAGAATGAAGGGGAATGAAGCTGGAGCAGTTTATGCACTGATTAAATGGATATGCAGTGTCTATCCATGCGCTAGGCAAACAACAGTCAGTCTGTCAATCTCCCCTTCACTCAATGCACATTGTGTGTTTAAATTATAAATAACCAGCAAGTCATGGTTGTCCTGATACTGAGCCTAGGAGCGCTTATCTAGAGAGAAGCGTAACCGCATGAAATTTCAATTAAAATAAATATTTATGTGCTTGTCATTTATAATTAAAACAACAAGTTAGTTATGGCCGCTTTTAAATGTATTATATGTATGAAATACAATTTATCTCTTGCAGGCGGCTTTATGGGCGACATTGCGCTCCCGGATGGCGAAATGTTTCCAATTGTGGCCCACACACCGATAGATGACGACGATGAAGAGACGGAGACGGAGGCGGAGCCACTATCTACGAGATTGGAGAGCGAACCAATGCCGGCAGATGCACCAGTGTCGGAGGTGAAATTTAATGCGACTTTCCAGCTGGATCTGGAGAAGCTCAAGCAGGAAGTCTACAACGAGGGACTGCAGGTGGAGGAAGAGGGTCTCACGGACATCATACGGAAAAAGACCAAGTTACCCAGCTCGAATGATGTTAGACAGCCAACTGGTCAGCCGCTGATTAAGTCCAGCAGCATTCATACAAATGACGCCAGCCTGGTAAGCATTCGCAATCCCCCAGTCCCTTGTCCCAATCTTCATCCTCTTACGCCTATCATTTACCACAGAGTGCCAACGAACCATTCAAGCCCAATGCGCAGACGCCATCTGATATTGCCCATCCGCCCAGCTACAAGAATGAGATATTGACGCCGCCAGTGACCACGACAAACCACGGTCGACGTCGCCCACCCGCATCCCAATCAGAATTGAATGTGCCCCCAACTTTGCAGCAACTGAATAAATCGCAAACTCTGCATCGCAATGTGGATGCGCGAAAAATACAATCCAACAATAAGGACATTGAGGACGATTCGGGTAATAATTTTGTTGCAGAGCGACGCCAACATATTGTGCCCACATCCGTGCCCACACAAAGATCAACAATGCCCAATGTCTATAGCAATGCCGGGGGCAATGGCATGCACCTGGACAACGACGATGTGGACTTCCTGCACGCACATGGCGTGGTCCGTCGAAGACACAGGCGGGGTCCCAAGCATCGGTGAGTCTTCTTCTCCTTCCCACAAAGTGCACACATTGTGTGTTCACGTTTGGTAATAATAATATTTTACATACTTTTTAAACATCTAAGTACTTATAGTACATATGTTATATTACATGTATAGATACTTAAAAATAGATATAAAACAAATTGACAAATGGTAGTCCCTGGTCTTAATCTACGCTGAATTCCAAGATGTTTTCGTCCGCTCTTGGATTTGTATTAAATCTCGTGTTAGGACCAAGACTTTCAAAATTGCTTGACAAATTGTCTTTGAAACACAGTTTTCCTCCATGCAAGGACTGAAATTCACCATTTTATTTTGAACAAATGTCGCTGCACGCTTAAGACTTTTAATTTGCAGTTTTCAACTTAATTTTGACCTAAAAAATTGTAGTAATGTAAATATTGTCACTCAAAATGAGTGCGTCTATAAATGTTATTTACAGCTGCATTCAGTCTAACATTTTTCCATGTTAAATTGTAGAAACAGTCACTGGAAGGAGTATGTCAGCAAGGTGGAACGTCTGCGAGAGGAACTAAATCGCCCACAGGGTCAGCATCATAAGCGACGCCAGAATCATCACCATCAAATCCATCATCATAAGAAGCAAAAGCAACATCGTCGTCGTGGTCGAGGTCGAGGTCGAACCACACCATCTCCTAGTAATGTCTCCTCGAAGCAGGCGCAGTTGGAGAAGCTGCTGCATGGCGAGGACGAATCGCTTAGCTCGAAATTGGCAAATGTAGAGTAAGTTTTTTAGATACACCAATTGATTCAATGAGCCACAGTTTCCACATCCGTTTCCGTTGCCATTTCCTGCCAGCTGTAAATTACTGGCCATTCAATTCATTGGTTTGCCCATCAACTTCTCACAAACAACAGTCATTCTGTGAACACTGAATCAAAATATACACACGCACACACACACACACACACAAATAGTGTGTATTGTGAAAAGTTGTGTGTATGCAGCTGAAAAGTTATGAATTTTAATAGGAATTCGCGTGCTAAAAGTTTCAACAGGGCAACTGGCAAAAATTGTTGAAAAAAAGTGCTGGCAATTAAAATAACGCATACGCCATGCATAACTTTACTGTGGTTCTCCTACAATTGTTGCATACAGATTTTAATATAGCCACAATTCTGTCTCCCTCCCCACCCTCTTCCCGCTCGGCGCAGCAACCAAAAGACGGAGCAGCTGAAACAACATCATCGTGTTGCTCGTGCCGTGACCGCCAAAAAGGAACGCATCTGGGACTTTGGTGTCATTCCCTATGAGATCGATGGTAATTTCAGTGGGATGCACAAAGCTCTCTTCAAACAGGCCATGCGACACTGGGAGAACTCGACGTGCATCAAATTTGTAGAGCGCGATGCCGAAATACATCCCAACTATATCGTCTTTACTGTACGCAGCTGCGGGTGAGTTAACAGCAGATTAACAGCTTACTAAGATAGTAAATTACTGGAAATTGTTTATTTTTTATTTTTACTGACTTTTTACTATTATTATTTGATAATTTCTTTAAGTTTTTAGTTCATGTTAGTGATGTAAGTCAAAACTTTGAATGAAAGTTGAAACCGAAATATAAAATTCAAGTTATCACACTTTTCACATTTTTCAAATGGAAATTTAATTAATTAAATTTTCATTCAGAATCAAATTTGTGGTCAAATAATAAAATTATTAACGATCCGCAAGGGAATCGGATAAGATATGTGAACGAGAATATTTGCATTATTTAACTATGATGTGTAATAAAAATAGAGTTAAAATTTTGATAAGAAAAATATTCCGAGAGGAGATCTGCTAATATTTGACAAAGTTATAACAGTTTAAGTTTTTATAAAACTGACAATGTGGAATGTGATAGAGTGAAATTGAACTTTCTTATTTAGAGTTGAGATGCCGATTTTGTATGAAATTCGATAGAAATAACTCCATAGATCGTAAACAAACTAATCGAGTTAAAGTAGTTGAACATTGGATGATATTATAATTATTGAAATATCTGTTATCTACATATTAAATAAAAATATTCTTAACATTTAACCACAATTACCAAATTAATTAATGATAATCTAGATGCTGCTCGTTTGTGGGTAAACGTGGCAATGGAGCTCAGGCCATATCGATTGGCCGTAATTGCGACAAGTTTGGCATCGTGGTGCATGAACTGGGACACGTGGTGGGCTTCTGGCATGAGCATACGCGTCCGGATCGCGAGCAGCATGTGGTCATAGAGCATGCGAATATAATGAAGGGTCAGGACTACAATTTCAACATGTTGTCCGTGGATGATGTGAACTCCTTGGGGATGGCCTACGATTACGATTCAATAATGCATTATGCACGCAACACCTTCTCAAAGGGAACCTACTTGGACACAATATTGCCAATTGAGATTAAGGGACGCAAAAGACCAGAGATTGGCCAACGTCTGCGGCTAAGTCAGGGCGATATTGCGCAGGCCAATTTGCTGTACAAGTGTCCAAAATGCGGTCGAACCTTTCAGGAGAGTGCGGGCATCTTTGCCAGTCCCATGTACTTTACGGCGGGTTCGATAACCAACGAGACGGAGCACTGCGAGTGGCGAATTACGGCGACACACGGCGAACGAGTTGTGCTCCGACTGGAGAATATGGTAAGACAGTATTTCACTTACCAATCAGCATCAACTGATCTGGCCATAATCGTGCAACTATCTAAATATCCATAGAATATCTTCAAGTCGAACAACTGCGAGACTGACTATCTGGAGGTGAGAGATGGATACTACTGCAAGTCGCCGTTAATTGGACGCTTCTGTGGCAAAGTGGCCAACGATGTGATCACCTCAGAGTCCAGTCGAATGCTCTTGACCTATGTAAGCACCCGTCGCAGTGAGGGATATCGGGGCTTTAAAGCGGAGTTCGATGGTAAGCGAGTAATTGAGAAACATAAGAACGAGATGACGTTGCTCTTCTAATCTATTTTCTGCTTAGTTGTTTGTGGCGGTGATTTGTCCGTGGATGATGCTGAGGGTCGACTGGAGTCGCCCAACTATCCTCTCGATTATTTGCCCAACAAGGAATGCGTATGGAAAATTACGGTGCCAAAGGGCTTCCAAGTGGCGCTAAAATTCCAGTCGTTTGAGGTCGAGAACCATGACAGCTGTGTCTACGACTATGTCGAAGTGCGAGACGGACCCGCCCAGGATGCGCCGCTAATTGGCGTTTTCTGTGGCTACAAACCACCGCCAAACATGAAGTGAGTGCCGGCAAGTCCGACAAGTGCCCACCCAAAACCCTAACACCCAACATCCAACACAAAACACACAACATCCCACTCAACACTCAACACTCAACACTGAACACTGAACACTGAGAAACCAACTCGGCTTTTGTTCATCGTCACTTTCAGGTCAAGTGGCAATTCGATGTACGTGAAATTCGTGTCGGACTTATCGGTGCAGAAGGCGGGCTTCTCGGCCGTATTCATGAAGGAGGTAGACGAGTGCGAGACACAGAATCATGGATGTCAGCACGAATGTATCAACACTCTCGGCGGCTACGAGTGCAGCTGTCACATTGGATACGAGCTGCACAGCGATAAGAAGCATTGCGAAGGTACGTCTTTGAATACCCGGTGATAGTCGCGTATTTGGGTGTATTATATTCGTTATTCGTTTGCATTACGAGACCGAAACAAACAAGCTATATTAAAACGTTAATTTCAGAGACTAGAAGTGCCATTTATATTCACCATATTTGAAGATTCATTTAAAGTTGTGTTCAAATTCGGAAATAAGAAATCTACTTTAGTGGCATTTAATTTAATGCCGGGTATCTTTTAGTCGGCGACTCGAATTTGTTGCTCTTCATGGTTTTTCTTACTCTTCCTTCTGTTTTAGATGCCTGCGGCGGTACCATCGAGTATCCAAATGGCACCATTACGTCCCCCTCGTTTCCGGAACATTATCCCGTGATGAAGGAGTGCATTTGGGAGATAATTGCACCACCGAAACACAAAATCTCATTGAACTTTACACATTTCGATTTGGAGGGCACAACACATACGCAATCGGACTGTGGCTACGATTCGGTGACCATTTACTCCAAACTCACCGAGAATCGCCTCAAGAGGATTGGAACGTTTTGTGGCACCTCCATTCCCCCAACCGCCACGTCGGACAGTAATGCGTTGCGCGTCGAATTCCATTCGGATAAGTCAATGCAGGGCACCGGCTTCGCCGCCGTATTCTTTACGGACATTGACGAGTGTGCCGTGAACAATGGAGGCTGTCAGCACGAGTGTCGCAATACCATTGGCTCCTACATGTGCTTCTGTCACAATGGCCACTCCTTGCACGAGAATGGACACGACTGTAAGGAGGGATTATGCAAATTCGAGATATCAGCTACATTTGGCACCATCTACAGTCCCAACTATCCGGACAGCTATCCGCCAAATGCGGACTGCGTTTGGCACTTTTCCACCACTCCCGGACATCGCATTAAACTTATCTTTAACGAGTTCACTGTGGAATCACACCAGGTACACCAAATATTTCAAATATTTCAAATAATTCATTTCAATCGGAAGCCCTGTCTCATCTGGATTCTTTTTAATAGGAATGTACATACGATAATGTGGCCATCTATGATGGTGAGTCGGAGCTCAGCTCCTTACTGGGACGGTTCTGTGGCGACAAAATACCCTATCCCATATCTTCGACAACAAATCAACTCTACATGGTTCTAAAAACGGACAAGAACAAGCAGATGAACGGATTTATGGCAATGCATTCGACTTGTAAGTTCTCAAGTCGCCAAGATAAATGCTTCTGTATTATACAAAAGTTCAATACTTTGCAGCCTGCGGTGGATATTTGCGTGCCACAAGTCAAGTACAAAACTTCTACTCCCATGCGAGATTCGGTAATCAGGACTACGACGATAACATGGACTGTGAGTGGACCATTCAAGCCCCGCCTAATAGCAATGTGCAACTGATCTTCATCACTTTCGACATCGAGAGCAGTGAGAACTGCACCTACGACTATGTCCAGGTGTTCTCTGGTATGGAGGACACAAGTGGACCCATGTATGGCCAGTACTGTGGAAATGTGGTAAGTGACAATCTTTAAAAATATACAAATATGCAATAAGTAAATTAAAACATTATCTCAATCATCCATAATTTAATTAATAGTATTTCATTCTAATAATTATGTTTTGAATTAAATTACATTTAAATGATCGTTCAATTTGTACCATATTCTTTTTGCTTAAGTTATTTTCGTTTAAATTTTGACTTAAAAACTCTTCGAATAACTCTGAATTTCTTTCCCTGAACTGCAGCCGCCACAGGACATCATCTCGATGACGGACTCGTTGTTGGTGCGTTTCAAGACCGACAGCTCGGTGCCAATGAAGGGATTCTCTGCCTCGTATGTCGCTGTGGATCCCTTCGATACTAGTGACGAGGATGTGGAAAATTCATACAGCTCCGAGATGGTTACACCATTTCCGGGCTCACTCAAAAGCATTTACATAGAGAATACCGAGGAGACGGACGACTACGGGGACTTAAGTGAGAACCAGCTCGTGGTGAATACTCAGTATCGTAGCAGTAAGACCTTGCCCATCAGCTATCAATCTTGGAGGAACTAGACAATGAAGATGAAGACGATACATAGATACGCTGGAAACGCACAAAATCATGACAATATATTAAAAAACGGAATTTATTTAACTATTTAGGCATATCGTCGCATACATATAGCAACATTTTTGCTCTCTTAACATAATCATAGACATCGTTTTTGACCATGATGATCACAATATTAAGTATACATAGATATTCAAAACAAATCGTTAGGTTATAGAATGCCCGGCATATCGCGTTGAAGTGCAGAAAATGAAATAATTAATTAAAACTCGTAAACTATATTGATAATTTTAAAAATTAATAAATTCAACCTTTGACTTGATATCAATGATATATAAGTATCATGTAAAATGTATGATAACTTCACAGTTGCCATATAATATTAAATAATATTTCCTTTAGGCACTTCCTTAATTCTTCAACAGTTGTATCTATTTAAGTCTTATCTATATTTTATTTTTACTCTTATCTCAATGTGCAATTTCTACTGATTTGCAATTATATTGCATTTTTCGGATACTACTTACTATTCCTAGAGCATTTTCTATAATTTCAATTTAGCCTAAGCTCTAAAGTTGCCAAATTTTCATACATTGAAAAATCAATTAATCTTAAACAGTACGGAACAGAAATGTATTGTGTGTATCAATAATTTGAATAACTTTGAATCAACTTAATACGTAATTAAATATATGAACTATTAATTAGTATGTTTAAAAACTAAATCAATGGTATTTTCAATATTTAGAGGCTACGATTTATTTATTTTCGAAATTCCAGAAGCATGTGCCTTTTTGAATAGATTTTATTGCTGGAATTACCGCGAAAAGTTTCGTTCATTCGCCGGATTTATGGTATGTGAATAATGACCTGCCCTAAAGCCAAAGACAACACCTGATCCTGATTTTAGTAACAAAGCCGAGATCCGCTTCAATTTCAGTCTCAGTTCCAGGTAGACGAAATACAATGTCAAGGTGTAGGGATGCCCAAATCAGAACTTATTGAATGCAAACAATCAACAGCAGGCAGACAGACAGACGGACGGCAGACAGTCAGAGAGTCAGACAATGGGAAACTTGAGCAATGGAAATAACGAGGGCTCGATCCAAAGAGATTTTTATCTTTTGCTTGTTTTTGTCGCTGTCGATGACAACAGATCGCGTGGTGTTGTCATGGCGACTCCCTGCCTGCGGTTCTCTCTCTCTCTCTCTTTTTCTCTCTCTCTCTCTCTCTATTACTCTCGCTCTGCCTGTTACTATCTTGGATCTCTTATACCTGTTGAATTCCAGAACCCTTAGGAATGTGTGTATGTGTTCGCGTCTGGCAAAATATAATTCGGCAATCGCAACACTCGAGCATTCAGTTATAACTTTCAGCTGGACCAACACGGTTGTCCGACACGTCTTGAGAGAAAGACAGAGAGAGAGAAAGAGAGAAGAGTTAAAAGATATACAAAACGTGTGCCATGCCATCGAAAGTGAATTTAATTTCATTTGCGGGATTATTAATAATCTCACTGCTAATCAACGTTACACAGGGAATGGAACGTAGAATAGAAAATGCAGATGCCGATGCAGATACAGATGCAGATACAGATGCAGATACAGATGCAGATACAGATGATTGTGATTTTGATTTCAGGGAACAACCTGAAGATTTCAATGACTTGCTTGACACAGTCAGTGTAAGTGCAAAACAATCAAGAAAATAGAGTAAACACTCTAATTATTTTATTTTATTTGCAGTCAAATCCATATAAAGAGAATATTTGGTCATCAATAGGGACGAAAAGCGAATCAGAGCTCAAAACGCGGCGATACCAAAAAAAAAAAAGACAGCAAGTAGAGAACAGAGCATGAGAAATATTTTGGGGTAAGTTTCAAGTTCCTTTTGTACAATGGAATCTCAGTCACGTGCTGCACAATCCACTTGATTTGACAATAGCACAACAAAATGAATACATAAGATACTCGTAAATCATCCCAGATCTCAAGTCTTATATTCCCCTCATTTCTTATTCCTCATTCCTCAGGCAACGTCAAAGACGACAACGACATAAATCATTTTTAGGCACAGCTGGCACTGCAGCGCCTCCCTTGCTTTGGACAGATGCATCCAGGGATGTGCTGATGCCACAGCCGTCCAGAAGAATCCGTCGAGGTGTCACCGTGCGCAAGGAGCGCACTTGGGACTATGGCGTAATACCCTACGAGATCGACAAAATCTTCAGTGGCGCCCACAAAGGCGCTCTTCAAACAGGCCATGCGCTACTGGGAGAACTTTACGTGCATCAAGTTTGTGGAACGCGATGCTAAACTTCATTCCAACTATATTTTCTTTACGGTAAAGAGCTGCGGGTGAGTCTCATGACCCATAGAACCTGTGTTTCTATTAAAAATATTTAAATGTTGGATATACAAATCAAAATAACTTCATTTAATTTTCGATCACATTCGATTTTAACTTTTAAACTGTATTATATTTAGTGAAGCAGATTTCCGGTTGAATTTGACTCTGTGCACTGTGCTATAAATTAATGAACTAATTATTTCTTTACTGAATTGAACCATCTTAACAGATCAATATTTGAATTTATTATTAATCTGTGCAAGGGTATAAAGCACAAAGTTTGAAAAACTAAGCCTTCTTTATGATCCTCTTTATGGAACCCCTTAAAACTGTCTGCTTTCCTCTAGATGCTGCTCCTTTCTGGGCAAGAATGGCAGTGGACGACAGCCCATCTCTATTGGACGAAACTGTGAGAAATTTGGCATAATAATACACGAATTGGGCCACACCATTGGCTTCCATCATGAGCACGCACGTGGGGATCGGGACAAGCACATCATCATTAACAAGGCGAATATTATCCGTGGACAGGAATACAATTTTGATGTGCTGTCGCCAGAGGAATTCGATGAGCCCCTGCTGCCCTATGATTACAATTCCATTATGCATTATGCGAAGAACTCTTTCTCCAAGAGCACGTTTTTGGACACGATTACGCCTATTGGTCTTAAAGCAGATGTAAACATCGAGTTGGGTCAGCGACGTCGTCTAAGTCGAGGTGACATTATGCAGGCCAATCTTCTGTACAAGTGTGCCGCATGTGGACGCACCTTTCAACAGAATTCCGGCCAGATTGTGGCTCCTCATTATGTCTACACTGGCAACAATTTGTTAACGGCCTTTGAGGGAAGTGGCGATGTGGAAGGGGATGAAACCACCAATGCTGATGCCCCATTCAGCATCTGCGAGTGGCGAATAACAGCTACGAACGGGGAGCGTATCATTCTGCATGTGCAGGAGTTGCAGCTCCAATTCTCTGAAAACTGCACTCAAGATTATCTGGAGATTCGAGATGGTTATTGGCATCGCTCGCCACTTGTGCGTCGCCTTTGTGGCAACCACAGCAACGAGGTGATCACCACCGACACAAGTCGCATGCTCATCAATTATGTCAATCACAATTCCGCCCAAGGATATCGAGGATTCAAGGCACGCTTCGAGGGTAGGTCGAGAAATATTTACAGGCTCAATTGGTTTCCATAATTAAATCGATTGTATTTCAGTCGTCTGCGGTGGGGACATTAAACTGAGCATAGATCAGTCCATAGACTCGCCCAACTATCCGCTGGAGTACATGCCAAATAAGGAGTGCATTTGGCGCATCACAGCACCACCACAACACCAGGTGGCCCTCAAGTTTCAATTCTTTGAGCTGGAGAAGCACGACGGTTGCATCTATGACTACATTGAGATACGTGATGGCAGTGAAAGCGACTCAAAGCTAATCGGACGCTTCTGTGGTGACAAATTGCCACCAAACATCAAGTGAGTCTGAGAGAAGTTTTCTCTTTCCACCATCTGGATCAACTAACCTTCAGTTCAACTCAATTCATTATAGAACCCACACTAATCAAATGTACATCAAGTTTGTATCGGATGGATCTGTTCAGAAACTAGGCTTCTCCGCAGCCATCATGCTGGATGTGGACGAGTGCAAGTTCATGCAACACGGCTGTCAACACATCTGTATCAACACCTTGGGCAGCTATCAGTGTGGATGCCACGCAGGCTACGAGTTGCAGGCCAATGGCAAAACCTGTGAAGGTAAGTTAAAAGTGTTCCTATAATTGTTATATTTATACTCACTTAAAATAGCTGCCAAAAAAGATATTAGAATCTTGTGCAAATCTAATAAATGGTTAGGTCATCAGGGTCACAAGAAAAAGCAAGAAATCGTTCCACTTACACTGTATTAATGACTAAATTTCTAGAATTTTAAAAAAAGATATGTAAGTTGGTAGGTACAGAAATCGGCCAAATAATTGTGGCAAGTAAAAGAGAAACGTAGGAAACGAAGAAACCTTGTACTCTACGTTTGGTTTCTTACACCCGATTTTAAAGCGTATTCTAACAAATTAATAGCATATAAAATAGGGACATGAATCTCTTGCAAGATAAAAAGCTTTAGATATGTACAACTAAAATACTGAAGGAATATTTTATAATAATAAACATGTCTTTACTTATTGTTATAAGAGCAGATCCCCTTACTTTCATTTTTCTTTATATATATCTTTTTTTTGCAGACGCTTGTGGTGGAATTGTGGATGCAACACAGTCCAATGGCACACTCTACTCGCCCTCGTATCCCGATTTTTATCCGAATGCAAAGCAATGTGTCTGGGAGATTGTGGCACCAGCGAATAGTGCAGTGTTTCTCAACTTCACCCACTTTGATCTTGAGGGCACCAAGTTTCAGTACACCAAATGCAGTTACGACTACCTGATAATCTACTCGAAGATGCGTGACAATCGGCTGAAGAAGATTGGTATTTACTGCGGCAACGAACTGCCACCGATTGTCAACTCCGAGCAGAATATTCTGCGCCTAGAGTTCTACTCGGATCCCACCGTCCAACGCAGCGGATTTGTGGCACACTTTCTTCTAGGTAAGAATTAGGATTAGTAACTTAACTTTTCTTATATTTAATGCGTCTAATTCCTTGCAGACGTGGATGAGTGTGCAGTGAACAATGGTGGCTGCCAGCACAGATGCCGAAATACATATGGAACCTATCAGTGCAGCTGCCGGAACGGATACACACTGCACAAGAATGGTCACAACTGCACGGAGACGAAGTGCAAGTTCGAAATCACTTCGTCCAAGGGATTTCTGCACAGCCCGAACTATCCTAATGATTATGCCCGTAACATATATTGCTACTGGCACTTTCAGACTGTTTTGGGACATCGCATTCAACTCACTTTCCACGACTTTGATGTGGAGAGTCATCAGGAGTGCATTTATGATTATGTTGCCATCTATGATGGACGATCCGAGAATAGTTCCACACTCGGCATCTATTGCGGTGGCCGGGAACCATATGCGGTGATCGCCTCCAGCAATGAAATGTTTATGGTTCTCAAGACGGATGCGGGTCTCCAGCGCAAAGGGTTCAAGGCCAGATTTGTATCCGAGTGCGGCGGCTATCTACGTGCCACGAACCACACACAAACTTTCTACTCACATCCCCGTTTTGGAAGTCGCCCGTATAGCAGCAACATGTACTGTGACTGGCAAATACAGTCCGATCCGGACAGCAGTGTGAAAATCAAGTTTCTTAGCTTTGAAGTGGAATACTCGGAGCACTGCGACTATGACTTTCTTGAGGTCACCGAGGAGGGCAACGCAATGAATACCATACATGGTCGCTTCTGTGGGAAACGAAGACCTCCAATTATTGTTTCCAACTCGGACACGCTTCTGTTAAAGTTCCAAACCGATAAGGATAATTCGCAGCGCGGATTTGCCATAGCCTTTGTGGCCGTCGAGCCCCCAGTCGACGAGGCTGGCGAAGATTTTGATGCAGTTACTCCGTTTCCAGGTTACCTAAAGAATATGTATGCTGAGACAGCGGGTGGCGAAGAAGAAACTGTTCAACGGCCAGATATTTGGCCACCGAGCCGAATAATTTGACTTATATAGACTTTGTAATCTTATTTTTAAGTTTTGTTGTTCTATTTGTAAATAAATAAACTAAAATAATTAGTTTGCAATTAGTCAATAATTTTTCGCATTTGCAATACACACTGTTCAAACAGTCTTTCCAGTAGCGATAGCTAGTGAACAAACTCGTTTAATCATAGTCGAGTTATATTTTAAAAGAGATATTATTAGTTTGATATACGAAAATAATATCTTTCATCCAGTTACCTAGACATTGCAAAAGTGACGAGTTTTGAATTTTCGCTATATCCAATGATTTGCCATTCACAGTGTGGCAGCAGTGTTACCCATTTTTAGCAGTGCGTACCTGTTGCTAACTTAGCTATTTTATAGCTATTATTAAAGTTCTATGATTGAAACGTATTTGAATTGCTATTAGTCGGAAATATTTTAATAATTTTGAATGTAATTTATTTTTAATAAATATTCAGTTAAGTCCTGCTATTAATGAATTATTAAATACCATGCAACGTACAAAAAATCAATTAGATGCTTTCCAGCCAGAAGCAGATCATTTTTTCTCTATAAAGTTGGCAGCGCTGACGTGTTAAAAAATACCAACGCGCCTCAGACACATAAGCAACCCTAGCAAGCTGTTTTCAAAATGGCAACGGCATCAGCGGCGCTTTGTTTCGAGTTTACAGTTTAATATTCGCGTCTCGTGCTAAACGTTGTTGATGGTGTTAATTATAGCATTATTGTTTTAATTTTGTTTGTTTGTGTTTCGAGTGTGTTACTTGTTATTGTTTTTGACGCGCTAATTGTAGCATCAAGATGAGCGCCTTTGAGGTTTGTTTGCAATTAACACGAAGGAATATCATAGTTAATATGCTCGTATTCTGTATATTATTTATGTATGAATGTAGATTACTGTAACGCCGTCACGACTTAAGCAAAAGAAGCGCATCGAAGGCCGCGAACCCGCCGTGGTGGTAATGGCTCCATTTTCTGCCAAGGCAATTGTGCAATTCGAAGATGTGCCCATTGGCAAAACTGCAAGGCGCATTGTGCGTGTCATTAATCCCAGTGACGAGGTTATTGAGGTTAGTTGGTCGCCAGATAGTTGCCACCGATATTCAACGCCTCTGTCGGCCTGGCAACTTATTTATTTTATCAATGTCTTGGCATTGACTTTACCCCAATTTTTTTGTAGGTAAGAGTAACAAAACCTATAAAAGAGGAGCACAATCTGAGCCTGGAGTGGATGGAACACACTGTACCTGCTCGCGATGAGGTGAACATGGAATTAGTGTGGAATCCACAGATAGATGTTGCATGCAAGGAAACATTACAGCTGCTGGATAATCGAAACTTTCGCAAGGAAGTTATGATTATTCTCAAATCTAAAAGCATCCAGCCTGCAAGGGTAAGTCTACACACATATATGTTAATAAACGTACATATATTCATCCCCTGTTTTGTTCTTTTCTTGTTACCTGAAGTCTACTCGCAAATTTCCCACAGTTGGAAAGACGCTGCAGCTTAAATCGCCGACAAGCGGCAACAAGGCGCACAAAAATATCCATGCAGCTGCACAGCTAAAAAAGCGCATGTCCAGTGGGCCAGTCGCCACATCAACAACTACAAAGTCATCCTGGCGTAGTGGTAACGCTGCACGTCGAGCATCCACGACGCAAGTGCCACTAAGCGAGCGTAATGTTTATAGACCAGCATCCTCCACCCGAGATGCTCCAGAGGAAAATGCATTTGTTTCACCAAAACCTCGCAACTGCAAGGAGAATGTAAGTCCCATGACGCCGGGCAAGTGTATTTAACTTGATTGACAAAATGCAGTTCACGCCGCTGAACGATTTTGCATGTGGATCATCTGATTTACCTGATAACCTTGCTGCCTGGCCAACTCCAACCCTTAACCTGAATGCAAGTCACACACATAACAACACCAACGAGTTGCGTCCACGACGACTGAATTCAGCACTGGACGAGGATCAGATTGCCTCAAACAAAACATTCGACGTGAAGCATTCGGATACAATAAACATATCCACAGATACCTTCGATTGCTCGATAATTGCTCTGAACAAAACCACAACCATTGTTCCGGCCGCACACACACGTGCATTGACATGCATACATGAGGAAGACAGTAGTCCGCCCAATTTGGCAGCCCAATCACCACTCAAGAGCAAAGCTTATGATCTCAAGCGGGATATTAATGTTGTGGGATCACCACTGCGCAAGTACTCGGAATCAATGAAGAATCTATCACTGTTATCGCCACAATCGAAGATTGCTATACAGGGATCCATGCCAAATTTGAATGAAATGATACCACTTCGTTCCATTGAACAGAATCGTTACTATCAACAGCAGCAGCAACTACAGCCGGCGACTCCATGTCTTGATAACTCATGCTCCAGCGAGACGAGCATGGTGTCCCATGATGTATTATTCAACCAGTGTGAGATCTTGGCTCAATCTAGTCGCTGTAACATACACGAGGTGGGCAAGAAATCGCAAAAGTTCAACGCCAACATGGGCAAGGAAATAAATAAGGAAACCGAAGTCACTGTTAGTGGACATAAACGTCGCTCGCATGAACTCAGTTTTTCCGATGCACCCAGCAACGAATCTCTGCATCGCCATGAAACACTGACCGTCTCACCGCCCAAGCGGCAAAGATTTGAGGTCAGTAGCTTCTCGCCGGCCAATGCCTCAGCGCGGGGCGTCAAGGCATGGCCGCGTGCACAGCCCAAGAAGCTTAAGTTGGCGCAAACGATGTCGCTGTTAAAGAAGCCGCCAACTGCACCTAGGACACGGGAACAACCATCAATTAAACTCTATGACTCGGATCTTTATATGCAATTATGCATTAATCCGGATCCCTTCGCTGCTAGCACAACTGTGGATCCTTTTCTAGCTTCTACTATGTACCTCGATGAACAGGCCGTGGAACGGCATCAAGCAGACTTTAAGAAATGGTTAAATGCATTGGTTAGCATCCCTGCTGATCTTGATGCAGATAGCAATAGCAAAATAGATGTGGGCAAGCTGTTTAACGAGGTGCGCAACAAGGAATTATCGTTGGCCCCAACGAAAGAAGTCCAGTCGATGAATTACTTAACGACATTTCGCCTTGAGACACTGCGTCGTGCGGCTGTTGAATTGTTCTTCAGCAAAGAGATGCGTCTGCCCTGTTCCAAGGTTGCTGTGTATGTTCAAAAACAGGCGCTTCGCATTCGCAGTGATCGGAACTTACATCTGGATGTTGTCATGCAACGCACCATTCTGGAGTTGCTGCTCTGTTTTAATCCATTATGGCTGCGTCTGGGCTTGGAGGTGGTGTTTGGCGAGAAGCTGCATCTCAATTCAAATCGCGACATTGTTGGTCTCAGCACTTTCATTCTAAACCGTCTGTTTCGCAACAAGTTCGAGGAGCAAAAGGTCAGCAAAGCTTATACTTTAACCGAGGAGTACGCGGAGACAATTAAGAAACACACACTACAGAAGATATTATTCCTACTGCTGTTCCTCGATCAGGCCAAACAGCGACGCATTATCAAACACAATCCATGCCTTTTTTGTCAAGAAATCACCTCATAAGGAAACCAAGGATATTTTGTTGCGCTTCTCTTCCGAGTTGATAGCCAATCTTGGCGACATTACGCGTGAACTGCGTCGTATGGGATATGTGCTTCAGCACAAGCAGACTTTCCTTGATGAGTTCGATTATGCCTTCAGCAATCTGGCTGTGGATCTACGTGACGGCGTTCGCCTCACTCGTGTCATGGAGGTCATCCTGCTTCGCGACGATCTCACCCAGCAATTGCGTGTTCCAGCCATTTCCCGCTTGCAGCGTGTATTTAATGTAAAGCTCGCCCTGGGAGCCTTGCAAAATGCAGACTTTCAGCTCAGCGGCGACATCTCCGCTGCAGACATTGTTGATGGTTATCGGGAGAAGACACTCTCCCTTCTTTGGCAGCTATGTTACAAGTTCCGTTCACCCAAATTTAATGCTGCTGCACGAGTCCTGCAGACGTGGTGGCGTCGTCGCTGGCTCCATGTTGTTATTCGACGTCGAATTCGAGATCGTGCTGCCATACGCATCCAAGCCATCTTCCGTGGTCACCAGGCACGCAAGTATGTAAAACTATATAGAGTGGAACTCCTGCATGCCACCATAGTGCTGCAGAAATACACACGTCGCTATCTGGCTCAGAAGCATCTGTATGAAATGTATCAAAAAATTGTGCATATCCAGGCATGGTGGCGTGCACAGCGACTGGGTCGAATGTATCGCCAACAGTTTCATCATTTGCGTGAATCGGCAATATTTCTGCAAAGGATTTGGCGGCGTCGCGCATTCTCCAAGAAGCTGTTGGCTTACGCAGCAACAGCGCGTGTGCAACGTGATCAAATGTATCAAGCTGCTGCCTCCTGCATCCAGATTTATTGGCGTTCCCTTTGCTGTACCAGAAAACAACGTAAAAGCTATCTGCGACAACGACAACTAATCATCTTTGTACAGCAGAGTGTGAGGAATAAGTGGATGACGCAAAAAACTCGCCAAGAGTTCCTAATCCTTCGCCATTCTACGTTAATCTTGCAGAGACGCTACCGCGCACGCCTTGAGATGCTCAGGACTCGTCGAAGCTATACCATTAAGCGTAAAAGTGTCATAATCCTGCAGCGACATTGGAGATCAACTCTTGAAATGCGTAGGCAGCTTCAAAACTATCGTATGATGAAGAGGAGTGCAGTACTCATTCAGGCCAAGTATCGCGCCCGACTGCAACAACGCCAGCAACGTCATAATTATATGCAGCTGAAAAGTGCAACAATAGTGTTGCAACAACATTATCGAGCACGTCTTCTGATGCTTCAAGCGCAGCGTAGTTACCTAAAGGATCGTCAATGCGTTGTCAACCTGCAACGCCGATGGAGAGCAACTATGATAATGCGTTGTCAGTATCGCTATTATCAACAGTTGAAAAATGTGACTAGATTACTGGAGCACAAGCATCTCGCCCGAATGCAGATGCGACAGAAGCGACAGCATTTTATTCAGATGAAGGATGCGGCTCTCGTGCTGCAAAGATGCTGGCGAGCACGGCAATTGATGCGGATCCAGCGTAGGCAATTCCTATGTCTGCAACAGGCCGCTGTCACTATCCAACGTGGCTTCCGTGCCTTTAAATCCATGCGCTATCTGAATGCCAAGTATCGTGGTATCAAAACCGCCGTTTCATGCTTACAAATGCACTGGCGAAACTATTTGCTTGGCAGAGGCCAGCGACAGTATTACCTGCAACTACGTCAGGCAGCAATAACGTTGCAGATCCAATATCGTGCTCGACTGGCAATGCGTCGGGAGAGAGACAGCTTCCAGCAGTTGCGGCTGATGGCAGTCAAGATGCAGCGTCGCTATCGAGCTCAGTTGTCTATGCGAGTGCAGTTGGCAGCATATCAACACCAACGTGGACTCATTGTGCAACTGCAGCAGCGATATCGGGCTCAGTTGTCCATGAGATTAGCACGCAACAATTATCAGCGGCAACGTCAAGCTGCCACTCGCATCCAGTTGTGGTGGCGTGGTCTGCAGGAGCTGCAATTAGTTCGTCAAGGCTATCGACGAGTTCGCGCATGTTCCATAACCTTACAACGTAAATGGCGTGCTACGTTGCAAGCCCGACGACAGCGTCGGATCTTTCTGGCAACTATCGATAAAGTGCGCTTCCTGCAACGTTGTCTGCGCTCCATGCTGCTCATGAAACAGCAGCGTCTTCAGTATTTGCGTGAAAGAGAGGCTGCCATCGTAATCCAGTGTCGTTATCGAGCTCGTCGAGCCATGTTAAGTGCAATGGCGCAGTATCAACGTCTGAAATCTGTCACCATTTGGGTACAGCGCAAATTCCGTGCCACACAGAGTATGCTTCAAAAAGCGCAACCAGTTTCAGCTGCTTCGTAAGATCACAATTCATCTGCAGCAAAAGTTTCGGGGTAAGCGTTTAATGCTGGTGCAGCAAAAACGTTTCCAGCTTTTGAGCCGATGCATTGTGGACTTCCAAGCACACGTTCGTGGTTATCTTGCTCGCAAGCGTTTCCATGCTCTAATGACGCCCGAGATGATGGAACTTCTGCGCCAAAAACGGGCTGCCAAAGTTATCCAACGCTACTGGCGTGGTTATCGTACACGTCGTCGACAACGACACGCCGGATTGCTCGCAATACGGCGGCGTCTAATGCAGCTTCGCCAGGACGCTACGGTTATGAGTTCGGTACGCTCCAAGGTGCAGGACTCCGTGCGTATTTTGCAAGGTCGCTTTATTGCCTCAGATGCGCTAACCGTTCTCAATCAGCTAGGTATTATTTATTTTTATATAATACAAAAATTGTAGACCTTATTTTTATTGACTCATGAAATATAATTTCTCTTAAGTATTAACAGTTGGGAATAAATAATTCATTATGATTTGTTTGCAGACCGTCTCTCGCGAACAGTACCCCACCTGTTAATGTGGTGCTCGGAGTTCATGTCAACATTCTGTTATGGTATCATGGCGCAGGCAATTCGGTCGGAGGTTGACAAACAGCTAATCGAGCGGTGCAGTCGCATTATTCTCAATCTAGCACGTTATAACAGCACTACAGTGAACACTTTCCAGGAGGGCGGACTGGTAACCATTGCCCAAATGCTTTTGCGTTGGTGTGATAAAGACAGCGAAATCTTTAACACTTTATGCACGCTTATTTGGGTTTTTGCCCACTGCCCAAAGAAACGAAAGGTATGTCAGCTTTGGTATTCACTTGTCATTCGTTCGACTTATCTCATATCTTTTTGCTTTCCAGATCATTCACAACTACATGACCAATACGGAGGCCATTTACATGGTTCGCGAAACAAAGAAACTTGTTGCCCGCAAGGAAAAGATGAAACAGAATGCACGCAAGCCCCCCGTCTCTACCATTAGTCGTTATGGCCAACAAACTCCAACGTTTTTGCCACGTGCCTTGCCAAGCCTAGAGCCAGACTTTGGCATCATTCGCAGTAATCCTTATACATTCATATCATCGGTATTTGCATTCGATACGATTCTCTGCAAGCTTAAGATTGATCTTATCTAGTTGAATAGTGATATGGATCACGGAGCTCAGTTAAAATCTTTAGTTAAATGTTTTGAACGTGTTTGATTTATGTTTTTTATGTACTAAATAATTCCTAATGTTTTCTTAATAAAATGAAAATAAACGATATGTTTTTTTATAAATTGAAAGGCTTGTCTTTTTGCTTGCACAGTTTTGCAGTGCCCAGTTAAATGTTTATTGAAATATATTCACAAAACAATTACATATATTTAAATTTAAATAATCACTTTGTTTAAACAATAAGACGTATTCAAGCGAATACTGTTGCTACTAAATTTTAACGCGTTTCGTTTCGATTACAACGAATTATTCTGAATGCTGCGTGTGTCTACTTGATGTGGGAGAGTGCCACACACACATACGTATAACCATTTATAAATATAATAGTGCCCCATTAAAGTGTACATACATATATATATATATTATTAATGTATTTATTAAAATTTGATTAGATCGAATATAATTATATGTATAATTGAATATTTATGTACGGTCATAATTTCTGTTAATAAATATTTAATTGCACACGCCAGTTTGCTTCTTTATTTTTTTTTTATTTTTGTAGAATTTTATCTCTTTTTTTTGGTTGTCATTTCTTCTTGCTTTTAATACTAAAATGTTTCTGCAACTCAACGCATTAATTGAAGAACTTAATTAAAAATGTTACCCTTTTTATTTAAAAACTGTTGTCGAATTTTAGATTAGTTGTTTTGGATGTAATTTAAGATTGACTACGGTGCAAGTCTGAGCCAAGTAAACAGTTATAGTAATAGTAAAAGTTTCCTTTGACCTCTCACAAATGGCACACGGCTGGAATTGGAATCTGTATGTCATCTGTGTGCTGTTGATGGGCAGGCGATCTTAACGCCTACCCAGACCAAAGTTGAATGGTTGTGGACGCGTCGTCCGTTTATTTTGTCGGCCTCCCCTTCCTGCAAATGAGACACCAGCATCATATTTGACTTACTATCCAAGGATTTAAAATTCTTAGTTAGTTACTGACCTGCAGATGCCAAAAAGTCCGGTGGTAGCGCCCTGTAATCAATGTCATTTTCTTGATCGTACTCATAATCGTTGCGCTTTCCCAGTCCAAAGGAGTAAGGACGTGAACGCTTGCCTAGTCCAAAGTTGTAAACGGGCAGACGCTTCATGCCAGGACCTCCATTTGTGTACATATAGGCGCGTCTTCCTAATCCAAAGGTATAACGTTCCATTCGTTTATCGATATCTCCCCCATTATCCTGCACATCTTCGACAGGACTCATTAGCATGTCGCTATCGCCATCGGCATCTCGACCGACTTGACTGCGTGGCTCCTGTCCACCGATTGCCGGTGAACAGTGTACGTATCCCAGACAGAAGAGCGCCAGGAGCAGCAGTTGCGCGTTCAGCATATTCATTGTCTCTGACGTATCACGGACACGTGCGTCCTGAGCTCCTCGACCAATATGTATCTGTAAGTTGAACAAACATTAATTCCTGCTTTTCACGTTACAGCCAGCTGTCAACTGAAGGTATCTATTTATTTGGGTAAAGATGGTATTAAAATCTTTAAACAGAAAAGAAAACATAATAAAATAAACAATAATTGACTAGCAGATATCCTGTTTAAAAATACAAAGAGACTAATATGATGGTTTACAAATAATTCTTCTGACTCATAATATAACAAAAAAAGGAACTTGAAATTTGCTGAAAAAGCCGAACTTTGAGCTCTTATTGGAAAAACAATTTCTAGAAATTTGGTTACCACAACAATTTAATCTCTCTCTTGGTAAAATAAAATAATGTAAAATAATAATATTGAATTGTTGTAATTAATGTAATACTACCTTAGTCAGAAGAGAAACTCGCCTTATATTGTGTTAATATTTATATATTTATGTGTTTATTTGTTGAGTAATATACCCTACTGTGGCTCCTTGTTAAACAAGAACAATGTAGAGGAATTCCGCACTCACACGCATAGGATATTTCCAGTGCACATTTTACACACACACACATTTACCTACATATGTCAAATGACAACAAATTTTCGAGCTTTGACAGGCTGGCGACAAGCAAAAAAATGGAGAAAAACAATAACAGAAACGACAACGAAAATAGAAAATAGAACATAGAAAATAGCAACACACGGAATGGAATGCTTAAAATTGTGTTCTAGCTTTTCGGATACAATAACGTGAGGAGAGCTACAAATTTCGAGCTTCAAATGCAGTAGACGAGTTTTCTGCTGTCCTTGCAATCTGTAGCTAGTAACTACGCGTGGCGTAAACTCATCAAAAACTGGGTTTTTCCCCGCCAAATGAGTTTTCTCCCTGGCCATTGACATTTGGCTGTCACCTTTGCGGTGGCAGTGTCCAAAGGATTGCTGACTTCGTGTGCTCCGTAAAGAGCTTAATCCGCGAATGATGCGACAATTAAGTTGGCCAGCTTTAAATTGAAGCAAATGTTAGTGGCTGACAGCTGCCTTGAGTTGGTTATCGGTTATACACTCGTAAAGGAGCAACAAACAAGTTGCCGAGTTCAAGTGTCAGTCATCTGGTATCTCAGGCCATCAACTTTTGCCATTGTCGTCAATGTGACGCTCCGAGGGATGGTCCTTAATTGAAAGTACATAATGGAAGTGAACATGCCGCCATTTTATTGTTGTGCTTGCCATATCTGACTGCATTTCCACTTCCTTGTTGCATCTGTTGCAAGTGCTTCACACTCAGAGCACGTATTAGTAGATGGGGCAACTGCTGACCATCTCAAGTGTTATTGTACTCTTAGTTGTCTTTGACAAACCGCTTGTTGTTTGCACAGGCAAATGAAGTCACCGCTTAAGAAAAGACAAGACGAAACAAGACAAAACAAGACAGAACAGGACAGGACAAGACAGAACAATTTTCCATTAGCCCAAGGCTTGCTGGACTTCTAGTCTTCGTGCGTAGAGCTTAACGTGGCTTTCTTCTAAGCACCAATTGATGACACTTTCAATTCCCATTTCGCGTTGTCTTACATAATGATGTGCAAACATTACAGTCAACATGCGTCAATTTATAATTGTTGCCTGCGCTTTTACATTTCATAAATTGCACATACGCAACGTTGAAACTCATAAATTGTTGTTTGCATGTGCAACAGCAACAGCGACATGTACAATGCACTATGTACATCAACAAATCATGCAACAGGTTACAGGTTACACACACACACATACACACACACCATCCATCGCAAGGCCATCAAGGCCAGATGCGAGTCTTCTTGCAATGATTTACAATTGTGGCAGCAACAGCTGCGCTTTTCCACGCCGCACAATGAAAGCGATGTTGATAATAGGCGGAAAATCGTCACATTCGTTGGGTCTTTATCAAGCGGCATAAGGCATCATGTACATAGATACTCATTTCAATGTGAGTTTCAATGTGCGTGTGAATGCGATTGCGAGTGTTGAGTGTGGAGTGTTGACATTTGCAGCACAATCGTAAATCTGCAAAGCGAAACTTCTTTCAACGCATCATCTAACAATAAAACCTTGTTTGTCGCCACAATATTGTAAACAATAAACCTTTACCCACCCCCGCCCTGTCCCCTTTTCCAAATGAGACTTTAGCAGCGTTGATGCCACCGGCGGCATTATCTGTTTATGAATTTATGGTGATAACTTTCGTGCCCTGGCCATGTCCCGATGTCCAGGTCTTTTCAGTTCAGTTTGGTTCTGCTCTGTTCTGGCTTTCTCATATCCGTCGCGACGATTAGATTGTCCGCCAGCGAAAATGCAGCGGAAATTCAAAAGGTCCTTTGCTGTTTTCTAATTAAGTTGGAAAACTTTGCTGCCACGACTACAAAAATTGCAACGCCTGGCAAATTGGCCAAGATGCCAAGGCGCTGAAAAGGTGGCCGATGAGCAAAAAAGGATGTGAGCAGCAAAAAAAAACCAGCAGGCAATTTTAGCTGGCTTTGTTCAATATGTATGTGTGTATACTGAACACACACACACACACACTCATATATCTACATATATCTACATAGCTGAAGCTACAACGTCTTAGCCGCAGGTAAAGCTTCATAAATGAGGCCAAAATTAACTGTGCACAATTGAAACGCACGCAATTTGTGCATAATTTCTAATGTTTCTTCTGTTCTTTTTTTTAAATTGAAAGTCACAAAAGGTAACAACACCCACAGTGGGTAAGCTGCTTAATTAAGTTACGCTCAGGTAATGAAGTGGCTAACTTCTTTACATCAAGTTATGGCGGTTAAGCATTGAACTTCTAATGAAAAGACCACACAGCTCACCCGGGGCTACATTGTGCTTTCTTTTCATTTCGAAATAAAATATGTTATTTATTTATCTATTCTATTTTCTAAATAAACAATATGTTTGCAACAAGTTGTGCCCTCGGCATCAACTATCACACTATTGCCGTCTTCACCGTCATCGTCATCGTCATCTTCCACATCAACTTCATCTTTTTGCTATCAATCAACAATTGTCCTCCGATTTGTTTATTTAATATTTTTTGTATCATGCTCTTGGGATTTTTTTGGGTTATTGATTTAATTGCAATTTGATTATGGCTTGTCGTTTGTCTTTAGGCCTGTTTTGTTTGTGTCCTGCAAACGCTTTTACATGACATATCCTCCCTGCGCCCCGTTGTTCCCTTGGATCATGTTCTTTGCTTCATTCAAGACAATTTGACGCTGCGAGCGATTCCCGTAATCAAATTTATTTTTTTATTCCTTGCTATTGAAATTGTATTGGATTTGGCTGTTTTCCTTAGATCTTTCAACGTCAAAAATTTAGATTGAAATAAAATTGCATACTTTTGTGAGTTCTAGCTCAATTAGCTCCCAGTTGTGATCGGTTCTGATAAATTTAACGCAATTCTTCAAATTTAAGAGTACTCTTCCGTATTAAATAATAATATTGTATCACAAAAATCTTATAAAAAAAAACAAATATTCGAAAGATACACAAATCAGATATTAATGATTATAATTTACATTATTCTTAATTTCACATTAAAATAAAAAATATATTAATCTATTTTTATCGCTTTTAATACGATTTTCCAATGCCCTCGATTTTAATTTTATGTGTTAAGTCCTCCAATTTGCTATAAGTTTGCTTCTGTATTTTTAATATAATTATTTTAGTTTATTGCTTAACAAACTTTATAAAGTTTTCATGAAAGAAATTTGCTTCTCAGATTTTGAAAACTCCCAACAGCGTCAAATTATATTAAAATCACTTATTAATAAGATGAAAATCTGTTTGAATTCTAATAATTCTACTGCTCATTATTTAATAAATTTCATATAACATAGATTCAAATAATGCAGCATGTCTGAGTCTTGGAGCTTAGTAAAATAATACCCCAATTCAAGTAAAAACGTAAAACTTGCGTAAAATATTGATGATGAGTTTAGTTTTTTATTTATTTGTTTATATGGTCAAATATATAATTTGTAATGAAATATATGAGCTCATTACTTGCATTATTAATGTACATGTTCTAAAAACAACTAAAATGATAAGATTCTCTCAATTCAAATATTCCTTGCTTGTGAAATAATGACAGACGCAAATTTGCATAGGAATAGAAAACTAAGAAGTCGAATTCATTATGCATTTCACAATAAAATCGTACAGATTTGAGAAATTTAATTTGGTCATGCATGTCACGCAATCAATTCATTCTAAATAAATGTATTGCATTACACATTTGCATACGTGTTTTAACATGTTACTGTTAATTTGTCTATGAATATTTTCAACTGGGAAGCTGTTTATTCAATTTGACACTTTTTGACACTTGCTGAGGTTTAATCATCTAATTAACAAACTCAAGGGAATAGAGTTACAGAGCCCCCAAAATTTTTTTTTAATTTGTTTAAGAAATGTTAAGTAAACAATTTAAATAACTTACATTTAAATACAAAATACTTTTCCAGCGGTTCACGAACAACAATTGGGGAACTTAAATGGCCGACAAAGTTGAGATTAATTTTATGCACAGGAGTCGAAACAAAACACTGCTTAAATTTTAAGAATGAGTAATTTGTCCTTTCGGAAGGAACTGGCTGCTGCACGTTGACAGATCAAATGTCGGTTAACTTTTGAATCCTCGGTGGCCAAAACGTTCGTTCTTATATGAGCCAGCCGAGGGCTTTTCGCGCTTTTGTTATCAGTTCACTCAATTCAGTTACCGCCCACGGGAAAAGCAACAGTCAACGACGACGAATGACGACAGTGTATGGTGTGGTGTGTGTGGTGAATATGTGCTTGTCTATTTCACCACGCTGCGTCCTTGTTACACGACCGTAACGTGGTTGTTATCGTTCAGGAGAGAACAGGATGTAACAAGTGGCCATGAACATGCTGCGATTCGGCCGGTATCTTGGCCTTGAAGCCAAGTTGCACTGCTCAACTCCTCATTAGCGTGTGATGACGGTAATTGTAGGCAGGTAATTGTGATCAGTAATCGCGATAAGTTACAAACAGCAGCATATTTAAAACAATCAAATTTTTGGCACTTGTATCTTTGAAAATGTATTGCTTATTGTCGATACAAATAGTAGGATAATTGTATATTATATTTCGAGCATATTCTGCTAACTGATCCATCTCATGTAGGAACGCGATGATTTACTGAAAGCACCTGTTGCATGCCCCCAATGATGTGTCCCATTAGTGTGCATTAAAAAGCGACTTATTACACTCCACTACACAAGAACCAAATAAGTCAAGAGTGTGGGCGAAACATTCAGTATGCATGTAAGTATGTGACCAACTATTTCTCAATTTCATTGAAAAATTGTCAACTAGTCGAGCTGCACATTAGTCAAGTGCTGAGAACTCGGCGTTTCCTTGCCAGCGACTTTTCCCAAGCTTTGCCACTTCCATTCCCATTCCCATACCCATTTGGATATTTTCCTTTTTTTCTTCTTTGTTTTTTTGTGCTCCTTTTCTATTGCTTTGCTTTGTGGCAGGCAACCAGCTGACAGCTTAAATGACATGCATGCTATTTGTTTGTCTGCATATGCTACACATCCTATACTGATATGCGCATCGTTTAACTGTAGCTGTAACATTTCAAAAGTCATGGAACGCCATGGAATTTTATGCGGCCTTTATTTATTTTATTTTTACAGAGCTCGTCTTGAAACTGCCTTTGGCTTTGCACTCTCTTTTAACGTTTTGCAAATGTCATGTTAACTTCTAACTACGCAGGAACTCCATTGATGACAATCTGCCCCAAAGCGAAACAATGCTGCCGTTTTTGCATTTAAATGTGTTGCAAATTATTTATTCCAATTTAGACTAAAAATTTATATAGGAAAAAATTCATGTAGGGCTTTAACAACATTTATAAGTAATTCAAATTATTCACCAAATTCAATAATATTAATTTTTTATTTGACAACTTGAACATTAAAAATAGTCATTAAATTTGTTGAAATACAAACAATTTTACTTGCTTCAGTTGTCAATAAAATTTTTTAATAATCTTTAAATTTCAGAATTCGATTCCATGCTCCATATGATTCATATTTTTCGGTAATTGCACAATGAAATAAATTGTATGCTATAATAAAGAAAATTAGCTTTTATGAAAAAAGGAAATTCATTATATAAAATTGAAATTTATTTATTTTTAAGACATTTATATATCACTCAATTTTGGGGAAACTGACAATATTAAAATCTCAGATTTTACCTCCGGGTTTTTTCTAAAAGAAACGGACATTAAAATGTCTCGATAATTAAAGAGAACATGTGTTTTACAAAATATCGATATTTCTGCTAATATTCATTACTAGCTGTAGTTTTAAATGTTTATTTAGTTGTCTTTGCAAGCCAGAGGTGTAACGAGAAAAACACTAAATTGTTTCCTTATCCATGGCTTATGTGAAAAGTATCCCTGTAATTCCGGCTGTCAATTCAGAGAAGGCAAATGGCCACTAAGAAGCCATCAGGCTTCGGCCATTAGGAATTTACCACCCACTGAGCGCTTAACAGTAAATAGTTCAACTACGTAATACAAAAATCGTTAGCTAATTGCAAGATATTGTGAAAATATTGGTGCAAGTTGGGAAAGGGGGACATGCTGGGAATTGGAGTGGGAATGGGAGTGGGATTGGGAATGGGACAAGAGTGTCGGGATGTGATGTTGCTGGACATGATGTTGTGTGATGTGCTGTGCTAATTGGCGCTCGGGCGTATACGTAATGCCATTTAATGGTAGGACGCACAGCGTGAAATTATGAGGCCAAATCTTGATGAACATTGAAATTGCATTGATATTTGCGGGGCGTGTGGCATTTATATGATTTGATTGAGACCCAATATTGAGAACAGTATTAACAACAACAGCAACAACTACAAATGCATTATGCATATGACGTCAAGAGAAGTCAGGCCACATTGATACCACATTGGCCCAAAAGCTGGCCAGGTGCGTGTCGGCTTATTCACTACACTAAATCGATCATAAATCTTGGCGCTGATAGCGATTAGTTATATTTCCATATCCATATCCATATCCAGAGCATAGCCTGACCAAGTGTTCGAGGCGTGTTAGCTGCTAATCTCAAAGGTCGCGTTGTTGCACACCGGAACAGGTTATTAAATTTCCCAGTTGGCCAGTGACTGTGCTCCGAGGCCTTTGGTCCCGTGGCATATGGTTTACTTTGTTACTTTGTTACTTTGTGAGTAACTTTTGAGCCTGTCATTGTCATTCGAATCGAGTCGAGGATATCAAGTGTGGATTTCTTGTGGTAGTTGGCCAAAACAACAATTGCAGGCCGGCGCTGAAGTAATTTCAATTTAGTGTTCCAGAAGACAAGTTCAGCAATAAATCATCACTTGCAGCACCGGCTACGGGGGCAACAAACCTGCAACACACCAGCCACAGTCAGAGGCAGAGACAGAGACAGAGACAGAGGTAGGCAGTAAACGTGCAACCAGTTTAGCCCACACCTACTCCAACACACACACACACACACACACACAGAAAACTACTCACATCTGCAGAAACAAAACTTCCCACCAAAAAAAAAAAAATAAAAAGTAAAATACATACATGAGCAGAAAAATAAACGTCAAAGAAAACATTTTGTGTAGATGTTAGATGGCAACAGCAACTACAACAACAAACCAACCAAATAAAAATATAAATAAAAAAAATTGTAATCACGATTTTTATGCAGGCTTTCGGCGATTTTTCCCACAACAAGTTTTTAGCTGGATTTTAATTGATTCGGCGCATGAGAATAAAAAAAGACGTAGTGCAATGCAAAGTGCACTTGAGATCCAGATGAACTTATGTGACGTTAGATATTTGCAAGAACAACATCTTAAAGTCGCAAACATGTGTACACTGTACATATTCAATCAACATATATTACAAATCGTATAGAATTATAATTAGAACTCTGCAGGCTGGCGATATATACATATGTATATTTACAATTAGTAAGTGCAAAGCAAAGTACATACATTTAGCTTGTGTGTGAGTCGTAAACTTGAGTGTGAGACAGAAAGTCAGCAAAGAATGCTGCTCTCTTCCATGCGGCATTGCTGCCGGTTTCTTCTCAGTGACACACTTTTTTGGAACGCGCTGCCCGAGGCGATGCCGGGGCCAGAAGTAGGTGAGCAGTCAGCGGCGGCGTCAGCGCTAACGTCAGCGTCGATGTCGACGTCGGCTTCGGCGTCAGCGTCGACATCAGTACTATGAATCTATGTATTTGTATGCGTATGTATGTACATACGTAAGTATGTATATGTTATCCATTCTACGCTTCGCTGCATTGAAATTTCTTTTTCGCTTTCTTTTCGAACTCTACAAAACGCCAACACTTACACTCGCTCACACTCTCTCATTGGCACGGACTCTCTGCTTTTATGTGCTCTCTTTACCGCACTCACTCCGTACGATTACTGTCTCACTGCTGCGCTCACTTGCTCACTTGCTCACTTGCTCTCCTGCTCTTCTGCTCTCCAATTCCTTCACAGCTGTGCTCTCTGTCGACATTCTTGCTGTTGACTCTGCCACCCACTGAAGGCGAAGACGCTGCCATTCTATTTGCGTGTGTGTGTGTGAGAGGGTGTGTGTGTATGTGTGTGCTCAAGTATATGGGTCAACTTGAAGTTCTTGGAGAAAACTGGTAATGCCACTCTGTGGCTTGCAAATGGACGAAAGTGATATGGCCACTTGATCGAAAGCGAATGCGCTCTCTCCATCTCTGTCTGCATACACGTATGTATGTTTATGTTAGCCCCGTTTATGTCATGCATTCGTAATGTGACTTCTGATCATAGAGAACTGTTGTTAGCTACGACTACAATCAAAATGAGGTCAGGTTCAACATTGGTATGCTAATATTGTTCAGCTACAGTCATTTCCGTTTTAGGGCTCTGGCCGCACAACGTCGCGTATGCGCAATTCCAATTGCAAGCACAATTAGTACAGGTGCAGCTGTCTATACAGTGCAATAACAACAAGATCCACCTGTAGGCCAGACACCGCAGTAGACGTGATTTTAGACATGCACTTGTGTTTGCCTATTTGAATCTCAATTATGTAAATGAAACTTACTTCGCCACATAGACAAAAGTTTTTGTCTTTCAAAAATATATTTATACAATTTTATGGCTGTTTCTGCTTGCTGCCAAAAGGTGAATGAAACCTGATGAATGCCAGTAAAAACAACAATAACAGCAACAAACAGCCACGACAACAACAGCAGCTTTGTACCTGAGCGGCAACAGGTGAGTCGCTGCAGCATTTAGTGATTTTCACCTGACAGCGACTCGCGACTCGCGACTCACGCGTGTGCATTTATAGTTGTTGTGCTGTTGTGCTTTCGTTGTTTCTGTTTCTGTTTCTGTTTTTGTTGCTGTTGCTGTTTCTCTTGTTTCTGCTGTGAGTGTGCGTTTGGAATTCGCAAATTGTTATAAACAAAAACGAATAAATAAAATCACAGAAATACAACGCAATTTGCAACCACACAAAAAACTACGAAGTCGAGCGCGACGTCGACGAAGGCAAAAAGATTACACAAGCGCAGCGGCGACGCAGACAGCGCAAATTATATGCCCAGCCCGTGGGTGGCAGGGGGGCGGGGGTTGTGTGGGGCAAGCGATTGCTGGATCCGTCCATTAGAAACTACACTGCAATCAAGAAAGCTCTCGCGCGCAGCTTACAGCCAAAGTCGAAGCTCGACAAGCCTCTGCTCTCGCCGACACGACGTCAACGTCATCGGCGCAGTCGCAGCCGCAGCAGCATCCTAATCCACGATCTCCATCTTACCACACTGACTCAGAGATATATTTATGCAATGAAATTATAAATACAAATGAACGCCTTTTGTCAAAATGCACGTAAGCGGGCATTTTTAAGAAATTGTTTTCTTGATTCAAAAAAGTTCTAAAATCCTCACCTATAAAAGAAACTTGTCAAGATATTGCTGAAAAAATCTGAGTACTTTATGAACATATCTAACATGCAACAGACTTAGAGTCAGCATATAAATACTACACAGTATTAATGTAAATAAAATAAATACTTCGTTCAAATGATCATTTTATCATATTTCCAAATATGATTTCTTAAAGTTTCAAAATGCAAATAAATATTTAAGTAAGTTTTTGAGTGGACACAGACCAGTGTGAATCAACTGCAAAGTGTAGAGAAATTTATCATTTCACTGCAACGTTTACCAGCGGCTGCGGCAGCAGCAGCAGAAAAGCAGCAGACAGCAACAACAATAACAAACGCCAGCAGTGATCGCAGCAGCAGCGGCAGCAACAGCCAGTTTTATTTATTTTTTGTTGTGTTTTCTTTCTGTTGTATTTGTATTTGAGCGCTCAGTTGGCTCCCATGTGGCTCACACGCGCTCAGCTGACGCTCGTGCTCTGCACGCGCTCTCTCGTCTGCTCTCTTTGATACTCGATGCTCATCGTCGTTGACGTCGCCGTTGACGTCGCCGTCGCTGTCTTCGTCGCTGACTGTGGCTCTGACTGTGACTGGCTGGTAACGCCACAAAAACAACACCACAGTTTTTCGAAATTAGTTCTAGTGAGTCTGTGAAAGTGTGAGCGACTATCGGACGACGGCGACGACCACGACAACAACGAGGAGCAGAAACGACTTTACTTTGAGTTTCGTTTTGTTTCGTTTCATGCACACGCGCGTTCAACGAGCAGCCCACACACATCAAACACAACTCAGCACAAGTCACACACTAAACACCACACACAACATTTCAACAAGCGGATCAACTATTTATTGCATACAGAGATCAATTGGAATTACAGATCCACATCCAGATTCAGACTCAGATACAGATCGCACGTCATTGTCATTCTCGAGCATTGATCGAACGATCGTCGATTCTCGAATCTCGATTCCAAATTCTGAATTCTCGATTCTCCAACTGAACACACGTGCAACATGTCGCATCAGTGCAGCTGCGGTCGCGATCTCAACAACAACTATGTGTCCTATACGAGTGCATACGCCAATGCGAATGCGGGCCTGGATCGGGACGCCAACGCGAATTCCAGCAGCAAAAACAACAGCTCGCATCACACACAGCTGACGGCCAAGGTGATGTTCGGTACAGTGGGCGCCATCAAGGAACTGCGCGACAAGGAGCAACAACAGTCCAGGCATGCGGCGACGCGCGCCGGAGAGAGACGCAACTAATAGTGGGCGGACAGCGGACGGCAGACGGTGGACTGCAGTCTGGGCGTGGCAGTTAGTGATGTCCACCAGGCAGTCTGACAGTCGAGCTGTGCGATCCGATCAGATCAGGGGCAGTGCACAATTTTGGAATATGTTTAAGTGTCTGTCTGCCTGTCACGGACTCGGGCCCAGCCCGGGAACTCATGTTAGAGGCTTCAAAGTGTTTAAGAAGTGGCATCGCAATTGTGGGGCAAGTGAGCGGAGAGAGTTGAATATAATAACAGTGAAGCAGAGATCGCATATCGTGCTGTTAAATAGTTTTTCCCAAAACCATACAAATCACATCGTAATCAACTCTTTTGCAAAAACACACAAACACACTCACGATTGCTTGCGACGTTTCTGCATCTGCATCTTTATCTATCTCTTCACTGTTTTAAAGCATAGATCTTTTCCATTTTCCACTACATTTTGTTGCTAGTTTCAAATAGTGTTTCCATGGATTTCCTATATCTATGATAAATTTCCTGATCTTTGTCGGGAATGAAATTTGCAAAAGGCTTTTTGGGTGTAAATCTCATTCCAGTGAGGATAAAATTATATTTGAATTAAAATATTTGTAAATTGTTTATGATATTTATACTTATACACAATATTTTATAGTGCAATACTTTAGCTATATAAACGTAAACAACACATACGCAATTATGCATAGCTTTAAGTTTGTTTTACATATAAGTGCGACACTCACACACTCACACACTCACACACACACACACATAGATCCATACATATTTGCTCGTATTTTCGATTGTGCTTCGTCATTTTCTGGTGGCCGCATTTGGAGATTTCCAGGCGCAAGTCTCATTCGAAATCGAAGTCGAAGCTAGATGCAAAGCACACACATATACGCAGACATATCTCTTCCACATTCAAACACACACACACATAAAAATTATACATATATATATATATACTAAAACTGATAATTTGATAACTATACGAGTACCATACTCTGGCTACAGCTGATATCGTTCCTTTTTATAAAAATCTTGGAATGTAATTCACTACGAATACAAATCAATAAATTCAAACACATAAATAGCTTGTTTAGTTGTTTTTTAATAAAAATGGAAACGTATCTTGGCTAACTAAAGAATAACGAAATTTCGTAAGCTTTTCGGAACTAGCTAAATATTAACAGGACCTGAATAAATGTGTCTGCATATATATATATATATATGTACATATGTACATTATATTTATTATACCTAATAATTTTACGATATGTATGTACTATCTATTTATAACGTTAAACTTAACATAACACTCAAGAAATGCAAATAAAATCCCAAGTTTTTAATCAACAAACTTTACATAAAACTCTTTGAGATATGAAATTCAATATTAATTGAACTTGCACACAAGAAAAGGTAAAGGTAGAAAATTCAAATAGCTGAAAAAAGATTATCAGCAACAAGTTAGGGGCAAATAAATTGTGGGCGTTGTTCACGTCAAAGACGTTGCTGTTGTTGTCGTTCGCATTGTCATTGTTGAATGGTTCAAACTTTTTAGAGTGTGAAAGTAAAAAAAACCCAGCGAAAAAATATACAAAAAAGGGCATAAATTATGAATTACAATCTAACAATTGAGAAGTAAAAGATGCCAAATGAAAGCGAAGTCGCAAACGGTTCTTTATCCGCTCACGCTCTGCTTCTGCTCATTCGTCTGTCTCTCTTCTAATTATGACTCGATTCTGACAGCGACTCTGAGTCCATCGGAGAGCATGTGAGTGTGTTAGTGCATAGTATACACAGCGCTCTCTGATTCTTACGCTCGTAACAGTGACCCAGTCTCAGTTTTAAAGTCTGCCTCTCTTCGTCTTCGTCTTCGTCTGCTTCTGCTTCTGCCGTTGACCAGCACATTACAAACGTCATCAGAAGCAGAAGCAGAGGCAGCAGCAGCGACAGAAGCAGAGACAGAAGCAAACGTAGTCGTAGCTGTCGTCGTTTTATTTCATTTCAGTTTGACGCCTACGTATTAGACCTATTTCTCTCGCATTCTCTCTGCTCTCTTCGGACAAAGCTTTTGGTGGATCACAGTCAACGTTTGTCGTTTGCTTTCATTATTCTGTATTCTCTGCCAGCCCCTCTCTGCTTTATTCAGTGCACACTCAGATCAATTGAATTCAATTACCCAAGTGCGTGGCTCATGTCAGGCAAATTTATTTGCTTACGTATACTTAATTTACGTAAGGCATTCAGCATTCATATAAGGCTCATGTTTATATCGCTTGATCGAGGCATTTCTATTGATGATGGAAACTGGTTAATAAAATAGCACTGTCCGTTATTGCAAGTCAATTGAGTCTATCAAATGTCTAAGTGGCAATTTGAAATTGGCTTATCTAATGAACTTGTTATAATCACATTCGTATCTTATAGTCGAACCGCTTATCTTAAAATCTATATGTCCATCAAATCGATTGTAGTCCAATGTTTATTGCTCTAATTTCTTAATATTAACACACACAATAATAATAAAGTCCCCTCTGATTAGTAAATTTTAAATGAAGAAACAAAGAAAATATATTTTACGCAGACATATAATGTGGGCAATTATCGAGAATAGCTAGTAATTCTTTGTTTTCTGAACCTTGAACACTTGTATGATTTGTGGTTTGAATATTGAATATGTAGAATCAAGTCTGAACAAAAAGTTTCCACAATGGCAACATCTAATATTAGATTCTTTAAATATTTTATTATTCATTTTCTCTAATATTGGATTTAATTGAAATATTCTGCTTGCAGCCTTGATCTTTTCACATTTACTCACTGTCATTGTCTTTATTCTGATGTTTGACGATATTAAGTCTGCTTCCCCCTTTACAGTTACTGGGACTTCCCATTCGTTAATCTTGGAATCTCGCTCGTTAAGTTACTGTCAATTACAGGCAAAGTCGACTGTAAGCGATTCACTCTTTTAACATCGTGATGATACATCAACTGCTTAATTTATGAGGTGCAATTTTTAAGATCTTTCCACTGTTCTCCGTTCTCCGTTCTCCGATCTCCGATCTCCATTGCCTTTAGCTTTGTTGAAGCGTTCGCTAAGAGTAAAAGCATCTTTGCCCCCTGGTGAAATGTTTCTTTGTGTGCTGTTTGTGTGTTGAGATCTTTTTTTCACTTTTTCTTGTGGCAAGAACTTTCTCTTCTAATTGAAAGCAGTTCGATGAGGCGGACGATAAGCGTGAGCTCGAGCGGGTTATCGATGCCTGGCCAGGGGCAGTGGCGGGGGCTGGTCTGGAAAGGGGGCTGGGACTGGGAGCAACATAACCAGCTGGGCACCTTTTGATACAAGATGCCGGCGGATAAATGACGATCGATGAAGTTGGCCACCATGTCGGAAGACGTCTTTTTTTTGCCACCTCGGGCAATTTTATCTCTCAATTTGAAAACTGAATAAAAGAGTCACAGCTTATTGACGGGGAGGTGGCAGCGATAAGCGTCAAACTAAAAATAAGTAATAAACATATGGAAGAGTGGAAAAAACAACTGTTACTACCAGATGCCAAGAGCAGCAGCAGTCTTAGCTCCATTGGACAGCGAGAACTGGTCGTTTGCCTGGAACTCTTGACGTTGATCATTTTATTTGTATTTTTTTTTTATGTTATTTTTTTTTTTTTTTTTTTGTGAGCGACGCCGCGAGTCGTGGAAGCTGTAGCATGTCTCATGGCTCTGTTTCTGGCTGACTTCAGTGTGTCTTTTGGCTTCTAATGCCAGCTGTAAGGTGAGAATCGATTTAGTTCGGTTTACGGCGATCAAAGATACAAACGCGAAAAAGTTTCTATTTTGTGCGGCGCACGGTATTCGAAAAAGTGAAAAGTGCCAGGAACAGGAACAGATAGAGGAAGAGGAACAATCAGATCAGTCGAGGAGTACTCAGTGCCTCCCATTACATGACATCAACGCAACAAACTTCTAGCTAATTGCGGCAGGTGTTAATCATTTCGACTGCAATCAGCATTTTGGGTAAATCAATTTCCGTTTTGCGAAAAATATCATGAAAATTGATTACCATTAATGAGCAGCTTGCCACAGTTGCATTTAGTTACTCATAGTTAAGTGAGCGTGTCCTAAAGCATTTACCATTTTTGCGCACCTTCGAACAAAGCGTTTTGACGCTGGCCCGGATAATTTCTCTATGACAACGACTTCCTGTCTACAACTGAAGGCCGATGAGCCACTGAGGTGATGCAGGTGGTGCTGGTGTTGGGTGGGCGGCTAAGAGGAGTCGAATAAAGGGCCTTATGCAAGTAACTGCAACTGCAACTGCAACTGCAACTGTTTTGGCCAGACTGCCAACCAAATTGCATAATTTGTATTCGAAAGAAAAAACAAAAAATAATAGATAATTTGAATTATTATGAACGACTTAAATACAGTGTCATGGGCGGGGTTTAAAAACAATGTGCGGGTTTTGCAAATTGACTTAAAGTTAAACTTACTTATTTATTAAGCATTTTCCATTTCAAATTAACAGAAAACGCAACTATAAACCTATCAATCAATTTAAGCATTATACAGAAGTTATTCCACAATCGTTTTGATAGCCCAATGATCAACTTCTTTTATTGCTTTATGTTTTGTTGACTTTCCAAGTAGCGTTTAATGCATTTTATAACACTTGCTACTTTTCCACGTAATTGGCTGCAATTATCGAACATATACCTAGCAATAGAATCTTACTTTAATAAATGAAGGGTAATTTGCGTTCCAACATATTTTTTGGTGCATTGTCGCACAAATTATACATTTTCAATATTGCTTTAAAAGTTTTGAGTGTATACAACAAGTGTTGTTCGCTCAAAACGAAAATATGGAAACTAAATGAATTATAAATATAAGGAAAATGGGGAAGAATAAGTTATTTGTTTCATACAATATTGGAATAGTTGTCAATTGGCACAGAACATATATATAATGCTGTTAAGGAACATATTTATAAAGATGTATGCAATATATATAAAAATTCGATCAATTTAAATTTGGCTTGGGGAAGACCCCCTTTTATAGACGGCTCTGTGCACTGCACACAGCTGGGCAACTGAACAGAAGCAGTAGCAACTATTAACATTGCAGACTCAACACTTGCACACAATTCATACAATTCATACAATTTGGATGAATTTGTATTAACACTTTGTATATTATATGGAGAACAGTTACTCTTGACGCTTGTTGTGCGTCCAGTGAAGCATTTAATATGTACGGATATTACATCAAAAGATCGGGGAAACCCAAAGACGATAATGCTTAGCTAAAAAATGCCCACAATTGAAAGAAACATGGAAATCACTCGGCCAAAGCTGGCACAGAAAAAAGTGCAAAATTACTTAATGTAAATTCAAAATACATACAGAATTCAGAGATAGTACATAGTAAGTCTATATAAATAATGTAAATAATAGCTAAGTTATTTGCAGAGTACAAATATCACCTAACAATTTTAGATGCCTTTTATTATTACATAGTACTTAACCGAGGGCAGCAGACTGCAATTGTTAAATAAATAACCATAAATTAAGCGTTAAGAAAAACTGTTTGCACTTTAAGATTGTGGCACATTTTTTAGTGTTGATGTAATAATAGTGGTCAATCATAATAGAAATAACAAACAACAATTGGCATTACATTGGCGACGCAAAATCGCAACTCCATTCATAATTAAAGTTAATTTGCGCGTTTATTGATTCCAGTTAGTTTGCTCATACTTTTCCCCGTTTTCATCACTTTTGCCCACAGATAAATTCAAATGGAGTCCAATAATTTGCCATGACTTGCAGCTATAAATATGTAATAAGAAATATGCAATCGAATTATACATTTATTTTCTTTTATTTTTCCACACCAGTTTTGTATGATTGATAAGAAAAATAAATATCATAAATCAACTTACATAAGCTTAAGTAATTTGTCATAAATCAATACAAACTTCATAGCAAAAATACGGCGACAAAAATTTAAAATGCTCAGATACCTGAGACTTAGATCTTTAAGTGTATACTATATATATACTAAAAATAAAACAGATGCAATGCATATTTAATTCAAGCTATGTTTACGTCTTAAATAACTTCCGAATTAATTATCTCACTAAATTTTTAACAAACTATTGTAAATACGCTAAGAATATGAATGACAAAGTTTAAGAAAATATTTTCCATTTAATGAATATATTGCCAAATTTGAAAATGAATTTATTTTGCGCTGTGATTAAGTATTAATTTCAAAATAGTTTAATATCAAAATGATGTAGAATTTAGTTCAAAGTTACTTGTTTATGTGGATTCTGTGCTTGATTTGCTTTAGTTTCAGTCAAATAAATAATTTTTAGATAGATCTGCGACAGTTCTAGATCTTTTCCACTTTTCACTTAAGTGCAATGTTCAGATATGTATCATTAACAGATATGTATCATTACAGCCAAACCGGAAGTATGTGTGGTTTCTACAAATGACTAATAAGGTTTGACATGCTCTTACAGTTTTAGTGACCTGACCACATTGATATGAGGGATAAACTCGGAATGTCGCAGTTGTGGCTCTGGATGCTGATACTGATGCTGACTTTAGGCGTCGTGGTGGCAAATAGCAAGCCGCCCACTCAGGAATTGCCACGGCCATTAACTGTGCCCAGGGTGCTGTCAGATAGCCAGGGTCAGTTGGAGAGGAGCCCCCGCTCCCGTCGACCGACGCTGATGGATGTGGCACTGCAGCAGAGTGTGCAACAAGGACTCAATGCCATGGCCGACCTCTATGGCAGAATACAACCGCAGATGCTTCTGAATGGTGTGCACTTTGATGTTTTACTGCTGCCAACCATATTTGCAAACGTTTTTCTATTTTATTCATTTTTCTTTGCCACTTTTAAGGTCAAACGCTGCAGGACAATCATCCAGCCGCTCTCCTCTCTCGCTTTAATGCCCCCAACACGGAGTCCGAGCATCGGGAGATGGCCGCCTATGCGACCATTGAAGCCGCCAAAGCCTTTCGTCAAAAGTAAGTTATCCGTTCAGCAGCATGGGTAGGGGGCTGGGGGGGATGAATCAGCTCATAAACAATACATATCCTCGATTGGACATTTCACATATGAGCAAAGTTATTGCAAAGTTTATTTCAGTGCGCGTGGGTAACTCAAAAAGTTTCAAATCAATTCGATAGTATTATTTTATAAACATTAGAATATAAATAAATAATGAATACCTAAATTCGGACTCCACGGTCGATTCTTAAAGGGGATTCACCAAATAACCATACTTTTCAAATCAATTCCTATTCCCCGCTTTTACAGTTTAAAAATGCAATTTTTGTTAAATCTTACGATATTTTTAGTGCGATTCTGACAAGGTTGGTATCAGAGCTCTTGTTATGACCAATTGACCAAGACTAAGAACATTACATTTCTGTGGTGCACCCCAATGGACATATTTAGTATAAATATTGTCAAACATTTCAAGAATTGTTTTCTTTAATTAAAATATTGCTGGATATTATTGATGTCATATCGTTATATAATTAATACTTAGGTTATTTAAGTGAAAATCTGAAGTTTTTCAATAGTAATATGGCATGAAAACTATATTGAACCCTACAAAAATTGTATTTTTGGGAGGTTTAATACAGTTGCCAACATGGATACATCACTTTAATGGACTTCTGATACTCATCGGGCAGCCCTCGGGAATTTGCATAGCAAAAGTTGGCAAACTCGAGTGGGTCGATGCAAAAAACAGTATCACAATATAGCAATAATATATCCAAATGAGATGATGAGGGGCATCACAGAAATAGCCCAATACTCTGGTTCCCTGCACGCCTCACCCTACAGCCTTCACCCTTCACCCTTCCTGCACCCTCTAAACACACCCCACTGGTTTGCAAGCGCGGCAACTTTCTCGCTTGATTAACGAGTTCTACGGCTCCATGGCAGCCATGGTTGGTTAATGAATTGAAGTTGAAGTGCGCTGACAAAAGTGCTTTAAAATGTGACCAGCAAACGGCAAAAATCGTAGCTGAAACGAGAGTCAACATTTGTGGAGAGTCAACTTTCACTTTGACATTGAAATACCAGATAATTGCAAGCCAGCACAATCACAATCACAATCACAATTACAACCACAAGCCAAAATCAACGTCACCATCACCGTCATGGTCTGGACCATAACAAAACATTCAAGTTAAGCCAAATTGTATGATAGGTGAAGGTAAATTAAAGGTGTCCGCCTTGCTGCCCAGTGCAAAAGTAAATGACCTCTTTGGTCGGCCAACGGAAATGCCAGTCAGGTGGGCAACCGCTCTTGTAGTTTTTCCAGTTTGCAAGTTTTCACTTTTCACAACGTGTTCGGCAGGGGCTTCAAATGGAGTTCATGTTTCGAATTCGGATTCAGATTCGGGTTTGAGGTTGAGTTTGAATTTTCAAATTCGCCTTGTCTTAGTCTAAATGTCCGTGCAATTTTCCACATACACATTAGGCAATGCTTAGCCAGAACTTTCACTTAAAGGCAGTGTCACATTCACACATACAGACAATCGAATACAGACCTTTAATGCCCAAAAATAGATGCAATGAGCCAAAGCCGTCCAAATACTTTTATGTAATTGCAATCAACAGCGTCGCTCAATGAGCTGACAACAATAAAAGTCCATGACGAAGACACAACCATCATCTCTTAAAGGCTCTTTGTTATTTGTTATACCCTGTAACCGTCAGCATGGGTATAATATGCAACTTGCACAACAATTTCCACATCAATTTTATTTAAATGTAAATTTTGTGAATAATATTTCTTATCTATAAAAACTTTTTAAACAAAAAAATCTAAACATGTTTTCATGTTTTAAATTTTCCACAAATCTCTAGCATCAGAGATTCTAAATCCAAGGAATTAATGCATTTAATTGTCAAAATATTTGTTGTAAGAATTTATGAAATTTAAAGCTTTAATGTATTAAATTAATTTTTTAATTAAGCTATTTCAGGCATACAGCTATAAAATTTATTTCAGGAAACAATTTAATTATTATTATTCATTAATATTAGTAAATTCTCAAAATTTAAGATGGTTTCGACATTTTTATGTATCGAGTATTAAGATTATTATAAATATTATCAAAAGTCATTCAAAATCTCAAATACTTATCGATTTATATTATCATTAAAATATAAAATGCTCAAAAATGGTTATCAATTAGAGAAGTATTTTCCAAATGAATGAAACTTTATGGATGCCTTTTCAACTAAAAGCTCATATTGAATGAATTTACTCAAATATGTAATACTATAAAACGGTCGCCAAGGTGTCATCCAATTAATTTTTCTCCATTTGTAGCCTACTTGGTTTGCTGATTGCTCAAAATCAAATTACGAAATGTGCAACTCTGTTGATTTAATTAATAATGAGCTGCCATCATCATCGATGATGTGATTCGTTAATATTGCCAAAAAGCCAAAAGCAGCATTTTGCCAAATTAGAAGAAAGCGAGTGAATGTTGGGGATTGTAATTATAAGTTTATATATAAACAAACAAATGCTAACACATATGGATAGCGACAGCAAGCGTTAGAAAAATTTAAAGAAAAACTCATTTACACCCCTCCTCGGTCTATCGACAAGTCAGAGACTCAGAGTCTCAGCATTCGCATTCGCATTCGCAATTTGATTACATCAAACAGCGACAACAACAAAAGGCTTAACAAACAACAAATAACAAACATCGACGAATTCGACTGATACGCCAAAGAAAGATACAAATACAACGAAGAAATAAAGTAAAAAACACGAAACAAGACGCGACTTTCGTTTTCTACAAGCCTCAAGCTGCCGCACGAATTCGGCCTCAAGCTCCCAACACAACGAAAGTTTCATATACAATATTTACACATATACAATATATTCACATATATATTTATTATATATACACATTAATTTTTGTATTTTGTGGCGACGTCGTGGAGTTCATTGAACGCCGCTGCGGCTGCGCCGGCGCCTGCTTATATTTCTTTTCTGTGTTCGTGTAGATTAACGATTGCGCATACGCCATGTTGTCTAAGGTAAAGGGCGCTTAGGCATTTTTAATTGCTATTAAAACTAGTAATTAAATGAAAACCCAGAAAACCAAAATACAGTCATTTGATAAGCTCTAAAAGTGTGAACGGGCATTTTCCACTTTCACCACAAACATTAAAGTAAAGCTGACTGTCGAATGCCCTTGCAATATTTACAGTCTTCTCTCATATTACAAATCTGTTCCCTCGATAGCCATTTAAGTTAGTGCATCTTAGTCAATAAATTTTTACTTTTGTACTTTTTCTTCATGTAACATTTTCTTGAAAAAATATTCTTTATAGATATTATAACAAATAATTATTATCTGTGCCAGATTGACTAGTGACTAATGACTGAAACTTCTTTTCATTACTTAAATTGAAATCGATTTATACATAATTGATTTTGTCAACAAAACTTTGGTTAACTTTTAATCTTTGTGTAGTTGAATACACTTTTAATAAATATTTATTTACAATTTTCTTCAGAAATAAATTTGTTCACTACTAGTTAATTACTAAGTGAACATTTAGTTACCATTACATATTTTATTGGAAATTTTAACGTACACTATTAAATGTGTATTTTAGTAAACTTTTGTTGAAAGTTTATCATTCGTAAATTTTCGAATATTGAATTAAATATGATTTGGATAATAATCTGTGATAAATATAATTTTCACAGTTATAATTAAAATGCCATGATTAGCTCGGACTTTCTTAGATGCAGTTTTCATGAACATTTAATTATACCCTAGGCGAGAGAGTAAACTAACCTGGTAATAAATGCAGTAAATGGAAAGCCAAAGCGGCTAAATAAAAGTCATCTGTTGGTGTTGCGATTTCTTATGCGTTTTCCCACCACACACACAAACACACACACAAACACACACTCCGAAAACGCAACCAGCTTTAATTTGTTGGTGGATCTCGCATCTTAACGTCGCCGGCAGCCATGTGACGAACTTGTTTGCCACTGTGTTGCCCGTGCGACTTCCAACTTCCAACTTCGCACAATTTGAGCGTTTTATAAATAGAAGCCGTCGACGTTTTAAGACAGCACTCGAAAGCAAAGTTTGAACGCAGCCATGTCGCAGACATCGGCGATGCCAGGATGAGAATTAGGATGAGGATGACGACGAGGACGACGATGACGTTGACGCTGAGGATGTTTTAACCCAAGATGTCTACTGTGTGCTCTTAGCTTCCAGCATATCGATGAGCTGGCCCGTCAATCGCACGCCCAAAAGATCTCGCTGCGCCGAACGGCGCTTGAGGGGCTCTGCCCGGTCCGAGATCCACCTCCCTGCATGCCAGCATCGGATCGGTATCGAACCCACGACGGCACCTGCAACAATAAGCGACGACCTCGCTGGGGAGCAGCTCAGATGCCCTTCAATCGGTTTCTGCCGCCGGAATATGGCGATGGTGTGGACAGCGTTCGCAGTTCTACAGACGGCAGCACGTTGTCCTCGTCACGATTCGTTAGCCTGCTGGTGCATGGAGCGCGGGAGGGCGACGCACCACTGACCCTCATGATAGCCCAGTGGGGACAACTGCTGGATCACGACATGACATCGACGGCGCAGCCACGGTGAGTCCAGAGATTAGCAGATGCATTCAGTTGGATTAAATGCTCTCATTTGGAATTCAGATCGATCAATGGCTCCATACCCAGCTGCTGTGGTGGCAAGGACTTTCATCCATCGTGCTTTCCCATTAAGGTGCCCCTGGACGATCCCTGGCTGTCGCCGCTTAAGGTGCGCTGCCTGGAGTTTCTGCGCTCAGCGGCGGCACAACGTCGCGACTGCGTGTTGTCCTGGCGTGAGCAGACGAATCAGGCCACATCCTACATAGATGCCTCGCCCATTTACTCCAACAGTGCCAAGTCCTCGGATAATGCACGCGTCTTTCGCAACGGTCTGCTGATCTATGGCCGCGGCAATCCGGCAGATGATGTCTGCCAACGAGGAGCAATTGCCACACAGTGCATTCGAGCCGGAGATGGACGCAGTGGAGAGCAACCGGGCCTGCTGGCCATGCACCATGTGTGGGTGGGTGAGCACAATCGCATTGCATTAGAGTTGAGCCAACTGAATCCCCACTGGAGTGACGAGAAGGTCTATCAAGAGACCCGACGCATTGTGGGCGCCATGTTCCAGCACATTACCTATCGAGAGTTTCTGCCCGTCATTCTCGGCAAGGAGGTGTGCAAGTTGTTTGACCTGGAGCTCCTCAGTACCGGTTACTACGAGGGCTACGAAACAAAGGTCAATCCCACAATCGCCAACGCCTTCTCCTCGGCCGCCTTTCGCTTTGGACACTCTCTGGTTCAGAACTCCTACATGAGATGCGATCGCCATCACAATATGATCAATAATAGTAAGTTAATTATTATAGTTACAGCCGAAAAGTAGCTGAACATTATATATATTAAGGATGTGAAAGATCGATATTGTTGCAATAAGTAGAATTTAGCGAGAATAAGAGCTAGAGACTTTAAATTTGGTATGCAATTCGTGGGCATATTATTAAAATTTATTTAACAAGAGATGTTTACAATCTATAGCCATGATACAGCTTTAATTTCGATCTGTACTGAAATTTTCATAATTAACAGATAAAACATTCAGAAGTTATTCAACAGAAGCTTAAGCAATCTATCTCAAGAATTCTTAACTGAAGATAAACCACAAATTGAATATTTGCAAGTTATTTTAACAACTGATCTGATCTCCACAGATGTCAGCCTGCATGAGGAGTTCCAGAGCGGAGACATTGGCACAGCGGGTTCACTGCATCGACTGCTGCGGGGAATGGCATCCCAACGTGCCCTGAAACGCGACGAGTTCATAACTCCTGAGTTGACCAATCACTTGTTCCAGACACCTGGTTTTCCATTCGGCTTAGACTTGGCTGCCATTAACATACAGCGCGGACGGGATCATGGCCTGGCTCCCTACACCTCATGGCGTGTGCCTTGCGGATTGAGTCCCATTCAAAGCTGGGATGAATTTGGTAAACCTTAAAATTATTTGTATGTTTTATTTGGCAGTCTTCTTATAAGTTATCTCTATCCTCGCCATAGCTAATGTGGTCGGACCGGAGTCGGCCAAGAGAATTGGCCACGCCTATCGCAGCGTACACGACATCGATCTCTTTGTCGGCGGAATTGCGGAAAGACCCGTGGTGGGGGGATTAGTTGGACCGACCTTTGCCTGCATCATTGCCCAGCAGTTTAGTAACTCGCGACGAGGCGATCGCTTCTGGTATGAGAACAGCGGCTTCGAGAGCTCCTTTACCCCCGCCCAGTTGCACTCCCTCAGAAGGGTATCGTTGTCCCAGGTCCTGTGTAGGGCAGTGGGTGGCGGCACCTTCCAGCCGCACATTTTCATACCTGCCGAGTTCACGGACAACGAGCGTCAGAGTTGTGGTACTGGCATTTTAAGTTCCATTGATCTAAGTCCCTGGCTTGAGCAGGATCCATTCCTGCTGCCAAATCCCCATCCCGATCACATTTTCAATATTGTATCCCAAAACGAAATGACGATTAATCCAAGTATCAAGGAGGATAAGGCGGGATTCTCCAACCGTGTGAAGCCCGGTAGGCCTCAAGTTGACTTCACTCCGAACTCATCGACGGGCTTCCAGCGACCTTCCAATTTTGGTAATATTACCAAAGTCAATGACAAACTCGACCTAAAACGCAAGACACCGACCACGAAAAAGACTGTAAACAATAACAATAACAATAACAATCCGACCCGCAATGGGGTTAATAACAAGTTGGACAAGTCCCCCAAAATAACGATAAACATAAAGAACGTGATTACCAGAAAACCAACAGGTACAACCCCAAAACGTACAGTGGTCATTAACAATGTTCCCATTGAGTTACGTAGCGCCATAGATGGCAATAAGACGTCAACTCCTGACAACGAATTACTTTCGAAAACTGATATAGAAACTCAACTGAACGGCACAGACAATCTAGAAAGAAGAAGTGACGATAACACTGATTCAATAACCACTGACAGACCCCTCAATGACAATGAACTACTGAGACAAGATTCCAACAATGACCTTACTCGTACTCTAAACCAAAGGGTTCAACGTCGCCTGATTGACCCTAAGAAACCGACCAAAGTTAAGACCCCGGACATAGCAACTGGACCGGAAGACAGACAACGCAATCGAACTGTAACTCCGACTAGTTTCAATTTAAATACAACAACAATCGCTAATCTTGGCCGCACTATTCGTACTACCAAGTCATCCAAATTATCTAGGACAACAAAACGGGGAGTGGAGCTGCGTAGTCAGTATCAAAGTCGACCGCTCTACCCCCAGAAGGTTGTTGTCAACGGACCCAATAACGCTAATGATCAATACGAGATTGAGATCAATATACGACAGACAAACAAAAGTCCTGTGACAAGACCCTTTGGGTCTGATTACTCCGAGTACACGACATCGACGATTTACAGACCCTACAGTAACTATGAAAGTAGCTATGCACCACACTACTTAGACTATGCTAGCACTACGCCCATTTACTCTTATTATCCAACTCATAGAGATACAATTCAACAATCGCAAAAGACAAAACCACCGACCATTATATACCTTAACGATAACGATGACCGACGTAGCACGACACGACCCCCGAATATCTTTCAGAACTTTTTGAGTTTTGCCACCAACGGATTCAATCCCAACGCCAACCGACGTCCGACTCAGGCGCCAGAACCAAGTCCCATCTCATCGGGGCATAAGGAGCGTCCTTACGTCCATGAGACATCTCTGGTAAATAGTCCGCTTAGCGGAAGCAGCTCCCATAGTGCATCCAGTCCGGCATATGCAGCGCGACCAACTTTTTCGGAATCTTATCCCGTTTCAAGCAGCTCCCAGATAGGCGCCAGTCCTCTTTCGAGCTATCTGCATGCCTCCAGTGCGGCTGTTAGTTCCGGAAACTTTGGCAGCATCAGTGGCACGGCCAGCGCAAATGGTGCCGATAGCACATTCAGTTTTAATATTCGTCCACGTCCTGATCCAAATGCCAATCCGGTTTTCAGTTCATATCCACGTCCCCAAAGTCAAGGTTATGCCTCGCAATCTCCGTATAAACCGGACTATCCGCAAAGTCAAAGTGAACTCTATTATGACCGAGAACTGACCCAAAGTAACAATCAGAGTCCATTCTCCAGTGGAAGTACCGGACACAGACCATTGACACAGACTCAACCGTATTATGCCCGTACGCCGGAACTGAAGGAGGCAGGGGGGAACTTTCCAATACAGACCACAAACTCGACATACAAGACTTTGACTATTTGAGCCGAACTCTGGCCAATGTTACCGAGGACGAGAGCGTACTGGAGAACAGTGACGATTACGTCTACGACGAGGACGAACCGAGCAAGCACATAGACTTTACAAAGTTAGGCAGACAGGCGGACAACGAGACAGTTTCTTCCAAGAAATACGACAAGGACGGTTACCTGCGACCGGAACTGAAAAACTCGACAGAGAACGTCACTTACTTGGACGACAATTACGTGCTTCCCATGTTACGGAACACGACCCAGACGATGTACGTGACAGAAATGCCCAAGCCGATACTTTCCACCTCCACCCGGAGCACACTTAACAGCAAAGTAACAGTTTTTTCGGACAGTGTAGGCAAACAGTTGGGGAGTAACATTTTGGCAGAAAGCGTTGACTATGACGACAGAGCCGAAGCCTCTCAGCTCAAACAGTTCACTGAAATGGCATTTGCGCCAATAAACGTGCTTACAAAGCCGGACAGGTGAGTTTTATTGAAAAGTTACAAATCGTTTAGAAAAACTGTAACTGCATTTGCATTTCAGACCCGATAATTGGGTGATTTATAACAAAACGATCGAGGAGCCCTTATTACCACAACCACCAGCAGTCATCACGAGCATGGGAGCGGAGCCAACCGTAGAAGTCCCTATGCCTTTCCACAGTGCAAGGCGCAAACAGGAAGCACGTGTTGCAGAGGATCTTAATATTGTAGAAAAAACAACTGCAGCACCACGGGAGGAAAGCACTAGAAATGCCAAATTAGTCTAAGAATATTTTATGTATTTAATGCAATCAGTACTAGTTGAAACCTATTTATTTAATGAATGTTGAATTCGAACTATATTTTTAATTCGTTCTACTTTGAATTCTATAGCTTTTGGCGGTAATGTCGTTGCGACATGCCTATTAAATAAGTTGGCAGCACTGTTTGTACCCAAAATTTAACATGTTGCCAGATCGAAAAATGTTGCAGGCTGGCAGCCTTTGTGAGAGATGTGACTTGATGCTTGCGTCCATCGATGTATTAACAGAAAAACAGCGATGCTTATCGATGATATTTATATAAATGTTTTACTTAATGGCGTGGTGACCAAAATGGGATATTCCTGGCACATGTAACAAGAAAAAGTATGCTGCAGTGTGCTTTGTGTATTTAACTCATTGATTGAATTAGAATTTGATGTGAGAATAACTGCCTATAATGATATATCTTAGAGAACATCGATAGTTTGCAATCAAGCATGCGATGTTTATCAAAAGTGGAAAACATCGATGCATCAATGTTTCCATCGATATTCTCCACCTCTATTGTGTTTATGATCCGTAAACCGAATAAACTCTGAATAAACGAAATTTTCGCTTCCAATGTAAAAGCTTATAATACACGAAAAAGGCTGTGCATCATAGCAAACGGGACTCAATGCGTGCGGCGGCCTTGAACTGCCGTTGCGTAGGCTTGCTGTTAAACTGTTAGTTGATTTCCAAGTTGTTGGCCCGTTGTTATACCGATGTCGGTAAAACTTTAAGTCTGATTTTCGAGTCTGTGAGGCAATGGAGACTGATTACCAAAATTACGTCGAGTCATTGTCGGGAGTATCATCAGATGACGATGATATCTCCACGGTGGATAGTTCCGATGAGGCTGAGGAGGCCACAATCTCCAACTCACACAATCATCCATTACAGTTGCAATCACGTACGCGAAACTTGGTGCAAATGTTGTTCGACAGAGAGGTATATAGACAACACGTCTAACCCACAATCTTATTCGTATACACAGTAATAAATATTCACCTACATTCGTGTAGCGAACAGGATTCTTTTCTGGTAGATCCCGTGCAGGACAAAAACAGAGACTTCCATATGAAAGAGTGCCAAATAGATTAAAATTATATCTCAAGGATGTATTGGCCAGCAACGCAGTGGAAGGGTAAGCAGTTTAATGAATATTTGTCAAACTCCTTAAATGCAAAATCTTGCAGGCACATCTTCATGGGATTAACTGCCTGTGGACAGTATATGATCAGTCATCGCGTTGTATGCAACGACAACACGTCACTTAACCATTACTCCTTTAATGTGGGCTACAAGTACACGTAGGTATCAATACATATTATCAGTTCATTGCCTACTTTATTTAATGCTTCCACTTTCTACTCCAGTCTTTACTTTTGGCTGTTTCAACCACACAAAAAACTGCGATATTTCTTTTCGCGCCGTCTGTTCGACGATCATGTGGTTGACAATCTTAAATCGGTCACTATGACTCAGTGGAAGAATGCGGATAAGCAAATTTTAGTGGTACATGGTGCTGCAACAGAAGAGAGCGAAGAAAGCTACATAACATATGTCAAAGTTCCTAAACTTGGTTGTGTGGAGTGCAAAAAACTGATCGACGATGGGCCATGTAATAATCGAGTAAACTAGAGCGTGCCGTTAGTTCATTGGTTCAAGCATAATCTTAATCAATTTGTACTTCTGTTAGATACAGATTTTCCAAAAAAAAGATACCCCAGTAAAATTGTAAAATTAGTATCGGAGTTTACAAGATTCTTTATAAATTCTGCCAGGGCCAATGACTCGTCAGCCTATCCTTGGACATGAAAAAATGATTAAATTATTATGCTAACTATTTTAATCTTATTTTACAGATTCATTTTACAACGCGCATTGTCTTAATTGCCATTTAACGGTGCACACAAAGTATTCCTCGGCCGAAACAGATCCGCGTTTCGAGCCGAACATAAATCTTTTATGCCCCGAACGCATTCTTATTATCTCAAATGGCTTCATGCACATGCTGCGCATCGATGTGGACACGCCGGCCGTATCCAGTACCAGCAGCAGCATGAACAACAGCTGTTTGCCACAGCATAACTATAACCTGCCCTGTACACAACAGACCTTGCTACTGCCACGTACTCCACTTACCAGCGAGGAAGATCGCTGTTCTGTACCATTTACTGGATCTGAAGCGGACAGCGAGCACAGTCTCGTAGCGCGCATCATTGCGGATTTTAGTGATATTGAAACGGAGCATGCCCAGCGCAGCTGCAATATTAACAATAATGAAATGCAATCGCGCACCAGTTCAGAACCAAATAGCGTCTGCTATGAGAAACTTATTTTCTCGTCCAACTGCAGCAGCGGAATGGCTGCAACGAGCATGACTTTGATGGAAACCACTTTACCAGTTGTCATGCAAAATACAGTAGGCTCCAATGAATCCAGCCAATCGAGAAAACGAAACCAGCGGATAGTTACCAAGTCTTATCGGAACGGAATTACAACAATTGATATGCAAGTAAGTTGGTCATTGCATTTATAGCTATTAAAATATTAAACTGATCTACTTCACAGAATACGTCGACTTCTAGCTCCATGACTGACAAATCGAATGCTTATGAGTTTTCCGAAGACAATGAAAAGTGTGAAAAGATTTCTACGTTTCGTAAGCGCCGCTTGGCTGACAAAAAGTATGAGTTCTCCGAAGATAACTCGGAGAATATTATACCCTTCACGAAAATACGATCAGCAGGACGTACCACGTTTACTCCATCGGCCGCTAGTACAACAGCTCAGCGCAGCTTGCATCGATTTTCACCGACGGCACATTTTTTTCACAACTCGCCATGTGCTTCTCCTTCTTCATCGCCACATCCTGCACAACCTAGCCAAACACCACCTCCAGCACCGCACCTAGGATTCCGCTCACCGCCATCAAGCTCGAATCTTATGCGATCGCCCAACCGTAATGCAAATGCTGCCACTGTAGCTGCTCAAATGTACAATCAAAAGTCGCCACCGTTGTCACAAGCCACTCAACAGATGTTAAGCTATAAGCCCGTTGGACCTCTAGGTGCATTATCGCCATTGCAGGTATCCATGGCCAAGCGTTTTGAGATTGGCGGTTCTATGTCACCGAACGCAGGCCTCTCATTTCTCTCGCCACGCCGTGATGAGCAGCGTATTGTCGAGATGCCAGTTCAAGGCGGTGTTATGCCAGAGAAGCCGGTATGCACCAAAAAGTTGCGACGACGCTATGTTGATGAGGATGATGCCACATCTGTAATAACCAGCGAAGAGGGTAAGCCAAATCGATTCGTTACTTTTTGTACCCTTTGCAGAAATTATTAGTTTGCTACGAAATGTGTAACACCTTAAAGTAAAATATAAGGAATATAGTCTAATCCTGATAACAATTGTTTTTAATTGCTAAAAGTAATATTTTCTTGTTTCAATTAAGTTATTTTAAATCTCTCGTGTATTCAGCATTCGATAACGCATTTGAACTTTAAAGGCGTGCGTCACAAAACTTTGTGATAAGTTTGTTCGCAACGAATATTTTGTACGTCACTAAAATCCCATTTTAAAGACTAAAATAATGTTGAGTTCAAATTCAAGTACCCTTTCGAATGACTAAATATTTATGGCGTATTTATCCGCAAGATTAAAAATACTTTTGTGTGATTACAATTTTATTCGTTTCCAGACGATTGTATTTCACCCGGTTACCATACATCACTGCCCATGGAGGTACACGGCTCTTGTTACTCGGAAATGCAAATGATTTCACAGGCATCCTATCAACGATTACGATGCAGCAGTGTCATAATAACACAACATTCATTTGATCTGGAGACCTTCACGTATTACGTAATTAGCATGCTCTGTCAAAAGCATCAGAAGATCTACAACGTATTTTATGACTGGGCCTATGAATTCATCAATGTTTGCCCGATAAGCCAAACCATTAGTTGTTTGTTAATGGCACAGTTCTCGGCTCGAGATCAGATGCCAACTACTCCAACGAATTGCATGTACTGTACAGGTCGCATGGGATGCGTTTTTCACAATCGGCAGTATGAATGTCGCATTCTTTTTACCTGGAACATGGAAAGTGGACAATGGCAAGTTCTGGATTATGGCGAACTCAAGGAAATGCACGAACTTTTCAGCCCTCTAAAACGACTGGGAAAGTCTCGCCTCACCTTTGCACAGCTGGCCCGTCAGACTGCCCAAGAAATGGCAACAAGTCTAAATAGTCTCCCTGATTATACTTGTAATTTACGTGTGCTCAACTCAGATATGAAAAAGTCAAAATCATCCATTTGTGATCTGGACAACATGGTGGAGTTTCATCTAAAGCGCAAAAACAACGAATTGGTCTGAACGCATTGGGAAAATATTGCGACCTCAAATGGTTGTGAGAAAATATTCGTCGCAACGTACAATGGCATCTAGTTCAGTTAAAAACACAATACTTTGCGCTGTATTTAATTTAATATTAGTTCTACATCTTTTAGTGCAACGAAACGCTTTTGCACAAGGTTGAAATGCGTCCTAATTTTGACTGAAGTTGTTTAAGTAAGCTATAATTTATAAATAGTTCTATGGCAAACATACAATAAGGCAAATACTTTTGATATTTCTCCAAATACTACCTTCTAATTAAAAACTAGTTAGTAACACTATACGAAATATGAATATGATGCTAATACACAGTGTGACACTTAAGTAGTTAGTTTCTTATGTCAAATGGGTTAGCTTAAATAAACAAATTTAATCAACCATTATAAGTTCAGATGCATACATATATTTAAACTTGATTGAGTTACATTTAAAAAGTAATATAGTCAATATATTATACATTCTTAAACTTAAACTTAACCAATAACCTAAAAAAAATATATTTATATATGATTTTCGAACTATACAATTTGTGGTTTTCTTTAGCTTTTCTAGTGTGATTAGCTCCATTAGTGTCGCCTATTTGCGTAAAGTATCACTATAAATCACTATACATATATAAATGAATCAAGTTTAACATTTTATATATGTTTATATCGATATATCTAATATCTAATATTTGTAAAGTGCTATTTTAACCAACATATATTCATATTTCATATCGTCAAGGTAATCGACACTAACCCTCTTGCATTTTATTTGACGAAGCTTTTGGAGCCTTTGACACTAAACTAATTTCAGTTGCAGCTACTAGACTGGAGGTCATTGTGGATCTATCAATCTTTGAAATTCTTCCTGGAATTCTAAGAAGAAACGAGAATGTATTCGCTATTTATTCAATTACAAAAGGTACTCACCGATCTGCTAGAGACTTCAAGACGTCTCGTTTTAGGATTGTCACTGCAAATAATATGACTCCTTGTCCAGAGGTAATAACATCAGCCACGATAAATCCCGTTGAGTTCTCAGCGATGCATGAATGTATATAAGATGCAATTTCAAAAATCCACAAAACGCCCACAATGACAAACAATCGGAAAAACATGCTAAAACTGAAAAGATAATTAATTTAAAACACTCTCATATTTCTAAAATGTAAGTACTTAGTTAGATTCCTTAGATTACGTTGATATTCCGATTTCTGTAACTGGCGTCTATTTGTTCTATTCTGGGCAAATATACGTATTGCGGTTTTTAGGAAAAGTGTTGTGTTAATTATCAATAATATTAAAATTGGCCCATAATAGTAGATCATTGTCGACCAACCGGTTACTAGACAATAAATTTTATTTTTATTAATTTTTTCCTGAAATTAAAATCATAATTATACCGGAAATCCAACAAGAAGACATTCCGAAACCAGGTCTCCAATTCTCAGCTTCTGAAAATTTCATCAATAGGACATCAACCAAACCTGTGATTACAAGAAGGGCAGCAGCAACGCTCCAAACAAAGATATTGTAGTGGAGAAACATTGACTTTCGTCCAACGCCAATGTTGTTAAACGTTTTCCATAAATTGTAGTTAATTATTAACAGCCATAAAAACGTTGCAATAACGGTGAAATAACCAGTATGTGCTAAAAAACAAAAAATCATTTAAAATATACATAGAAATAAAACATAATGAAACGTACCTATCACCAGGCACAATATTTCGTGAGTTACATTTACCCAATCAAAATTTGAAATAATAGTTTGCATGAAACTCAAAGTAAGACAATAGAAATAACACTTGCAGCACTTTCCGTGGACACCTTTAAAATTCGGTAATATTGTATACACAATAATTGCCATAATAAAGAAGAATATCGACACCATTTGAACTGCAAATTAGATAATTAAAAAATATATGTAAATATTTAAAATCGATGTCATAAATATCATAGCATATTTTAATTAGCAATCAAGATATAATTTAATATTGTTGTTATTGATTGTTTTTTCGAATGTACTCATGACGTCAAACCAACGCAAGTAAGTAAACGTTTTCGGATTGAAATTAACTTTCAAATGTCCACTTAATTATACTCGAGTTAAATATATTCTTGATCAAGATTCACAAAATAAAATGTACTTGTACGAGTATGTGTGGAATTTAAAATTTTTCTAAGCCCAAAAGCTCAACTTAGGTTACTAATAATGTACAATTGTTGACTAGAGCTTATCTTACTATATGAATTGGTTAAGTCGTTTTCCATGCAATGATGCGGCATTAACTGTATGAATTCGCCCATATCCTGAGGCTGAAAACAATAATCCCTCTTGGAAAGGTCCCGACCATCGAAATGACGTCGCAGAGTGCCATTCTAATGATTTATATGCTTAACAAACAATTTTCTTTTTCAGCATTATGTATCAAACCTCGAATAATGTCCAGTTCTGGTATATATTCGTATCGTCAAGGTAATCATGTTTGGCACACGGTACAGGAAGATGTTGTTGTACCGTAAATTCCATGATATTTTTCTCAATCTGTTCGCCATTATTCAATGTTATATTCAAGACCGTCTCATAACTAAAATTACTCGCATAATTTTCACAGGTCCGATCTCCATATACCAGCATCTTTTGCGGATGACAACAAAATCGAATGCAGCTCTTTACTTTGCATACGCAACCTCTTGTATGCCGAGGAACCGATTCCTCATTACCATTAAATAGAACCTCGTAATCGTACTCTCCGACATATTCTTTTGGGATCAAGACATCTTCATATTTATATGATCCATTTTCGAATTTTTTGATGTTCGATAGATCGACAGTATCAAAATAATCACATCCTGGAATATCTCCAAATATTTCAGCTATAATTAAGCTCATTGCGAAAAGGGAAATAAACAGATTCCTCATTTTCTATTGGAAAAGAATTAAAACTTAATATAAATTATGGTTTAAATTATCACAATAAATTAATTTGATTGTATTTTTTTAAGTTAACGAATGTAACAACTCAAAATATTAGGAAATTTATTGAATATAGTGATCTATTTCGAAACACTACTCACAAAGCACATTTTTTATACAAATTTTATATAAAATTTCCGTTTATGTGTGTAATCTTTGAGCCAACGCAGTGAACTAAAATGAAATTCCTGGCCTCTATAAAAAACCCATAAAAATAAAGGAAATAAAAAACGATTAGTTCAAATCTGATTACTGATGCATGCATATATCGGTTATATTTATAGTTCCATTACATACTTATATGTATATTGCACATACCACTAGAGAAGTTTATTATTAAAGTTATAGGGCGTAAAGCACACTGTAACAAAGAGATCTTAATTTAGATATGTATTTTTCTATTAAATTAAATAGCTCTGAAGCCTGAAAATATGATTTTACATGTTAAGATTAATTTAATTTATTAGCATTTTTAACTTATTTACTGTTGATCTTGGGCCATGTTGTATTGGATGCTACACAGACTTAATGCATGTTATGTAACTTTTTTCGTCCACAAAGTCTATTAAAAAAGGATTAGTTAATCAACAATAGAAAATTCATTATTCGAAGATGTAATCACCGATCATAGATAGATTTAAGCAGATCCTTTCTTAAGATAGTCACGATAAAAATAAAAATGCCCTGCGACGAAGGTATGTAATCAATCCAATTAGGTTCGATACGGTGCATTAAGTATGAAATAATTTCAATAAACCACACCAGAACATAAATAGTAAAAAACCGCAAAAACATCATAAAACTGAAATATCATAAGAACAAATTATTATATCATAAAAAGCATTTAGAAATTACTCACTCAGCTGGAAGTAGTTTTCTTTGTGGTTGTTGGGCTGGATTTAACAATATATTACAATCTTTACTTTGTATATAGCAAGACCATGCCGTAAGGACAAAATACCTTATATTTAACAGTAATAGAATTGACATGGGTCCATAGTAATAAATCATTGCCGACCAATCGGTCACTAAAAAAATCAAATTTGAATGAATATCTTAGATAACCATTCTTAAAGTTATAGCATACCTTTAATCCCACAGGAAAAAATGCAAAAACCAGGTTTCCAAATCGCTTCAAATTCATCTTCCGCAACGGGATTTAAGTAGTCGACCACCGCTGTAATTGTCAGTAAGACTGCTGCACCGGTCCAAACGAATATATGGCTCAATGTGAATTTGACTTTCTTTGTAGCAAGTGACTTATATTTTTTCCAAAAATTATAATTGATAATCAACAGCCACAGAAGCATGGCCATGACAGCATAATAGCTGGTGTACGCTTAAGAAAGTAATGTAAATTATTTTAACAAAAGTTTTATACTTTCATTAAAGGTAAAATTTCTTACCAATTAGTAGACACCCGATTCGTGAGGAATTACAATTATACAAAAGCTCCACAATTTTTATGAAGAAGAAGCTTACAGTCAAGCAAATAAAGTAGAGAGTGCACAACTTGAAATGGATCTCTTTAAATTCCGACAAGAACAGATAAGCAGCAATGACAAAAACCATACAAATAACAGAAGCAACTTGAACTAAAATGAAATAAGAACTGTGTGAGTGCTCGAATATAAAAAATAGTTCAAAGTACTACAAATAAAGTATATTTCAAAACATATTGTAAAATGCATGTTGAGCCGGACAAACTGCGGATTTGGATTCTTATTGGATTCCCTGCGTTATGAGAAAAGTAATACAACAGCAGTATACTTAAATGTCCGATCTTTTTGTGAATGGTGAATGGCATTATGCATACAGTAATAGGCATTAGTTGTGGACCCGACAATAACCTTTCGACCAGTTTTTATCTCTAAATTTATCATACATCGCGCACCCGTTGATAGTTATGGTATAACGCATATACTATTTAGATAAATATATTTTAGTGTCGGATTTGAATCATGTCTGTTACATACATTCGCACAAAACCATAATACAATTTGTTGCTTATTTTGGATGGGTGCCTTGCATTGAAAAGGTTTGGGAAAGAAATAAAAAACAGTTTTCTTACCGTAAATGATTTTTTTATCTAGTTGCAAAATGCATTGATGAGGCACAATTTTGTACACGTCATGTTTTAAAAGGTGTGGTTGGAAGCAATAATCCATTTTGGCAAAGTTCTTTTGATCAAGATGACGGTACAGTATTCCATTCTAGATAGTAAAATTATCCTTATTTTAAATCACGATTTCAAAATTAATTGTTTTATCAAACCTCAAATAATGTCCATTTATAATTACTATCGGAGTCGGCATCCAAATGAAAATGGTCTTCACATGGGATTGCAAAGTGTTGTTGTACTACAAAATCTTTGAGCGCATTTATCTCAAGTTCCGTACCATTGTTAAGTGTAACATTTATAAGAGGATTAAAATACTTATTAATCGATTGCTGGCATTTCCTCTTTCCATCAATAAGCAAATGTTGTGGATCACAGCAAAAACGAACACAGGGCTTCAATTGACAGATACATCCCCTTGTATGTTCAGCCACCATTTCCACTTCATTCATCCATCGGAGTGTGTAACCATACTGCCCAATTTTTTCTTTAGGAATTAAAATATTTTCATATATATAGCTTCCATTTTCGAGCTTTGTACTGTTCGAAAGGTCGACAGTATCAAAGTAATCGCATCCTGGAATATCACTCGATATCTCAGTTAATATTACGGAAATAATAACAAAGACATTCCTTACTTTCCCCATTCTCTGATATAAGGAAGAAAAATAATTTCTTTATAATAATGTAAATGTATTTGTTTAAAAATTGCAATTAGATAATTAATGAGTTTTAAAAATTCCGTATATGTTTACAAAAGTACATTATCTATATGTACTCACAGTAAGATTTTACACAAATTAATTTTTTGCACTAGCGAAAGTGGTTTGCTTACATTGACGGCTTGAAATAAACTGGACAAAACTTTCTATTACATTCGCATTATTATTAGAAATGAAGCTTGTAGTACGGTGATTAATTACGAGTTAACAGCCATCTATAGGGGATTTGATAATGGATCAGTTATAAATAAAATATAAATACAGTATAAAATAAAAACATGATATATATGTTTTCTTTGTTTACTATTCGACTCTGATGAAATTAAAATTATTATATAGCAGGTACTTTAAATCAAATAAATTAATAATTTCAAGAATTTTGGAGCAACTGCCTTTTCCCATGTGAATGAAGTGACACCCAATGACAGTTGAATGATCTCTTTTATTTTATAAACTTTATTAGATAAGAATACATATATATGTATACTCACATAAATATATATTTATTTATATAAAATATATTAAACAGTAACGTAGTTATATATATATACATTAATTGTACTGTAGTAAACGTAATCATCATATTTAAATCCATGAGACATAAATATTTTGTGCAGTAAACTTTAAGTTTATAACATCAGACACTTAATAAGAAAACAATTTGTTGTTCCTTTTCTTACTTTGTTATTAATTAAATATCAAATATTTTGTCACAACGTTTAAGCTTCAGGACAATAAAGAAAACATACATGAAACATTAGTTTCATATTCATAGAAAACCATATTTCGAAAATGAAAATGGTATAAACATTAACGTTAACAAAAATAAATTGAAATTTCCTACAAATAATCGTATTTTTATTTTATATTTTAGAAATTCAACTCTTGAACTTGAACTTAACATAATTTGTCACTAAATCTTCAAGGACTAATCCAATAATATTACACATAGAATTGATTGTTCATTAAAATATATTCATATATACACAACAATTATTTTGAAATTTCCGTTCGCTTTCATGTGTTAATATTTAGTTGACTAGTGGTTTATGTATGCATATGCATGTATGTATATTAAAAACTCGCACTTGGAGTCGAATTTGAAACCACAACTCTTATATTAGTTGTTAAAAAAAAAAATTATACATCTAAAAATACATTTAATTCACAATAAGTTAAAATTGTTATACATTTGATTTGTTAACGTGGGCTGGATTCTTGGCAACATACATGAAGGTGTATATATTTCTTATAGACATTTATTTAAAATATTGTATGTACACTGTTTAACATCGCATAGAACACATTCAATTCTCACAATAAAAATTCAATCCCTACTTGAGATACATACATATGTCAGAACAATATAAATAATGTAGATATACGTGTATGTAGACAATTTTTGTTCAGTAATAATCAATAATAAAAAACGTGCCTTCAAGACAACGACCAGTTCCAACTGTACTTCGGTTAAACTATCGAATTCTTACTGTAATACATCTAGATTATGTGTATATCTATCTATATGGTGCAGCCAAGTACATTTCACTCGCTTGTCGCACAGTATTTGGAATCAATCATTTGATGATCATTCACAGAAGTAGTGAGGTAGAATTGTTCTCTTCCGTCCTGTTTGCTGTTAGCTCTTTACCAGCTGTTGCTGATTGCCTGCTCCAGCTTAGCCTTGGTCACTGCTGCAGCGGATCTGAGCAGATCTTGAGCAGCTGCCGAGCTGGCACCCAGCGTTGTGGCAGTTGTGGCAGCCACGCTCTGTTGCTTTCCTGCAGCAACAGCGGCTGCGGCAGCGGCTGCTGCCAACAGAGATGCCGACGTTGAACTGGCCATAAAGTTGACATTTATATTGATGGGGTGTACCACGGGCATGCTCGTGTAGCTTTTCTCTAGCAGATCGACACCGTTGAGATATGGCACCAGTGCATTATAGTCCACATTGAGTGGCACATAATAGTTGCCTTGGCAATGCAGCGCAAAGATCGGCACGGTAAACGAATGACGCGGCGGAAGTGGAGCCGTCGTGCTGCTGGGCGTGCTTAACTGAGCGCCGGCAGCACTCAACTTGGCCAGCAGCGGACTGGAGTTGGAGCTACAGTTGTGCAACTCCGACTTGATATCCTTGATGTCACTGAAACTGAAGGAGGGCTTGTCGTCACGCACCAACACCATCGGACGTGGCGGAATTGCGTTGCTCACCTCGCTGTGCACATCCAGGGGCAAATTGCCATTACAAGCTGCCGCCGCCGCTGCCTCGGCTAGTTTACGTTTCTTTGCCATAATTGGCGCTATTTCCGGTTCGGTGCCATCCTTGGAATGCTCGGACAGTGCATGCAAATGCGAGTGCGATTGCGAGTGATCGTTCTGCAGATGGGGGGCGTGTTCGCTACTCGTTTCCTCGTCATGCAGCTCGTGGACAAAACGCTCTTTGATGTGGTTCTTATACTTGTAGTTATTGTTGTGCTCAATCTCATGCGAGGACTCTGAATAGTTGCGCATGCGCACAGACAACAGACTATCCGTGGTATGAGGATTATGGGCCAGATGCGAGTGCTGATGCAAAAGCGCATCCCGAGGCGGGGGCGAGTGCATATTGGAGGTATCCGTGTGCAGAATCGGTTCGCGCGATGAATCAAAGTCATGCTGGCTGCTATCCGTATGATGATGCGGCGCGGTCGATGTAATCACTGGTGCCTGATGAGGCTGCTGATGGGCAGCGACGGCAACGGCTGCTGCGGCAGCTGCGGCGGCAACAGCACTGACAGACGTCTTGGCCAGCGTATGGCATGTGCTTGTAGATGTGGTTGAGCTAGCCGCATTGCTGCTGGCAGTGTTGGAGCCCGTTGAATTGCTGGGTATATTATCACCAGCAATGCCATTGACAATCCCATTGCCCACCACATGCTTGTTTGGACTCTGACGCTCAATGCTGGCATTGGAGGAGCCGTTAATGTTGCTTCCAGCAACAGCTGCAACTGCGGCTGCCGCGGCAGCCTGCTGACTACGTTGCAACTGATTGAGATGATTGCGGAAGCTCAGATCCTTGACATCATTGTGATCGTTGCTCTGCTCCACATCCGAGGCGCCCAGCATGTCACGCAGGTGGCATAATGGCGGGTGATAGGCCTGGTGGGGACTGCCACTCGAGGCGCTCACATTGTCCGGCACGTGGCAGCTGCGGGTGGACTTGTAACAGTCAGCTGTAAGAACCACAGGAAGACATTATTAAAGCAACACGAAAGAAGGGTTTAACTTCAAGACACCGAAGATTTTATACACTTGCAACTGATTTTCAGCTATGACATGTTTATATATACACGTATGTAAGATTCTTTGAGATTAATTAAAAAACAACAAAAGTTTATCATATTTTGCATTTCTAAACAGTCTTCTAATATCTTCTGCAAGTGTACAAAAATCGCTGGGCATGTGGATGTTACTCACCCTTGAAAACTTCGTCAATATGCTCCTGCAGGCGGGCCAATAGACGATAGCAGAATTCCTGCATTTGGCTGTCGTAGAGAAACTTGGCGGCCTCCTTCATGCAGTCCATGTAACCGCTGCGATACTCGGTCTCCTTTTGCAGACACTCACTCTGCAAGTGCTTCAAGTGTCGAATGGCCATCTCAATGATTTCGGTCTTCTCGATGCGGCCACGCCCCTTGCGCTGATACTGCGGTGGTATGAGGCGAGATAAATCGGCCAGGCAGGAGTTCATGCGATCACGGCGACGCTTCTCAATGATGCGGTGCGACAATGGATCTTGCTATAGAATCAGAATATAAAGATACTCGATTATTGCGGATCGTTTAGCTTACAACTAGCAACTATTAAGTAAAAGATCATGGAGTTCATTAACCATTATGATAAATATTTATTCAGGCCAGTGACTTTCGATTCTTTTCTTTTCTTTTCTTTTTTTTTTTTGTCTCTTGTATCTAAATTTCGCATTTGATTTTATTTGGTGTATTTTCCGATTGGATTGGATAATCTTAGCTCATGCTCTTCACTTCTCTTCTGGCGTACAATAAAAAAGGGTCAAAAGCGGCGACATCTCGGGCTGCTGGTCGTGGACCCTGGACGCTCTGGGTGGTTGGCGTGTGGGCGTACGTAATTGTGGGCGTGGTCATCGACATCGCTTGCCATTGCCAGTGACCGTTAACTGGTAATTGGGTAACCGAATCAGTTATCAACTCGGGCGCTCTCTCTTTTGATCCTTTGATCTTGTTTTCGAATTCGATTAGTTGTTTACGCGATTTGTGTTTGTCGCTCTAAAATTGTAATATTTACCCTCGATGTTTTATTACGTCTTCCGGTGGCATATTCAGCATCGTCCTCGCTGTATGCCGTTGCCGATGTTGAAAAATTTAAACTAGATTCTGTGCAATAAGGAAAACTGGAGACAGCTGCTTCGCTATAATTCGTATGCGTTTTGATTCATATGCAAAAAGAAGTGGGAAGGATAAGAAACACAAATAAGTCCAAATCTTGTTCAATAGTTTGTCAAGTATTTTGTTTGTTTGTTTGTTTGTTTTTTTTTTTTCATATCATATCATATCAATCTTTGTTTTAGTAATGCATTTATTAGGCGTATAACTTAAGCTGACTTACAAATAATAACTTAAGACTAATTAAACTAAATATGTAGTTATGCGTGTTTGCTATATATCATATATTTCGTTTTTTATGCGAAACGCTTTATTTAGATTCGTAGTAAAAATATAAAATATACAAAAGAATAACCTAGCTGTAATATTGAAAATAAAATGAAAGTATTAATCAAATCAGTCTGTCGCTCCTCGCACTCTCACTCACTCTCACTTTCTCAATCTCTGTCTCTGTCTCTGTCTTACATTTCAGTTGGTAATCCGAGAGTTGATTCCCGAAAAGTGTCAGCCATACTTGAACCCCAAGTTGTCGCTTGGCTAAAATCAAACGAGCGTTTTTTGTTTTTGTTTTTTTGGTGTTATGTTGTTGTAGTAACAAAATAATATAAAATAATTTGTTTTATTTTTATTATTAAACATACACAGCTGCTCCCGGTAAATTTACACACACGAACACATTAATACTTACACTAGCACATTTTATACATATTGCTTTTTAAATGGTCTTGGGCTTGGATGTGGACGATTTTAGTTGCTGTTGAAACACCTGTTTGTCTATCTTAAATATCTATGTAGATTTTCTTAAGAATAATCCCATTTTGCAACACGTTTTCAGGTATTGTCGTGACATCTAATTTTAGAATCTACACGTTTATGTAGCATTTGACAAAAATATATAAATAAATAAAGAAAATATCATGCTTAGCCACAAAACCCAAATGTTTTATTTGACTGGGTGAAAATCAACAGTGGACATACATATGTACATCTGACATACTAACGTTGGAAATGTTGCCAAGTGCGGCCAGTAAGCAAACAAGTACGCTAAAGATGAGAATGGAATACACAAAATAAAATACAAAACATTTCATCAATTTCAATGGGCTGCAATCTGTGACCAAAACAAACATTGCGCTAACGAATGAATAAAGGAAAATATAAATCGAGAAAGGCGCGTCCGCGTCAGAAAACACTAGAAGACTTGTTGCGATTTCGAGCGACGCGACTCGGCGACAGCGATAAGAAACAACACGCAACGATTGGTCGATGTCGGTAGTACGAGTGTATATATTTAATCTCGTACACAAATATATATACACATTTACTATATGTACTAGAATACAGCAGTGCATGGCGCTTAGAACCTGTTTATCTCCTTTACCCCACCCCCCTTAGCAGCAAACTCTTGCGAAATCTACAAAACGAAGAAGTCCGCTTCCACTAATATTAGCTAATATTAGCAACACCCCAACCCATCCCACCCACACTCATCTATTGCGTCAAGTCTTGTATCATCTTAGCACCACTTTGTTGATTTTTTTGTAAGACACACAAACTTCCAAATGTCACGCACAGATCTCGGCTTACGCTGCGTATGGATAATGCGCATTTTGATTACGAAACTCGTGCAATTGACGTATATACACTTTCTTATGGCACACATAAACAAATATACAAATGTACATTAAAGTGCATCTAAAAGCAGACCTTTCATTATCTTATTTATTTGTGCTTTCATTCACATCAGTCATAATTCCGCGTAAGTTTATTAAAGTGCAACTTTAATCAGTCTAGAAATGTATTTTAAATTTAACATAAAATGTGTAACTCACATGCTGTTCTTTTACTTTGAAGAGAAATTTCACCTTTGAAGAACCAAAGATTGTTAAAATATATAAATATCAACTTGAATTAAATACATTTTATTTTATTTTGAAGAACAGAAAATACCAATATTTCGCATTTTGAATATCTGTTCTTCTTGCAACGATGAGTGGAAAATAGAAATAATTAACCCTTGTACCCAAAAACCAAATCACTCGCTTGATTCATGAAATATCGACGCGATGCGCTGAACATTGAACTCAACGGACACGCCCCTTGCACCCGCCTTCTACTGTCAAACACTTTTGGCATTATATATATATTCTGTTTTATTTTTTTAATTGAGGGCCAAAACAGTGTCGCACTTTTGAGCTATTAAGTAATTGGCAAATAGCGCCGCCCGTATAAATTTAGAGATGAGCCAGCTATTCGCACACATGCATGCATAAATACATACAAATACATAAGTGTTTTCGGGTACACGTACTACATACAGGTATGTAAGCCAAATGACGCCAACTGTTGATCAGCCAAATGTTATTTGCCAAAAGCATGAACGGAACACGGCATAAGTTGTACACACGTTTGGGAACGCATTTACTATTGATAAATAAATACTTGAGAATGTAAGTTGTACTACTTATGTATATTGACAGTGTTGTTGGCAATATCGTGCATTAACCTAAAAATACAAATATTTCATTGATATTCGGTCAGCTTTATGGTTTCCTGTTGTTATTCGCCCCTATAGATAAAAGCCCTATCAGCTACAGATACACGTGATAGACAAGCGCTGTAAGTTTTCGAGCATTGTATATACATGACGTTGGGAAATCTTATCGGTTTTGATTTTGCCTGGTCACTCAAATATAAAACTGAACAAATAAAATATCACTCAAATAAGCTCTTAAAATAAACTTGTTTGCAATTGAACAAATGAAATATACTTTTAAATTACATATGGTATGTCTAATCTCAATAATGCTTCAAATCAGGTGACTCATACATCACATAAACCAGTTTCAATGTCAAGTATTTCCGTTACAATAATTTGTGTCGAATGAAAGAGACCTTCACAGCATTTTCATATTTCCCCACTTATGTATATTGACATTAGGCAATGGAAAAATATTTCAGCTGCGAATTGTGAAATGGAAAATTGAAAGAAAACAAACGATGACGCAGTTTAGGAAAGTGTCTACTACAAAATGTAAACAAAAAAATATAGTTAAGTATAATAAATTGTAGTCTTCTTGTCTACAAAAATAAACGCAATAAAAATCGTGGGAGTTGTTGTCTGGCCTGACCATTGGCCGGAATGACCTTGAATGCACCTGCAGTCTGCTGCTGATAAGATAAATGTCATATAAACAAATAGCAAATAGCCATAAACAATATATAGGGGTTATAAGCAACAATTATAATCACAAAACGAGCTGACGATCACGTGAGAGGTTTAAAAAATAAATAAAAACTTGATATTTAAGGCCAACCGGTTGCAGCTGGTCTCGGTAAAAATATTCAATTGGCCGAGCACGTGATATAATGACCAGCTAAATTAACGAGTAAAACTGAAGCACGGCAATTCATGCACTGAGAGTGTAAAGTGCTTGGCTATCAAGACAATGACATCAACGCTCCAGTGTTGTGCAACACCAGTGGAAACTGATGCGCCAGCAAGACGTGTGCACGTGTTGAATGGCGGCCTAGCAACAATGAATAGTGAGCGGAACTATAGACAAGAGGCAAAAAAAAGCGGGTCATCCCCCTTCCCCGTCATCACTCTTTTCAACAATGACCAGAAAATACATCGCTAAGCACAAACAATTTAATAAACATCAGCAGCAACAAAAATATACAGCAGCAACAAACACAATTGAGCTCAGCAGCAACAGCAAGTGTTGTACAATTTACAAATACTATGGTAACATTTGGTACATTTTAAATTCGCCGCATGGTACACACTTTACCCAGCCTCGTGTTGTGTGTATTTTGTACGATTGAATCATGATAATGTAGCGGAAGTAATTGCTATTTTACTAAATCACGTGTAAATATATATGTTTATACCATATATATATGCAATCAAATAAATTGAGAAATTGCAGGAAAAATATGTTGAATCTATAGAAGTTAAACAAAACTGCGATTCTATAAAAATTTCTTAAAATATTCCGAGATGTTATTGAAAATATATGTATGTACATACAAATGAAATACTTTTAATAAGTAGGTCAAAAGACATCAAATTTCATCTACATATTTAAATCATTTAACGGCAATCAAATGCAATGTGTGATTCATATGCTCCAACAGAAGCCCCAGGGTCAGAGACTCGCAATGCATTAATCACAACGTGGAAAATACACACAAAATACACACACACACACACACACACACACACACTAAAATACAATACAGCAAGTTGTGTAAATTTCTCAATATTTGCAGCACGTTTGTCAAACGGCACGAGGGATTGAGAGACCCCAATGAAGAGTGGAGACACACATACAGATTACGTAAACGTATACATATGACTGTACTGATGTTAGTGCATATGTATATGTAACTGCATGGAAGCGATCGTGACTACGTGCCTTCGTTTGAGATGCCAATGGACGAACAATGACGATGACGATGACGATAACACGAATTCGACACGAAACCGAATGGCAATTGGAATATGATTGGAAATCGAAATTGGATTCAGACATCGCTATGAATGTATGTATATGCATGTATGTTTACCAAATGAAAAGATCCCAGGATAGCTATTAATGAATAAAGTATATTTTTGTAGTCTTGCAGATATAGATATGATTTGATGCGCGTCGTGTTTTTATTGATGTCACGCAAAGATACAGTTGTTTTCAAAATCATATAGATACACTTATGTGTATATGGTATATACTTATGTACATTTCCTGATCTTTGCGGCTTGCTTTGACGTGTTGTCTTGCTGAACATTTGTGAGTTACTCAACCTACATGACTAAAATTGTGGAATTTCTTCCAATTTTGTCATGTAACACAAACGTATCCAGCAAACAAACACACTTTCTCAGAATTCTCTCGTGTGGCACTTATCAGTAGGAATAAATCACAATGTTTTACAGAGTTGCTTATCACTGGGTCACGGCCGGTTTGTTTGGGGTCACGTCGTTGTCAAGATCCCATAATCGAAAACAACGACAGACAACTGCATATTTATATCGTGTGGGCAGCTGCCTTATCGTGCAATTAACTTGAGATCTCGCAGATTTTTTAACAACCAACTTTCCAACTGTAATTTAGTATATAGTCTTAAACCCATATATATACTTATTTATTTACAATATCAAGTTTGTGCTCGTACTTATATTATCTGGCATGTGCGTCACGGCTCTTTCGCTTTTATCGCGTGCGCTTATCGCTTTTATGGACGACTTGTTTGCAGTTCGGTTCAATTTTTTTTTGTTTTTATTAAACCATCGCGAAGTACAAAATATAAACATTTTAAATATATTTCATATATGTAGACGCGTGTTTGTATTTGCTTCATCAAGTGTCAAGCAAAGAAGTGGCTTCTATTAACAGGAACACTACAATTAAGATTAAGATTAAGACCACAAGCTCGATGGGAAAAACGATAAAGAACACTATGACGACGATGGTGGCGATAACGATGAGAAGTTGTTATTTTAATGAACAAGTACCAAGCATTTCAAGATGTTTTCACGATTACATACATTTTATATATTTTTTTAGCAATTCTAATATCAATATAGCTTAAAATCTGTAATCGATCAAAAAGGCTTCGATGCTTAGAAAACAATGATATAATATTTTATTCATATTTTTTGCAGACAATGAAATATTTTATGTTTGAATATCTGATTTAGAAATATGTGAGCTGATTTTATGTATTCTTTGGATCATCAGTTAAAGGCACCATCTAGTGGACAGTGGACCACAATAAACGTAGAACAATTATCAACAAAACTTGCTGACCTTCAAAAGGACACAGACTGTCGAGCACACACACAGCCACTGAAGGCACACACACGTGCGTGTGGGATTATGTTTGGCTGTGAGACGGGAGCACACGACAAAACGCCCACAAAAGCCAATCAAATGAGAGGGGCCAATTGGCTATTGCTGTAGTTGTTGTTATTGCTATTTATAGCCACGTTTTGGCCGTTGACATTTAGTAGAAATAAGCTGGCTTTATAAAAACCAATCAGTCCGGTCTCCCAACCTTATTTATACATACAATATCGAAAACTTAAGTATTTACTTAGACATACTCAAACCAAAATGTTTCTTATACATTGTATGGCGACAAATGGTTAGAAGCAAATTTAAAAAAGCTCGAATAAAAAACATCAAATTGAATAGATTGACGCGGTAAATGAAATTCAAGTTCAAAATAAAAAAAGAAAAAAAAAAACAAAACGAAGAGAAACGAGGGGAAGAAAATAAAACGCAAACTGAACGTCACGTTTGCCTAATCGTGTTTTCTATTTTGTTTGAGTTGTTTTGCAAAATGTTTGCATAAATAAATACATTAACTAAAAATCCATTTTATAAATAGAGTCAAAGCGGCGTCAGGCAAACGGCAAACGAATGTCTGTCTGTCTGCCCACGTTTTTCGCTTCGTTTGTCGAATTTTCGCTTGATTTTCTTATTTTTTAACTTGCTCAGCTACCAAAAATAGCCCCACGATCCACGCCCAATACCAATCTTAATGTCCAACACACACAAGCACAAAGGCACACACAGCCACACACATGCACACCAACTCGAAAGATATTCACATAAGAAACCGTTACAAAGTCGGTAGAAAAAAATAAACTTAAGCAAAAACTCAAAGATGACATTATAGACTAGGCTAACAATAAATTATGCATTAACTTAAACGCGCACAGGTGAAAGTGAGTATGTTGTTTTGGTGTGTTGTGGATTTTTGACTTCAAATGGAGCTTTGTAGCAAAGGTTTCCGTCTATACCTACCTCTCATACTTAACCGGATGTGCGGCATGTCCATTTGCCTCGCTCCAATAGGGTTCCATGTTCTTGTTTCTGTTCCCACTGCTGGCGGTGCTGCTGCTTCTGCTGCTGCTGTGGATGTGAGAGACGACGCTGATCCTGGGCAAAATTGCGATGTCTGCTTTGCGTTGCTCTTTCCTCTCCTGCAGCTGCTGCGTCGACGTTGCTTGCAGTTGCGGTGGAATGGTGGACGGTGTTTGCTCTCTACGTCAATGCAGAAATGGAAGAGAGAAACGCCGGCGAACGAACGCACGAATTTATGACAGCAAACAGGTTGTCGACTACGGCGAATTCAGTTCACTTCAATTGCGGCGAATTACAATAAGTGTTGTTGCTTGCGTTCGTATTTTCTGGTGGGTTCACTTTACGTATTACACAAGTACAACAATTACTTGCTCGATGTAAATATTCCAAGTTTTAAATAATGTAAATTGATGTGATTGTTTTTGATTGTTAATTGTATCACACTTAAATATCCAATACTCTTTGCACCCCTGCGACACTCCTTTTTGATTTATCCGTAGCATAACATAACTTATTTAATTGTGTTTAAATTCTTGATAGTGGGTTCTTGTCTGTTGACAGTTTAGTGATGACTGTTGTACGCTTATCAGGGACAGTGCCGATAACGAACAACGGCAGCAACGGGTGCGATAAGGCCTTATATATAAATATACATACACACACACACACACTGTGCTGTAAATATGTAAATATCTACTTATATACGGTACGCTTATCTCTGGAACAATTGAACTACACTTGTAAGAGGACTGTTAGCCGCGGACTCAATATATAATTATGTTGGACTTGTCTCTTCTGTTCCGAACGTGTTAACTTTAAGCCCACGCGTAATTTTTTTGTATTTTTTAGTACTTATGCTGCTGTGCTGGAAACCTTGAAATAGCTTTACACTCACGTCTTGTTATATTCTTATTTGCTCTCTGAGAAACACACGCACACACGCACCAATCAGTACCACAAAGAGAGAGAGAGAGAGAGAGAATGATTGCCGAAAAACGTGATTTGGTTTTCTGTCACACGGCAGCGATTTACACGTTTTGCACTTTTATTAATTTTGAATAAAATATTTATTTTATTAATACACAACTTCCTTCGTTGCACAGTGGAATTTTACTAGCAGCCGAGCATTTCGTGTGCAAACAGTGTGCGTGTATTTGTACGTTCCACTACAGAGCACTTTTATTATATATGTATGTATGTATGTATGTATATGTATTCGAACATGTATGTGTGTATGCATACAATTTGTTGTTGCTGCTTGCTCGGCTGTTGCTGTATATTATTTTTATATTTTTGTTAAACAAAACACTTGCGCTGTCCGAGACGTTTTTAACATCAACTGCTCACTTCGAACGGCTGAATTGAAATGAATGAAAAATACACGACGAACGGGCTAAAATTAAATCCAAGGAAGCACACTCACATTCGACGCATCGCAATTTGAATACCCTGCACAAAGTTTATGTTGGTCTAATTCTCTGTTGTAACTGATTCAACGTTTTTAGGAGATTTTAGAAAATTATTGTATGATAAAAATATAAAAAACTATCTTAAAAATTAAGTAGATCTGGATAAGTGGCCAGTTCAGAGATTCTATGTGGAATCAGTTGCAAAATAAGCTACAAATAATACTATTCACTTCAAAAAGGGTATACAAATACAAAACACGAGACCAGACACTGTGAGAAAAATGAGAGAGTTGATGACGTGCCTGGGTTATCTGAGAATGTTGCATGAAAATGTAAATGGCAAAAGAGCTAGATAACGTAAGAGAGCGAGAGAGAGAATCCGCCCGGCTGACTCTGAGTGAGCTCTTTGTCAAGTCATGCTGGGCTGCGGCTGATGGTGTTATGTGTGTGTTGCGTGTGTCAAAGTGTTGGTATGCGTTGGCTTTTGGATCTTTGCGAATGTGTTTGTACATGCGTTGATGTTATCGCATTTCGTGCGCGGTAAACGTGATTGCCACAGTGGATCGAAAACTGTTATATTTGTATTTAATTTAGACAGTATTTTAACTAGTCAGTATTGTTAATTTTTGTAATACTAATGTTAATGTTATGTATTGAGAGAGTATAATTTGTTATCAAGTATCAAAAGATTAACATGAATTATAAGCACATACATATGTATACAATAGAAAGTTCATAATTTGTTTAAAAACTTCAGACAACGGTGCATTTGTCGATGACTAGACGTTGCGGGTTTACAGCAGAAAACTGCTCAGAAGTGCGGTTCATAGGCCTATTTGAATGATATGAAGAAATATGTATATATGTACATACATACATACGTACATACAAAAGAATGTATGTATGTATTTATGTGCTCTACGTCGTCTTGTCAATTACTATAAAAATGCACTTGTTATTATTAATTGCGTGTGAATAAACTTAAAAGATATGTATATAAAAACGTAAACATATGCTATTTAATTTTGTTAGTGAGTGCAGTCCACCGTTATCGCGATTAATGGTCATCAGGGCGTGCGTTGCGTGCTTTTATCGCCTATGAGGTTGTTGCTTTTTGTTTGTCAGCTTTCAAGTTGAAAGACGAACGCAAATCTCAAAAGAAAACGTCGTAGAAATCCAAGGTAACTGGAATAAAAACAAAAAACAACAACAACAACAATGGTCTACAGCAGTAGCACATAATAAAACACGTGAACGTGACAAATTCCAAAGCAATTCGCAGCTGTTACAATGGGCGGCGGCGCCGCGACATCAGCGTTGACGTTAACATTTGGCGGCGAATTGCGACGGAGCGAGAATTGCTTGGCAACAAAAAGATTGTCTCACCGACACACACACACACTCGCTCGCACAAAGAGCAGACTCTGACAGTCAGCCGACATTTTGTTTTTATAATACTTGGGTGCTCAACGCTTTCGTATTATTAATCGAAATAATAATCATACGCTGTGTTGGTTCTTCATAAACATGAGTGGCTGGCGCACTGAATTGCTCTTTCTCATTTGCACACAAACATTTTCCATCTCTCTCACTCTCTCTCCCTCTCTATCTCTCTTTCTGTCTTTGCCGCTGTCTCTCTTTGTGATACCCTCTCTGTTGTACGCGTGAGCAGCTTTTTAATCAAGGCACGTTGAAAGCGGGCACAGCTAGCGCAAAAATTCATAGCGCATGACGTAATATCTCACGCGAGGCGAGCGTGTCACTCATTTCACGCAAATCCACACACACAAACACATCAATTGTATATTATGTATGTATGTACATATGTGTACGTAAAATATGTACTTGTATAAAATAACACACATGCCAGTTTGTTGTTGGTCACGTGTTGTGCAAATGCTATAGCTGTGTGTGTCTCTGTGTATGCTTGTTTTTACTATCAGCTCTCTATTTGTACTTATGTATATACCTTTGCATGTACACTGTACATACTTATGTATAGACAGTTAGTCAAGTAATTGTTTTGACTAAACACCATTTTCACATATTTTTTTTATAATTTTGAAAAATCGCGTGAGTTCAATGGATTTCAATAATAATAATTTATAACTTTATAATATTAGTCTAAATACCTTAAGAGAATAAATTGTTTTAAAAAAAAAAGTTGTAACCAATGGACATAAATTTTGTTGTCAGATTACAATTAGAAAGATTATATAAAACAAATAATTTTGTTTTGTTATTATATTCTGTCAAAACAATTGATTAACTAAGTGTATATATGTGCAAATTTTGTTTTATTTTCCAACATTTTAATTAAATCTAAATGGCAACGGTCGCAAGTCACAGAGTCATGCAATCTATTTATAGCGCTGCCAAAGGTCAAAACAAATCAAAGCAACAAGTCACTTGGCCAGCACGATCGAGTAATGTAACAAACGTGTCCATGTCAAATGCGCAATGGAAATGGGCGCTGTCCATTAGATAAGTAACATTCCTGTTTTAGAACTTACATATATATTTGTTATAGTTTACTGACAGGCAGGTAACTGTATATTATTTAATTTAATTGCTGATTTAATATAAATGTGTCTACTAAATAGTAAATGATCCGTCGAGATTAGCACGTGCGAAGTAGAAAACACGGCCCTCTTGCTAATTGCGAATCACATGTTATTACAAATGTTTTTCACATATAAAAAGTCTGCTTCTCAAATCTACGTGACAGACAAACCCAGGAACGTTACACAAATGCCTCGAGGGGCGCGTGCACAGTCAATAAATGTACGAACTCGTGTGGCGCACAGTGTACACTGTACATACAAGTTGAAAAAGATGAAAATGGCTTAAATTACTCACGCGCATTTCCTCACAGTCAACAAGCAAGTCTTATCAGAACTTCAAATTGGTTCAATTGCTTAATATTAGTGGGATATGTACTATTTTCGTATTTTTTACGTATTTATTTAAACAGTTGGTTTTTTTGTTGTGGTCACGTGTCGGTAATCGGAATGCGTTACGTGGCCTGTGAATTTCCATAGAAATTAAATGCAATCAAGCAATACAACAACTACACGTACATCAACAAGAAAACGACTTCAGAAAAATGTTGTTTTTTTCTACTAGTATAAACAAGACAACGGTGTGATAAAAAATAAACACTTGTGGATTTTTTATGTGGACATGGCCCCTAACGCTAAGCCAGCTACAAACTGATGAACATACACTATATTTACACATTTGTAGGCATGTATAGTACATATGTACATATATTAGTCGATATACGAAAGCACATACATATGTGTATCTGTTTTTCTATGGTTGTTGCTTGGCGTATCTTTATTGTCCTGTTTGTGTTTACTAAGCTTACATCTACATAAGTACAAGCATACACATATGCATATACTTGGGTGTAAATAGTACATTTAATCACAAGCTGATTACCCATTTTTTATTCTGTTGAATCTGCTTAACGCATGTGCAAACAGTAGCATCTAATGAGTGTAATAGTGATAGAGCGGGATCAATAAAAAATTCAGAGAAAGTCAACTGCAACTTTTGATAAAATAATCAAAATAAAAAGAAATATATATAGGCTTTAAAGGATTGCAATATAAAGAAAATTCATAACAATAACGACTCATGGAAATATTCAAAAATTATTGTTAGTATTTTTAAACATCTCCATTTACTTTTTCTTTAAATTTTATTCTATTCAACTCTACGCATTTTGCGTTGAAATATTTTCGAGTTTGTTTTACTGAGACATTAATTTGGAAGAAAAAAGGTTTTTGAACCGTAATAATTTTTACAGAAAATATGTATAATAAATAATAAAATAGAAAATACGTTGCATATTTGGAAAACTATATTAGAAATTTAAATTTTATAACTAGAAGTATGAATCCTTCAGATACATATGTATATAATATGTTTATAATGTCATCATAAATTATAGCCCACTCAATTACATATTTACGAGCACAAGAGACAAAAGCATGTATAGATTTATCTTCAAAATGCGTCGATTTCGAAAATTCTCAGAATTAAAATAATGTATACAGGGAATCAATCGGTTCCGGTCCGTTCCAAAACAACTATTCCGATCAAATATATACTAACAGATTTGTACAGATGTACCCATTTTAGCGAGACAACCCTAATTTGAATCCGAAGTTATTTTTTTAATGTAAATAAAAATAATATACTTAAAAAATATATTTTTGGAAAAGTTTTCGGTTTTAAAAAATATTATTTTAGTTACGTTAACGGTTCCGGTACCGGTACCGGTTCCGATATTAATCCCTGCACCTATATATGTACTTACACATATAATAATAATTGGCACCTTATATTAGCACTAACTGAATGACATTGATGAACCAGGGGGCGGGACAGAGTCTTGGCTATTGGCCAGACCCAAAAGCCCCGGAATGGGGCAAATAAAATGGGTGTGTGCTAATCAATTTGCTTCATAAATTAAAAACTGACTATATATGCATATGCATACATAGTATGCATACGTTATGTATGTACGTATACAATTCGATTAGCATCACACTTAATTTACACTCAATTTTCTATATGTATGTACATACATATGTGTGTGCGAGTTCGTTTCCATATAAATCGATTTCATGCACGCTTTTGGCTCATATAAATCAATAACGATAACGTAAAATACTATCAAATTTCTTATCAATCTGCCAAAATATCATTTTCAATTTCAAAGTCGAGGTAAATCCAATTGAATGTTGAGATGTATGCACGAATTCGTACATGTTTATTTGATGAATGTTTACAAATTTGTTTGTATTGGTTAGCCGATAAAAATACAAACAACGAGAGTGCAGCGAGATATGAATATGTGTGTGCCGATATGAATGTATATATGTATATATACGAGTATACGTATTTAGATAGACACAAGTGTAAGCACATTTTTAAATTGTTTCTCTAGAAATATAAAAAAAAAAAAAAAATGGCGCAGTCGTGGACTTCCAACACGTGTCATTGCGGCTGAACAAATAAAGAATATAATATAATACAATAGATTACAATAGAATAGAATAGAATAGAAAAACCCCTTACACATACACCATAGCAACTACTGCACAGAGCAGCAATTCACACAAACACACACACATACACTGGGCCAATTCTAACAGTCTCCGAGTGGAAGATATAGTATCTCAAAAAATAAATTTGCTGCACTTATAGAATGTATGCATAGTAAGATATGTATGTAAATGTACATATGTATGTGTACTTTTATCCACACCGACACAGCATGCACGTTTGCCTTGTGCGCCTTTTTAGATTCCACTGGATTTCAGCTTCAGTCGGGTGTATTAGCTTAATAGATCAAGTGGAGCTTAATCTCAATTGGGAATATTGACCAAGGAAATTATTATTCAAATTGAATTATTTAAAACAAGTTGAATTGCTGTAATTTCCAGGATTTCCACAAAAGAAATCTTTTTATATCACTTCAATAAGTTCATACATTATTTAATGCACTTTGTTTTAAGCTAAATAATATAAACTTTTTATTCGAAACACAGTTTGAGAAATAATAAATACAAAATTTAAAAATATAAATGGACAATAAAAAAGTTAGCCCAAATTTTATTTATTCCATTCTTATAATCATAGAATGTGCTTCATATGTGTATATTACAATTGTAACACATGTGAAAATCTGATAACTGGTGTGTGCTAGAATTTTTTTAAACTGAATTGAATTGTCGAACAGACTAATGAACTATTTCTCAGAAACTGTGATAAATTGTAAAGAATTTTAATTGATTAAATCATCGTGAGCGATTATATCAAACCAGATTTAAGTGAGACTTATATGGTGTAAGCTATTTAATTGCTATGAACTAATAATTGTATGATTATATGGTATATCTAAACAAACTCATCGAATATGGATTTGTTGTGAAAAAGAGAGGCATAGACAGATAAATGAACCTATAATGTGGGTAGGGTATCCCTTTGTCAAGCATTATCGACTAGGGCTTTCTTAATTGTTATTTCTAATAATTGATCATTTTTTGTATTATTAGTATTCGCATTTCATTTGATTTCAAAGTATTTTGTATTTGTTTACGGTCTCGAGTTCTATTTTCGCTTCGCGTCAACTTATGTAAAAGTTACAAGCTGTGTTACACGTTTTGCATTCAAATGGCGCTGTTGATAAATCAGACAAAGCGGGTTTTGAATTTCCTATTAGCTTTAAGACACTGGCGACAAGGTGACGCCGAAGCTTTGGACCTTTGTTTTGATGTTGTTTATAAGTTAAGTTAAGTCATACATACCCACATGCACACATACTGTGAAATGTACATTCTAGTTTGTAAGTCAACCTCGCTTGTAGAGGAAATCGATTTAATTATATGCACACTTCAGCTAGTAATATCATCTAACATAAATTCATTGAATTTGCATGTGATTTTTAGGGCCAATTGCCTTGACCATGGTCAGCTGTAAATATGTACAACGAACATAAATATGGATCACATTTATTTTAAATGATTTTAAGCGACAAAAAAAAATTATTTAGGATTCGAATTCGGATTTAATTGGCTAAGGAATATAGAACAATTTTACATCAAAAAAGTCCATTTCACAAAAAAGTCGCTCACGATTTTATTCTAGAAAGCAGTCGATACGTGTATGTAATACATATAGTATGTACATTTTACATTGTAAATTGTATGTACGTCAAACAGACGACTTGCATCGACAGACTGTCTGCCGCTATAGGGCAATATCATTCCCGAAGATTCGACAAAAGTAGACAACAATGGCGTTACGCATACGCCCTGTTGTGTGACATTTGGTTACACATATTACACATATTAGGTTATAGAACGATGTGAATTGACGCATTTTTATCGTATCGTTACGGAAATTTTACATGAACCCAACCGTTGTGGATAGCTGCTTTTGACAGGGAGTGTGCGTCTGCAAATGACAAGTAGAAAAACTGAAATAAAAATACAAATACAAAAGAAACGTATTCTTTGAAAATCACCAAGGTAATTTATATAAAGTATTGTTTTGGACCGGTCGCTGCTATGTCCTGTCCGAATAGCTCAATTCTTTTTAATTTTTATATGATAGTACAGGGTCTCAAATGAAAATTGTCACGAAATGTCGCATACAAAGAACGTGGTGTGTTACACAAGTGTCAGCCCTACTCATAAAAAACACGTTCACCTTCTAAACTAACCGAATGTTGTATCCAAAGACCAAGTTTTTTAATCGACGAAAGCACATACATATGTACATATATGCATATAACAAATACACACGAAGTCCGGGAGTCCGTCAGTCCGCTAATGTGCAACACGTGTGCAAACAGTCAGCTGGCTAATTGTGTAAAACTACACGAGCAGCATTCAGTTGATATGTATATGTATGTATGTATGTAATAACACTCGAATACGTATACTTATGTATGTAATTAAAATGCATACAAACATTTATTTGTACGTACGACGAGGGAGGCATGATTGCTTCATTTGAGCGCTAATTGCCTTTGTTTCTGTGCCAGTGGAGTGTTAAAATTGCAATTCGCGACAATTTAATTAGCAAGTACGTATGTAATGTGCAGAGAATTGATCACGTTTTTACGAGCTGTCGTTAAAATTAATATAGAAAATAGATTGTGACAGAAACGATAACGCAAATGTTATTGCTTAAAATACATTATACATATTTGTTTATCTTAACTTAGTTCATAATTTTTCTTATGCTTATTCCATCCAGGTTATATTATTTCTGTAAATTCAAATCAACTGTCATTTTAGGTTGGCAGCTGTGTCCTGGTCGCTTTCCAACACTGCGCATTACCAAGTTAACTGTTTACTGTAGCCAACTTAGCTTTTTAATAGCGAGAGTTCCGCGTTCAAATTAAATGTGAAGTAATAATAGAAATAATTTAGTAATAAATTGAAATTTTTAATGAAAACTTTTAATTGAAATTAGGTAAAATGAAGGCAATACTTGTCTTGCATGCTTGTAGCTTGGAATCCCTCAAAGTGAGAAGTTACAAATTGAATATTGAAGAAATCTCACTAAAATTCATTCTCGGTAGAAAAAGATATATCAAAAATGAACTAGATCATATTTGTCGGTCTGGCAGCATTAAAACAAATGGCAGCTTGTTTTTCGAGGTGGCAACGTCTTTCAAAAATCAGCTGCTCGCACTGCAGCTGCTTTTTCATAATTTTAACAAATATAAATAATAAACTGTGCAATATTTGTAAGCAATATATTCCTGAAATTCGTGCAATAATTATATATGGTTAATCAGGAAAAACAGCATCAACAGTTGCTCTACATTCCGCAATTTGGCTTTTTGGCCAATAAAATGCCATCACTTTGTTTGTTGTTGTCCCCCGTTGTTGCCAAGGAAACGAAAAACGCAAACACAACAAGTTACGTCGCAGCTCGGTCGATCTTTCGGGTGTGTGTGTGTGGGTTTGTGACTGTGTGTGCCACACTTCCTTCCGGTCTATATTTTTTACACCAAATAAGAGGTTTTGCAAAAAACGCTATTCGCCTACAATTGTTTAATATTTGAAATTAACTTACATAAAAAAGTGCAATTAATAAATGTTTAAAATATATGTATTTTTTAACAAACATCGATATTAAGAACGGCGGATATTACTAATACTACGCATTTGATATGGTAAGTGCTAGAAAAATCCATTGCGCCAATTAAAGTGACCTACGCTCCGCCCCGACACTTGCCCACCACCCGCTCCTATCTTCCCGCCCCTGTCCCCCTTCAGTTGTCACAATTACATCAAATATAAAACAAAAAGTTTCAAGTGCCGTAACCAAAGATCAAAAGAAAAGACAACTTTTCTCATTTTGCCAACATTGAGAACACAAGTCGAGATTTCTATATTTTTTTTTGCGGCACATTAAATGAGTTTTCATTGAACGGGAAAATAAGAAAATTAAACGGACTTTTCTTTTTGAAAGTTTTCCCAACGTAAGTCACATTCACAGGCTCAACATTTAGAGGCAATTAAGACGAGTCCTTGCCGCGGTCACACAAACCAACCAACCCCCTTTTGGCCAGGTTAACGTGTGCAGGGCATATGGCACAGCCACCCGCGTTTATTACCTTCGCATCCACGTGTTCGACCAGAGCCATGGCCGGTTGAGCATTACAACGTTCGTGGTGCCGTGCCGAGCCGAGCCGAGCCACCGCCAGGTGTAAGGCAACCATCCCGTTGCATGTTTCCGCTTTGCTGCCTCGTCCCGCTCGTTTCGCTTGACTGCACTCTTCGGCCAAAGGGCCAAGGAGCAAGAGGGGGAAACGGGGCAGACCGCACATGCCAGGCGAACGCTCGCTCGCATAGCTGCCTGAGCATTTGATGACTGACGTCCATTGTATTGACTGTCAACGTCAATATGCCCATCATCATCATCATAATCTTTATCATTACCACCAGCATCGCAAGCATCAGCGCGTTCGCAGGTCTGACAAGTATCTTTCTTTTTTTTGGCAGCATTTCAACAATTCTGTAAATCCAACAATTGCAAGCATAATTAGCATATATCGAAAGAAGTGAAGGAATCTAAATCCCACACTTAACTTTTTATAAATATAAATAAATCAGTCTACGATCGATATATGATATTGTCGTAAACAAATCCCCACTGCTTACAGTTCGCATCTATCTGTATTTTCGGTAATTATAGTCTTTGATATTTTGTTTATGCATATAGTTTTTTTTAAAGCTTCCATAATTTAAAAAGGTTACATTGAAATAACAAAATGATTCATACATTTGTATACTTATACATAGCATACTTTTTGGAACAAGATAAACAATAATTCAAGTTGAAGTTAAGCATGAGGTTTAATTGTACTTAGGAAAATAAAAAGGAAAGAATTTGAGTAAATAAATAACAATTTTAAGGACCTTTTTTTATGCAGATAATACTGAAGATTTTAGTGAATCTTAATGCTATAATAATCTTGTCTACACTATACTTATAAACTGAGTAATAAATAACTGCAGAGTTTGGTGACTTTGAAATGATAAAAATTAAAAATTTTACATGCAAATCAATTAAAACTAAAGGGGAACAATTTGTGTAATAAAAACATTTGTTTATTATTTTCAGTTCTATTTATTATTCTCAAACATTATTTTAGAGATATCTTAGACCATTAGAAATGCAAAAAATCCTTACAGTTTTTTTTACGAGAATTACATGATTCTTTTTACTTTGATATCGTGTTGAGTACTTCCAATAAGAGGGGAAAACGTTAATTTTAAAGATGTGTGCAATATGTGAAACCGCTTCATCAGCAAATCGGATTTACATCGTCGTTTATATATTAGTAAGCAACTGATTAATACCCAGCTTATTCCATGTTAAAGTTAGCTTAATGCTGCAAAGCAGACAATACTAAACTGAGCCAAACAAATTGCGAGTTCTTGGCCAAAGCGTCACGCTGACTGAGCCGTAAAATGGCTATTCCTATGCCAACACAGCTGCCGCTAAGATCTCCCCAAAAATGCATATGCAGGAGGGGGTGAAGGGAACTCAATGTTCGACAATGTTATGTTGTTGTTCGTTGGCCCGTTGCATACCGTATTTGTGGATCAGTTATTAGCGCTTTTCCGCGCGTGTATGAGCAGGACACCACCATTAAAAAAGAACAGCTATCACATTTTGACCAACTCTATTACCAATGAACTACCCCCTATGGCCACCTGTCCCGAGAATAATATCAGCGTGAATTTATTTCGTGTTGTAGTTGCACATTTACGGTCGTGGCAAGCGCAGCAAACGGCAGCTCAACCAAACAACACTAGCCAACAAATTTTAAGATGCCGCGCAACGTTTTCAATTGAATTGCAATTGCATGGTAAAGTACAACAATAACAAATAAAACGTTTCACAAACCAAAACAACAACAACAGAAAAATAGAAGAAGAAAAGGCAACAAAAAAACCAAAAACTTATTTGATCAATAATTTGCCGTGGCGCGTCCTTAGTGATTGCTTCCCAGTGTATAGGTGTCTGTGTACCTGTGTGTGTGTGTGTATGTGAGTGTGTGTATGTGTGTGTGTGACTTTCGCGTTGCATTTTAACGCGTCTAATTTATGAACTTGTCCGCGTCGCGTCGTTTTAATATTTGATTTGTGCACTAATATCCAAGAACTTAGAACTTCCGGTTGGGCAACGCATTCACCCTCGGTTGTATTGGTATTAAAGCTTCTCCTCCCCCTCACCCAACCCTTGCACGTTAAACGACGTGAACTCGTAGCTGTATTCACTGCATTCGTTTATTGTTTATAAACAACAACTTGTACTACAACAAGCTCGAATGCATGACGTATGCCGGGTCGTCGTTATCGCCGGCATCCATTTCCCTATCGACTCGCCCACACTCCCCAGTTCGATTCCCATTCCCATTGCCATTCCCATTCCAATTGCCAGGTGTTGTCTCCTGTCTGGATACCCTTCTGGCTAGACTTGCCACTGCCAGCGGCGTTACAACAAATATTATTTACATTGAACCGGTTGCCCAGTGAACACTTGCGGGAAAAGTTTTCTAAAGGGAAAGCATTAAAGATGCATCAATGAGTGTGAAAATGAGTGAGGAAATGGAAATTATCAATGCAGTTTGTGCAAAATGCAGCTTTCTCGAAAGTTAATAATTAAATTTATATTGAAATGCTGTTTCTTCTAATTAAAGGAAATGAACTTAACTTGGTGATATAAGGAGAAGACATCTTAATACTTGTATATTCTTTTGGGAATTAATTGTATTGAGATTCATACTGTTAATTGGATTACACATACTCTCTTAGTCGCAATTCAAGTTACAAGTGCTATTCAAATCAAAAATTAATTAGTTAGGAACAATCGCACACACACACACACACACACACACACACACACACACAAGAGTGCTGCCAGAAATTGACATTAAAATAAGCTACATTATATGTTTAAAGAAAAAGGCTAAATTTAAATGCACAAAAATAACAATATGTTTGACTTAAATTTGTTTATGAAGTTTAAAAACATAAACTATTGATAAAACAATAATATTTTGCATATTTTTTTCTTCTGTTGAAATAAAGTTTAAATAATATTAATTGTGTCAAAATTAATCATGTTTTTGCAATAATGTGAAATAATAAAAAATTTAATTATTTGTAATGTTGTTAAATGAGCTAAAGAATACCAATAAAAAAAATAAAAAAAAAGAATACGTTTAAGTTTATTCTTTGAATTATTTTATTTTTTTATTTCTAACATGCTTAAAATAATTCATTTTGAGTTAATAAATGAGTAAATTTTAGTTGTAAAAAAAACTAAAATTTTTGGCTACACAAATTTAGAGAAAATGAAGTATAAGATAAGATAAGCTAAATGTAATTTAAAAAAACACCATTTAAAATTATGCGAAATTTGGCAGTAAATAAGCTAATGTGGCAACACTGGCACACAGCTACAATAACTGTGAACACACATATATACACATATACGTCTATTTAAATGTATGCGTAGAAGCGATAACTAGCGCCTCAAAGATGCCATAATAAATAAGAGCGCGGAAATCAAAATGGCGTCGTATATTAGTACAACAACAAAATCTAACAGACCTTATTTTTTCTGAGCCTGCTGCTGTCGTTCTTGCTGTTGTTGTTGCTGTTGCTGCTGCTGCTGCTGTTGTTGAAGAACAAGCTGTGACGAACAAAGTCCGGAATAAATCAAAGAATGAAGAAAATACCTGTGAAATGTTTAATTTCATAGCAACGCCCCAGCGAAAGAAAGCAGTCAACCCTCAAGGTGGCCAGGTGGGCGAGCAACAAAGCCCTGAATTGGCAGCAACAACAAGAGGAACAACAGCAACAAGAGTGACAACAATAAGCAAATAAGATGAATAATAAAAGAAGAATAAGCAATTGCACACATAGTTCTTTTAGTGGAATTGATTGTAGACTTGAAAATGAAATTATTAAATCGTTAACATTGAAAACGTATCACTTTCTAATTGCAGCTACTGGAAACTTAAGCAACTAAACTACATCTAAGCACCACAATTGCCTTAAAGTCAGAGAGAGAGAGAAAGAAGGGGAGGGAATATCAACGAATTTCGCATCAAAAGTGCAAATACATCGAGCCTTTAAACCGCAACTAACCAAATTGTAGATATCTACATAATAACTTACAATTAAAGTCTAGATTGTAGAGAGTTAAGCAAATGAAATGAGCACACGTCTGGCAACCCAGCGTCAGTTCATCATCTCGACGAGCGCCGTCGTGGACACGGCTTGCGTCAATGCCAGCCAAATTGAAGTCAAGGAGGAGCAACAACAACAGCAGCAGCACCAACAACAACTTGTGGCAAAGACATCTGGAGAATTGCTGACGGTTGTAGAGCAGAGAACTCCATCGCCGCCAACAAATCATGCCGAAGAGTTTGAGTTCTGCACTGAGGATGGTGTCGTTGTGGCAGCCACTCTGGAGGATGTTATGACCCAGGTTGTTATCTTAATAGTTGCTCAATAGTTGTACATGATGTCTTTATCTAATGTTGCTGTTGTTATTGCAGAACTGTCAGCTCTTGCAGAAGAAGCTTAGCGACGGCATTGACGATGATGATGGTGACAACACCACAACGACCACCGAGCAACTTGAGGTGATTCGCGTGGTGCTACCAATGGATACGAGTGACTCCAGTCAGGATGCCCATCTTCATGCCCACGTACATGCTGTGAACAGTGTGAGCAGCAGCGATGCCGCCGTCACAGTCACAACAAACAACAACGCAACCATTCACAGCTTGTCCGGACTGAGTGCAATCAAAAGTGACGATCTGGCGCAACAAGTGGCAAGCGGCCAATTGACGGTGGTCCAGGCCACCGAGGATGATGAGGGCACACCGTTCATCACGGTCACAGGTGAGTCCAACTCAATGTTGAGTCTGTTTATTTAATGTTGTATTCAAATTTCATAAACCAAATAATTGAAATTTCAATAGACATTGTTATACCTGTAGTTCGATAAGCTATTGGGAAGAGTGTGATTGTTTTCCGATCTGAATTTGATAAAAAAATCGATGAAGACTTTTTCAAATTCAATTTGTTTCTGAAATGTGTTTTCATTAAGCATGAAACGCAAATCAAATGAAACTTAATCCGTAGAAAAAACTCCCCAAACTAGACTACGATTAATAAAATTATATTTAAATTTAAATTGTTTTAGTTAACAATTGAAATACTAATTTTATAACGAAGGAATGGTAATATTCAAGTAAACAGTAAGTAAAATAAATCTCTTGAGTTTGGTATACAGTAGATTAAACACTGAAATACAATCGAAAATCTCAAAGTATTGAGCAATAATTATTATTCAACAACAAAACACAGAAAATGTGTTAAATGTCAAAGCACCTCTTTATGATTGAATTAAAAATAATAAACGTATAAAGGCTTACATTTAACTATTTTGCCACGGGATTATTTATGGATCAAAGCTGCGTCAAATTAAAATTTAATTTAATAAAAAAAAATGCTGCATATTTGTGTGAATTATAACATATTGCAAACTTGTGCCAATTAAAAAAGTTATGACAAAATAAAAACGGTAACAGCTTTAATTGGCAAACGGTTGGCTTATTAGCTTGATAATAAAAAACACGCGCACTTTTTGTTTTGGCGCGGTAAATATCGCGCTGCAATCGCTGGCGGTTTTAATGCTTGCACTTGCTCTGAGCTCAGAACTCGGAAATCAAAGTGGAAACCAGCAAATAAACAACAAACAACAAACAGCAAACGGCAAAAGTCGCGCCTTTGTAAACAAACATAATCACAGGATCAGCATGTCGTCCCTGAGTGCGGATGAAAAACGAGGAAGGGAGCTGGGGGAGGGATCAGGGGCACGAACCGACCATGTACATTTTAAACGTTTGCTTGATATCACAATTAAAGCGACTTAATTTGAAAACTGAAACGAGCAGAGATGAGCTGGTAACAAAAACCCTCGACAGATAGACAGACTGACAAACAGACATACAGACAGATAGACAGATAGACAGTCACCCCGTGGCGGGGGGAGGGAAAGTCCTACCTGTGTGAAGACGTATCATCGTCATCATCATCGTCGACAGCATCAACAGGACACGGCACCAGTTACGACACGTGCAGGACAAAATGTAACAAACAACAAAAAAGTGTAGCAAAGTGCAGCTGTGTAGCTGTGATGAGAGCGAGGGAGAGGAAAAGGAGAGAGGGGGAGAATTGAGAGTGATACCCAATACTATAGACACTGCGCGGCGTACACATAATTATTATATTCCACTTCAGCGCTGCACAATGGATTAATCGAGATTACACTTGGTGAGCACTATCTATAGGGCAGGATCACAAACTGCCGCCGCAGTAGACAACAGAAGGGATAAGGTGGAAATAAAGGTGGTCGAGAACTTGAAATGCTTGGCCATGATACTTGATTTTATTAGCGCAAATTACCACCACCAGTCAGCGTCAACAGCAACAACAACAACAACAACAAAACAGAGAACAACGACAGCAACTGCAATAAACATGGCAAGTAATCACAACAAATTGAAGTGAGAAGCGAATTATCATCGATGAGCAGGAGTGAACAATGCAGGAGCATAGACCACCCTTCATACACAACCTACGACTCATTAATAACCGCCCGCTGTGTATTAATACCGTGTTAAGGACCTTAAGTAGGGTATTACCACTTCATTTCAAATGTAAATGTAAATATAAATCATTGCAACTATTGATCTGACCAAATTTCACAGAATCAGTTCGTAGATTGTGTTATCCATTTAATTATTCAAATTCCGCTTGCTACAAACTAAATTTGAATCTATAACTATAATATTTATATGATCAGATGTATTTAAATTCCATATTGACGAAGGAGCATGATGTATATTATATTCCAAAAATTAAGAAATAATTTGTTTGGTTTTTTGTTGATTGATGTGATGATATAATAGACAGAGTATATTGTAAAGTTTTCAATATTAGTGGAATATTCTTATTGAATTTACATCGCAAATCAGAGAACAATTCGAAAAAGAGTATCACAAGTTCGTGTTTTCTTTCCTCATTCGAATATTACGTCTAGCATATTTGACAACCTTTGGTGAACTCACACCAATCAGCTATAGAGACCACTATTTGCCTCCCCCGTCTTGAAAAGCCGGACTAGATGGAAGGTATTTCAATTGATATGGTTTAGGGGGTGCTCAAAGAAGCAACGAAGCAGAGAAGCTTAAAAATTTAATAAAAGTAACAACTAATAAAATTGTAGATAGGAATTACGTACACACATACCAGCTGACTACAGCGAAGCTTAACTAAGACTGCCAAGTGATTGTTGCTTGGGACGTGGGTACAAATACTGCCAGGGAAATTCAGCATATGCTGGGCTTCTTTTAATTGGGTAAATAGCCAAAATTCGAGATTGCAATCAATTAAGGGTCAAGTCGCAATTCATATTTCGAAGCGTTTGCTATCTATGAGGACGAATCAAAGGCAACATTTGAAGCTGTATAAATAGAGTTCTGAAATCAATGAACTACGACCCTTTGCTCTTAGCAAGGTGCAGTCTGTGTACAAAAGGTTAATTGTTTGTTGTTATCATTGTCGTTGTTGGTGTTGTTGTTGTTGATTCGAATACTGCAGATGCACGGATAAGCTTCAATGTTTGTATGTCTGAAATATTGGCAGGGGATGCGACTGTCGAGCACTCCCTGCACTTGTCGGTTATCCCGGCAATTTATTTTCAAATAAATATAGGAGAGCTGAATATTTAAGAAGCATTAATATTACTGAGTCTAATTTATGGATCATGAATAGTGGCTTGGGAATAAGCTCAACTGCTTCTGATTGTTTTAAATAATTCAAGATAATTATGAACTGGATTTGATTATCGGATTCAGTGAAATAAATTCCATTTAACTTTTCAAAATAAAAAAAAAAATGCGAGTTAAAGTTATAAAGCCATAATTCTGCTCCGACTACATTCAAAAGTGATTAATCTATACATATAAATTCTATTTTTAACTGATTGACTGACTGATATATTATAAAGGTCCAGTATGTCACGAGACTACTAATTTGGGTTTTGACATTCGTTTGAAGTATCAATAGCATTTCGTGCCGATACAACAATTTAACTTTGAAAAATTTTAAATAGTTATGTTGTTATAAAGAAAATAAAAAGAATAATAAGAGTAATAATTGTGTTCCGATTTGAAATAATTTCATTTGAAAAGAGAAATGAAACGCTTCAAAAATAAATGGATTTTGTGGTTCTTAATATATTTTAAATCGAAAATATAGTAACAAATATAAATCAAACTTAAATATTAAGATAATTTAAAATATAACTTAAATATATAGAAGCATTAAATAAATATATAGACATTCAAAAGAATTTCGAATTTAATAGAAAACCGGAAGCTATTCAGCAATATGAATAAACGTTTTTTAAATATTAGACTTCAGTGTACGTGTATTCGTTATTTATTTGTATAAGATTTGTATACGATTTGTAAACTATATTGAAGCCTACAAAATATGCAATTATTTTCGAAAATACTTGCTAGATTTTGTATAAAAAGAAACACAAATTGGGAGATGAATGTGGTACAGAATATACAGAATATAAACCACAGAAAATGCTTTGAGGTGTCATCTTTCACCTCATATTTATGTGTTTCTGCACAGGATTCATGTATTTGTGAGCAATGCAAACCACAACTTGAATGCCAAAAGCGATTAGCACAAAAATCCAAAAAGTTCACATGCGAGTTTTGATGCGAAAATTTCCAAGAATTCATATTAAGTGATATATGAATGAGTAGAGGACATGCAGTTGCCCGTTGCAGTTGCAAGGTCCACGAGTGTCCGCAAAGTCAAAGGAATATTTCAAACGGACAACTGGACGCACGTGCATTTCATATGCTTGCAAAATTAATATGCGAAATATTTGCATGAATTTAGCAGCAACGGAGAAATATGGAAAAATGTCATGCGTGTGTGCTGTGACAATGTGTGTGGACTACACATATGGATATGGCAGCATCATCGTCCCAAACCTATCTGCCCTGTCTCCCATCCCTAGATGTGGTGGGGGGTCGACTACTCCACCTCCTCCCTAACAATTTGCCAGAGGAAAACGCGTGCTGGCAGCAAACGTTTTGGTTGGCCAGCGCCAGGCCACGCAGCATCCGCTTGGGGGTTGCTCACTGAGCGACTGCAAGTGTGTGAGTGTGCGTGTGTGTGTGTGTGTGCTGTGTGTGTGTGAGTGCGAGTAAGAGAGCGCGCATTATGCCCTAGCAACCACCAAAGCAGTGAGGCTGCGACAGGGTGGCATCACTGCGCCCGAATGATTGGCTGCGTTGCCTTGACGCCGACGTTGCCACATGCCGTACTCTGCCTGCCTGTTGCTATCTCGCTCGTGCGCACGCCGCAGGCTTCAGGCTTCGTTCGACACTTGCTCAGATCCCAGAAAATGCGACTTTGAGTCCGGAATTAGCTGACGCCGCTTGAAAAATAAAACGTTGCGGCCCCTTCCCCTTCCACTAACATCTTCCACCTACTCCCTTGCGTAGCTTGGCTTGGGCTGGGCTGGATTATTTGCTACGACGACAACGATGATGATGTGGTATCGTTGTTGTTGTTGTTGTTGTTGCTGATGCTGTTGAATGTGGACTGCTGTCGAGGGTTGGCTGTTGGTTTGGTTCCATGCTGCGTTGTTATGATTTGTGCCTGCCTGAAAATCAACCCAGTCCAGCCAGCAAACCACCCACCACCCAGCAACCAACCAAGCAAACCACCCACCCACCCACGGATCCACCAACGAACACCACCGCCGCGCTGTAATTTAATTCGTTGCTGCGCCGCCGTCGTCGCCGTCGCCGCCGCCATCGTCATCATTATTTTTCAGAGGCATATTGCTAGGATAACATTTGATTTTGAGTTCAGTTGTAATTCTACCGTGCTTACGTTCTGGCTGCTCTTGCTCCGTTGCTACGTCACAGCCACTGTTGCTACGTTCTACTTCCGCTATTAGATAACCCCACCGTTCCCCGTTTTCCGTTCTCCGTTCTCCGTTACCTGTCCATCTCACTCCGAGCATCAGTTGGGCAAAGCTTTTGTCGATTTTCACTTTTACTTTTCATCTGCTTCGCTCTGTGTGAAACAGTTGCCCAAAGCAACCGGGCGACAACAGCTCGACTTACAAATTCAGTAGATAGATAGATAGATAGATCAATCAATAGATACATCCTATAGATTGTAGATATCCAGGATAGTTGTTTATGCTTGCGGACATGTGACTGACTTCATCAGCTGTATTTTTTATTGGGGAGTACAACTTTCTGTGACACATTTGAAATAAAACAAAACGAATGCATTCGCGATTCGGCTTCAACTGTCAGACGCGTCACCAACAGCAACATCAGCAGCAGCAGCAGCAGCAGCAACATCATCATCAGCAGCTCGAGTTGGATATCACAACACCGCCGTTGCCGTTGCAACCAGTGCCGCCACCAACACTACCGACAACCGCCGTCGCCTACAGCAACATCTTGGAAAAGTGTCGCTGTAAGCTGCAGCCACAGCAGCATCAGCATAGAACAGCAGCAGCAGCAACCGCAGCATCACCAGCAATATCATCACCTGCAACAGTCGCAGCCTCAACTGCAACTGCAACAGTCACTGCAGCCGCCTCTGCAGCAACAGCAGCAGCAGCAGCCGCAGCAACTAGCGATACACCAGCAACAGTTGCCAGTGGCGGCGACAGCAACAACGGGACTTGCGCCGCTGCCAGCCGCCCAACTGCAATTGCAGCTGCATCATCATCACCATCATCATCATCATCAGACGTTTGTGGCGACCGCCAGTGCCGTTAACTACAGCAGCATTGCTTCCGCTGCCTCAGCAACATCCTCGAGCTCAGCAGCAGCAGCAGCAGCAACCACAGCAATGTATCATCATCATCACCACCGACGTCACAACAATTTGTCCTATTGCGGTGGTAAATATTTTGCATTACCAACAATTTCACTGTCAAATGTATCAATGGCTTTTAATTGACGTTCTGTTTACACTCTTGACACCGACTGTGTGTCACCAACTGTGTGTCTGTGCCTCTGTGTGTGTGCTTGTGTGTTTGTGTGTTTTGAACTCAAACAAGCCAACGAAAGTGTCAAGTGTCTTACCGAAGCATCCGTGTCCACGTTGTAAACTTTCAATTGAATGGAAATGTGACTACAAATTAGAGTCTAACCCAACCGTTGAATTTCCTCGGAAGTGGATAGCAACGGAAAAGACAGTTAACATAGTTATTTGAGTTTTCAGAACATGATAGAGCTGAAATTAAAATAAGCTCTTTCTAATTTAGCAAATCTCCTTTAAAACCCGACTTTAATTACTTGGATAAATCGAAAATGCAATAATAAGGCTTTAAATTCTTTTATTTAAAGAAGAGAAAAATCTTCAATTTCTGGACAAGGAAATTTCATAAATAACTCTAATTTTCAGTAGTAAATTTGTGAGGGCAAAAGTAGGAACAACTTCCATATCTTTGTCAAAACTGAACCGATTTTCAAACGAGATGTCATCTTACCACTTTTGCATTCAAATTGATTATTTCGTAAAAAAATATCCAATAACAATATTTAATCTTAAATTTAACCTTATCAAAATAGTAAAAACAACAGGTTAATGTTGATTCTATAATTACAGTGTGATAATCTTCTGATATCTGATTTATATGTCGAAGGGCGAAAAATAAACCTTTTAATAATAATTTCTTTCTTGCTTAGAATTATAATTGATTTCTTTCCGCAGAGCAGCATACAATCTTAGTATATTAGTTATTGTTCTTTTGATAAGGTAATGAAATTTACCACATCAAATTGCGTGAGGATATATATTTTTTTGATTTATTTTATACATATTTTTAAATAACTTCTACATATCCTTAAGATATTTACAGTTTTTCCTATATTTTTTTTACTTGCAATGTCTCAATCCGTCGGGTAAATTAAGCAAACAAAGTAGGATCAAAAGGGAAAAGCTTTTAGTGGTAATTTTTTTGAATTACTGTGGCTTTCTAGAATTTGGTTTTTAAATAAAGTGTAACAAATATTTATATTTATTTTAATCTCTGAACCTAAAACAAAAAGTTTCTGTAATATAAGGATATATTTTTTATCATCCAGTTAAAATGACTCAAGTAATCCCAAATCTCTAATAAATAAAATATATTTAATTGAGAGTAAATACTTGACAAAAATAACAAAATTAATTATGATTAGTAAAATGAAAATGTATTTGTAAGTATTTACGTTTTAAATGTTAATACAGTTAGTATTGTATATTTTTAAGTACATATATGATTTTTTTAAGCATAATATAAATATTTATTTTGCCGTTATTTTGCTGACTTTCAGTTTCCGGCCAGGAACAAAACTACCAAGTGCAATATGTTGACTCGGAGCTTTACCACAGCAATTCCAGTCAGACGCAAATGTAAGTAGTATGGTAGTATAGTATTATAGTAGTATAGTAGCATAATCGTAGCAGGAATAGTAAATGTGATGTGCAAAGTGCAAGATGTTAAATATGTTGTCTTTTGCAGGACGTATCCATTCTGCCCGGTGGGGGACTACCAGAGCAATGGCCAGACATACTACTCGACAACGGGGACAACGGGCAACTATACAACAACAACGGTGGGCAGCACGGCCAATGCCCATTCCACGACGCTGCCGTATCTGGTGCCGGTGGATGAGAGCCTCCTATTGAATGGCTCTTCGCAATCGCACAGTCGGGATTCTCCACACAGTTTGACGGTGAGTGAGAATTGGAATTGAAAACAAGAGGTCAGTGAGCCGATGACATTGACATTAACCCCTCCATTTTGATTCAATCAGCATGAGGTTGCCTACATCCAGGAGGCGCAGAGTACACCACAAACTCCCACCTCGACAACGACCACGAATTCGGCCAGCGGTGGCAGCATCGGCAATGGCGTCGACGGGGCGTCACCCGATAGTGACCAGAGTGGAGCCATGGGCACCAGCAACAAAATTGCCTCGGCAACGGTAAGTGGTGGCAGTGGCAGTGGCAGAGGCAGGGGCAGGGGGTGCGACGTTTCTTTGGGGGCGGTTCATCCCTGACAGCCTTCAGCTGACATCGGCAGCAGCATCGTTGCTAACATCTCGCTCGCACATTTACAGATCAAGTGGTTGTCACGCAACTACGAGACGGCTGATGGCGTCAGCCTGCCACGGTCCACGCTGTACAACCATTACATGCAACATTGCAACGAACAGAAGCTGGAGCCGGTGAATGCAGCCAGCTTCGGCAAGCTGATACGCTCGGTGTTCTCCGGCCTGCGAACACGTCGCCTTGGCACACGCGGCAACTCCAAATACCATTATTATGGCATACGGATTAAACCAGGCTCGCTGCTAGTTCACCAATCCATGGACGAGAAATCGATGCAAGGCTATGGCAGCACACCGCCATCCAATGGCCATCCGTCCCTGATCAACGTCTCGAGCAGCAACAGCAGCAATGTCAACCAGATGGCCAACTCAAATGGCAGCAATGGCATGTCATCCGCATCCAATGCACAACGCACACCTGGCCCCAAGAAGCACAACTTTAAGCCGGAAACCTATGAGGCTTGCATACAGGTGCGTTGCCCAAATTGCCAATCCTTAATGGCATCATTACAATCCTATTTAATCGCAACTTTAATCGCCCTTAGTATATTGGCGATGGTGCTGGTGCAATGCCCGTTTTTCCGGCCATCGAATTGAGCCACAGTTTTCACAGTGAACTCACCTTGGATGATGTGGACACATTCCGTGCCCTGTATCGTGAGCATTGCGAATCATTTCTGGACGCTGTGCTCAATCTGGAATTTGGCACCGTTGAGTTTCTGCTGCGCGACTTTTGGCGCACCACCGACAACAACAATCTGGATGAGTGCGAGGAGGAGAAATACTTGAGCAAAACGAAGCTGTATCTGTTGTGCCACTGCGCAGAAGTGCAAAAGTTTGTGCGAGAGGTGAGTACACAATAGTCCATCCAAAGTGCTTGATGTCCAAGTAAAATTTGAATATAAATACATAGCTTCTGTCTGCCTAAAATTATTTCGAGCTATCAAGAATACTAATTAGAATTAAATATTCAAAATACTCTGAAAGAAAGATTTCTAGGAAATATGTTATCTAATTTAAGAACATGTATTAAGTGCTCCGATTCATTTTCTTATGCTACATATTAACAGTAAAGATAAACGCTCGATATTTCAATGAGTGATTTATATTTATATGAAAAGAGAATTATATAAAACGTTTGAATACAGCGTTTTTCATTTAGTATCTTGGACATTGAAGAATTCAAACTTTTTAAACCCTTTAATGTCGAAGCATCCAATCCTTTATTTTTTCTCCTCTTAACTTTTCCTAAGATCATTGGAAATTGGTGAATAATACATACATAATACTTGCATGCTATATGAATATTAATTGCATATTATCATTTTAAAAGAATAGCAATAGATCTAAAATACATTGTATGGTTGTATTTCTATAGTAATTTTAAATAACGAGTAGTTTTTCGTAGAAAATTTTATTCTTATATTTATTAAGAAAATTTAAAGCTCATCTAAAACCATAAGCCATATCCATTAGGTGGAAAATATCTATATCTATATGCAGAAAATAATGCAATTCAATAAAATATTCCATTATAAATTTCATATAAAACTAGCCTTATTTATCTTCATCTGCTTAATCTAAAATTTAGGTGGACTATCAGTTCTATCAGAACACTGTGGACGTTATAATACCAGATGTACTCCGTTCGATACCGAATGCATTGACTCAGGCGATTCGCAACTTTGCCAAGAATCTGGAGCTGTGGCTCTGCGAGAGCATGCTGGGCGTGCCGGAGCAATTGGCCCAGATCAAGACCAGCGCTGTTTCGGCCTTCTGCCAGACGTTGCGTCGTTACACATCCCTCAATCACTTGGCACAGGCAGCTCGAGCTGTGCTGCAGAATGGCGCACAAATATCCCAGATGCTAAATGATTTGAATCGAGTTGACTTTCACAATGTCCAGGTGAGTTGGAAATTAAACTACCCCGGTGCCTGTTTTATTTATTATTTTAAATTATTTATTGTAGGAGCAAGCCGCATGGGTCAGTCAATGTGCTCCGGCTGTGGTGCAGCGTTTGGAGAATGATTTCAAGGCGGCACTGCAGCAACAGAGCTCATTGGAGCAGTGGGCCAGCTGGCTGCAATTGGTGGTAGAGTCGGCCATGGAGGAGTACACTGGAAAGCCAAGTTATGCTCGGGCTGCACGTCAATTTCTACTAAAATGGAGCTTCTACAGTTCGATGATAATACGAGATTTGACACTGCGATCAGCGTCCAGCTTTGGCAGCTTTCATCTCATCCGCCTGCTGTTCGATGAGTATATGTTCTATCTGGTGGAGCACAAGATTGCCGAGGCGCAGCAGAAAACGGCCATTGCGGTCATTTGTGAGCGCATGGTAAGCACCTAAGCACCTAGTAAAGATCGTGTGGACACTACTAACTATCAACCTTTGATCAGAAGAAGGAGATGGACTTTGAATTCGAGTGCCAGTTCGCCTACATAACCAGCGAGGGGGAGCAACATGCGGCGGAAAGGTCTGTTGCAAGTGGTGCAGTTGTGGCTGTGACTGCAGCAAGTGTGGCAAACATTAATAGCAGCGATGGCAACGATGCAAAGCGTCTGAAGCAAGAATGAAAAGCTCTGCGAATCTTTGTCGCACTTATAGAAACTGAAATTATTCTATATATAACTAATCGATGTGCACCATTTCCTCATAAAACACTCCACAACTCAACCACTCCACAACTCAGCCACTCAACCACTCAACCACCACTTCACCAATCTGTCACCTGTGCATTTAATAAGTCAAAAATGTTTGTATGTTCGTGTGTTAGGTTCTTGTCAACTGTAAACAAATAATCATTTAGCTTTTAGGCAGAAACATATAAGTATATATTATAGAAAGAGCGCTAGAGAGAAAGAGAGCGAGAGAGTGAGAGAGATGAAGAGGCGCAAATACAAAGAAAATATTTTATAGAATTGCCCCCGCATTAAAGTGAAGAACCGTCCAAGCAGCAAGCTAGTCACGCCTCAAATGCAGCGTTGGCCTTGTCTGATCTGAATATGTATTCATGGGATACACTTTAGTTTAAGTACATGTGCATTAGTATTTGTATTTGTATTTGTATCTTTATCTATATTGTATTTGTATTTGTATTTGTATCTGTGAACTTCGCGTCTAAACTAAACAATGATACTATTTGTGTTTAGTTTATAAGTGAGACAGATTTATCACATCAGTTTTGTCTGGTTTCAATAACAAATTGATAAATGTACAGCATTGCGCATATACACACACATACATGCATGCGCACACATACATGTAAGACACGCACACACACAAAAACACTAAGCACACACTGATTGCAAAACTGTATAGAATTATTAAGAAACGCAAAATAAGCTCATTTAATCAGCTTGCTCAAATTTAAAATTAAAAAAAAAAACGAAACTAAACTAAGTAAACAACAACAGGCCTTAAATGTGCAAATATCAACACTCAATTTTAAAAACTGCATACCATCCATGCATTCTACATACATATATGTTTGCAGTTACATAGGTATTTAACGACTAATTATATGATAATTCCAAAATCATATACAAACAAAAAACGAATAAGAACAGATTAAATATTTTAACAGAGGCGCTTATTAAAGTATTTTATGCCATTTTAGGTATTTACTCAAAAGCAACAGAACCTTTTGTAAGTCATTCAAAAAATCTATACATAAGAAATGCAAAGAACTCTAGTCTTAAAAGGCATATGGAAATGCAATACTGGAAATATCCCCAGAACCACATCTTACATTCGACTCTTTACCAATTCGAGAAAATAAAACAGTCGCGACTTAACTCAGTTGATATTCGAAAACTCGGTGTATAATTCGAAGTTAAACTCATTATGTATATTATTACTTTTGTACTGCTGTCCCCTTAACATTCAATTTGTATGTTTCCCAATATTTTTGTAAGACCTAATTTTAAGAAATGAGTTTCATGATAAGCCTGCGCAATAAGAAACTTAATATCATCATCACGTGTACACGATTTGCTCAAACTGTTTATTTCATCGGGGATCCCAAGGCTTAATTCCTTAAGAACAATACTCGTTGCTCAATATACAAACACTAAACGGAAAACTTGAGCTTTATGAATTGTAAAAATTGGAATCAATTGAGAAAAGAGAAAAAAATGCAAAAAGTTGAGATTTCAATTAAAATCAGAACTACCTATTTATAAATGTGAAATAAAGATGTCTTTAAACCAAATGAACTGTTTGTTTTTCTTCCCTTCGATGCTTAAGATAAATCTAAAACCCAAATTTATAAGGTTATATTAGAAATTGATTTCGGATTTTCTATTTATTAAATTTTGTTTTTTTTTTGTTTCAATTGTGTTGTACATATTGATTTTCTAACAACTCTATACAAAAATTGTTTATTTTGCTTAAAGAATTTACATATATACTTAGTAATTCTAATATATAATTTGTTAAAAACTATTTAATATTAGGTAATAGAACAAAATATGGAGATGTATGAATATTGATTGGAATAAATGGTTATTTTTATGATTACATATAAAATCATACATCATAATTCGAGTTGAAAATAAAGAACATAATATGTATAGGTTTTAAAAATTGAGCAATGTAATAATTATTTACAAAACTTGTGTTTAATCCTATTTCAATCAACTTAAAAACTGTTTGTACTTTGTATTTAAAATCTGAGGTCCTGTTTACGCTCATGTAAACTGAGTCCTGAATGTTCTGTTGTATACGTTGATTTTAAGTCTTTTCAGTTTTCATAATATTTTATTCTCATTTTGGAATCTTGCAGTGTTGCAAGTTTGCTGGTTTGGCTGTCATTATTGAATTGTATTTTGTTTTACCGTCTATATTTAGTTTACATCTAAAATAGTATACATTTTACGTAGAAAATATTTACACACCATATACATATGTGTTATGTAAAAATATAAAAATTTTAATTGACTGTACTTTCATTTGATAATTGGAGATTTCGATTATTTCTTTATATTCTGCATTTATATATTTATGTATATGTATATTCCAAGAATATCTTGAAAAAATTCTACCAATTTCTGTCGTAAGAATACTGGACCGGCAAGTTTTGGGTGGTTGTTTTCAACATTACCTACACAAGTGTTTTTATTTTTATATGTATAAAGTTCGCTGCAAATGCGCTTAAATGCAATTTGTATGTACAGTTAACAAGTGTGGAAATATATCCAATGTGTTTCATATTTCGTTGTCAAAAAAGGTTATTTTACACTTAATCATAATAATTATTTGGTTTTTTTTTACATCATTTTATAATTTTTTTTTTTTGCATTACTGTAGTCAAAAAGTTGATCATACTGAAAACAAATCGTCATTTGTGATTACATACAACATAGATTAGTAAACAATTTTGTTTTCTTTAGAGATCAGATTCAATATGTATCATTAAAGTCAAGAATTTGGAAAACAATAAGCACACTAGACATTAGAAGTTTAAACAATCACACGCACTAATATTATCAATTGAGTTTTTGCTCAAGCGTCAAAATTGTTCATCGAACTTTATAATTAAGTAAGTGTCAATTGTGAAGTCCGATATCTTATTCTTGAATGCTTGAAAACATAAACATTTATTTGAAAATAGAAATAATGCATTGCAATACGATTTAAATTGAATAACAAACTATATTGGAATCAACAGAACCGAGCCATATATGTACATGTATAGAATTGAATGTATATATGAATATATATATATATATATATAAATTAATTATATGGATATACATATATGGAGTGTACAGTGTACAGACAAAAATCCACTGCGGATTAAAGTATTAAGCGTAACTGACGGGTATTCCCTAAATGTAAACCTAACACTAAGTGTATATAATATACCACATATACATGTATTTAAATATATAGAGAGGTGGTCGCCTATTCTGTGATCGCTTATATGATTCGATTAACCAACGGCATTTTGCGACGATTATACGTGGGCGGTTGAGGTTGAGGTTGCGGTTGTTGTTGTTGTTGTATCACCTGCTGCACATGTTGCATCTGTTGCACCTGCTGCACCTTCACCTTCTGACCATACTGCTGCTCCAGCTCACCGGCTGGCCCAATGGCATAGTTGATGTCGAGCCGAGCTCGCTTCGACGACTGATAAACATCGTTGACATTCAGATCGGCCGGATTGAGCTCAATGATGCTGTTGTTGATATGTCTATGGGCAATAACATTTCGCACGGCCTGCTTATCATCCTCAATTTCGATGGCATCGTACAGTTCGTCAACCTGAACAAACGCCATAAATTCAGTTTTTAATTTATCATAACAAGTGCATTTTTATTAAGTACAACTCACCTCGATGTCGAAGTCTGCATTCTTTTGTGGAAGCAGCATTTGTCGATTTGTTGGCAGGTTGTTGGTAGATTGCTTACATGTCACAAACTCTTCGTGATCCTCATCCTCGCTATTTGCCCAGCTAAGAATTACAGATAAATGCATACGTTAATATAATATAAAATAAAAATATATCATTTTTCAAGATGACATTATAAAACTAAGTGCGTATTTTAACTTACTCAACATCATCATTCTCCTCCTCTTCGACGAGCATCGCATCGATGATAGTATCATCAAAGTCGTGCTCCTCCAGATCCGAGGATTCCTCGATCTCTGACTGAGAATCCAACTCCACATCAGAATCGGCCGAGCCATGCTTCATTTCACCACGTTCCAAGGCTTCCAGATGCTCCGGATAGACCATGGCACCACGTATTGCAGCTGGATCCTTGCGTGACCATTTCTGCACCTCCTCATCCATCTTGCAGATCCGTTCCGGATTCATGGCCCAACGGCAACCTTTGCGTTGGTTGCTATTCGTTGCCGGACGTTCAATTTTCTCAAAGCATTTGTTGAGCGACAAATTGTGTCGGACGCTGTTCTTCCATCCACTGGGAGCGTTCTCAAAGTACGGAAAATGCTGGCACAGAAAACTGTAGATCTCTGAGACGGGCAAAGAGCCAGCACGCGAATTCTTCAGTGCCAGCGCAATGAGACAAGAATATGAATAGGCGGGTTTTGGGAACACGATACTCATGGCAGATGCTGGCGCCTTCAGTTTCTGTTGCAACGTCTTGACATTGCTGTGATTGCTGTTGTTGTTACTGTTCGACAAGGGGGAAGAAGAGGCGGCGGAGACAGAACGGCCATTCGTTGAGGAAGAGCTAGAGGATGGAGAGCCAAGACTGCTCTGCATCTGCATCTGATGATGTGGTGAGTGTGCCGCCGAGGCAATGCTTTTGGGGCACTGCCTCGTTTCGTTGCATGCAGCGTGGCCATATTGTGCAGTGGACTCGCCTCACGATCCCGCTTCAGCAAGATGTTGCCGTTCGAGGTGAGTGGAGCCCCGTTGGGTGACTTGACGGACGTCTGTTGCTTCAGCTTGTTGTATGTGGCACTGTTGGCAAAGGTCAGACCACCGATGCCAGGTCCCAGTTTGATGGTGCTGGTGGCACCGTTCGTTGTCAGCAGGCTGTTATTGTTTTTGGCGGTATTCTTTGTCTCCTGATCCATGTTGGACTGCACCTTGCGCAGCTCCGTGCCCAGATCCTTGCGCACCGCATCCATTGCCGGCGAGTTTCGTCGCTTTTGCTGCTGCAGAGCCGAATTTGTGGCCATTGTGGCCGGTGCTGTGTTTCCTCCGCCTCCTCCGGTTATCACAGCCGATGATAAAATGGGCATAGTTGAAATCTGCTTTGGAATATGCGCCATCACTTGCTCCCGCCGCATGGATCCGGCACTGACCTTCATCTGTGCCGGCGAGAAGGTCAAATGCGACTTATGCTGATCGCAGGGCGAGGCAGGCGGAACAACCAGCGACTGCCCAGCGGCAGAGCCTGCTCTGCCCTGCGACGCCGTTGACCCACCAGATCCTCGTGTCTTCTGCGGCGTTCCGGAGGACAGTAGGGATGTGGAGCCGGAGTTGGAGTTGATTAGCGGCATCACTGAAATGGGATTCACGCAGGCGCCAACATCGGCATAATAATCAGCTGTTGACCAGAAATTGGCACACGATCCCATCCACTTGGCTGTCGGCGAGGCATGCAACGCGCTTGTGGCAAGCAGACTGGCATTCGCATTGTGTGTCGATGAAAACAGACTATTGCTATTATTATTGCTGTTGTTGTTATTGTTGTTGCTGTTGTTAATGGCCGAAATGGCCTCCAGAGCGTGATCCAACGAGGTCATGTCACTGGAGCTGCCCACAACATTGGCTATCTCGGCCCGGATATCCACATCCAACATGTCCTGCATGGAGTCCGACACATAAAAGTCCAGTGAGGGTCCAGCGGCATCCTGTAAAAAACAACAGTATTTATTAACAATACTAATATTAATATTCAACTGATTTTGGATTCTTAAAATTATGTTTTTTTTTTTTCTTTTCTCATAGTTGTTCCACATTTCGGCCACTTGTTGATGTAATAAAAATATACACATATACATCATCATTTCATGCTTATCGTTTCTTTACATATATGTAACCAGATACTTTTCCTTTTTCTTCTATGTGCAACAACGCGATAATGAGGATATTCATTATGATGTGGATGATGATAATGGGGAAAGAAGCAGGAGCAATGTCAAAACCAGTTTTAACGTTGCAAGGCAGGGAATATGAGGCAGACACAGGCTGCATATAGCACAGATACAAATACACACACATACACATTAATACAAACATGCATACATACATACGTTATATTTCTATGTACAGCTACGCGCTCAAAATAAGAGCATCTCTTGCAAATACATTAATTTATTATGTATTTCAAAAACAAATATTTTAAATAAAAAATTTTAATTTTTCATTTAACTATGTTGTCTTTCAATTGGTTGAGTATACTTGTTTAATCATACATCTTTATATTTAGGTTATTCATATTTATTTGAACACACATGGTTCTAATCCGATAACAATTCTCTGCTGATCCTAGTGCGATGCTAATAATAATTCAGAAATAAGAAGAATAAGAAGTTCAACTATGTCATATTTCCTTGTTCAGGTAAAATCAATTTACGACATTAAAAAATAAATTTTTCTATTTAACCTCTTATTAAAATATTTCAAATTATCCTCTCCGAATTCAAAAATGTTTATTTTGTTTGCAATGTATATTATTTTTATATATAGAAGTTGTATTTGTATTTGCAATGTAATTATATATTATACAATTTTGCACAGGCGGTATTAAATCTTTGAACGCATCTGTAAAAGTTCACATATACATATGTATATGTATGTGTTTACATCTCGACCAGACGAGGTCCCAATTGATGTTTTACAAACGAGACTTATTCTACTTATACGTATGTATATGTTTACAAGTACAGACATATGTACATTCGTATTAACTTCGACTGGACATAGCCCATGAATATGCATGTATGCACATACATATGCAGGTATGTATAGTATGTATGTTTGTCTGTATTTTATATTGGGTATTGGGAGTCTGAGGAACAATGAGAAGGCCATCTTAAACCGGATATCAATAAAATTGAAAGTTTTATGCAATCGCAGGCTAAAGACTGCAAACAGAATTACATAAATATATTTACATATGTATATGAAAATAATACATAAACATACATAAGTATATACAAATACAAAAACGACATTCTGGCTGAGGTGATTCACATATCCAACTTTTTTTTTATGATTAGGTTATAAATATATGCATATGTATATAACTATGTAAGGTACACTATGTATATATGTATGTAACATATATGTTCATATGTGCATTATGCCATATAAACATTATTCGCATACTTGCGACATGTTGCGCTATAAAAACAACCACCCATGAAAATGTTGCTAAGCCAAAAATGTTTCCGCAACATTACTTGGAACAAAGAGCGAGCGCAAGACTCCGACTGCCTTGCCGTTAACAGCGAGTTTACGATAAAAAGGGGGAAAAATATACATACAGAAATAAGTATGTATGTTTGTATACATGTCCGTTGAAAAACGAAAAGGAATTAAAGCCGTACATAAACAAACGAGCAGGCAGGCAGCAACAGCAGCGGCAAAGGCACGAACAGGGAAGCAATACAAATACAGCAATGTTGCGTGTGTTTGTGTGTGTGTATTCATAGCAGCGAACTGTGAACGAGCAGCGACGTCGACGTCTGTTTCATGTTAAAACTGTTGAGAAGAGAAACCATACACAACAACAAAAAAAACTCTACTGCTCTTTGTGGTGGAAACATAGAACATCGACACTGAGCAACAACAGTGTTCTCTGTTGAGCGCTCATACAGTACAGTTGGCTACAAAACATTCTGCAAATTGAAACATCAACAGAGTCAGAGCAGAGCTGAGCGCTTGCTGTTTGGACTGAGTACTTTTTCTGATGTTGCGGAAACTTGAATTCTGCTACGAAAAAGGGTAGTAGGCGCTCTTTAGCAGTAGGCCGACAGTCCGCAAATGTTGAAGCACGTTTACTACCTTTTTTATGGGATTTGGGTATTAGGCGCAACTCGACATGTGGACAAAGGCACTAAAAATGAAATGAAAAATGCGCGCGGGCGCCTGTTACTTGACAGTGGGCGAGGGTTAAGGGAAGTTGGATATACAATGTAAGTGTGTCCTTGGACACATTCCAACTCATTGACCCGCCCCTGGGTCATGTCTGCGCTGGCTAAAAAATCGATAGACGGAGGCATACACAAATACATTTAAATGCCGCATAGCATAAATGATGATAAGTTACATAATTTAGCAGGATATCATAAATATTGCAGGCCGTTCGCTCAATTCTTTTTTATCAGACCCCAAAAGGGAAAATGTATCTTGGTTCCACTTTCAACCCTCCCTCCCCTCACACAAACAATCACCTTGTGTCTGGTGCACGTCTGGTCAAACATACGTGAAAGTTAGATACATATACATATTTCAGGCCGGCTTAAAATCCTTCTACTGCATTCCATAAAATTTAAGTTGTGTTTCATTCATTTTTTCCTGGATTGCATTTGTTTCTGCTTGCAACATGCAACATCGCATTCAACGGGGCAAACAGCAGGTGTTGTACACTGTTGAACCAGCTGCCTGATCTTGGAATATATACTTTTATTATTACTATTACATTATTATTTTTCTGATAATGGATAATACCAATACACACATACAGTGCATCTGTACATTTAGTACATTTATTCTTAATAGCGATGAATTTAATTATGGGAAATCTGTTCGCTCTCAGTTTATGGTTCAAGTTAACATATAAGAAATCGAATACATAAGGAAATGGTTGGTCTCAGCTTTAATGGATCAAGATAAGTATTGCACGTACACAATTTATAAAATTTTCATTCATATTCTTGCGATAATCTCGAGTGTGCATGTTATTTTGTATTCCCAATGGAATATGAACCAAATATTAATGAGTTCATTCCAATATGCTAGCTGTGTCGTTATATGTACTATGTACTTATGTGTGTGATCATCAGTAATATATACTATTACTTATTTTTCAATATTTCACGTTAATTATCACATTCATTGACATTTAACGACAAATTACAAAATTTTATAATGTAGGTCCAGACTTATAATAAAATGATTAAGGGTTTTACTTCCATCCTCTATATGTGTGCAAACTTCATACTCCGGATCTATGTCTGTGAAATTGTGTGTGTATGTCTGTGTGCTCTGATAACCTTTTGTCAGGCGGCAGAAATTCATACCAGGCAAATAGACGAGGCAGCTGCAATTTGGAAACTCGGGGGTTGTTGCTGGACTCGAAAATACACACATACAGTCAATACAACAAGAATACATACATACATTTATAAGTATGTTAAAACTATTTGCTTCTCTGTCAGTTGTGCGGTGCATTTTCCGACAGAAAGGAAGGGAAACTTCCTGTATCTAATTGCTTTTACTTTGTGAAGTCTTAACACCTGCATAGATAACCAGCACATTTTAACATATGCAATTGTCTTATCCTTAGTATGAGTTACTTTCTTGTCTCTCTTACTCTCGCATCGAAGCGGAGAGGAGCTCAGCAATTTGTAATTGTTTTTGGAAGAGGGGGATTTGAGCCAAAAAAAAGGTTCTTTTCAAAAATGTGATGAAATAAAAATACATTTAACAGGCTTTCAAAATTTGGCAGCAAGCAAACGGATAAAAAAAGAGTATTTTAGCAGTGAATGTTCGACTTACAGCTACCCTAGATAAAAATCAGTTACTATAATAATATATATGCATATATGCATAATATATAGTTATTGTATATATGTATATAGGTTATTTGATAGCATACCTCTTTTTGACACATTTTATAATGCAGGGTATATGGATAAAGGAAGACTCGCCAAAGTTACTTAAAAGCAGCTGCTGCTGTCTGATGACCTTTTCAAGTTGTGCAGCAAGGCATGGAAATACTCTTACTCATACATATACATGTATGAATGTACGTTCATGCAATTGAAGAAGCAGCATGTTGCACCCTTGACAGAATTCATGGCCTAGACACTGCGCCTGGGGTGCACTTTGGGTTTTCTTCTTCTACTTCTTATTTATTTTCCTTTATATTTTTTGGTAGATCTGCCTACCTTCTTGCCATCTGCCGTCCATGTTACCTGAATGTTACCTCAGGCTGTAACATTTCTTCTTTCTTGCTGCTTTCACCTTAAAATCGTAATGAAACTCTGACACACAAATCCAGGACCAAACCAGGTAGGCGACCAAAAACATTCACGGCCATCTTTTAATGGACTTGCAACTGACAAATGTCTTCCGCGTAGTCATGAACGCCTATTTGTAAATTACTTTATGGCCCGGGACAATCCTTACCTTTACACACACGTTTACACAAGATGTCGTAAATAAATGTAAAATTTGTGATATTTTACAGATTTCTTTTGGGTTATTGCCAGACAAGCGAATGGAATAAAAATATGTAGAGCTCTACATAAATTTGTTACATCGGCAATGGGATCCCAGGCTCCTCATTTACTCTCTTTCTCTGTTTGAGTTTGTCTGTGTTGAGCCGTGAGAAAATCTATGCGGCATACAGCTGGGCGCTCATATTCAAGAAGCTAACGAACGCCAGCAGTAAATAGCGACATGTTGCCGCCTCATGTGACTGTGGGTGTGCTCTTGCGCTCCCAGCCTGCCTGTGTAAGTGAGTGAGTTTGTGTGTATGTGTGTGTGTTTGTGGGTGTCTCATTCACTCAAAGTCAAAGTTGCTGGTCGGCGCGGCACGTTGAACTTTGAAGTTTCTGCCTTCTTTTTTGTGAATGAGAGAGAGAAGGCAGAGCTTTTGATGTATGACTATTGAGAGAAGTAACTTTGGCTTTAGCTTTAGCTTTGACTCTCTCTTCCCCTCACAACATGTGGCGTTTGAAATCGCCGTACAAGATAAAAGCGTTTCGTTGTGTTGTGTTTGCTTTGTTCTTGCGTTATTTCGCCCCTCACGCAAACATTCACACAAATTCAAACACACTTGTGGCTGCTCTCTTTTATTGTGTATTTGCGAATTCGTACATGTTGCATTTAACAGGCGCACATGTATGATAACCGTTTGTCGGCACTGCCATTCTGTCATAACTGTAACAGACGAGGCATAAAACTTTGTAGGAGGTCAGGACTAATATTAATAAAAATCAAATATACAAACATGATATACACGTACATACAAAAGAGTATTTGCGTTTTAAGCTACATAAAACAAAAGCAGCCGAGAGCGAGGTGAATGGTTGGCCTTCAAAAAGTTTAAATCGCAGAAGCAGAAGATACTCTAAGAGACATAACCAACGAAGCAGCAGCTCACAGTAAACTGGCAAAAAAAAAAAAAAAAAACCTACATACACACACTACATTACTGTGTATTGTTTAGCAATAAAAATTAAAGTTAAATAATATTCCGTGAATGTGTACATGTATTTTAGTTACTGTTGTGAACTTAGCTATTTTATAGCTAGTTCTCGCTATTTTCAAAGTTCGTTTGCTAGAAAAATTTGGAAATTGCTAATAGCCGGCAATCTGGATAGTAAAAACATATTTATTTTGCTAATTATTAATTAGTTAATTACTTTTGATGGCTTCCAGGCAGAAACAGCTATAAATGTTAAACATTTAGTCTAAAAGAAAATTTGGTTGCTACCTAGAACACTCATCTATTTGATTTTTTTTCCTTTTTTGTTTAATTTTTATTTAAATGATGTCAATTTTTTAAATATTTTAAAAAATAACTCTAAATTTGGAATTTCTCTCCCTTTGGGGAGACGAACTTCAAACTTTTATTAACAAATGTCGCCTAATTTTATCCAGTTTCGAACTTTCAATTTTCATCATATTCCATAAATTTATTCCAAAGTGTTGCATTTTGAAATTACAAAACAGCAAGTTACTCCACATTAGCAGTTTTCTCTTTACTTTACAATATTAACAGTACTATTAGTTTTTGCAATAATTTATGCTAAGAAAGTTTCACTGCGATGTTGGCTTAATGTTAACTCGGTCTCCACAAACGATTGTAGCCAAGTTAATAACCAAAAGATAAAAACACAAATCGTGCAAGTTAAGGAAGTACATTTGTTCAAATACATATATGTATGTACAGACGACGTAAAGAATTTGTATAGAACCTTATTATCGGTTTTCATATACCCAGCGGATCTGTTCCGGTTATGACCGTTCCGTCTGCCTCTTATTAATCAGCGGTTTCACTGACTGCGACGACTTAAGAGCAATTTTTGAAAGCACAACGATCGCGAATAAATAAACACACTCACATATACATGTACATACTCATACACGTGTATATCTACACACCGATTTGCAAAATAATCGCGCGGCGAACGGGCGAATTTAAATTTAAAATTTGTACGTTAAGAGTACGAGCGAAAGCGAATTAGCGACGAACACAAAGTGAGCGAAGCTAAAGAGCAGCAATGTCAAGTCGCTCAAGTTGAGAGTGGGTTTCTCCGGGCCCCCATCTCGTTTGACTGTGCTATGCTTGTATAACGGCAGGGGGAATGCAAGTGCAGAAATACTAGGAAAATATTACTTTGGAGAGCTGGCGCTGACAAAGCTGCTTTGTCGACTGCGGCGAATGCGGCGAGCAAACGAACGTTACGAATTTGAAATACATGATATTCCATGCTGTTGAGACGGCACTGTGCTTGTATGTGTGCAACCGGCCGGCACAGTAAAATAAAACTTGCAAAAACAATAAAAAAAAAAAAAAAAAAAAACGTATGTCGCTGTCAATTGTGTTTTGGTTTGTTTTGTTAAACAAATACAGTAACACATGTAGGTTCGTATAAATTCGGAAGATAGTGAGGAAGTCAATTGTGTATATACTTACTGCATATTTACTGAAGAAACTCTCATGGATACCGCTTGAATAATCCTCGAGTTCGAACATATTGCAGCCGTTTAATTTGCAATTTACTGTTGCATATAAGCTTTGTTTTGATCAATTTCCCTTTTCCACCTTTCGTGTTCCCTTTTGATGTGTGTGTGCCTGTTCGTGCTTGTACGTGTTGTGTGAACAAAAAGCCGTTGCGCGAGAAATCAACCGTTCTTTGGTCCGCACTTTATATCTATGATTATCTACACTAGCACTTTTTACAAATATATAAACATTTTCGAATTTTTCATGTGTTAGCATATGTTGATTTATTGCAACGACACATTTTTTTTTTTGTATATTTGAAATTATTTTTTTAAAACGGCAATAATATTTACAACCAATCACAAATGCGCGAGCCGTGTAAAATACGTCTGCTTCGTTCGGCTTTGTTGTTGCATTTGACTAGGGATGTTGATATCGAAATAACATATCGATAATTCAACGTTCATACAGATAGAATATCACGTGTAATTTTTTGTTGATATGCTACTAAAATTATCGATATTATCATGGCTGTTATTTTTAAATTGTGAAAACTAATGTCGTTTTTGCAGATAAACAAATAACATAGGAAGCTAAAAGTAATTTATTTATTCGTGTAAAATTTAATCGATTGTGTTTGAAAATAGCACCATGAAAATATATACTAGCGAATGCAGTTCGCATTTGTTAATTCAATGTATTGATATATGCTTATATCGATATTTCTCGAGTGTATTCGAAACACTGTTGCCAACTTACCTAATTTATAGCTAGTTATGGATAATTTTAATGCTCGATTGGTATAAGAAATTAAAAAATCTATCAATATTTATTCTAAAGCCTATACGAAAGTGCGCGCAAATTTAAGTGCTTCGGGCAATTTTCCCTATAAAAGTTGTCACGCTCTCAACTAGTGTTGCTTTTTCAAGATCTGTTTTTTTTCGGTACTTTGCATAGCTTTAGAAATAATAAGTATAGCAAAAGATAGCTGAAAATATATTTAACTACAAAAATTGTTTATAATTGGCTAAATATTTAGGATATCCTCCATTTAGTATATAATAAAAATTAAAACAATATAAATTATCTATTGAAATAGTTAAATAACTTTTTCAGATTTTATTGGATAACTTTTGTGCTGGCACATTTTAAGCTATCACAACGATTACTGGATTAATGCTTTAAACCTTTTATAGTGACCGTTAAATTTAAATTCGGGGCATTTGACAGTTTTAATCGTTTAAGAATTACAAAACTTAAGAAACATGCCTAATAATACGTATTTAATTAAATTAATACAATTTGTGCTTAATTTTATGTTTTACAAAAATCAAACTGAAAAGAATAATAGTGCAATGCTTTGTGTCTTATAACAGTAGAAATTTTATAAACAATTGTGGCAAGAAAGTAAATATGAAAACTCCAATGAAATAAATGAATTCAATTCCAGAAATTTTGAAAATTTAACATTTAAAAAGAATACATAAACAAAAAAAAACTATGAAAATATTGAAGACATCGGATCGCCCGACTAACGACTAAATAACTAATTAATGTATATATACTCATTTGGTTGGTCTGCCAAATATTTCCCGTTTGAATCGCAGTGCCGCCTCCGTGGCAGGGTTCCGATTGACGTTCATTTGCCCACCTCCAGTTGCCACTTTCTTTTTAGTAGCTTTCGAAGCAGTAGAAAGTTCAGCTAAACCAGAGCGACTGTATGGTGTGGATGGAACTTCTGTGAAATACTTCTGGGTTGGGGTACAGGGCTCTACTTTTACAATGCCCGAACGTGTCTTAACAAGCTCAATTCTCTCCTTGTCCACGTGGGATATTACTACGTAACCAGCACTAGTTTTAATTCGTTTTAAGGCATGATAGTTCTCCTCGTCCGAGCTCTTCACTGGCGATACTTGGACTGCTTTGGTCTTCTTTATCTTTACGTTCTGTTTGTTGTTGGGTTTTGCATTCTTTAGAATTGCCTGCGGCTGAGGCGACAATTTGCGAGCCAGAGATTGAGGCTATTATAAAAAGCAAATTTAGATAAGCTATAGCTGGGAATATTGCGTATGTGCAGCCTACCTCGTTCTTGGCTAAATCCGGCACAAGAAGTTGCATGGCATGCTTAACAGCCTGCTTGGTGGCCTGTAGACGCTTCACATTCTTTTTAAGCTTCGCTGCTGTATCAGATTCTGGCTTAGCAGCCACTGGAGCATCGGATGTGGACGGTCGTTCCAAGTCGTCGCTAGCAGACTTACCTGCAATGGACTTGCCAGTTTTTGGCTTCTTTCCAGAAGCGATCCGCTAAAGAGAATTAATTAATTGAGACAAATTGATAAAATACTACAAATAAGAGTAAAGCATATTTAAAAACTGAGTATTGCATTGTAGCGATGGTTCACAACAATAATCTATGAAATTTCTCTGAATAGTTAAAATATAATATACAAATTAAAGTAAAATCCTTAACTTACTTGTTTCTTCTGCTCCAACATCGCTTCATTGGCCGCTTGCAGAATGGTGTCACAGTAATCTAGGTAGAAGGCAGTATCTTTTTTGTCTGATGGCTTTTTGACTTCATCCTCCTTTTTAGGCTGCTCTGACAAGGTGACAGTGGTAGTGGATGAATCCACCTCGTCGGCTTTCTTATCAGGGCATGTCTTCTTAGCTTTCTTAGTTTGGGCTTCTTGCACAGCGCTGGTATCCAAGTCGTCGACTGTTCCACAGAAGCTCTTGGACATGTGTTTGCGCTTCAACCGTTGACTCTTTTCCTCGGCCAGAGTTTCGATGAATGATTGAGATGGCTTCACATCACTACTGAGTTGCTCACTGCGTCTCTTTAATTTAGGTTTTGGTTCCGTGGCGGACATTTCAGGTCCCTGATGGTAAAGTGTTTGCCGACGCGACTTTTGTAAGGGATTGAACATTTGCTGCAAATGCGATAGATCACAGGAGAGCTCAGCCAGGAGCGCGGCCTCGTCATCGCGTTTTTGTTTATTATGGAATGCCGATGACTTAGAGGTAGATTCTATTGTTTGCTCAACAGCTTTCGAAATGTGTTCCTTGTCTTGCGTGGAGGCATCCTCGACGATCTGACTTGGACTATCTACCTCTATAATAGATTTTCTTGTCACCGGAGTTGGACTATCAACGTTTATAATTGATTTCTGCTTCTCAGGTGCAACTTGTTCATTTATATTATTAATTGAAGAATTGTCTACCAGTTCTCCAACTGATTCCTCACTAGAATCTGGAACTTCATAAATACTTTTGTTATTTAACTTCTTACTATTTACATTCTCGTGCCTCTCGCCTTCGTCGGAGCTGGAGTGTAGCTCCTCAACCTCTAAATCATCGCGATCCACGGACGTAGTTTTATTAAGGGAAATTGATTTATTAGAATCGACGACTTGGACATCATTCTTAGTGGATTTCTCTTTAGATAGATTTAGCATCTGTGCTACATTTTCATTTGCATTTTGACTTTTACTTTCTTTGCTTTTATTTTCCATTACATCAGCATCTTCCTCATCGCTGGAATCATGAACTACAATGCGCTTACGTTTCTTAGCGATTTTGGCATCACTATCCACAGATTCGACTTCGGATGAGAAGCACAACTCTTCAATATCATCATCACCACCCTCACCCTCATCAACATCATCGTCGGAAACAATAAATGATAAATTTTCAGCATCACTCTCCTCAGAGCAGTCATCAATTGTATCCTGGCTGCCCACAGATTCGCCATCATGTGGTACCTCATTCTCCTGTATCTCACGACGTTCAGAGCTATCCATTGAATCGCCAGATTGATAATTATCGACAACCTCCACTTCGTTATCAAAAAAACTCGCACACACCAGGCTCCTCTTCCTCTTCCTCGTCATCTTCATCCTCGTCTTCGCTTACCAGACGGCGTGGAAGCTTCTCATTGCTGAACTGAACGTCTGGAACAGTTTTACCCTCCAAATCTGACAGAGGTTTGATAGCATCTATTTGTAGTGGTGGCGGATTCGTGACAGTAGATTCGTCATCTGCAGTGCTCAATACGGACTGTGGCTTTGCTAAGGGCGTCGAGCTGTTGCGTTTCTTTAATATTATGGTCTTCATCGGCGTATCAGTCTTTACACTGATATCTTTCTTGTCCTCTGGGACCATTTTATGAACTATGTTCATTGGTGAAATATTTAGGCGTGCTGGAGTCTTTGGATATTTCGGCTTATCATCATTCTCAGCTTCAGCATTGCCACCGAAGTCAACCTTTTTCTTGGAATCAACTGGCTTTCGTTTCCAGCACGCGTGCCATAAACTTTGGCGTTAGATCTGGCAAACGAATGTCTTCAGTAACTGCTACTTCAATTTTCTGAGCGAGCTCTGGTGGCACAATCAGCTCCTCCATGGATACATCGTCTTCAACCACGTGAGTTTTATCATCCTGCTCAATTTCTTCTGTATCATTAGCGTGCTCAATTTTCACGACGATTGGCTCTTCATTATTGTTGGTTATCATTGTTGTTACTTCTTCTGGAGACTTGGGAGTGTCGCATTCTACCTGCGATTCTAGTCCCTTCAAGTTGACAACTTGATTAACCCCCACGTTTACTTCGTGTGTCCTTGACGCGTCATTGTCGACAACGGTCTCTTCATCGATGTTTATATTCATATTTACTTCTTGACTTAACTTTGGAATTTGACACTCTACCTGCGAGTCCCATTCCTTCATAACTATATCTTCATTATATTTGTCTGGCTCTTCCTTTTTGTCCAGTTTGGACGTCTTGACTTCTTCCATTGACTCGTTTGGAGTGTTGTACTCCATCTGCGAGTCTGAGTCATCCAAGCTGATTTTTTTCGAATCCTTCAAGATAACTTCTTTATCGTTTGCCACGGCATTATCAACTACTGTCGCAACATTCTTAGCCTGCGAGCCTGATTTCTCCACGATCATGTTTTTAATTTTGACTTGTAGTTTTGCTGGTTTAATTTCTTTCAAACTAGAAGTAATTGAAGATGTTTTATTCTCGGTCTCAACATGCGGTAACAATTGTTCGGCAATGACTGGCGTATCAACATTTTCAATCACTTTTGTTTGCTTTTCTTCCAACGAATTATTTATATCAAATTGCGGCTGTGGAATATTATTGTTAGTCCAGACCACAGGAACTGGTGGTGTTTTTGACATGGAACGAGTTACACGCCTCTCATCTGTGGGCGTTACATTAGGAGTTGTCATTAAATCAACAGAACGCGTTGGAGTATTACGTGTTGAGTCGGTTACGCCGCCGATTTCAGATACTTCAGTGACCACAGCCATTTTGGATTCCTTTACTTCTATCTGAGTCTGCTCCTCATTCCGCTCTTCGACAAGGTCTTCTTTCAATGAAAACGGCGGCTTACGGACTGACTTAGCCGGAGTCCGAGTACCACGTTTGGCAGCAGACAAAGTCACATTGGGCGTAATGGGTTCCGGTGTCTCTCCACGTGCCAGAGATGCACGCGTTGCACGTGTGGGAGTCCTTAAATCAGTTGTGGCCGAGTTCAAGCGAGTTTTACGCAAGGGGCGTGGCGATGCTACAACGAATCGCAGTCAAATTACTGTAAAAATAACTGCGCATTGCACTCACCTCGCTCCACAGTTGCATCGAGCTGCGGCGTCAATGGTCGAATGTCAGCATCGAGAGCGGAAAGGCGGCGTGTTCTTGCGCGAGTTACTGAAAGAAATTTGCAACAATCAAATGAACAAATGCAAAATCAACAACAAAATTGTACAGCAACACGTTTCTTTATCTCTTTTGTTCAGCGTCTCTTTTGAATTAAAACGGTTGACGAATTGTGCACAGCTATCAAAAGTCTACATTAATTGCAATTTACCACGAGGAATATCGTTGCTATCATCATCCATATTAGTTAATTTATAATATGCCTTTACAGAATTGTACTTATTTTACTTAACACAAATAAATGGATTCAACAAATTTACAACTATGGAAATGTCGCAACACGGACGACGCTAAACTTAGAAATGAAATAACCCGCTTGGGTTGCTTATCGGTTCACAATAGAGCCGCCAAAATTGACATGTGCGTGCGGCGCTGCCAAGTTTTTAGAAGAAAACTAATTCTTTTCTGCCAGATGGCAACGTCTTCAATTTAAAATTAATTTATTTACCGTTTGTTTTAAATAAGTAAAATAATAATTAAGCGACAATGGTGCGATTGAAACATTTATATATTATAAAATTAACTAAAGATCGAGCCATCAAAAATAAACTATTTTGTTTTATTTTGCGAATGCGTTTGAAAATACTAAATCATATTTTGCTTTGCTAATTCTGGATTAAATTGACTGTTATACTTTTGAACAATACGAGGCGTGGGCGCTGGTGTCTTTACTGCATTAACAGGCTGTAGCTCTGATTTCTTTGGTGCGAACAGTTGCTCCTGGCGACGCTGCTCTGCTGCTTCCCGCAGTAAGCGTTCTTTTCGTAACCTGTTTAATTTATCACGTTTTGCATTTTCGGCCAGCTCTTTAGTTAGTTTGTCAACTTTATGCTTCTTATGTTTTTTGTGATGTTTCTTTTCCTTTTTGTTCTTCGTAGATTTTGAAGACTCTGATTTTATTGATTCCGTTTCAGGCAAGCTTTCTGGTTGCCGTTCCCGTCGTTGGACTGTGGCTTGAACTGGCTTATTGCCTCCCGAAATTAGCGCTTTTACTAACGTTAGTGGATCCTCGGATAACTTTTGCTTTAAATTAGTTTCAGTGGCATCACGACCGTCAACTTTAGCACGTTTTGGAGCCACTTCATACCAACTGCGCACTTTAAGAGCTTCATTTGTATCCTGTCCCAGATAGGTTAGATAACCGATTTGCTTCTCGTACTTTTCCTGTTCATCCTTTTTCTCCTTTTCCAAATCCTTATTCGTTTTCTTAACGTGGCTCTTGTAGTCTGCAAACAGATCTACCGATCGAACTACACTTGTTTGTGTGTCTTCCTCTGTTGAACTTTTGCTGGTTGCAGCTGCAGCAGAGTCTGTTGACACCTTTTCAGGTAATCCGGATTGACGGCGCAGAAAGTTAATGCGTGCTTCACTCTCCTTTAAAAGCATACAGTATTATTAATTTAGTTTATTTTGTTTATCACTACTGCTTACGGCCAATTCCAACTTGTCCAATCGTTTTCTTTCTTCTTCTTGTGCGGCTGCTTCGTCCCGTCGCACACGGGCAATATTATCTTTGGTGCGCACATGCCAGCTATAAAAAAATATCAGTTGTGTCGCAGAAACAGTTATTTGTTATTAATATTATCTGAATTTACCGTTTCTTGGGCAAAATATTCATCTGGAAAATAGATAATATTTAGCGGCACAGCTGATATATTTACAAATGTAGCAAAACTGCTGCCAACTTGTTTGAATATCCCTGTCGCAGCAAAAAAGAGGCTGGCAAGTCATTAGACTTAAAACCATTTTCATATTGTGATCAATTTCAAATTTTCCCCTTGCTTTAAACGTCCTTATATATTTGCTAAATTATTGCAAAATGAAGTTCAAATTTGAATATTGCGTTATCCAATATTTCTTACAGAACACCAGCGTAAAAAGTTTTCAGTGTAAACAGTGATGTGAAGGAGCGATCCGAAAGAAAACTATCGTTATGTGAATATCAAAAATAGTGCTGCGAACCGTTTGTAATAAGAGCAAAATTAAATTGAGAATTATTAAAAAAAGTTCAATAATAAATAATATTTGGAAAATCAAAGTTGCCGTTCTTTTAGGATCGAATCATAAATTCATTAATTTGACACAACTCTAAATTGAAGTTTTTGACAATTGTCAAACATAACTGCGAATGGCAAATCAAATACTCATCTGTCAGAAGGAAGAAAAGGGGACACATAGAAAAACTGCAGTGCAGCAGCAAGAGTCCCGACAAAAGTAATTTTAATTGTGAAAATTTGTTGATCAATTGTGAAATCAATAATACAAAGAATAGGCAAAGTTTGCGTTGTCAATAAATCAAAACGCGCGCATGACGCCCGCTGATGACAGCATGGAACAGCGTATTCTAAAGCACGACGGCTACTTGGATATGGGCGATGATAGTTGCAACGATACTGTTTTGCCTGGCGGAGCACCACTATTTGAAATACGCAACATCGTTTATCATCCGCAACTTAATGTGCTGCTTGCGTTTGGCGTCAATAATCTAGTGAAAGTTCTAGATGTCAAATCCGGCGTTACACTGCAGACTTATCAATTGAGTACAAATGGTAAGCAGCAGCCCACTACATGTGTACATACTTTTATGTATAGAACACAAAAAAATTTGCTACACAGACGCACAAATACGGATACAAATACACACTCAAATGTCAATTTATTGCAATGTATTTTGTAAATTTCGTCTGTATTCGTTAGATTTTTATAAACATGCATACATACATTTCTATATACATATTTCTGTTTGTATGTATTTTTGTTTGTTTGTGGAAGTTTAAGCAGAAGCTTTGTGCATTTGCAAAAAGGATTCTTTTGAATGATGTTAAATATAATTTATCAAATGAATAATTGTTCGTTGATTCCACTGTGATAATAGTTTCATGTTGTTTTTCATTTCACCTATTACGCAGTTACGCATATGTTGCGGTCCATTGTTTTAGAATCTATATTCATATATAAATAAATGTATATGTATGTCCGTGTATATGTGTTTACATCAAAAGTTACTTTGACTCTTTCCGATATCGTAATTGCTATGACTATATTAAGCCTAACAGTTGGTTGATATATACTTATTAAATGTTGCAGCTGAGAGCTTAATACAAGGACGCTATATGCCATTGCAAGATAAAATCTTGTTCTGGGATGGTCATAATCTGGGATTGCGTGGCGACTACAACGGCGTGTTGCTGTTGGACACAATACTGCAGTCGCCGATTGGACAGAATGATGATTACATCAAGCTGGAGCTCATATTGTCCGAGGCGATCATATTTCAGAATTGCATAAATGAACTGGAGAGTGAAGGTCTCGAGTGTCCGTGTGACATTAGCAATGAGCTGACACAGAAGATAAACCAGGCTCAATTGAATGCCAAAAAGGGCATTAAAGCGCAGCGCGTAAGTTAAACAAAAAAAAAAAGCAATCAAATACGTGAATTAAAAAATACAGTTAGACAACTAATGGTCTTGACAAATTATTTTTGCAAAAACAAATAAAATGAGATCCATTGTTATTATTGTTATCTTTGTCAAAGCAATTACTTGACTAACTGCATCTTTTTTTGATTGATCCGTGAATAACATGTTCTAATTGCTTTACAGTGGAATACCATCTGCCTGGAGGTGCCCTATTCCAGCCTGAAATTGGTGGCAAACAATGTGGTCATATTGCTGAAACGATTGGAACGACACATTCCGGTACTAGCCATAGCATCAGCCATTAATGAGCGACTCACCGACATGCTTATGGGCTCTCGATTGCCAGATTTTGGATGGAAATATAGCAATTTTCAGCGCGTACTCATGCACTCAGAAGCAGTGCGTCGTCAGACTTTTGAAAAGTGGCCGCATAGTGACTATAAGTGGGCGCTACCAGATCAAATGGCACAGGCAGGCTTCTATCATCAGCCATCATCGTCAGGAGAGGATCGTGCCATGTGCTTCACATGTAACGTCTGCCTGGTCTGCTGGGAGAAAACCGATGAGCCTTGGAGTGAGCATGAGCGTCATTCTCCACTTTGCCCATTTGTGAAGGGCGAATACACGCAAAATGTTCCACTTTCGATCAGTTATGCCACCAATCCAGCATTAACTGCACCGGGAATAGGATTTGATATAATTTCGAATAGTGATTATGCAAATGTTCTTTGCACGAGCTGCACTCAATCCGGCGAACTGAGCGTGTGGAGCATTGAGCGTCACTTAAAGCTAATGCATACTTTCCATGTACCCACTCTTCTCAAAGAGGTCTTCGAGGAGAACTTCGAATGGGCGCGCGTTACCGCTATCTGTGTGCTACCTAATGCTCGTGCTCGCACCAAAGTTAACTACGTTTACTCGGCAAACTATAGCGGCAGTGGAAATAGCAGCAGCGCTGCTCACGCTGCCAGTATGCACAGCAGTAGTAAATTTGGTAGTGTTAATGCTCAGCACATAACATCAACATCTACGCTGCGAGCTGGCGTCGTAGGCTCCAAGATAGTGCTCGGCGTCAGTGTACGCCAAAGCAGCGGAGAGATGGCACTGCGCATGGTGGTGCTCAATATTGTGGAGTTGGACAGGCACAGCGAAAACTCGGCCATCATTAGCAATGACAGCGGCAGCGTTTCAAGCATTGCTAGTCAATTGAAAAAGACTTCATCTCAGCTGGGCACCAGTAAGTTAAGCTTTAACACACCAAATATCATTTTCTTATCAATACTATCTTTTCTCGATTACTTCGCACAGCTTCAAGTGATTCTAATGTGGTTGCCAGTCAAGCTAGTCTTGAGTCCTCGAAGGACGACGACAACAAAATGTTGACTCCGTATGAAAAATTTGCCGATGGCTTTGATAGCAACGGTTTTGTGTCCGCATTAATGACATATAATAAGAACAATGGTAGTCAGAGCGCCAATAATCCCTCGGTACTGTACGATTTTGATTTGTCAACGTTGTCGCAAATATTGGATAGCAATCTGGACGATTCTTCCTCTGGTCTAATGGTCTCCTCGAATACGGTGAATGTAAGCAACAGTTTGATGGGCATGGGCAACGAAATGGATAAGCTTATAGATCAGGCTGAAATATCACATCAAAACAACAATAACAACAATGACACCAACTCCCTGGGGGTAGGCTCCACAAATAATAACAACAACAGCATCATCATTAATGGCAGCAATGGATCTAGCGATAAACTAACGGCGAGTGAGGAAATTGATTGTGTCGTTGAAAGTTGGACGAGTGTAAAACGCATGAATGCATTAGATGGTGCTCATAGTGCAGATGGAGTACCTTTGGATGTGCAGGAAATTGTCGAGATTGCTGAAATTCTGCCCACTAGTCCCAAGTGTAATCAGTTGTTGGTTAAATTGCTGCGCACCAAGGCACCAGAAACAGAAGCCGCCAAGATTATTATGGCAACGGTATCCAGAGAGGAAGAAGAACACATTGTGAGCATGGATATGGGTGAGTAAAACTTCATACAGTTGCTAAAATGTGATTCAAATCCGATAACGGTATTTCTCTTCACTTACTACAGACGAAAATAACGCAGATTGCAATGTGGCGGCACAGATGCTACTCTTTGACTATGATGACATGCAAATCTCCAATGACTACACACTTGCCATGACCTTCAGTCGTGCCAAATGCCCAAAACAGATATGTATCCTGCCACCCTATATGACATCGGCTTCTTCAGATGCTAAGGAGGCCGGCTCCATTTGTGTGGTGTGCGCTGACGGTTGCATTGAAATCTACTCGTTAGCTGATTTCCAGGTGTCTTCGGTTATCGAGGAAGAGGGCGAACACTTTGAGGCTGTAGTTTATTGTCGTAACTTGGACAGACTTTGTTGCTGTTCGCGACAAGGCGGCATGTTGTTCTATTCTCTTAACGATGGTGAAAACGAATCTGGCGATGAAATGCTGGAAATGGAGGAAGACTGCAGTACCACTTTAACGCATGGAATGGATTTGAGCGTCACCGACGGTGTTCGCAATGTGGCTGGCACTGAATCTCTAATGCCCGATGGAACAATATCGATTGATGTGGGCAACGAAACGGCAACCGGCACATCAAGTCAAAGCATACATGTGCAAACCTCACCATCGATTATTTCCCTAATGGCCAACAACGCAAATCTATTGGCATATAAAACAGCAGACTTGACGCTCGACGATCTACGTGTTTTCTATGCACTGACACACTTTGATGATAAACTGACGGTGTACTCCGCTGAAGTGCCCAGCTGCTGGAATGATTTGGGTCAGGTTCAGAAGCAACGAAAGCAATCACAAAATATGCGCCATGGGGGCGATGAGCGTGATTTCACTCGAACTTGGCGACTGCACAACGATGCGTAAGTCTCATTTGTGACAATAAAAATTGATTTAATTAATCGTTGTATTTATCTATGTAGAACCACATGGGATGAGCACATCATTGAGCTCAACTTGGCACAGCCGGTCTCGTTGGGACACATCGATTTAAAGTTTACTGTATACCAGCAATGCTCCAATCCGGCAGCCATCCAGGTTACCCTGCTTAAGCAGAACACAAATGGTTTTGGTTACCGCATGAAGGGCCACGGCAGTTACAAACCCAATGTGATTGACGATAACATTGATCTCTCCTACAGTAAGCATATGTTTATCAAATACTTGAATTAATAACCAGTACCTTTAACATTTTGTAGTTGCCAATGAAAACCCAGTGCTCAGTGAGGAATATTTATCGGCTCACAATGCGGAGGTGTTGGCTGGTCCCATCGAGCTCTCCTCATGCATTGATTTGTGTGATCAAGGAGGTACAGCCACTCTCACATCCCCAAAACTTTTTAAAACGCGCACACGTAACTTTCTTTTGCATATCAAGACCGTATCTGATCCATCCAAGGAAGGACAAAACAAAACGAGAGGTATGTCAAGCTAACTTGTACTGATAATTGTTTAAGTGCGGTAATGCTACCTTCATAGCTTAAAATAATAAATTTACATTGTTTGTTTTTACCGCTCGGTTTTCTGTATTTTTAGATCTGATTTCTTAGATCAAAATTATCCAAATTAGCTTAAATTTAAACTTGTTTATCGCAGGGATGTATATTTCTTCAGCTTATATGTTATAAAGGATGTACTAGTTTAATTTCAATTATATAATATTGGAATATTCAACATTTGCAGCATTTTCTGCGCGACACAAGACTCCGCATCAAGTAGAAAATTGTGTTGACCATGCAAGAAACTCAAGTCCAAGGGTAACTCCTATCATGTTGGCGCAAGCAAATCAGTATTTTATGAAGACTGCAAAATTGAAGCTAATTAAAGTCATGAATTCTCCTTTTTTGTATAAATGTATGCAACATACCGAGCCAACACATGTTCAAGCAATTATCGTGCCCAAGCATTCAATGCGGGCATCGCCCGCCGTAGACGCTCTAAATGGTTTAGATGGTCAAAAAACTGGTCATAAAATAGGTAGTTTCCACGGTTGCTGCCTCTGTGACAACAACATTGACAACGCAACTATTTAAATTCTAACTTTTATTCATTTACCGAAGGTTGCGATTGGCTGCACGAGATCTCGATAAGTGTGCGTGCTGTTAAGTCACATAGTCGCATCAGTAATGGACGCATACAGCGTATTGCCATGCTGGATAGCAATGGTCTCTTGGAACAACTTTTTCGAATTGCTAGCGATGTTGAATCGACACCACTTATTAAAAACCTGGCTCTTGATGTGCTCAACTGGATTTGTTTCATACGCTTAAACCGCTTTCGTTCTCCTAAATCGGAGCGCATCAAGGATCAGATAAACAAGCAAACGGCAGCAAACATCAATGATTTATTAGCCCAGCAATTTGAGTGCATTTCTCTGGCCGAAAAACACATCGAACAACTAATCCGCAACTGCATCATCTATAGTGAGCGTAGCACGGCGCATAAGTGCGTTAAACTAATGATCATGCTGACGGAGTAAGCTTAACAAACATTTAATGTGACACGATCTAACAGAATTTTTTGTTTGCAGGGGCGTTGCAAATCTTCCCGCTGAATTGCAAAAGCATGCAACTCTGGATACGACCATCAAGATGGCAATCAGCAATACGTTCTATGAGCTACCGCAAGCGCGTTGTGGTAGTGTGGTACGTTGGTATACGATGCTCGCCTGTGCAACATCCACTGCTGAATCACACGACAGCATATCTGAATTTGCTATAAATTTGCTTAAAGACATATCCAACGAAATTGACAAACGTTGGGATCCACACTGTGCTCTTCTCAGCACACGATTTGGACTCTATGGCTTTCCATTTGAACCTGAAATATTTGACTTCGATTTTCCCAATATCAGCCGCCATGGCTCAAGTTCATCCTTAGCGCTTACAAATGTAATACGCAGCAGCGCCACTATTTTGCCTGTGACCGGGCTTGACATTAAGCGGCTCAGTTCGATAGGTGGGTGTCAATCTGATCGTATTCTTAAGAAAACTCCTAATTACTTTAATTATGCAGATGGAGTTGACTTTCGGACATTCCCCCATTTAATTCGTGGAAAGAGTATAAGCAACCAGCTACGTGGACTTCTGGAAGTGGTGCAGCTGCATTTCAATTGCGTTCAAACGTCTGAGGCCACGCGCATTGATAATATTGATAGCGTGGTCAATGGAGCTGCAAGTGTGGTTATTGAGGACGTGATGATGATGCCAAAGATGGTTGCTGCCAAAGGAAAGGATGATGAGTTGGTAAGTTTATCGTATTTCATTTGCAAACATTTTGTGGATGTCATTGGTTTTTTTTTTCCAACTTTAATCATTTAATATCATAAACTTATATGCAGTTTTGCTATTATAAAGCCGAAATATACCTACTACTACTATTTTCAGCTGAGCGATCTGGTCAACGATGTTGAGTGTCTGGTAGATGAAATGAAGGACAAAGATATTGTGACCGCTTTTAATTCTTTTACTACGGTCAATGGCTTTAAGGATAAGGCTTGTACGACTTTTTACATTACTTCCTTAATGCTTGTCATGTTCTCTTAACCGTTTACAAATATATATTTATTTTAGCGGTCTCGTCCCTAACTGATCTTGAGCATGCATTAAAAGAGGAGGTAAAAAACGAGAAGGAAGCGTTCATTGATAAGCTGAAGATTTCAAAGTTTTTGCCACAGATTACACTTTGGAACAGCTACATACAAAAGAAGTTTGGCATTAACGAAGAAAACTCATATGACACTTTTGGAGACCTGGACAATTGGGAGAAGCCGGCATTAAAGTCTTGTCTCGATGTCCTTACTGAAGAGGCCTCACCATCTCAGACATCCGAGCAATCCCAACCAACATCGCAGACGGGTGCCAATGAAAGTTCACAGAACATCGTAGATGATGAAATGGAGCGAGAGAAAATCACAGAAAACTTAAATGCCAATCCTTGTCCACCAATTGCTTGGCATAAGCTGCTCACGCCCCCACCAAAGTTAATGATTGTGGTTGATCGCATGCATTCAGGTGCCCGTCGCTTTGTTGTGCTCGATTTTGGTCAGCACATACTCCTAACGGATCTTGTAATACCCGCCTGCGACGAGCTGACATCGCTAAGCATTGACATTTGGTGCTTTGGCGAGGAGACCGACTGTACTCGCCTTGTGCAGGTCTCAGATATACAGACTAAAACACTGGTCCTGAGCGATATGCAGCCGCCACCCATTTGTCGTTATTTGAAGCTGACAATCGTTGGTCGCATAGGCACGTCATCCACCAAATGTAAGGTGCCTCTGGGCAGCTTTTTTGGACATCCAGTTGTGCTGGAACATGATGGCTACGGCGATCAGTTGGTGCGATTTATAAAGCAGCCCGCCCAATCGCTCCAGGCACACTTGAAGTCCTTAAATGCACTGTACGAAGATGTACATTGCCGCTATAGTTTAGCCAGTAGCAAGTTAATGGAACTGCTATCACCTATGCACAACAGTGAGCTATCTAATGTCGCTCATCTTCAGGCCTTTATTAACAAGCAAAGAGATGAAGAGCTTAGCTGTGGAATGGACAATAATAACAAGGTTGTTTCCCTATACGACGAATGTATGCTCTTGCAATATCAAATCAATGTGATACGAAATGTTGTGCTGCGCCTAGAGCGTGCATTATCACCGAAATCCCATCGAACGCCTGCACAACCCAATCCTGGGCTCATCGATAAGTCACTGCGCAGCGCATCGCGGGATAAGTTGCGTGTGCTAAGCCTCAGTTTAGTCGAGGTGCTGTTACATTTCTCCATTGAGTATGGTATTAAAAATATACTGCCTGTACATCAACGGTTCAATGTGGTAACGGCTAAGGCGCTCTTCAACTCTTTAGTTGTATATGGCGACGCACAGTTGCAGTTGGCGACATGCTCCCTATTGGTTCGTATGTGCTGCTTTCAGCCTTGGTGGGGAGATTTTCTGGCCGACACGTTCTGCAGCTTATTCTCGGCTCAAAATTGTAAAGCATTTCCACAAGATCGGTATGTGATTGCAGTACTTTACTATTTTCAAATATTGATTGTCAACTGTTTTCCAGCATCTTCTTTTTGCTTACATATCTAGGACGTCGCAGTATTGCTATGGGGGCTTGTCGTTCGATTGTCATTGATGCCGTGCTCAAGACACTCGTAAAATTGTTAGCGCCTATTTCTCCGCAATACAAATTCCAGTCAGAGCAGCCGAGCACATCAGCTAGCGCAGCTGAACGCAGTGCTGCTATGGGAAGCACTTCTGATCTTCAGCTCATCACTTGGTTGCTATTGTTTCTTTCTGTTTGTCTGGATGACAACAATGACCGCAAGGATAAATGTAAGTTAACATCTAATGGCAAACTTAAGAATTCTAGTAAACTTCTTAAACAATCGACAGCGGCAGCGCGTTGGGATTTTATGAGCTGTGAAAGCGATTTTACAAAGACAAGGCCCAACAATACCCCCCAACAGTAAACAACTACGTTGTTTCAAAAAACGAATAATTCAACAAAACAAATACTCTGTCCAGCCCTACACGGATTGGGGCAAGAAAATGTACATGATACAAAACGAGGTTAAACCATTTTAAGTTATGGTCAAAAATTTTATCAAATAATAAATATATTTAAATCCTTAGCACCCTGGAATATTCATGGAGTTGTCAACCAAATCTAAGGCTAGCGGTACAAACAAAGCAACGTCAACCAGTGGTAAAATCAATATGGTAACGAATACCATGTGTACGCCAAGCGTTGGCGCTAGTGGCAGCTCAGTCAAAGCCACAAGCACATCCACAACATCGCCTAAGCATCTCGATGGCTTGGGAGCTAGTGTTGATGGAGATAGTAACTTTGACAAGGGATTAAAGGCGTTAAGCATGGCAAACATCAAAGTAGTCATTCGAGGATTGTTTGCTCTGCTCCTGGAAATGGATTTTGATTGTAACATGGATCAGTTTCTACTAACGTGCAAGGTTATAGCGCGTCTTGTAGCTGCATGCCGACCTTCTGTGAGATTATGCAAAATTGTGACGACAGCTCAACTCGAGCAACTCATACGTTTGGCCGTATGGAACGATCAACAGCAGCCATGGGCGGTGCATGCAATTACTTGTCTATTGCAGGTGAATATAATATACATATTGACAGACCATAAGAGGTTTAGTTAATATTTAACTAATACAAGAAATAGACAAACACAGTTTAATGAAATTTATAAACACAAAGAGGTAAAAGATTAGTATAAAATTCATGTAACTCATATATCGGTATGCATATTGCTTAACGATTTAAAATGACTATTATCTGAGAAAAGAAAATAATCATTATTTAAAAATTAACAATGTTATTTATTCAGGACTTGTTGGATGCTGACAAACAATATAGGGATAATGATGCCACACCCACCAATGACGGAGCTCGTTCCATGGTCACAACAGCTGTGCAGGAGACGCGAGATATTTTCAGTGATTATTCTTGTAAGTATCCATCCTATCGATTAATATTCTTGCACCAAAAATGTTATGAAGCTCATTTCGAAATCCTCTTAAAAAGTCAGATTAGTTATCTGAAATGAATTGATGTATTTGTATGTATTTATCATTAGCAACATGATCCATTTGTCTTCGAACTGTGCATTAGCTTCGTCTTCTATCAATTCTTAAATTTAATATTATTTTTACAAAAAAATATGTATGAAAGGAGAGAAACATGTTCATAAAAAGTTGATTTAACAAATCTAAATTTATGCCTCGGCAATCGTTCGATGATACATTTCCTGTTTAACTTGCCTAGAAGTTTGCACTATTTACCTTTGTTTGCTGCTAGTTTATGAAAACAAATACAAACCCATTTTTCATCTTTTTAGCAACCTCCTCAACATCTGCCGCACAGGCTGTGTTATATATGCCGACAGCAAGTGAATTTTATCAGGAGGGTAAACAGATATACTCAAATAAAACGCCCTCTCGGCATGGGCATCGCTTTAGATGGAACTAGGTGAATTGATACTAAATGATTAGTACATCATCTGAGATCTATTCGAACCGATGTCCCTGCATTTAATTGTGCTTCCTATTACGCTTTTGCATTATTTATCATTTGTCTAATTCTTTCGTAACGCTTGCAGCTGTGAAATATAATTACCTACCCTCTCTTATTGAGTGTGAGGATACCGAATTCGATGAGATGCTGAACGACATCGATATGATCGAGCGAACCAAGCCAATTACTAAGAAGGAAAGTAATGCCCTTTGCAAAAATACTTTCAACTTCTTTTGTAAGTCCATATCTATTGCGATGGATTCCCGTCTGGATGCTGGTTTGGAATTGCATGTGGAGGCTCAGTTGCGTCGCTTGACCAATCGCACATCGCTGGATTTATACTCATCGTTGCCACAGGTGCTGACCAATGAGTTTGTGTCTGCACCACCAGAAGCTGCACACTGGCCAGAGTATCTAACGCAACTGTGGTCTGGTCCAGATTACACTGGTCGCAATACGTACATAATGCTTAAGAACGTTTTTGATTCCATACTGGCTGATCTGCACTATGAAGACACGTGGGTGCATTTGGAACAGGTGTTGCAAATGTGGCTAACACTGAACTGTGAGCTGTCCGATAAACCATACACATCTGGAATCACACAAACGGATATTCCGAAGATTCCATTTGGGGCCAACGCTGTGCAAGGTCTTCTGTTAGCTTTAGCTTGGCACAATGACATTAAGCTGCGCACTTGGTGTTTGGGCTTTCAGTGTCTATTCCTCGCTTGCAACTCGTTACCTATTGGCGACGATGTCACTGACTGCACGCGCATCAATGAAGTCATTGTAAATGATGAAAACTTTGAGAAGATGCTGCTGCGTTTCTTCTCCGGCTACGGCATGAGCTCATCTATCATAACGAATCGATGTGTAAGTTGAACTTGTCTGCTAATCTATGAACATTACTTTTTGCTATATTAATTATATTTCCCTTGTCAGGCTGGACCCACCATCTGCAAGCATCTACACGAGCTCATGCTTTGGCTTCATAGCAAGAGCGAAAGTAGCGGCGGACTTATTCCCTGCAAGCGTCGGCTAAAGGACATTCTTTTACATGTTGTATTACAATTGGTACAGCCTGGGGGCGCCATTAGCAACCAGCAGGGTCCAATTGATGCTCAAAATCAGCTGGTACGCGATCTGCTTTTAATGCCCAACGACAAGGGTGATCTGAACATCGCGCTTAAGATTATCGAGAGTGTTTGTAAGTAGCGCAACTATCAGTGGCTAAATACCCAGCTTCAACTCTTTGGTACCTTAGCTTTTCTAGTCTTCAACAACATTTCCAATGGTGAGAAGCTGCAGTGCCAGCGTGGCAATGAGAACAGCAATGCTGGCAACAACTTCAGCAATTTATTTGCTAATGTCTTGGGTTCCGAGAATCCAACCAAACAGAATGCCAACATATGTGACAATTCGTTAATTATAAATTTACTGAAATTGTCCTCACATATGGTTCTCACCGAGATGCCGAGGCAACCCAGCGTAAGTTGCATAATTCCAATATAATTATTGTTTTTAACGGCTCATCTACTCTGAAGGAGGTAACAATACCTGAGGAGGAGGAGCTCTCTAATCAAAGCCAGACGGATGAAACTAAAGCTGAACAACTGAACACAGATGGACACCGCAGCAAAGTGCCTTGCATTGCCGATTGGGGTTCGTATTTTTTATTTATTTTTTTTATATTTTAAGCCCACTAATTTATAAGTTATTTGCATTCAGTGTTGCGACATTTTCCCACAATGAAACGTCTATTTGGAGCACTCTCTCAATGCTCTACAAATACATTTACGATGATGTCCTCGAGCTGTTTCTTTTCACTGAAAACGAACATGGTACTAGACGAACCACAGACCATAGCAGATGCCGTTTTTAGTTTGATGATCACTTTAAGTGAAAGGGCATCTAATCCTCGCCTGGTTGTCGCGCCCATTTGCCAATATCTTGAAGAAAGTAAGTGTTGATGCATTATTGTGACCCAGTCTATAATACAAGATTTAAAATATTTTTTCGTTTTGCAGCTACCATACAACGTAATGCCACGTTGCCGCGTCTACAATTATCGGAACCATTTCTCTGGTACATTTCGAAGGTGTTGGAAGTGACAGCGGCTGTGCAGATATTTACTCAATTGGGAGGCATACAAATTATTTGTCATAACTTGGTGCGACTTAACAAAACGATAATTAATATGCAGCCGGGATTGGTAAGTTTATATATGCTGGACTTTCGACTTCACTTGACCGTAAAGGTTTTCCAATAGTTATATTAAGTGTAAGCTTTATTTTACAAATTATATAATTAAGTGAGACTGTTTGGCTTGATTTATAGATTTCGATGATTATGCAACATATGACGCGTAATACGTGGCTTAAACTTAATAGTCATGTGAGCAATGCTAATACCTGCAAGAAGACCACAACAGGCACAGGGCCGACCGGTACAACGACAGCTGCGCAACCATCAAGAAACAGCAGTACTCAGTATGATGGACTGATCAATTTTGCACCCTTCTCGCACATTGTATCGGAGAACGATGCGGCACAAAGTGCCGAAATGCTAATATCAAATCCCAATGCCACACACAGACGACCACGATCGCCAGCATGGAGCTATATGTTCTATCCAAATGAGACGCACGTTGATTTAACAATTACGTTGCCCACTGCAATTTTACTCAAGGAGGTGCAACTGGTGCCGCATACTTCAAGTCTAGCGTCCTGCCCCTCAGCCGTAGCATTGGAATTGTCTAGAGATTATGGTGTTGGCTCTATACCTGTTGGCGCTCCCATGGCCACAACCGGCCTTACCTGTATACGTCTAAAATTGGCCAAAGCGGAAGTGGCCACTAGCATTGTGTTGAGGCTTTACAAGTAAGAAATAATTCCGTATGCCATCATAAATAATCAATTATGCTGTTTCGCTTAGACCCAAAGACTGCGGTAATGTTGGCCTAGTGCAAATTGCCGTACTGGGTCAGACAATTTTTGGCAATCGCATGCAGGGACTACGAGGTCAAGGGAGCCTTTGGTGATTCATTCATCGCCTGCTCTACACCGTTGCCCACGGCTGCGTTGTCAGCCATGGATGTTGATGCAATGCCGGAGGATGATGCCTTTGCGAAGACGAGCATAGGCTGGGTGCGCATACTCTCTCGCTGTTTTCATGTGGCAGCTTTGCAACCAGATAGCAAGCTATCTGATTTAATTGCCTCGTATCCAGCTGAATATCCTGGATTTTTGGAGGCTTGTTGCTCTCTCCTGAATATTATGCCCATGATACCTAGTCTGGCACAACAACATCTTGAGACGATACTAATTAAACTGGGTGCATACAATCATGAGCTCAGTTTGCAACTGTTGCGCACGCTGCTTTGGCATACCACACCACAGAGTGAGTCACTCTTCGGATCCTACATTTTGTGTTTGACTCAACTAATATTCATTTATTTGCTATTGCAGTGTTTAAGCTTTCCAGCGATGCGGTTTGCGATCTCATATACCAAGTTGTTACCGGATCAACGGAGCACATGCTGGATAAACTGCGTGTTCTGCTGGACTGGATCATGCAATTGCACGATAATTATAGCAAACAGGCGCGCTGCAACAATCCGCAGAGCGGATTTGTTAAAGTCATTGCCTCTATTTTGTGGCAAGTTCATTTGCAACAACAGGTCCCGGATCTGTCACATCTTATTACGCCAGCATTGTTTGAGACGTGTTATCAGTGGATAGCCGAGCTGGAGCACGATGAGCCTCTTAAGAGCAGTTTCGATGCGTTACTCTGTGCTCTGTGTTATATTAAATCCGAACTTTTTAATCAGTTGCTGATAAAGTTAGGCGTAAAGTTGGAACAACAAACTCGTGGTAAAACAGATGATAGCAAGGTGCAAAGCGGTAGTGCTTGGTTCCGTCGAGAGGGCAGTGAAAATCTCACACAGTTGCTGCAGCATCCGGCTTTCCTAAAGACGCTAGCATTGGCTTGCCAGTCGCCAGTAGCCGTTTACCAGATGCTGGATTCGGGTTTGCCCAAGTTACTTGCACATGCCATCTTCGAGTACTGCACGTATATGTTGCCCACCACAGAAGGTCCTTTATTGAATACAGCGGCGACAGCCTGTTGCAGTAGTCAGGCAGCTGCTGCAGGGGATTCCTTGCTCACGGATTTTGATAAAGCGGAAGCAAGTGTCGGTGGCAGTTTGCCGCTTCTTAGTTGCGCAAATGTGCCCAAGGTCCTGGACTTCTTCACGGAATGTTGTGCCGAGGGTCCCATGCGTGACTGGCTGGGTACGATGCAAGGCTCTATGTTTTGGAAGCCACTTTTGCAGCTGCTGTGCAACACACACTTGGCACAGTTCAGCAAAACATTGCCTATGCAACAGTCTTTCATTCGTCTGGAACGGGCTACAATCAATTTCTTTACTCGTGTTAGCGCATGTCATCCAGCCAACCAGGAGGTACTGACCTCACTGCTCATTGGTGCCATCATCTGCAAACCTTTGCGGTCAGGCGCTGGTAACCGACCCACCATTTCCGGCTTTACAAGGCAACTAGTGCTACAGTTGTTACTGGAGAACGAGCACATTACGGTCTCTGTACGCAGCCAGCAACCATTGCAACGTCGGGATACCTTATCTGCCATCATGGGAGGAACTTGTGTTGGAGGTGCCAGCAATAGTTTGCCCGTCGCATCAGTCAATCATCATCCGGCAAGGCGCAGCAGCGCCCATCAAATGCTCTTTAATGTTACCACAAACACAACTTGTCAGGAGATCATGCAGAACTGTGTCAGTGGTAAGCTCATTTTAGACTAACCCATCTTTAATTTATTGAATAGTAAATTTATGCAATAGTTATGCCCTGATTTGTTATATACATATTTAATTGTTTGTTTTTATATTTGATTAATTTGTTATTTTATTTTCATAATTTCTTTCTTTATGCCATAGTGTATAGTAACTTAGTGTATCAACAACCAACAGATCAACGTACTGGCGATGCTTCAGGCAGTGGCCCGGCTATAGTCAAGCCCTGCGACTTTAAGCTCGATAAATCTTGCTTCATTAACTTTAACAATATGGAAGCTGGAAGCATGGAGTTTTTAACGGTTGGCGCTGCGGTGGCGGCCAAGGATAAACGCATCAAGGATGCCAAAAATCAGGCGGCCATGAATAAGGACAAGGAGACACAGACAACGGCAACGCAGCTACTGCCTATCAGTGAGTTTAATCAGCAAATGATCATAGAAAACTGTTTATAAATTAATTGTATTTATAGATACTTTTAATATTGAGGAATTTCTATTGCAAGCAGCACATGCTGGCACTGGAAGTCAATTGACTATAGCTGAGTATCCGGATATACTGCTATCAGGAGATGCCACTATCTCACAGGTGTTGGCAACGCTGCAGGATGCTGGACACTCGCTATCTGCCCCCTGCCTTACACTGAATCTGATGCCGCAGTGCGCCTTGGGCGATGAAGCAGCCGAGTCAAAGAAAATTAAGGCTGCTTGTACAGAACCTCTGCCATCGCCGTTGCAACGATTCTCTAGCAGTGGAGGACTATCGTTGTTAGCTCACTATTTGCCGACTGTATATCCTGAACATATGGGCCGCAAAGCCACTGTTGTAGCAACCGAGAAGGAGAAGAGCCCGCCACTGGCCACCTGGGTTAAACTAGAGCCAAACGATGAGATTTATGAAGATCTGGAGGATACAATTTGTGAGACAGCGTCTAAGCAGGTTACTGTTAGTTCTGTGCCCCAGCATTCGCTGGCCGCTTTTGGTCTGTTTTTACGCCTGCCGGCCTATTCGGATGTGTTGCTTAGAGATAAGCAGCGTGCCCAGTGTCTTCTGCGCCTGGTTCTTGGTGTTACCGGTGATGGTGATGGCAGTAAGTACAGCAGCTTTATATAAATCTTTATTTTTTAATATTGGTACTTCGATCCGAAATAATTGGATTCCAAATCTATGTGTGTCTAGAAACAATATATCAATAAAAAAATTCTTTCTTTCTATTTCGCAGATGACATATACAGCCTATCACTGGCCCCTTCATTGCCAACGTTGCCCTTCGAGGTATTCCGTCAACTGCTGGACAGTGTGTCGTTATCCACTGATGACGGCGTTCTTCTACGCCGTGTCGTTATTGAAGTCGGAGCCATGCACCTTGTGCTCAATTGTCTGGGAATATTTTCACATCAGTCACATAATAGCCAAATTGGTCCAATATTCAATGAGCCTACTTCCAGTGGTAACAGCAACACGACAATCCATGGCAATGGAAATGGCAATGGAAACGGAAACGGAAATGGAAACGGCAATGGCAATGATAATGGAAATGAAAACAGCAGTGCCACAGGAGCCAAGAGCAATTCAGCAGAAGAACCGATGCCGAGCGCAACAACGTCGGATGATAAGAGTCACATTTATTGGGCTAAGGGCACTGGCTTTGGCACTGGATCCACAACCCAATCGTGGAACGTTGAGCAAGCGCTTTTGCGCCAAAAGAGTGAAGAAGAGCATGTGACGGTATTGCTGCTGGTATTATCTAGTTATATCAATCCCGGAGATTGCATACCCAGCGAAATGCGCGGAGAGGATATTCTTGCCTTTCATGATGTGCGGGATGTGTCTGGTGAACTGCCGCCCATTTTCCAGACGCTGCTACAGCAATCATGTCTCATACCAGCGCTTAGCTCTTACCTGCGTAACGATTCAGTTTTAGATATTACACGACACATTCCTCTCTATCGTGCCATACTAAAGCTGCTGCGTGCGCTATCGCTGTCCAAGAATTTGGTCTCATTGCTGCAACCGACATCGAGTGCCAATGGGGAGTGCACACGACCAATTGCAGAGCTGCTACAAAACATGAAGACCTGCGTTGATACCTATGCCAAACGACTCAAGTAAGTCTAAACGGTTTTCCGATAATTTAAATTGCTTACGTATCTTTTGTCTGTGCACAGAGTCAACAAGAAGTCGAACATTAAAGGACAAACCCATCAGTTGACGTTCAATATAGATGATGGTGATGACGAAGGTCTAGCGTTGCTTATACCTGATATACACGAGACTTGTGTTCTGGTACAGAAGACCACCGATGCAGATGCTCTCATTAATATGTTACATACTCATGATGATGGTATGGGCTCATTGGAGCGTCCTCTGACCAAATCAGTTGAGCAACGCTATCTGGAGCTAATGAAAAAGCGTCAGTTCGATACATACGACATGATTGTGGAGTCGGATAACAACAGCTTTCGTTTTGTGGTCTCCCATCATTTTGAAAAAATGGTGCGTCTGGCTGGCGATCGTTACCATCCATCGCGGGTAAAGCGATTAGCACAGGAAGCAGTCACGCTCTCCACTAGCTTGCCACTAAGTTTTAGTAGTTCTGTTTTTGTGCGCTGTGATACGGATAGATTGGACATAATGAAGGTGTGTGAAAACTATTGTAAAAGGAAGAGTAAAATGTAATATTTGCCATTAAGATGGTTTATTTGATAACTCTTTTCTGAAGTTCAGATTCCACATTTCATTATTTTAATTTTTTTTATTAATAATCATATAAGACATTAAGTTGTTTTACTGTGTAGGATAACAACTTCAATATATCAGAAATCTCACTTATTCAAGCATTCTAAATGAAATATTTTTTGTTTTGATTTTTTCAGGTGCTCATCACCGGTCCGGCGGATACGCCATATGCCAATGGTTGCTTCGAGTTTGATGTCTTCTTTCCACCCGACTATCCTAACTTGCCGATGCTTATCAATTTGGAGACAACAGGTCGCCATTCTGTTCGCTTTAATCCAAACCTTTACAATGATGGAAAAGTTTGTCTGTCAGTGCTTAACACCTGGCATGGTAGACCCGAGGAGAAGTGGAATGCACAAACGTCCAGTTTTCTGCAGGTTCTTGTCTCCATACAGTCCTTGATATTGGTGCCTGAGCCGTACTTTAATGAGCCAGGCTTTGAGCGCAGTCGTGGCACACCAAGCGGCACCAACTCATCTCGCGAGTACAATAGCAACATCTATCAGGCGTGCGTGCGTTGGGCCATGCTGGAGCAGATACGCAATCCCAATCCATGTTTTACAGATGTAAGTATTAACTTTTAAATTACCGGAGCTTCACTTAAACTTGTTGATTACCAGGTCATACATAAACACTTTTGGCTGAAGCGTGAGGAGATTTGCACACAAATTGAGGGGTGGATTGAGGAGCTGAGTAAGCCACAGTATACAGAGCGGGCTAGTCGAACTATTTCCTTTAACTCGATGGTGTTGCGTCGACACTATCGGCATCTGCGAGAAGAGCTGGCCAAGCTGAAGCCTCCTCGTGGCCTAGAGGATTTAGATGCACCTTTTAATCCAGTGGCCACCTTGCCGCCCATGGATGTGTCCACAACAGCGACATCTACAGCAACCACAAATGCACAGGTGGGCACCGATGACACATTAGTGCCGGAGCTAAATTTGATGGTTGATAATGGTGATAGCGATTTGCCTCTGTTAGCGGAATTCTATAAGGATATGGAGAAGTCTGCAGCGTTGCTGACTGGCAATGAGGATGTGGTGGAAATTCTGAGTGATACGGAGAATGAGAGCAGCCTGTGGCAGGAAAAGGAGGAGGATACACCATAAATTGCTCTTTGATGCCGCTTTCACGCACTAGACAGTTTTATTTATCGTTATAAGTTTTGTTTTATGCTCATTTGTTTTGTTTAATTTTTGTAAGAGAGACTGCAACTGCAACAGAACTTGGTGTGCTTTACATAAAAAAAACGTAATATTTAATGTTATCAAAAACAAAAATGATCTTTTTGAAAAATGAGTTGAATAATATAAATATATATGAAATACATATTAATCAAAATCACAAATATACACCCTGACACCAATGCGTGTTGAAAAGCCAACTTTTCACTGAAGATACGTTCCCGACTTTATAAAAATCTATTATTGTACCGCAATTTTTATAAATGCTTCATTGAATCGATCTATCGGTATAATGAAATTAACCATGTGTGTATAGCATAAAATATCAGTACTTCAACAACACCACCAAAACTAAATTAATGTGTATTAAACTATGTATGTAGAGATTTAGTTAAATATTTACAAATGTGCAGAGTTACTTTTACAATTAAATACGCAATGCAAAATAAATTTTGTTTCTCCAAAATTGAGTTTTTTAATCCAACTTTAAAATTAATAATGTAATCCCTAAAATTATGCTACACTTTTTGACGATAGTCTGATGGTTTCCGTTTGCTGTCTTTGTTGCACCCACATAAGTTAGCTTAACACCATTGTAAATCGATTTTAGATGATTTCAGTTGCATTGAAAATTGTAATTAATTGCACACTTTGGGCTTTAATTATAACGTTTTGCACGACTAAGAAATTTACATTAGTCTGATTTCGAAGTATACTACATTTCCCTTTCCCCCTATTTTTGGTGGTCCAACAAAATTTTGGTATTTTATGATTGTTTACCAAAAACACATTACCAATAAACCATAAGATATATTATCAAGCTCTATCTTTATGGCGATCTTTCGACAGCTTTACAGGTTAGCAACTGAATACCTGGAAACTTTTTTATCATTGGCTACTTTGATTAAGAAGAACTTTGATGAGAAAATGTACATAAAGAATAAAGATCTTAAAACCAAATACGAGTATTCAATTGCTCCTTCGTTCCTCTCAGTGTAAAAGCATGAGTGCAATTCATCTCTCGATCGGATCTCCCTCTTCTCTCTTCGCTTCGATACTGTCTACATATTGATCTCAAAAGTACGCTCGCACTCTAACTGTATATATGTAACCGAGCCCATTTCGACAGGCATTCAACAGAATCATTCTTTGCGATGTCTGGTTTATTTTTCTTATGATTAGTCTCTTCCGAACTGTCGCCACCAGCAGTTCACGGCGATATAATCAGATACCCAAATTTGGAGGAAAATATTGTTCTTTAATTGTTTTATGCCAAGCATAAACCAACAAATTGGTTTATACTTATGGAGCTAAAAATGTTACTGTTGGCGATGGCCAAACTGTAAGTGAATATAAAATATATTATTTCAACAATTCTATACTATACATTGATGTATTTTCGAAGATAATTATCAGGCCAATTGCACTTAATTTATTTATTTCTTTATTTTCTCTAAGATGAGCTGATCGGATATGTTTAATATTATTGTTTTTCCAAAGTTTTTATTGCTAATATGAAATATTCCCAGCCAATTTCTGCGTAGAGAAGCTCAATTAATTAGCTAGTGTCACGTGATTGCCTGTGGACTGCTTCACTGTTTCAGTAATAATTGCTATTTGTCACATATTTCAACAAGCTATTTACGCCACTGATTTATTAACTTTACTCAGTGTAGTATTTTGTTCACTAATTTATTGCTTTATTAATAATTCAATCTATCAAGCTTCGATACCTGCATTAAAGAAAATGTTACTAGTCTGATACTCACGCTCAATTAATCACGATCCGACATCTGCGCAAACAAGTTAGTGGGAAGTTTTGTGAAAACCTATCATCTCTGTAATAGTTTGCCCATAGATTAATGCTAATTAATGCAGGAATTAAGTGTTAGAGCTTTATAGCTTTAAAAAAATGCACTCGCGCCCAGTAGAATTTATAATTTTTACATGAAATCATGAAATTAGCATAAGTAAATAAAATTTTTTAATTGGGAATCGCTTTTTTTTTAGCCGGTACACAAGGTGTAAAATAACACTGTATTAGCACATAATTTCTAAAGTCAGTATAGATTTCTTCTGATCGTCTGTCTGTCCCAATGCATATCTAGATCTCAGGGATTATAACAAATAGAATGACAGATTTTATAACAATATTTACTCGTGTTTCCCTTGGGTCTAAGCTAGTAAATCTTGTTTTAAAGTTCCTACAAATAAAAAAACAGAACATTAAAATCTATAAATGTAGCTTTCATAATTGGTATGTTATTATAGGTACAGAGTAAACCATAGTCGAGTTCGATTTACTTCTTTATTGTCGATTATTACAAGCTAATTAAGTGATATAATCTCTCGGTTTAGGCTGATCAAGAGAAGCTAAATGAGCCGAACAGCAGACAAATGCCCTTGGGTGCTGAGCCGACGCCCAAAGTCGAAAGAACCAAACCGCAGTTGCTCTATGCCATCAACGAGAATCCAGGTATGTAAAGCATCAATAGTTTACCATTTGTGGGATCAGCGCTGTATTGTACATTTTTTTCAGTGTGGTATCTGAGTATATTTCTCGCGTTTCAACATTATCTGACGATGATTGGAGCGATTGTCTCGATACCGTTTATATTGACGCCAGCTCTGTGCATGTCCGATGAGGATCCAAATCGTGGAATTATCATATCCACAATGATCTTCATTACCGGTATTGTGACATACTTCCAAGCCACTTGGGGCGTACGATTACCCATAGTTCAGGGAGGAACTATATCCTTTTTAGTGCCCACACTGGCCATACTGGCGTTGCCTCAATGGAAATGTCCAGCTCAAGCTGATCTGGATGCCATGAATGAGACTGATCGCGAAGAGTTGTGGCAGATGCGGATGCGTGAGCTTTCTGGAGCAATTGCAGTGTCAGCCATGGTACAGGTCGTCTTGGGTTACACTGGGCTTGTTGGAAAGATCTTAAAGTATGTCACGCCCCTAACGATCGTACCGACAGTCTCCTTGGTGGGACTCACACTGTTCGAGCACGCTGCGGATACGGCCTCCAAGCACTGGGGCATTGCTGTGGGGTGAGTGCCACTGGACACGTTTGTCCAACCAGGATCTGGTTCAAAATCTAATATTTGTGACACAGAATTCGATTTTAAGATATTTAAAATAAAACTAATATATATCGATTATTAACTAATCGAGATAACATTTGAGTATAGCTTTAAAACTACTACAACTAAGTATCTATCCAAGAGAAATAAACTAGTTTTAGCATATTACTCTGTTCCTAAATATATGCAACGAATTATCTTCTGGACTGCCATAATAATTTGTAAATGTTAAACACAAAGTTCCACTGTGCAATGGCTAGTCTCATTGCAAATTCATATGATGTTTCTTTTTTTTAGAACCACTGGCATGTTAACACTTTTCTCTCAAATCATGTGCGACGTAACGATTCCGGTAGTTGCCTATCGAAAGGGTCACGGACTGGAGGTGCGTCAGTTTCAGCTGTTTCGTTTGTTTCCCGTGCTGCTGACCATCATAATTATGTGGGGTCTGTGTGGAATTCTCACAGCCACCGATGTGTTCCCGCCAGAGCATCCATCGCGCACAGATGTGCGCCTCAATGTGCTGACCAGTGCCAAGTGGTTCTATGTGCCATATCCGTTCCAATTCGGTTGGCCTTCCGTGACGTTGTCCGGTGTGCTGGGCATGCTGGCCGGAGTGTTGGCCTGTACGGTTGAGTCCCTTAGCTATTATCCAACAGTTTCGCAAATGTCGGGAGCCCAGCCGCCTCCGTTGCATGCCATCAATCGGGGCATCGGTACAGAGGGTCTTGGCACAGTGCTGGCCGGTCTCTGGGGTGCAGGAAATGGAACAAATACTTTCGGTGAGAATGTGGGTGCCATAGGAGTGACCAAGGTAAGAAGTCGCGTTTAAGAACTCTTAGAATTCGAAATTACAAAAGAATCAAACAACTTGATTATATTTTAAAAATATAAATAACAAATTAAAAATTGTCATTCTCCCAAACTAAACATATAAACTGTAGCTTGGACGGATTCTTTTTAATCCTAAGGAAACCATTTATCATTTTATGTAAACTAATCGTAAAACTATTAATCGCATAATAGCAAAGTTTACCTTTAGCAAGTTCTCTCCATTTAAATTTTCGGAAATAGAAAATAAGTATTTGTGAGATTCAAATATTTCTGAGATGTTTTTTCTTCCCTGACAGATCGGCTCCAGACGTGTGATTCAATGGGCTGCCGTCATAATGGTGCTACAGGGAGTAATTGGAAAGTTTGGCGCAATTTTTATACTAATTCCCGATTCCGTGGTTGGCGGCATATTCTGTGTCATGTTTGGCATGATTATTGCTTTTGGCCTGTCTACACTGCAGTATGTGGACTTGCGATCGGCCAGAAATCTTTATATACTCGGTCTATCCATATTTTTCCCCATGGTTTTGTGTCCCTGGATGCAACGAAATCCAGGTGCCATCAATACGGGGAATGAAACCGTTGATTCCACATTGACGGTGCTGCTGGGCACCACAATTTTGGTGGGTGGTTTTCTAGGCTGTTTTCTGGATAATATAATACCGGGTAAGTCCGCTACAGTTGATGTCTTCAATCAAACATAATTTAATTTAACTCGTAATATTATTAATAGGCTCGCCCGCTGAGCGTGGACTTATCGAGTGGGCAAATGAGATGCCGCTGGGCGATGATAATGTCAACGATGGCACCGCCACAGATTTCGATTTTCCATATGGAATGAATGCCATACGAAGCTGGAAATGGACATACTATGTGCCATTCCTGCCTACCTACAAACTAAAGAAACAAAACTGAATGTCTTACTTAAGGTTAGTAGCATTCCATAGATTGACGGACAACATCTCCCGAAAACTAATATTTTAATACTTAAATGTTAATTATGTCTATTCTAATAATTGTTGGCTATATGTACTAGTAAATCGTCTCAATAAATATTAACTTTGTTACTGATATTGATCAAAATGTATATCGATTTTACCTGTATTATAAATAAAAATAATGCTATTTAATGAATCAATTCATGTGTTGTTTATTGACGTATTTTGTAACCTTTGTATTCCCATGATTTTTTTATTATTATTACATTTTCAAACTTTGAAATTTCTACACTCTAGACTGTAAATTCGCTTATTGACATTGCTTTATCCGAATCTTTCGTTCACATTACGCATATCATCTATTATTTTGCAATAACATCAATAGTTCTAGTAAACGAAAGAAAATTTCATTATATTTGTAAATCGCATACTTGAAAATCTCAAAGAATCAATCAGTTCTGTATTGTAAAAAATGTAGTTAAAATTATTGATAAAAATTTTAACGCATTTTTCGGCGCGAGGTTCTTAAAAATATCATATAAAATATCTCTGAAATATTTGTTAAAAAACTAACATTGTTTTCTTTTACGCCATTATCATTTCTATCTCTTTCAATCTCTCCCTCTCCGTCTCTCCGTCTCTCTCTCTCTTCTCTCAATCTATCTATCATCTTCTGCTGTCACCTGCTTACAAATTAAATTAACTTAATGACTAGTACTAAATCTAGAAACGCCGAAGGAACCAAGGCACAATTATTCGAAAATCGATTTATTGATCCAAGTAATGGTCAGTTCGATCGTGAGGCGATCTTAAACCATTATTGGATCATTGAACTACGGTTGGATTTTGCTGAAACTTCAGTATATCAGATTTGGTTAATGGTACAACTACAGCTACGATCAGGGCTCAACGGCTGCCTGCACTAAGAATAAACTTTGGCTATATCAAAAAATATGTGAAATTAGTTGTTAGTAAACTCTAAGTGAGGGAAGTCTGAAGTTCGACTCGTATCTTTGGCTTTGGCTGGTTATCTAGAACCTATGCTGACTATGATGATGGATCTGTGCGGGTTGCAGCAGCTTCTTGATGCCACCACTGCTGGCGCGCGAGGATGAGGCCGATGCCGACGAGGAGGCAGTCGTGTTTGGTGGCGTGCTCATGACCGAGGCATTGATTGCCTTCTTGCGCTTGGAGTAATAACAGAAGATGCAGAAACCATTCTGCGGTGTGGAACATCAAATATTTGTGGGACTGCGTGTGGCCGACGAGGTACGATAACGAGATCCCGAGCTGAAATATATATACATTTATATATAAATTAAGATTTATTCAGTTACGTTTTTTTTGTGTATTTTAATTTGAAAAATATATAATTGATGACATTTCATAGACACAAATAAATATGATATAAAACAATAAGTTTACAATAAATATTTATAAAGATAAATAAATAAATAGTGGAAATTAAATTTGTTTTGAAATCGTGTTCTGAATAACTTATAAGTAATGTATAAATAATGAGAATAAAAGAATTTTCTTATATCTTAACTATACAAATCTATATATATATAAAATGCTTTGTCCTCACTGACTGACTCACTGACTGACTGATATATCACAGCCATGGCCAAACCACAAGTCCTAGAGACTTGAAGTTTTTTTTAAAAAAATCAGAATAATTTTTTCGAGATTCGTATGGGTATTTATATTTTTTAATTCAACCTGCAACCTATTTTAAAGAATAAAAAACATTTAATTAAATTGCATTAAATGCACGCTCGCTAAGCAAGCATTGAAAACGTTCAATGCGTGTGTACGCATACATACACAATTTTAGCGTGAGCAACTGAAAGAGAGCCAGAGAACAACAGTTAGCATCGACTGCAAAGAGAGCTATGGCATTTGTTTTTGTGTTCGCTTTTGAATGTGCGTAGTTTTTGTTTTTGTGTTCGCTTTTGCATGTGCGTAGTGCGAGCAAGATGTTGTTTTGTTCCTGTCAACGAAGAAGTGACTTATATTGCGTTCTTTGTCATACATAAGTTTGTACATATGATTTTAAATAATAATATTTCTGATACTTTAAGTGGGGATCTGCGTCCGAGCAAAGCAAGGACGCAAAAGCGGGCCCACTAGTAATATATAAAATGTCTAATTTTACGTGTGATATGTTTTATAATCTTTGATGGCCAAAATTGTTGGTAAAACTCAAATTTGATTTAAACGAAAAGTGTCTAGGAGTAAAGATATCGGGAAAATAATACTCACCGCGAGATGCTGGAGGTGTAGTCCCGCACAGGAGTGCGAGCTTCACGTCTGTGGTAGCTGCCAGCTGCACTGCTGCTGCCTACGATGCCGGCGGTGCTGGTGGTTGGTGGCTCCAGCAGTGACATGGTGCGGTGATCGTACGGTCGAATGGAGCGACGACCAAGTGTCGCATAGCCATCAAGGTGACTGCTGCCGGTGGCGATGCTGCCGCTTCCGGAGGCCAAAGTGCCGTTTAAGGTGTAGGAGGAGCGACGCTTGGGATTGTAGGTGTTGTAGTAGCCATTGGTGGTGCTGGTGGTGTTGTTGCCGGCGCCAGTGCTGGGACTGGAGCTGGAGGAGCTCTTGTACCGCATGGGCACAGAGCTGTAATCGTGCGTCTCATACCGCTTGCTTAGGAACGATGGCGATGTGTTGCGAATGTCGTTGAGACTCTTGCGGGGCTTACATGTTGCTCCCGCCGACGTCGAGGAGGTGGAATAGTCCAGGGCCGAGCGATAGACGGGCGGCTTGAGCTCCGTGCCCACGGGACTCAATTTCAATGGCCGGAAGAACTGCTGGGCAATGTCCGGTGAATGGGCACGTGTCTCCGGCTCGGTGGCATGCAGCTTCTGGCTGGAGCGAGCCTTCACCGCCGCATGCTGCTCCCGATAGTAATCGCGGACCGCCGAGGGACCCACAATGCTGCTGGTCCGTCGTGGCTTCTGCTCGTTGAAGCGACTGTAGAAGCTGCGTCGCTTGATCCGATCGATGACACTCTCGTTGGGATCGGAGCTCTCGGAGCAGCGCGTGGGCGAGGACAGCTGGGAGGCGCGCGAGAGACGCGACACTGTCGGCGAGGGCGTTGCATGCAACATGTAGTTGTCCTCGGAGCAAATGGACCAATTGTCAAAATACAATTCCGGCTCCTCGGTGGGCGACATGAATGTCGATGTCGAGGCGCAATCATCCTGATAGCTGCGCGAATCCGACGAGTAGTTGGCAATGTTCTCAAAGGATGGCGTCAACAGATTATTCCGATTGATCTCATGGGCCGACGAGGTGCGATATCCGGATGTCTGGGAGCTGTAATTGTTGTTGGTGTTGCTCGAATTGTTGTTGGTGGCATTGTCCATGGACTGCTGACTCGAGCTGTTGTTGGACGAGGCGCTCTTCACGGCACCCGGATACGGCGGCAGATTCGAGTACAGTCCGTTGCCATTCAACAGCGCTGGATTTGTTTTTGCCCCACGGTAGCTGCTCGTGGTTGTCGATGTTGTTGTTGCTGTTGTTGTTGTCGTTGTGGCGCCAGTTGCATTTGCATTGCTCACATTGCTCAGATCCAGCATGAGACCCTTGCGCTTCTCCTTGTTGCTCGTTGTGGTTGCTCCTGTTGCTGTTGTTGCTGCTGCTGTTGTTGCTGTCGCCGCTGCACTTGCTCCCTGATGCTGCATGCACTCCGGGCACACAGTCTCGCAGTTGCAGTTCACCTCGGTCAACGCCTTGGCCTTGACCACATTCTGATAGATGGGCGATGTGGGCAGTCCAACAGATTCCCGCTCCCGCTCCTGCTCCTGCTCCTGTCGCACCTCGCGCTCTATGTTGCTGGTGGAACGCGTGTTGCGCACACGTCTCTGCTCGCTGCTCTCGCGATCGAAGCGTCGCAGCAGCCCGCCGAGCATCTTGTTGACGGTGCCACTTGGTTTCCCATTTCCATTCCCATTCCCATTTCCATTTCCATTCCCGCTTCCGTTCCCACTGTCGTGCAACTGCTCCACGCTGGCAGATCGCTTCGGACTCACACTTGTGGCAGGCTGTGTGCGTGGCACGGATCTTTCTCTCAGAGATCGCAGCATGCTGTCAAAGCGCGATCGCTTGTCGACTGCTACTCCTCCGCCTGCAGTCTCCAGTGTGTAGCCTTTATCTGCCTCCAGAGATTTCTTCTTGCGCTGCAGCGTCGACGTTGCCTTCTCTGGCGAACTGCGCTCCTCCGGAGATCCTTGCTTTTGTGTACAGACGAGGGCGGCACTGGCAGTGGGCGTGGCCAGCTTTTTCTCTTTACTCATGGCAGAGTCGCGTAGCTTCTCAAACTTCTGGCCAATGGCATAGAGTAATCCCTTGCTGGTCTTCTTCTCGGGAGATTTCTCCTTGGATTTAATCACCGGACTCGATTCTTTGGAGCTCTCCGCGGGCGTTGTTGTTGCCGTTGTCGTTGCTGTTGGGGGCGTCGTTGTGGGCGGGGTCACTGGAGTGGGTGGCACCAGTTTCGATTTCTTGGACACCTTGATTACCTTCTTTAGGCTGGTCGGACGTGATTCGGCCGAGGAGGAGCCCATCTCCTTGTCCGTAATGGGGCCGGCAAATGATTTCTCCTCCGATGTGGACTTGGAACTGCAGGCGGTGGTGCTGGTGGTGCTGGTGGCGCTGGTGACCTCGGCTATGTTCGGTATTACCACTCCGCTGCGTGTTATCTTGCGCAGATCCTTGGGCATGGCCAGCTTGGTGGCCGGATAGCTCTTGGGACGCATTAAACGACTCTCTCGCGGTGCTGCATCCAGAGACGCGTCCGTTGTCGTTGTGGCTATTTTACTGGATGGTTTTGTCTTTATTGTTGTCGCCGTTGTTGCGGCCTCGGGCAATTCCGCATTGCCCTTGAGACTGAGAGACAGATCTTTCATGGGATAGGACTTGGGACGCTTCAGTTTGGTCTCCTTTGGCGCTGGCTCCGTTGCCAGAGATGTGTTGGCCTCATCCGCTGCCTTCTTGGTCACCTTTTTCACCTTTCGCACCAGCGTCGCCGTTGAAGTTGTGGTTGTTGTTGTGGTTGTCATTGGTTTCATGGCTTCCGCATCATTGTTGGCATCCTTCGACTTGATCTTCTTCAGTTTCTTAATGGTGGACGTTTCCTCCGATTTCTCCTCAGCGGCCAGGTCGTGTTCGGTCTGCGTGCGAGCCGCGGAGAGCAGCTGCAGTTCCTCCAGTATTTTATTGGCCAACTCATGTTTGCCCAACTCAGTGTCCACGTCCCGTGACCGTGACTGACTGCGTCTCTTCTCCGTTGCATCCGCAAACTGTTCCATGCTCTTAATCCTGCTGTGTCGTGCCGCAGTCGGTGTCGCCTCCGTTTCTGCCTCCACATTGGGCAGGCTGTGCTTGCGTCGCTCCAGAGGATCACAGGACTTCTCCCGTATCTCCCTGAGCACACTCTGTGTGTCCCGGTCCCGATCCCGATCACGTTCCCGGTCGCGATCCCGTGGCTCGTCAAAGAAGTCGGGCCGCAGGAAGCGTGAGATTCGGCGCTGCGAGGAACGTCTACGCAAGCAGCTGCTGCTGTCGGCCACGCCCACACTTGCCAGTGGTGTTGGCACTGCTGTTTGGGGCGGCGGTGGCGGTGGCGACAGGCAGCCACTTGGTGGACGCCCCAAGGCGGCGCTATAACGCTTCTCCGTCAGCTCTTTGGCCTGGCCATTGCTGGACTTGCTCAGATAGGGCGAGTAGTATTTGTACTTGTCGCTGATGTCGCTGGTGTAGCTGCTGCTGCACAGCGAGGATTTGCCATAGTCATCGCGGCAGACGCTGCTGCTGCGACTCTTGCTGCTCACCTTGGAGGCAGGAACCTCCGATGCGGGTGCTGCTGCCGCAACTGTTGATCCGGATGCGGGTCCCTGGCTGGGTGCTCGACTCAGACTGCGTCGGTAGATGGCCGTGCTGGCCGCTGTGGTCTTTGGCGCATCCGTCAGCGCTTTCGACTTGACTTCATCCTCCGGTTGCTCCGGCAGATAGCCACGCCCACTGCTCTGACTGCGCTTGTACACCTTGATGGCCGGCGTGCCGCTTGTCGCTCCACTCTGCACGCTCAGCGTGCGTGACAACTTGCGCGCCTGTGTGGGCGGCAGCTTGGCCAGCAGCTGCTCCTGGAAGCACTTGGGCAGACCCGGCGTAATGCTGGACAATGTTTCGAGATCTTTTTTGCTGAGACGCAGCCGAGACAGATCCAAGTCGGCCAGATCCAGTGGCTCCTCGGCATTGCCGTCTGCCGAGTTGCTGGCAGTCGTTGGTTTGGCAGCCTCCTCCGATCCGCCGTGATTCTCCGCTCTGGTCTTGTGATGTCCTGTGAATGGTAATAGAGGTAACAGTGGGGACTATGAGTAACTTTCGTCCTGGCAACTGACGACTCTCTCTCTCTCTCTGTCGACGGCTGGAGTGAGAAGTATGAGAAATATTCCAAGACTCCAAGATACCAAGTTTCCATTTTGCAAGCTACTTACTTGTCATCTGTCGCAAATCAGTCTGCGTACCTGTAATCCTGGCTGTGAGAGGCACCTGTAAACATTCTATATGTTGTTTGCAACCAAAAGAACTTTGCTCGGATCAAACTAGACGCTGGACTCCAGAGTAACATAGCGGGGAGCGTGGTTAAGTCGTTAACTCGTTAAAGCGATAAATCAACATTCAACTAACAACTAACAACAATAACAAATTCATTGAGTTGCAATCAATATCAATATCAATAACATTGTCAATATCAATATACAATAAAGATTAGCTCACGTGCAGTAGAACATACTAAATAACTAATAATTAAATAACAAATTTTAGTTGGTTTTGATTTTTTGTTTGTTTTTTGAATGTATTTCTTGAAAGTTCAACGATATTTCATAAAGTTAGTAAATGTATTAAATTATGTATAGTTATAGGTATAAAAATATTGCTTAATTTAAATACTTGAAGAGGTTTCTGCTTAGGTTTGGTAAGTGACTTGAAATTGTTATCAATCGATGTTGAATTATTTGTAGCTTAAATCAAACTCAAATTGAGCAACTATATAAATAATGAATAATTCTTTCAAATTAATTTTAAATCACAATTAGTGTCAAGTGTGTGTGTGTGTGTGTGTGTGCGTGTGTGAGGGAGTGTGTGTGATAACATTTATTTCTTGAGAGTTGTTACTTTTTTTTGATTTACTTTATTTTGATAAGAGTTTTTAACAGTTTTCAGTAAACAGAAATTTCTACTTTAAATGCAAAATTTGTTGCCCAGATTTCTTTTTTATTCTCTTTGGCAAACATTTCAATTGGAATAGAATATAATTAACAGGCGTGTAAAATTGAATTTGGAAACTAAAGTGTTAAATAATTATGCTGCCACACACCAACAGCTTGCAACACTTGCATCTCCCTCTGCATCCTGCAATTCTGCAATTCTGCGGCTTCTTCTTTTATGACTTGTTGAGGTTTCTTGTGGTTGTGATTGTGGCTGTTGTGGTGCTAATAGCTTTGGCTGCTGTCTTGAGTGGTGCTCGGTTGGCATCCACATTTAGCTGGGTTAATTGCGGCACGGCGGCTGTGGCAGTGGCAACGGCGACTTTTCTGGATGTGGTTACGGCCGTTGCAAGGATGCCCGGTTGCAGTTGCAAATTGGAATGGAACGGACTCTTGTTAATGGTTATGACATGCTTAGTGGGCGTGGTAGTTGTTAATGTTAAACCAACTGTAAACGAAATAAGCATGAAATGTGTAAACGGCCAACGAAACTTTCAAATTACATACATAAACAAATTAACTCATATTTAACTCAAGGAGCAAACAAATAAAACAAGAGAGATGAAAACAACACATAATTTGAAATCCGGCCAACTTAATGGCACTTTAATTTAGAGCAGTGTATTAAGGTTAAGAGAAGAGCAGCTTAAGGTTTATTGTGTTGTTGTTCTTGTTTATTTTGTTGTTCTTGTTGTTGTTGTTGTTGTTGCTGATGATGATAAAAAAATATGTTTGCGCTTCAGAATGACAACAATTAGTAGCTGAACATTTTTTGTACATTATCGTATTCAAAGTTTTGGACATTTTTATATTGATTTCGATATTTATATTTATGTTGTTTTTAGTTTCATCTTAGTTTTGCTATAATTATTAAAACAGCCTTTTTATCAGTTGATCAATGAATGTGTAAACGCATAGTTATTATTATGATTATTTTGTACAAATTCATAATAAATACAATTGATGTATTCTTGTTAATTAAAAATAGCCCAGAACTCAGAAACTTGTTTTTGGTTTTTGATATTGTGCCAAGTTAGTTATTGTATTTGTTGTTGTTGTTGTTGCTATTGTTGTTGTTGTGTTTGTGATTGATCAGCTTAAGAACACAGCATGGACAAAGTAAACTACATCGATAAGCTTCAAATGCATGTGTGTGCTTATGTACATGTGTGTATGTGCATGTGCATGTGTGCATGTGTGTGTGTGTGTGCTTAGTGGTGTTAAAAATTAATTTCTTGTACAACACAAATTTGGTTTAATAATTATTAATTAATTATTAAAAGAAACATGAACAAGAACTTTGAAACTCAAACAACTTGCTTGGTTAGCGTTTTTCCATTATCATTATCATTATCATTATCATTGTATTTTTTGTTTTTTTTTTGGGGTTTTTTTTCATGGTAATAAATGTATGTAAAAACTAAAACAAATTTAAGGTAGCGGGGCCATTTGCAAAACTGTACAACAATAATTGAAATATTATGTATGTATATATATATAATATTTAACAAAATTCTTTTGGTTGCCAAACAAATTGTAATTGTAATTTCGAAATAAAATATCCATTGTTTAAAACGTTTGTTTTTTCAATTATCAAAACAAAATGTGGTTCGCTTTATTGTCATCAAAATTGTTCTCACTGTAAAATGTAATAAAATGATTTATGGATTAAATTTGTTCATTTAGCCGCTCGGGTTTATTGCATTGTCATTAAGATTAAGTACATTTTGTTGTTTGTAATTTCCTGGGTTTGTTGTATTCAGAATTTCTTATATTCCATTCGTTTAACAATTTTTAATAACATACGAGTAAATGTAAATTATATTCCATGTGTGTGTGTTTGTTGAATCATTGTTCCTTAGTTATTTGTTTTCGTGTTTTACTTATTGTTGCTCTGGAACATTTGGAGTTTATTGTCGTGGCCAAGCTAAAGTTCTATATATGTATATTATATATAAATAAACTAAATAACTGCGCAGATATTCAAAACTTTGAATACGATTTGATTTCATTTCATTTGACCTTTAATTGACAATTTTTCTATCATCATTTGCAATATTACATAACATTTTAATGCTAAATAAATAAAAACTTGTTAAGCGAATTATGAAGAACAAATCAAAAATCAAAAATTATATTGTATATAATAAAATTGAAATAAAACGATTGAAAATAAATAATAAATTATGCAAACATTATAAAGAGAACAATTAGAGGCACATTTAACTGAGTCGGTTGGTTTTTTTGGGTTCTTTGGGCTATGTCTATATGTCTCTAATAAGAGGTATACAGCAAAACATGAATATACACACACACATATATATAAATAAGATGTCACTCTCTATATATGTGCATATATATATATTTTATATATATTGTAAATTGTAAAGCGGCAGCAGCATTTAATGTTAACAACAAAAGTTATTGTGCTCTAGGACAGATAGCATAGATAAATAGTTGGATAGATAGATAGACAGATATATAGATAGATGGATAGATAAATAGATAGATAGATAGATTTAGTTCTATTGTCGATAGTTTCTCGTTTAATTAAGAAGGATATGCTTATAACGAGTTAAAAACAAAATAAAAAATTCAAATTATAATTTAAAAGATAAATGTAAAACAGAAAAAGATTTATCAGAGAGTAGTAATTGGCATTTTCACTTGATAATTACAGTAGACACTTAATTAATTGTTTATTTTGGTTGTATATCTTGTTTGTTTGTTTTTTAGGAGGGTTTATTCATGTTTAGACTAAATAAGTAGATAAGTAGATATATAGTAGATCAATTTATAGGTATTCACTTGATATTGTTTGGTTTTTCTGTTATCTGTTTTCTGTTTTTCAGTATTTTGATTTGTTTTTGTTTTTGTTTCTGTTTATGTTTTTAGCATACATCAACAACTACTAGAAATGAGTATACAAGTACGTATATATCGAAAATTGAAATTCTAAATTACGTAGCATACTTTTGCAGCTGTTGTTACATTGTGTGTGTTCATTTGCATTTGAGAACTGCAGTTACTTCTGTGGACTTGACTCGACTTCGCTTGGTACTGATCTGTTACTGTTACTGATCTAAATATTTACTCTTTAATCTGTGATATTCACCTCTTGGCAACGTGGCGCCCGTGCGCGAGAACATCGACTCCATATCGCTGCCCAAGTCCCGGGACATGCTATGACGCCAGGGAGCTCCGATACCGCTGCCATTGTTGCTGCTGTTCAGACGACTGTCAAAGAGTAGAGAAAATACAAATCGAAACAATTATCACATTTTGTCAAACTTAATTGGTTCAATTCTATCCGAGTTGTGTGTCAGACAGGTGTCTAGCTAAAGGACTTGCACATTACACAGGCCAACTTACAGACAGCACTTTAGACCAGGCCAATCGATCAGCCAATGGCGAATGCGGGCCGTAATGCTCAAGCCCCTTAGCCAACTTTGTCTGCACTTAAGACATGGTCGAGAGCACGATTACAGTTGGGTTTCAATATGCAAGTGCAATAGTAGAATCATTGGTTAAAGCTGAAGCATTTCATAGTTTATACAGTTATGATAGTTATTATGATTTATTGATAGGTATAGAGAGAGGTTGATTGTAAATAAGTACGAGCACAGTGTGGCGCAAAAGTATTCTAATTTTATTATTTTGATTAAATAACATTGAGCTTTTTTTTGTTTAAACATAAGACATATATCCAACAATCCTGTTCTATTCAATAAGGAGAGAAAAACTCAACTATTCTGACTCTACAATTAATTAATTTTAGCTGTATAAAATAACATTTTAAAATTCTACTAAAATTCTAATGCTTTATATATATTCTAATATATTCTAATGCATTATACAGTTATGATATTTATTATAGTGATTTATTGATAGATATAGAGAGAGTTGATTGTAAATAAGTACGAGCACAGTGTGGCGCAAAAGTATTTTAATTTTATTATTTTGATTAAATAACATTGAGCTATTTTTTTGTTTAAACATAAGACATTTATCAAACAATCCTGTTCTATTCAATAAGGAGAGAAAAACTCAACTATTCTGACTCTATAATTAATTAATATTAGCTGTATAAAATAACAAATAACAAATAAATGGCGCAAAAGCATTCTAATTTTATTATTTTGATTAAATAACATTGAGCTTTATTTTGTTTAAACATAAGACATTTATCAAACAATCCTGTTCTATTCAATAAGGAGAGAAAAACTCAACTATTCTGACTCTATAATTAATTAATTTTAACTGAATAAAATAACATTTTAAAATTCTACTAAAATTCTAATGCATTATATTTCGTTATTATAAAATTATGTTAAAAAATAAAGGCTTTAATTTAGAAAGAGTGTGTAAATGCCAAGAGTATTTTATTAGTTTTTATCATCGAGAATTGTTTAAAAATTCATATCGCATTAACTAAAAACACGATATTTAAAAAAAATTTAATTTATAACAGAGAACAGATATATAATAATTTCTTATTGAGAATGAATATTTATGAGTTATTATTTCTTTTTATTAAGGTTGATTGCTTTTGCCTCACACTGTACAAGTGAAACTTGTGCTGCTTTAGAAGTCTCTTTTTAGGTACTTACACTTGCTTCTTCTCAACCGTTTCGGTATAGCTATAACTGACTTGCGATCTAAGCGCACTTAGTATGTTAATTAAGTTAAGCAGATTGTCAAATAATTATGTGTGAATGCAGCATGTAAAAAATGTATAATAAAATGAATGTAAATGTTATAGATTATATGCATTTATTAGTTACTGTCAATTTCAGCGAATTCAAATTATAAGGATATTATTTATGAAAGACTCACCTGCCGAAGGTACTGTTCTGACTCCAGAATGGCCTGTGACCTTGGGCCTGTCGCGAGATGTCCGTTAGCAGTCGACTAGGATGACTGGGAAAACCGGATGAGAGGTCACTATTCACATTCATGCGATTTGTGAGCGCGCGCACCTGAGAATTGTCAAATATGAGAGGAGATTGTACAGGTGAAACAGGTTAACATAAGGAAACAATTCAACTTACACGTTGCAGCAGAGTCGAGAATAGATTTTCCGCTGTTAGTATCTCGAAGCCATCATCGTCATCCTCCTCGCCAGAGCTTTGTGAGTCATTGTCCTGGCTAATTTTCTTGACGGGCCTCGAGCTCCTGCGAACAGCATAAAACAGTCATTGGATTTAACTATTTGCAAATGATCTAAGTGGCGAACTACAAACCTGAGTCTGTGCGGAGTGAAAAGCGACTCATCCTCGACACCATCACGATTTATAGAGGTTGTGCGCATCTTCTGGAATGGCAAACTCTCATCGAAGCCGCTTTCGCTAAGCAGCGAACTGCAAGTTGTAAAAGATTTAACATTTAAAATATCCTCGACATAAAATTTCATTCAAAGACGCAATTTACCCAATGCGATGTGAAGGACGCAGTCGACTGAAGGTGGTGCGACTGGAGGCGGTTGTATGACTCGATTCGGATGGTTCAATGCTTCGCTCACGTGGCGTTATGAAGCCGCCTCCCTCAACGGCAATTGGTATGATAAATTCACGTGGACTCTTCTTGATGGGCTGTGAGGTGGTCACCCCTGGTCCGCCCGTAACCGTTGATTGCGACATCGTGGTTGCTGTTTCCGTCTCGGAGTCAGCCGTGGATTGGCGTGACAGCGAACCGGAACTGCAAAGAAAATTCCATATTCCATTCAAGAATTACTCAACGCAAAAATATATATTCATGAGTACATAATCATCATATAAATATGCACATATATAACTCTTTGACCTGACTGACCGACTGTTCGTTGAACTATTAACACAAGCAATGTTTAATGTTCACTCGCACAAATGTCTCAAGAAAAACTTTATTTTTCATCAGCATTTGCTTTAAACTCAATTTCAGAGATTTGTGACGCAAATAAATCAACACGTGTCTCAAGAATTGCGAGAAATTCTTTTCCCAGGGCATCAGATAGTCTTGGCTGGGTAAATGTTTAATTTAAGTGCACTTATTTTCAAAGTTCTACACAAAATTTAACTTGGTCAGAAACATTTTGAAAGACTGTCATAAATAACTTTCTTGTTTGAATTAAATTCAAACTGCTATAACACGTTATTCATGTGAAGGTTCGACAGTTATGTTTGAAAAAGTTACCCATTTATCCTAACTGACTGACTGATTATTATGGAAACCGTAAAACCTAGAAAGCTGAAATTTTCATAGAACGTAGCTGAGGCAATTTTGAAAAGTATCAGCAAATTTTCAAGATTGTTGCAATCTAATTTATAGGTTCTGAAAAATCATTTTCAAACTGTTACAAAATTGTAGTAATATTTGAAATGTAAGGATTAGTATCGATTGCCAGCACTCACCGTGTTGTGGTGTTGGAGTTGGTGCGTCCATAAGCATGTTGCGTTGGCGGTCTTTGTATGGTTATGATATGCTCTTTGGGCTCCAGGCTGGTGGCTCGCGCCTGCAGCGAGGTCTTGATGGGACTGTACGGTATGGGTCCTTCGCGAGGTGGTGCACTGCGCAAGTCTGCCACAGGATGCTGCATCTCGGTGCTGAATCGCATCGCCGCCTGTGGTTGCTCTGCAATGCGCGGCTTTATTTCCAGTTGCACCTCGGATTTGGCATTGATTTTCCGGCGTGGCAATGTTGCTGATTTGAGCGTAATAGAGGCAGTCGAAGTTTTAACTGCACCGCCTGCTGTGGCATCTCCGCCAGGTGAAGCTATACACAAATTGGAGAGGAAGGGAAATAGTTGAAACATTTAGTTAATGCAGTTGATTGTGCAACCAAAATGGAACCATAACAATTAGGCAAGAAGCATAGAAGAAGTGGCAACTTTGAGGGTTGGTTGCTTGGAATTTTTAAGGGTAAAACAAAGTCAGCTATAAAGCGATAGTGTGTGTGTGTGTGTCTGAGTTAAAGTGCGCGTGTGTGTGTGTGTGATTGTGAAGAGAGTTAAGTTAAGAGGCAGCGTCTGCAACAAGCAGCGACTAAGGCAGCTACGATATACGAGTTTTAACTAACTAACAACAAAAACAACAACAACAAGCACAACAACAACAACAACGAGAACGAGAACAACAACATCAACGAGAACAACAGCAGCAATTTACACAAACACAAGAAAAATCAAATTCTACAAGCAGCTCAGAATCATTGATTCTTGTATTTTAATATTATTCTTTGATTTGATTTTAATTTGAATTCTTTTTGCTATGAGCACCATTTACGGTCTTAAGGAAAGCAGAACAATGACAGCAACAGCGACAGCGACAACGGCAACGAGAAAAACAACAACAAGGGGAATGATAGCGACAGATTTGGTGACATTGTGATATATATTGTGATGAAAAGAAAAGTACATAGAGAACACTGGCTGCCAAGAGACTGGTTAAACTACTCGCTTTCCATTCCTATATAAAGCTTGATGCTTCAATCAGACAATATAACCGATACCAACAATTTCTTTGTGATTTCTATTAGGTCTGTTCCGGTTTTCTCATTTTATTTGAAAGCATCTAATAAAATGTAAATATTCATGTTGAAATTAAGCTAACTATTTAAAAAATATTGCTTTCTGTTTTATCTGATGTTATTTCACCAACTAAAATTTAGTTAAAACAGAAACATAAATTTGAATTTGAAATTCAAAAGAGAAAGAGTTTTTTACATTTTTGATGATCCTATGATCTTTGTCATTCGATTGATATTGAATTATCCCACGAATAGATTTTTTCACTAAGTAAATACCTGTTTACCAGGTTTACAGTTGTACAATTTGGTATCTCAATATTATCAAATTTACAAAGCTCGCAACAGATTACAAATGTTTCATCCTTTTGGATTATAGTCCCTGAATACAAATACAATAGTAGTTAACCAGTCGCAAGACAATGACGATTAAGGAACGCAACGCTGGTCAGGCAATCAAAAAAGGCAGTGAGGCAGGCAGGTGAACAGGTGAACATGTGAACAGTTGGACAGGTGGACGGCAGGTGGGGCAGGTTGAGCGTCGCATGGCACTGTGGAGCCGCTGCCAAGACTTACATTTCAGCCACATAGCCGCAGGCAAGGCAGTTTGATTATTGAGTGTGTCTTGAGCTTGATTATGAAATGGTCTCGTGCGCGAGCTGACATTGTAATTGACAATAGGCATCGTGTTGTTGTTGTTGTTGCTGTTGTTGTTGCAGTTACTGTTGTTGCTCGGGGCTTGAACGTGGGCGTGACTGGGGGCGTACAGCGGCGATGGCGGCGGCGTGAACAACGCACTGTTGACCGTACGTTGCTGCTGTTGCTGTTCGTGACACTTTTGCTGGTACTGTTGTTGCAACTGCCGGAAGGGACTGCTTGTAGGCAACGCGGGCTGGAATATGCTTGCTGTGCTGTAGGCAGCCTGTGGCTGCCACACCGCCGGTCTCTGCATCATCGATCCCGGCAAGCCGCCCGCAAAGAGACGTTGCTGTATCGTTTGCTTAGCAACTGCCAATGCATTTAATGGTTGCACAGTGGTTGTTGCTCTATTGCTGCCACTGTTATTGTTATTGCTGTTGTTGCTGTTCATGTTGCTGCCGCTTTTTGTGAGTATGCCCCCCAACCCCGCCGGCGTCAGCGGTGCTGCCGAAACCGTTGCCGATGCCAAATAATGTTGTTGGCCTTCGTATCACTAAAATTAAGATGATGATTCAATGAATATGATGGGCATGTTTGTGTGAGTGTATGACAGTGACAGACAGAGTGAGAGAGTGTGAGAGAGAGCTGAGCGATACACAGGTGAATCTGCAGAGACAATGAAGAAGAGTGTGGCACGTGCTCTTTGCTGTTTACATTTGGGAGGGACTATGATCTGTGGCATGAGATTCTCTCAAATTCAAAGTTAAAGTGTTGTGGTTGCTGTGTAGCAGATTATATCGTATTCCAAATAAGCCAAATATAATCCATGCAGCACTCCAGCTTAACGTACACACATCAAAACAGGGAAAAGAGATAAATACTTAATTGGATTTTAAAAAGACGCACAAACTGAAAGCTATACACAAGTCTTCAATCAGTTGGCAGTTTACAGCTGAATTAAATATCGACTATTTATCTGCTTCATCTCAAATCAAGATAATAGATTTGCAATGAGCAGACAACTAAGCCTTATCCAGTTTCAAATATTTTAGTACGTCCATAGAGACAAATTTATTACTACAAATAATTTGTCTATTTGTAGATAATCATGTTGTAAATATGTAACTAATTTGTATCAAACTGTAAAGAAACCTCAATATGTAAGTGATTTTTTTAATCATCTTATTGATAAATGTCGATAGAATTTATGTTGACACAGGAATTAAAACCGTGATCAAAACGGGAAAAAAGGAAGATTAAAAATGTGTACTTTAACGAAATCGAAAAGCTTAAATTACCGATTAATAATCGATAAAGGTTCCTATCGGTTTGATGAAGTATTAAATTCTATTATACTCGTGTTTTTTAAACTAATATACATTTTATATTTGCATATTGATAGTAATTATTTTTGTCTATATCTTTTCAACATTTTTACAATTAATTTTTGCTCTCTGCAAACTCTGGAATTTTGTAAACAAATCGTTAACTTTACGAGACAGATATACAAAGATTTTGCGTAACCGATAACCGATAACCAAAATACAAATATAGCGAATTCCCAAATGGAACTCATATTCGATTCGCTTTGATATTCAGTATATAAATTTAATACAATATGTTACTCGTTGTAACTAGATATTTGTGACACTTTATAGATAGATATCGACCAGATATTTGTGAAAAGATTTATTACAAATTGAATAGGAAACTGTAAATGTTAAATTGTATTTTATTCACTAAAAATCTTTGTATTTGGATGGAATTCTTAATTGAAAAAGAGACCTGAGGCAGATGCGACAATTAATCTGGCCAAACTGCTCAACCGATCGACTTGTGCCAGATGCTATGGCTTGATAAATGATATATCGTATTATTTAAAGAGGTGCGGGTAGTCAACTCGAAAGCGCTGCGGGCTTAGCTTAACTTATGCTAATCCAAGTCCAGTAATTAGAATATTGATATTGTATTTGGACATGCACTTGCATTGAGCACTCACCCGGCTGTATGGCGTTTCCGATGATGGTGCGCGCATTCTTTAACTTACGTTCGCGCTCCTCCGGCGTCGACTCGCTGACACCGATGGTCTCCGTTTGGGCGCACAGCTGGTCCAGCTCCTTGTTGGACTCGTTCTGCGCCTGCCGCAGAAGGGCAATCGAGTTCTCCATGGAGCGACGCGCCTCGTCCAGTGATATGGAGGATACCGAATTCTTGGAATCGCTCGCCTCCAAAGTTCCAGCGACTACCGGGGATGGTGGTGGTGTGGCGAGAATCTCTTGAGCCTCCGCTTCTTGGGCGGCGGCTGCAGCAGCGGCCACCTGCTCCTGTGCGCGTCGCTCTCCGGGCGTGGGACCCGTAGCGGGTGTTGGATTCGTCGCCTTGCGTTCGAATTCCTTTTAAAGCTGCCCACACTGACGCCGGGTATGCTGAGCTTCTTCGGCTTTTCGGGAGCGGCAGCAGAGGCGCCCGCAGCTGTGCTGGTTGTTGTTGGTGGTGGTGGTGGTTGAAACTTCTCCGCGGTTTCAAGAATGCGCGACTTGCGACGCTCCGCATTGAACTTGTTGAGTGTGGACTCATCCTGCAGGCTGCACTTGCGAACAAATGGAGCTGCCGCCGGCGATTGTGATGCTGATGAATTGTTGTTGTTGTTGTTGTTGCTGTTGAGGTTGCTGTTGTTGTTATTGGTGGCAACTTTGCCGCTGGCACTCTCATTGATGGCATTGACCAGATCGGCGGTCTTGTGTTTGTGCAGAAACTTCTGGATCACTTTGGTGGCGTCCTTCTCTTCGGGTGTCTCGGCGACAGCGTCCAGTTTGGTGCGTGTCGCTTGACGTGCCACAGCGGTGGCGGGTGGTGCAACAACAACAACAGGTTCACCCATCAGCTGCTCACACACACTGCCAACCTGTTGCATGTCCTGTGACGAGTAGTTGCCACCCTTGGACATCGCCTGCTCCTCGACTGCTCCAAGAACACTCTCCGTCTCCATGGCCTGGGGCGTTGTTGTATTTGTTGCTGTTGCTGTCACTGTTCCTGGTGGTGCTGCTGCAAGTAATGATGTTCTGCCCTCACTGATGACAAATGAACTGTTCGCTGGCTTCTCCTTCTTTTTGGCGGTGGTGCCAGCGGCATTCTCCGTGGACACGGTGGGTTGCAACTTCCGTTTCGTCTGCACCGGACTTTGAGCGGGCGTTATGGTACGTGTGGGTGATGGCATCAATGCGGCCTCGCCACCAGCTAGGAAAGTAGCAGGAACACCAAAAGAAACAGAGAGAGAGAGAGAGCGAGAGAAAGAGAGAGAGAGAGAGAGAGAGAGAAAGGGAGGCGTGGTTTAATGAGCATGGTTAAATGGATTTGTCTTCAAGTTGTTTAGTGCACTTGAGTGTGGTTCATTTGTTTGTTTCGGTTACCGGGGGTGTTCGAAAGGAGACAGGGACGGGAACGGGGAGGGGGAGAACGCATGAACACCAGTTAGTGGGTGGAGGGTGTGGTCATTGTGTTGTGTTTGCCAAGTTAGTTCACAGCACTTTACAATATACATCATATACAAACATATATCTACCAAGGTTGCAAACTGTCTTTTTTTCCTTTTCAGAAAATAAAGATTCGATTAAAAAAAAAATAAGATTTACATAAATTTCAGACATTATAAAAGTTTAAAAATATAGATTTGTTTGATTTTGAAATAGTTTAAAAATAATAATACTATTATTAATTTTTATTATAATCTTAAGTTCTTCAAAAGTCAGAAATACTTTAATCATATAAAATAATTAAAAAGGTTAATACATATTGTGATATTTTGGAGAAATTTGATCTTTTAAAATTTTAATGGTTTGCAACCTTGATATATATGGAAATTGGTGCGCCTAGGATCTCTGGGTACATAATGGTCTTTACAAGCATGATATTATCTACAATGTTCACTAAGGTGAACTCACCAGCAACCATGTCCAGAATGCGACGCTCTGCTTCTGTGTTGGGCGCCGCAATATCACGTATGGAACCCACCGAATGCGAACGTTGAACCCGCTCATTGGCCGCTGCCTTTGCAGCTGCTGCGGCCGCCGCTGCTCCCTCGGCCGACGGCACCACCAGTTGATCCGCTGTAATCGCAGTCGGCGTCAGTGAGAGCAAGACATCGAGACGAACGGGCGTTTGGTTGGCCAGATTCTCGGCCAAATCAAGGCAGGATACATTGTCGTTCTCATTGACCCACCAATGGGAGCAAATCTGTTCGATTGTCGCCCGCTTCTGTGGACACACCGTCAACATCTCTCGAATAAGTGTCGATGCACGCGACGGCTTGCGTGGCTCATAGTAATCGCCCTGACTGATCTGCTTCACCAGTCTCTTGAAGTTGGAGCCGTCAAAGGGCATGGAACCGTAGACTAGAGTATAAAGCAGCACGCCCAGTGACCAGCAATCCACCTCGGGTCCTTGGTAGGGAGTCCCCTTCACAATTTCCGGCGAGGCGTACAGCGGTGAGCCGCAGAAGGTGCCCAGCAGTCGTTGGTCGTCAAACACATTCGACAGTCCAAAATCGGCAATCTGTATGCAATAGTTTATAATAAAAAAATATTATTCTTAAATTTCCGGAAGAATTTACAGGTAATATTTTCGACATACAAAATTCCAATTCATTAAACTAACTTAGCAACAAAAATTAAAATATAAATTGCTTATTCCAAAAGAAATTGAATTAAAAATAATATTAAAACTTTAAGTGAAAATAACATAATTAATTGGGAAATAAGATTAGCATGCGTTCAAATAAAATATATATGAAGGTGTTCTGATAACTCTGGGAAATTTTATCTTTGAGCTATAAAAAAAACAATATATTTTATAACCTCAGTTGAAACTTCTGTAAATTCAATAAATTCAGTTAAATAAAAATAAAATGTATCGTACCTTGGCATTGCCCTGTTCATCGAGAAGGATGTTTTCCAGCTTCAAATCACGATGGCAAATCTTGTGCTTGTGACAATAGTAGACGGCCGTGGCAACCTGGCGAAAGATGCGACGTGCCTCCTCCTCGTTGAGCACCTTACGTTCAGATAGGTATTCGTATAGCTCACCGCCAGCGGCAAACTCCATGACTAGCACCATTTTCTCGCGGTTCTCAAATACTGTAAATGAGTTGATCGATGCATATATTTTGTAAGTAATATGTAAGTAATGATTACCTTCGTAAATGTGTATAATGTTGGGATGCTGCACTGAGCTCATGATTTGCACCTCTCGCCTAATCCGCACCAGATCCGCCTCGGCCTCGATTTTGCACTTTTTTATCGTTTTGATGGCCACCTCCTGTCCCGTTTCCTTGTTCACACCAAGCTGCACCTTGCCATAAGTGCCTTGACCCAGTTTCTTAATAATATCAAATCTGGGAAGTGAAGGATTACACATTAATTATACTCGTCAACAAGGTTTGTGATTTTTACGCTAATTAAAAATTTACTACATTTAAAAATTAAAATTTATTTTTCGATATGAAATTGTATTAAAAATTAGATAAGGATTTAATTGAAAAAGCTCGACAAATTTAATTTTCGAATTTTAATAGATTTTTTGAGAGTAGAATAAATTTTGAAGTAACATTTGGTCAACTGCTCTTAGATGACATTTAATAAATAGTGAACAAAAAATAAATAATTAAAAAGGCAGTAGCTCACAATTTTCTATCAAATAAATACTTTCCAAGAAAATATAAAATTAAGAGCTAAGCAGTTATATAATATGTATTTGTTATACCCTATATTTTGATAATGCATAGAGCTTTAAAATAAATAAGCGTTGTAGCTGGGAGTACAGACTCAATTATCAAATAAGTCACTTTTATTAAAAAATAAAGTTATTTATTTATTTCAAATACTTAAGAAACGCGAGATTGTAAATAAACAAAACATTTTGTCTATACACCTCATCTATCTGAGTAATTCAAAACATGTAGGTGAGAAATGAAAGAAATAAGTAGTAAAGCTTAAATAAAAAGTAAATTTTTGTCTTCTAGTGTTAATTAACAGTATGTGCCGATTGATATATGCAGACTTACCTTTGTCGCAGCTTTTTGCGATGATTGTTCATTTTGACGTCACCCGTGTTTGCAATGCCGCTCATAATATTGTCTATTTGATCCTGTGGTATTCCCGACCGATGTGCCAAACTATTCGCGGCAGCATCCAAGTCAGCACCGGCTGCAGCTCCTCCAGGTCCCGCTGCCGCTCCATTTGGCGTCGATTCGGGTTTGCTTATCACCATGGCTATAGATTTGTCTGTGGCTGTGTTTGCTGTCGAGGCAAATTACTGCAACGATACAGATGAGGGAGAAGGGTGGAAAGTCCGTTAGTCAATATTTCACTAGACCCAAAAAGCAAATATGTAATCTGACGGCGACAGGGAAACGAGAGGACCCGCTGCTCATCTGCACTCATCTATCAAACGTTCAATCAAATGGGCAATCAATTAATTGTCCACAAAACGCGACATTCCCATGTCCATACAGGACACACATAGTAGAGCTCTTGAGAGCATTTGAGATGATGTCGCCTGCTCTGCATTTCAGGGCCGTGCGAATTCCACACTCGACCTAGTTTTTAATCGTGCAACAGCAAAAAGGGACAAACGAGAAACGTGAAGCGGGGTCAAGAAACGCAGGGAAGGATTCATGTTGGTTTGCAACTTTCGGAAGCACTTTAAGTGGCAATCAGACTACGAGGGTTTATGGGTGCTATAGAAATTCGCTTGTCCATCAATCTGCAGCTTACAGTTCGAGACAAATTATTCCCTTTACCACAAGTCATGGTAATCGGGTTGCGGTAATGTTTTGAAACAAATAAAAACAAATAAATGTGAACTTAGATCCAAATTTTTGTGACGAAAGCATCCCAGACTTTTATTAACATTTATATTATTTGTTATTTAAATTTTGTATTTAATATTGTGCACAGCAGACAGATTAAAAGAGTTAGAAAGAAGTTTTATTATTATTTCCTTTTATGATGCATTATGATATAAACAAACAACTCCTGTATCCTTTTATATATATATATTTTATCATTTAAAAATTTGAATCCAACTACGTTACAATTTATATATTCAAAACAATATGTGTTTGAATTTATATCCTTAAGGCGACAAATTAAAAGCCGAATAAGGTCCAGATTTAAAATACACAATTCTATTCACAACTAAGTAAATTGAGTAAAGTAATCGTATTTCACATAATATTCATACTTTAAATTCAACTACGTTAGTATTTATATATTTAAAAATATTTGTACTTAAATTAATAACCTTATTATGATCTTCACGAAATTAAAAAATTAGTTCTGGCTTAAAAATAAACTATTCTATTCACAGCTGAGTAAATTGAGTCAAGTAAACGTATTTCAAATAAAATATAAACTTTGATTCAAGTAGAAGATTTGCTGTTCTATTCCCAATTTTCCACTATATGTACATAAAGTTAATACAGTTATTTGAGGGCAGAGATTCTACCGAATTTGCAAATCTGAGAATCGCTTAAAAAACGATTATTCAGTTTTAATGTCATGACCAGTGAAACGCCCACAATCACCAAACTTGTGCCATTGAGCTAGTTTGGCTGACTTTTGTGCCCTGTCATGCTCAAAGTTGGACCGACCAAGGCATGGGTATGGCATGGGTGTGGAGAGGGTGGTGTGGGGCAGAAGGGGGTCGATGCAGTCAAGTGTCTGACTTGCAGTGGTCACTGGTGTCGGTGGCCCACTGATTGCCCCCATTGTGTTTGTTTCGTCATTGAGTGGGCGCCACTATTAGAAAACTAATCTATCAGCATTGTGCATGAGCGCAGCTATAAGATATATACTGAAGATATAAATATACAGATATACTCTGCTCTTATGTACTTGTTTCTAAAAGTAAGCTTGAAACCCGAAAACGCTTGCCTGTGACAGTTATGAGTGGCAAGCAGAGAGACAGAGACAGAGAGGGAGAGTGAGAAAAAGAGATCGACAGACTTTGTAGCTGGCAATGTTCCAATTATAAATGTGCACTTGATGGCTAGTAAATTAGAGTCTAACCACAACAAACAGATACACAAAACAGAAGCAAGAGTAACTTACAAAAAAGGCAAGTTAAAAACGCTTTAGTCGTGTGCGTTTGACTACAAGATACCCTGTACACAGTCCTTAGGTATATAAAATGAACAACATTTTTTGAAGGTTGTATTAGTTTATTGGAATGCCAGTTCAAAAATTATAATATTTCTATAATATTATTCATTGCTAAATAAAATAATTGCATTTTCATGTGTGAGGTCACAAGGCTCCCTAGTTAAAGTCGCGAACCAGTCACATAATAAAACTACAGTTTGAAAAATAACTAGGTTCGAATCCTAATCTCAACATGCTACAAGGTTTGTTATAAAAATGTTCTATACCTCTTAAAATTATACTGTGATACTGAAAATGTTTTAGTAACCTGTGACATGCTCATAATAATAATAAATGTATATAAAAAAGTTAAATAAAAGAAAAGTTCTTTATGGGATACAAAAAGTTTTCTGCTTCCAGTTCTATAATCATGTAATTGTACAAGTTATAATATTCCCTTTTTGGAAGTGTAAATGGGTACAGGGTGTAACAAGAAAAGTCATCTAAGACCCTTAAATACTGCACTGGAAGCCATGTGCAGCGCTTGGCACGAGGCGAAACAAACACACACACTTAAGAGGGGAGAGAGAGTGAGAGAGAGAAACACCTACACAGTATCTTTGAGATACTACTGCCACATATATGGCAAAAAAAAAAGCAAGCAGGGAGGGAACGCGTGCTCAACAGGAATAAATAAATTAATCTCGGCACGCAATTGAATTAACGTTCGTTCTGTACAAGTATCTTTGGGATTTGCTGGAGTTCTTTTCTTTTCTTATATGTGGTTCTTGTTATTGTTGTGCGGTTTTGCGGTGCAACGAACAGTTTTTAAAGTGCGCTGAACTCCTTGCGTTCATTTAAAGTTAAGAGCAATTCAATTTGTGTATCTCGACAAAAAACAAAAACAAAAACAATGTGCCGCCGCGTCCAGATTTCCCTCCCCAGTTTTCTCCTCATTTAATTTTTTCTACTTGTTCTTTTTTTCGTTTTTTTTTTTTTTTTGGCACACAGAACTCAGCACATGTCATTGAGCAGATAGCGTAACAACTAACTATGTGCCAAGTAACGGAGGGCACTGGCACGAGGAGAAACAGTTGAACGGACAGACAGACAGCGAGACAGACAACCAAACAGAGATAAACACAAGCAACGTGTCTTTCCTCCTATTCCGCATCCCCCATCCAAACCTCATCTCCGTCACATTGCAAAGTTGCTGAAATATCTGCGCTTGCTTTTCCGTCAGTTTGGAATTTCTTCTTGCATCGTTGTCGTTTACGTCAAGGAAAATATTTGCCTTGCTTTCGGGGAATCGCCGAACCTAGCAGATACCCCGTGACAAGCGAAAGATACGCCAACAATAAGAGGAATTATTTTGGATGGGCATTGGTATAAATATGCAAATGAAACGTTACAAGTGTATATCTGGGTCAACTCGACCACCACATTTACTGATGTAAAAGTATTTATGACAAGATTCTTCTACCTCTCTATGTCTCTATCTCTCATTTCTCTCTCTCTCTCTCTCTCTTGTCTGTATTCAAGCCTCGAGTGCTCAAATTGACATTGATACGAATATATTCCAAGCTATTTCACATTTTGCACTGCTGAGCACTGGTGAGATCAATTCAGGCCAGCAATATCCAATATAATCCCATAAATTAATCAATGGCCGTAAACTGTCGATAAAAATGGTTTACAAAAATAAATCTCTTTCATCGTATAATTGAATTGAAGCTTTGACAATTTGTTTCAACTTTGTGGTATTTACTTATTTATGTGTACACACTTCCGCTTCCTGCAAAAACAGACGGCTGACTTAAAATTGAATCTATTGTTTGCCTATGGCCAAGTTTTTAAAACTTGTGAAATTACATTTTATAAATTGTAAAAATCCATAAAAATGGGTATTTGTGTATTTTCCCTACTCACATATTCGCATATATCTCGCTAAAGGGAGAATGAAAATTTAATTTCAATCTGTCAGAATATAGCATGTAAAAATAAAATATTTGATGCACCTAATAAAAATACATACGATTCTGTGCAAGGTAATTAGATCGAAAAGACGTCAAATACTGTGACGATAGTTTGGAAATTTTGAATGTATAGCAACTATATCACTTTACAAATTATACATAAAAGAAAAGTCTAGAGATCGCGTTTAATACATAAAATGTTTTTTGCGACAATTAATTCAAACAACTGTCAATGTTATGAATCAATAAGTCAGAAAATAATGGCCTCGAATTCCCGTTCATTGAACGCAAACGCCAAATAAATTAAATAAACTAAATAAACCAAATGAACATAGACATTAATTGTGTTATATAAATCAGACAATTTATTGTTTTTATTAATTTGACACTTTCGGTGCGAGATAAAGAGAATCTATGCAATTTATCAAAATGTGGGACACTCAAGTGGCCAGAGGGTCCATTTATGGAACAGGTAAACTTTTGGGTCCTCAAAAAACGACGACAGAATTAAAGATGAAATAAAAGCTCAGGAAACCGCTGGGACCACACAAAAGTTGAGAGTAAAGCAAGCGGAAAAAATAAATAACAACCAAAAAGTAAATAATTAAAATGATGAACAAAAAATTAAAAACAACAACAAAAATGTGAAAAACAATGTGGTTTGTTAACGCCATTGGGCTAAAAACCAAAACCAGAAAAGAACAAAAAATAAAATGTGAAAACAAAATAAAAAAATAATAAAAGTGAGGAAGCAAAAGGAACAAGACATGTCAAGCATTTCCTTTGCTTATACTAAAGTTGACGCACACACACACCCTCAACCCATACACACACAAACCCACTCAAGCACACCAACAGCTGAAATGCAATGAGCGACCGCCATATGCTTGAGAATAGTTTTCTAGCCCTGAGTACAACACAACATTAACGTCAGCCGTATGCTCTGTGTGTGTGTGTGTGTGTGTGTGAGAGAGAGTATGTATGTGCATCTGTGTGTGTGTGTGTTGATGAAAACAAGCATTTTACGCTCTGCTCTTTATGCCGGTGCAAAAACAACTAAGCAAAGTTTTCATTTTTCATTTACTGTTTTGTTGTTGTTGGTGTTTTGTACTTTATACCCTATGCTCTCAACGAAATGTTGGCAAAAGTGGGTATTATAAGTCTGTGGCAATGTATGTGACAGTTAGATGAAGACATCTTCGATTCTAGAAAGTAACTTCAGACTATGTTTTTTGTTATTCAAATTAATTTACTTCAGTATAAACTTGAATTAATAAATTGTCGATTAAATTTGTTGTATATCATTCGGGCTAAGCTCAAAATTCATTTACAATTTTATACAATCACAAAAAATATTAATGGTTTTACAATTAATTATCAATATTATTATAATTTTTTGTTTTTATGAATTTTGTCATTTTGTCTTTGAAATTTGTATCTCAGAAAAGCTTTAACATTTACTTTAACATTTATTTAAACTCTTCCGGTCTAACCATTATAAATGTGGTAAGACCGAAAGAGTTTAAACCTACAGATTTTATTAGAAAAAGTAGAAATAACATAAATAGTAAATTGAAGAGTATTTCGAGGTTGCTCAAAGAGAAGTGGAGCACTGCCAACAGCGAGGTTTCTGTTGTTTGCAGTTTTTATTTTTCAGGTATTCGTTTTATAGATTCGCGATGATTTTCATTGCTAGTTTTGAACAGTTTAGTGGAAATTCGTGTATGGATTTATTAATTGAAAACACGCGCAATAATGTAACACTCTTTCAATTCAAATAAGAACATGTTGTGTACGATTTTCGGCCAACTATTTGGCGAGCTGCGCTTTTAACAATTTCTATTCAAAGTATTGAAGCATATTTCTCTCTCACTTTGATGTTGTCTATGACATTGCCACGTCGTGTGGCGTCGCCTTTTGTATGACACTTGAATTGTGACATTGTTGTCATTGCCAACATTGTTGTTGTTCTTGTTGTTTTCACGGATATTGCATTTGGCAGTCGTTAGCCAAATAATTGTTGTGCTTAATTGCCTTTTGGAGCATACATACATACGTACATGTACGTGTATGTATATACAACAGAAGAAGAGTTTCCCAATTGATTGCATCCAATTAACGAGAAGAAGCGAGTGTCGAATTTGCGGAAGTAAAGCCAAACTATGTGCCTAAATATTCAATGAATTTAATAATTAAATATTCTATACCTTACCCATATTAATGTAGATAAATTAATAATTGTGTTCTATTCGATTCATTAAGCACATTGAAATTACAGAATTTTGCAGCTAATTGCACAATTACGAGTATTATTGTAATTTGCAGATATCGAAAACAACTGAGTTCCCACAAACACCAGTAGTTCCCGCAACTATCATAGCATTATGCAAATGTTGGATGCAATTCTGCGTATACTTAATGTGGGCAAAGACGACCTATTATAATATATTTATATTCGCACACAGGATTGTTTGTCTGTTTAACAGCTTGTTAACGGATATATTCAAATGCACAAGAATATATAAATATAAATACTGGGAACTACACAAAAAAAAATTAAGTCTGGATGTTATACCCTTTCAGTTAAGTAATACATTTATTATCGTAAATAATTAACATATTAACATTAACATTAACATGGTACTTATGGGTCGACAATAATTTCAGCACTTTGAACTTTCCAACAAATTTATAGTATTCATGCAAGTGGCGGAAGAAAATTGAAGAAAATAAATTCCTCTAGAATGGCATCGACAGCGACGTCGTCTGTATTTAAAATCTCGTATCTCGTAAATGAGAAAAAAATTAAAAGAAATTTTTAAAAATAACTTTTAGCTAACACGCAAGTGGAATTTTTATTTGAGCAAAAGACCCGAGACCGAGCAGCAAACGAAAAGTAAAAGCGCCAGCCACAAAGAAAGAAGAAAAAAAAAAAAAGAAAAGAAAAGAAAAGAAAACATACCCAACTAAATAGCACACGAACGAGGAAGCAACTTCGGTTCGAGAAGAACCAGCGCAACCAGAACTATAGAACTACAGAAACAGCATCGGATCAGAATCCGAAGAGCAAGCGGCACTAACGGGGCAATTTCTCGGGATAACACCGTTATACATAGATATCTATGTGCATAGATACATACAAATATACATGTATCTACGCATACAATCATATCATTTGGTTATTTGGTTATTTCGCTCGTTCGGGCAGTCAGTCCCATTCCCTGTAGTCTGGGCATGATAAGTATACATACGATGTATGTATGCATTTCTGTAAGTACTCGTATTTACCTCGGATCCGTATGTGTATTCGTCTTATTTTGATTTCCTTTTCGTTGTTTGTACGAAGGTGCATGCAATTTTCATGACCAGCACACCCACATCCACACACGCACACCTACACAACTGATCTCACGCTCTCTCTCTCTCTCTCTCACACACACACGCACGCACACACAACCTCAATTTTCACATTTCACTTTTTGTCAATATCAGAATTCTTCACTTCCAAATTGCTCCATATATAGTATAAAACTAATGTATATGCGAATATATGTATCTATTTGAATTTATGTATATATACGATATATATGTACTATATTTTGGGCTGTACTGTATATGTATCTCTTTAGGTATACATATATCTCTCTATATATATATATATGTATATATCAATTTATATGTATGCACATATATGTGGATATATTTCGCGCACTCGCTTTTAGACGCGTTTGCCGTTTTGCCGTTATGCCGCCTTGTTCGCGTTGCTTTATGCGGTCGACTGGCTGCAGCTCGGAAAAGATTTCCTCGATTTTCACCAAATGCTGAAAATGCCGAAATTGCTCCTTCTTTAAATTCTCTTTCGGCATTGTTATCCTAAAAATAAACCTCAACATTTCTCTCAACAGCAAATGTTTTTGTGTTCTTTGTCTCTCAGTCTTCCCCCCAAGTTCTCTCGTTCTCGTTCTCTCTCTCGCTCTCTCCCTCTCTCTAAGATGTTAGGCTCTTCGTATTGTCGTGCGTTCTGCTCACGTGCAACAGGGAGAATCGTAATTTGGAGCGGGGCGCGTGCCATAGCATTATGTGTGAAGAGATCGCGTCGAAATCACGCTCGTGCATATAGATTTGCTTTGGGGTGTCTGTCTATAATCGAGTGCGTTGTGTATATACAAGTCTATATATACATATGTATTTATTGAAGTGTGTGTGATGTGTGTTCAATGTATATATTCAAGTATATAAACTGTATAAACATTTAATAAGGACAGCGCGTGTTTAAATCGCAATAAAGGCAGCAGCAGCTGCAATATTTGACCGATTAATGATAAATGGTTTTTATTTATATATAATATTTTTAAGATAAGTGATTGTGTGGATCAGTTATGACTGTAGATGTATTTAAATATAATAAGTATGTTAAGTAAATGGAATGGTAAATAGTTAAGCTTGTTAGGGTGCATCGATGGTTATGAGCCCAATAAAAATTGCCTAATTGCAATATACGGTTAAATTATGATATAAGATGTTGACGGAGTTCTAAAATCAATACTAAAACATAATTTAACCAATCATTTTGAAACAAATTGATGCACCCTAATGCTTATATTGTGTCGAAAATATGCCGAGCTGATTTTTTAAAATGAAACAATAGTAAATACACATGGATGATGATGGAAGAATGTTTAAGACAAATGCAGGAAAACTAATGATATAATAAGTTTAAATAAATATTATAAGATTTTTAAATAATATTTAAATGCTGATTTTTATTAATAAAAGTAAAACAATAAAAAGTAATTATTGAAAGTTATTTACTCGAAAATAAATTACAAACTAAAATCATGATTACGATTTTCTAGATAAATAAGTAGATACTTAATACGTTTAGTTCAGTCGATCACTGGCAAATGCTCTTTCATTGGTTTACCGATTGACATGTGCTCCAAATTCCCAGGAGTATTCAAAGTCCGAATGCCAATTCGCACACAAGTTGAACACAAGTTGGAAAGTAAATTTCCATGCTGGAGTGTAGAATGTAAAAGCATTTTTTAGTGGACACTGTAGCAAGCAAGCAAACACCTAAATTCCAGCTATTCATCAGGCAAAACAACTTCACATTACTCAATGCTTAGAAGTAGTATATTCAGCTGGGTGACCTCGGGGCAGACACAGGGCAGGACAGGAGCAACATTAATCAACAGAGTCAATCTTGTAAAGCATATAGATATGTATATGTAACTAAGACCCCAACGATATGCATGCATGTATGTGTGCAAGTTTGTCTATCTATGATTTCAATTCAAATGCTCTCAAGCTGTGCCCTCTGCATAGATAGATACTTATATTGTGTGGCTGAAATTTGCATATGCAAAAGTGGGTAAAATATTTCAAAGCTTATCAACGCTGGGCAAACACTGAATGATTATAAAAAAAAAAACTATGACGATGATGATGATGATGGTGGTGGTGGCATTCCAAGTATATGCATAGCCTTTAAAATGCTTCTGCAAACACTAAATATTGCATTATGCCAAGTTTATCACCTTTTAGTTGAAGCCAGGGCAAATATTTGCCCCGGCAGGCTGCCAAGAATAAGACTTTGACTATTTATCAAATGCCAGACAGCGACTTGGCTGACTAGTTTCTGGCCCATTTCCGCTTGAGAGCGACGAGCCTGCCAGGATGTAGCTAAGAAATGGAGCACGGAATCGAATCATTGCCTACACCGTATATTGTGTGTGTGCATGCATGTGTGTGTGTGTGTGTGTGTGTAATTGGGGCCAGGGCACTAAGTCAACCTTAACGTCATAAAGTCAGCTTATATAATTTCCGCACGCCTTTTGCCTGTCAGCGTGCCTGACTTTATATCAACTTCAAGCACACGCCCACATACACACTCACACACACTCGCACACAAGTACACATGTAATGTATCTTTAAAAATGACCCACAGACCAATCGACCTACTTGAGACCTCGCCTACTTCTTGTCCATGCAACAGCAAATAAAAAACCAACGAATGCGTACAAATTGCATGACAAAAGCGTTGCCAACAACAATAACAACGACGTCTCACATATATGAACGACTCAACAATATGTGGGCGTAATCATGCAATGGGCGTGGCGTGTTGCCCGTGAGGCTTTCGGGTCTCTGCAAGTGGCCCAAAAATAAACGCGACATTGTTGGAATTTTGCGCCAACGTTAACCGGAAATGCCATTTTCGGTTTCGTTGCTCACTTTCTGTTGTTGATTCAATACACACATTATATACATATATGTATGTGTATGTATGCATGTGTGTGTATGTATTTACGTATGTGTCGTACTCATAAATCGACAACTTTCGCTGCCCTCTTAGTGCATAACTAGTTGCCATACAAGTGCCCACAGTCTCTTCTAAAGTCAACGTGCGTGCATTAAAAGCCTGCTTTAATGAATTTTAAAACATTCACTTATTCCCCCTTTATATACAGGAGACTCTACTTTCTTTCTCTCTTTCCTTCTCTTGTACTTGTCATACATCCATTCATCCATTCTCTACTTTTACTGCTAGCCTTTATTTCTATACATTTCATTTTATTTAATTTCATTACATTGCATTTCATTTCATTGCATTGCATGTAGCAAATTTGCTTTAACTATGTGAATGGCGGCAAGCCAGACTACAAAATGGTGCCCAATCTCTCTCTCTCTCTCTCTCTCTATCTCTCTATGTGTGTGTCGGAGTGTGTGTGTGTGTAGTAATGTATGTGAGCCATTTACACTGCTCGCTTAATTGACTTTACATGATGCCTGTCTACAGACAACATTTTTTATCGCTGCTAATTGTTGAACGATAATTAAATTGTTGCTTTAAAAGCAAGTGTTGCATGGCCCAGGATCCTTTAAAAATTAAATCTTTAAGTAATCTAATTTTAAATAATTCTAATGCACATTAAAAGCAACTTTATTTTTCCGTAATGTTAAGGATAATCCCCTAAGAATCTTAAACAAATCAAATAGCATTTTTGATGCCTTGATTAAATTGAATAGCAAAGTTGCGTTGACAGTGATATGATTAAGAATGTGACGGAAAGTAAGATGAAAAGCTCAAATGATACTAAGAGAGCAAGAGTATCCTTTTATATTATATTATATACATCATACATCATCAATGCATTATCTTATTCATATATAACTCAGTATAATTACTGCTCCGATTCTTAGAGGATACACTTATGGTAGTAGCCATGGCTGCCATTGTTGTAAAATCATCAACAATTTGATCGTATTAATAACAATCCCAACTTCCAATACGTGACTGACTGATTTTGGTCATTTCTTTATTATCTCAATTATGTGCTTGGCAAGGGTATAACAACAATAATAACAACAACAACAACAACAACAAAAAAAATTATCGTAATAACAACAAGAGCAACAAAAACATCAACGCCTGCTTTTCACTCATTTACTTAATTGAGTTGTCGTTGTCGTTGTTGCGCTCCATTTGGTTGCTCTTGGTTTTCTTTTTTTGCATCCACGTTGCGGCGTCAGAGCGTCCAACTTGTAGGCAGTTGGGCAAAGGAGGCGTTGCAAGTGGCACAGGGGAGTGGGGGGGAGGGGCAAGGCATTATAGTGGCGTCTGCCAGTGTCTCCGTAGCGGCCTCTTGTTGGCATAATTTACGGTTGTAATTGTCGCACTTTGTTTTTGCTGTGTGGTGTTGTTGTTGCTACAGTTGTTGTTACTGTTGCTGTTGCTGGTTGTTGTTGTTGGTTGTTGGCTTTCGGTGCTCCGCTTTATTTCGTTGTCGCTGTCGTTGTTTTCAGCACAGTAATTCGCTCGACTGTGACACATGCTGAAAGTCATGCGCCTCACTTGACGCAAATTGCTTGCGGCAACAACTTAATCAGCAACATTTGTGCACCGGCCAAGTTAGCAACCTGGTTGTCCAATTCAAATCAAAAGCGTCTGCTTTTGTGGAAGTTCTTTATGTTTATTTGCTTCCGAATTCCAACTCCACAAGAGGAATGCAGACTTTGACATTTATTTAAAATACATTTATAAAAGACTGGATATTGGAAAATTTTAGCCTCCATGAAGGAAAATCGTGGCTTAGTTCGGTCCACTTTTAAAAACTAATTTAGAGCGGTGTTTATTCTCGATTTTCCTATTATTACTCGCAGTCCACTCGAATATTCGGACATTTTCTATCCTATTCGTATTCTTCCGCAAATGAATGTATAAAAATTTTAAACGCTATAAATGATGTTGGTCATGTATTACCACTTATACAATAAATGTGCAGCATTCGTATTTTATTATGTATTTTCTTTTTTAACAAAGTTTGACAATCAACAACCGAAACGCGAATGTAACTAGAAACTAATTTCGAACTGTACACAGGATGTTCTAATCAAGCATTTTCGACATTTGTGGTAAGTAGAATTCTTTATAAATAAACTTTTCGTGCAACGGTTGAGTCTCTGAATTTACGGCATGAAATAAATGAGAGCAACTTGTTTATTTACATGAAATATGTATGTACATTTGGCAGACTTGGCGCCAAGTCCGGCAAAAGCGCAACAAACTGAAAACATATATTAAAAGTTTGCCATAAAAAATGCAGTTGCGGCATTTGATTTTTTTGTATTTTTTTATTATTGGTATTATTTTACGATGCAATAAAATGTTTCTCATTGCCTCGAATTTGCCAAGCACGTCCCACGTACTTTTTCGTATAACATGCTGACGGTGAAATAGAAGGGAAACCAACACACACAGAGAGAGATAGAAAGAGAGAGAGAGAGTGGGAGAGAGAGCGAAATTTCTGCACATTTCTAGATAATTGAAAAACTTTGATTAAATTTGCATGCAGCATTGCATCATTGATAAAATAGCTGGTTAATTCGGATAGCACAACTTGATTTGCCATGGCGGTCAATTAATTTGACAAGATGAGAACTGAACACAAATTCCGTTTTGGTTGATGGAGATTGTGGTTATTCCTTTGACGTTACGATTCAAATTGCAAGCTGTGCTGTGCATTTATTTTGATATATAAGTGAACAAGCACAGAAAATGACCAACTGTCCATCTGTCTGACTGTCTATCAGTCCGTCTGCCTGTTCGGGAAGGTCGTCTCTTCAGGGGAGAAGGGGGAAGGGGGGAACTGGCACATTTTTACAGGGCGGCATCTTCAACGCCACGCACTGACCGCTATCCGTCCAAGTGGGCTGTCCATTTAATTGCGTATTTTAGCAGATTTACTCGTAAGCACATTAAATTAAAGAGCACAGTTTTACAATCGAGTCAAGAGGGCAGGAGACACAAGAAACAGAGGCGTGTGCATTGCCACTGAGACGCACGTAATTAAAATACATTCTCAACTTGTTTCACGTTGCTGCTGCTGCTCAACAGCCCAACAAGGGGATTGCGGGTTGCGGGTTGTAAGCTGGGGGTAGGAGGGTTGAGGGTTGGGGCATGCGGATACAAATGCGAATGCAGTTCGAAGGGAGAGGAGAGCTGAGAAATTTTCTAAGAAGCGAATGCGAACAGTTGTGCAACTGTTGTTGCCATTTAGTTTAGTTTCTGCCTTTTTGTTTCCTACGCCAAAGTGCCTTTTTTTTAAATAAATAACAAAAATAACAGAAATAATGAAAACACAGAGCGTCAAGTGCTGAGTGCTTTTCGTGAGGTTTGCATAAGCTAGCTGCATGTGTGCAGATCATGCACATCATGACATTAGAAATCCAAAGCCAACAATTTTATAATCTTTCTAGTGCCATTTAAATACTTTTTATCTACTTGTGTGAATTATTTAAAACATTATGAAAATTTGTTTCTACATCATTTTTAATTGCAAATGTAGTTTTCCCATTATATATATTACAAATACTCAAATTAACTTTTAACGCACCCAGTTTATAATTAACTTTATTATTATGAAAATTGAATAACTTAAAATTTAAAAAGTTTTTCGAGTATTTAACAACTATGTAATTTGGAATATATAGTTTCTTTGGTTTTTCATATTTTTTAGTAATGAGAATTAATTGCTTGAAATGCCACAGTTTACTGTATGTGTAAATAGTGCAAATTGCATGTAAAAATAATACTAAATAATTTAAGGCTATAAACTGAAACAGCAATATAAATATTAAGTGTTTGTTTGTACTGGATGTACAAGAACAAATAGTATTTTAGAAAATAAATTAGACAAATGAGTATCTGTGAATATTTAGTAAAATAAATACAGCGCGTAATGCGAGCGGTTAACCCTTCAAAAGGACATACAGACGTGATTTTAATTCTACGTACATGATTATATTTTTTTAGCTACCGCGAAAATAAAACAGAAAATAAACCACATTTCCTGCTTTATTTTCATATAATATTTATTTGGTCTCTGGTTTTCATTTTAAATGCACAGATAACCAAAACAGTGGAAATCAAGAAGGTTAGTTAAATAATGATGTTGGCTTTAGTGTAATAAATAAATACAAAAAAGTACCCAAAAAAAGCAACAATTTCATAAAAATTAATCAGGAAAACACTTATAATTATTATCTGTGCATTTCAATGAACAAAATTTAATTGATAAGCATTTGCCACTAGAATTTTAATTAAGTTCAGACTAGACATTTTCTAAAACTTCGGTTCTATGAGCCGCTCGGATAAGAAGACGAGGTGGCCGAGAGGTTAAGGCGTTGGACTGCTAATCCAATGTGCTCTGCACGCGTGGGTTCGAATCCCATCCTCGTCGAGTGAGAATATACTTTTTTATATATTTTTTTTTTATAGCTAATAATGGTTGTATTCATATTTGGTCTTGTGTTTCAATAAACGAAATGAGCCGTAAAATAAAACACGTCTCCCATCTGCTTATACAAATCTCGTTGGGTTTGTTGAATAAATGAATGACTGAATAAGTAAGTGAACACTGAAGTATGAAATGCTAGAAAAGTGGAAACCATTTTTAACCCATTACGTATAGAATTCATATTTTCCATTATTTTTTAATATTACTTTTAAATTTATAATACAAAAAAAAGTAAGAATTCACAGCCATAAATAGTTAATGCTTTAATATTAAAGCCAAAATTTATATTCTTTATTAGCTTATTTAGTGATCAGGCTGTAGTTTCTCAATATTCAACAAAAATAATTTATAATTCTCTTTAATTAGCAACACGTATTATGGACTGTATGGTTGAATTGTGGCCACAACGATTGGGTAAATTATGAATGCATTTAATGGAGCCTTTTTGCATAAATTTATTAACAGATGCAGAAATAATTTACTCTGGTTGCAAGCTGTCAAGATACAAATTTCACATTTAATGGAACTCTGGACAATGTTTCTCGACGACGCAATACCAAAAAAATTGCAATATTAAAGTTGTAAAAAATTCATTTTTACGTATTATTTCTCATTTTTATATTTTTTAAAATCTTATTTTATTAAAATATCGGTAGATACCTCTAAAATATTTGCGTACATGTATTGAACCACTATTCGCATTTGGTTCATTTAATGTTATTATTAAATAAATGCAATTGTGTTGTAAGGCGGAAATCTAACAACTAAATTGTTTTTGTAAAGCACTGCCAACACAATTTTGTTTAAATTTGCTAAATTTGTATAATAATAAGATTTCTGTCAAATTATCATAATCCAATTATCTTAGTGTGGTTGGATGAGGTTTGGTATTAAAGCCAATTTAGAGCCATTATTAAATAAATATAAAAATAAATATCTACTAGCAATAAATATAAAAAAAAAAATTATTAAAGTGCACAGAAAATGTAAATATTGTCAAATAACTAGAGTAATTAGCTTCAGTTGACTTTCAAATTGACGCAAGAACATTGCTTGAATACCTTTCAATTAGTTTATGAAGTCAAATTGACAAAGTAAAATGTCATGACAACAGTTTTTGACAGTTTGCCCATCCTTTTGCCAGTTGAAGTTGATATGCAAAGGAGGCGTCCTTGAGATGTTATCGTTGTGAGTTGCTTGTGGGCAAAAATTAAATGTAAAATGTTGACGCATCTACATACAAACATTAATATTTATGTTTATTAGCAAGAATGTGCTTCAAACGCATTGTAGAGAGTAGATCAGATCGGACCCCATCTCATTGTCAAATCAAAGGGAAAGACAATCCCATAAAACTATTTCAACAGCCATAAAGACAAACACAACAACTTAATGTACAGCATTTAGTAAAAAAAAAAAGAAAAACAACAGAAGCTGAAACCAAATTAATGGTGCTAACTCTGCCAGAAATTGTCTTTGTTGAGGGATCAGAGAGACGCCATATAAAACAGGCAAGCAATTTTCATATTTTTGGCGCAGCAGAACACAGCAGGAAGTTCAATGTAGAGGGAGAGACTAAACTGAATGAACTGAGATACAGAACAGAAAACAAAAGGCCAAAAACCATTGCCTAAGCGGAAGAGAGTGACATTAGCTAGCATAGTATAGTATAGTATAGTGGGTGTATAGTTAGAACGTTGTTTGAGGATTTCACAGTCGTATTTATGTTATGTATCTGTATAGCTGTGTATCTGTGTACATTGCGAACTTTTGTCGCCCAATCTGCGACGTTCGACAGTTTTTCAGCTTTTCAGCTATGCAACTCTTTCATTCCCAGTTGTCAAGCATTTCAAATCTATTTGCTATTTCAAAATGACGCTAAACAAAGGCAAAATAAACTATAGGAGTCTCTCTGGCAGCAGCAGCTGCTGTTGTCATCGAGTCATTGACGTTATAATCAAAAATCATATGACGTTCTTCTACCTCCCACTACCTCTAACGGCAGCAGCAACAACAGTTGAAAGGCGACAACAACAAACGCAGATCTTATGGCTAAGAAGAAGACACCATCAATGTAGGTCAGTCCGAAAATAAATTTCAAGAACCAATTCAAGTAAATATACTAAATAAAAATATAGCGATATCAAGTAGGAATGCTTTGGTCGGGATTGCTTGACTTTGAGATACTCTTCGCTATGTTTATATGCAGTATATCACAAAATTATGATAGTTGTCGTCCTTCTCTTTGCAATTATCTATCTTAAATAGTTGGATACAATTTAAATTGTAGATAGAGAAAATCTGACGCTAACAAAACTAGAAATTATGTCATAAAAAACGGTTTTAGATAAATGAAAGAATTTCTGATATACTTTTTAAGGATGCGGTATCCTAGATACCACTTATTGATATAACAATCTAATTTTTTGCTGCTCAAATTTAGCATAGTAATTATAAGTAAATTTTTGACAAATACTATAATAATGATGGTAAATGTTATCCTTAATTTAAAAATATATTTTGTAATTTTAACTATAACAATTATAATATTTACAGCATTTAAAATTGATTAATAATTAGAAATACCATTGTTTTATTTAATTTGGCATACTAATAATATGATTTAATATTAAGCGATTGAATATTGAAAGCTCATTTAATGTGTAAGCTAATAAATGCTCAAAATATTTTCTGTTTAATATTTAATTGTTAAAAGAGGCATAGGTTTCTCTGGGAACAAAAGCAGTCTGCTTTGATCTGTGTTACAAAGACTGTGATTAAATTGGTAAGCTCGAGGGTTATAAAATAAAACAACGACTGCTGCAATCGCTGTCACCGTCAACGACAGCCAAGAAAAAGCTCATTGATGGCAACGTCGTCAACAAGGCTAGAAAAAAAAAACTGAATGCAACAGTAATAGTAGCAAAAACAACAACAAGAACAACAGCAACAAATAACAAATAAAGGGTGGGGGTAGCTAAAGTAAAAGTTTTATTGACAGGGCGTGTCGTCGACCGAGTGGGCGTGATGGGCGTGACTGCTGCAAGGCAAAGCAAGGCAATGCTCTGCTTTGCTTTGCTTTGCTGCGACAAATGGATTAAGAAAACGTCGCCTTGCAACTGAAACGACAAATGCGTAATTTTAGGTTTGGTTAACTCGCTTCTCTTCTCTTTCAAGATATACACTAAAGAAAATTAAAGGACCAACTTCTAGAATCAAAAACATTCGTCATACATTTTATTCTTGAAATAAGAATATTAATCTAAAACGTCGCAGTGCTCAATACAAGAATAACAAAGGAGGAATGTAGAAAAAAAATGGTGCTAGTTTGAAGCTTCATAATGGTTTTCTTGTTTTAATTTAAATATTAATACTTTTTATAAGTATTTCTTTAACAGTGGGATTCGAACCCGCGATTGTTTTCAATATAAACTGACGACTCTATTAAAATGCTAAGGGACCTCCATTCATTTCAGATAAACCATGACATGGTTAGTTAAAATATAAGTTAAAAATATAAAACAAGAAAACAATTATAAAGTTGCAAACTATTACCAAATATTTTTTCTTAAGCTGAATATATCATAATATTACATTTTATAATTAAATCGTTATCTTGTTTGAAATGTTTTCAAAACCAAGATGATGTGTTTTATAATTTTAAAAATATTCGTTTTAATACATTTTTAAGAGCAACACTTATAGTTGTGAAATCAAACACTTGATGTTAGTCCTTTTTTAATAACAGTGTAAGAATATTACTGGTTTAAATGGAGGATGCGGGGGTGGAGGAGCAGGAGTAGCGACGTTTTATAAACAAGTGTTGATGGCAGATTTGAGAGCACGCCTTGCGGCTGAAAGCTGCATCTGAGCCATGGAAGAGCTGAGAAGCAGCTTCTTAAATGGGATTACATAAAATTTTGCGGTTTCTTTTGCTGGATAAAACAGCATTGAACGATTTTCAATGGTACAATGATAGTTATTATGCCTGTTGTTGTCGTTCTTTTTGCTGCTGTTGTTGTTGTTGTTATTGTTGGAGTTGGTGTAGTTAGTGTAAAAGTTCTATTGGTGGCGCTGATTGCTATTTGTTTGCCTGTTGGCAGCATCTGAGCGAATTTTATGGCATTCGCATGCAAACAAAATCTCAAGTTTCTTGATTTTTCTTTCATTTTCTCGCTCTCACTCTCTCCCTACTTTCTCCCTATCTCTTGTTCAACTGGATTTTGTTGACTTTGCTGCAATTTTATTAAAGCTAATTATCGTTTGGAGCAACGCATTAAAGTGTTTCTTTCCTGCCATTTGCCAAACGAGGCGTATGCGTAATTTGCTTATTAACTGAAAGCACGCCGCGCCTTTAAATTTAACTATTCTGATGTTGGGAAGGGGCCTTAATTTAGCGAGCTAGCTTGCTTCATTTTGTAACTTTAGACTTAATTAATTGCACAAAAGGCGGCTAGTAGGGGAACCAACTGTAACAGACAAGGATCATATAATTAATCAAAGTGATGAGTTGCCTCTCCTTCTACGCTAGCTGTTGTTCAGTTCATGTTGTTGTGGTTTCTGCTTAGGAACACTGTGTGTTACCGAATCCGATGTGAATCATTATACAAAGTACACGAGCGTATGTAAGTGCGTCTCAATGAGCATAATGAGTGCTCGAAATATTGAAATTAATAAGCATTAACAGGATTTAAAAGGACAATATAAGACTTGTTACTAAATCAAGTCTGACTTTTTCCAAACAACTACATAGATGTGCGGAATTTGTTATATAACTTCATGAGATTCGTGTGTAACACACATTTTGAGAGAAAATATGATACATGGAAACATAACTTACATCCGTCGTAAGGGAATGCAGAATTTAATAACTAACCTATATATACATATGTGGAACGTCATGAATTCTCTCCTTGCTGTTGCATGCAAACTTCCGGCTCAAAGCGATGGCAGTGACCATATAAATGCAATATCAGCGGCCTCAGCCAACAAAAATAAAAACAAGAGACAGAACAAAAATAACAAACACGCAAACTTCGCAACGAAGCTGGCAGTGGCATGTAATATGTGGCTGCCCCAGGAAGTGTACTTCTTCCAGCTAAATATGTATGCGAGTATCTGATAGCATGGCGTGTAGACGATGCCAAAAATATCCTTGACCTTAATCCGGAAAACAGGCGAGCATTCGCGCATTGTCATGCAAAGAGTCAAGAGTCGAGGTAGACTGATGGGAGAGGGGCCCAGGGTAAGGGGGGTCGAGGGGAAGTGTAAAATGGAGGGCTGCAAGCAATGTGTAAATGTCATTAACGATGGCAACGCGCATGCTGTTGATACTGTTGCAAGAGGTACTAAAGTAGCGACGGGCGGGGAGCGGGGAGCTAGAGGAGGGAGGATGGGGTAGTGTATTTGTCGGCATCGTCAAAAGTGTTGATTTAGTGGCACGGTTGTCTTGGAATCAGAGCAACGAACGGTTGCAGTACCAGCTCCTAAAACGTCGTTTAAATGTGTACTTGCAACTGTGGCAGCCTTGACCGATATTTCAACGCCAAACACAAACACAAGCACATTCGGCACAAACACATTTACACAAACACAAATACACACACTCGCACACAAACACACTCATCAGATGATGACGAAAAAGTGGCAGAAAAAGTACATAAAATGCTGCATGTGGCAGTGTTGCCGCCGCTGCAAGCATCGCTGCTCCTGATGCACTTCAGTAAACGTTTCCCAAAATGTGCCATCATATTTTATGCACACTTTTACTCACATACACCTATACACAACTACACGTCCACACACGCACACACACACGCACACACACATACATAAAGAGTTTTAACAAATGGCATCAAATTGATTTTGCCACGCTAAGCATTTTAGGATTCTAAGCAGTAGTGCAATGTCGCCCATAACCTCCCAATCCTTTCTAAAGGTCTCACAGGGTGTGTGAGTGGATTCTGTGAGTGTATGTGTGTGTGTGTGTGTGTGCTGCGTTGCAAGCACACATACCACACAGAAAAGCTGAGAGCATCAGTCATCTAACTTATTCTTGAGCATTATTTTATGTTCATTGTATATTCGTAAAGTATAAGTATGTATATATAAATATAAATATATCGCAAAGACACCCTAAAAACCCTCGGTTCTTAACAACTTGATAGATATAATATATTGCTACTTAAGGAACTCTTATACGATTATTTTATAGTTAACTATAACTTCAGCCTTGATTAGATAATATTTCCGCGTCGCAAGAATATCAAATTTTTAAACTAACTGAAACCAAAAAAAAAAAAAATGGTTAATAATTAGGTTAAATCTGAAATAAAGAATGGATTGTATCGTAATGTAAATGTCATGTAAATAGTATACAAATATTTGTGTTTTGTTATGTATTGCAATATTAGTGTATCTAAAAAATATACAAGTATAATTGAATAAAACATATTGTATTATTTTATTTCCAATGGTTTTTCCCGATTGTAAATATCTCTTGCGGAGTCTGAACACAATAAAGGTTCAAAACTTTAACAAATATCTAGTTGCCAGTCCTAGAAGGATTAGGGTGGAATATATCAAACTAAAAGGCCTATAATTCTTCACATATTTGGATTTGTACACGCAGTGGCAATTTTGAAGCAGAACGTTCCCAAAAAAAAAAAACCTCCAGCTTTTTACCAACATGTCAGAGTGTAGTTGAATATTTTTATGAACCGAACATATATGTATATATTCTCATTCATACGTAGTATGTTTTATTTATATAGAAAATACATACATACATATATATACAAATATATATATTCATATACATATACATGTATACATATATATAAGGAGGACGCCACTTTTTTTATGATGAGCGCGAATGGCAAAGTGACTGCATTTCTCCGCAGATTTTAAATGATTGCATGCTGCGGAGATTGGGGTAGATGGCGCCACATATGCATATATATTTGTATATATGTATAAGCAATATATTTTTTTGATATTGCGCATTTTGTTAGCTGCCTTGCTATGCATTTCTTGTTGCTCTCGTTTGCTGCTCTTGTTACCTGACTTTCATTTACTGCCACTCAAATCCCATCATCATGTCAGATTTTAACACTATTTTTTCGCAAACTGTTACGATGTTCTTGTTTGCTTTTAATCGGCAAATGTAGAACGCCATCGACCAGAGAAAAAGCGACGGAATGTGATTTTATTAACAGACTAAATAATTATATAGCCAAATACTGTAAATTTGGAATAATTAAGGGATTATTCAGTTTACTTTAAATAAAGAAAGTCACAATTAATGTAGAGTTACAAAGAATTATTCTTGAAACAAAGCATTATTTTTTTCCAGCTTTCAAGCAAATTTACTTTCATTACTTACATTTTTAAGGAAGAAAAGATTTTACCTATTACTTATATAAATAAACAGTAAATATATATTGGGCAACGTCCTGGCAAACTGCAGTAAAACAACCTAAAGCTCTTTTATGAACTTCCAAAGTGAGATTTAACGTCTAAAAAGACAAATGTATGTATTAACTCTGATATGTTAGTGTTCATAAAAGTAAAGATGTACACATGTCTAAATCAACAATGCATTGCGTACTATATTGATTCCCTCGAACAATACAATATTATTGGTTATATCCGTTATGAATGGTTAGATTTATGGCTCCTTCTTCATCTCCCTCTTTTAGCCCTATCGATAACTCTCTGGTGAAATTTAGAAATTAGAATAAATGTTAATAAGTAAACATTGCAAACAATATATAAATGAAACTAAAGCAATTTCCCTTCTTGTTTATAATGCGCATAAAATATGCTTTGAAGCGTGTAGGATAAAATACAAAAAACCCACTAAGATGATGCCTCACACAATTGCTGGCAACCTCCTTGAACTTTATGGCTCAACCAACAACAACAATAACAGCGGCAACTGCAGCAGCACCTACAGCAACAAGAGCAACAACAACAAATGCAACAAAAGCATGTCAAAGTCTTTTCCTTGGACTCACCACGTACCCAAACACATTTGCCTCATCTCTCTGGCATCCTTTGGCTTGACTGACTGATGGCAACAGCAACAGCAACGGCAAACGCATCAAAAATGTGGCTTCGTTTTATTTAACTTGTGGATTTCATTAAGAGCAGCTCAGCGAAGCTGGAGCAGCTACTCAGACTCCCCTCCCTTCGCTCTCCCTGCCCTTTCCACGACCACTACAAGAGACTAACAAAGTGCAAACGCCAGGTGGGACATCTCTGGAGAGTTGGCAAAGCTCTTGAGTGAGTTCGCCTGTGTATGCGTATGTGTGTGTGTGTGTGTGTCGGGTGGAGTGTTGTGGGATGAGTGAGTTAAGAGTTGTGTGCATTGGCGTTGGAAATGCATGCAAAAGTGTTTTCATGTTGCATTGTTAAAAAAGAAAATATAATATGTATTTGCCAAGCAACATTGTCTATTTACAGGCGTTCGTGGAAGTGGGTCAGCAGCCAACAGTGGCCAGCTGGCAACTGGCAGCCGGAGCGAAAACAACTCAAAGTTTTCATTTCACATTTCATATTTGAGTTTGAGTGGCAACGGCAGTGCAACGGGCAACAGAGAGAAGAAGACCGGTAGCAGATAGACGGCAATGATGACGAGCTAACAAAAATTCACTTACTCGTAAAGCAAATCAAATTAAAATCAATTAAAATTAACAAGCGAAGCAGCCGGCAAAAAAAGCCAGGGACTAAAGAATGCAGACCAGAGAGACTAGACCACCCCACAGTGTGAGCAGCGACGCAGACGTTGACGCTGACGTTAACGTAGACGTTGACGCTGACAGCGAAATGCCAAACACATGAATCATGCAATTCGCCGCTCTTCTTTCGCTCTTCTCTTTACCTTTGTTGACGCTGCTAAAGGTGCGGCAATAAGTAAGAATACACATATGTATGTGTGTGTTTACATATGCAAGAAAATTGAGTCGACTGCGCGGCGCAGTGGAAGTAATGTTGATAAGCGCAGACGTTGCGACGCTGGCGTCGCAGTGTGTAACCGCAGTTAAAAGAATTCGACTCATTCAATACGAGCAAGTGAAAGACAGAGATAGCGAGATATACACACAACACCTAGTCGCTTAATGATATCGTTGTGTGTGCAAATATTTTGCACTTTTCCTTTGCATCTTATCGGCACGTACATATGTATGTACATACTTATTTACACTCACATACGTGCATAAAGCTCTCAAATGCCGATTGTCTTTGAATTCAGTGTATGTGTGTGTGAATTGAGTCAGCACAGCGCGTTGTTAACGGCCAACTCATCAGTCGCCGTCGACTCAGTCAAAAGCCGCCCACACAAAGCCTAAACACAAACATGCATGCAAGCATACATACATACGTATATATGTACATAATAAAAGGTGCAATAAATGATATAGGCTTGCATAAAGAGCATAGATAAATGAATCAAAAACGTGCTGCACGCCAAGCTGGCGCCATCTAGCGTTGAGATCAAGCCGTAACTCATGTGTACCATTTTGTCTAGCCAAAAGTTAAGCAACAGTCAGACTATAGCTATTGGCCCATTTAGTAAACTCTCTCTTATTCTCTTTCTATTATTTTCTTGAGAGATATTGCACATGTTGCAATAGACAAGATTATAATGAAGCCGCAAGTAGAAAGTACACTCAGAGAAAAATAAATTAAGTTTAAATGAGCTCCATTTAAGTATTTTCAATAAAGTATTTTCTGTATATATTATTCCTCTGTTATGTTCTTTCCTCAGTGTAGTGTTGAATCTTTAGCTTATACAAGTTTATTTATGTATGTAAGGACATACACATAAACATTTGATGTTTTCGTTGTCTCTCTGGCTGCATTTTAAATGTATTGGCACAAGGTTACAAAAAAAACTGTCAACCGCCCCACGCTGCAAATGGCAAAGTGTTGTTGTCACTGCTCAATGCAGCTGCTTCTGCAAAATGTATGTACATACATACAAACTTAAATACACACCGCACTCAATTAATACAAAATTGAATTTCGAGCGAAATTTCGTTTAACGAAGCGTCTTATTTACAGTTAGTCACAGTGCGCAACGTGCAGTGGGCAGTGAATGACTCAAAGTAGAATTTAACTTGCGCTCTAAATAAGGTATCAAACAAAGAAGAGCTTAGATAAAAAGAGAGAGATGAACTCACACGTGCACAACACAAGCGGCGAAGTGGCGAAAAACGTCATAAAACCGCAAGATGAGAATGAGAGACGTGACGGCGAAACATGCTGCGCTCAGCTAAGCGTATGACGCATTTAAAGAGCGACTTGAGAAACGGCAGCGTAGGGGCGATGTTGCCATCTCAACCGCTCACGTCATTGTGTGCGTGGGTGTGTGTGTGTGAAAGAGAGCCGCTCTCTTTCATACACATTTGCATGGATATGCTTGTAAATGCATAAAAATCATTGCACTTGTGTCGGTGCTGGCGTATCTCGAGGCTGATGCTTTACAAATTTTTGTGTGGACGCTTACCATTGTGTGGGTGGCGCTTACAAGGCTGCTGCTGCTGCTGTTAGTTGCCCATTAACAATAGACCAGTGGCAGTCGTTGCCGCCGCAGCTGTTGCTTTTGTTTGCGCTGCTGGGACAACAAATGTTTTTGAAATTACTTGCTTACATATATAAATATGTACAAATACATACAGACAAAAACGCCCTAGAATTTTTGAGCTTACCGTTAGCTGTGGCCACGGCAAAGCAACCAGCTTTTGAAGGGCATACATTTATAAAGCATAGTTAGCAACTGTTCACAATAACAACAAATTACAGCTTATGCGAAGAATGATACCAAAAAAAAATTGTTACAACAAAGAATAATAAATATTTATGTCTGTCTATAACAGTAACACTAGAGATATTCCTGAAACAAATTCAGACAAGATTTCGTTAATATTGAATGGAATTACATGATTTTGAAAATTGCGCAAATAATATGGATAAGATCAAATCGAATTTCCAACTTTAATTAAGAGAGGTCAAATAAAAATAACATTAATTGGTCTTTAAAAAAAAAAAAACGAATAATTGATAATCAACCGAGTTAAAACAGTTCGAGTTTTAGATTACTATAAGAGGTTATTTACATACCTTAATCAAACCAAAACCGAATCGATACCTGCATCAGTGCTAACTTCTGTAAAACTTTTAAGGTGCCCAAATTTTACTTATTCTTTTCGGTTCACCCTACACATTTTTATGAAACTGATCGCCGTTAAAAAAAGAACTGAATCTGTCGTAGGAATATCTTAGCTATTTGGTTTAGAGCAGCAATAAAAAACGACAATGACAACAACGAAGAAAAGCACGCGCAGTTGACTTTACAGAAACAACTAATTGCAAGTAGATTTAAGCAACATAAATTCGGGCGAAAATACATCCGAGTCATAAATACATACATACTTACATCAAAATGTTGCCAAGTCTTTCTTCTTGCTCTAGCAGTTGTTCAACAACGTCAAAGTACAAGCCGTATACACATGCATAAATGTGTATGTATGTTTTTTGGACAAGTGATAATATCTACATACAAGTGAATGTATGTACATTCATACATACGTATAGCTTTGGTCAAAATCCAAAGAAAAAAAGCTGCGGGCCTAAAATTGGCCAACAAGCGACGCGAACGATCGTAAGAGAGTGGTAGAGAGAGGAAGAGAACTAAAGTGGGAGAGCGGTGGCAATGGCGAGTGGGCGACGCATTCGACGTCGACGTCGGCACATAAAATTTTGTTGTTTAAGTGCTTCAGACAAAATGTTCGCCTTAAAATTATGCATATAAACTAATACATGCATATACATTTGTATTTATGTACACATATTGTGTTTGAAGTCGAAAGCGCAGCTGTGAGCGAATAAAATATTAACAGCAATATTTTTCTTAACAGCAGATTTGACTTACGGCGAAAAGCGAAGACACAAAGCCAGTTGCGCCTGCGTGTATGTGTATAATACACATACATATGAACCTAAAAGTACAATGTGTGCGTGAGATTAATCAGAGAGCGAAGCCTGCTGAACTGATTAATTGCTAGGCACAAATCAAAACAATTACTTTAAAAACATAATCTCATTCATAAATAAATTAAGCAATGCGTCACAACACAAGAAAACAAAAGAGAAGAATCGAGCAAAGCATGGTGGCGAAACTAGCGTTAAATTCTAATAAGAATGAAGACAACGCAACAACAAACAACTGGAAGAGTGAAACCCAGTAGCAAAAAAGCGTCACTTTTGTTTTCGCTGGCGGCGACAAACAAAAAAAAACCTGAAATTATGTAATTTGCTAGCGTGCACTTAAATAATAATAACAGTTAATGCCAAAAAAGTATAAAAAGAGTGTAGCGAGCGCCCACACTCGTACGTACAAACACACACACACACTCACATAGACAGACACACATTTAAACAGATAAATATTCGCAATGGAACTGCTAATTTACTATTTGGGAGGTGAGGCCCTCTCACAAGCATATATACAGTGGCTCTCAGCTCATTTGATACAATAGATTATTTCATAATCTCAATATTCAATAATTGATGACCAAATCAACTTTAAAATTTAATATTATATAATCCCCATTACAAAATAAACGTATATTAAATATTTAAGATGTAAGACAATTGGGTCAATAAAGCTGCGAGCCACTGTAAGTATGAGTACATACCACACATACATTCATACAATTTACACCCACAGGCATTCATTGACACTCACACTTACATATTTACTTACCGTCTGTTGTTTGTTGTTGTTGCCGCTAATGCTCGCCTTTTGTTGTCGTTGTAGTGCGCTCACACACGCGGTGTATTCGTTGTTGTTGCTGCTGCTGCTCGTTGACCCAAAGTCCGCCAAATGTTTCCATTTTCTTAATATGCAGCCATGAAGAAGGCTTTGATTGACACCAAAACACAATGCACCGTTTAATTTGAACACAAATAATCATAGGCAATTGTTATTATAAAATATATAATGCATGTGTGTTTACAACTGCATACTTCGACGCATGTAAATATGTATGTAACGAGGGGTAAACAACTTTTGGAGGCGGCGTATTTGAGAGATGTCGTCAACTCATTAACTCTTGCTTATTTTAAAGAATTTGACACTTATTATAATTAAAGCAATTATTTGTGTATGTTTGCGACTGCGGAGTGAATGTAATGTGTTTGTTATATTGACACAAACATCAATTTTGGAAATGATTGAAAACACACCAACATCAGAAAGCACACACCACCAAGCAAGCGGCAAGCGAAGCACGACACACAGCACGCACCGAGATATAAAATGTTACTGAGCAAATTTCTGTTAAATATTTCTTATAAGAGAACTTTGATAACATGAAAGAGATTAACTCGTGATGGCACAAAAACACTCACGACCTAAAGTAACGAGTCATCAAAATTATACAATGACAATCACAAAATTAATTTCTTTAAAGAAATTACACTTAAATTTTAATTGTGCTTATGTTCGGCACATGTTTTTTTCTACAGTATTTGTATTATATTTTCTGTTGCCAGCCACTGTTACCAAGTATGTTATTTTATAGCTATTTTTAAATTTTTTTCCTGATTGTCAACACTGGTGTGGAAACACTATTTTGTTCCAAAAGGCTGCCACCCAGCAAAATTTGCGATCTGGCAACTTGTACCATTTTGGAGTCTAGTAGTAACTTGAAAAATAAATTCGTCTTTTAATTTTATTTAGAATAAACTTGTAACTTTTCACCCCCAGAAATTACGAACATTACACCACTATTAAAAAATTTGCCTATAATTTAACAAATTTCCAATTTAATGCATTCATCGAATTATTAATATATTGCAGTTATTTTGAATTAAATAATACAATCGAGGGGAGTAGTGCAATTTGATTTAGTTTAATATTAAAAATATTAACGGAATTGGCAAATACAACCAATTACACTAGTGCAATCACCCATATTATTGCTAGTTTGAAATTTGTATTTTTGCAGATTTATTCAAGTACGGTGCATTATTGTAATGGAAATTGTAATTTACATCATAAACTTATTGTTCTTTTCAGACAAATGCTTCGATGAGCGCTTGGCATCTAGGAACAGCGAATGTACATCTTCAATATCATCCTTGCTGATCTGATTGCGTCCATTCACCTTTGACATCTGGTGAGCTGGAGTCAAAAGTTGAACCGCATAGCGGAGAGTAGAAGTTGTACCAATCTCGCTGAGGCGTGAGAATGCCGGCTCCTCCAGCTGAAGTCCTTCAGTCTGGGCACGCAGTTTAATGATCTGCTCCATGTCCGATGTGGAATAGAGAAGTGTGCGAATAATTAACAAGCGATCCAACAGATCCAAAGGAATGCCATGAGGTGAAACAATGTCCGTTGTGCCACTGCAGGAATAATACACAATACACAAATTAGCAATATGTAGAAGCAATTGAAGTAATTATCTAACCGAATAACACAGCGTCCACGATTGGTAGCAAATATGACAATCGGAGCAATCGGAGATTCCAGAGATTTGTGCAAATAAGTGAATGTCTCCAGATCTAGCATGTGGATCTCATCGATGAATAGCACGCCGGGCACCAGCTCCGCAATGCCCTGATCAATGTACTTGTTAACCACCTTGTTAATCTCCATGCGCAGTTTGTCTTGGGAATGAAAGCATATAAATAAAGTAGGATATAGGTAGGATATAAAGTAGTGATATCCCACTTGATTTTAATCCAACTCACCTGTAATTTCAGTTTTCTTGGGCTTCATCAACTGGCCCATCATTGAGAGTACATCTTGACCACCCTGTGGACGGGCATTGGCCACATCCAAGTCATGCAATGTAACATCCTGTATAACTTCCTTTTTCTTGTGCACATCACCCTTGGGCAGTGGCACATACTCCTCCGTTTCTAGATCGAATTCTGTCGCAAAGGTATCGCTGCGTCCCTGACGCTTAACGGCACCACTGTTTGCCTCAATGTAGATGACATCGCCCACTTCGACCTTCTCCTTTTGCAAGGCATCGAAAATGCTTGGATCGAGCTTTAGTTGCTTGGTTCCCTTGGCGGTCTTTAGGCCAATGACGACATTGCTGATGGTCTTGCCATAACCACCCATGGGATTCTCAGTCTCCACTGGTGTTAGCTCTGTTACTTCGCCTTCATAAACTTCTTTGGTCTCCCTTATGCGTAGTCCAATGGAACGGCGAAAATTTTCCATTAGAACCTCGGTTTTTTTGATTTCGTTACTAAAAACTTCAGAGCCAACCATTGGACAAAATGGAACCTTGTTGCCCAACTCCTGGGCTATTGCCAAAGCGATGGCCGTTTTGCCGGTGCCAGGTGGACCAGCCAATAATAGAGCACGTCCAGCCATCTTCTTTGACTTGATCAGGTCTACAACAATTCCTGCAGCCTCACGTGCCGCTTTTTGTCCAACAAGACCAGCTGCATTCTGAATGGCGGCGCCGGTTTCGTCCAATCCAAGTCCTTTCACGTGGCTGTGGGCTGCGATGCGCTGGGTGCGCACTGTGCTCTTTACTTCTTCGATTTTCATGATTCCAAATGAATTTGAAAACCTTTAGCTATTATCGTACGCTTGACTAAGCAAAATCTATTTAAATATTGATCAAACAAGACTTGTAAATGAAATTTGTTTGCCGCCGCAGCACACTTTGTTCTTCAGTGCTGCCAACCTGATTTAATAGTCATCTAGCAACAAAAAACGGCAGGCTTAGTTCTCGGATTTAAGCACATTTTGATATTGTGATAAGTTTTCAAAATGAGGTTTAATCTGAAATTTCTGTTACTTTAAGACTGGAATTTTGAAATATTTTGCACATAGTTTGTTAAAGTTTTTGATTCAACTACATAACTTTTTCCCAGAAAAATTATTATCTAATTATTTATTTATTTATTTTTATTTGAGTAAAACTAAACAAATTAAATTGCACACCGGGTACAGATTGTGATAAAATGTGACCGCAATAGCAGTCGAGGATTAAATATACCGAAATGGTACCTTGCCGATAAATCGATATATAAGTTATCGTTTTATCAGTCTAGCATCACTGTTCAATAGGAGTGGAGAAAAAGCACAGCAATGCGCGGGCTCGATAGTAATTTCAAAATTAATTTTTGACAAACAGATTTTTTAATATTGTTTTATTTAAGATTGATTCAATATAATTTTACAAGTCGGGCAAAATAGGTGGACATGTGCATACCAAATGCTTATCACCGTAGGCATCGTCAATTCGGCCAACAGTGGGCCAAATTTTAGCATCGGGTTTCACAAACAACTGTAAAAAAAATAGAAAAAAATAATAATAGTAATTGTTGAACTGTAATTGTATGCGTAACTTACAGCTGGGAAGGCAGCCTGCTCCCGTGTATAGGGACGATCCCACTTGTCGGAGATAACCTGGGCCTGTGTATGTGGGGACATTTTAAGAGGATTGACGCTTTTATCCATGCGTCCTTCCTCAATCTCGGCAATTTCTTCACGAATTGATATCATCGCATCGCAGAATCGATCCAGCTCCTCCTTGTCCTCGGATTCAGTGGGTTCGATCATCAGTGTGCCAGCGACAGGCCAGGACATTGTTGGGGCATGGAAGCCATAATCCATAAGACGCTTCGCAACATCGACGGCCTCAATGTTTGCCGACTTCTTAAGATCGCGAATGTCGAGGATGAACTCATGTGCCACCAGCTGTGAGTTTGGCGCCTTGTAGAGCGTTTTGTAGTGCTGCTCCAGACGCTTGGACATGTAGTTGGCATTCAGAATGGCCACCTGTGTTGCTCGCTTCAATCCCCGGCTGCCCATTAGCTTAATGTAGGACCAGGAAATTGGCAGAATTGCTGAGCTGCCAAAGGGAGCGGCAGAGACGACTCCGAAGCTATGCTCTTCACTGCTCAGTGGACTGACGACTGGATGACCCGGTAAATACGGTGCCAGATGAGCCTTCACTCCAATGGGTCCCATTCCGGGGCCACCGCCGCCATGTGGAATGCAGAAAGTCTTGTGCAGATTTAGATGGGATACATCACTGCCATAGTCGCCGGGACGACACAGACCCACTTGGGCATTCATATTGGCGCCATCGAGATATACCTGGCCACCATGTTTGTGCACCAGGGTGCAGATTTCCGCAACCGTTTCCTCGAATACGCCCATAGTCGATGGATATGTGATCATCAGGCAGGACAACTCGCGGGAGTGCTCCTCCGCCTTATCGCGTAGATGGACCATATCAATGGATCCATTGGCTAGAATGCGTATGGGCTCAACCTGTGAACGGATGACAATTAAGTTCTCTCATTAACTGAATTATTAAGCAAAAATCCATTGAAGATGTACCTTCATGCCGGCCATTTGAGCGGAAGCTGGATTTGTGCCATGTGCTGAGATGGGAATCAGGCAGATGTTGCGATGTCCCTCGTTGCGATGCTCGTGATAGCTCCTAATGGCCCGCAGACCAGCGTATTCGCCTTGAGCCCCAGAATTGGGCTGGAATGATATTTTATCATATCCGGTTATCTCGCACAGATCTCGCTCCAGTTCGTTGAACATTTGATGGAAGCCTTGTGCCTGCTCCACGGGTGCAAATGGATGAATGTCGGTGAAGTGGCGGAATGAGCAAGGCATCATTTCAGTTGTTGAATTGAGTTTCATGGTGCAGGAACCGAGTGGAATCATCGAGTGCACCAATGAAATATCCTTGTTTTCCAGTTTCTTCATATAGCGAACCATTCGGGACTCGCTGCAAAACAGTTGTCTTAGAAGTGGAATACAGGGGTGAGGAGTCTGGAGAGGATTACCTATGATAGCTGTTGAAAATGGGATGCTGCAGGAACGGTGAGGTGCGCAGAAACTTGGAGTTCTCAATGGAATTCTTGAGCACATTCTTGGTTGCCACCAGATCTTCCACAGTAGTCTCTGCCTTGAAAGACCACAACAAATCATTCACATCCGCCACGCTGACCGTTTCATCCAGAGCCACGCCCACAGTATCATCGGGCAAGTAGCGTAAATTGATTCGCTTGAGTTCCGTTCGCTCCTTCAGCTCCTCAAGGGAAAGATTGGCCGAGAGTCTAACGTGCAGTGTATCAAAGAAGTTCTTGTTGATCACCTCGTGTCCAGATCCTAGGAGACCCGTTTGCAGGGTCAATGCAAAATGGTGGATGCGATTGGCAATGGCCTTCAGACCTTCCGGGCCATGATAGATGGCATACATGGCCGACATGTTGGCCAACAACGCCTGGGCAGTGCAAATGTTACTGGTGGCCTTGTCCCGCCGAATATGCTGCTCCCGAGTCTGGAGAGCCAAGCGATAGGCATCATTGCCGTCCATATCACGAGTGACGCCAATCATGCGACCCGGCATCAGCCTCACCAGGTTCTGCTTACAAGCAAAGAATCCTGCGTGAGGTCCTCCATATCCCAAGGGCACGCCCAGACGCTGGGAGGTGCCGATGGCAATGTCCGCCCCGAACTCGGCCGGCGGACGAAGTAGGGTGAGTGACAGTAGATCGGTTGCTACTACCACGAGTGTCTAGATTAAAAAAATAAAGCAACAGAGGTGTTTAAGAAATATAAAAGAACAGCGAATACTAATCTAAATCCAAAAATTATTCTTTGCTTTTCGTTTACATTTCTCTCACTACAGTAAAGCTGTAATTGTTAAAACAGAATATAACCCAAATATATTGTACTATGTAGATCTCTCCAAAATTTGTTAGCGTTAGCTGTGATAGTCTCTGAGATCTAGGTGATTATACTTTCGGATAGAGAGAACTTGTCTGTTTAAAATAATCCTAAAACTTCTCATTACACAAAGTAGCAAAGATTTTTGAATTAATTATTTAAATATGGTTTCAGTTATAAATTATGGAAATTATATCATCTTTTTTTACTGAAAGCTGGAATTGAGTTAATAGCTTTAGTTTTTAAATAATATGAATTACACTTAAGAGTGTAACTTGTCTGTTTAAAATAATCCTAAAACTTCTCATTACACAAAGTAGCAAAGATTTTTGAATTAATTATTTAAATATGGTTTCAGTTATAGATTATGGAAATTATATCATATGATAGCCGAAGGATTTCTTCATCTTTTTTTACTGAAAGCTGGAATTGAGTTAATAGCTTTAGTTTTTAAGAAATATGAATTAGACTTAAGAGTTGGAGTCCTCTCCTTCTGTCCTATATTATTAATAAGTCAATTTGAATTTTAGTATCTATTACTTACACCATTTTTGCGTGCAAGTGCAGCGATGTCCTCGAAATCCTTGACATCACCATATGTGTCTGGGTACTGCAATAGGATGCCGGCCAGCTCACGACTTGGTAGATCAGCCTGCTCGATGGGACCCACGACAATCTCCAGGTCAAGGGCTTCAGCACGTGTCTGCACCACCGAAAGGGTCTGAGGATGCACCTTGTTGGAGAGGTAGAGCTTCTTGCGTCTGTTGTGACGCGTGGCCAGGCACATGGCCTCCGCAGCGGCTGTGCCCTCGTCCAGGAGCGAGGCATTGGCCACATCCAAGCCAGTTAATTCGGAGATAAGTGTCTGATAGTTGAGCAACGATTCGAGGCGACCTTGGGCAATCTCCGGCTGATACGGTGTGTACTGTGTCGTCCATCCGGGATTCTCAAAGATGTTACGCACGATTGTATGTGGCACATGGCAATTGTGGTAACCCATGCCAATGTAGGAGCGCCACAGCTGATTCTTGAGCGAAATATCACGTATGCGACGTATCAGCTCATGCTCATCTATAAGGCGAACGAGTGGAAAATTAACAGAGAGCGGAGCAACAGATAAGAGCCAACGAGAACTGGCGGACCTATTGAACCAGGCTTATCGCCTTATCACTGCTCACTGGAAACACACAACACGACAGGGGGTCCAGATCTGCCGTTGACTAGACTATTTATGAACACGTTTGATTGACAGAACTTACTCAGCGGTTTATCCAGACTTAAATCCCGTTTCAGTTGTATGCTCTGGGGCACGGCCTTCTCGGTAAGTTCCGCCAAGGACTGCATGAGATACGATATGAAATATTGTACATAACCGATCGATTATGTGATTCGACTTACCTTGAAGCCCAGCGTATCCAGCATGGCAACCACATCCGTTTTACGTGGACCAATGTGACGACTTGGGAAATCAGATTTGGTGGGAAAGAGCACATTCTCCACAGGCGGTGTGGCCAGGCATCTATTATGCATCCTGAGCACTAAGCTGCAGCTGCGTTTGGTCAGTAGACGTTGCATTTTACAGGAGGAATCAGGAAAACCAATCTATAGTATAAGCAAGGGGTTCACGTCTGAATAACACTATCCGTTCACGTCCGATCCACACGGGTTCCAGCCAACAACTGTTCGAGCAGTACGCTCATCCAAGCTGATAAAGCATCACTTGGGCTTATCTATCAGTGAAGATTCTATTGAGCTCGGCGCGCTCGTTTCGTACAGTCTATTACTCGAATATTATATTATTGTTACCCGAACATAAAACCGTAAATCTAATTTCCCAGAGGAATTTCACATTATAAACAATATTTTTTTATGTTTATCTTGAGTTTTAAAAAAAATCACAGGATGAAATGAGAACCTTTCAAATATGACATATTTTTAAGTAATAAACCATCAATAGAACTGCAAATAATTTATAATCTTGACAAACATCGATAATATTGAAATAGCAGATTTTTAATAATTTTTCGCACTAAAATACTAAACAATTCTGAATAGGAGAGACAAGTTAGGGATGTTTTACTGTACCTGTATCATGTTGCCGATTCCACTTAGAACATCGAATATTAAAACTCATGTTGTTGTTTTTTTCAATGCGGTACACATGCATTAAATGCATTTCTTATTTATTTAATTCATTTTCATTTTCTAATTCAAAACATTACAACAATTTGTCACAAAAATATGTTATATCCAATACATAGACAAATTTTTAACACTAACAAAAAATAAGAATATATATAAAATTTCTAACAAACAAAAAAAAAACATAAAATCAAAATAGAGAACATCATAAAGCCCGTAACAATTGTTGTCTCGTTCTGAGTCTTGCAGGATTTGTTAACAATTGCATTATTAATATATATTGTTTTGAGCCCAGTCAACTGACAGTTGGCCATAATAATCAATAATCAATATTCAATAATCAATAACAATAACCAACTTGTTAGCGTCGTCATAAAATCTTCCTAATCGTTTTGATTAACTTTTTGTTTCTTTGCTTGGTGTAATAATCATTTTTGAAGCCTTTTGCCTTTGCATTTTGTCTCAATTGCTTATTGTTATCTAGGTTTGAACTGGTGTTTGCATAATTGATATTCAACAACTGCAATTAGTATGTAAACATTTAATAAGTATATGTGTGTGTATTTAATTTGTATATAATTAATTGATTTAAACAACTGTTGTTTACTAGGTTCGTCCCGTCAGTCAAAGTGCCTCCAACTAACCAACATTTTAAAGATATGAAAACTTTAAGAATAAATCCATAATTTTCGAGTTTAATTGAGTTTTGTCTTAATACAGTGTTAGTTCAAAGAATGCAATCTAGATTCGATAGAACAGTAAATAGTGTGTATATATTAAGTATATGGTATAGTTAGAATAATACTCGTGTACTACTGCTGTATAAAAATCTTTCGTTTTGATCAGTTAGAAGTACGTTCATTTGGTGCCGTAGAATGTAGATGAGGTATGTGATTGCAAGAAGCTAGAATGTGGTATTTTTTGTTGGTGCAAAAGTTTTCTTAAAATTTTCAAAGTGTATATATACTATAGGTTTAATAGATTACATTGAATATATATATATTTATATATTTTTTAAAGTAAAGGTGTTATTTCCGTAGATGTGTATATTGCTTGAGAGTTATAGTTTATACTGTGTTCATATCTTTTTTAATAATTGCAACGAGTAAAGTTGTGACCTAAAGTAATTAATTTGAGCTTTAAGAGTAATATTTGTTCGAAACGTCAAAAAAGAAATAGTCGGAATGTTATAGTCGGAACCCCGACTTAAGAAATACCCGTTACATGCTTTGAAGAGATCAGTTGTTTTTCAAATAATGTTTAAAATAGGCTCATGCGGACGGACAGACGAACGACTCGGCTGTTGATGCAGATAAAGAATATATATATATTTTATAGGGTCGGAGATACATACATTGCAACGAACACAATATACCCTTTTACTTATGTTATTAGTAACGGGTATACAAATGAGGACAACCTTTGGTTAAAATGGGCTTATGGCTTATTAAGTTCACCGAAACTTGAGCTAAAGTTGCTCTTGTACTGATATTGACCCAAGGAAGCATTATTGCCAGTAGATGTGCTGCCTATCAAAGGTTCTCGCAGTGTGAATGACATCATGGGATTGTACACGCCTGTGGAATATGAGCTGAGAGTGGAGCTGGTCACTCCAGAGGTGGTTAAGCTGCTGCCTAATGAGCTGGTGAAATTGTAGGGCGCAAATGCCGACGATGATGTGGAAATGGAGGTGGTTGTCTGTCCACTTGAATATGTATTTGCCGTGCAAGTGCTTGGATTGGGAATGGAGGTACTGCCACCACCTAAAGTGGCATTGGTGGTGCTCGTCTCGCTGGCTGTCTGAGCGGTGCTGAGGTATGAATAGTTGCCCGCATAGCTGCGGGACATGGGTGAGCAGAAGCTACTGGTAATGGACATGTCAAGCAACGCATCGCGACTGTATTTCTGTGGAGTTACTGTTACAGTGCCTGGAAGATCGGTGTAACTTTTCGTGGTCACCGATGGCGAGACGACGGGGGAGCGGCTGGGTGGACGTGAAAGCGTTTGCTTCTCAATTTTCTTCTCGGTCAGAAAGCGATCGTAGAAGGTCGAGGTGACGGTCGTATGGCGAATCTCTAACTTGGCCGGCTGATAAACGGGCGTATTGGAGCGATGTTGGGGTCGATTCGGGTCATAGGGCTGGCGATAGGGCGATATGGGCCTAGGGAAACTGTCACTGCTTTTGGTTGTTGTGTTGTTGTATCGTGTGGTCGTTGTTGCTGTTGTTGTTGGTGTTGTTGGTGTCTGGACTCGTAGGGTGAACTCAATGGAGATCTGCTGGCCGAACGTCTGTCATCAGCGTACTTGGCACAGGTTTCTTCTAGTTGTCTATCTACTTTATGAAACTTAGTTAAACTATTGCAGCTACTTAGTTCGCTACGTTTATCGACAAAATAATTTGGCAACATATTATCACGTCTTACCCTACTACTCTCCCGCTCCTCTTGCTCCTCCGCCTCCCTGCGACGACGCGGCGAGAGCTCCCTGCTAATATCCCTATGCGAACGATAATGCGGAGGACTCGCCGCACGCAATGGACTTCCCGTGCGCAAGGACTCCACGGATCCCGCCGATCGATGCTCCGAACTAATGCGTATCGCGGGTTGCACTCCACGTCCCCGACTCTCGCTGCGACTGTGCGTCAGATCCTCGGCCGAGCTCTTCTTGCTGCCAAAGTGCAGCGAGTCGGAGAATAGAGAGTCTATGTAACGCTGACATTTCTCCTTCTTATAGGGCTTCTCCTCGCACAAACTGTCTATGGACTTAATGCTGTTCTTGATGGAACTCAGACGCTCATTGATGTTGTCCCCAGTTCGCAGGGGCACTCCCGTATGTGTTCCAGTCCGAGTGATGGGCGATGTTTCCTTCAAGAGCAATCATTAGATTAGATTACATTAGATTAGATCAGATTTGACATATTACTATTATATTACCCGCATGAGGCGAATGCCCAGTTCATCGAGGCCCTCGGAGCTGCGACTAGCTGTATTTATTGCTGTTGTTGACTGATCTGCAAGAGTCTTCTTAAGAATACGTTGGAGAATTTTATTATTCTCCTCAATAGAGTTTAAAACATCAATTGTGTTGCCCACCATTCGGTCGCTGGTTTGTCCCTGCCGGGATTTGGAACGCCAGGACTCCTCGTAGTAGTCCTCGTCCTCATCGCGAAACCTTATGACCTTCGGGCTGGTGGGCCGATAATGTGTTGTCTCCTCTCTTCGATAGTCTCGATATTCTCGATCATCATTCTCATCCCGTCGCATTGCTGACTTTGGCGTTGTGGCGACTGGACGTTTAGGGCTTTGTTCACGCGATTTTGCGGCCTTGAACTCATCATAGGAAAGCGAGGGGGAGACCACATCCTTGAGCTTTTGATTGAACTCTTTGTAGTCTTTTTGGGTCTTAAAATCAAAGCTCTTCTCCTCTTCCAACGCACGAATGCGTTGATCCAACTCTGCGGCTGTGGGTGGCTCCGGTTTGCTGGGTGAGCAGACCAAGCGCTCCAAGTTGTGCACCGGAGTCTTGGGTCGCTGGTCATCCAACATTTTCTTGCGCTTCATGTCATCGATGGTGGGCGAACGAGAACGTGACTTGTGACGCCCCGGAGACCTAAGTTTCTCATCCAGCAGACGTATGCGATGCTCCAGCTCACCAGTTGTGGGGATTTCACTGTCATCCGGACTCGGATCGAGTAGCATTTCCAGCGGATGAATGGGCGGCTTCTTATTAGGATCAGTTTTGCGCTTGCACAGATTATCCTTCGACTTGGAGCGTACCAGGTCCAGTACACGATATTTGTACTCCAGATCATCCGAGATGGGCAGCTCATCGCGATGCGCCTGACGACGAGCAGGAGAGGTGTAGGGACTCTTTTTCTTCTGATTCTCAGAGCGTGCCGGGGATGTATGTGGTGTCTTCTGGCTCTGTCGCGACGGGGAAACATAGGGAGACTTTCCCTTGCGAGAGGGTGAAACATAGGGTGACTTGGTGGCTGCTTTGCGGGCCGGAGAAGTATAGGGTGACTTGGTGGTCTCCTTGCGCGTTGGACTACGTGAACGTTCGACAACTGGAGCTGCGTCTTCGACCAGTTGCTCGTCATCATCTAAGCCCTTTCCCTCGCATAGCTCTAAGTACTTGTTCAGATCCTTCTCATGGGAGAGTGAGTATTGCAGCTTGATCTTACGTTCGATTTCAGTTAATCTCTGCTCCACATCAATCTTCTCCACATCCTCGAGTAGTTTAATCTGACGTTCCAGCGATCGAAAACGCGCCTCCAGCTCTTTGGTGGATGGCAAATAGACCGTCTTGCGTTTTAAGTGATGCTTCTCTGGGTTCGGACCCCAATCATAGTTTGGTTGTTGCTCTGCCGTCGGTTCAACTTTCTCTCCAGCTTGTTCTTGTTCGGGTTTGCAGCTGGTAAAGTCTTCGATTTCCTTGGTGAGATCAGATATGGCTTGTGCCTGCTCAACTTGTTCCGTTGTTGGTTGACTTTCTACCCGAACCAACTTGCCATCTTTGGATTTGACAAGATTGCGATCGTTTAGCTGCTTTTCCAGTGCCTGGAAAAGATCCTCCAGTTCCTCAGTATTGGCTCTGGTTAAGCGACGAACCTTCAAGGCCCTGGGCTCATTGTCCATAAGAAGAACAACGGTTTTGTTATTGGGATCCACGGACTCCATGTTAGTCACGTCTGTAACTTTGTTGGCACTTGATTCTTCAAAGAGCGTTTTCTTTTCTTCGACAGCATCTGGTTTTTCAACTTCTTTGATTGGAGATTTTGGAGATTTTTCTTCGATTGTTAAAGGAGGTGTTTTCTCTTCATTCTTGGTTTCTTTCTTATCTTCCTCAACAATAAGTTTACTGTTTACAGTTGTTTCTTCGACAGTTAAGTGAGGATTTTTCTCTTCGACGTTGGTTTCTTTCTTATCTTGCTCAAGATTAAGTTTCCTATCATCTTTTATGGAATTCTCGATGTCAATCTCCTTGTTGCGAATTTGTGCTTTCTCTTCGTTTTGCAGGGTTTTTGTTTCCTTCACCGTTTCAGGCTCAGCATTATCTGAGTGTGCCACTGGTATCTCCTCCAACTTTTCGGTCTCATCGGACTTGACACTCTGATTGTGACTATCTTTTTCCTGCTTCTGATTCGCCTCAGTTTCCTGCATTTGTGGATCGGGCAATGCCTGACTCTCTTCAATTGGTAACTCACATTCTGTATTGATTGCTCCATTTCTGGCACGCTCTTCAAGTAATTGCAGTTCTAGTTCCTCCAAGCGACGCCTTAAATCTTCCGTAGATGACTCTTCAGGTTTCTTGGGCTCGCTGTCCTTGTTGAGCAGCATTTTAATATTGATGCTTATGTTAATGGGCTTGTCGGACTCCTCCAGTTCACCAAAGTTCTGGGTGTATCGCACCAGCTCCTTGCCCGTTTCGTTGTCCGTGTTTAGACGTCCTGGCGACAGGACATCATCGATAGGTGGTTGGGCTTTCGCCTTTTCACGCATTGCTTCCAGTAGCTTGAGACTATTTTCACTCAGCTGCTTCTCCAAGGCTAGGACCCGCTGTTCCAGCTGCGCCTCTGCTTGGCGCGATGTGCTCGGCTTTTCATCATAGCGGATTGTCCTCGATGCAACTTCGGAATCACTTGCACAGCGCTGCTTGTAGAATTTCTTGTACAATTTCTTTTCTAGGAATTGTAAACGATTTTCCAAATCGGCTCGCGATGGCAAATCGGAGAAACGACGAACCATTCTTTGTCCTTGCCACGGTTCGTAATTTCCCGATCTGTAGTAAGCGGTGTTTGCAGGTGCTTCCGATGTCTCATCGCCCATGGGCGTGGGTCGCTGTAGCAGATGCTGTTGTTGTTGTTGTTGTTGTTCTGTTGTTGTTGTTGCACTCGCCTCCGCTGGGGATTTATCTCGCTGGGCTTGAGATTCTCCTCACCCGGTGATTGACCTTGCATTTTACTTTGCAACTCCTCAATTAGTGCACGCTGCTGATGTTGACCTGGAGCTATTTTCATTATGTGTTCCACTGGTGGTGGCGGTGGTGCTTCGGGTATATGCGCCTCGATAGCCACATCAACACGCTGTGGAGGCGTCTTGATCTTTGCTTGTGCTCCAGCCTCAGTCTCCATCTTTTTGTCCTTGCTATGCAACGCTTCGTATCGACTTTCTAAGTCTTCCGTTGTGGGTGGTTCTTTTTTGATTGGTTTCTGCTCCTCGTCAGTAGCATCTCCCAGCTCGGCAATTACTTCTTGCTCAATACGTTCCAAGGCTTCGTTAACAGTTTCATTTTGAGATGAGAAATTATTTTTGCTGCTCATGCGACGCTTAAGTCTTTCATAACGTTTATCCAGATCCTCCATTGAGGGTGGTTCAGAGGCTCGTCTTTTGTTCATCTCTTTGGGCTGTGATTGCTCCGAGTCCAGCTCTGACTTGGCAGTACTCGCTTCTTCGATCACTTTGGGCGGTTCCTTGGGTATCTGCGATTTTTCCTCAACTGCTTCCTTACTCACATCGCTCACATTTTCCTCAACGGTTAAGTTTGCACTTACAGCTTTTACTTTCTCATCAGACACTTTCATCGACTTTAGCGACTTTTCATCCTTTTCTTTAGTGTCATTTGTGTTTTCCTTTGCTGGATCATCCTCAATATTATTGGTTTTTGTTAAGGAAGCTTCCTTTGGTGCCTCATTGGGACCACTGTGAGTTGTACTGCGTTGTTTTTCCAATGCATTGAAACGCTTTTCCAACTCCTCTGTTGAAGGTGGCGTCTTTCGTTTGGTAACCTCAACTTCATCTTTTACTTCATTAGCTGAAGTTGTATTGTTTTGCACAGGTTTTTCCTTCTCCGGCGTATTTATATCTTTTGGAGGAGTCGAAGCTGTTTGCTTTACTGGCTCAACCTGATCTACTTTCCGTTCCTGTTTTTCACATTGCGCACTCGTCTCCGTTGTTGAATTTTCCTCGACTTTCGCCGTTGCTGCAGTTTCCTCACCTTCATTCGCTCGGATATTTTAGCTTTTTGCCGATCGTTTATCTCCTGCTCTTCGTCGGGAGGTTCTTTCTTGGACTTTGCTGGACTATTTGTTTGTGTGCTCATCTTGCGTTCCAAGGCATTAAACCGATCCTCCAGCTCGGCCGTGGAAGGTAGTTTCTTAAGGCGTGGTTTTTCCGTTTCTGCTGAATTCTTCGCATCTTTATCATCAGCACTTTCAATTTTATTGGCAGGTTGTTTCGCATCAGATTGTAGTTTCTCAGATTTATGTAACTTACTTGTTTTCTCACTATCATTTGCCTCTTTTGAGTTACTGCCATTGGTTTGCTCCTTTTCGCCTAAGTCGATGGGAGCCTTTGGATTGGATTCATTGGAACTCAGCTGTTTGGTTAAGGCATTAAAACGTATCTCTAGATCTGCCGTAGAGGGTATACGTTCTGGTTTCTCAAAGCATTCGATATCAGTCTGCTGTTTTTCGGCACTGATCTGCTTTTCCAGTGAATTGAAGCGCTCCTCCAATGCGGCAGTCGAAGGTATATGTTTGATGCCTTCGATTTTAGCACTTTGTCGATTGGGTTGCTCCTGACTGAGTCGTCGCTCTAGAGCCAAAAATCGTTCCTCCAGCTCTATGGTCGATGATCTTGTCAGAGTCTTGCGTCTGGGATCTCTACGTTTGCGGCTGGCATTACTCAAGATCTTGGGCAATTGAGGTTGTGGAATGTCCGCTTCTATCGTCATGCTCAGCACCTCCTTGTAGTCATCCTTGTTTTCTCCGGGAATGTTATCGTCTCGAACTTGAGAATGTTTTGCAGTGAGTTCGAAAGGCAGGTCTTTTGCTGTATGTCCAGCACTTTGTCCCTCAACCATTGCCCGCGGTTCCTCATGGGGAGAAGTCACATCCAAATCATCTACGTTTAAGGAGTAAGAGAGCTCCAATCTCTTGGGACGTTCCACGCTATTGACACGCTCAAAAATTAGATTAGTTACACCATTGTCGCTAACATCGAACATTCGCTTGGATGTGCTTTCTTCAGCTGTAGGATCCAACTGGGGATCGGCACTTTCTGGGGGATTGATTGAGTCGGATTCCGACATAACATAGATTGGTTTGGGCGTAGGCAGTGGACTAATGCTGGTTGTGCTTAGATAGTTGGCAATATCCGGCAAAGGCGATAGCTGGCTGGTACTAGTAATGGCCATGGTATCCACGGTCTCTATGTGAAGCGGGATCATTTTAGTGTATGCAAGATCTCCGGCTGCCTGGGACCAGTCCACGTCCCTGGCATATCCAAACCGATCACATTCCGTGGCACTGTCTTCCTCATCTACCTTGGACGTCGGTTCCTTCTCATCCCCGCTATCTGTACCCATCAGCATGAAGGGAATTTCATTGGAACTCGGTGCCCAGGGACTTGGGTCGCTTTCGCTCAAGACTTGTTTCCCGTGGTATCGCCAGCTTGGGCTTCTCTTTTAGTTTGCGGGCCAGCTTAGCCTTTCGCTTGGGACTCTGCTCCATGGACTTCGGATCATCATCGTCACACAAGCTTGTGTCCGTGCTGGAACCATCCTTCTCGTCCGCCTGTTCATTACCATCGCTGTCTTCACTGTATGAGGAGCTATCACTTTTCCCTAGGCGCGATCGAAGCTTCTGCGACTTGGCGGCATTCTTTCCCTCACTTGCCTCACGTAGCATCAACGCACGATCGGCCTTAATCTCCTTCCACGTTAAACTGTCGCGACGTTGGCGAATGGCATCTGTGTCCCGCCAGTGGAGAGTCTCGCCGCGTCTTAGTTGCCTCTCCGCTGCCACGGCAGACTTACCATGCAACACAGCCGGCAGCGAAGGCTTCCGAGCCGGCGGAATGGCACCCAATGGTGCTCCGATACGTTTTCCCTTGTTCGTGATTATGGCTGGACGGCCAAGAAGCAATTGATTGACCACCACCGATGTCTGAGCATTGCTGGAGGGTGTTTGCTTAGCTGCCGTGGCTGTGGAGCACGCGGTGGTCAGTATAACGTGAGCCTGCTTTTGACGTTCCCGCAATCGATCGTATTGTTTCTTCAGCAGCGAAATATCCAATGCCAGGCGATCCTTTTGCTCCGTATGCCCCTTAGTTGTCCCGGAAGCTCCCACTCCCACAGAGCCGCGTCTGCCCCAGTTGAGACCCCACATTGTGGCCACAGCCATGCGGGACTCATCGTCAGATTGTGTGTCCTCCTCATCGAAATACAACCTGCAAAAATTATGCACTTTATAGACGCTCATTAACGCTATGAGTTCACACTTACTGCAATCCCTGCTTAGATCCCAGTGGTGCAATGTGGTAAAGATGCTTGTCCCTCAGCTGCTTGATATCGGCAATTGGCCCCAGCTGCACCACCTTCTCGATAAGGCCATTGGAGTCAATAAGATGACCGTTCAGCAGCTCATTCGAGAACGAACCCATCTTGCCATAGAATTCATCTGCAGAGCGTGTATTTAAAACGCGTCTGAAATGAATACAATAAATACAATTACCTTATTAAATTATTCTAACTATAATTTATATTTATTGTTTACGCAAACTATAAAGTCAATTGTGACCTGACTAAATAAATATTTCCGCTAAGTAAATATCTGTTAAATGTTCCTATTTTATTTTATAATTCGAATCCGTGGAGTTTAGAATTCAAAACTTCAAAATATACTTGTTAAACTTTGTATAAGGAAGGATGCAGAGTAGATGTCACTATTTCGGGCTATTTATGAGTGAAGTCTGTGTGTGTTTAAGTTCCTAGTGCAGCACATAATTTTTTGTGCCATCAAACAAACAAATTGCATTTACCATGTAAAACGAAACGACACGAACAAAAGTTTTTGGCAAAATGCAGCAACCTTGTGTCGGCCAGAAGCCTTGACACAAATTCCGCCTGTAGGGGCACTACAAAACAGACGTAAAAATTGGCACCCCCGAGGCACGCTTCACACTGAAATTGTACTCACTCTTCGAGAAGACTCCAGAGGACAAGGGCTGTACGTAGTAGGACATCGCTGCCTTCGATGAGCACCAGGTCCCAAACACGGAGCACACAGGACATGGGCAGACAGGTGCAGAACATGGTGAGGAACCATTGCATGGTGAAAACATTTGTGAGTGGCGGCTCATAGGCATTCTCCACAGGTCCCTGCAGTCGTTGCAGATGCTTCGCCAAACGGGGCAGCTTCGTTTGCATCAGCTCACGAAAGACACTCATGTCAGCCTGTAGACCGCCCATGGAGCCATAGAAATATCCTTTGGGCAGCACGCCCTCAACCAAATAGATCATGACCTTCATTGACTCCTCCTCTTCCTTGTCCATTACTTGTAGTATTAGGGCGCCCAGCATATTGAAGCCCTAAAAGATGAACGAGATTGACAAGAACTTTAAATTACAAGAAAAAATAAAGACTTCACAGCACTGTAGATTAAGAATAAACTACATTTTAAAATAAAAAAAGTTTGGATGAAATATCTTTAAAAAGTACCAAATCAAATAAGGATAAAAATGTTTGGATGAAATATTTTATCTTTAAAAAGTCCCAAATCAATAACGTGTTTTATTAAAGAGTGGCAGATTTGCATCAAAATAAGAAGATAATACCAAATTGACAATCTGTGGGATTCGACCAAATATCATTTATATGTCATTTGTTAAAAATATTTGAAAAGAATAAAAAATATATACAAAACTTGCAATTGAACGCGAAAACTTTAAAAAACACCAAATCATATGAGTATTGTATTTAATATTGGTCGTATTTTAATCAAAATAAATTGAATGAGAGATAACATTGCAATGATGGATTCTTAAGTCTCAGTCGGACCTTTGGTTTAATAAGAAACTCACCTGGCAGTAGCCCACTTCAGGATTGTACCGTGCATAGCCGAGGAGGATGCGTTTAAGTTTCGCCTGATTGATGGAACCTGCGGGCCCAGTGCACAAGTTTGAACCCGTACGATGCAAATCCTAAAGAGCAGGTGTTGGTTCATTAACAAATATGTTGGAGCACACCTAATTGACTTACTTTAACGATCTGAATGCCCAGCTCCTCGTCATCCTCGCGCCATTCCTCACAGAAGCACTTCTCCCGCTGCTGTGTCCAGTCCACATTCTTTGACTTCAGATACTTGTCTGCCAGCGATAGCCACAGCTGTGGGGTCAAAGTGCAAGATAATCTTAATTAAGTTGTTTATTATCTACACCTGATCTCATTTACCTTGCGCCGGAACTCGGGAGGCGTTCCGCCGGGCAGGCGTGCAACCAATTTCATTGCATGAAGCCATTGATTATAATCCGAGGCAGCTTCATCTGTGGCAGCATCAGCGTTGGTAGCAGTGGCAACGGCAGAGGAGCTTAGCATGTTGTTGTTGTTGCGACTGCGGCCAAGGTCTTTGCTGGTTGTTGCTGCTGTTGCTGCTGCGGCTGCTACTGTTGTTGTTGTCGCTTTTGATGCTAATGCTAATGTTGTTGGTGGTTGTGCTAGTGGCGATTGTGGTGCTGGTGGGTGAGGTTAGGCTGACTTTCGGTGGCGGTGGTGAGAGACTAAAGCGCATTTTAGGCTGTGCATCGTCTGAAAAAGTTGTGAATTTCAAGTCATTTATTATATTAAATGCGAAGATATCAAATATATTATTTATGATTGTGTATGTATAGTCGTATAACTGCATTTCCGTGTGTCTCGGACTTACAATATCCGTGCAGTATGCAAACTTTACCCACGTCAATTTATATATATTTAAATTTAACGATAATTATAGTTATAGTTAGTTTCGTTTTTAAACAGGACGCACAAAAGAGAAGAAGAAGAAAATACAAAAGAGTATATATATATTATATATAATATATATGCATATAGACACTTGATCAATAAAAATTATTATTTTGCATTGGAGCAATGATAACGAAATGTCAATAATGAGGCGACATCTTGAAAGGATTCTGAAGACCGTACAAAATACATGCAACTGGCAGTTGAACTTTGTGCAACATTGTGATACAAATTGCTACAATATGAGAACAGCAAAGCGCTTAAGACACATTTATATGATGTGGCATGATGGCATGGTGGCATGTGGCATGGTGGCATGTGGCATGGTGGCATGTGGCATGATGATGGTGCTGCTGCCTTTCGACGGACTTTATGTGAAATTGACCATGAGATTTCTTAGTATATCAGTTGTCAGGCGAAGCGGGGGAGGATGAATAAGAGATGACTGCTGACTGCCGACTCTAGTTGGCTCAACATGTCCAACGTGTGGGATACTTGGATTCATGGATAACTACAGCACACACGGACACACATGTGCACCACTAGATATTCTGTGTGTTGACATTCTGATATGAAAACTAAATTCACTTCAGTTGGTTTTATCTGCTCCTTGGACCGCATAAATCTTCACTTTGTTATTATAGCCATTGTAGCTGCTTGTTTTTAACACACACACACACACAACAAACGCTGACACACACGTTCACACAATGCTACACACAGACGCATGTTAAAGGTCAAACTGATAAAAGAAATTTTGCTGCTCCGACTTTATGATAGCTGCATAAATTGAGTCTGCCTCACTTAATTCGAGTACTTGTTTTTCAGCTTTTCCATTTTCCATTTTCCATTTTTTAGATTGAAATTTGAATTTGTGCTCGTATTTGGTCTTTCAATCGATAAACTCGTCCATTTCTTTTTGGCCTTCACTTTATGCCTGATAATTTGATTCCCACACCATTTGAAGCTTATTAGCTGCATATTGTTTGCATTTAACGAAATATTTTTTTTGGCACAAACGTGAGCTACATTTTAACCCTGAAATATAAGTAAGGCAATATTGTGCACATATGTATAAACGCATATGTTCATTTATTCCCAAGGGAGTAGAGCTTTTGCCCAAAAACGAAATTTAATATGTCTTACTCTAAGAATAGTACAATATTCTGTAGATTAAAAAATGTATAATTTTATAACTTTAACATATATTCGATCGAGATCGCTTTCATAATCTCGTTTAGCAGATTGTTTGAATATTTACATGGGCTTCCCTAAATCCAATATCTTTATAGGTTCAAGATATTCTGCAAAAATAACCCAAACATTTACATTACTTTAAATTTATCCAAATTTTTTCTATATATTCTGAGAATTGTAAGAAGCTAAAATTCCAAGTCTAGTCTTAATATTTCAGAACTGTGGCATAATAACAATGACAATTTAGCATCTGAGTGTGAATCCATGATATATGAAATATAAGCTGGAAAACATGTAAATTTTCGGCTGAAAATCAAGCATTTTGTAGTATAGTTTAAGCAAATTATTTGCAGTACTTTAACATTGTCCATTACATTTGCATAATTATACCCTTCTTAAGCATATTTAATGGGTATTCAAATAAGGTCGGTCAAAATAACTAAGTATAGAGCAAAAGCGACTACAGAAATTAATTAAAATGTGTTTCAACGAGAAACTTTACCGGATGCTTCTCATTTGTAAAGTCTGGTGGCAACAACACTTGGGGCAACATCCTAACAATTGCGAACCGTTTGTGAACTTCTCAGATGTGTCAGTATGTATGTATTATAGGAGATAAGTATATAAGCTATAATTCAGTGTTTTTGACATTACATAAGCTGTGCTTCAGTTGATGCCAGCGATAAAATGGTCGCGATTTCTTTATATGTTTGCCGAAATAAAATGACAGCGAAAATAAAACAAACAGAGAGAGAAATTCGTATGTGTTTTTGTTTACTTCAGAACTCGACAATGTGGGAATGTGATTCATAAAAAAGAAAAAAAAAATATACCATATATACGACGACTAAGAGTAAAAGCTAAACTTTAATGGCAAGTAAACAAACCAAACAAGTAAATTGCTAATGAATTACTAATTGCACAAACACTTATGTAATGGGCCTCAAATTAAACAGAGTCCATAAAAGAAGTTTATGGCCAGCAATCAGGCGGAAATCTCAACCCGCAAGAGGATATTCGAGTATAGTAAGTGCTTTAAATGCAATCTATAGAAATATAAATTGATTTATGTAAGAAAAAAGTTATGGCAAGAGATAGATGCGAAAAATGTTGGCGGCTTTTTGCTCGAAGCAAGATATTTTTGTAAATATGTATGCATGTAAGTAGTGTGTGTGTCTATGTGTGTGTGTGTCTGTGTGTGTGTGAGTGTGTTTATCTGTATGTATGTCAAGGCTGCGCCAGACAATTTAAATGCACGTTTGGTGGGTCCTTGACCAAAACTGAACCTTAAGCCTCGTTCTTCCATGTGTGCAAGTATATAGTATATGTGTTAGTGTGTGTGTTTCAATGTGTGTTTATAGTCGGACACATGTGCGACTAGCGAAGTAAAAAAAAGATTGCAATACGCGACATTTGGCTTAATGAGCCAAGCGCACATTTGGCTTCTGTACTTAACTGTACTATATATAAAAAACACAGAATGAAAGCCGCAATAGATGTACTGCATATAACAAGGGAATGAAATCCGCAAGCAGCCAGCCCTGAAGGCAGTCAAAGCCAAGTTCTTAGGAGCCCTGTTAGGGTTGCACTAACACAAACACAAACACAAACACTTATCCTTTGGGATTGCCAGCGTCACTTTGTCTGCGGCAATGCGACTTAAGGATTAGCTTGACTTTCCCGTTGACTTTAGTTAGTTGCAGCTAAGGTCAAGTCCTTTGGGCCACTGTAGCAGCACGTGCGATGCAATTGGCATCAATTGAGGGCAGAACTGAGAAACATTGAGACAGACAGAGAGTAGCAATTACATAATGAATTAAACGCTACGAGATTCGTTACCCAATGGAATTGTTAACCACATTGTTTATCTCGTTAGCATTGCAATTGAGTCCGTTATCACATTGCATAGACAAAAACTTGAAATGCCAATAAAGCTGGCACTTCACTCATACACACACACACACACACACACACACACATCGAGGCATGCCATGCATGCGGAAATGCATGTGCTGAAGTGACAGTACAGCATTGTTATCCCGCCAGGGACTCGACTCGTTTGATGACTCCCTGCAGTGCGTTGGCTTTTTGGTTATGCGCATTTATCCCAACCTCCCTGTAAAATCTCTCAAATCTGTATGTGTTCGTAACTTGGTTTAAATTCTCCAATGTAAATTTAACCAGAGCAGGTTGTTTACTACGGATAAAAACCTTCAAAATGTTGGAGAAGTTTCTATCTGATTCTTTTTGTAATTTGTTACAAAAATACATTCATTTTTAAAAATGTTTTCCTTCCTACTTACTTTGATAATTGAATATAATTTAAAAATATTTTATAATTTAAATTATTATGTAATTATTAATAATATTAATTTGAATTAAAATTCAATTTCCAATGTCGTCGAAAACCAGTCGATAGAGACTAAAAAGAAAGCATTACATAATATCTCATTTTAAAAAATGTTGCTGATAAGAAATCAAAACAATGAATACAACAAATTTCTAAGATCAAATTGTTGTATCAATAATTTTACATTTATTTTTTATAATCTTTCGAAATGACAATGTGAATAATATTGTTAATCATACGCAAATATGAGCAGCTGTCATTATTGGAAATTTGATTAAAGCCAATCAATTTGTGCACAGTTGTGGCCTGTCAATGTCAGTAAGCTTTACATTAAAGCTAAGCTTTGTTCCAAAATAAATTAAATGTACAGTTTACACACACAGCCCTCAAGGATTCGCGCGTTTTGCAGATAAAAATGCGAGAAATTGTAAAGAAAAAAACGACCACTTTATGATTATCGTTGTTGTTGTACGACAACGGCAGGCAAACAGTAAAAAATAAGTGAAAAATCAGAAAGGAAAAGGGCGAACATTGATAAGAAATCGTTGCCTGCAATGCTGTTATGTTCGGTCTGAGGCCTTTATGGATTTTTCTCATCGAGATTCGATTTCCCCACTTGACGGCAACTGCTTACGCTGCGTATACGTTTTGTCATTTATTTCTGATACTCTGATACTGCAGTGTGTCTGTGAAATATGTACGAGGTTTAGTAAAATTGAACTGCACAAATGTATATATTACAGTTTCAATAAAATACCATCATTATCTGTAATGCTAAATATCAATGAATTCAATACAGTAATACTCCAGCAGCAATCAAATGGAGACTTGAACTTTGTAACTTGGTTAAATAAACTGACAATGTTGATTTTATCAGAAAACTATTTTTAGCATCTTGAATTGATGTAGAAAATAGCTCAAGTGTATCCAGAAGCATTTCAACTGAGTACGAGTTCGTCTTAATTAAAAGCTTATAAAAGGCTCAGAAAAGTGTATTTATAAATGAATATTTTAAATTGACTACCACAGGCGGTAAAATTCTTTTATGTACAAATTCTTCTATGTCTTTCACGGGGCAGGTTGAAGTTTAAAGATATTAATAAATAAATTAATGTCATTTTAAGTCCCTTTACGCACCTTTCAGTAAGCTCGTGAGAGTTGAGACTCATGACGCAGTTTGACTGTTGAATTTGAGAGCAATTATAAATTAATTGCATATTGTTTCGAGGTGCGATAGTAAGATATCTACATGTAGTAAAGTGGGGAAATAAGTGTGAAGGGAAAACAACATTTTTTGTTGTCAGCTCCAGATGCTAATACAAATCGACTATGCGATGTTAATAATTGAACAGCTAACAAGACAATAACAAAGATTAACAACAAGAACAACACTGAGGCATGCAACAGTTGTGTATGTGTATAAGTACATGCGTGTGTGTGTGTGTGTGTGTGTGTGTGTGTGTGTGTTTTCAAAATGTGGGCGTTTATATATGAAAACTGTCAGCTACGAGCGATGTCATGAAAATGTATTTAAAAACCCAGCCAAATGGCAGCTGCATAAAAATGTGTAAAAAGCGAGCAAAATTCTAATTAAAATGGCAGCAACTGGCAGGAGTTATGATATAGAGATAAAGGGTTAATACGGCCAAAGCTCAAACGACCTATATAACAATGAAAATAATGGAAATTTATGCCAGGAGACAACAATATTAGTCGCCTCTTTCTAAATTCATCTTTGACATATTCATGTGAAAAATGCAAATGTTAATTACAGGCGGCCCAAATTAGAATTGTGCGCGTTATCCATGAAGAATGCCTGGCTGCGTGTGTATGTGGGTGTATATGGAGGTGAAGGTGTTGGGTGTATATGGTAGGGTGGTTGGGTGGTTGAGGGTGACACTTGAATAAACGCCACTTTAAATTGTTTGGTAGAATTGTGATTTGATTTCGTATGAAAAGTATTTCATTTTGAAATTTACCTTTTGGTTGGAAATTATTTGTTAAGTATATATATATGTGATTTGATATTTATATATATATATATATATGTTGTTGTTGTGGCAGTTTTTAGAGCAATTAGAGAAAGAGCATTATAAAGAAGAAAAAGAGATACATCAAAATAAATGTACAATAATTAAAACATCAATTTGGAGCACACAGAATGTATAAAATAAATTTAGAAGATTTGACACTTTTGATTGCATCAAGACGCTGCTAAAATAGTTAGTTAATTGTTAGTTGGGAGTACAGGAAATTAAGTAAATATAGCTAGTCAAATAGTAGGTTTATTTATGTATATGTTAATATAAGTATAGAGAGATTTATTTATGAACTGTCAGCTTGCGTATATAGTTGTTGTTTGGCATATTTACCCATGTTAAGTAAACGTGCGCCGCTTTTTATGCTACGATTTCTGCGACAGCTCTTAAAGGCGCCTCATTTAACTATGATAATATAGTAGTAGTAGTAGTAGTAGTAGTAGTAGTAGCTTTTGTAGTAGTAGTTGTAGTTGTAGTAGATGTACTTGTTGTTTGTTGTTGTTGTTGTTGTTGTGGTGGATTCGGATTTGATTATTCGTTTCTATTTTACATTTTAAGCGTTGTTCGTTTCAGCTATATGTAGTTGTTGTTGTTGTTGTTGTGACCTATTGTATTGTTTACACGAAATATATGTACAGATATACTATATATATATATATATACAGACACACATAAAATAAGTACAGTGGTTTACTACAGGCATTTTCTCATTCTCTATGGACTTGACATGCTGATGTTATTGTTATGTAACATGTTTGTGACAATTGCTTGAGGCTTATGCACAACAAAAACACACACACGCACACACAAACCACACATTTATATACATAAAATAGGCACAAACAACTGCTTGATAAATGTCATTGTAGTTTCTTTCCGTTTTCTACTGGCTGGCAAACAAAAGTGAGCGAAAATAACACAACATTCGTAGAACTGGCAACACACACAGAAAGCGGTAGCTAAAACCTTGACAGCGACTAAAGCCCAGTTAGTTTCATAGTTGTTTCACCATGGATTGGGATTAGGTAAGAAGACGACGTTGCAGTTGTCGTGCCATTGTGCGACTTTTTCACTGAGGTTCATCGATTCTTTTACTTGACGTCGTCTTGACCCACTTTTTACTGCTGTCCAAGCCAAAATGTCAGCACATGAAATTAGTTAGCAACTTGAACTCAAACTTATTCTTCAAAACCCGACAATGTAAATTTAGAAAACAGCCACAAATTCGAAAAGTTTACTAAGCTTAATTACAAAGCTGCTGGAAGCCAACAGAATTTGGCTTGGCAAAAGTAAACAGAGCGTAATGCCAGGCAGGCTTTAAAGCTCGACTTAAAGGGGCTTTATGAAAACACGCATAAATTATATTTAATTATAATTCAGGAATATAAACTTTTGGTCTAACACGCACAAGTTACGCAACGGCACTAAATAAATTCTTTGTTCGCTCTAGCGACAAACTAATATCGTGACGCTTTTGTTAACCGAACTAATCAACAATTTCCAAGAAATCGAATGCGAGCAATTTCTATTTTGTATGTAGGCATTTTATATGTGTGTATAGGTGACCCACACATGACCATGTCAGTCTGTCTGTGTGTGTGTGTTGTAGTTTGTTTGTGTGGTCGACAACAAACAATACCAGCAATATATATTTTTATAAGCGTTGGCGGATACGACCAACTAAAATGGCGCGACCTCCTTTGACCGCACAACGGAAGTTGCTCCGACATAATGAACTTTTATGCTGCATACTTTTAGGCATTGTATTTAAATGCTGCCAGAAGCAGCAGAAGTTTTTAATTGCATTTCCTTTGCCGATCGATAATATTGCATTCAATTCAATTAGACACTTGGGCTATCCGATACACACTCAAACACGAACATATTTATTAAATATATATGTATATGTAAAGACATTGTAGGCTGTTTTCTTAGCATGCACATAATATGGAATTTTCTGCAAATATGTGTGCACTCCTATTTATTTTTAATAAATTAAAGCAAACACAACTGACTTTTGCACGTGTGCGTGTTTATGCCAGTTGCTGGCGTCGACGTAACACAACGAATATCAAGGGTAATGTGCTCGGCAGCCACACAAAACGGACCCACACAATGGCGCTGGTAACATTTGACAAACTGACAAGCTGACAGTCGACGTCGACAGTGGCAGCGTTGAGATATAAAAAAAAGAAACCATAGATAAAAGTGGCAAAATACTTGCGGAGGCCAAGCAGCAGAATCAGTTTCAGAAGCAGCAGCAGCAACATCTACACGTGCTATCATACACACACACACACAACATGCATGATATATATATATATGTGTGTGTGTGTGGGTGTATGTGTGTGGTGCACGTCAGACAGTCTCAAAGTGTCCGCTAGTAAGTTGTTTTTATGCTCACTCGCCTGGCATTGTGTCGTCATCAACCCCCAAAGTGGACACAAACACACACACACAACAAACACACAGTTTACCTGCCCACCATAACACCAGCACCGAAACACACACACACGTTCAAAGCGTTCATTCAATAAACTTAGCTAAATTTCTCACACACACACACAGAGGTTTAAATGCCACATACATGCGCGTTGCGTGAAATGAATTTCCTTCAGCTTTGCTTTCTATTTCTATTTCTCCGCACTAACGACGCACACAGCTGAGAGTTCCGCACTTGACTGGTTTGAATCATGTCACTCCCGAGACTCGAAAGTCCAACAAACCAATCAGCTGTAGGTCATGCGCACAAACGGACTCAAACAGCTGATTACACTGCACGAAAAGAATGAAAGTTGCTGGTTGGCTACTCACGACTCTCCACAATGAGCACGGCAGTCACAAATTCACAGAGCACCTCCTGATGTCGTCGCTGTCGATCTCGCACAATGAGCACCCGCTCCAGCATGTAACCCATCATCAGTATCTCCACTTTGAGCATCGCTGAGATGTCGATCAGTTGACGCACATTCAGAGATTGCAGGGCATTTTGGTTACCCGATAAGCTGCTGGCCATATTATAAAACGACTCCTTCCTGGACGATCGTCGAAGTCGTCGTTGCTCCTTGGTTGGACTTTTCTCGGTGCTCCTCTGATGGCGACCGCGACGCAAACGTCTCGCTTGCACCTCCTGCTTGCCGTAAATGTCGCATAGCAATGCATTGAGCAGCGCTTTCGTCTCGCTGTGGTTGACGATTTGTCAGTCGTTATCACAGTCAGTCATATGATAATTAATACAACGTTCACCTCATTTTGAAACCTCATTGATAGCGTTGTTTCCCTGATAGTTAACCGTGCTTATTGTTCCTCCAATGGCTTTCAATTTGCTTTAATTATTTCTCTAGAGTTTGTTTGTTTGTTTTTTTATGCAAAATATATAAACTTAAATGAATTAACATAATAATCAGGGCTAGGTTTGCTTAAAGGTGTTTCGGAATTTCATTTGCTTGCTTTATTTTACTTTACTTTGATTCTAGTTAATGTGCACTGGGTAGAAAAATAAAGAAACTAATTTGTTCAAAATATTTGATCGAAAAACTTTCCCAACTGTTGAACAATTTTCTTTAAGAAAATCTTTCTTCATGCTACAAATATGATTTTAATCAGGGAACTTTTTCAGTACCTCTAAGTCTTATTTCTGAAAATTTCATAGTAATTTTTGAGAATTAAAATGAAAAACAAGGGTAATGATTGTATGTGCTATTTTCCACGGAAATGTAATTATCGATAAAAATCAGTAACTTTAAATCAATGCATCTTGCTTTTTGCTGCATCTTTTTTCCTTGCCTTGGATTTTTTTAATAAAAATAAGAAAAATAATTATTTTGGATCTTCGATTTAATTATACATATTCGTTTTTATTAAATTTGCACAAACTGTTTTTACACTCTTTTTAAATCCGTTTTATTTTCAACTATTTTTTTAATTTATCGTAACTGTTCTTTTCATAATGCAACTGTGTGTGTGTATAACTTCTAAATGCTTTAAGTATTGACAAATTTAATTTTGAGCTTAGCATTTAATTTGTCTGTAAATGCTAGGAAATGCATGTTGGTTCCCATAATCCCAGAAATTCGTAAGCAAATTGGTAAGATGAGAAGCCAAGATAAATTTGAAATACTCAAAGAAAGTAGAGCTATTCCTCAAAAGCATCGAATCTTAGTAGAATGTACTATCCATATGGGTATTTAGCGAGAAATTGCGATACATGCCGAAGCGCACCACATCATTGGAGAATCGTTGATTGAGAGGAAAGAATCGCGTGGGAATTGTGTAGGAATTGGGTGCATAGTAACCATATTCCGAGTTGCAAGTTCGATACATGGTACTGGTGTCCTTCTCAACGCCGTAGCCCTTGAAGTTGTCTATGAACAGGGATAAGATTAGTGCCGAGAACTGAATTAGTTGGTAGTTACCTACAGGGACACTTGATGTCCTCCCGTTTATGCAGATTCTCATAGAGCTTGGCTGTCTGCACAACGGGCTTGCGTTTGATGAACTTTAAGAACTCGATCTCGGGATTGAAAGTCTCCAAATCATCACAGAAATGTTCGCACATCTTGATTGAAATCTTTCCAACTTTTCAAATATGTTCACAACAAAATTAAAATTTTTGGTCTTTAGTTGTTTCTCTTAAATGGTTAACTGTGTGTAGAGAATTTCATTCTATCGAACTAACAGCCCCACACAACAGTCAAAGGTTGCTAAGTTCCTAGATGTGAGAATATTTCAAATTCACATTCTCCTAGCGCCATCTGAATGTCTCCTTCTAACGGCACATGCGCCCTGAGGTTCTGTCACATCTGACACTTGACACTTGACAAACACATACACAAATCGAAAAGAGGAAGAAAAAGGAGATTAAGAAGAAGAGGGAAATTACTCAACAACTTGTTTGGTTCGTTGCATGTAAGCAAAAATGTACAATTTGTCAAATGTACTCAACTTCATCATATGCATGGTGAGCTTCAGTCAATCTTTCGATGGCACCTTGGCAGTCAAACGGGGACCTCATCATCCACGCGGCGATACTCGACGTGTGGACCAACATCTGACACATGAGGAACAGTGAGTTTGAAAAGGGTGTGCACTGAACATCTACAACTAATAAACATTTATTGCTCAGTCGAATTGATGATGATCTGAAGGAAATGGGCATACAAGCTAACTTGGATGATATGAGCGAGGAGGAAAAGATATTCTATATGTTTAAGGTTAGACAATCGGAAAAGTGTTTCCACTTTTAGTAATACTCTTTAAACACACACTCACACGCACACACACACACAGGCTCACGACAACGACAACAACAATGCACTCGATGGTCTGGAGATGATACAATCGGCAATGCATCACAATTACGATTATTTCAAGAACAGCGATCGGAATGAATATTTGCAAACTGCCAGCGAGGAACTGGATCACTTTATAGGTGAGACATTCTAATCAATATAAGTATTTTTGTAGTCTGTACTGTTTTTGTTGAGCTTGTTTTAATAATATGCATATATGGTATATATAAATGTCGATATAGCCATCAGTTAGTCTGTTTGAATACGTTAATTCAGAGACTACAGGAGGTAGCGAAATATAACTAGATTTCATCATAATCGGATAATTCAGTTAATTTGTGGACTTGTTTTTTGTAGAATAAATACAGAGTTTATCAAAGACGGAATCTTTCAACGATAAATAAATAGATGAAAATAAGATCACGGGATTCTGTAGAAGTATTATTTTGATTTTAATTTTACAGAAATAATCTGTTAATATTATGATTTCTATGCTTGAATTTAGCATAGATTTATTTCAGTTGACATCTAAATATCTAACAGACACATGTGCTTAATTTCACAGAGGCCATCGACAAGTTTCTACTGATTGCCGATGAGAACAACGATGGATTGTTGCATTATCCAGAGTTTGTCAAGGCCGTGACCAGAGGCAACGAACAGTTGGACGTGGAGAGGAATATGCTGCGTTAGATTCAAGACATGTCGGAGATTAACAAAAGTCACAATAATAACTAGATATGTAGTTTAGTTAAATTCTAGCATTATATTTATATGTATTTCCATGCTGAACCATTGAGACTGTATATAACACAAAAAACACACAGCAGCCAAGCCTCAAAATGCGCCAATATCGCTATAAATACATATTTCATTTGTACTACAATACTCGTATACTAAATCCAACTAAAGATGAGTGCAAGAGGGTTACAAGAGGGCATCACAGGATTGGGTGGTGTTGCATTTGGTTCCTCGAAATCCATCGTAGGCGGCGCGTTCCATCAGCAAGATCAGGTCATTATAACGTGGCTTCTCCACAGGTGCGCTGTAAATGATTATTTGTTCGTGTTGCAAGTATATTCTTAATAAATTGGCAGATATTTTTGCTTGGCTCACCCCTCGAACATATTAATGGCGCCCAGTAGAGCACGTCCCGCTTTCGCGTACTCATAGGCAGCATTGGGGCAGGCACAGGCTGCCGCATAGAGGCAATCATCTTGGCCGGCTCCCTGGGCAGCCAGAAAGCCCATTATCAGATAGTCATCGCCTGACGTAATGCCCAGTCCATATGTGGAATCGAGGCGCGCTGCAGATCTGGCATAGCCATGGCCATAGCTACTCCAGTGTCCCGCACCCAAGAGTCCAGCCGAAAAGATCAGCACCTTGAGCAGCACAATGACCATCAAATTGGTCAGATTCAAGCTGAGCACCTGTAAATAACATTGACATCAGTTCGAAGTTGAAGTCGAAGTTGAAGTTCAAGTTCAAGTTGTTGTGAGTGAAGGTTAAACACGCACTTGACTGTTGCCCGCTGAGCGATGGAGCAGCTCCTTGGCCACCTGCACAACCACATGACCAGCTGGAGTGGCAAACATATCCTGTGCACTCCTCAGCCACGACAATGGACGCAACACGCTCACTGACTGGCTGTCATTCAGTGTGTTCACTGTACTCTCCAACGGCTGTATACTGGCTGCTTCAGTGTAGATCTGCATTGTTAGCCATGGTAGCAGTAGGAGCCAAATTGTTGTTGCATAATTGATGTTCATTTTGTTGCTGCCACTTTTGTTATTCAATATTCTTTTTGGTAAGGATCGCGTGCGCGTTGTTGTTGCTGCCGTCGTTGTCGTTGTCGTTGTCGTTGTCGCGTCGTGACTGGTGTGAGATGTGGCAAGTGCCTGGTTTTTATCTGTCGCACATCTGTCGCACAACGGTTCCGCAAATGCAGGTACAACTGCGGTTCAGGCCCAGATCCGGACTCCGGACCAAGACCCAGACATTGCATGTTGTGCCTCGCTGCACCATAAAAGAGAGCGAAAGAAGAGATTAAAACAAAATAGTAAGTACATTGTACACATTGAAGTATCATCGAGAGTGTTTTCCTGATGTCATTAGCCTAAAATTGGCAGACATTTTTCCACTTCAAGGATTTACCTGTAAGTCCAGGTAAATGCACGCGAAATTGTGCGTGAAAATGAAGTACACATTATTGTTGTTGTAGTTTTTGTATCAATCATCAACTCATTTATTGTTACTTGGGTTTTTTTTATGTGGTTTGCAGTATCCATTGGAATAGTTGAAAGTACATATTATATTTCTTTATGTATGTGTGTATATATATATATTTATATGTATATAGAATGTCAATAAATTGTTGTAATACATATACAAATGTTGTTCCATGAATTCTTTTTTTGTTAATAAATTTTCAGAAATTTTTGCAATTACAGACAACATATATATGCCATAAGTATGCATTTTATATTTGTATGTGTTTGTATATACGAGTAGAGATTCATTTTCTTTAGCTATACTTTCACAATAATACGAGTATTTATTTGGTATATTTGTGTCTTGTTGTTCGCTATTTTGTTTTAAGATATATGCATGTATTAATGTATTACAATATATTATGTATGTTCTTTGAGTATTTTTGTTTGTTTGTGATCTCGTCGTCGTTTAAGTATTTGTGTACTTTTTGTAATATTTTTCAGCATTGTTTTCTTCATTATTTATTATGCGAAGTGATATATGTATGCATGATACGTAATGCGTAAATGTCTATGCCTGTATGTAATTATGTGTATTTTTATGTACTATTTGTTCTACTTTTGTCACTGTAAACAGTTGCTTCTAAATATGTGCCAGTTGATTCAAATGGATTCGATTTAAATGATAATATCTTGGGATTGCGAAGAGTACTTGTAGCCAAAGTTGGGAATACGACTATGCATGATATAATTTATTTGTATATGATAGGTCAAGTTAATAACTATTAAAATCAATCAAGTATTTTTTTGTTTGACTTATCAAAATTATCAAACAAAACAAGTTAAAATTTTGTTTATATTAAATTCGTAATAATTTAGTAAGTATTTTGTAGCATTTGTGAAATTGGTTAATTTGATCAAAAACACTACTAAAGTTAAAGATATTAGGAAATAGAAAAACAGCTCTGATTTGTATAAGTTATAGATTAAAATTTGTCTATTGCACAACTTGTATATTATTCAACTAAATAATACATTTCCTTTAAAAGACACACTCTAAAAGTTATAGTAAATGTTTTGTGGTTAGTATAAGTACGAGTACATACAACCCAAGTTAAAAGATGGTTTAAATATATTCGTGATATGTAACAACAAAAATTGTCTAGTTGTAAATATTTAGCTATTGTTTAAAAATAATGCTTAAACATGTGCGTAACAAACTGAATAAATAAAGTTTTCATTTAATACTTTAATAAGCTTCAACATATATGTATCTGTATGGTTTGTTGTTTATAATATCTTCGTTGTTGTATTCAACATGCATTATTCACTTTATTTTAGTTGTACATTTAATATATGCCTTATGTATTTGATTAATGTTGACCCATGTTCATATATATTTAATATCTTATTATTGTTGTTCTTCTTTTGCCTTTGCTCATAAAACTAACTGCAAATTTGCTTTAATCGCAGTTGTTACAATTTTCGGGCCAATTCGACACACCTTTAAATACTGTGTGTATGTGTGTGTGTGTGTGTTTGTGTGTGTTAACAGTAACTACTAATAAGTACATAAGTAATAATATTTGTGGGCATTTAATAAACATTCATTTTTGTGTGTATTTAGCGTTTGCTTTGCTTTCGTGTATGCCTTGATATTTAACATTTGCAGCTAGTTATAGTTACTATATGTAATTCAATAACCATTGTTTGCTTCATAAACATTTAGTATATTTGCTTATATTGTTTATTATTTATCCTTTTGTTTTTATTAATTTATACTTCACGCATATTGTCTTTTATTTAAGCACACCACCTTATGGAAATTCGTATGTGCCTTTAGTAGTTTTATAAGGTTTAAAGATTCATATCTCATATCTTTACCGATCCACATGTAACAATTTAATTTGTAATTATTATTCGAAGTTGATAAGTTAACATGTAATATACGTTTGCGAATATATGTACTTATTTAGCAACATTTAAGTATTCTCATTTTGTTATTTGTTATCTTCTTGGTTTAATTTCTTTCAAATGTTTCAATAATAAATATATATATATGTATGTATATTTCTTGCTTCAAATAGAAAATGGTTCAAAACGTTTTCGAGTATCCCTAATATGCTCTCGATATCATATATGCATATGCAAAACCAGTCAAGTCATCATCGAAGTTCCACATAGGGTAATTATGGGATTTACTTGCATTATTATTGTTGTTGCCTTTGGTGGTTATAATTATACATCGTTTTAGTGTAGAGCGTTCAGCTTCTTTATATGTAAGTAGTTCATATTTGTGTTATTCATTTGTTTTTTATATATAGCAAATGATATTTAACTGCGTTACATATTTAATATCGATTAACAGGAAATAGTTTATATAAATATTGTAGCATATTTAACTAATCTGCATTGATAGTGAAAATGATAGTAACTAAATGGAGATGCTAATGCAAATGCAGATGCAATTTAGTGTGTCAATGTGTGAGTGTGTATACGTGTGTGTGTTTGTGTGTGTTCATTCTCATGAAACCAGGAAACTTCGGAGGCAGAAAAAGACAGATTTTCCATAGTTAGAATGTAGTGTGATTTATGATATGAATGTGTGCTTTACTTCTTATTTTTGTTTCGAGTTTGCATTTGTGTGTGTGTGTGTGTGTGTGTGTGTGTGTTTTTCTGTGACTGTGTGACTGTGTGAGTCTTGAATTTATTTTAAATCCAATTCATCCTCCTCCTCCGGCTTGCTGCTCCATCGTTTGCTGGCCGAGCTCATGCTGCCAATGCTGCCCGAGTCGCTGTAGTCGCTGAAAGCCGCATTCTGAATACCCTCGTATATCTTATAGGAGTTGGAGCCACCAGTACCCATGCCACTTGAGCTCATGCTCATGCTTTTGGCTGCCCCAAAGCGATCACTCTTGTAGTTGGAGGGCGGACCGCCAAAGATCATGTCCGCATCAGAGATTGAGCCGCCGGCCCGCGTGTATTTGGCATTGCCCGAAATCGAAGTCGAGATTGAGGTCGAGATTAGGTCGCGGTCGGTCTGCCTTGGTATCACCGAATATAATGTCCAAGTCGGACTTTTTCGAGGCTGTAAATGCAAACAATTAAATCAATAATAGTCATAATAATCAACTGCAATTTTCAGATGCACATCAATGTTCGCATGGGTGCAGTTTGAGAGCCAATTTGGGAGCGCACTAATTGGGCCAATTATTGTTCAGACATTGATAAAGGTGATGATAGATGACATACGATTAATGAGTGTTATCAAAAATATGCGACAATCAGTGGCCATATGAATATGAATGCGAATAATTGAATGACTTCTGTCTCTGCAATGAGTGCACATGCGTAATTTGTTATGAACACTGTGAATAAGTTTGGAAATCTTATCACAATTTAAAATTCTATTTCTCTATGGGATCAGTCTGAATACATAATTAAAATTGTTTTACATTTTGATAACTCTGCACTTTGTTTGCACTTAATGCACTCATTAATACACTCACCCACATACAGTGAAACTTAAAAGTAAGCTTGCAAATACATCTAACGAATTTTGGACTACTTAAAGCTTCTGTATTTTATTATTATGTTATTATTGTATTATTATTTGTGTCTAATGTTGTGCGTGCCAAAAGAAATGTTGACAATAAATGAACTGAGATTGCGGTGCGCTTTAGCGAGTCATTACTGTAAGGAAGAGTCCTGTTCTCTGTGTGTGTGACTGTGTGTGACTGTGTGTGTGACTGTGTGTATTTGCGTGTGTTCGTGCGTGCAGAGAAGCGAATTATCAGCACTGGGAAGTGACGAACTTACAAACAGTTTTGCGGCGCATCTGTCGTATGCGTAATATTTGGCTTACACTTTTTGAGTTGGCTATCAAAGAAGAGAATCAATGAAGAACAAAAAAAAAGGAAAATAATACAAAAAAAGAACACAACAACAACAATAGGTGGCACCTAATTTATGCTTTATGCTTTGGCTAACATTTGACACGCTGCCTAATTGGCTAAGAGTTGTTACATTAATTGTTATTAGTAATTGTTTAAACTTTCGCTTGGTCGCTGCTGAACTTGTAGTTAGTACAAGTTACTCGTAAGTATAGTACGAATATATAGTATGCATATAAATGAATATGTGAATATACGAGTATTGATATTACTTTTATGACATTATGATATTATGCGAGTCTCTTGTTGAATATTTGATTAGTTGCGTTGATATTATTAATATGAGATTCTATGATATGGAGTTATGGTGATATGGAGATATGAATATGGAGATGGAGATGGAGATGGAGATGGGGATGGGGGAGTCTCTTCTCAAGTCTTGCGCAGCGTTAAGCTGACCAGAAGCACGCCCACCGCTAGATAATTACCATTGCTCTCGGATCGGGAGTAAGAGGGACGCGTGTACGAGGGCAGATCGCTGGGATTGTTGAAGGCGGCCTGCGATGCCAACGAGTTTGAATCATAGCCGGAAGTGTCACCCGGCAGAGCAGCTGTGGTGACAGCAGCTGGAGCGCTGTAAACGCTCGCCGAACGCATGCCAATGGCGGAGCGCCAATCGTTGTTGGATGTCGAGCTGGTGATGCCACCAATGCCGCTTGTGCCGCCTGTGCCGCCTGTGGCACCAACTGTAGTTATGGCCGTCATGCCACTTGCCTCACCAGCTCCAGTGTCTGTGGCCGCTGTGTTTGTGGTATTGGTGTCCATGCGTGTTATGGTCTCCATGGAACTGTTGCTGTCGTAGTTGCCATAGCTCGACTTGTCCTTGCTCAGCGAGCTGCTGAAGCTGCTCCGATAAGTGGAGCTGTTGGTATTGGCATTCACAGTGCCACCCACATTGCTGGGCGGCGGTGGTGGTGGCCCAGTGGGTGGTGGCGGTGACTTGATCGTGTTGCCATTGCGATTGATGCGCGAGGAGATCGATGACGACGAGATCGATGACGACGATGAGGTGGTATTCGAGGCGGCACTCATGCTAGCGATGCTAACCGATTTGTGTGGTTCCTTGTCGAAGGGATTCACTCGCTCCTGTGGCTCAAAGTTTGTCACTGGCTTGTAGTCATCAGTTGTGGTTTTTGTTGTGTTTGTTGTTTTTGCTGTTGCTGTTGTTGTGTTATCCGTATTTATATTGACGCTATCCGAAACGAGGCTGGCGGTTGTCGGCTCCTCCAACGGTCGGCTTGGCTGTGTCGATATCACATCCGTGCCGCCGGATTTGCCGCCCGAGGCGAACGAGAACTGCTTGCCCAGAAATGAGCCGCTAAAGCCACTCGCACCACTGGCACCACTGGCGGTGGTGTTGGCGGTGCCAGGACCAGCACTGCTGGGCACACTGCCCAGGCCGCTGCTGTTGCTTGTCTCGCTTGCCGTTCTGCCGCGTTTCTTATTAGCGATTTCCTACATGTCGCCAAAGATCCCCGCAAATGTCTTCCTCAGGTTCTTCATGGTATCCTCCGCATCCTCGACGACCGAGCTCTGAGTTTGCGGCGGACGTTGTCCGACCCTCGACACCGACGATGAGATGCTCGATGCCTGCGATGTCTGCGAATCCCGCCGCACACCACCACCAGCACCACCAGCACCACCTACTGTGCTGGGCACCGACGATGAGGGCTCCTCCGGCAACTCCGAAATGCTGCTGCGGCTGCTCAGCCGGCCAATAGAACCCACCGCCGGCGAGGTGCGTTCGGGTATCGGCGGTGGTCCGCCCATCGGTGCTGGCCTGGGTCCGGAGGGCAGCGGTGGTGTCGGCGCCATATCGTCAGTGGGACTCTCGGCGCGCGAGGAGACCGATGAACGCGATGGCAGCCGACCGGGTCCTGTCTGCGCCATATTGGGACGACAAACATTCTGTGCAACATGAGAAACAATAACAATAAGTATTCAGATCCCTAAATGATGCTCACCACTCAAATTGACACTCACCTGCATGCGTCCAGTGACCAGATCGGCAATCTGCCTGCGATCCTCCTCCTGGCTGTCGCCGATCAGCGCAAATGTGCTGTCACAAGCGCTAATGATGAACTCACGTCCATCTTTGGCCACCACCACCGAAACGCCGCAGACCTCCAAGCCGCCAAACAGTTCCGATATCTGTGAATAATACAGTCAGGCAATCGAATCGATATGAGTATAATGAATACTTTGGTTGTATTCTATGTCAATTATTTAAATTACTTGTAAAGTGCCTAGAATTAAGGATTGGCCAACTTCAAACTGGCATAACTTGTTTAAAACTAAGCCGAGTTTCAAACGGAACATCATTTTGATTATGCAATGACCTTTACAATCATTCTGCACTTAAATTTAATTCATTTCCTTAACAAAAACAGTTGCCACCTTTCCAATTTCCAAAGTTGAAATATTCTATATCTCAATTTATTGCGATTAATCAATATTTTATATCGTTATTAGTATTAATAAATGAGAATAAAAAGTTGACTTTAATAGTTATTAGGTCAAAACTCGGACATACTTTAAACTTTCTCATAAATGAACCGATTTTCAACGGTTGGATTTGGATTTTTTTCCAAATTCAATCTGCGTTTATAAATATCATTTAATAATTTTGTACCCTTTAAATAATGTACAACTTAAGTATCTACTATTGCTTTTCTTTTTGCTCAGATTAAATTTACAAATAACTGTGATGAATTCTCTGCCAATCCTAAAATAAAATTGTATATGTGCTTGCTAGAGTATGAATTTGTATGTAGATTTTGTTTACTGTTTTTTTCTCCTATGCATATTATGAATAGATAAGTCGATCGAGTCATGGCATCCAAATCAAAATTAAAATCGACATCCCAATCTGTTTTCGATTTCATGCGCAGTTCGCAGCTCTAGTTTTGTGTGGGCTGCTTATAGATGTTTGTTGTGTTTGTAGTGTTTGTTGTGCTCGTTGTTTTTGTTATTTTTGTTGTTGTGGCGACAAGCAAATGGTTTTAATTACAAACACAGTTTCCTTAAATTAGAGACAGCGTCGCAGTTGCCTAGAGCTGTGGGCATGAATATCTCTCGGAGTATCTCTGGAAGTATCTGGCCACCCACCTAAACGACGCTTCTACTATAACTACATATAACTGTGCGGCATTTCTTGGTAGCTTATCTTACGAGTATGTGCAAATAATTGTGCAGTAATTGCCGTTTATTTATGCACATACGCGGAAATTCTGAGTCAACTATTTTAGATCTGAGTTGCATTCCATTTATGGTCTATGATCAAATAGCTAAACTGATGGCATTCTCATGTTTCAGCGTAATTATTAAAACAGTAACTCAATATACCGTTGTTGGTCTCATAATACTTGGCTAACTCTTATGCGATTAAGTACTGGATATTCATGGGCTTGAATTAAGTAAAACGACGTCGAATTGTAGGCAACTCGATGTGGTGATGCCTGGAGGCGAATCCCGCCAAATGCACCAAACCCAATTGTGGACCCAAAATGTGCCGCAAATAATTCAAGTCGATTTTGCAGTTATTTTGATTGGCAACGTTTGATAAATGTTCTTTGCTTTGGGCTGACTTTCAGTTGCATGGCTATAAAAGCGGCTTAAACATTCAGTCTACTCTCTCTCGATGGATACCGCTAATTTCTCACAAGGCCAACATACTTAAAAAAGCTTAGAAACTATGAAGTTTTTGCAATTAATAACTCAAAGCATTCACAGGCCATTTATACACATTTAATACATTAGTTAATCAACTTCTTACACTTTATTGCAGCAAAGCAAAATACAACTTTAATAAATATAAATTATATTTAATATTTAGAAAATCATAACTATTAACTTAAAAAGACAAACTAATTATTATTTCTCATTTTTTAAATAAAATAAGTGTAAGTAAATATGTACAAAAATAGGAAACTACTTATAATATTTACAAAACCTTGTTCAGACACATTTTTATAATACTTTTTTAAGTATTTTTAGTATATATAATAAAAATTGTATTAGCTATAAGAATATTTAATCTTCGGTGCACCGAGAGTGGTTATTTAATTAGCTTAACTGTTTCAAATCGTTTGAGTTATGAGTTTTGAGTTTTTGGACTTGGGGAACTTACCTCATCGACCCAGGTTTTGTACTTCTCGGTTAAAGTGATTTGCTCGAGCATGGCTGAGCCCTGATTGGTCTTCCAATTGCCGGTGATGGATTTGCGCCTGTGATAAAAGGCAGAAGCCATGAAAGTATTATAAATTAGTGAAAAGAAAGAAAAAACAAGGCGTAGATAATACGTATCAGTATGGAAATTGCATTGAGGTGCTTTGAACCCGTCGTTGAATTTGGTGAACCCAAACAATGAACTGCACTTGGTAGGAAAACTGCCAATTGCCAATTGCAATTGTCTGAAGGTTGCTTTTGTTTGCTGACAGTTGCAGTTGCCGTTGCTGTTGCCGTTGCTGTTGCCGTTGATCACAAGGTCAATTGCCAGACAATTGGCAACAGATATAGTTATAAGCACTCAACCTTATATTCATTCACATCCGCATCGATATTGATATTGATATCGATGCTTTCAGCATCTTTTTCTGCGAATTCGCTGGTTGTCTGCGACTTGTGGTCGGGATCTGTGGTCACTTACATAAATGCCTTGTAGTTGCTGCCAATCTTTTGAATGTGCACGCTGAACTTGGCATCAATATAGGGCTCAATGGTGCAATAACAATGCGAATCATTCCCAGCACCGCTCACGAGTCCGGCGGCATCTTGCAAAGCGCTCTGATTCTCCAATCGGGCGGTTGCGACTCCTCCATGGCAATGTCCAGCCTTCAACACGCTGGGGAACTTGGTGAATTGAAACTGCAATGATAATGAAAATGAATAAACGAAATTCAAAGTTAGCACTGATTGGCAATATACTATATACTATACACTATATTCGAGTACTTTGTTTCTTTCTGCTTTTGCCATTTTGCATTTATTTGCTGTGCAAAATGAATGAAATGTTATTAATTCGTTGGAAAAATGCCAGAATTGCTTTTGCACGACTTCCGATATTTGTTCAAAATATTTATTGGATTGAATCCATATTAATGTGAGAATGAAAATTGTAGAATGGATGGGTTGGAAGGGGGAGGGGGCTGGAGTAGATTTGTTGAATGTTCACCAAACAATTTGGCGTCTAATATAAATTTCCACGAATTTGTTTGATTTTAATTGAGAAAAAACTTTCAAATTAAATTTCCACGCATTATTCAATATTTTAATATTTTCATTCAAAAAACTATAAACTTTCGTACGAAAATGCTTTTAAAATAACTAAAAAGGAATTCCTAAAATTAATTAAACACAAAATGCGAATTATTAATATTAACCGCGATATATTTAAACAATGATACTATAATGTATAAGCTATGAGTATATGAATATATATTTAACTTGGAAAATATAAAAATAAACACCTCGCATAGATGACGATTTATTTAGAATTTTGAGATTGGCATTAGTTGGTGGTCGTAAGTAGAATTATTTTAAATAAACTTTTTTACTGAATCTGTGAAACTTGACAAAAGTCATTTCTTAAAAACCAATTTAAATAAAAATTGGTTGAGATCCCCAAGTAATTTTTGTCTCTAAATATCATATCATATCTCTAATCATAATTATTCGAACTCTATTTGGGATTTTTAGAAACAGAGCAGTGACAAAGTATATAATGTGAATAGCTTCCGATTAATAATGGAATTTCTTGGGAATACCTTCTTAGAATTTGTACACTCTATACAACTTAACCCACTCTAATATGCATATTAAAAATATATGTACAAAATGATTTGGAGGGTTCCAATTATTAATATAATATATTAAAAAATGCGCAATTCATTGAAATGAGTTACTATACAATTTAATTTACTTAATTATTAATATTATCATTGTAATGAGTACAATTTGATTTACTTAATTATCAAGATCGTTAGCTGATTCATGAGTAGCAGCAGCAGCAGCAATAGCGATTAGTTGATGTGCCGAATTATTTATATTATTTTGGTTTAGAGCAATCCCCCCAAAATGTATCTTATAAAGAGCACATAAATCATTTTCAAATATGTGGACATCTTTAGGAATTATTGAAAGAATCGCTGAGAGAATCAACAAGCCGTAACAAATGATGACGCAGAGAGAATTGTCGCAATTGGCGTGAGGCGTAAGAAAACGCTCAATGAATATCAATGGCAATGACGACAGATGACGGACGACGGACGAAGAGGGTGTGTGTGTGGATAGAGGAGGGAGATGGAGAACGGAAAGTGGGAGGGGAAGGGGAAGAGGAATGGCGTTCAAATCATGGTCACACCCCCGCATTGCAGGCATTCCTGGAAGCTGGTACGTAGTGCGAGTGCTTCTCGAGTGGCTGACTGTCTGGAGGTCTTCTGGTTATATCAGCGCACTTAAAATATGCACTGTGACGCATCCGTTGAGCGATATATGCCTGGCATCTCATCTACCTAGCATGTTCCTGAACATACATACAACAATACATTCATATGTATATGTAGATTGCTTACAACTTGTAGTTGTTGTAGGCGTAGCATGAAGCATTTCCATGCCCTGCACGTGTGCACGCCACATGGCCAGTCCACTTGGACTGGTCATGGATCTGGTGAATGTGTCTATCGATATGGATATGGATGTGGATGTGAATGTTGAAAGTTGACGTGGAAGTAAGTCATAGCTACTCGTATGACCGGACTAGTAAACTCGCTCGTAGTATGTACAACTAAATTATTGCCTGATTTGTGGCCTAACAGATGCGTCGTTTGTTATCCCAGCCCCATACCTCATTCCCCCACTCTCATCCCCATTTCCATGCTCTTGCATCCGATGCTGGCGCTGTTGTGGCGCCAAATATGTTTGTTGTGCCGAGAGCATAAACTCTCGACTCGCACTCGCAATTAATAAAGCTGCCAAGGTAAAATAATGCGCAGAAATATGCAATTGAGCGAGCCGCTAACCGCTTACTCTCACATTCTTCACTTCTTGCGTCTCTTGCTCTCGTTTGCATTGAATTTATGACGCTTTTGATCGCCCGGCAACGGCGAAAGCCTCTCAACTCAGGCGAGCAGCAGCAGCAGCAGCATCTCCAGCTGCATTTTAAGCGCTCAATTGTGCGGGTGCCCAATCGACTCAAGCAACGGCAAAGAAAAAAAGCTCAGTCTCAGTGAGCAATATGCTTATGCCCAAGCATCTTGCACTCGATCGTTAAATCGCTCTCCGCTCACCACTTGCGCTCGAGAGAGCGAGAAAAGCAAACAAATTGAGTGGCTCGCTCGTACTATGAAACACTTGAAACGGTTGAGTTTACGATTCAGTGCAGAATCGAAGGCGCAACGAAGTAGAACGCACGAAGGCAACGAACGACGGCATCGGCATCGTGCTGAAAATTACTGTGTGAAAAATTATTAAATACAAAAATGCAACGAGCCGAGTCTCTAGTGTGTCAGTGAACAAATTAGGTTGAGACCGCAGTTCTTAAGAAGTGCTAAGTCGAACAGTTGTAGTGCAAAATAAAAAATAAATAAAATTTCATCAAAAAAGATAACTGCCAAGTTAAATAAAACAAACAAAACTGCAGTCAGCTGACAAGTCAGGTATTCGAATTAATTTCTATTTAATTTGCATTTGCATGCAGTTGACTTCACAACATATGGAATTATTTCATTTTTGAAATATGCAACGCGTGCTCAATGTGCGCGTTTCGATTGCGGTTAAAAACGCGCGCGACTGTGAAAATTGCGGCTGACTTTGCAGTCGCTGTTGCCGTCGAAGCCGCATTCGCAGTTGCAGCATCGTTGACACAGCGACACAGTTTTCCACACGCACACGCACACCCAGACACACGCACACACACACAAACACACACATTCACACATGCATTTCTTTCTATTTATTTGTGCCCGAACATATTTGCGTTTATTTTTATATTATATTTGTTTTTATTTCATTTTTTACCCTCCTTTCCGCTTTTTCTTGCTTTCTTGCTACGCCTTTAAGTTCTTTTTAGATATTTTCTGGATTTTGATTTGTGTTAATAGATTTTAATGTCGCCAATTTGTAAACAAACTGCAGTCATAAAGTTAAAAAAAAATAGTCTTTAATTGTGCAATGCCACCACACAAATTCCATTTAAACATCGGCACACACACATTCACATGTAGTATTAGCATTCAGAAGTATGTTTTATGTTAAATATTTTCCATACGCTGAAAAATGTCAAGGGAAGCTGCTGCGTATGGCGGTTTCAGAGATATTACGCATACGTCATGGGTGTCGCTTGGTTTTGGCATTGGCCATTTAACGACTAACGACTACAGTCCTAAAATAAAACACAAACTCATAAAATGTTTAAATTCTAGTAATTCAGTGTCGTATTTTGCTAATTTATTAAAGTTTGACCAAAAAATGCTCTCAGAAAAACATGTGATTGTAAATGGAAATAAATTCGTTGGTTTTCTGTTTTATTTGACTTGTCTTTCGATGTTGTTGGTCACTTGGACAAATGCGGCCGGCTCTTCTGACTTAGTCAGCACTTCTACCTCTACCTCTACCTCTACCTATACATCTACATTGTAGAGTCTACATCTTAATTATTTCATACTTAGTATTAATTCTGAGAAATTTAAACACATGTAGCTATTTTCGCTTTTATATTATACAAAATGAATATACACATCTGTTGACTTATATTCACTCTGTATGAGGCGCCATTAAATGGGAAGTGATCTTCATCAATGACGAACAGACCAGCAGTTGTTTGTTATTGTTTTATAGCCCCAAAAACTCGGTATGTTTTCAGTTTTCGCATATTGCACATAATAAGCCTACTTTTGTAAAGAGAATTTCTTGATTTTTGGCACGTACTCGTAATCAGACGAAACGAATAGACACTGTAATTGAATTGCGGATAAACGTTAGTAATTGAATTCACTGCGGCATGAAAACCGGGGGAAATGCTTTAGGTTTTCTTATTCTAAACCATTGAAAATGGTCGGCCAAGTTGTATTCAACTTTTCAAAGTTGTTTCGTCTTACATGTAAGCTTTTAATATCAATCTTGACCTTAATTAAGATTTTCTTGAAAAGAAATTCAACATTTAGCGAAAGTAAATTTAACTGATTTTCTTTTCAAGGACGACTTTTCTTTAAATATTTGCATCTTGTTCCAATACGATTACATTGTTTTTCTCAATTTTCATGCCTACATTTTACACAAACTCGTTGCATTAATTTATTATTAAATGCATTAATTAATTTCTGTGAATATGATCTTATTATGAAATTTCTTGTAATATATGTAAGTGTTTACACTTATATACTAAGTCCTTTTAATATCAGGTCTATACTTGATTTTAACAGCCGCCAAATAAAATATCGAGAACATTTTCTGGCCAAAAAATCCAACTATTTCCAACTAAAAATTTACAAAAGAAATGTAATCTCTCTAATTTAATTTGTTGATATTAGATAAATTTAAAAATTCGAATTGTAATAGGATTTTCTAATGTTTACCAACTAAGACCTATGATTTTTGAAATTTGGATTATCAGCAGACTCTGAATATCATTAAGGTTTAAAAAACGTTTGCTTATCAATATTTCTCATTCTCTCTCGCACTTCATTGAGTTTCCTTTTTTGGAAATTGCTCTCAAGTTACAAAAACTCAAACATTCGCCTTATAAAGAACAATATTGTTTATAATTTTACACTTGTTTGACTTTTGGCACAAGTCTACCGCGATGGTGACACAGTCACAGCCAAAGCCACAGCCCGATTTGGGGATTATCTGTGTGGGTGTTGTGTTTATTGTTGGCCGACAGCAAATGAGGGACCAACAAAAGTCCATTAATAATTTTCTTATTCAACTTTGCAATTAAATATTATTGTACAATTAAAGAGAAATGCAAAAGACAGCGCTACAAAGACAGCCGGGCCATTTATAAATATTGTTCGTGTTAATTTCACAGCCTGGCAAATTTATTGAAGATTATTTCTTTTAACTGTCTGATGCTCGTTTGTTCCTTAGGGATGCTGTTGCTGATGCTGATGGTGTTGGGGATGGCGATGACGATGTGAATAACGATGGGGATAGGGATGGGGAGGGCGTTATGATGTGGAGGAGGATGACTGCTTGTAAAATATTATATATATATTGCTTGTCCCTCTGTGTGTGTGGGCCAAAGACATACAAATTGAAGTAGTCTGCGTTTGTCAATTTACTTGATTGTCTGTCAGATTTTTAAATTTATTAAACAAGATCTGTCACAGGGCATTCTTTTGAATGAGCATGGCATTTTTGTTATTAAGATTATATATCACAGCACGCGTATGAAAGCATTTCAATGAATCAAATTTTAATTTGATTAAATATACCAAATGTGAATAATTGCATAATTGAAATACTTCAATGCCCTTGCAAGGGCTTCCATTGCTAATATTTTAATGCAAAATGTTTATTACTCTCGAATCTGATTAATATATATTCTAATTATATAAGCAATTCAATGACTTTGTCTGCCCACATTAATATACACATTTTATACTTTGAATAGATTGTGTAGTATAACAACTTAATGAATTACAACTATCGGGAATGTTCTTGACTAAATGCATTCCCTATAATCCCTGTCTGGATAATGTTTAAAGGAAAGTGACTCGACAATGGGTTATTGTTTGGAAAAATAGATGTTTATTTCAAAGTATCTTTTCAAACTTTGTAGTTACTAAAAATAGTTCTAATTATATTTATAGTGAAATATTAATATATTTTTAACTTATCCATTTTAAACTAATATAAATAGAATTAATTAAAATTTTAGTGTAATTTGTATTTGTAAACTTTTAAAAGTAATAATTCCTATTAATCTGAGGATAAAGTAAATTTTTATTGGCAGAAAGCAAACAAATACATACAAATAAAGATATCTGAACTGTCTGAATAAATTGAGGCATTTTGTGAGTTCTGAAATTGATATGTGCTGACTGTTTGACTGTATGACACTGTTCGCCCTTTGTTGTCTGCGATTTGCTTTTATTTTGAGCAAATACATACATATAACATATTGACAAGTCATATTCACAACATATGGATATATGTGCATGTACAATATACTACATATGTATATACATTTCTATATATGCACATACTAATATGAACAAAATGCCAATGGCATTGGGTTCCTTCATTAAAATTTCATATTTTTATGACCTGCAAATGCAATGTGAGCCAAACACATGCCCCTACCAAATTCAAGTGCCCAAGTGCCTCCTGCCGCACCCTCCGCCCTCTTTGCCCTCTTTGCCCTCTTTGCCCACTTTGCCCTCTTTACTCTCTCTGCTGGCCAAGTTTGCTTTGCTCTTGGCGCACATTTGCATTTTTAATTGAATTCCTCGCTACGCATCCTGGCAAGTCGGTTTGCGAGTCGCGGGCGAATTTTGTTTATTTTCCACAAGTCGTCGCCTTTATAATAATCTGTGTCATAATCAACGGATGAAAGTTTTTGATATTTTTGTGGAATAACAAATCGACCGAAGCGTCGATCGTTGAACAATCAACGTTGAATGTTGACCGTCGAACGTGACGAATTCCGACATTTTAAAAACTGTGGCAATTTTTGCATTCTCTGTTTATTTACCTACCCAAAAACCGCAGCAGCTGAGCGCATTGAGTGGCCAAATATGAGGAATGCGTAAGACTTATTTTCGGCAAAATGATGCAGCCAACAGATTGCCAGGCATTTACTTACATGCAATGCTGTACAGTGGGGTGCATCAAAAAATTGAAATAATGGTAACCCAAATTCCTTATAAGCAGCCAATTCTACCAATTTGTTGTTACCAAGATCTCATAATTCTTAAATCATTTTGAGTTCTAAAGACTTAAAACAGTCTTTGCTTGCTTGTAAATTATATCTCAACGAATATTGGCCCTTTGGTTAGAGAGTTTTCAAACTAATCTTGCCAGAATAGAAAAGAAAACAACAAAGAAATGTTAAAAAAGAATATCCAAATAATACATATTTCAACGCAAATTGCGGGTTTAGAAATTAATATTTAAACTATGGTTTCGTGACCGAAGATTACGAAACAAGGTTACAATTTTCAATAAAAAATGTGGATACACCCTACTGTGCAGTCTCTTAAGAACCAACTGCAGAAGCTAATGATGCATAAAGCAATGCTACCAAAATGTTGAACATAATTGTAGCGAATTCTCGTTTTGTTGATACGATCAAAACATGACGGGGTTTTCGGTAAACGATTTTCAAATCAATACCAGTTGAATTGTAAGCTGGGTGTGCTTTGTACTGGCGCCGACTTGTCAAGATCATGTCACGCTACAATGGAGCCGTCGAAATCAGTTGCAGTTGTAGTTGCAGCTGCTGTTGCTGTTGCTGTTGCTGTCCCGGTTGCGGTTGCAGCAACTGTTGCTGCCTCTGCAGAGTTGGAATTCAATTAGCGAACTGAGATTGACGTTAACACATCTTATCAGTTGGGCATTTCAACTACCAGGTATTAACTAACAGCTGTCCAGCTGTCTCTATATATTTAGATATATCCACTGATTGCGTGTCTAAAACGTTTTCATATTTTTCGTATTTTATTATAGCATATTTTGCAATCACACGATTCGTAGATGCATTTGCATGTCAAAGTTCAGCTGAGAAATTGCCTGGCTATGAGCATTAATCAAAATACTTTTGTATGGCCATCCACGGTCACAATTGTGCACTCGAGATCCATTGATCATGCTGATTATGCCGTTCGCCCGATCGTGACTTTGATATTTTCCAATAATTTTCTCCCATTGTGCGGTGCTGCACACAGAAAAGCCGAAAAGCCGAAAAGACGAAAAGCCGCTGCCACAAAGGTCGCCAATGGGCAAAGAAAGTTTTCAGCTCGTTATGAAAATTGCCAAATAATATGAAAAAGAAAACCACAACATCAAAAATATTTGCATAATTTATACGAATATATTCGACATTGTTCATAGTTTAAACTTGCAATAGTTAAAATTGCAGGTATTGAAATTTCGAGACACAGTAGAAAAGTGCAAAGTAAACAGTTGACTGTGGAAAGCAGTATAAAAACACAAATTCCGTTTACTTATAATTAAAAGATACAGAAAGCTGATAAGGTTTCATTTCAATACAAATAACGCTCAGTCATGTGTCTATATTTAAAAACAAAGCTGAATGTGACAAAAATATAGCTAAAGGGACGACGAATCCGAATCAATTTATATTAGGAATTCAGCAAGTTGTTGATTGAATATAAGTATATAGGAACTTAACGTAATTCTAAATAATTCCATTTTAAATTGGAACCTTAACAATAGAGACAATATTTAATTAAATATTCATTCTAAAAATGAAATTTTACTTTAATCAATTTTGTTAGACAGAAATAATTTATATTAAATTATTTAAAAGTAGTAAAACAGTTAAAAGTCATTGTATAAATGTAGGTTCATTACATTGGGCTAATAAAGTTATTGCCCAGGCGTGACACATTCGATGAGAGAATTATAGTACTTAGAAGAATGTCAAATAAATGCGAGCGCATTTATTTATATGCGCCTGCTCTCAAAAAATAAAAAACGACGAATTGTTTAGAAAGTCAATCAGAAATAGAAGTCAAACCAAACGAATTGTGACAAAGCGAAAAAGCGAAAAGTAAATGACCGCCGAATTAAATCGCCGAGCAGTCAAATAAAGCGATTGACAAAGCAAAACAAATAAAATTGTTGTTTATTTTTATTTGTAAATATTTTTCCCAATTACTGTTCGATTTTATGTGTATTTTTTAAAGGCGCGAAAAGTTGAGTGTGTGCTTAAAAGCACATTGAGGAATTAAATGATATATGTGTGGCATGTTCGGAGTGGAGTTGGAGTTGCATGCAACGTAGCCATAAACCAGACCACATGTCAATATTTTGGATGCCAGCCATTATGCCATTATGACATTAGCAACGTTTTATGACTCAATTAAGTGCTCATAAAACAAATGCTCCCCAGCTCTATATCAGCCCCGATTTATGCGATGCTACCGACCAGACAATCTTACTGCCGAGCAGCCAACCAAACTGGCGGACTACAAAGTAACCAAATAATCAAAAGCGCATTAATTATGCGGCTTTTAGCTTTAAGCCACTTGGCGCATCAGCCAAAAAGCAAACCGAAAGCCCAATCGCAGCGCTTGAAATCGGTTTGCGGCTTAACCTTTGACCTGCCGCTCCCACACTGCGGTCCTGGTATTTTGCTGTTTACCTTTTTAGCTCTTCGCTTTCCGCTTTTGGCTTTTAGCCCTTTCAATTCCCATTTATCCTAAAAAGCTCAGACTGCGCAAGTGTTAATGATATTAAAATGTATTAACATAAGTCAGATTTATATTTAATTTTATATATCTGTTTCCACTAGGGATAAGTTACCCCTCCCCCTAAATTATAGTGCAAAATTAAAACTTAAACTTGATTAAAAGAGCTGACTTTAAAATATTCTCAAATCAAATTTCTTGCATTATTTTTTATTACAATATTTATTCTAAACTTGGTAGCCACTCAAATATATTTTTAAATTAATTAATATTGGTTGTATCAATTTCAATATTAATTCGACTGTAGTATATTATAAAATAGACTGATTACTGTCCTTTTTTGTGTCTTAGAATTTGATTAGAATAGGAGAACAAACCAAATATGGTTCACATTTTTAAATACAGCATTCCTGCTTATTTACAATGCGTTGCGTTAATATTAACTATTATTGAGTCAGTTTAATTAAATGTGAGTCATCATTCCTGAATAGAGCTCTGAATAAGAGTTTGATGACATCTTATTATCATCATCAATTATCGTGTATCTGCATTTGCCAGATACGAGTATCTGTATCTTATCTAGATTATGATTGCACTCGTTTATCTACAGCGCCATGACACCAATTTGTGAAATACTTAAATGCAAGTCAAATGTATGGACCACAATTCGTAAAAAGCTTTCATATTATTTTTTGGAACACTTTTGTTGTGTTTGGCCCATTGTGTGATGCTGCTATTGTTTGTTGCTGATATCGTTAAACGGCCTGAGGGCAAAGTGGAAATCAATGCTAATTAAAGTCGTGTCGATATTTGACGTTCAACACATATAGTACGTACATACATATATGCATACATTTATATATTTATTTATTTATATATTTGGAAATTGTTGTTGGCGTCCCGCATTGTCAAGTGGCAGCCCGAAATTGAAGACGACTGTTGAGCGTTCCAGTGTCAAGTGTCAAATTCGATGACGACACAAGCAACAACAAGAAAAACAAGTGTGGCAATTAGACGATGCCACAAGTGACGTCAAAGCAACAGCTCATAAGTATTTATTTATATAAGTGTGTGTGTGTGTGTGTGTGTGTGTATTTGTATAAGCGTGTATGCCGTGTGCTATGATATACATATAACATTTAATTGACACATGTAAAGCTTGTCAACAAAACACCGCTGCTGTTGGCATCGATTGCCAGTTCCCACCTCCATTCTCCACCTCCATCACCTCCAGTTTCTACACAATCCCCTCCAGCTGCAGGTTCAGCTTCAGCGTTGACACGCTGCCACCGCCTGCTGTTGCCTGTTGCCACATGCTGCACATTCTGGTCGTCCACTTTTTGTTTGGGGCCAACTTTAAAATATGCCTGCGTGATATATGGGAACGCTAATTGTAGCTGCCGATACCGATACCGATGTCGTTGTTGTTGCTGTTGCTGTTGTTGTCGATCTGAGTTCGAAAACTTAAAGAAATCGTGCGAATTTACGCCGAGTGTAAAAAGTTTTTCTTGTTTTCTATTGGCTTTGAAGTTGATTTAGTTGCTAAACGTTGTTGACGTTTCGAATGTCGGTCTGTCTGTCTGTCCCTTTGTCTGTCTGTGTGTGTGCCAGTTTTGTGTGAGATTATTTGTTGTCTTGTTGACTGTTTGTTAAACAAATCCACGCCGTTAATTGCCATCCAAAGTGTCAAAGTCAAAGCGACACAACACGAAAACAAAAAATAAAATAACAAAGGGGAGGAAAAACGAAAGGCAACTTTCTTCAAGAAAAATGCTCAGAACATTTCCACATGTATTGCGATTTGACACAGCTGCTACTTCTCCACGCCCAACTCCACCTGGCCCTACACCTTCTCCATCTACTTCACCTCCATATCCACTGCCATCTCCTGCTCCCCCTGTCTGCTATCAACTCTTCAGTTAGGCCATTAGTTGAGGCGTCTGCTTGTCTAGCTGCCACTTAATAAATAGTTTGATGCATTATTCTTGCTTGCATTCAATCAATAAGGCAATCGACTCTTCAATCTCCTCCCCCGCCCGACGTCAAACAAGCCGACAAGCGACTTTGTCTCAGTCTCAGTCTCAGTCGCAGTTGCATTTTTCTGCCCTTCCCCCTCAGCGTCTTTTCCTTTTCGATTTGTTTTTCTAGTGGCTTTTCCGCAAAATGCTTTTAATTCAATTTTATTTCAATTTAATTGCCACATTGCCGGGTTGCCTTTGCCACAGTCGCTGTTGTTGTTGCCGCCGCTGTTGTTGCTATTGCCGATATATATATGTTGTCTATATGGGGCTGCCTATCTCTGTCGATCAGTTCGACGCGATGACTGGGACCTGGGACTCAAATCGAATCGAAAGCCGAATTGGGAATGGGAATCGGTATGGAATAGGAATGAAAATGGGAATACGACAGTGCAACTGGCTGAACTGATTATTTCGCCCCGCTGCCCGATATTATACAATATTTTCGCGTTGATATATGTGATATATATGCATGGACAGCAGTTTTGTAATGGATTTCGCCTGCAACGTCTCAAGTTTTTCTATGAATTTCCCATAAACAATGCTTAATGGAATGGCTGGCATCCATTGCCATTTGACTGGCAATTGAACTACTTTTCGTAGAGCCTCTTCTTCTACACGATTTATGCGTGCAACTCATGCAGTGGCATCCAAATTGATTGTACTATTAAGAACCACTGAATTCCATTCAATTAGAATGGCCAATAAAATATGTGTAAATTACATCAAGACTCGATTAATTTCTACTCGATCTTAGAGGAGTTTCATAGAATATCAATATGAAGTGATTGCCCAAGTAAATGTAGCCCAAAATAAACAATGCATCGACTGATAAGTAATTGACTGACAGCAGTGTTAATTATTGAGGCATGAGGCGTATGCGTAATATGCGACAGTGCCTTGATGGATTGACTGCCTGTGACTGTGATTGGCGCAGCACGTTTAACTGATAACCACTGATATGACATAATCGAAGTAGACTTAATGAAGCTTCGAGTGACCTTCAGCAGCGGCTTTGGTTTACCGCCACCCGTAAATCATCATCATAATAAAATGCAATCACAATTTACTTAATTTCAGAGCCCAGAGTTCACGATTTGTTATTGGTATCGAGTGTTGAGCGTTGGGAAGGCGACACGGAGATTGGATTTGCGCAGCTTTACGGCGCCATGGAGTTCACAAGACATTTAAGTTTATTGGCGTTGGCCCTGTTCGCAATGTTGGCGCTTTATGGACGCTCTGCAGATGCCTGTATGTGCATGCCATCGCATCCTCAGACGCACTACTGCTCAGCTGACTATGGTGGGTGAAGGAAAGCGACAGTCCTTGGGGAATCTTATGAACAACAATATAAATATAACATCATTTACTTGACAGTTGTGCAGCTCAGAGTTCTCCGCAAGTCCAACACCATTGAGCCGGGCAAAACCACCTACAAAGGTGCACATAAAACGCACCTACAAGGTAAGCAACTTATAATATTCTGCTTGGCTTTTCTATTCTACTCGGTACTTAATGAACTCGATTGGGGATATAAATTTGTGGCAACACATCAAATGAACAGTTGTAGACAACTCAGTCGATAAAGAAAATGCACTTTCACTCCGTATATCATTTCCTTAAAAAACACGATCTACCATATTGCTGACCAAAAAAGACAGCTCTGATTTCCGTTTATATTCTTCATTAGTAAGAACAACTGTGTCAAATTAATCAAATAATTGCTGTTTTACATGCCAAACAAATAACGTATATCCATTCACACCCATTTTTTTTGAAAATATGTTAAAATGCTGTCTGTATAAAATTTCAATTCTCATGTGAAAACACTGATCTACGATCAATAAAAAAGTCTAATATGTTGTTACCTAATAGTGTAATTTTGTTAGGGATTTAATATTCTTAGTATTTATCTATTTTTCAACATGTTGATAGAATCATCACAAATGATGTACAAAAAGTGAGTTCAAAAGTTAAATTGCTTTTTTTTTGGAATTTAATCTTATTTAGTTAAATTACTGTAAGGTTCTAAATGTCTCGGGTTCGTCATTGAAATGTTTCTCAGAGAGTTTATGCGGATAACGGGTATATCATAGTTGAGCACAATCGACTGTCGTGCTCTGATTTATTTTTCTAAGGCCATGTCATCAATTTTCCTTAGGCTACTCCAGAAGCACGCAAAATGTTGCGTGACGGTCGCCTGTCGACGCCCAGTGCGGATTCCATGTGCGGCATTCGATTGGATATTGGAAAAGTTTACATAATAGCTGGACGCTTGCCGCATTTAAATCAGTGCAGTTACTACAAGGAATACACCAAGATGGAAATTGCCGAGCGTCACGGCTTCAATGGCGCCTATGGAATGGCCTGCAAATGCACCGTAAGTCCGATCCCCCACATGCCTCAATTCCACTCTTAACTGTCAGTTAATTGTCATTGTGTTCGGCCTCAGGTCACGCCCTGCTTTGGAATGAACTGTCTGCGACCAAGTAAGTACGCCGATGAGTGCAAGTGGTCGCCGTACGGCGTCTGCGAGAAAAACTACTCCTCCTGCGTGCCCCACAAGACTCGGACTCGCAACGGCGACATTCAACGATGCCGCTGGCGACGCACGCAGCTGTACAAAAAGTGTTTGAGCAATCCATAGGATCGTGCAGGATTTTGAGGAGAGGAGAGGAGACGAGAGACGCCTAAGTAACACCGGAGACTCGGGCTTTTGTTATGCTACAGTTTATTTTTTTTGTAATTTTATACTTGAGTTTTGTGTAGAGCTTTAATTTGTACGTTATGCATAATGTGTTATTTATTAATGGATGGCTTCTAAATGTGACCACGATTCAATGTAGCTACTTAATTAGTAATTAGCCCTTAATGTTTAATACACTTACCAAATCACGCGGATTCGGAAAGAATGTTTGCTCGATCAGCGGAAAGCCGTCCCGTCCCAGGCGACGCTGCAGTTGCAGCAGGTGCGAGAAGACCCACGGTTTATCCTAACAAAATAAAGGAGGATTGCACAGTTAATTCAAATTCAGTCTCAAATCAGCTCTCAACTCACCTGGAACTGGTAAATGGAATGCAATGAATTGATGCTGGGTACCCCGCCATATTTAAGGCCCAGTATCGTAGAACGATAATCGCTGGATCCGTCACGTGGCGGCTGACGTATCAATACGAAATCCGGGCGGAAGGAACGGGCTACCTGTTTTTTGGTGTGATATTCCAAAAATTATATTAGAAACATATAAAAAGCAGAATACATTTTTCTTAAATTTAGTTGATTCCTAACCAATTACGAGTAATTTTGTAGATACGAAGTGACAAATTAAATTAATAAACTTAAATCGACAATTTATCGTCTTTAATTTCATTTAAAATATAACCTAAAAAATACGACTACATTTATAATTGTAAAAAGTTTCACTTCACAAAGTTACATTCTGCTGAGAACAATACCGGAAACTCAGTGAGTAATTCACCGCAGTTTTTCAAAAATCATTGCATACTTTTAAGCAGTCCAATATTCAATGGATATTTAATTCACCCTAGTTTTCTGCAAATCATTGCATACTTTCAGGCAGTGGATATTTTCGACTGTCATCGAATACACAAACCAAGTCTGTACTTCAAGTATTCGGCAGGTGGAATATGAACAGAATTTCGACATAAATTTACTTGGGGACGTCAAATTAAGCTGAATTGAAATTTATATACTTTGAACAGAATTAGGATTAGAAAATAGGAATAAACAGAAGGCATAATGAAAAATAAAAACATAAACATTTTGACAGTTTAAAGTTATAAAAAAAAAACCCTAAATAGGAATGTAAAAAAAATGACGGAGGAAAAAATGAATGTTTGCTTTAATTCCGACGTATAAGAATCGAATAAGAAGCCAACATAATGATAAACTTGACAACCCGCAATGAAATCGATAAAAATTCACAAACTTTCGACAGTTTGAAGTTTTAGAAGGAAAAGTACAGAAAAGTTGACAGTATTGACCAATAAATTGCATTTTCTAAATAGGCATTGGCGTAGTATTAAATAAATTAGTTTAAATATCACGCAACTAAAATATATATATATTTAAATAGATAGTTTCCTTATTTTATCTTGTACTAATCTACTACAAATACCTGTTCTAATCAATCAAACCTATCAGGTGTTTAATCTTATTTAAGAATTTACTCAAAGCCAATAAAATTTTCCATTCAAATGCTCTAATTGCTTGAGTGAAGGCAAAATGAACTGAAGTTTTGTGGAATTAAGAATACACAGCTTAAAAACTGAAGATGAATGATATGCAAACGTTGAAAGAATGAATATTGTTCGAATGAGTAGCACTCGAGTGTCCTTGGGAATACATATAAATGTAATACCAAAGCTTAAGCCATCATGACACTAAAGACTCTTCAATGCCAATTAAAATGAAATGTGCGAGCAATAAAAACACAAGCAACTAAATAGCAAATAGTCGTACACAGCTACAGATACAGATACAAATGCACACAATAACTAAAAGAATCCAGAAAGGGACCGTACAGAACACAAAGTCTGTGCACATTGCACTAATTAAGAGTAAACACGACGGACGCAGGTGTCCAAAGGAAGCGAATCAACTCACCCGGGTGCCACTGCGATAGGCGGCCATTGTGACGACCGGACCGGTGTCCGCGCTGGAGACCACGTTGATGTCCTGCGGATGCACATTAGATAAAATGGAGTGTTCACAATTGTTTGTTTGTTTGTTTGTTTGTGTGTCTGTTAATCAATGTTTAGTATTTCATTCAGCTTACTCGAAACTCCGCCTGCTCCACGCGTATATCGAAATCGCCGTGCAAACGCCGTCCACGGAAGTACTTCGACCAGTCCGTATTCTGATCATCCAACACTAAGAGCGTAAAGTATTTGTCCTTGTTAAAGGTCGGCGCACGTTGGGTGGCGCTTTGAACTGCGGCTCCTGTGAGTGTTAAAAGGATTATTCGATTAACACATATAGTTAATTGAAGTATTAATTTAAAGTGAAGCTCACTCTGAATTACATAAACTGTACAATTTCATCAAGTTTTTAGCTCTGAATGCATCTTGTAATTTAAGTATTTTTAGATAATACTTGAACTATTATTGACTGATTAAAATCTGTAATAATTGTCTGTATATTTTTTTAAAGTTAACTGAAAATTAAGTAAGAGTATTGTCATATCTATTGTAAATATTATAACATAGTAGTTTTAGATAGAAACTTTTTATTAGAAATTATTTCTGCAATTGTATTCAATTATTTGACTGGCAAATCTTTTATAATATCTAATTATTTGAATTATCTATAGTTGGACTTTACTGTATATTTCCGAATCTGAAATAAAATTTACTTTTAGCTCTTTTGTAATATTATAACATTATGATTTCTAGATTTTGCTGGAAATATTAAAACAAATACATTCAATTAATATTAATTTATTCTTCAATTTACATGAAATTTAAATACGATTGTTTGACAGGTATAGATCCGTGATTAATGACGTGCAACATATGATATGAAAATTAGAGCAGAAACCCGATGAAGCCGTGAACAGAATTGAAATTCCGTTGAACAAAATAGCAGAAGATATTCAGAAACATTATCTAGCTATAGCATACCCAATATGGAAGCGCCCTGATCTCGAGCTGCGCCCGTCAAACTCTGCACGCGTTGCAGGAGACTCTCACGAGACTTGGCCGGACTGGTGGGCGCACTGACGCCACGTGGCGGCGCTGGTGCCGCCGCAGTCGGTGCCTTTCCGGCGCCGACGCCAAAGCTTAGCGATAGCTCCGGAGCGGCACCTGTGGGCTGCGGCGGCACTTGGCCTGGTGCCGGCGGTGGCGGCATGTTGGGTGGTCCGCCGGCAGCATTCGGCTTCGTTGGCTGGTCCTGTATAGGACGTGCTGCTGGCGGCAAGCTATTGGGATCCACATCATCGACCTCGGAAGACAAGTCTCCCGAGCTGAATCTGTGAGTGTGTATGTGTGTGTGGAGTGTGTGGAGTGGCAATCGATGTGATTGACGATTGTGAATTAGTGGATGTTAGTGTCGAGCGTGTGGTTTATTTTTGTTTGTTTTTTTTTTTTGAGTCGTTTCAATTGCAAACCATACGACAACAAGACAAGGTGAAAGGTGCAGCGTATTTGAGTGAGAGAATCAGAGAAAAAGAGAAAGAGAACGAGAACGAGAACGAGAACAGGAGAAGACGAAAGAGAGCAGACATTTTGTTTTGCAGAGGGGAGAGAAAATAGACAAACATATGAAATTTCAAATTAGTTTCGTCCAACTGATGCCCCCCCTCTCCTCCCAGATAAAGAAAGGGGGGGCCAACTCCTTTAAAAGGTCTTTACCTTCTCTTCAGGAAATTAACATTGGAAGTGAAGCTTGATTTAAACGATGAGAAATTCAGGGTGCTGCTTTTAGGTTCCTGTGCGGCACGCCAAAATACAGAGAAACAAGTTGAAAGTTGTTTGTTAGACCAACAAATTAGTTAAGTGCTTCAAATTTTGGGCATTCCGTAAACGAATTGTTATTTGTTAAGTGCATAGACATTGAGTGTATTCGTTTAATTATAGTCAAGGCAAAACGTTTAAAGCGTTACATATAGTATAAACATAAAATGCAATAAAATACGAAAGCTCGGAACATTTCTCTGATATTTCAGACTGTAAACTGTAATTAAGAAAGACGTCAACACGCCCAATTTGCTCTGACTAGGTTTATACACCAAATTGGCCAGCAACTGACATTGAATTACTGGTTGGCATACAGGGCGTATACTTGACCATTTTGGCCACTTCGAATGAAAATTCACACAGTGAAAGATGGTAAAAATCGTAAAAGAAACGCAAATGCAACAACACGGTTATTGCTTCTCATATAAAATGGACCCCAATTTCAAATTTCATATGTCATCTTGTTGAGAGAACGATTAGTTAAATTTGATATTAATTAAGTATTCTTTGCGTCGATGATAAACTGTCACTTACAAGATTTTAATTAAATATAAAGCATGAAAATGCAACGCTTTTCTAATAGAATATTACGTGAGTTGCGTTGAGTTGGAAATGGTCGAGCGGACGGAAAAAGAGTTGAATAATGTGATAACTGAAAACTCATAGAAACTTGCAATTAAATTCAAGAGCTGATTTCTAATTAAAATTAAAATGGAAATAGACTGTGTGTAATAAATGTAAAAGTAATTGCATTAGAAGTGATTTATTTATAATGAATACTGAAGTTTAATTTTAACCCCACGGTCAACAGGTGCAAAAACCTCAGGTGCTTCTCCTGCTCAGCTGTCCAGCAGTTGCCAAGGACAACTCAGGACAATGGCTAACAAATGCTTAGCAGTCACATTTATGGCAGCTCTTAAGAGCTGCTCTGGCTAAGAAAATCTATGATGGCTGTAAGGCTACAGCTGATGGATGTGAATGCGGTGCAGGAGGTGGTTGCTTTTTGCCGTCAAGTGTGTCAAACACTTGTAGCCGAAATGCTCTTTAAACCCAGTATTGTTTGTATTTGTATTGACCGTGTGCCTGGGGCTCAAAGCACTTCAAGCATTTCAAAGTAACACTAGATATTGAATATCTTTTTATTGGTTGGGTAACAATTAAATGTATCCACCAGTATTTACTTGCTATATATGAACTCCTTTTAGAAATGCATAAAAATTGATTTTATAGCTCATTTATCGTAAGATTTTTAGAGTGTAAGTTGACAAAGAAAAAAAAACATTAATGGCAACATAAAATTAAACATGGCTGGTGATAGTTGCGTAAATTTACAGTCTACAGCAAAGCGTGCCATGACATATCCGTGTGTGTTTGTGTGTGTGTGCGTGTGTGTATTATGAATGAAATGCTGATGAATGCAGTGATAGCGATTAAATGAGTTCTTGGCACTGCCTCTTACCGGTGGCGGGGCGCAGATTCGCCCACACCCAGCAGTTGCAATGGCGCTAATATTGACCGTGGACAACGATGGAGCCGAACGGTTGGTCGCTGTTCAGTGGCGATGGTGGACAGTTGCCGTTGGAGCTAAACTTCTTCGATGTTGGGTCTTAAGAGCGCTTCGCCAAATGCTGCAATAAAACAATGAAACTTTATTAAAACTTCCACAAGGCAAAAGCAAAAGAAACAAGTTTCACAACATTTTTGACAAAACAAAAAATTTTCAATTGTCAGGCAACGAATTACAAAACGTAAGGACGCCAACTGTCCCACTGTCTCTCACTCTCTGCCAACTTGTCTAACTGCGGTTGCTTCTCGTGCTTTGTTGTTGTATCGTTGTTTCGTTGTATTTTGTGTATTGTTGTATTTGTTGCTTCTGCTGGTGTGTGGAGCCAACTCGAAGTATGATTATTTTTGGTTCAATGCACTCGCCGGTCGCAAACTAGGGCAGAATATTCTCCGTACAAGCATAAATATAAAGCCAAGAAGTAGGAAGTTTCATTTTTTCAGTAAAAGCGAAAAAAAGAAAAAGTTGAAGAATACAATTTGCTTTGTTTGCAATTTGTTAACCGTTTAAAAGAGAACTCCATTTACAGAAGTCTCATGTTCATTGAAAACTTTGATTAGTGTTTGGTAAAAATTCAAATAAGTTGCTGTAAAAATATAATATTTAAAAGTGCTCAAAACTTGTTTAGTGCCTTCTGTAATTAATTTTAAAAATTTATCTTTTTATCCAGGTAAACTATTTGGATAAATAAAGCTGTTCAGTTTCGAGTTAATGAAGCCAGAAATTCACAATGAAATCTTTAATCAGGTTTCTAATTGTACACAGATACAAGTCAATTTAAACTTAATAATTAAACATATTTCATTTATTTTGCAAATTTCAAATAATTGCACAAAATGTAATTCAACGATTTAGGCTTAATAATTAAACATATTTCATTTATTCTGCCTTTTACAAATAATTGCACAAAAGGTAATTTAAACGCTTGGGCAATTTAAATGTGTATCTCTTGAACAATCAGAGACTCAAACATTGTTTTAATTTGACCCAAGAGGCCAATCACAGAATGTGAACGGCAGCGTGTTGTAAATAAATGAAATCGTTCCACGACATGTTTAATAACACTTCCTTTAATTAAAGTTGTGACTGAGAAATGTTCTGCCACTTTCCACTTTCCGCTATTCGTTGCCTACTTTCGTGCGCTTTCACTTAGAATAGCGACTTCTGCAGGGTGCGTGCCACAAATTGAGATCGCAACTTGTGCTCGAATGTCCTTGGCAGGACGCGAATGATGATGATATGCACATAAATTGAAATTGAAATTTGTTAGCTCGTTAAGGGAGGTCTTCGAATTGCAAATACCGCATTTATAGCGACATAAAAACTGCATAAAGTGTGGATATATACAAATCATATATGGATATTGTGATTCGTATATTTTGGACAATGTTTAGCTATGTACATATATGCATTTATGACATAAGCTATGTAATGCTTGCCGCATATTACACATACGCCGGGTAATTCGGCAGAGGCGTCACTCCGTCTGGCGCATACGTTACGAACGAAGAGAGAAGAGAGAACGATTGTGGGTTACTTTCGGCATGAAGCTGTGTAAGTGCCTCGGTTTGACATTTGCCATTTACCATTTGCCATCCTCATCCTTATCCTCGAACTTGTGCTTGTGCTCGAGCTCGTGCTTAAATGTCAAAGTTGACAGATGACAGTGCCGAACAAATTTAATCGGAAATGGAATGCTCATTGGAAAACAAATCAACAAACCAACAAACCAGCAATGCCAACAAAGCCGAGTTTATTTTATTTAGCAATAACACGATATGCTGACGATATTGAGGTAACTTTAACCAAGATATACCATATATATCTGACTGTTTATATAACAGTTTAACACACACAGAAGTCAACAAAGTGGCCGCTGATGAAGCAAATGTTTGTTCTCGTTAGCTTGCAACTTGCAAGAGTTTCGTACATTTTGTTGGCTCTAGCAATTTGAGAGTTAATTCAGAGTTATATTTGAAGCCCTATCAGCTAATCCACAAATCTGGAGATTTTGATGGAAATTGATTTTGAAAATAACCGAAATAAACCTCTTATGCAAGATAAATTATTTGAAGAAATATTTTTGGCATAAATTTATAAAAATTCGATATTCCTATTAAATCAGAGATATAGTTTTTTAGAAAATCATTTGGAATAAAGGCATAAAAAAACGACAGCAGCAAATAAATTCATTTAAAATAAATTTATGCTTTTCCACCCAGCATAAAATGTAAAATGCCATAAATATATAAATATTTGATTTCAGGAACACTAAAAATAGTATTTGCATGTCTCTTTATGGCTCTCGTCTCGTAGTTGGGCGAAACTTTCTAGATTCATAATCACAACAACGCACTGGGAGAACAACTTTGACCAGCTTTTTGGGGAGAATGCAACACAAATCTGTGCTATAAACTTCATTACAGCGTTTAACCTTTTAATGGGTGGGTTCAGTGCGGTGGCATTTGGTGGCAGCTTTAGTGGACCCAACGATCCATCAACGTCGCCAGGAGCTTGAATTTCATCATACAACGGGCAAGACTTTGACTATTCTATGCCATAAAATAGTTTTCGGTCTCGGGTGTCACAAAGAAGATGTATGGAAAGGAGGGAGGGGGGAGGGGAGTGGTTTGAAGCATTGTGCTCATTATTTTGCTGCCTCAGCAAATGGAAAAGGAAAACCACAAACACCTGCAGCCACATCTAACCCATTTTCACACTGCATTTCCTTTGCTTTCTGCTCTTTTTGTCTGTTCAGCTGCCACATTTGTTTGGCTCATGTGACTTGGCAGTGCGGATTTGCTGTTTGCCGTTTAAACGAACAGTTAATGGCCTTTCGATGGTAATTAACCAAAAAAAAAAAAAAAAAAAAAAACTATGAAAACGTGACAGAAATGTGGCACGATGTGCAGCTCTGAGGTCAAAGACTCACACGCAAGTGTCAGCGAAAACAAAATACTCATAAAATGACTGCAACACATTGTTGCCTCACGGAACAGGCGACCAATTAATTGGCACACATGCAGCACGGCACACGTGCAATGTGCAAGTGTTTGTGTGTGTGTGTGTGTGTCTGCTCTCATTATCTAAAGTGAAATTTTCTTGCATACTTTCAGGCTGCTACAAATATTTATTTATTTATTCATTTACTGCGCTAATTATTATTTGCACAACTTGGCAATTAGCAATGCATATTAAAAATGCACAAGTGTCGCCCCCGCTTATCATCCAAACCCCCCTCTTCCCTACCACCCTCCGCCCACTCACCCTGGTTAGAGTGCTGCCTTTGTCGCTTTATTGTGGGTTTATGGGTTAACGGGTTGTCGCAATCCAAATGCTTTAATCGCTCGCCTAATGTTTTTTTTGGTTTTTATATATGTAATTCAATAAAACGCTGTCGTCTCTGCCTCTTTTCCTGCCTGGGGTTTGTTGTTACGGCGTCAGTCTACGCTTATCACGTCCACACTCGCACAGACACGATGAACACACTCTCACACACCAAAGCACACAGTTACACACACTTGCACTTACACTTACACACACAAAAGCACAAAACGTTGCCCGTCTGACTGACTTAGTGATACAGAATTTTTAACGTGTTTCGATTTTTTGGCAGTTCCAAATTCCTCTTCGGTTTGAGTTGCAACTTTTTCTTTTCTCTAAACTGAGTAAAGAAATTTTCACTTTGGGTTTTTTGTATTTGGGTGATTAATCCTTTAAGTCAAATAACCGAGTAAATTTTCTGATGGCTTTAATGATCTAAACTGAACTTATAATATTTTTTTTTTCAAATTTTGTCTCTTAAATTTCGAGCGCAGAATGCAAAAAATAGCTGAACTGTCAACGACGGTGATGAAATTTTCACTGAGCGACGAGTCGAGTGGTTATATATTAATTTCCCACCAAAAACGTAATGTGTAACGAAATGAGAGCCAAAGAAAATACAGAGCGAGGGAGAGAGGGAGCGTTTAAGAAATTGAGAGCGTTATCAAATAAGGATTTCTGATGGTAAAACGTGAGTTGAAAATGTCAAATAATTATAAGAGAGTCCTTAAGAATATCTATCAATCTAAACTGTTTTTACAATGTAAAATATTTTAGTATTTCTCCAGTTAATTGCAAATAACTTACAAATAATCCGTTAATAATAAGACGTTACTCAACACTGGAGCGGATACTCTCAGTGCCTTGTAACCCCCATTGAAGAAGTGCGCCTGCGTCAGATAGTAAACCTGCGGGTGTATCGATTCATTCAAATCTTTTTTACGTTTTCAGCGAGCAACCACCTCACACACACCAACGCACACAGCGTAACGGTAATGTTGAATGGTGTGAATGATTTGAGTCAAGTGGGAGCAATCAATTTCCAGCGATCTGGCAACTTCATTTACAGTCGCCAGCAGCGGCAGATGCGGATGAGACGTTAAACAAACGAAAGATGTGGCCAAAAAGTGCGACGTGAAAAAATGTCTGTGTGTTAATACAAAACAACAAGAGCAGAAACCACAGCAAAAAGGTAGAGAGAGAGAGAGAGAGAAGCAACAACAATGAGAACTGGCAGCAACAGAGCGGCAAACAACTGAGCTTGGAGCATGAGGCATCCAAGGCACAAGCTCCACGTTGCCAGAGTTTCAGTTCCAACAAAACTCTCGAGCCGTAAAGTCATTGCAAACGCGTCAAGCGGAAACTTGTTATTTATTATTTACTTGGAGTTGTGTTTTAAGCGCGCTCTTCAGTCGCCCAGTAAATTCCATAGTAAATTTACAAAAATATTGTGTGAGTGCAGGCAACTGATGACATTTGTTTAAGGCAAACAATATAAACAATTGTTTGCTTAAATTAAATCATTCTAAATAACAATAAATGCGCCACAACTTGTTGCATAAAACTTGTTTTCACGTGCGCGCTGGCTTACAAAATGCATAAAGAGCGCAACATCGAAGTGAATTCAAAAGAAATACATAAAATACGTACTTTGCATAAATATATAAACAATATGCATAGACTAACAAATAAATTCGAAAATGGCTATTGGCAAATGGCAAATTTCATGTGAAAACTTTAAGGAAATAGCTTGAAACGAATATATTAAATATGTAGTTTGAAACTTGTGCGAATTGCCAAGCAAATTCACTCTCTGATCTCTGAGACGTGTGCTCTTAACTTGACTCAAACTGGTTGCTTCTCTTAGTTGCGCGCTCATCTTTCTTGGCTGAATCTAACAACTATTGGCTAAATGTTGTTGAGGCGATTGCATAAATTGTGTTCACACTGCATATATTTCACTTAACTAACAAACAAAAAACTCTACAAAATTTCATTGGCTTTGCTGTTAGATGTGTTTGTGTGTGTGTGTGTGTGTGTAGTTGTGCTTAGCTGCGCGTGGGTATGCTGCTATTTCCGCCAGTTAGTGCTCTTAGAAGCACTATATAAATTATTTAGACTGGCTATAAATAACTCGAAGCTGCTGCTCAAACAATGCCAAACGTCTGAATGCTCATTGGATTATACCCTACACTCTCTGTTCAGTTTAACAATGCGATCTCATGACGTAATTCATTCCTCTCTCAGTGAACTCAGTCAGTCCTAATGTGCGACAATATTATATATATTTTTGTTTAATATTTATACCTACAATTGGCATGTCATAAATTCAAATGCACAAACTTGTTTTTTTTTATTTTTTAATTGGCACACATACTCACTGTTTCATTTGAAAAGATTCGCCAACCTTTATTCTGAGAAAACAGCCAAGTTAATTCTACAGATCGATCAGGTCGGTTAGCTTTTGATTTTTATTAAAGCCCATGTGAAATGGAAAACGAAGTCGTGTACGTGAGAAACAGCTGCGCTGCTGGGTCTGCGTGGCCCACATTGCAGCCGGAGTCGGAATTTCATAGATAAAAAATCATATTAAAAGATTAGAAATTATTGTGGCTAGCAGCCTCAAGTCTATGCACTTGTGTCACGTTTGCGCACTTGAAGTTTCCTAGAAAGTTATAACCAGAAAACCACAAATATCTTGTAATGATCTAAGCAGCAGCTGTTGTGCTGATGAAAGCGCGGTAATAAACCGCATGAAATATCGACAAGATATTTCAGTACTCGTGTACTACAATTTTAGTATACGTCTCGCATTGTTTTGCCATTGACTCATCGTCTGTTGAGCATTTAGAAGTTGGAACAACATCAGTACATTTATTGAATGAGTAATCTGTTGTGAGCTGCAACTGAAAGCGGTTTTTTTCTCATTTAGTTGCCAACTGCGTGAGGCGCATGAAATTTGCCATAATTTGTTATAACAATTTGCACAATTGCTCAATGCAAATGGTTTGATAAACGACTTTTTGCAGCTTGCCAAAAGGAATACGGCATCGAAAACAAAAGACTTAGGCAACGAACGTGCGCCACAATGACGACAAACCACACAAAGGAAGTCATGACGGCACTTTGGCTGCTGTTCAGCGCACTGTTAATATCACAGGTAAGTTCCCACTCTCCCTCCTCTCTTCCAGTCTCTCAGTCGCTCGGGAAAAGTTCACAATTATCACAAGTCATGTGGGTAGCAGTTTTCTTCCATTTCACTTTTCATTTGCATACAATAATGTTCTTTAAGGGGCTAGGCATAAAAACGAGGTTAACTGCGGGTTCTGACATTACCTGACCATTTTCATGGCAGACTCGTAAAGTCAGCACAACGGCAAACAACATTCGCTGCGGGCACATGAATTTTCCACGGCAATTTTCCAAGCAAGACAAATTAATGAACTGTACTGAAGTGAACTGCACTGAACTGAACAGAACTGAAGTCGCAGCTGCGCCAGTTTCTCGCTCCGCTTGGTTTGTCAGTTTATCAATAGCTTGGCGGCAGTTCCAACAACTTGGTACTTGGGACTTGTCCTCATATTTCTCACTACTTCGATTTTGTACCACTGACCGATATCTTAACTTTTACCCATGCACTAGTTGGCCCTCGCCCAAAAGCCAATTTCCAATTGTTTTGGGCTCGCTCAGAGAAATGCTTTGATTTCATTTTCGGCTCATGAATTGGCACAAATCTATTAAAGCGACAGCTGCAAAGGCTTGGCACCAATTGAAATTGGTTTAAGCCGGTCTTTTAGCAGCTGCATATACACCGCACACTCGTCTTTATATCGCCGTCGTTGTTGTTGCTAGTAAGTTAGATTTTAACTAGAAAAAATTACTCAAATAAAAGTAAAACTACACATGTTAGCAGGAAATTTATTCAGTAAAAGTTGACTGATAGGTGATTGATAGATCACATGGACTTTCCGTTTCTATAATACATAAATAAATATATGTAAAAGTACTTGGACATTTGCATACGATTAACGGGTATATTGAACTATTCATTGCTGAATAAAATGACATCATAAAACACAAAAAAACACAGAGCACAGAACTCAACGCCCACGGAGATGTCAAAAAGTCGTTTTGGGCTTGGCAAGTGGCTTGGAAAAAAAGCTCGGCCTACAATCAAAGTCAAGACAGCTAAGACTAAGTATTTACTTAGCCTTTAGTTAGCTTTGGCTAATGCAAAACTCACAGAACCTTGAAGCAGAAACAACGGCAAACAAAACGCAGCGAAGCCGCTGAAGATGATTATGACGGTGATGGTGACGATGATGATAATAATGATAATGATGATTATGAAGGTGACGATGATAATGCCGAAGCCTGTTACTGATTATGATATAAGTTTACCGACGTCTTGTCTGCATATAACGTCTACCTGCATATGCACTAACACAGACACAGAGTTTTACATGTGAATGCGTGTTAAATATCTGTTAAAATTGAAATTTAGCTACCATACGGTACTTTCTGTTGTTGCTGTTGCTGTTGCTCTTTCCTTTGCCAAACTGCGAACTTGCGTTTTCTGTTTTAATTTCCCCCAAAGGTTGTTCACACACTCGGTGTACAGTTGTCAAAGACACCTTGGTTTATTTTGGCCACGAAAACTGTTTAAAACGCTCGTCACATGCGATCATGTTACCCAATTATAATTATAATTGCTGCCACTTTTGTCAGTGCTCAGTGTTCAGTGCTTAATGCTCGAATGTAAATATTGACTTGCATATTAGCAATGTACAATATTTGTCTCGTCGTTGTTGTCGTTGTTATTGTTGTTATGGGCCATTAAAATCCGTTTCAATGTCAAAGCAAACAAATATGCTAATTCTCTAGACACACACACATACACACACACAGGCTTATACAAACTGCCTAACACCCAGTGTTATGATTATGTATATGGCAATATAAGTATCTGTATGTGCTGGCCATGTCGTCATGCCTTTGGACTGTTAAATGTTCGAAGTTAATATCGAAAAAGGCGAAAATCGGTAACGAATTGAGAAGTTGCGTATTTGGTAATGAATGGCGCGTTGAATTTGACCGCAAGTGGCCTGACGTTGGCCTGTGGTTAAGCTGTGAGGCGTTTGCATTATTTGATGTGGTAAGAATGTAAGCCAAAACCAAACTGACAAGCACGTGTTGTAGTCAATTGAAGTGATCGACTACAAGATACGAGTAACCTAACGATTTATGTATGCGTATAGTATGTAGAACAACATGAATACACTTTAAATATGATTCATTGTTTTGGTTTTGGTTTCTTAGAACCTGCGGTGAGGCAGCAACTCAAACAAAAGACTTAGGCAACAAACTTGTTGATTGCTTTGGCTTTGACTCTAGCGCTTTGATTGAAGTTATTTAAACCTAAGGTCGTTTGATGTGTGTCTTAGCTTTGTGCTAACAGTAACGGTATAGATCTTGTACAGTTAACCGTCATTTTAAGTAAATATTCAAACATATTAACTAGAACTTGGAAAGCCTAACGTTTTCTTCTCTGTTGTGAATAGTTTTGAATAATACTCGTCTGCAGAGAATGCAAATAGAATTTATATTAAGCAAAGCCATTATGTTCTAATTAATAGTCTGTCTTTGACTTGGTTTTGACTTGAGGTTTGGTTTTGCTTTCGGAATCGCATCAAATAATATCGATCAGAGAATTAAGTGCAATGAAGTGAACTGGTCGAGTTGGACCGCGTTGGGTTGTCGTATACTCGTGGCCATAGCTGGACTGGGGCAATTAGAAGAGCAACCAGTTTGTTAGCCACACGCAACCGCCACTGGGTTAGTAGTGTGTCTTCAGACGATGCCACTCCAGTACTGGTATTGGCCAGGAAGTGACTATGACAGCCACAGCGACAGCGACGGCGACGGCGACTCCATTAGCATTTGCCATTAGATTGGTCGGTCAGCAGAGTGTGTTGCGCAGTTATATACGAATGTTGACCATAATTCTCACAGTCTCACAAAAAAAGGTTAACTTTGCACCGTCGAGCATTTGATACCCTTTTAGAACCAGCTGTATGATGATATAGTTGTTCGATATAGTCACCGATTTTTACTAGATGTGTGTGTGCAATTATTAAAAATAGCATTCTGTGAGCAGGATTGAGCTTATTAAAAATTAAATAATAAGATTCATTTAAAATGCGGATTTTAGACCAATTTTTGTTAAAGACAACTATCTAATGTTGAAGATTAACTGTAGTTAGTCATTTTTAAGATATAAGAAGAAATCACACAGTTTTTCATGCTAGAAATATAAACATCTGAGATTATTCCTTTAACAGCCACATGATATAGAGTTCCGAACTGGTCGACTCAAAAATGCGTTCAGACCTAACTCAAGTTTCATTATAATAGTTTAAAAACAGAGGGATTAATTCGCACAGAAAGAGCTGGACATTCAAACAGAATCATTCGTAGATTATAAATTTTGTAAGATAACTATAATACTCACTGCAAGCGTAAAAAACCCAAAAAACAAAAAGAGAACATGTTTATGTCACGCCATCAAACTGACCACGAAATCTATTGGCCTAAAGCTGCTCTGTGTTGACGCAATTTAACGCCGCGTTGATTTCGAGTGCAAATTATTTTGTTTACTGTCCGACAGTCGCTCGATGTTAGTGTAGCGTAAAATTCATTAAAATTTATGCAAAAACGTTGGGTCATTATTGGGTACAGCCCTGGGGAGAGAGGAGAATGCTCGATTCTCAGCAGTGTTGCTTCCCCAATGGAGAAAGTTCTTTCTTTTGTTTAACTTTGGTTAGGACTCTTCATTATTTGATTAACTTGCATTGTTCACCTGCAGCACTCAGCGATCTGTTTCTGTTTCAGCCTCTGTTTCCTCTCTTTCCTCTTTTCACTGACAACAGCAACAGTAACAACAACAACAACAACAAAATTTAGCAATTGTTTTTTGTTTTTGCTGCTGCTGTTGTTGTTGGGTACCTGAGGTAAAAGTAGGTTTTATTTGAAACTAATGGGAAAAACCATTTGCCAGTTCTGCTTTTGTTGCATTTTTGGTGAGTTGTCTCCAGTTGAAATTTCCACAGCCATTGGGTCTTCTATTGGCCCGTCATTGAGGTTTATGCCCACAACAACATTGTGGGCCTCCGAAAATAGTAACAACCTGGCCATTTTAGCCATCCCATGAGACTAACTGTCAGACCGCTTTCAGGTTCTTTTTCGCAAATGATGTGCATGGAAAGTGGCATTTATGAAAATTGCTCAGCGACCTGCAGCATTTCGGAAAATGTTGTGCAGCTCAGAGTTTTAACAATGAGTTTTTCGTGCGCTGAGTAAACATTTTCCAGCAATTAAGGTAATAAATAAGGAAAGTGTCACTAGCTGAACAAAGCAAAAAAAATATCACGACAAGTAAACATTTAGCTATATAGATTTTAAATGTATCTGAAAGGTTTCAGATTAGCCACAATCAGGGACAATTTCGTAATTTCGTAACAAATTAAAGCTCAATCAGATTCATAATTTGACCACTCAAATCTTGATTAATGAAAATTAAATGAGCACAGAAACGAGCAAGAAATGCATAACAATTATAGAACAAACTTTCGACAATTTCCCAGCATTGTTAATGCGTTAAGAGGGTTAAGCCCAAGATAAATTCAATTAAAGCCAGCTTTCAAAGCATTTTAGACCATTTCATTTTTTTGAATTACAAAATCAGCATGATGCCATCAGATATGAGATAGATAATCGCAACCAAGAAGAAAGTTCTCGTCATACTCATAAGTGGCTGCAGTGTGTGGAAAAACCATTAAAACGAAACTTTTCTTATGTTATGCTTCTGTTAAGCCTCTGAAGAAAGAAGAAGAAAAAGAAGAAATGTAGCTCAGGCTCCGAGTGAACTCACTCAAAAACTAGTAATTAGTAAAACATATAAATAAGCAGCGAATTGTCTGTAGCACATGACAAGTTCTTTGGAATCTTTTTATTGTTGTTGTTCTTGTTGTGGTTGAATTGGTTAACAGTAGGAAAAAGTTACAAGATGTTTCCTATTGATTGCCTTTCAGAAGCGGCAGCCGCAACAACAAAAGACCATAGACAAGTGCTTATTATTATATTAGTGCTACGACAGCGTAAAAGCCACACAATTGACCCCCTGTCTGCTATATGTGTGTCTCTTTAAAGTGGCAGCAGCATTGGGTCTAGATGCGGGTCTAGGTCCGGGTCTTGGTCTTGGTCTTGGTCTTGGTCCGGGTCTGGGTCGGATGAGAACGTGCAGACGGCTACGTGCTATGAAATTAGCACGTCAGAACATCAATGAAACAGCGCGCAAACAATTGAAATTTAATTGTAGCTACAACGACATTAATTGCAAGTCTTGATTTTAGTTTTCCAATAAAAGTCAGCAAAGTCCAAAAAAAAACCAAATAATTACAAATGTTTTTATCTTAGAAAATCAAGAAATATTTATGTCTTTATTTTAGTATTCCAAAAAAAAAGAAAATGAAGCCAAATAATTACAAAAGTTTCATATCGTATTGTATTAAAAAATGAAGAAAAGTGCTGAATAAATGAGAAAGTAGTATTAAGTTGAAAATCCAAATTTAATATGTTTAGAAGTCAAACCTTATCAAAACCTTTAAGGCTTCTAGCCTTGAAAAAAAATTCTTCTTGGCACTGTGTGAAAATGCAGGGAACCGAAATGAAAGAATAACTTTTTGACAGTCTGCTCTCATTGTATAAACGAGCTGAAAACTTGTTTAGCCAGCAGCTTCATTAAGCTTTCGGCCAGGCCCAAAAAGTCGACACTAAACATAAATACGGCCAACAATATATGCGACTGCACAGCGGCTGTAATGCGATCTGCGACCGCTTAAACGGCAATTTATGCGCTGCCAGCGAAAATACCGTGACAATTTGCAATCAGCAGCAGCAACTTGGCAACGTGGCAACCAACTGAGGACTTCGGCTTCAATACTTTGGAGATTGAGACCAGCTTGCCGGTCTTGGCCAAGTTGCGCCGGGTCGGGCCGTGTCCGAGGCCTTATGTTATAATTTACTTGCCAAGCTTTATTACTGCACCACAGTCGCCACATAGCGGAAATTCAAATGCACACAAAATATGTTAAAGCAACCTCCTTTTGCTACCCCCCGAAACAGTTTCCTCTCATCGACTGTACGCCTTTTGTTAGGCACGAGTTTCGTTTCGCTTCTAACACAACTTGTTGTTGTTTCTGTGTTAACATTTTCAGCTCTGACTTTAGCTTTAGTATTAGCAAATTTATTTGGCAATCAGTCGAAAATATGCACAGCTGCACTCAGCCGAAGCTCAGGCTCAGACTCAGACTCAGACTCAGTCTGAGACTCTTTGGTAGTCTAACTCCAGCTCTGGAGATTGTATCGCAGAGCAACTATTGCGCAATATTTAAGTTTTCTAAACGGCAGCAATGGGAAACACACCCATAAGTGAGTGTATGAGTCTTGGCCACAAATTAAGCTAAATTAGTTGTGACCATTGCCCACAAGCATTGTTATAGCAAGAGCATTTAGCTTTATATAACTACATTCGAACTTCCTTATCATGAGGCCAATTGCTCTGCAGCTGCTTTTAGCTCTACAATCCAATTTACAATCTGTATTTTGCCAGGTGCTAATCCGAGTTTTGCAAAAGAAGCAATAACAATGAATGCGAATCAAGTAAACCGCAGGGTATTTCAGATTAAATAAGAACGGACAAATCTTAACAATAATATCAAGTGTTCAAGCACAAAAATGAGAAGCTAGACAGTTATTTCAAATTTCAACAATTTTATTAATTACCTTTACTATTTATTCATTTATTTATCATTTCACGTCGACTTAAACCAGTTGACAATTAATAAATTAATTTAAATTTAGTTTCACGTCGCATAATTCAATGTAAATTGCATATAATTTATTTATTATTAATTAATTAACCGAAAATATTGAAATATGGAAACATTGTCTGCTGGTTTTAGGAACAACGATTATGACATTTTCTTTGCTCTTTAATTCATTGTTAGAGCATTGCAATATCGGTGTTCGTCATTACAAAATACTTCTTGCAGTTTTGTCATTCTTAAGCAGTTAATTGCCGCGACGGCAACTGGCAACTGGCAACTTTCTAGCACTAATTGCGCACATCTTAGTTACTAATAGTTAATAGTTATGGCCGTGTTGGAAGAGTTTTGGTTTATGGCAACAGCGTTTGACCCCAGCAGCAATATAAATCAGCACTGGGCAGAGCTTAATGGCCAAGTCAGGGCAGGCGGCAGGTAGGCAGTCAGGCAGGCAGACAGTCCAGTTGAAGTCACCTCCAGCTGTGCGTGGTGGTTAAGACTGTGTTCAATTTTGATAGGATTTACATGCTAGCAGACAAGTTCGTGTTCCAAGTCTTTTGTTTCTCAAGTGAGGCTGAGAGGAATTTTTTGTTTCTTGCTTTGAAAAATCACCCAAGTGTCCTGCGGCTGCGACTAAGATAGTGACTAGTGAGCAGTGACTAGTGACTAGTGGCTAATGACTGAGCACATGCTCCACTCGAAATCCATCAAAATCAAACACTCGTCTTATTGGGTTTAATGGTCGCATTCAGTGCCCCGGTGCGCCGGCTGCAGCAATGACTCCGCTCCAGGCCCTGGCGTGACTTTCAGCGCAAGTGTCTAATTGTGTTTGAGATATTTTGCTTTTGTTTTTGTTTGGGGATTTATAGTATATATTTTTATTTTGTTAGTTTTGGCTTTGTTTATATGGAAAGTCAACAACAATCAGAGCGTGTTGCATAATACAAAGGCCGAAACAGCTGGCAACAATTTGTATTGTTGCTGTTGCGATTTTTAACAAGCCCAAACGATAGTGAAACGAGCATGCAAAAACTATTTTAATTGACTGGCTCCGTCTGTGACTGCGATGGCGATGGCGACGGCGACGGCGACTCTGGGCTCTGTTACTGAATTTACATTCAGTGCAAAATTTATACAAAACAATTGCATTTTGCCAAGCGACAAATTGTCATGGGAGTTGGAGTTGTAGTCGGAGTTGGAGCTGATGCTGATGCCGGAGTTGGAGTTATAGCTGGAACTGGAATTGGAGCTGAAATTGGAATTGTATTTGCTACGTGCTGCATGTGACCCTCGAGCGCAGCGCGCATTGAACTGTGCCGCCAAAAGATGTGGCTATAATTGCCGACTCTGCCACAAAGGCAACTGAATTGGTTGGCTTTTATAATAAAGGCTTATAAAATGATATTATCCAGTGGCCATAAATTCCTTCTGCCATGCAAAGTGGACGTTCTAGTTGGCATCAAGCGCCAAAAGTTGCAAGTTGGAAAGTGGCACACTAGCCAACATGTTTTTTGGCATAGCTGCAACTGCAACTACAACACAAATTGGGTCGATTCGTTGCTGCATTTCACTTGACGCACAGTAGCAGCAACTGAAACGGAATAATACCTGACTGGCCGGACGGAGAATATCACTATAAAAGCTATAATGACTGGCCAGTTGGATGAATGCAGCTCGAAATGGATTTCTCAGGCCACCATTGGAAAGTAAATATACATAAATCAATTTGGGGGCCCGTCAAGCGGAGGGAATTGTTGCGCCTTCTCTTTTGACAGGCGCCTCTGATACTTTTTCGCCCAGCCTGAGGGCCGGCTTACCAAGAACGTGAGTTGGCCAAAAAAAAATACAAATAAAAACGGCATCAGTGCGATTGTCATGACATGACTTACTTAACTTTTGTGCTGCTTATCTAGCGCCTACGGTCTGTAGCTCCAGTTCCCGCTTGACTTCGTCTGGAGTTGGGGCACAAATTCAATTATCACGACGACGCGACGGCAGCCCAAGTCGAGAGCATGCCAATAAATTATCTTCAAGCCAAATGCCTTTGACAGTGCGCGACTCGAGTTGAAGCTGAAGCTGATGCTGGACCTGAAACTGGCCCAAAACGTGCAGCTAGCTCACTGCTCATTTGTTGGCCGCCAAAGAACCTTAAGTTCTAAGTTCCAAGTCTTTTATTGCCGTTGGTTGCCTCTTGCAATTAATTTGCGACTTTTGCTGACTCTTCGGTTTTGGCCATTAAAATTAATTAGATTTCTCGTATTCCAATGTCTTCCCATGCTTATCCTATGAGTTTGCTTTTTAATGCATCACCATGTTAATCGCATATGAGTTCCCAGACAGAGTTTGAACTGAAAAATAGGTCATAGTTATTAGCAACAACTTAAAGAAGTCATTGCCTCTCTCTCTCTCTCTCTCTCTCTTCACAGGTTGCCACACAGGAACCGGCAGCAGCACCCAGTGAGTTTGCGCCCCATGTGACAGCCACTTGCAAGGCGGGCACCATGAACATCAAGGTGAAGTTCAGTTCCGGCTACACGGGTGCGGTCCATGTGCGGGATCATCGCACACAGTCCTGCATGGCCATGGGCGATGGCAGCGATGCGGTTGCCTTCAGCCTCAATCTCTGGGCCAAGCAGGGATCGGCCGACTATTGCGGCATCCTGGTCAGCAACGTGAGTGGAAGCAATGTAAGCATAACCAATCCACGCTTCTTTAACAATATTAACCACTAAGACTACTGCCTAATTCCACATATACTATTAAGAGTTTCAAAAGGAAGCAGTCAATTTACATTTTACAGCATATTCTTTGTGATTTCAAAACGCCAATTAAAAATCGAATTCTCTTCAACTTTAGTGACTTTATAATCAGCTATTAAGATCTTTAAAAATCAATATACACCTCTGTTGTGCTTATTTTCCAACCTTACATTAGATGGTTTTACTCAGATCCTTACATTTTATATAAGCGTTTTTTAAATTTAGTTTTTAGGCAGTCACATAATGGATTAAGAGGTGTGAATAACTTATCATTCACTTAAGAACCTTGGGAATCAATTATCATAAGTTATAGAATGCAAATAATACACAAAACTATTAAACTTTAATATAAAATTATATAAGGCGACAAAATCAAAGTCTGGAAAAATAATAAGATAAGCAAAAGTTATGAAGAGTTTAAGAAATATTAATAGAATTTATATATTAAATTGCATATTTCTGAAGAATTGTTACAAATGTTAAATTTGTATAAAATTTGCTGACACAAATAATGAGTATCTGATTGTCGTGCTGACTTCAGTTGCTTGTGTGATCCACATGCAAACGCAAAGACCTTGTCTACGCTTGGTCTGTGACGCAGACACCGACTAAAGGGCAGCACATGTGGGAGGGGCGGGGGAATGGGTGGGGCAGGTATAGGGGAACGCATGCGCATAAATTTGAACAAATCTGGGGTCTGGTGTACTTGGAGTCTTGGCCCCAAATCAAGGCAAATCAGCAATGGCTGATGCTAACGACGACAACGACGACGACGACGAAGGCGACGACTAGTCGTCAGTCTATATAGTCTATAACGATGGCAATAAAAATCAAGTTTAATCCTACGTGCATTACGGGCGATGACAGACAGTGTGTGTGAGTGTGTGTGTGTGTGTGGGTAAACAGCAACCGAGCTTAAACAATGGCAGACAAAGGCTGAGTCTATGCAGAAAGCCATTAGCATTAGCCATGCTCATATGTAAGCCGATATGTCAGATATAACTATATACACTTAATGTTATATGTATACTGCACGCACTGTACGCATGTGTGTGTGTGTGTGTATCTATGGGACAATCATAATGCAGCGTGTTGAAATGCAAATGATCAACGTTACATGTCATGTTATAAGTTTAAGCACATACGAAGTACAACATTATTAATTGCAATGTCAAATCCGTAGACTGCACCCTGTATCCCAATTTTATAAATAACTATGACCAGGGCATATCAACAGCACACCAGGGTAACAGACTTACCTGCATACATATGTATGTACATAGGTGTAGCAGATTTATTTCAGCGCTCTTGGCCCACCTTCCGTTTGCCTGTTTGTCCGTTTGCCGGCCAGAAAGGGGAGGTCCCCTATAAAATTAAATCACGCTTATCGCGACGGCTTGCTTGGGTTTTTATTTTAGCCCTACAGCGGAGGTGGGAGGTGGGGGGTGGAGGGAACTGAGAGGGGTACTGTTGCCAATTGGGAGTGTCGACAACGCGCCGGCGTCTCAGACAGTTCACATGCCCAGACACGGCTTTCCACGCTTCGACTTTGACAGCATTCCAAGCTCTTGTTGCTTGTTCTCATTGTTGTTACTCTGGCTATGTGTGTGTGCGTGTGTGTGTATGTGTGTGTGCGCGGAATTTGTGTCAAAAGAATTTTTAGTCTGTACGAGTATATACTTTAAAGCTCTCGAACAATTTTGATTCTATTTCTTGGCAAATATTTTCGTAGTGCATTAATTGCTTTGCCTCCTCGACTTTGGCTGACCTTGACCATTGCAGATGCAATGCACAAAGCAGCAACAGCAACAGCAACACAAACAGCAACACAACCAGCAACTAAAACACTCTTGCATCTTTAGACTCGACATAAACAAGATTGGACTGGTTGCAAGCCACTTTGGAGCGCCGTAATCTCTTTGATTTGGTTTTTATGGCAAAGCCCTCACAGTGCCGTGCCGTACTTGGCAAACCATGAAATTGGCGCTGACAATGGCAAGACAGACGCCCAAGCCGCAATTTCAGCCAGCCAACAGTTTAACATAAAGTTCAAGTTGTTATTGTTTTTGTATGAGTACGAATGCGATTACGAGTTCGAGTACTCGCATTGTTCCCATCGTGGGTTGAGTTTGGTGTACTTGAACTTATTTCATATTTCGTATTTTGTGTGATTGCGAGTGGGACGCATAGCCGCAAATAATTATTTGCCATTATTTGATGATGATGAGTGTTATGGTTCTTTGTGCAGCACCATTATAATCATTTAAATGTTAATTGCATTGCAATGCCAGTTGAAACACAAACAAAACGAACTTTAAATTGTACGCCAATTTGTCAATTAAGTAATTTTCAAATAGACAATGCTACAGAGAACGTCGAGAACGTACGTATATGGAAAATCAACGCAGTCATTTTCTCGACTTGCTTTGATAATAACTTCATAATGAGCTTATCCGCTAGCAACGTCTGCGGCAGTTCTCCCAACTCCCCCAAACTCCCCTCGACTCTTAGCTCGTCATTTTATCGCTCCACTCGACTAGGTTTGCTTTTATTCGATTCCATCCTGATGCATGAGCTGGCCAACAGATTGTGACACTCTTTGCCATGTTTACCAGCCACTCAATCCTCTAACTCTGTATTGATATTATTTTCCAGCTATGTCTGAGGTATTTATGCACACTTATCTTAGTGTTTATTTGCTAACATTTTAAACTAATGTTATACTTACAAACACGTACTTACCATACCATAGTTTGTTGAGTCATAATCCATGATCACAAACTGCAATACTTTTAAGCTTTGATTCATTCATTAAACGCTGACAACATTTAATACGTAATATGCCAATAGATTAACAAACGCGTGGGACGTCAACCAGATAAAGCAAATAAATATTAAAGAAATCAAAGATATAAAAATATATAAATTTGTATAAAAAACTAAAACCAGTTTGGCGAACAGCTGCGAAAATGTGACAAGTCAAAATTGAACTCTTGTTTACAGTCTGTATACATTACAGTGGATGCTGTAGTAAAGTTGTCTCTAGTTGCTCCGCCTTAGCGATATTTAATGACTATTGTTGTATTACATAACTGCTGCCAATTGCAGGTCAAGATCAACTGAATCATCATTATTGAGTGAGATGTTTTTATAGCTGGAATTTTATTTACTCTAAAGGAAAGTTTATTAAGTTGAAAATTAATATAAAACAATTTCATAAATAATTAAAAACTTTTAAATTAAAAAGTTTATATTTTGATAAAATCTCAGTTACTACAGATAGTCTCTTGATAAATTTAAATAATTAAGAGCTCATTACTCGGCAGCAGCAACAGTTGCACTTGCATAACCATACAAAGAATAATAAAGATGGGTAAGTACTTTAGTTCATGTGTGTGTGTGTGTGTGTGTGTGCATTCTAACAAGTTGCTCGCCTAAGTCATTCGTTTGCGCTCCTCTTGACAGGTAGAAACTTCAGTTACATGTGGCTGCACAATTAAAACGCTAAATTATATGAAATACCAACCGTATTCGAAATGAAATGCAAACATGTTATTACCGAAATGTCTGTTAGAGTCATGATAGGCAGCCAACTCATTAACTGGAAAGTGCAGGCTATTAATGTGGCTGCAAAGCATAAGATTCAATGAAGTTCAGACGAAAGGTAAACATGGCCAAGAGATAAACAACTGGGAAATGTGTCGAGTGTGAGCAGTCTAACTGACTGACTGACTGACTGACTAGCTGACTGTCTGTCTGTCTGACAGTTGGACTGTCGGCGTCACACTTGGCGTCCGTTTGCATTTCCTTGTTGTTGCTGGGTCTGCAATTACATCATGGTGACAATTAGCGTGCCACAAGTTGCACAGCAGACTGCAGCCACTGTCGGATCTGCCACCGACCACGTTTATTATTGGTCAAACGCAAATGAGCCTGGCCAAAGCTGAACATAAATATAATCATTTAAAAGGCGCTCCCAACGCCTGAAGCTTAGTATATTAATGCGGCATCTTAAACCCAATCAACATAAAGTTCTATTCAACTTTTAATAACCAACGATTTAACTGATCCCTCTCTCACTCTCCCTTCATGTGTCACTCTTCTATAGCGGACGGAGGAACGTTCCATTCAGTTGGCGGTGCGTGTGCATAAAACTCTTGAACTGGCGGATGATAAATTTTACGTGATTACCTGTGGCAAATCGGGATACACTCGGTAAGTTTGACTGCCTAAGTTGTCTAGACTCTGGACAATTGCACTTAAGTACATACGAATGCTCCTTATGTAGATTGTTAAGTTTGTGCTGTAATTTGGCGTAAGCTTCCGTCAGCCCAAAGTGCTCTGTGTTGTTAGCTGTTAGTTGTTAGTTGTTTTGCTAATTTCATTTGATTTCTCGAAACTTGTTTGGCATTTCGTATAAGTTTTTTTGTTTTTTGTTGGCGGCGCACAACAAATAAAATCAAAGAGCACATTATACTGAGCTATATAAGTGTACATACATATGTCTACATACCCGTAGGTGTTGCCTTTCTATAGCGCCTTTTATTGATTTCTGAAATTCTATGTACTTTTGCGAGTAGATCTCAAAGCTAGGAGAAACTCAAGGCTATTAGCGATCGACACAATGAAATTCTTATGCGCCTTTTCTTTATAATCATTTCGCACGAACAACAGTTCATCGTGTTGTGCTCAATTAACGGTAAATCATTTATGACCAACCACCTCTTGAAGATTACAATCTGGAAGTTGTACAAACAATTTAATTTGCGCTTGCCTCATTTCCATAAAACCAATGACTTTGCCTCAATTTCAAATTACGCAAGTTCGTTGTCTAAATCTTTTGTATGACCGACTCTTTAATGAAAAGCAATGCAAACAAATGGGAAAATATATAAGTACAGTATGCGTGCATACTGAAAAAACTGATTTTTTTTCCAACTGTTGCGCTCTGTTAAGCGCAATGAAATAAATAACAACCTGAAAACAAAAAGGAAATTGAATAAAAAAAACGGCAAAAATCGACAAAAATGTGCAAAACAGCAAACAAGATAGCGCAAATTTAAACTTTACTATTTAATATGGGTATATATATATTTATATGGCAGAAAATTCAGCTGTCTATAACGTAATGACCGGCAATTGCATAATGCCAGTACTAGTGCCGTTGTTGGCCAATGAAACTGCAAGCGAATTGCGGATTTCAGTGGGTCGCACTTTTGGGTCTATTATCTGTGCTTTTAATTATCTATTTGGATGGTAATTGTGGTTGTCTGTCTGGTCAACCGTCAACTAACGTAACATTTTCATTCATACACGTATTTGCAGCGATGATAATGCTCACATTGTGCTCAAGTTTCTGGAAAACGATCACCGGGTGCGTGAGACGGTTCAGGGTCATAAGTATAAGATTCGTGCGGAGTTCACCAAGGCGAATGGTATGTAATCATTACATTCACTAAATAGAATGTCTAATTAATATATATAGTCAACTAACTCAAGTCCCTTAAATTTAAATAATGATTGAATTGTTTCTGGGTTTTTAAACTGCAATTTAAAATGTAAACTAAGTAGAATTAACATTAATTAATATATCAATTAAATATTTGAGTTAGAAATAAATAAGTAAAATAAGAGTTAAAACAAGAAATCAACCTAATTATTAGATACCTATGGTCTGCGCGTGGGAAGTTGCTTTGCCTTTGACAAAAAGAACGAGACCATCAAGATGACAGATGACCTCGGGTAAGTGCAACTAACTCTCTAATCAATTTATGCAGTAGCAGCTATCTAAGAAATCATTTTATTCTCAGCTGCCCCTACGATCGGAGTCTGATGAGTCGATTTGTGCCCACCGCCGATGGACGTGCAGCCGAGGCAACAGTGGACTCCATGTTCAAGTTTCCCGAAGGTAAGTAAACAAATCGAAGTCTCTTTAAGTTCACACAACTAACTTTTATTGAATATTTTTCAGGATCTGAGCTTCATCTGCAGTGTGACGTCATACAGTGCTATGGTCGTTGTGTTGAGATTGACGATTGCAATGAGGTGGCTACAGCTGGCTTTACCAAAGGTGGTCCCCGCCAGATTGGCACCAATGAGGAAGGCTCCAGCATTGCGGGTACAACTGTATTCGTTTTTGATCCTGCCGAAGCGCAATGTAAGCACCATTCATTCAACTACATTCGATTAAAACACAATTAACGACTCTTTTCTCTGCAGTAGTCTCCTCGAGCTGTGAGGATGGTGTTCGGCCAAGTTGGCTGCTGTGGCTGGCCATAACTTTGGGTGTTCTATTTCTCATCATGTTGCTGATGAACATCTTCCTCTGCACTGCCATGAGTTGTAGTTGTGCCAATACAGAGGTGAGTCTGCTTTTAATAAATATGACAATGTATTGCAATGAGTTATTTTTTATATTAAGAGTAAATTTAATTGCAATTTTTTATGATAATGTTACTACACATTAAATGATAAAATGAATAATAATAAAATTCACATTCCAAAGGGACATTGGTTGCAATTTGACAATGTTATGACAGTTTTAAGTTATGAAACAAGAGTCAAAAAAAAAAAAAATAAATAACTAAAACCGAGTTTTCATTAAAATCGATTAAAATCACTTGGTTGTGTCCAACAGCTCCCGCGAAAAACAAATTTTCCTTTTTCATATATTTTAATATCACTACTAAAAATATGAGTTTGGTATGATTTTCTTACATCACAACTCTTAACTCATATTTAAAATCTTACATAACTTTAAAAATATATTCTATCTCATTAACAAGCAACGTTAATTGTAAACTATAAAATTGAATATATATTTTACAATCCTTACAGATCATTGAAAAGGAGCCTTCTATAATCGAGGAGTACGATCCTTATCGCAGTTGGCATGGCAGTCAGTACGGTTCCCGTTATTCGCTACATGGTCGAGATGCGCACAAGGGTTATACAAGCGGCGGCTCGACAATACATTCAAATAGGTCTGATAGATATTAAGCTGATCTAAAAACTCCAAAACACATATATACACAAATACATATACAAAAGTTCTACTCTACACTTGATATGCATCTGCTCTCACAATATTTTCTCTGGTAGCTGTGGAGCCAACACACATTTATACTATACTATACACAAACACACACATACACTCGTATATATTTATATATATAAAGCATGCCTACAAAGCCTTGTATCGTATCTATGTATCGTATTCGTATCTTTTGTTAACTCTACTGAAGTGCCCGCCCTACTGGACAACATCAACAACAATGCAACACAACTTGTGTTCACAAAAAAAAAAACAGAAAAAACAGAAAAAACAAAAACCGAAAACAAATAAAAAGAAAGATATTTATTTCGTGCCTTGTATTGCAACTGTAATTAACCGTTGATAATTTGCATTTGTTTGAAACGATGACTAACTTAAAAAAAAAAACAAAAAAACAAAAAAAAATAGATAAAATCTAACAAAACTTATAGAACGTACAATTTTCTTTGGCCCATATCCCTTCAACACTAACCATCCACATTTAAAGATTTGCTAACTATACTGTCAAGTTCTTTATATCTAAATATATATATACATAATTTACCATTGATTTTGTATTAAATCGTACTACTTCGAAGGTCTATACCAATTGATAACGATTATGCAATTGTACATTCACGACCCGGCTCTAGACATTCCTCCACGTTGCATGGACAACGTGCCCATCGCGGACCGCCCAGCAATATATGAAAATAATTACAATTAATTCATAAGTCAAATGTGACAGTTTTAATGTTTAACATAGCTTAACATTTATGCTTAGTTATATTTTCTCCGTTTTCTCAATTAAGTCTCAAATGTATATAACTTAAAGTATTCTTTCAATTTTTTCCAAATTCTTTGATGGAAATAAGCTTAAACCCAATTCCGCTGTAAAATACTAAATGGAAAGAAACGCATATTATAAATTTCATAAAAGTCTATCTAATATTAAAGTAATTACAACTAAATTAAGTCATTAGTCTTTCATAAGATCGAACGAATGTTTACGAACATTAGGGAAATGTTTCAAATTAATGTAAAAACTGAGAAACATAATCACTAAACGATAATTCAAATTAAAATTAGTCTAAAATATTAATTAAACATTTGGAGACGTTTAACGTTAACTATACGAATTGTAATTAATTTTAAAATAAAAGATACATTATATGTAACAACACGATCATTTTAATTACTGAGATAATAAAAAAAACTAATAATTAATATCGATATTTGTCTGTTATTTATTGGAGTCAACTATTCCGGAAATCTAGTATGTTATCACCAGCCAAAAATCCATACTATTTTGTTGATTTTCGAATGTATTACAGTTCTGGAACACCTCCATATTTCTAAGTGTTAAACGTTCAATCAAATTAAAAATAGATAACCATTTCATTTTCTTTCAAATGGTAAGTTTCAAAATTAATATTGAGTATAATTTGCTTCTTTTTTTAATGAAATGCAATATATTTATAAGAAACACTCGCGCAACATTCTTTTAATTTAACCCTGCAGGTATTTTTTTTTAAATTATTTTATTTATTTATTTAAGCGTTGAATCCGAACATTGCAATTGTTGTACCATAACATCACAGGTCGACATATAATCAGAACCAAACCTCACACTAGTTGACTTTTCCTGGGTAGAGTTTGAGAACTCAGTTTCTCGAACCGGGTTCTGTTTATTATGGCAGGTCGGTGCTTCTAACAGCAGAGCCACTGGACTACCAACCCTGCAGGTATAGTACAAGTTTCACATATTGAATCTATAAATTTATACAGCCTCAAAATATGCAATATGTTTATCCTTGTGATCATGTTGCTTCGTAGCTGAAGAGTAGCTTAAATGTATAGGTAAAGAAACCTGTTTAGATATTAATTTTTTTTTAATAACTAAAAATTGTACTGCATAATTATTTTTAATTATAAATATATGTATACTTTTTTTTTTTTTTTTTTTTTTTTTTTATTTTTTTTTTAATAATTCCATAATTTATTGCAAGAACTTAATAGCATAACTATTAAATTATACACTTTTATATTAACATTAGCTTAACATAAACAAAAATAAATAGATGTTTATATTATGTTTCATAATAGAATATAAGCAATTTAATAAATTTATAAGCTGTAAGTGATACAGAAATGAAGCGCCTAACCCTCGATGCAGGTAAATCCCACCCTGTCCTCGACTTATCGCCATTCTACGCTCACAACCAGTTTTACTCTCTCGCATGGTCGGAACAAATGTGTTTGAGGTTTCGCGACAGCTGCCGGCACACACAGTGTTCCCAGTGCTGTGTTTGTATTTTCGCATGGTAGTTTCAGTCTGAAATTGTCGGTCGTTGAGCGCGGAAGTGCCGAAAAACGACGAGAGTTGAGAACGAGGCACAGAGCGCGAATTGTTTGAATGGCTGTGACGATGTGTTTATCTTTGTATGTGTGTGGGTGAAAGAACAACATTGACGGCAGTTGAAGACGTAAAAGTAGTGGAACCTAAAGGCCAAGAAAAGAAATCAACACAGCAGCAAAAACACCAACAACAGTAAAGAAACAACGTGTTTGTTCTTGTAGCGAATGCGAAGTGGAGTTGCTTTTGCCTGTGACTTTGTTTTTTGCCTTTTGCTATTGCTGTTGTTGTTGCCCTGTTGTCTCGTGTACCTGAAGCAAATTCGTCGCGTGTTTTGTGATGTAAATCTCAGTTACAACCTGCAGCAATATTAGTTGGCAATAGTAAGTGACCATGGGGCGATTTAATAACAGTGTAAACAACGCTTCAAGCAATATTAACAGCTAAAAAATAATATGAACCGCGTGACATGCAAATCGATTCCTAAAAACTTAGATTCTTTGGTGCAAAATGAAGTATAAATGGAATTGTATTCGTAACTGACTCGCCACAAGAATGTAATGCGTAACTCTGTCGCTTGATTGTATATCCGGATGTACGTATATATTCGACATACATATACTATATATGCTATATGTTCTATGTGTGTGTGTGTGTGCAAGTGAGTCATTGCAGGGTTCGCATTGTTCCAATATGCAATCTCAGCTCATTTCACTTCATCGAAATTTTATTTTTAACCCTCGGCACTCTGATCTTTTTGTGCCCCATGCAGATTCAAATTTTGAAAGTGCGCCAGTGCTATAAATACCCAAAAAAATAAAACTAGAAAACAAACATGCCCAAGCGAACTTAGCATTAAAATAAAAATAATAATTATAATTTAAATGCATCTCACGTCGCCTCAGTTGTCATTAAAGTAATCAAATTCGAATGGCCACTAACAAAGCATTAAAATATAATCAAATAAGCACATCTTCTAAAACTTGTGCCAATAAATTTCTAATATGTACTATGAATGGGTATATACTAAGTAAATATCGTAGACATCTGACGATTTGAAATCAGTCGCACTTTTTGTTCTTATTTTTTGCTGCAAGTGTCATTAACCTCGAGTTTTTGTGCTTAAAAGTTTTCGTTCGGTTTGAATTACCGTAAATATTGATCATTTTTACACAAGATAAAACTTTTCACGTGACTGGCTTGACTTGATTGTGCTTAAATGTGTCATTGGGTTTTATTACTAACATCAATGAATTACCCAACGATAACAAAATGCATTACTTATTATACATGAAAGCTTCAAGTGCTGTGATACATATTGCAAGAGGTCAGTTATATGTTTACTATATAGTATATTGTTGTATATTGTTTGTGTTGACACAGTTCTCCTGGGGTTGCATTGCGAATTTTAAGTTGTCACTTTATTATCAATCGAGTGCTTTCTATTCGAGTGTAATTCGAAAGCGAGTAAGCAAATAAAATTAATGAGGTCAGTTAGTACATTAATGAAATCGCAAATGCCTTTATAAAGAAGGGCATTCAGTCAGATAAAGTCAAACAGTAAGACAAATCGCAAATGAGATTGTTGAAATACAAATATACAAGTAAATAAATTCAGATATTTATAATATAAAATACTCTTTAGTTTATTTCCCTGCTATGCATTAATGCTGTAAAAAAGTGAAATCTTATATTAGTCTGATTCTTGGAAGTGTGATTATGCATACTTCCTTTATTTTTAAGGGCACAGTCACTGAACACAGTTATATGACGCATCTGCTTATCAAGTACATTGTGTAATTATCTTTTGTTTAACTTATGTACTTAATGCTGAAAATCCTTACTAATTATCAGTTAGTTGATCACGTTGCTAGACTTAACGAAAGCCCACAATTATTTCATGTTGTAGTTAATCTTCCGTAATCAGCTGTCAAGTTTGGTTTATAATCAGAGAAAAACTACGTCAAGATTTTCGTAAATATCTGATTTACGAGCAAGTGCTAAAAATCATCAGACAAACAGTTTACATATATGTATATATAAATAGAGATTCGGTTTGCGTATAATGCTGTTTATAAAATAAGTCAAATAAATGATGTCATGATCCAGAGCCAAAAGCCTGGCTCACATTCACATACCAAAATACACATACACAGAAACAATAACAGCAACATACTCGTATTAACATCATCTGAGCTCTGTTCGTGTTGTCTTTTTCAATCATTAGCTCACCGGTTCGCAGAATGCTAACCTTTTATTTTTTTAATTGTTCGACTTCTATACGGAAACTCATTCGCGTACTGTATTTTCCCATTCGAAATCAGAAACTTACACAGTCATACGAATGTATGTATATATGAGCTCATCTTTACGCAACATTAAGTACATTATGTGTTTTTCGTTATGTATGTACCATATATAAAACTAATATTATAGCAATATTTTTACGAGACTTAAAGTCTGTCTGTTCGCGGAGCTCATTGATGTGCAATCGTAGCACTCACATGTGTCTGACCCTCAGTGACACCTAAAGACAGACAACTGGAATTGTGGAATCATCATCAATGGCATCGCCCACACGCAAGCTCTGACTGCTTTTAAATTGCGTCCATATCTATAGCTATGTATATCTACACGAGCCGACTTACCATACATATATATAAACATATATATTTTGTTCGAGCTGCAGTTAGCTAAAATTATTTTTTAAATTGCGGCAATTAATTTAATCAGTTTTTGTAATTGTTAAACACAATGCAACTGTATGCATTTCAATTGTATTCCGCATTTTAGTCGCATGTTTAATTGACTTTAAACTTTAAAATGCAATGTGCAAATATCGATTTTAAATTTAAAATGATTTAATTGTTGCTGTCAGAAGTACAGAAAAACTAGAATAGGAAGTAAACTAAAGGTTATTTTATTTGCACAATGCTTGTCAAAAGTCTGAGTTACAATTCAGCTTATTTATACTTTTTAATTTTTACTTTGTTACAAGCTTTTGGTTTTAAATGTTTCCTGTAGAAAGATTATGTACTGGCGTATTAAACTAACTACGTTGTGCTAATTTATATTAGATCTGATTTGTTTATTTTTATTTTCCAATCCGTGCAGTAAATTTCATTCCAATTACCTTTATTATTTGCATAAACATTAATCTAAATTTTAAGAATTTATCCCAATTGCCGGTCTATATTTAATTCAAAATCACGATTTATTTAACTGACGAAATATGAAGTGAATTTTGATGCCAACACGACATAGTTGATAATTAATAAATAAATATGTTATTTCTCCCAGACAGTCAGTTGAAGAATTCTTCGTAGCTTCAACAAAACACGACAAAATGTACATTTATGAAGAGTTTGCGTTTGCAGTGTGATAAGAACTTAAACCGAGTAAAAAGTTTAATTAAACATTGTCTATAGCAAAAATCTCAACTGAAAATTAAATAGAACTTGCGAAAATGACAATAACATATACAGCTGAAGTGGCCACTTGTCGTGGCTTTGGCTGCTTTCTCAAACTGCTGCTCAGGTAAGTGAGAATTGATCTAATAAATGTATATATATATAACACTATCTGTATCGGTATCCGTATCTGTATCTGTATCTGTTGGAGAGTGCTCCAAATTGCTAGCCTAGTGCTAATTAAAGAACTGACATAGTAACTGAGCTCTATTGTTGACAGCGCAGAGGCGTCACACAATTGCAACTAATGCAAATAGTAGAATTTTCCACTTGTCCTCACAGCTTCATAAGTGCTATACATATGTAATATGCCGATATGGGTATGCACTTCCACCGATAGCGACAACAACTCCACCCACTCATGTCCCCATCCAGAGAAGTCTGCATTGTAATCAAAACCGCAGGCGATGTCATGTGTTTGACATTCGTCACGCATGTAATTTGAATTACAATTTAATAATTGGTAGTTAGTACACATACATACATATGTACTCGTCTGTAGGTGATATCTAAATAAATATAGTTAACGTTCATTTGAATGTTCTGCTGATAATGTCAGCTGTATTGTTAGCTCTAATCAATGATTCGATGATATCATCAAACTTTCATAAATTTGCTTATTTAATATTTCTTCTCCCAAAGTCAGACTATAAAATACTCGTTACCTAAGAACCTCTTTTCTAAAGGTTGAGTGTGCATCTCATTATTTCATTAAAACAATTGTCAACACTGACAAGCCTTGAAATCTTTTAGACAACTGATAAAAATACCAAATTTTGTTGTTCTTAAGCTATGATAAAATGAAGATAAATTTCTTTCTTATACTGGTTACGTTCTTATCGACCACACATTTTTTGATAAGACACATTCATGTGCGAGGGATAATTGTAGTGGTAGTCACACTTTTTTTTATAATTAGCAGACTTTCGCTTGAATTGACGGCGGGGTTATTTGGTAACCGAAGCATATTTAGTTTTATGACGTTTTGTCAGCCACAAGTGGCATTATGAGTATTATCGGCCATTATCAATGCGAATAGGCAGTGTGATGACGTTGCGAGATTAAAAAGTTCTTGTAAACAACAACAGCCAGACACAATGCCTGTTTAAAAAACAAAACAAAAATGGCTATAAAAAAATAAATAGGGATTTCTAACTAAACATACTTTATGACATTATTATTGTGCGATTTATTTATAAACCTGATCCAATGAGAAACTGTGAGAAGTCAAATTCTAAGTTATTGCGATAATAAGAATCAATTAGCACCTGCTTGATGCATTTTTCAGATACATTTTCGAAGTTGGTAACAAATTTAGAAAATTGTTATTTGTGAATAGATAAATAAAACAAGATTCCTTACTTATTACATTCTGAACTTGCAGATGGCGCGGAAGTATTTACAAATTGGTCTGGCTGGATCTTCTGGCCTTTCTGACACTATATTATATGCTCAATTTAATCTACCGCTTTGCGTTGAATCCCGGACAAAAGGAGTGAGTGACTATATCACACTACCTTTAACATAAAACTATAATTAATTATCTGTATCTTCTGTAGAACGTTTGAAGCCATTGTGGCCTATTGCAACAGTTATCGTGATCTCATACCGCTGTCATTTGTGCTGGGTTTCTATGTATCCATTGTGATGACACGCTGGTGGAATCAATATACATCCATACCTTGGCCCGATCCCATTGCTGTCTTCGTTAGCTCCAATGTACATGGCCAGGATGAGCGTGGTCGTGTTATGCGACGCACAATCATGAGATATGTGTGTCTATGCCTGACCATGGTATTGGCCAATGTATCGCCAAGGGTCAAGAAGCGTTTTCCGGGCCTTAACAACCTGGTGGAAGCGGGTCTGCTCAATGAAAATGAGCGTACAATTATTGAGACGATGAACAAAGCGTTTCCAAGACCCTCGAAGCACTGGCTACCGATTGTATGGGCTGCCAGCATTATCACAAGAGCCCGAAAGGAGGTGAGTACTCTAATGATATTGATCGTAAGTCCCTGTTGAAAATGGAATTATCTGCTAACAGGGACGCATTAGGGATGACTTCGCCGTTAAGACAATCATCGATGAGCTTAACAAGTTTCGAGGACAGTGCGGACTACTCATAAGTTACGATACGATCAGTGTGCCTCTGGTTTATACCCAGGTGGTTACCTTGGCTGTATATTCCTACTTCTTGACCTGCTGCATGGGTCAGCAATGGACAGATGGAAAAGTCGTTGGCACCAGCAGCTATCTGAACAAAGTGGATCTGTATTTTCCAGTTTTTACCACGCTTCAGTTCTTCTTCTATATGGGCTGGCTTAAAGTGGCCGAGTCGCTGATCAATCCCTTTGGCGAGGACGATGATGATTTTGAGGTTCGTCTGAATGTTGTTTGCGCATGTGAAACCAAATGAAAGAATTATATTCCTTAGGTTAACTGGATGGTAGATCGCAATCTGCAGGTTTCCTATCTGATTGTCGATGAAATGCATCATGATCATCCAGAACTGCTCAAGGATCAATACTGGGACGAGGTGTTCCCCAATGAATTACCCTATACAATTGCCGCAGAACGCTTTCGGGAGAATCATCCGGAGCCATCGACTGCCAAGATCGAGGTGCCCAAGAATGCGGGCATGACCTCGAATATGTCATCTGTGCGGATTGATGAAATGGTTGGTAATAACGGCACCAGTGCGGCTGCTCCTAAGCCGCCTGGCCCTGACCAGACACAGAGCGCATCCTTGCAGACAGTTACTTATGACCTTTCTAAGGGTGCGCCAGACGAGGAGGTTAGAATCAAAACGTTGGCAGCATTTACTAGCGATACGCAGCATTGGCACTATATAATTCGACAATATATCTAAACTAAATCTCATACTATACTATGTGATAGAAAATCCAAATCGATCCAAATCAATTTTCTAACCTTCTTTTCTAAACTGAAACTTATTCCATATGGGATACAGATCTATGTTGATCATTGGCATTTCAAATCACAACGGTGCTTGGTAGTTATAACTAAGATATATTTTATAAATACATATTTAAATATGCGTAGATTTGAAAACATTAACAATATGCACAGTGGGTTCTATTTTGAATGTACATCTGATATTTTTTTAGTCTGTAAGAAATACTTCGGGAATCTGAATTAAAAAAGTCAAGGAGACAGATGCTATAACCGATTTCCCATGATGTGCGGACTGAAATTCATTGTGGTCAAATTTCCTGACCGGCTAGAGAAATCTGCTTCGATTTAACTTGATCGAAGTAATACTTTTGTTTAGGAAGTGATGGAGTTAGCTGATTTATGAATAATAATAGAACCCACTGTATGCTAAGACTAATCTAATTCTAAATTTAATTGTTAATTGTAATCCTAACTGGTGTTTGTCCTAATTATAAGACTGCATACTAACTTTTGATTCTAACAATATTCTGTTTGCCTACAGCCTCTAACTGCACATTGCACGGCTTTCCGTTGCTTTTCCTACAAAACTGCACCTAAATGGTTTTCAAGTAACTTTTGCACACTTTAAGCTGTCTACATTATTGGTAGAGTGTTGTAAACTAATGTATACCCCTTTTTCTATAACGCCTCCCGCAGGCAGACGATGCCAGTGGCATTCACTTTTCAGCGGGCAATGGCAAGATGCGTCTCGGATTGGGATCCTCGCCCAGTCTGGTTAGCGTATCTGGCACATTGTCACGGGTAAATACAGTGGCATCGGCCCTTAAACGCTTCCTTAGTCGCGATGACAGTCGTCCTGGCTCCGCCACGCCCAGTGATGATCCGGGCAAGTATCGCTTTCCAACTAGCGCCAGTTCTGCCAGCTTAACCGGTGGCACTCCGGGCACTGGGGCCGCTGTGAAGCCTGCTGGGAGCATGCGGATCACCCAGCAGGTCATTGAAGAGGTGGATGAACAGGCCACCATCACATCAATGCGTCCAGCTGAGCCGCGTCCCAATGTGATGGATATATTTGCGGGTCAGGCTGGACAAACGCAAACAATGCCCCTTCAGCCACCGCTGCCTACTCCATCAACGGATCCAGCAGCGTCACAGGCTCGCTCCAAACCCATGGATATACCCAGACGGTCGCCTCAATATGAGCGTGCCCAATCGCAATATGATCCAACGACCGCGTTGTTCCCACCCGGTGGCGTGGATGCATTGCTAAGCACCTCGGCTCCAGCCGCAGACAGTCCCTCTATGCTGTCGGCGGCCACAGCGCCAAGTTCACCGGTTGGTGAGAGCAGCAAATCCCTATATGATCAGCAGAAGGCCGCCAGCCGTGAGACGGGTAAGTTCCTGTTGCGCGGACGGGAAATGGTGCTTGGAATGCCATGTTCCTCCTGCTCGATTGATATTCATATTCATATTTAACTCTCATCTATTTCTCTTCATCTACATTCATTCATATCCAAAAAAAAAAAAATATGCGACGAACTCTTAAACGGTTTTCAAAACCCAATAGCGATCGAGAGACCCGATGCACCGCAGTTTTTCAGGTGGTTCGTAACGCCCGGTAAAGTTCAACCATTGTTCATTGATCCACTGGCCAATATTAAAAATTGTGATTTTGTTATTGAACTTGTTTCTCTTAATCGTTGCTAGTCGTTAATTTAGTCAGTTTGTTTTATATTGATATTATTGTTTATTATTATTTTCATTAGTTGTTGGAATGTTGTGTATTGGTCGAAGCTACTATTTAATTCTTTAATTAATTACTAACCAGAGCTTAGCAAAACTTTAACTAGTAGCTTGTACTAAATTATTGCATTTTTGCTGCAGATTGTACTATCGTAATCAAGGCTGCAAACCGGTTGTGAGTTAAACCATTCTATTTTTAATAAAACCAAGAAATAGCTCAAATCTGACTCAAAACTATTTCACTTTCTTTGATACAATTGACTGTTATTTTTTGGTGCATTCCTTAAAAGTTCCGATTTTTTGTTACCTTTTTCTTAACATTGGTTAATCAATATATATTAAATTCATTAAAATATATTCTTAAATTGAAAATAGCACATTTTTATATAATAAATTGAATTTTTATTTAAATAATCTCTTTGTTTTTAGATACTTTACCCATTTTATTTTAACTTAAATTTGTAGGAACGTTTTTCTATTGTTAAATAATAAAATTAAAAAAAAAAAAAAAACAATTGATGATTAAATTTTAAACCAAAGCATTTGCCCAATAGGCTGCAGCATTGCTCATAACTCCCAAGTATATATACAATATATATTTAGACTTTGCCTAGCTCAAATTCTCCCTTTAGTCGATGCTTTTATTTCTTGATCTTGATTAATTCTCATTAATAAACCTGTAAGTTCTAAAATAAACTAATATGAATTTCTGCACTTACAGTTGAGAACTTGGACATAAAGACATCAAATGATGTGCTGGCCAACACAGGAGCCGTCGCAGAGCCCGTGCCGGATGTGGGCGATGACTTTGAAAAGTTGAAGGCAGCACGTGAAAAGGAGAAACTGATGCGTCAACAGATGAACTTGGCCCGCACCATTAGCACTGCTCCGGGCGTGGATGCATCTGGAGTTGTTCCTCTCGTGCCGGTTGTGCCCGTTGCAGTGTCAATGGCATCAGTTGCACCTCAAGCGACTGCGCTGCCGGCAACTTCATCCAGCGCGGATTTGCTTGCCGGCGGTGATCCAGTCACCAGTTCGCCCATCAAATCCCAGGATGTGGCTCCTGGCAGTTGAAGCGGCCTTGAGTATTCATGTGAATGTACAACTTTTCAATTTGCACTTAATTAGGTTAATTAGGTAGCGCATTAGTTAAGTTAAGCTACTAAACTAAACGCATGTACTCGTACATATGCCTTAATATGAAGAGTGACGGACACAGCTTAAGAATGCTCATAACGTTTATAGTTGAGTTTGAGTGTGAATTGAGTTAGTTAACGCTATTCAACTACCAATTAATTAACAATAAGTCAAACGTGATTTGAATCTTTACAATAAACTAAGTTTTTCTAAATGAACAGCTGTGTTCTTTAATTAACAAATAAACTGATCTAGTGAATGATACAGTTTACAGGGTCACTTCAAATAATTGGTCTCTCTTAAAAATATATTGAATAGCTTGAATTTTATGGCTTTTTAAACATATTTTAACCGTTTACCCATCGTGTCCCATAAGAACTTCAAAAACGATTTATTTAAATGGTACATTTAATAGTTATTAATGTAGTTTTAGTTACTAAATGAATACAGCTATAAGAAATTAACATAAACGCCGAAAGCGTTAAAGGTAAAGTCATTAAGTTTGTAGGGTGAAATGTAGCATTGGTTTCAGAATTGCCTCAAAAGTGCCTAATAACGCCCCACCTGACCGCCGTAGCGATCCTGAGCTGGGCGACTGCCTCCATACATGCCGCCGGCGCCACTATTCCCCTGATAGCCTCCGGAACGATCGTTGTAACTGCGATCAAAGCGACTTTGTGTCTGTGCCATTGGACGCCAGTTGTTGTCCTCGATGGGAGCTGACTTTTGCCACGAATTGTTGCCGTGCATGTTTGATGACATTCCATTATTAGCATAGGACTTCATTGGGCCGCTGCTGCCACCCAGATGCGTGCTGCCACTGCCGCCGGAGGGAGCCCAGATGTTAACGTTGCTCGAGTTGCTGCCATACCCTCCGGCGGTTCCACTGCTGGTCGAGTTATCATAGCGTTTGTTGCCACTAAAATAGTCAGGAATAATGTGAATTGAATTTTATGATTATTTTAATTCATGCTTACTGTGACATGCTGTGTGTATCGTCGACGGCACCACCACGTCTGTAATTTGAGTTGTTACCACGATCGGAATCATTATAGCGACCACTGCCACCGCCCGATCCGCCGCCAGTGTTGCTCTTATGACCATAAGAGCTAGCTACATTGCCGGTGTTGTTCTTGTGCACGTAGGAGCTTACAACACCACCAGCATTACTCTTGTGAACATACGAGCCACTAGATCCGCCTGTTCCGACACCACCAGAAGATACTGGCAAGTGGCGAACCTCCACCTCACGTTTATAATCATCACGTTTGCTGGTGGTCGACGATGTGTAATCATGCTTAGAGCTCGATGAGACGTAATCGTTGCCTCCAGAGCGTTTGCTGGGCACAGCTGGATAATCATCAATGGCCGTGCGTTTGGTGCCAGTCGTGCTGCCGTAATCACCGCGTTTGCTTGAGTATTCCAACCGCTTTGAGCTGGAGTAATCTTCGATGCCTCGCTTTGACCCAGAAGAAGTACCATAATCATCATGCTTCTTGTCATAAGAGCTGGTGCTAAAAACAAAATTAAATTAATCGGTCGTTTATAAACAAAATATCTTTTTATTAATAATATTTTATTAAAATTCAAGGAAGACTTACTTTCGTGAGCTGACCAAAGAAGCATCAAAGCGTGGTGGTGGGGGAGCATCAAACACCGTTGAACGCTTGCGATCTGAACCGTCAGTGTAGCGATCATCAGTGCGCTTACTTACAGAGCGCTTGACAGGATCCTCACGAGACTCCATAATCCTTGAATACCATTAGGGGCAATTTTGGGTAAGGATGAAAAAAGCAAAGTTTACAACATTAGCAACATTTTCGGAGTTGGATATCTGTTTTTACAGCATATATATATGTTTGGAGATATAGTATAGACTACAATGCAAATGCAGTTAATTTGCAATTGCATAATTAGAAATGCAAAAGCATTTCCCTAGTAGTAGTTGTAGTTGACTGCCCGGCAGTTATAGATTGAAGGAACAACGTGGAGGCTGCAACTTATCACACTAATATACACGGCCAAATGCCATTTGAGAATAATTATGTAAAAATAATATATGGTGTTGTTTTTTTTTTTTTTTTGTTTTTAGCGTTGTGTGTGCAACGCGTTTACGTTTATCATACTTCATCTGTTGTCGCTTCAATTCGAGACGTTCCAGCTCGATTTTCTCACGCTCCAGCTTTTGGCGCTCCCGCTCCATACGCAGCAATTCGGCCTTCTCACGCTCAAGGCGCTCCCGTTCGATAGCCAGCTTGCGTCTCTCCTCGGCCAGACGTTCCTCCTCAATGCGTTGGCGTTCACGTGCCTCCCGACGTCGCCTCTCCTCTTCGCGCATCTCTCGCTCCCGTTCACGCAAGCGTTGACGCTCCCTCTCCTCTCGTATCTTCTGATAAGATAGCATCTCTCGCTGGCGTCGCTCTCTTTCACGCTGACGTTGTTGAATCTCACGGTCAACATCACGTGGCTGGCGATTCGTACGACGTTCGTTGGAGACGTCCCGATTTTGAGACTTGTGGCCCGTGCCAGAGCGATGATCACGCTCATTTCGCTTGTCAGCACCCAACGGCTTGTCTTTATCGTCACGTGGCTTGTTGTTACGCTCCTTGTCTTTGCCCTCACCCCTCTTGTTGCCCGATTCACCACTTGTGCTCTTGCCCTCCCCGTTGCCGTCACCGCCTTTTTTGTCATCCCCAGTGCTGCCCTTGGAGCCAGTCTTCTTGTCGTCATCCTTCTTTTTGGAGTCACTGGACTTGCTGTTCGCCTTATGGTTGCCCTTGGTGTTGCTTGAGTCCTTGGATGAACTGGCGCTGCTGCCGATCTCATTCTTGGTGCGCTCTACTGAAATAATGCGTCCATGCAGCTCCGTGCGATGTAGATTCTCTATGCAGCGGGATGCATCCCCAGATGACGACATAGTAACATAACCATAACAGCGAGTACCCGGAGTGCGAGTATTGGTGACCACCTTGGCTCCAATAACCTTGCCAAACTTTGAGAATATGGCCTTCAAGTCACTGGCGCGTGTCAGTGTGGACAAACCGGATACCCAGAGATTGCGTGAAAGCAACGCCTGCTTGCCTGATGCTCCATTTGAAGAAGCACCAGTTGCACCTGCGCCTGCTCCTCCGCCCGTTCCCGATGTCGACTTGTTGTTGGCAGCGGCACCCGAGGATGCGGATGCCGCACCTGCTACTGCTGCTGTTGCTGTCGCTGCTGCTGTCGATGTTTTTTCTGCAAGTTCCATGTAAATAATAACAATATTGGAAGAGAGTTATGGTCAGAGCTGAGAGTGGCTTTAACTGGTTAACTGTTTTGGTATTGGTTTTGTTTTGATCATTAAGGGAAGCACTTTAAACGCACACTTTATAGTTGCAGCTGCTTGCTGTTGTATCGTAAATTATCGAGAAAAAAAACGAACCTAACTCTGATACTACATTAAATTTGATGCGCGCTTAGAAAGCTAAGAGAGTGTGAATTTGATTGGGTTGCTGCAAATGCATCTGCTGCGTAGTTGCTGCTGCTGCAACCATGAAGATAAACGTCGTCGTGGAGTAGTCAATGACATCAGCATTTGAAGATTAACCAAGATGATAACACCAACGGCGACATAGGTCAGTTTCGTCCTCAGCCATATAAAATCGTCTCCATCAGCTTTCAAAACCCATCCTCAGGTGCTGGCGTCCAATCATTAATATGAATACAGCTTGATATGCGATTATAACATACATCTATAATCTAAGATAACTCGAACAAATTGCATCGATGCTTGACGTGGATATTCTTTCGAAATCTGTGGATATTAAAAACGGCGAGGCTCCAGATTTTGTGTCTCATCTTCTTCGTAGCGACGAGTTATGTCACAAAAAATTATTTCCTCATTCTCTTATTATAGATCATTTTGAAAAAAGTAGCTCAGTCGTGATTTTACTGCCGAAAGTCCGTGTCCGTATCTTGAATTGACTAGAATTTTTCAACAGTTTCTTTGTAATATGTAGATCTTTATAGATTTATATGACGCTGCCCATCTAGCTCCATTCGTTCCATTCCCAACCAAATTCACACTCTCTTGCACACTCTACATTACAATTGTTTTTTTTTTTGTATTTGCAAACTTTTAACTATTTTCATGCATGGCCTAAATAACTTATATGTATACCCTTCCTAACACACTCATCTTCCTTCAGCCATAGTAACTTAAATTACCTTTATCGTCTTTTTGATTCGACGATTTCGATGCCAACTTTTGATCACTTATATCGGACGATTGCGTTGTAAATAAAATAAAAAATAAATATATTAGTTAAAGAAATAATGATAAGTTACTATCATTAGCCAACCTGGAATCCTTTTTATCGGTACTCTTCTCGTCTTTCTTCTTAGATCGGGAACCGTCTTCTTCCTTGTGATTCTTTTTATCCGCATCTTTGGAAGCTGCGCTTTGTTTTTCAGCTTTTGTAGTAGGTTTTACTAAAATTTGATCAATAGGAGTATTAAATATATTTACCTTAACTTTAATATAAAAAAAAAGATTTCACTATCGTACGGTTGACTTTTGATCAAATTGAAATGTCTGAACATTAATATGACTTCTGATAACAAGCTTAATGTAAATGCTCTCCTCTTATCTATCTTAAAGTTACTTTATATACGATGTTAAGCATCAAATATGTATGTGAAAGCTTTAGCACGCTTTGAAGAATTTTACATACTTTTCAGTAGCAGGACTTGTGAGAATGGAAACCATGCAATTGTACTTGTAGTTTTGTATATAAATATTATATGACCGGCTGGAAATCTAAAGTAAATCAACAAACAGTCAGCGAGTACTTACCCGACTTAATAGACTTGTCGTCAGGGGCCTGAAATGACACACGTATTTAAGCGCATAGTAATAGAATATGTATGTTTATTAGACAATTACCTCGTCATGCAAGAGCTGTTGTTCGTCTTCACCAATTGTTAAATTGATGGACTCGTCATTGTCAATATTCACAGTGTCGCCTGTGTTCTCCTCCTGCATCTCATTGTCGGCAACTGCCTTTTCTTCACCTTCATCGACTGTGTCTTCTCTTTTTACTTCCTCCGTTGTTTTCTCTTCCTGTCCATACTCATCATTGATACCTTCTTCATCCTCGTCATCATCTAATATAACACATACATCGTCGACATCACCCACTTGATCAATTTCATGGCCATCATCGTCGGCGTGATGAGCATTGTCTTCATCTCCATTTTTATTATATTCACCGCCTGCCTCTTGATTCTCTTCTTCTAGGTCGACTGGCTCCTCTTTAATTAAAACCTTCAGCTCAGGTTCCTTCATTGGTGAAGGCATGGGCCTCTTTGGCTTCGCGGCCGGCGTAATCAAGTGTATGCTGGGGTCGACTCCCTCCTCTTTTAATGCCTGGAATAGTACTCATTTTACACTTCTGTTCGAGTTTTACAACATTACCTACGTACCCTTTCTAGGCGTTCTATCAGCACTGCTTTTGGACCCACGGTCTCTAGCTTGCGCTTTTCCAGCTCATCTTTCAAGTCACAGACACGCAAGTCGGCTATTTTCTTGCCGTTCTCTATTGCCATTTTGAAATTGCACTCACTAATTAACACGATTGTAACAATAGTTGATATATAATTAAAGCACACGCCAATATTTAAAAACAAATATTTATAGTTTTCTTGATTTCACAACGTATGTTATTAATGACTGCCTGCCTGCTTAGAACCATTTACAATTTTTTCTTAAAACCAAAATGGCGACTTCATAAAATCGGATCAGGGAAGGCTGTAAAATATCGATATAAATAAGTAGTTTGAATATTTTTTCTCTCGATGGCCAAGGTAGGTATTTTATTAGGCACTTAGCTATTTTATAGTTGGTTATGGTTATTTGGTATTTTATAGTCTTGACTGTGATCACAATCTGTAACCGGCATGCAATCTATCGAATATTCTGAAAACCATTTTCCAAATTCTATCTTTTGAAGTAAGAGTTTCAATTCTAAGTTCGTTTTGCAAAAAAGACCAGAATATAAAACTGAACTTATATTGCGACCTGACTATTAAAACAAGTTGGCAGGTCTGAAATTCCTTCCTCTTAGAATTTGTTTGTCGCGAATCTTATTTATAGAAATACGTCTATTGTTTTTGTAAGATTTCAAAATGTCGGTGGTCATTGAGACTACACTAGGCGACTTGACAGTCGACCTATTCACGGATGAGCGACCAATTGCTTGCTTAAACTTCATTAAGCTGTGCCAGTTAAAGTACTACAACTTTAACCTATTTCACACCGTGCAGCAAAACTTCATAGCTCAAACCGGCGACCCGAGTGGCTCTGGAGATGGTGGCTCCTCTGTCTGGGGCGTGGTTGAAGGCTTGCAGAAACGTTTCTTCGAAGCTGAATACCTGCCGAAGATACACCACTCAAGTGCCGGCCTTCTCTCTCTTGTCAGTGCCGGCAAAAATCTTGTGGGTTCACAATTCTTCTTTACACTGGGCGAAAATCTAACATCCTTAGACGGCACTCATTGTGTCATTGGCGAAGTTGTTGAGGGGCACGAGCTGTTACGAAAGCTTAATGATGCCATTGTGGACGACAACTTTCGCCCCTATCAGGACGTACGCATAACTCACACCGTTGTCCTCGAAGATCCATTTCCTAATCCGCGTGGTTTTCAAGTTCCTAGCCGTTCACCGTCTCCCAATGTGGAACGCCTAAAAAATGGTCGTATCGCAGCGGACGAAGACATTGACGACACCGACGGTAAAACTATGGAGGAAATGCAAGAAATGTTGGCAGAACGCGAGGCAAAAGCACGAGCCACGATTCTCGAAATTGTCGGTGACTTGCCGGATGCTGATATGGCGCCACCCGAAAATGTGCTTTTTGTATGCAAACTTAATCCAGTGACGACTGACGACGACCTGGAGATCATTTTCAGTCGCTTTGGCGTGGTCAAAGGATGCGAAGTGATACGTGACCGCAAGACTGGCGACTCCTTGCAGTACGCCTTTGTGGAGTTTGAAGAGCAAAAGTCATGTGAGGCAGCCTATTTTAAAATGGATAATGTGCTCATTGACGATCGACGAATTCACGTTGACTTCTCGCAGTCAATATCGAAAGTGACTTGGCGGGGCAAAGGACGGGGCGTAACTGGTTCCGATGGTAAACTGGACTTTAACAACTTGAGAGAAAGTAATGGCAAAAGCCAAGCGAACAAAGCCAGAATCGAAGGACGTAGAGATGAATACGATCGAAACAAAGACAGAAGTCGAATGAGTTCCACGGAACGCAAAAAAGCGCGTGAACTTCGTCACCAAGAGCAAAATGATCGGGACAGTCGTCAAGACCGCAACGATAGGCATCAAGATAAAAAGGATCGAGGCAACAACTCACAGCGTTCATTATCGAGAGGCCGCAATGATTGGCGTCAATATAAAAGTGATAGAGGCCACAACTTACAGCGTTCAAGATCAAGAGATCGACAACGCAGCGATCGACACCTAGAACGGTTCGATCGACAGCGATCACGATCAAGGGAACGCAGCGATCGCAGAAACCCATCGTCTTATAGAGCTAATCGTTATTCCCCTGATCGAAGACGTCAACAAGATTGTCGTATTAGAAGCAGAGATAGAGATCATAGGTAATCCTTAAACCTTTTTTTATGTAAATAAGTTTCATTAACAGTTCACTTTACAGACCTGCACTGCGAAACCAGGAAAATGTACATCGCCAGATTGAAAACAAGCATAAAGAACACAAGAGGGATCGTTCAGAGAGTTTCACAAGAGATCGCAAACGTTTAGCATTAGAAAAAGAAAGCAAAACAAAGAAGAAATCGAAACGTGACAAAAGCAGCAGTTCCGATTCTAGTGACTCCAATGATAGTGAATCATCTTCGTCCGAGAGTTCAGATGATAGTTCATCCTCAGAGGAACACAGAAAGAACAAGAAAAGCAAAAAGTCAAAGCACAAGAAGTCCAAGTCGAAGAACAAACACAAGTCAAAGAAGAAACACAAGAAATAACAGTTGCTATCCTTTAACAATATAATAAAATTACTTTAGCCTCATTCGCACATGTATTTTTACTTTTTACGCGAATTAACATCGGCATTTAGAGCCGCCATCGCAGCTCCTCCACAACATTCTGTAGTCTTGTCCCCTTTCCGTCTGCGCGGCGCTTCAATGACTGCATCGGGATTGAAGACCACGTTGTCCAGGCGGGTTACTCCGGGTGTTATGCGGAGTTCTGTAACAACGCCAAATTTGATAAATATGTGTGTTATCATTTATGTAATTGGCACTCACCGTAAACATCATTTTTTTTCCTCTGGGCCTGTATTATATTCGTGCGTAGTTCATGGTCTACATCAACGGCTAATTGGATCATCTACATATACGACCATTAAATCCAATTATTAATCAGAATTTTAATCTGTGACCAACCTTTTGAATCTCCTCTGCATTACATTCATATCGGTTTTGCTGAAATGATTCGTTAATCTTTTGCCGGCCAGCCAATAATGCCTTCTCATCACCATGAAACACATACTGTCGAGTGCGATGTAGCTTCTTGAACGCACTTAGCACCTGTTACAATTTCATATAAATAAAATAAATAATTTGATTAACAATTTGGAAGCAAAGAACTTGCCTGGCGCCTAAGTTGGGACATTGTTTTTACGTCATAAAGAAGCCTTTAATGATGGGACTTGACATTGCGATATCGATATTGATGCCGACATTTTTGAAGGGAACGATATAGAATAGATCGCGTTACATATCGATATACTGAATTCTCACTCCTAATATATGATTGTATTTAAATATTGTGATGAACACTAATTAGAAAATTCGACGTACGCAATTTAAAATGAATCTACGGAATAGTTGGAGTAACACATCTCATGAAATTGAGAAGATATCACACACATGGACTATCGAAAACTTTGATGTGTTATTTGATTTTAATGCTTATCGTGGCTTAACTTCATCCAAATTTCCAAACAGCGGAAGTGACTTCCAATTTTCCTTGCAGTTATCTGAATTAGATCGCGCTATATATGTTACAATAAAAGCCTTCGCAATCAACTTAAATCATAAGTGCAAGGTGGAAACTTGGGTCCAAGGTATTTCTGAAGATCACAGAAACAAGTATTTTTCGATGAAGGATGATTCTTTATTATATCTGATGAGCTTAGAATCATTTCGCAAGGAACGAAATTCCATTTTGGTCAATGGTGGTTTCATAATTCGCTGTGTGATCACTGTGCTTAAAAACATGTCCGAACAACAAGGCAACTCAGGAAAAATCTCTTGTCCTCAATTATTTGAAGATTTTAGCGTTTTACTTGAAACAGAGGATTTTTCCGATGTGACAATTATCACAGGCAATGACCATAAAATACCAGTTCATAAGAACATACTATCAGGTAAATATCCAAAAAAAAAAAAAATATAATTCAATAAACGTTGCCTTATATTTTAGCACGCAGTAAAGTCTTTGCGGCAATGTTTCAGCATTCAATGAAGGAAAACACGGAAAATTGTGTTGTCATAAACGATTTCTCTTACGATGTTGTCATGGAACTGCTACGATTTATTTACACGGGAAAAGTTAATAACTTGGATGAGATGACTACGGATCTGATGGCGGCAGCTGATAAATATGATCTCGACACTCTAAAGACAATGTGCGCTGAATTTATGAGCGCAAATCTATCGATTAAAACTGCACTCATATCGCTAAAGGCAGCCGATCTATACGACATGAAGGATCTTAAATCCGAGACAATTCAATTTATTAAATGTAATCTTAACCAAGTAAAGGAGGCGTCAAACTGGATGGATATAGTTACAACAGATAGACAGCTAATATTGGAAAGTTTTATCGATCAAAAATTCCTCGAATCAAAACTAAATGATGACTTGAGTCAGGAAGCTTAAGACGATAAAGTAATTTAAGTGGAATAAATTTGCATATATAATCAAATAGCATCATAGCATGAAGAATTAAACATTTTTAATATTGGTACCGAATATGTCTAGTTAAGAAGTATAATCTAAATAATTTTCGTTAAAACATTGGTTTTCCATAATATTAGGGGCTATTTTAGTCCAACCCTAGCATTGTTGAGGTGCAACCATACAGCTATCGATAATGTCATATCGTTATAAGTTTCGATAGACCTATGTTTTTGACAACACCAATTCAGTTGCAAGAATTTTTTACATCGCTTTGGTTGCGCGGCGGTTGTTTCGGTCCTCAGAAGTATTTTGGACATTGTAAATATGATGTGCAATTTGAAAATCGAAATTATTAAATAAATTGCCAATAAGCAAATGAAAGCAATCACAAAATCGGATAAGCAATACAAACAACTGTGCTGTGTGGTCAATTGTAGTGCGTACGCAAGTGGAAAGTGAAACTTTTTGTTTAATTTAAGACATCTTTTATTACATATCAAATTGTAAATTTTTGTGCGCTGTCTGTGTGCGTGCATAGCTAAAGAACCATTTATCGCGTGGCGGGGTGGGGCGCTGTCGGTCCTAGCTAAACAAATACAAATACAAAACTGGCTCAAAACGACAAGCTAACGTTCTTCCTGAAGAACATGGACGAAGAGGAGGAGGAAGTGACGGATCTGAAATTGCAACTGTTTCACAATACAGTAAGGGAGCACATTGTAAGTCAACGATAACAATGTAATCATGACGTCACAACTGCACGTCAACAGCACCATCCCTATGCATATACATATGTATACGAGTATATGGTACAAAATCTGTTGCAGCTGTCCGGCGTCAACAGCGACAGCCACCGTGTTTATTATCCTAACTGCGATTGCAGCTGCCGCCCAATCACCATTGTGAACGTCGTGATTGCTTGCCGCAAATTGCAGTTAATGAACTAGGCAGAAGATAAACAAATCAGCTAGTTGGCTGGCATACAGTTAGTCAAGACATTTCTGTGACAATATGAAAACCTTACACATTGTATAAATATTTTTATTTAGTCATTTTCTACATTTTTAAATGGGTGGTAATGAACTAGTTTTTAAAACAATAATCAAACATTTTAACTTATTTCTTGACAGAAAAAAATTGTATCTTCGTTTGTATATGGCTCTTATCAGCTAAAAGCTGCGTAGCCAAAAATAAAGAATAAATGCGATAGTAATCGCAAGTCACCGTCTGTGCGGGTTTCAAATTAAGTGCTTTCCTGTTTAAAAGTCGTACCAAAGTGCATTGTAAATTTAAGCATAAATTCAAAAGCGACACCAATGCCACCTTAACTAACAACAACAGCCACAACAACAACATCAACATCGGCAACAAGTGAAAGTGCTAGCGTTTATTTATAAAGATTTATAAATTTCTTTATTAATAAAAATGTATATGTATTAGCATGCTTATGGTGTTGCGCAAACACGAAATAAACAAAACAAAAAGAAAACAATTGAACATTTTTAAAACTGTTGCTGCTGCACTGACAAATTTCATTTCAAGTGCACGGCAAATGGTCACGATTCGTGCCCAATCCCAAGTGTGTCTATTTGCTTAAACAATTGCTGAAGAAGCAATCAATTTAGGAATATTTAAACATTTTTTTTTATTTATTATATTTTTTTTGCATTGCGACACAGTCAACAGATTTTGGTCGGTGTCTGGCCGTGCGATGCGAAGCTTTGTTTATGCTGCTAAAAATAAACAATTCTTTTATTTGAGTTATACAATTGTTTATCTATGTTTGTATACTCGTATGTATGTGCATACTCTCAGATTCAGAGTCTCGTCAAGTGTCAAAATCGAGCCAGGAAACAACGAAACTGTTTGGACAAACTGTTCTTTGCTTCCTTCTGCTTTGTTATGGCATACATTAACGTTAATTGAATAATGCCACACTCGATGTGGGTCAATAATCAAAGTACGTGTGTCGCATACAAAACGATTCCCCAAAATAACTGGTCAAAGTTCTCATAATTTATGCAAACAAACCCAAAATAAAACTGTAAAATTACTACAGGAGAAAGTATACACTTAGAAACAAGATCTTTGACAATTAATATTTAACATTACAAAATTAAGGAAAAAATACAAGCAACACAAGGCCAGAATATTTTAATTACTTAACAATAAGAAAAAACCGAATAAGTCAAAAAATTGTAAAGGTAAAAATTACGAAAAAAGGATAAGATTTTCTTTGTGAATTTTTAACTGTGTAATTTTTCTGCTTCTTGCAAATATCTAGAATAATACTCCATTTTGGGAATAAGTTATTAGAAACAAATGTTTATTACTAATTTAAAAAAAATGAAAGCTACTTTTACTAATAAATTTTTAGATTTCTGCTTATTCATTCACACTGAATGTTTTCCCATTTTTTTAAATGATTCTTAGTTTTGATATATAATGAGTTACCCAAATCCAATTATGTATGTTATGCGTTTGGCCAAGACTAACTGTGCTTAAGCTTAAGCTTTTATTACTCCTAGTACTAAATATGAAGATACTCTCTCCATTTGTAAAACATATTTCACTGGATGCAAGTGCGAAATGTACTTGCATTTATTTATCTTATTGCTTCAACCATTCACCGGCAAAGTTGTTTAACAACAACATCAACATCCACGAAGACAACATGCCTCCTAGACAGCATTTATGATTGTCACGGCTGCCAACATTTTTCCCTCCTCTGCCGCAATAAGTATTTGCTATTTATAGCCAAGTTTGGCGTCGCACTGCATGTTGGCGTTTTGGGCGTATTTCATCTCGAGTTCACGTCAAGTCGTTGACTCTCTGCCTATTGGCCAATGAATGCATTTTGGCCCAACAAAAGCTATATGAGCCACAAGTTTGCTAGTTTTACGAACTGCAGTAACTGCAACTGCAATCACAGTGAGTCTGTGAATACATGTGCATAACTAAGTATTTATTAGTTGCATACACTTTCTGAAAATAGACACAGCTGTGTCGAACTCCTGCATCGCATATCATAAACGCATAGCAGTTGTGTGTTTGTAGCACATTTATTTAGAATGCGTTTTGAGTCGCCACACAGAATATAGAATAACCAAGGTATTTCATCGTTCTTATCGTTAGTATACGTATACGAGTAATTGTGCGAATTTCCAAGTTGAACACTACAAAATAATGGCACGTCATTGAGTTTTTATTCATTACACAAGAGTTACGTACAATTTTTCTTGCTTATAAATATTCTACGCACAAATGTGATAAGCTCAAAATTGTTATATTTTAAATGTAGTACAAATTTTTGGAAAATGAAGGTCATTTTCGGGTCAAGGCACGCTATTAATAGATCTCATTCGAAATGTTCATAATGGAAATCTCTTCTTTATTTATATACAATGCTATCAAATGAATTTTCGTATTATTATAAAAATAAACATCAGCCTTAATTGTATGCTTTCAATCAATCAAACTCAATCAACGTTGTATGATTTGATTGGTCCATTAAATTAATTGAAAATCTGACACTCTGCAATACAAATGTAAACTTGATACTTAGTATTGTGAATTATTCTCTAGAATCAGTAATCAGTTGAACAAAGTTGGAAAATTGCGATTCCGCAAATATTGCGAACCATTCGCAACATGTGTTTAAGTAAATTGTTTGTTTTCTTTCGAAGATATTATTTCTGTTGTTCTTCTTCATTGTTTCTGTGCCAGCGAGAACACGAAATTATTATTATTAATGACAAATGTATGTTTACTTGTGTTTGTTTGTGTATGTAGATACATTTTTTTATTGTTTGTTCGCAACGTAAAAAGCAATGACGTGTGTTTTAAATGGTTGGCGTCTATTTAAATATTTTGTTGCTGTTGTTTTACTATTCTTAGGTTTTGTTATTCTAAACGAATTATATTTAAAAAATATCTTATATTTAAGAGCTTCTGAAGATCTATTGTAAATAAATTCTGATCAAGAATACAGAATATCTAAAAGAGCTAACAAAGATCGCACATATTCCTATTATCTAAATTATAACATTAATTCATCAACCAGATTAAATGCCACTCTTTAAAAACAAACACTTGGAATTCAAAAATCGTATAATATAACTATTTTATGAATTAGTTTAATCAATATCGATCAAATCCATTAAGCGTTAAATAACTTGTAGTTTATATGTTTGATGGGCTTTTGTAATTCGATACGTTTTCTTCTATAATCCAAAGTTCCTTTGGTTTTAACATGTAATTGGCTTTTATGTCTACAATCAATCTAATCATTATCAATGGATTTGTGGCTGCTGTCGTCGGCGACTGATAAGCATTGTTCCAAAAGACAAACAGTTGACCTTTGTTCACCGTTTTCATAACTTAATGAGTGGTGTTAATTATTAATCATCAAACATTTGTTTCCATTGACAAACGTACTTGAGTCTAAAGCAATTATACTTAGTAAGTTTCTTCAAATTTAAAAAGGTGCTTCTACTTAATTCATATGTGAAAATTCTTACAGTAGTTTCACAGTTTTTCACAGTTTACACAGTATTTTCTAGCTAACCTTGATTAGAAGAAAAAATACATATTTATGTTCGAGCACAAATTCATATAGATTTGTGATAACAATAGGCAAGAATTGACAAAAATAAACACAGTTGGTCAAATAAACGAAAAACGTTGATAGACGTTAAAGTAAATAAACAAAATTATTATATTGAAATTTGTTAGTGTATTGATGTGCGTAAAAGAAAATAATTTGAATTTTCTTTTAATGGTAAATAAAAACTTTTCCCTCTCTTTGTTTTTCTTATTTACAGATCTTTCTGCTGCTAATTATTTTGCTCTACTTCAGTTCGTATGTGGTCGTGTCGCGTTTTCGTCGTCGAGATCGCGACGATCTCTACTCAAATGACGAGGACGAGGTGCTAGTATATCGCATAAGGTAATATATACATATATAATGGCGAGGTTGGCAAGTCAACAACCTGCCTGGCTAATTGGATGACTTTGTAATGTGTGCATTCAACTTGACTCTTTGCAGCTTTTGGCTCTGCACCTTCACATTGGCCGTGGCCGAGGGCGCAGCTATGTTGCTGCCAGTATCCATAGCCAGCAATGAGGTGTTGTTGCTCTATCCAAACAGTTACTATGTCAAGTGGTTAAACAGCTCTCTAATACAAGGTACGTAAAAGTAGGAAATAAGCTATAACTTACTAAAAATCAATCCTGAGAGGTAACATTTTTGTAACTTGAACAATATAAGTTAAACTATTTCTGGAAGAGTGGAATCGGCAGACTTTATTTTTATTTTGCAACTGGTTTCTAATTGTTCATCTAAATAAAAAAATATAAACTTAAAATCTCAATAATTATTACATTGGATAACTAATTAGATAAACAACATTTATTTTATTATAGCTTAATAATAATAAAATTAAAAGTTTATTGCATATTTGAGAATTGATGCCAAGTATTAAAAGATTACTTCATTTTAGTTTGTATTTTAAAGTTAGAGATATCTTAATTATAAATACTAGAGATACTTAGTGAAAGTGTGGAAAGTTAATTACTTCTAATATAAAAATGATTAATAATTGAGAACCTTTTACCATTTGCAGGGCTATGGAATCATGTTTTCCTATTCTCAAATCTATCGCTCTTCATCTTTTTGCCCTTTGTCTATCTATTCTCCGAATCGACGGGCTTTGTGGGTCACAAAAAGGGCATCCTGGCTCGAGTGTACGAAACCTTCACAGTATTCATGTTGATGGCCATCATTGTCTTGGTTCTGACTGCCGTTCTCAGTGCAGTGTTTGGCATTGAAAAGTTTCAATTCTTCTGGTTTCTAAGTGAGTATCTAAACGGAAGCAGTTACAGTCTGTCGCTTGACAAACTGCACCCAAAATCAGAGAATGCATTTTCAATTTCCGTTGTTTTTTACGCTTCACAGATTTGGGCAGCGTTCACCTGCCGTTCCTTTATTCGTGTGTATCATTTCTGGGCGTAATGCTAATGCTGAGTGAGTAACAATTTTCAATTATGTATATATAATATCTATTGCTAAGTATTCTTCTCTTCAATCTGCCCAATAAACTTCTCTATATAAGCCAGCTGTTGTGGATTATGCTGACGCGCCTTGGCAACGCATTCCTCAAACTTTTCGACATCCTTCAGATGTTTGTAGGCTGTGGCCTTATAAAGCCAGGCACGCAGATTTGTCTCCTGCAGCTTGTCCAGCACATACTGGCAGTCATCCAATGCACGCTTGTAGTTGCGAAGTCTGTAGAACAACATATTAAACTTTATATATATTCAGATTTAAATCTTACTCACCTTATGTAGCACAAGGCACGATTGTTATAGGTTATAGCGCTATCCTTAATGCGCTCCACAGCCTTGTTGTAGTGCAAAATGGCCTTCTCATAGCTGCCATTGCGAAAAGCCTCATTTCCCTGGCTGTACATACACTTTAACTAGTTAGAGGGTCTAATAAACACCCTTAGAATATTTACCAACGTTGCAGCTCCGCTTCGTGCTCACGTTTGGCACGTGCTTGAGCCCGATCATTGGCATCCCGTTCCACCTCCTGCATGAAGCTCTGCTGATCCGTAGTATTCTCAATTCCCGGTTTCCGAGCTTTGGTCTTTCCATCGTCCTTGTTGATCAAAGTACGATTCTCACGCACTGTTAGACGCACCTTGTCCACATCAAGATTTTCAAAGTCTTCGGCCGTTTTGGCCTTTGGCGGCGTAGCTCCGTCATCCTCCAATGTGTCTTTATTGTTTAGAATGTCCTCAATCTTCTGCAGAGTTGATTCAAAATCAGCAAAATCATCATTGGGTTTATTCTTTTCCATTCTGATCCTTTAATACTGAGTATAAAATATGAAGTGAACTACGACGTGAAGTTTACGCTTGTTATTATTTGTTTTTGAAACCTTGGAAACCAACTAACTCGCTGACTACTTGTTTATTATGTTTTCACAGTTTGTACGCCCTATGGATTTGTGCGTCTGTTTGGCGTTGTCAACCAGGTGCTGGTGAGGCCCATGCTGCTGCGAGACGTGAACGAGGAGTTCAGCGCCTTCTACATGGAAGAAGCGAGCGTCAAACGCAAGCTGGCCCACATTGAACTGCACAATGTGAGCATCTCGGACGCCACCAATGGCAATGGACGCACGGTCAATGGCAATAAACGTAGCTATCTATCACAGCCATTTCTACAACACTCGCTGGTTCATCTGTATCAGCGTAAACCGCTTGCCGGAAATGTGGATGAGCAGCAGCAAGTGCTCAATGAAAGACTGAGAGAGCTGTATAGTGAGCGCAAGGAGCTGGACAAGATGCGTAAATCGAGCACCTTTCAACGCACCTTTATCTATCCACTCGCAATGCTGTTATTGCTATTCTGCACCGCCGTCACAATACTCGTTGTCGTCCAGAACACGCTGGAGCTGCTCATTGGCATCAAGGCGCTGCCGCTAAGCACAAGAGTATGTTTAGAATTTATATAATAATATCAATAAAGAAAAAAATTATTTGTTATATCTAATTTATTTGTATACTTTTAGCAATTTACATTTGGGTATTTCATCGCTTTCCAAGCTGGGACCCGTTGGAGCTGGAATGGAAGTATGCCTTATTTTCTATCTAGGCGCAACGTCTGTTGTGGGCTTCTATAGCATGCCCTTTATGAGTAATGTGCGTCCCAAGTGGAGACAGACGTCTTTGCCACAGCTGATGTTAAACTGTGGCTTCATGCTAGTGTTGTCCTCGGCATTGCCGCTGTTAAGCAGAATTATTGGTAAAGTATAAATGGATTATCCTTAAATGCGATATTGCTGATGCGTTTTATAATTTTGCAGGCATTACCAACTTTGATCTGCTGGGTGACTTTGGCGCCATCGAGTGGCTGGGTAACTTTCAGATTGTCCTGCTGTATAATCTGGTATTTGGAACAACAACTGCTCTGTGTCTGGTTAACAAGTTCACGGCGCCAGTGAGACGTGAGCTGCGTGCACGGTTAGTGGAGAACTATGTGCTCTTTACTAACTACATGAGCTTCATCAACTGATATTTAAGGGAGCGACGCGATAAATATATACCATGTCAGCGTCAGCGTTACGCTTATCAGCTGCTTAAACGTTTTGTCGAGTCGCCCCGCTTTAGTCTAACTAGTTTCTATGCCAAGTACTACAATCTTAGTCGTAAGAGCAGTCGCAATACCACCGCTAGTCGCAAGGCAAACACGATGGACTGTTGAGAAATGTTGAGATGAAATTAATATACTTTATACAGAACTGATACTGTTACTGATACTAATATTAATATTGATACTTACCATGATATTTAAATGTTGCGCTGTTTATTGTTGTGCTTAATTGTTGTAGTTTTTAATGCCCATAAGTGCAAGCTCAACATTCATCGTCTTATATATTCATATATACCATATATATGTCTTTATATATACATATGTGAATCGAAATTTACGGTTGAGCTTTTGTGCGACTTATCAGATCTATTTGAATTACTAACGTTATGTGCAACATTAACTGCTGTCAACAGTCGGTAGAATAAATTTTAGGTGTTTTAAGAATTTTATTAGTCTGAGTCAATCAATTTAAAGTCATTTATGTTGTGTCGATAATCTATTTCGTAATCACAGGCACTTTTTTATATTTTTATATTTATTTAAATCAATTATTTTATTGCATGCGTTTCATTGTCATTCTAATTCGTATACTAATTATTTATTTATATACATTTATTTACTTTTACACATATATTTTAACAATGTTCCTTAAGTCGAACGCTTCGGCGCATCTCATTGTTTATTTGCATTCTTAAATCAATGACACATCTATAAAAAATTATGTGATAAAATATAAACAAATGTTTTAAGAAAATAATATTGCTTCTTTCATTTCACAATTCGTAGCTTTTGAAATCAATATTAAATTGGTTCCACACACATTGATTCTGATATCTGTTTTTTTTTTTACAGGCTGACGGCGCTATTTTTGTTGGCATAAGGACTGACCGAAGTGCTTTAAATCTATAAAACCACTGTGATGTTAAATAAACTAGGATAAATACAAATGATATTAAAATAATGTATAATTTATTTATGTTTACATTTTCAAAAGTTAGTTCTGATTGGGAGACTCGATTAGGATTTACTTTAAAACGATACAAACAAAGCAGAGACACTGGAAAATCCAAACAGCTTTAAGAAGCCTCTTAAAATTTAATATTTTATTATTTGTCAGGCGAATATAAATAGCATGGTAAATTATTATAAGCTAATGTTGAAGCTCAATTTATGTTTGTAATTTTCCTGATTTTGATATCTTTTGTTTAAATTTTGTTGAGTTTTGGGAAGCTGCAGGGTCACCAAAAATTCCCGCTGTCATCGAAAAGTTCCCCCTTATTTGATCAGTGTTTATTTTTTAAATAATTTAATTACTCGGGGTATATAATAATAAGCCAAGTTGGCACTTCCAAGTAAAAGTTTCGATAGTCGATGTCGATAGTTCCATTTATTAAATTATCAATGAATTTCGATAGGTGCCACTAACAGTTTGAAGTCACTGTAAATTTTTACGAAAACTGCAAATAGTTATAAAGTTCTACCTTATTTTTTTGACAAATTAATAAGGAACAGGTTTCTCATTTACTTACCTTTTTAGAAATGAATCTTTTTTAGGTACTAAATATCAAGCCAGATTGGAGATTTGTACTGGGTGGCAACGCTAAGTAAGAGCGAGCGTGAAAATAATTTTTGCGGTGGCGTCGTAAAGAAAACAAGCATTTTTTCATTTATTTATATCTTTCGAATAATAATGTTAAGTCGTAAGCGTCGCGCCAGTTCAATATCGAGTCGACAAGACGAAGATCCGTTACTTTTAGATGACTCAACGCCAGAGCAGTCTCCAGTGCAACACACACAATCGGCGCGCAAAAAGCGACGCCTGGATCCAACAGAGTTGTGTCAACAGCTGTATGACTCGATACGCAACATCAAGAAGGAGGATGGCTCCATGCTGTGCGATACGTTTATACGGGCGCCTAAGCGCCGCCAGGAGCCTTCCTATTATGACGTGGTGGTGAATCCCATCGATTTGCTTAAGGTGCAGCAGAAGCTAAAAACAGACTCCTATGACGATTTGTATGATATGATGACCGACTTGGAGTTGTTAATAAACAATGCAAAAGCATTCTATAAACCTGAATCAACAGAGTATCAGGACGCAATTGCATTGTGGCAGCATATCCAGACGCAACGTCAGCGCATTCTTGAAGCTAATGGTTTTACGGAGGAGGAACCACGTGCAAAGCGCGCGCCTCGCAATCCACGCCGGCTAACGAGCAGCACCGAACCGGGAGGCGGGGATCTTGACGACGATTGGAATCAATATGAGGAACTTTTTGCATCTGTAATGACAGCAACCGATCCGATTGGCGACCGAGCTATGCATCCCATATTCCAATTGTTACCCTCCAAGAAGGCTTATCCCGACTACTATGATGTTATTGAGCATCCGATTGACTTGCGTCTTATTGCTACCAAGATACAAATGAATGCTTACTCGACGCTGGTGGAAATGGAGCGTGATCTTTTGCAAATGACAAAGAACGCTTGTCTTTTCAATGAGCCCGGATCACAGATATATAAGGATGCCAAAGCGTTAAAGCGTATATTTACCCAACGACGCATCGAGCTGGAGACGGGCAAGGGGAAGCCAGCTCGACGTCTTAAAAACTTGTCTAGTGCTGCAATAGCAGGTATAATTAATTATTGGTGTCCACTGTATGATGATATTTAAATATAGCTTACATTTCAGCTCTCAAAGAGGAAGTGGACAGCTCGGACGATGAGGAGACTAGCAAAAAAGGCGAAGGTCCCATGTGGGCGTTATTTGATCACTTATATAATTCAGCAGGAACGTCAGAGCATCCAGGGGTCACCGGCCCGCCGTTGGGCAACTCTTTGTGGAAGCTGCCCGTACGTCGCTTTCATCCCGAATACTTTGAGCTTATTAAGCGTCCAATTTCCATGAGTCAAATCCACAACAAGCTGAAGAAGGGGGACTATGCCAACATAAGCGATCTCACCGGTGATCTTTATCTGATGTTGGACAATGCCAAAAAGGCATTTGCGGTCACACATCGAACCCACAAGGACGCATTAAAAATGCTAAAACTTATGAATGCAAAGCTGGTAGAGGAGACACTTGAGGAGACCAGCGATATGGATGAGGATGAAGTAGATGAAACGTTTACGACAAGCGTGCAGCCAGAAAAACGTAAGCCGGGCAGACCACGGGTTAATTCCAATTCCACTCCCAGCACATCGCACGCATCGAACAATTCAAACTCACCCAAATCCAATCGCATTCCCATCAATGCGACCATCAAGAAGAAAATTCTCAGCATACAAAAGTATCTGGTCGACTACACAGTGGAGTATCGTCGGCTAATTGAGATGTTTATGGAGAAACCGTCGCGCAGGGCATATCCAGATTACTATGAAATCATCCAAAACCCAATTGACATGAATACCATTGAGCACAACATACGATCCGATCGCTATGCCACCGTTGAGGATGTCGTTGCCGACTATCGTCTCATGTTCTCGAATTGTCGACAATATAACGAGGATTGCTCCACAATCTACGAGGATGCCAATACTCTCGAACGTGCTCTAAATGAAAAGCTTAAGGAGTTTCCCGGCCTGACGGAGGTCAAGAGACCAGTTCAAAAGTACAACAAATTGGGACGTAAGCCAAAAGCGGCTCTCTTGGCGGATCGGGATCGCATGTGGCAGTTTTATGAGACACTGCGTGATTATCAGGAACCGAAGGGCAAACGTCAGTTATCGTTGATCTTCACCAAGCTGCCGTCAAAGAGCGATTATCCAGAATACTATGACATCATTAAGGATCCCATGGACATGGAGCGCATTGCACAAAAGCTTAAGCAAGGTGCCTACGAGAGTGTCGATGAGCTGGCAGCGGATTTCCTGCTCATGCTGGAAAATGCCTGCAAATACAATGAGCCTGACTCACAGATCTACAAGGATGCACTGGTTCTGCAGCAACTGACGCTTCAATTGAAACAGCAGCTGCGCACAGAACCCGATGTGCCACTCGCAGTTCAGGAGTTGTTTCTCACACTCTTCACCTCCGTCTATAATCATCAGGACGAGGAGGGACGCTGTTATTCGGACTCATTGGCTGAGCTACCCGAGTATGATGAGTTGGGCGAAGGAGCAAAAGTGCGAGGCATTTCATTGGATCTGGTCAAGCGACGACTCGATAAGGGAGCTTATAAACGTCTCGATGTCTATCAGGAGGATATTTTTGCCTGCATGGAGCGAGCACGTAAATTGTCGCGCACGGATTCGGATATCTTTCAAGATTCCATAGAACTGCAAACGTATTTTATACGGAAGCGGGATGAACTGTGCAAGGACACATTGAGTTCGCCAGCGTTGAGCTTTACGTTAAACAAGCTGTTGTCGGATGTTGAAGTTATGCGGCAGCAGAAAGTGGCACAGGAGGAGCAGGATCAAGAGCAGGACAAGGAAAAGGATGAATTCAATGCGAGTGCCAAGAGCGAAAGCATGACAATTAATCAGCAGGTATATTCCCCCGGTGATTATGTATATGTGCAGATGCCAGAGAACAAGATACCCACCATTGTATGCATTGAACGTCTCTGGACAACTCCAAACAACGAGAAACTAATGCAGGCTTCGATCTTCCTGCGTCCCCACGAAACGTATCACGTCACCACACGGAAGTTTCTCGAGAAAGAGGTTTTCAAGAGCAGCATGTCGCAAACGATTTCCATGGATAAGGTGCTGGGCATGTGCTATGTCATGCATATTAGGGATTACATCAAGCTGCGGCCGGATGGGCTGCCAGAGAAGGATGTGTTCGTCTGTGAATCTCGCTACAATGTGCAAGGTCGTTGTTTTAAGAAACTCAAAAACTGGTCAACATCGCGCGAGAGCACGAACAGCTCCATGAGATTTGTACTGCGAGAGACGCCTCTGGAATTGAAGCGTGTGATGTCCGTCTTCAAGGAGCGCATTGAGAAGCACAAAGGAGAGCTAGAAGAGCTTAAGCTGCAGGAAGCGCTCGTTGAGAAGGAGAAGCCCAATGTGATATGCGATGCTCCACCAAATGCAGAAGACAACAGTGTGTACTATCAACAATACAACACCATTTGCAGTGGCGTCATCAAGACTGGCGATTTCGTTTACGTGGCCACACAAACAGGCAAACAATCTGTGGCCCAAGTCCAGCAAATTTGGGAGATCAATGGTAAATCATATTTCAAGGGACCCTGGCTATTGGCTCCTAGTGAGACTACTCCGGCATTGGGCAAACAGTTCTATCGCCAGGAATTGTTACTGAGCACCGTCGAGGACATTAGTCCCGTCATTGGCATCGTGGGTCGTTGCGCTGTTCTGGAGTACGCTGAGTTCATTAACTCCCGACCGACGGAAATCGCCGAAAGCGATGTGTACATCTGTGAGTCCGTCTACGATGAACTCAAGAAGGCATTGCGCAATCTGGTCGTTGGCAATCTGCGCAAGTTCCAGCACAGCGCTGAGGTGACTGAAGATGAGATCTTTTATTTTAAAGCCCCCATAAAGCCAACAAAGGATGTCAAAAACGAACTTAACGAACTAGCCATGATGGAGGATTCTATGGATGGTGATACTCCATCGCTGAGCTCGGACATTATCGCAATATCGTCACCAGCGCCGTCCGTCAACTCTACACCGCTAACCTCGAAAGCCAAGACCAAAACGGCCAAGAAAAGCCTCACCGGTTACATACTCTACTCCAGCGATGTGCGCAAAGGTAAGTGCAATGAAATTATTTTTAATCTATCTTTATTAATACGTATTGCCATTTACAGGTATAAGTCAGAGCAATCCCGATGCCAGTTTTGGAGATATTTCACGCTTGGTGGGCAATGAATGGAAGAGTTTACCCTCGAGCGTCAAACAAAGCTGGGAGGATCGTGCCAATAAGCTTAACGAAGAGGCTGCTGCATTGCGTCGTGAAATAGATGAGGGACAGAACTGTGCAAGTCCGTCGCCGGGAGTTGCTACTGGCAATCAGGAGTCAGGTCCTACACTTACCTTTGAGTGCATGTGGGATAAGTGTGACTTTCAGTTCGAGGAGTTGGCCGACTGCACGGAACATTGTCTGTCTGATGCCACCGGGCATATACAGCGCCATCCAGAGGCGGGTGTAGAGATGGTTTACGCGTGTCTCTGGCGCAATTGTCCACGTATCCGCAAGTCCAGTCAGGCATTTCCAAATGTGCTGCGTCTTATTAAGCATGTGCGTGAGGTGCATTTGAGCAAGTGTGGCAAGCCTTTGGCTCTCACAGAGCGCGGCAGGAACTTTACGCAACGCAAGCAAAAATCAGTTGGCCAACAGGCGGCCAATGTGGTAACCGCATCCAACCATGCAATCTCACCTCGTGCACCGGTTAATACGGAGACAGCACAGCATAATAGCAACAATTGCAGCTTCAACAGCAGCAGATGCAACAACAGCAGCAATTGCAACAACAACAGCAGATGCAACAAACGATTGTAGTGGGTCCGACTCCGGATCCAATGTTTGTAACCGTGCCGCCTCGTGCCAATCGTGTCATCCACTCCGAAGCATACATTAAATACATTGAGAGCCTGCAGACGGGCAGTCACTTGGTAGTTAATACTTGCAACAACAATTGGCGTCGCTCGCTCACTCACGTCAATCCCGTCCAGGTGACTAAGACTCAACTGCCTGAGCATTGGCTCGGTCCCAATCTCCGTGACCAAGGGAATGTGGTGCAAGCTCTTTGCCACTTGCGTAATTTTATGCTGGACGATGTACTACAAATACAACACAGTTGCACCTAATTCTTATTTCTATTTCAAATCTAAATAATTTCAAACTCTATGTCAAGATTAAAGTCAAATATACCACAGAATTACATGTGTATACATGTAAATACGTTTCCATCATATACAAATATTTATGTATTCGTGTTCTTTAGTTCTTTAATTTAAATTTTTGGTCAGTGTACAACGAGTATCTTCAAATTCTGACCAACTTTAACCATATTTCAAACATGATTTTGGACATTTAAATCATTCTGAATTTACATTTTATTAAATTTCTTGAAAATATTTTTTCGCTCCGGATCCAGGCTTTGGTCTTATACTTTTTATAAACTCCTTATATCCTAATTAGTATAAAACAACACTGGTTTCGCATTCAAACAAAAATGAATCGATATGTGTTCTTGTTTAATTTATTGGAAAATACACAAATTTAATTCATCGTATAAACATAATCTGTATGTTTTTAAATAATAAACTGACCATCTGGCAGCACTCATGACGTCATGGTGGAGTCTCTTCGGTTTTGTTTTGCTACGGCAAAACGACAACAAACCGGTTCCTCCATTGTACACTGATAGTGTCACTTGTTTATTTTGGCGTTGCTTATCTAATTGTCTGACCTAGAAACTGCTCTCCTAATCTCAACGGTGCTCGCCAGTTCTCTTTGTGCTCTTCTCGAGTAATATTTGGGATTAACTTTGCCTCAAAAGCTTTACAATCAAAACACAAAAATTAGTTGCCGTTGGTCGCTTGTGGATTGCAGTCGTTTAATAAAATATAATATATCAGTTTATATTTGGAACGCAATAATGTCGGAGGGCGAATCGAAATTTGGTTTCAAGGATATGGAGAAGGCGTTGGAGACGCTCAAGCTGCTAGAGAGCCACGACATGCAATACCGCAAACTCACCGTGCGCGGACTTTTGGGACGCGCCAAGCGTGTCCTTACCTGTAAGTTGTGCCTTGGGGATACTCTTTAATTCCAGAATTCCATAAGATTGTGTCTCTTTCATATATAGTGACAAAGGCAGCGGAGAAGGTGAAGAATATTAATGACGCTATTGGGGTATTCGAGAAATGGATAGAGGAGAATGGCGGTGGTGCATCCAGCAAGAATGCAAAGACTGACAACGAAGATAAGGTGGAGACAGTGCCTGGCCTGGGTTTTAAGGACAAGGCGGCGGCACAGGCTACTTTGAGGTAAGACCACTAAAGTTTACCCTGTAATTACTCACACCAAGCTGACATTGACTCTGAGGCTGAAGGTTGCTCTCGCATTGGCTATGCCACCAATAATGATGTCATGTCACAGTTTTAGTACTCACACACTCGGAAGTCTAATAATTTGATAGAGCGACCGTTTCGATTTCCTCTCCAATTGCTAACAGTCAGTGTATACACACATACATACATATACATATATATTCTCTCATGCTCACATACACCTACATATGTATGTATGTATGCGCATATGCAAAGTATTTGGCATATTAAAATCTTTCGAAATCTATTCAAATACTAAATGTGTACATATACTTAAGTATGTTTAGATTTTCTATTAAAATATCAATAGATATATTCAGCATATATGTATGTAAGTAATAGCAATTGTAAAATCATATCTGCTGATTGATTCATTTTAAAATGACATATCTATCTCACATTTCGATACATTTTTGTTATTACAAATCAAGTCAATCAGTGCAAAACATATATAATCAAAATGACCAATGCTCTATATGTTTGTAGCATCTTGGCAGAGCGTGATCCAGACTATCAGAGGCTGGCGATCAAGGGTCTTATTGGCAGCTCGAAGCGAGTGCTCTCTGGCACCAAAAATGAGGATAAAATCACTGCAATAAATGAGGGTGTCCAGGTGCTTGAAGATTTTCTTGAGAAATTCGAAAAGGAGAATCGCATCAAGGATAATCGTGCATATTTGGCACATGCTGTTATTGCCAAGCTGCCCGAGCCAACAGAGGAGCTGGCAGCTGAGTTCCTGGCCGCTTATGGTGGTTCCAAGGCCAAGGGAAACTATAAGCATCTGCGTACAATGACACCTAAGGAGGAGGAGACCACGAGCTGGGATATTATACGCAATCGTCAAATTGCTAAGCTGCTGGATCAAATCAAGGCTGAAGATGCCAAGTTGTTTGATCAGGACACAGGTGCGCCCAGTGAGCTACACTTGCGCCTCATACACTGGGCTTACAGTCCACAGCCGGAGAAAGTGAAGAGTTATGTGGATAAGCTGGCCAAGAAGACACCAGAGAAACGTAAACTTGAGAGCGGCAGTAGCAGCGATGATGATGATAAATCCAGTAGCGACTCGGAATCTGACTCGGAGTCGGTGCCAAAAAAGAAAAAAGAAGGAAGAGTGATAAACTAAGGACTTTTGTGTAACGAACAGAAAACGGTATATACTTTATTTAAATACGTTAACTCAACCTCAACGCGATTACATTTACGTGTTGGACAATTTGGTTTTGTATATATGCAAGTATGTATGTTTATGTCTAGGTATATGCTTCTGATAAGGCCTCGCTTAGATGAGCTATACATCTGTCGCTAGCCATCTAATAACCAAATATAAGAATTTGTAATATAAAGACTGCGGCCAGTCCACAGTTTATACCAATTTACCATGATCTTTTTAAATATGCATTTGATCTAACGGCTGTGTAGCTGCGGTGATCGACACCGATAGGTACCAACTTTTTGTGGCGGTATTCCGATTGACATATTAGTTTACCAACACTATTCTCCTAATAACTCCGTTACAGCACTGCCAACGGTTGGAAATACATAAATCAAAATGTTTCTTTTAAATTGCTTTAGCTTGTGTCTTTTAACTTCTTTACTTAAATAAATAAAGTTTGACGAATTAATTGTCAGAAATCAAACAGCGATTTACATAAAAAAGTCAACGACTGTACCGATAATACATTGATATTTTCAAACTCTAATTTTGTTGTCAACTAAACCCAGTCGCACTGTAAAACGAGCCCTTCACATACCCACCCACATACAAAATAAATTACACAATGTACACAAGACATGGTTACACCTACTCTGCGATGCTCCCACGCTCCGCCTACTGATACTTATGCAAGCCACTGTCATAATAATCCGCTGCCGTCGCTTTTTGCACGCGAATCGTCTGCGATTGTGACTCGGATGGTGACTTGGCCAGTGACAAGGTCAACTGATGCTGCTGATCCGACTGCTTGCCCGTGAGGTGCCCATATGCCATGTTAAATAGTGCATCTGGATCACAGACGAACCGATACACATAGCGTTCTCCATTGACCTTCTGCATGATTCCCTTCTCATAGTAATAGCGTAGACTGCGTGATAGCTTATCATAGTTCATGGCCGGTCTGTTCTTTTGTATACCCCAACGACGTGCCACCTCCTCAGGCTCGATTAGTTTGAATTCCATGCCCCGACCTGTCCAGGCGATGCAGCTGGAGCTGTGTGAAATATACGAGATTAAATGTTACAGAGGTAAAACATTGATACTTTATATGCTATCGAAGATAATGTTGAACAAGTCATTCGAAAATAAGGATCACTGCTGTAATCTCTTACCTGGTAGCCGGCTCGTCTAATAGCGCAACAAGAAACTGCCATAATTGGAGGGAACCTCGACGCTGACTGATGGTCTGTCCATTGCTGCTGGTGGATATGGTATTGCTGGCGTAGAACTGATCCAGTCGCAGCTCTGCCTCAGTCGATGTAGTGGAGTCCACGACACTAGGGCGCAATGGCGGTGGATAGGTTGATGATATTGTAGCATTGTAGGGGCCACTATCATACTTAAGATCCGAATCACTTCCAGTGCCCGTGGGGGGTGAAAGATCGCGATAGACGGCGGCTACGGAGCCGACATGCGTCTGGGATTGCGGCTGCTGTTGGTGGGTGTAGTGTGTGGGCGTGGCATAGACAGCTGAGCTGGATATGACGGCGGTGTGACTGAACTTGAAGGCGGAGGCGGCATGCACTGGCGTCAGATGAGGATGTGGATGCGGCTGCTGATGTGTGTGATGCGACTGCTGATGATTGTGTGGATGTGAATGAGAATGCAGTGCAGCATGTTGTTGCTGTTGCTGTTGTTGCTGCTGCTGCTGTTGCTGCTGTTGTTGCTGCTGTTGTTGATGATGCTGCACAGCGGCTGCGGTTGTGGTCGAATCGGCATGCTCTATCTTCGTGTTATGCTGATGGAAATGTTGACCAGCCGACACATCGCTGCAGTATGCTGCGGCTGCCGCAGCAGCAGCTGCCGTTTCTGGAAGAGATGGGCAAATAATTGATAGAAGCATATGAAAGCCGCTTTCATGGCCGTTTAGGCAAGGATTGGAGAGAGTAATCGCTAATTACAAAATATATTAATACTCTATAACACAATGGCACTACTCCCATGTTAATGTATACGCAATTAAACTGTAGGATCTTTTCGATAATAAACATAGTCTTGTATAGTAAATTATATACTCGTATATAATAATAAAGTAATGTTGAGGATATCATATTTTAAATGTATTTATTTAACAAATGATTTTATAGTTCACCATAAAACCAATTAAATAGAAAATATTAGATTTCTCAGCTATTTAATATGTATTCATATACAAGACAAATTGAAGATTGATAAAAACGTAATACTCGTATATAATAATAAAGTAATGTTGAGGTAATCATATTTTAAATGTATTTATTTAACAAATGATTTTATAGTTTACCATAAAACCAATTTAATAGAAATTATTAGATTTCTCAGATTTTTAATATGTATATGATACAAGACAATTATATTAAATAAATTGAAGATTGATAAATACATAATACTCGTATATAATAATAAAGTAATGTTGAGGTAATCATATTTTAAATGTATTTATTTAACAAATGATTTTATAGTTTAACATCAAATCAAATCAATGGAAATTATTAGATTTCTTAGATATTTAATATGTATATGATACAAGACAATTATATTAAATAAATTGAAGATTGATAAAAACATAATCTTAATAATGATTGAACACGGATTTATAGAAACACGCTTTCTAAAAGATTACATTAATTTAAACTTCCGAATGAAACATGTGTTGAAAGTGAGGGTATTTAAAGGATCGGTTAGCTCGGCCTGTGCTCGAGCATTCTGTTGTTGTTTTGCTAAATGGCCAAGGTATTTAGCAGTAATTAATTATTTAAGCAACCCACTCGCAGGCCCCCGTAAATGCTCAATATGCTGCAATTTAAGGGCAAAGAACAGAGCAATCTCGACTACAGTCTCTTTTTGCCCTTTTCATTAGATGTTTGCCTGGTCCAGGTCCTGGTCGAGGTCTCTCCTTGGCAATCGCTCAAAATCACATCAGCAGGCAACGCGACTCGACGCAGGGCGAATTAAAAATTCAGGAGATACCTCTGCATAATCCATGAGCAAGTGTCGACAAGTAAAAACATCATTGTCGATAACAACAAACGAGAGAAGCGTTGAGAACCTGTTGGCTTTTAAACCAGAGTATGTATATTTAGAGTACAGAGTGCACACGGTACTTATTTCCCAGTGGTGCCATCCCCAACCCTAACCGTAACCCAAAAGCACATGCCCTTCTCATGACGCCCCACCCTTATGCTCAACTCAATCCACTCAGCGGATTGTGATTGAGTCGCTTGTTTGACTGCAGTCCTCCCTCCCTCTCCTCCCTCCTCCCACAGCCATTCCATCCGCATCCTCAGCCGGAGGCCAAGCCAAGAGTATCTCCCATTTCAGTGTTCCTTTTCCAAATTGAATTCCATGCCCGTGCCACCAATTGGATTAGCGGTTACTAACACCGCGGATATTGTTATTGTAAATTATGTGCGCGATTTCTTGCATTTCGATTTTTATAAAAAGAGGGAAAAAAATATATGGAAGATGCCAAAGGAGAAATTGACTTATTGGCCTGGCACGTAGTTTCCCATAATTTTTATAAATGATGAACGCATGACTTTAATAATTTCTTTTCAGCATTTGCTTACCTTCGTCGCTCTTTTTAAGAATGCCCGCGGGTGGCGATGGTGGAAACCTGGCAGAAGCATTAAGGAAAAAAGAGAAATTTGTATTGAGAATACAGAATGTTGATTGACTTAAAGTTACCAGCAAGCCGGGTCAAAAGTCTAATCTATTACTGGCTTGTCTTGTCAGCCACATTGACTACCAAACCATACATACCTGTAGCAATATGGATGCGGGTGAGCGTGAGCGTGGGCATGAGGATGAGCATGAGGATGCGGGTGCGGATGCGGGTGCGTCACAGCGGGTATATCGAAGAAAGTTGATGTTCTTTCATGGCGCACGCCTTTGACATTCACTGCAGATCCAGACAGGTGAGCAGATGGAAAATGGAAGCATTTTTAATGTGATTTTCAGTAGAGCTCGTTGGAAAAGTTAGAGAGAGCTTTGCTTTTGTTAGATAATATTTCGTATTAAGCATCACGCCGGGATATCTTTGAGCCCACAAATGAATCTTGTCATATGCAAGTGCTCCCAGCTACATATTCATACTTGATGACGAATAGTTAACAAAATAATCAACAAAAGAATCAATAAAGATGTTATACACATATTCCTGATGGTATGGGCAAAAATAATTCTCGTATCTATCCTTGGTTATATTTATTGTTATAATAATCGTTCTTTTCTACTATGTAATATTAAGGATAAAAGATTTTCTGTTTAAATAAAAGATAAAATTTTGGTAACTTAACATTTTTCAAAGCTTAACAATTAATCATTCAAGATATAAACTCTAAATTAACATGAAAAATATTTGAAAGCATAATATATTCTGAAAAATGAAAATTGTTGATTTCAATTATTATCAATTATATTCTTATAATTTTTTATTTTTTTAACGACCATAAATAATTTAATTAAATCTTTCATATTCTATTAAACTTAATTTTAACTCAAGATAGTGATTTGGTATTATTTTGCTACTGTTTCAAAATTAATCTGAAAATATAGTAAAGTAAGTATAAAACGTATGTGAAATTGAACTGTCAGAACGGGTTAATACAAAAGAAAAATATTTTATAAATTACATAATGTTATAAAAATGTTTTATGTACTAATAACCAAGAAGATCCCGCACTTTGAGTATGTTCCACAATATTGTCTTAATAAAGTGAGTGTGTAAAGTGCAAAGTTAAGCAAAACAAAATGAAAATAAATGAAAGCCTTAAGGCTGAAATAAGCGCAAGCAAGGAAAAACTCCATCTCCATCTCGTCTCTAGTTCCAGCTTTCGGTTCAGCCCCTGGCCTGACATCATCCCAAGTTTCAAATAAAAAATAAAGAAAGAGAAGAACTCATAATGGGAGTTAATAAACAAAGCGTGTAAATAGCAAAAGCAAACAAGAATACGTTGATGCACTGGACGGGGAGCTGCATCCGGGCGGACGTGGACGCTTACCATTGTACCTTGCGTTCAAGTAACCCTCCGTAGATGTGTCCAGTCCAAACTTGCCAATGGCAGCAGCCGCTGCAGCCGTCGGCGCTGGCGTTGTGTACATGACCAACTCATCGGCTAACTGATGGTGGTGATGGTGATGGTGATGATGCGCATACCAGGATGACTCTCGAACAAGATCTGCTTAGACAAGTGTTTGGGAATAGAAAAGTGTTTCATATGTGATCCATAAGTCAAGTCACCATTGCATAAGGAGGCACTTCCTCCATTGGCACTCGACGCGGAGCCGTTCATCAGAGCCGCTGCAGGAGGCGTGGCCAGGCAGCAGGGCGGTGACCTTTGACCATGCATGGGAAGTGGTAATGTGCAGATGGCCTCCATCAGTGTATGACTGACGTCCATATCGTGGCATTTCTTGCGTTCCGTCTCAGAGTTCTCGCAGCTGGAGGAGGATGAGGACGAGGATATGGCCTTGCCGACAGCCGGCAGAGTTGAGGTGACACAGGAAACCACCGAATCTGTGGTTATAGTCGATGTATTTGGCGCCGTGTGATACAACCCATGGTGGTGATGTGGATGTGAATGTGGATGTGGATGATGATGATCCAAATGCGTCAATGTCTGTTGTAACTGCTCCAGATGAGTCTTCGACTCGCCGTAGTCGGCCTGTTAAAAGAGGAAATTAACCGAGACGCAGCAGGAAATTTGTTATGAGTTTGTTTCTTGGGTCTTCTTCGATTTTGGCAAATGAATTGCCAATTTGTAAGTTGTTATTTACGGGGTTGTTGGCCAGGCTTTAAGTGGCGCCGGCTCTGCAACTTTAAAGCCACCTGCTGGGCCGTGAGCCGGCAAGCCTCACCACCCATGGAGCTGGTCTACTACAACACAACAACAGGTTAGAATTACGGGGAAAGTTACGGGTAAAATAGAATAGAAACAAAGTGTATGTGCTCGTCACATTGACATACTCAAGTGTGAAGAAGTTGTGGCAATTAGCTTAACAGCTTCTAGCTCCGGCCTTGCTTTGTCCTATATGGTGTCAATTGGCTATTGTTATACTCCTGACCGTGGCCATTAAGTAATGAGCCATTGTCAACAGCATTAGAACACGACTGGGATTGGGATTCAAACTGACAGAAGTGTATATCATATACATACAACGATATGTGGAAAAGACAATGGAAACCTGCGGTTTATTGACACTTTTACATTTAATGAGCTGTCCCAACTCAGGTCAACCAAGTTTATGGGCGGTGGCACATCTCACTCTCTCTCTCTCTCTCTCTCTCTCTCGTCTTTGCTCATTATGAGGTGCTCTTTGCTTTTTACTTTCTGTTTTACTTTCTAGCTGGAGACAGCAAGATCTACAGTTGATCTTTCACTCAATTGTTATATCTACTTGATCGATGTACTTTACTGACATAGAAACGATTAAAAATAAATCAACCTACCACAACTTTGTTTTTCACTGAGATAACTTTTAAACAACCTAACATATATATCTTTAAATTGAACTATAACATTATATTTCCTAACTATGGAAGCTGATCGTTCGAAAATCCTAGTAAGTAATTAAATTTTAGTTTTCGAAGAATTATAACTATATTAAATAAAAACCTGTTTTTTTATTTTAGTTAGCTGTTCCTACATGTAAACTAATGTAAAATTTACAAAGAAAAATAGCTTTTCTTTCTTAGCTTTTCGATTATTTTGTTTGTTTTGGGCAGCAATTTTAGTGTCTTCTGCAAGTTGCATCTTACGTCCACTTGACACTTAGAAATTGGCACAAAGCAAACGTTGCGCATCGCTGCACTCGAGAATACTTAGTTGGAGCGATAGTTAAGTTACCCTTAATTACATACAAACATATGTATCTGTATCTTTTTAAAAAGATATACCAAGAGATAGATGCGGGCTGCAATGAGTTTAACTTCATGTGGAAACGCAGAAAGCGGCAAGTTTGGTTGCTAGAAGACAACGCAGAACGTGCAACGAGCAGCTTTCTCTCATTTTATACACACAAAAGTAGACCTAAAGGTTATGTAAATTCGGTACATTAAACTTGAAATATGTCATTACATTTTGCAATAGTTAAGTAGACAAAAATGGTAAAATGTTTCCGCCATAAATTGCAAAATATTGTTGCAGGTAGCGGCGATGGCATTGGGTGGCATTTAATAAGTGCAGGCAAACAATTTGTTAAATTAAATTACCGACATTTATTTACCGTAACCGTCAAGTGCGGCCAGCGAAGCGTTGCCACCTGGCACGCGGCAAGTGATCGCTAAGGAAAATTATCGAAATTATCGAAGCATTAGCGATAATTTGAAACGGTGTTGGATGGCAGATTTGAATTCAAATGCCGATCGTCGAAGTAAAGTTCGATTGCAATTAAATTTGCATCACAATTGAGCAAAGTAAACAATTGAGCAAACAAAAAGATAAATTAACTCTCTTCGATCACTGTTGAACTTTGACCCACAATGTGAGAAGCGGGTGGTTAATATTACAACGCATGAGCACATTACGAAACGTCGCTTTGTCGATGCTGAAGTTGACGTCGTGTTTGCTTTGCGTTTGTAACTTACTTTGATCTACTCTGCAGCGTTAGAAGAAGACAATGATTTTCTTTCTATTGTCTTTGTCGTGGTCTTTTTATAAGTTAATTTTTTCCACGCTCGTGTGCGTTGTGTGCCTGGCGCTTGTCGTGGAAAACACTTTCACTGCACATGATGAGGCAGTGACACGACTTCGGAATCGTCATCGTCGTCAACATCGTCGTCGTCGTCGTGAACTTCTTGTGGGTGCTGCTGCGGCTGTGTCTATGGAAGCGCGACCGAGCAAGTTTCTCGGTCTCGCATGCGTTGTCGCTTTTGCTTCGAGAGCATTTTCGGTTGAACACTGGACCCGACTGGTGGTGCTACGTCTCAAAAGTTTAACGTCTAACGTCTATTAGATCAATGTGCTGAGCGAGCTTGATACCATGGCGGGATCAAAATCGGACCACATGAGCCAATTAAGGTATCTCTTGGGCCTTCTGCTACTTTGCATCCTGCTGCAAGGTGAGCTCACGATCTTCTTCTAAGCTGATTCAAAATGGAATGAATTAATGCATCGTTCGGTTACAGCTGTTGTAAGTCAACCTTTCCAGACGCCACATCGCTGCTCGAATCGTCTGGAAAACGCACTGGAGCACATGCGACGTCGCAGCGTACAAACCAAGAGCTCCTCCTCCGGTATCCGCTCTCGATCCATGTGGGAGCAGCCCCAGCAGACGCCTTATCAGCTGTATCACAGTTTCTACGGGCAGCATAGTGAGCCAGAGGATGATTTCTACAATGTAGGCAGCATTTCAAAGTACGGACGTGGTTATTATGCCAAGCGTATTAGTCGCAATGGACGTCCTTATGCATTTGGAGGTACGCCGGACAGTGGAAGTGGCAGCAGTACTAGTGCTCTGGAGTTGGAAGAACTGCTCTCAACGCATCAGCAACAACAACAACAACAGCAGCAGCAACAACAGCATCAACAATATCAACATCGACAGCCACACAAATTGGCCATATCTCGTGTGGAGGTCGAGGATCTTAAGGTGCGAGTACCGCCGGCAAAGGCCGCCTCCCGCTGGGTAGAAATCGACAAGTGCAAGTTCAGCACTGAGAACTCCACCTTGGATACACGTCTTATTTTTCCAGATCTAACGCTAAGTGGCAAGGTGGTGCTCCAACCTACAGGCGGTCGCTGCAACATGATACTGCGCATGAGGCACGCAGGAATCGAGTTTCGTACTGTGCCCTTGGGTCCGACTTCGTCGTCGTCATCGTCGTCGTCGTCGTCTTATGAGCAATCCCGAAGATTGGGCGCCGCCTCAGTTCGCACGGATTCGCACTTTGCAGAGCCCGGCTTTATATCCGTCTTTGCACACGGCTGTCAAGGACCAAGTGGCATTCGATTGCGTCAGAATTCAAAGCGTCGCTTTGGTTACGGGGAAGGTCCAACACCTCAGGTGGAGTTGGGTGAACCGCATGTCATTTTAGGCACAGCTGGGAAATACCAAAAGCCGACGTACGATATCCGGCTGGAGCATACAACCCAACGAGATCAGAGCCTGAACTTTGAGAGCAATGAGAGATTTGGCGATTCAAGTGAATTCTTTGATGTGAACGGTGACAATTTCTACCGACGGCGTCAGTTGGGAAAACGACGTCGCCGGCGACGTCGGAACGCACAAGCCACAGATTACTCGGATGAGATGCATTTCAATCAAGATGTATTGCATTTTCAAGATGAGCAACTGCAGCAACTTGTCGAGCCGGATGCGCGTGCTTTTGCCGACATTTTCGGTGGCAACAGCAATCATGAGGAACTTGTAGGCGATGCCATGTCCAATGAGCTGGAGAAGCTCTTTTCCATGGGCGTGAGAGGATTACTAACCACCTACATGCAGCGAGCCCTTCAGCCGGCGATCAAGGAGACACTTATGGAGAATATGGGCTATACGCTTAGCTATGGCTGACAGCGCGAGAGAGTCAGGTTTTCCAAAATGCAGTTAGTCACGTAACTATTTTCTCAATAGAAAATATCACGTATTTTTTTATTTTTAATTAAAGACAATTGTGTGGAATTTGTTACTTGACCAACTGCATATTAAGATTAAAATATGTATATGTACAACTCCAAAATGAATTAAAGCTTTAAATACGTAAGATCGAGACCCTGGAGAGAGAAATAATGTTATTCTTACCAGTTTTGCGGTATCCATGAGCTTTGTTGTTTAGAACTCACACTTGACTAATCCTTACACACTGCTTGCTTCTTTTTCTATTGTACTTGTAATTTTTCAGTAATAGGATTTCACCTTGCTTCCGTGCATCAATAATTTTAAATTATTAATCACTTCATGATAGCACTCACTTCTTGTCACTGTTAGTGATCGCCGCATTCCGTGCAACGTTTGAACGTTGAAGTACCCGTGGCAACTGTTGGCACTGCTGAAATTCAATTCTTAGTTTCGGCATGATTTATGTCCTCCTGTGTTGGGGGTTGATTTAAGTTTAAGGATGCTGTGAAGCACTGCGCAGTCGCAGAACGCCCATCTAGAAGGTAATTGGTGTGCAACTAATACATGACACAGCCAATCAGAATCGTCTATATTCGCTAATAGTGAAAATAAATTACTGCTAGTTAGTGGAACGATTTAAGTAATAATCAAAAACAAACGGTTTTTATGCTCGGAATAATGAAATACAATGAAAATAAATATTTAAAAAAAAATTATATTTATTGTTCATACATTGGTTTATTTGAATTAAAATTGAATTGTTACAGATGCAATTAATCTTGCTACAACTTGTAGCAGACATTCAAAATTGCCGCTACTTACCAGTGTGTGCATACCAATTTCATACTATATAGAGTTGTCATACAGTTCAATTGTTATTTCGATAGGTACAAATTTAAAATAAATCGATGTACGATTTTTACTAATGAAAAATTTAAAATAAAAAACTTTAGTGGAATAATAAATTAGTGATACAATTTTATAGTCAAAATAAACAAAATTAAGATGAATTGTTCAATCAAAATTGAAAAATTATTTTAAAAAAAATAAATAAATTATAAAATTTAAACAAAATATTGCAAATATTTAAAAATTTCTAGCCTTTTTCATCTTTATAATATGAAGTTTTATATTTAAGCCCATTTTGAAAATTGATCACAATATGAATACACAACCGGCAGTCCGTTCTTGCGTTAAGGCTGCCAATCCTTTATTGGACTAAGGCTGCAAACTCGTCTTTGGGTAAAGGCTACCAACCTATTTCGACTTAAGGTAAGCCGCTTTTATTGCCTTCAATATTTACAGTCAAGCAGGATCTATTGATTAATTTAATAAAATTATTATGAATTGGAAAGGCAAAATGACATATATTCGAAATCGCAACATTTTCAGAACTGCTTTTATCGCTACAAACGGCAACTGCGAGAAAACACACGATTTAATAATTAATGGCAACCCTGAATAAGTATTTATAATTCTCCCATTCAATGAAAAAGCTTAGAAGTACTGTTGTACTCTGTTGAGCAAAGGTAAACAGCTGTGCAAAAATCTACTAACATAAAGGAACATGTTCACTCACTCATTTCAAAGAGCAACTCTATTTTGTTCACTCACTCATGAACAACCCAAGTGTATAAGTGTATAAATCAACAACAAATCTTAATATCCCCAACTAGAGAACACACTGAGCTAACGCGAAAGTAAGATATATTTCATCATAATTGAATCATAACTATCTGGTGCTGGATTATGCAAAACGTGCGCTGTGATTGATAAGAAAGGGATGATAAGGCGGTAACTCTCGGTCAGGTGGCGGTAGTTTGTGTGTCTGTACGCATTATATAATTACAATGACAACTGTAAACATATGGCCATGGCCTCCAGGTGATCCCGAAGCCCTTGCGGCCAAATGAACAATAAAAATACTTAAAAACAAAGGCTATAAAGTGGAAAGGAAATGCGTCAGTGAATGAATACATAATAAAATGCATATATCCGAACATTAACCTTGGGAACACAATGTTTTCCAAGTGGCGGCTGAATTGCGTCAATGTAAACACATACATGTATCATAATGATATTTTTGCATTCCAGATAATCCCACATCATTGTTGCACCTAGGAATGCACCTATACATACATAACATACTATCTACATGAATACCAGATTGGTTAACGTCTCTCGTCAGAGGACAATGAGGTTGTAAACAAAGGAAGAGCTACGATTTAAACAACTTTGATTGAAAAGCGTATCATCGGCATCATTACCGGACTGGCAACGCATGCAACAAGCGCTGCCGGCAAGCGCTCGGTCTCCGACAGCTGTTCAAGACACAGCTAACATAATGTCGGACCGAACCGGCGGGACTGTGATGCCCAAAGGCCAAGTCGCCGACATAAGCAGGCTCCAGGGAGGGGAAGGCATGAAGGCGGATGGATTCATACGCACCATCGAGTGGAATATGATGAATAAGACAAAATTCTTTCCATTGTCCATGTTGAGTTCATTTTCGGTACGATGCTGTCTGTTTCCACTGACTGTGATCAAGACACAGCTTCAAGTGCAGCACAAGAGCGATGTCTATAAGGGCATGATCGATTGTGCCATGAAAATCTATCGTTCAGAAGGTGTGCCTGGTTTGTATCGTGGCTTCTGGATCTCTTCAGTTCAAATCGTATCCGGCGTCTTTTACATCAGTACATACGAAGGAGTACGACATATACTAAACGATCTTGGTGCTGGGCACCGTGTTAAAGCCTTAGTTGGCGGTGGCTGTGCATCCCTGGTGGGTCAGACCATCATAGTTCCTTTTGACGTAATATCACAGCACGCCATGGTACTCGGCATGTCAGCGCATGCAGGCTCGAAAGCTGATATGAATCCCTTGGGTATTAAATCGTGGCCGGGACGCAGTCGTTTGCATATATCAATGGACATTGGACGTGAGATATTGCGGCGGGATGGACTACGCGGATTCTACAGAGGTTACACTGCCAGCCTAATGGCCTATGTGCCTAACTCCGCGATGTGGTGGGCGTTTTATCAATTGTATCAGGGTAAGTCCAGAATGGGATATTCCGTTGAGATTTCCATATTAAAGGTTCTTTAATATAAACTTTCAGACGAACTGTATCGTATATGCCCTTATTGGGTCTCTCATCTATTTATACAATGTGTTGCTGGCAGTTTGGGTGGATTTACAACGACAATTCTAACAAATCCATTGGACATAGTGCGAGCACGTCTACAGGTAATTCTTTTTAGACGTATTTGAAAAGCGATTGTCTAAAATGCTTTCATTGTCTGACAGGTTCACCGTTTGGATTCAATGGGCGTTGCCTTCCGCGAATTGTGGCACGAAGAAAAGCTAAACTGCTTCTTTAAGGGATTGTCCGCTCGCCTGGTGCAGTCGGCAGCTTTTTCATTTAGCATTATACTAGGATACGAGACCATCAAACGCATTGCCATTGACGAGCAGTACAAGCATCTTATACGCTGGTAATGGATCGCACAATTTAATTTCGAAATGGCAACAAACGAAATCAATGAAATGAATCCAAACTGCATTTACGCAACGTACTAAAGAACCACCAGAGATTTCTCGCTGAGCCAAATGGAAAACAGCGTAGCCTTCACCCTTGTAAATAACAGACAAGATAAATAGCAAAAAGTACAGGTTAATTAGCTGAATTCAAAATGATGATACTTCTTTGTTAGGAAATTTAAATGTTTTTTAATATTAGATTCTAAACAAATTTGATATGTTCTGCAATGCTTGACGTACGTAATTAATGCAAGGTGTTGTTGCTTAAAGGGAACCTTTTTGGTAATAGTGATTTTATACATTAATAACATTTCAACCAGAGGCAAAAACTAAAGCAGAAATTATTATAGCACATTGTAGACTCTATAGCAGTCTTGTATATTATATATTATTATTATTATTATAAGTATGTAATTGATGATGATGTTGATAATAATGTTACAATAATACTTTTATAAAGCCAAAAATTGACTTTGCTAACACTTGTACTTACCTAATTGTGTCCTTTCTGTTAGCACAGGGAGCCTGTTATTGCATGTACTATATGTGTTCTCTCAAAGAAAACTAGTTTTAGCGTGTATTGTGTAATAAAGTACAAACCAAGAATTTACAACAATTTTTGGCACTGCGAAAAGTTAATCTCGTGTTCTCTACGTTATGAATCTAGGATATGGCCTTAAATCTTAAATCTGATGATCAGTGGTCATGTAACTTTGAAAACAATCCAAAGATGTTTCTTGCAACTTATCTATTGCTCGATTGGTAATTTCTTACATTTGTCTCGTAGTGCAATCAGCAATAAAATAATGATAATGCTGAGAGTGCTTTAAAAAGAAAAACAACACTTCAATGACAACCGAGAATGTGGTCATCGTTGATTGCGCTAAAATCTAGATTCTAGATAAAGTTATTCTAGGTCACCCGTCACATATTGTTTTGTATGTCATTAAATTAAATGTTATTGTTATTAAGAACAAAGTGTAAACTTATTGAAGGTGACTCTCAATTTATATATGGGTTCGTAAGCTTACTAATGAGATATATATATAAACGCAATATGGACAGGGCTTTTAGTATATTACAGTATTATAATATATCAAGCAATCTATAATTTGAATAGCTTTTATTGAGTAATGAATTTAAGGCTTAATTTAATTGGTTCGACCATTAAGCAGGGGAAGCACCAGCACACATTGAAAACTTAGGAGACTACAATGTACAGTATTTAAAATGCAAGTGGAATATATGAAAATTAAAAGGGGGCAATTTAGGAGAGCATCTTGCGAATCATGTAGTTCAGGATGCCACCATTCTGGTAGTACGTAATGTCCACCTCTGTGTCGAAGCGCAAGATAGTCTCAAAGACGTTTCCATCAGCCTGAAAGCAAGATTTATGGAATTAATATGTTTAAAAAGTGAACATTATTTAATACACATACTTCAACATGAACTTTCTGTCCTGGCTTTAAGCCACTTTCGGGTAGAGAAATGTTGTAAACTTCACGGCCGTTCAACTTGAGGGTTTCAGCATTCTGGCCAGGTAAGAACTGCAGGGGAATAATTCCCATGCCGACCAAATTTGATCGATGAATGCGCTCATATGATTCGGCAATAACCGCCTTCACGCCCAATAGAAAAGGACCCTTGGCAGCCCAGTCCCGGGAGCTGCCACTGCCGTAATCCTTGCCAACCACCAGGACTAACGGAGTGCCTTCCTCACGGTAGCGCTCAGCAGCATCGAAAATGTCTAGCTCCTCCTGGCTGGGTATGTGCAAAGTGCGTGGTCCGGTCTTTGGAACCAGCTTATTCACCAAACGGATGTTGGCAAATGTGCCGCGTGCCATGATGGCGTCATTACCACGACGCGAGCCATACGAATTAAACTCACGAGGCGTCAAGTTGCGTCCAGAGAGGAAACGAGCTGCTGGTGAGTTTCTGGCAATGGAACCAGCGGGAGAGATGTGATCTGTGGTCACCGAATCACCCAAGAAAAGAAGACAGCGTGCCTTTTCAATACTCTGCAGCTTGGGCAATGAACGTGTCATATTCTCAAAGAAGGGCGGGCGCTTAATATAGGTAGAATCAGCGCTCCAGGGGTACAGTTTGCCATCGGAAACCTCCAGAGTTTGCCAATCCTGTGAACCAACTTCGATTTTGCCTATAAACAGAGTTTAAAAATTAAATGTGGTTTTTAAAAGTATTCTATTAATTATTACTTACTGTAGACCTCTTGGAACATGGCGGGAATTACGTGCTTGTTTTCCACATCTTGGATTTCGTTGCGGGATGGCCAAATATCGCGAAGGAAGACGTTCTGACCATTTGCATCTACGCCCAGTGGCTCCTTCTCAAAGTCAATATCCACGCGTCCCGCAATGGCATAAGCAATTACCAGCAAAGGACTCGCCAAGTAGTTGGCACGGGTATTGGGATGAATACGACCCTCGAAATTACGATTACCAGACAAAACGCCAGCACAGACCAATCCATTCTTCTCAATGGTGTTGACAACGTTGTCCTCTAGCGGACCAGAGTTGCCAATGCAGGTCATGCATCCGTAGCCAACAATGTCGAATCCTAGTTTCTCCAAATATGGGATGACCCCAGACTCCTTCAAATAGTAGGTTACAACTCCAGAACCAGGCGAGAGAGATGTCTTAATGTAGGGCAAAATACTGAGTCCCTTTTCGACAGCATTCTTGGCCAGAAGACCTGCACCAAGCATCACCGAAGGATTCGAAGTGTTGGTACAGGATGTAATTGCTGCAATGACCACAGATCCGTGTTGCAACTTATAGGTCTTCCCATCATCCCATTGAAACTCGCCGCTGGCCCCTAATGCTTCTGGTGCAATGGCGAATCCCTTAAAGCCGACCTAAAGTGTGGAAACAACAGATAGTGCTGATTACAAATTGGCCGTTCAATGACCCGAAAACAAATTGTAGGTCAGTTTGCTTGCGGAAGCGGCCGCGTGAGGCCCCTAAGCCGAGTCCAAGTCAGGTCGGGTCATGCCCGTTTCCAGAACTCGTCAAAGTCCACAGAAATGCAATGACAAGAAAGAAAGATTATCTTCGGCCACCCGACAAATATGATACCCTTGTCGATCCCTATATTTAAGTTTCGTTCGATCGCTTCTATGTCAGCTATAATGTATAGTAATCTATATCGATATACTGATACGGACATACAGACAGGACTGTGCTACGTTTCATTAAAATTGAACCTAGATTGCATTTCTATGCTTCTGCACACGGACATGATTCTATCGACTCAACTTAACTCTGAACAGGAAATTAATATATTTTGTGGTGCCTGTAACGCTTCCTGTAACAGGTTACACATTTGGTGACAAAATAATAATACCTTACGCAAGGGTATATCAACTAAAGCAATTCACAATTTTAGAAATTCGGCATAAAAATATTGAATGTGCCAGAAAGAATACAAAAGCGCATTCTCAGCGAATTTTGGTACTAACCAAATACCGATCAGCGACCGCCACCGTCGCCGACAGCGCTGGAAACCTGATGCGTTGGCAGCGGCCATTAACCGCAGGGCAGCTTATAAGAGCTGCCCGGCCAAGAGCCAGGTTTCAGTTGAAAGTGATACGTGGTGCAGTCTCGGCATTTGGCAATTCTCGATCAAACATAAAGGAAACGAATTCAATTTATATCGAGTTATCTAAGGAAATAGTAGCCGTGATTTTACATTTGAAATTCTTATATATCACAGTTGCTGTTTCTTTTAGATAGCTCTTTTGTAAGCAGCCTAACAACGTTTGCGGTTCTCGGTTCGGTATATTAATACTAAGTGACTAATATGTATGTGGTTTCGATTTCAATTTATGGGATACACCAAGTTCAGTTTTGTCAGATGTGCAAGCATCACTGGGCTTTGTTTATCTCATAAGAGTGAAATTTCTTCAACTTACCGGACTGGACAGGCAGGATTTGAAGTCCTCGGGCATGTTGGAAACGGAGACACGATCGTGCGGTCTCTTGGGTCCCGATACAGAGGTAACTACCGTTGAAAGATCCAACGTGATGCTCTACAAAATAAATTGACACGTCAATACGAAGTTATTTAAGCTTTGAGTAGCTGTTAACCTGGGTGAACTTGGGATCTTGAGATTCCTCGGCGTAATTGCGCAATTGTTGCGTGGCCTTCAGATACTCCCGAATAATGTCGATCTTCTTCTCAGAACGATCTGCAACAATACAAGGAATTCGATAAGCTGCTTGTTTTATCTATACACTTTCTTTACTTACTTGTTTTCTTCATATAACCGAGCGTATTCTCATCAATGGGGAAGTAGCCCACTGTGGCACCATACTCAGGACACATGTTACTAATGGTGGCACGATCGGCAATGCTTAATTCTGCCACGCCGGGCCCATAGAATTCCACAAATTTACCAACCACGCCCAGTTGTCGCAAGTGCTTGGTAATCGTCAGCACAAGATCCGTGGAGGTGGCCAGGGAGCTTAACTTGCCGATCAATTTGTAGCCAATGACTTCGGGCAACAGCATAGAGATGGATTGTCCCAGCATCACAGCCTCAGCCTCAATGCCGCCCACACCCCAGCCCAGGACGCCCAATCCGTTGATCATGGTGGTGTGGGAATCGGTGCCGACAACACTATCGGGATACAAAATCTTGCTGCCTTCGCCTGCATCGCCTTCGAAGACCACGCGGGCCAGGTACTCCAAGTTCACTTGATGCACAATACCCGATCCAGGTGGCACGATAAGCATGTTGTTAAATGCACGGGCACCCCACTACAAGACAATCACATAGAATAATAAAGATTCAAATAAATCATATAATATGCATATTGATTTTACCTTCAGGAAGGTAAAACGCTCCTTGTTGCGCTCAAACTCCAGATTCTGGTTCTTGGCCAGTGCATCCGAGGAGCGGGCAAAGTCCACCTGCACTGAGTGGTCAATGACCAAATCGGCGGGACAGATGGGATTGATTTTTTCGGGATTGCCACCCAGATCTAAGACGGCATCTCGCATCGCCGCAAAATCCACAACAGCAGGGACGCCAGTGAAATCCTAGTAAAAACAGTAAATTATTTAGTAAAATTGCATTATTGCAGAATATCTCCTGGAACAGACCTGCAGAATGACACGTGCTGGCTTAAAGGAGACCTCCACATCATTGGTGCCCTGCTTTAGGCCAGGCGTCCAATCCAGAATACTCTGAACATCCTTCTCCAAGATATGGAAGTTGTCGCAGTTGCGCACCGCCGACTCCAAAAGTACACGGATCGAGTACGGCAGCTGATCTGTAAACGAATGTGTTTTGCTTTAGAGCCAAGAGCTTCTCAAATAAAACACCCGTTAGTTATTCACTGATTACTGGTTACTTATCAGCGCCCACTAATAGCGGCATTAAGAGGCATTTGCTTTCCTTTCAAGGTGTGTGTCTCACTTGCCCTTTGCGATTGCCTAACAATATTGAATAATTGCCTAACAATAATGAATAATTGTCACCTTGCCTAACCAAACTTAGAATCAGAGTCGCTCGCAAAAACACGCGCTGCACTTTATAATATTTCGCAAGTGTAAACAAGAAAGTTGTAATCGAGAGTGATGGACTACGAGATACCCTGTGTCCAGTCTCTTAGATATCCTACAATTGAGTAAACGTTCTTTATGCTGATCAAAAGTCTGTCAGTCTATCAGTTACATACTGTGAATAAGCTTATTATACGCTCGGCACAGGGTATCAAACGATGCTACAACAAATACATATACTATTTGTATGGTATGTTAATGGAATCACACCACAAAATCGTCCGATATCAGCAGTTTGAATTTGTCTTGCTCATGCTGATAAGTGTCTACATAATACAAGAGCTTGATTAGTGTATAATATAATTTAAGGCAGTTCTTATCAATAGACGCCGGTGTCGTCGCCGTCGTCGTGTGCCAGGCGGGCTTTACAACAAACAAACAAGTCAAATTGATAACTTTCGCTTTTAACTAAGCGCGTTAGAAAGCTGCGACTTAAATCACTACGCCCATATTGTAAAGTAAATCACCTTCCATTGACACTGATTGAACTTGCAAATTAAAGCGCTTGTCGTGGGGAAGGTGTGTACAATTTGGGGTCAAACTTCAAGTCGTCGTTCTGTACATTATGCAGCTAGCTGCTTATGTTGAATTCACTCTGAATACCTTTGCTTTATTACCAGTTTTTTCTTTAACACGTAGTCGAAGTCTAGCACTCACCATATTTGCTATCAATGGACGCCAGATCAAAGTACTTGTACACCGTTCCATCCTTGGTGAAGGATTTTTCAAACTGTGCAAATGGATTTTCGCCTAAAATTGCATAAAATATTTGTTAATTATATAACAAGCTGGATTAACTTAAGTTGTACAAGTTGAACTTACCAGACATTGCTCTGCTTTCGTTTTCAGAAGTGAGATTTTTTTAACCTGAACTGCGGCCGTTTACGTTGTGGAATGAACAAGTTGTCGGACTTTTACTAGGGCTGTCAAAATATCATTGATATTTCGATATATTATTTCTGGTTAATTTCGGAAGATTATATCAATCGATATCGATATTTAAATATTTCCTGAGCGATATTATAATTTATTGATTGAAATAATATGATTGACAATAATATGTGTGGTTTGGGTAACCTTTCAGTTTGTACTTAAAGATTAAACATACATGATACTGATTTTGTTTTATGTAAATAATGATGAAATGTAATCACATCATGCAACTTCATATATATAAATATAATTGTATTTGTGCAGAAAACTAAAAATATATGAAGAAAATTGAGCTTAAACGGTCCGATATAGTTCACTCAACTCTAGTATCACTTAAGTCTATCGATTATTGCTCATCTCTAATACGCTCATTGTCAACACGCGCACGTTGGTTGTTTTATTTTTGAGATAATTTTAATTAAATATGGGTAAAACAGACAATAAGGATGCAGCCAAAGAAAAATTACGTATGATGCAATGTAAATTTAATCCGCTCTCTCGCTGTGATGGCTCTGTAATGTACAGCCAAGGTAAATTCTTTGCACCAAAATAAGATAGAATGCCGGCTAAGTCTTTTTACATATAATAGGCGCTACAGTAGTCATTGCCGCCGTGCTGGGACCCATCGAGGTGAAAACACAGAATCTGAGCATCGAGGGAAGCTACTTGGAGTGCAATTACCGTCCCAAGGCCGGCTTGCCACAGGTTAAGGAGCGCATACGGGAAGCGGCCATAAAAGATGTGTTGGAATTGGCGCTTCTAAGCGAAACATATCCCAGATCAAAAATGTCCGTACAGGTGCAGGAGTTGGAGGATCGTGGAAGCGTAAGTTTAGCTGATAAATCCCAAAGTCAAGTAATTGTTTTGATAAAATACCAAAATATACACATTTTATTTTGAAAAAAAATAACTTTCTGTCGAAACAATTACATGACTAACTGATATTGCAGACTTGTCAACAATTACTTTGGATTACAGATAGACGCATGTGCTATGAATGCAGCCTGCTTGGCCATGTTAATTGGCGGGCTGCCGTTGAAGTACAGCTTTGCAGCGGTTCACTGCATTATCAATGAAGAGGGCGAGTTTGTGCTGGATCCAGAACAGAACGAAACGTTACATCAACAGGCCAGTTTTACATTCGCTTTTGATTCCGTTGATGGAAATCTGCTGTTGGTGCAAACAAAGGGTGCCTTCAAGATTGCTCAGTTCAATGATATCGAATGTATTTGTCGTGCTGCCAGTGCTGAAATCTTTGAGTTCTATCGTAGTAATATAGCGAAATATCATGGCAGAAGTGCTGAACAATCTGCTACGACTAAGGAAAGCCGTGGGATTCTGCCCATGGAAACGTGATGTCAAATACTTGAGTTTAAATAAAGCTGTCTTATCACATTTATTGGGGCTTCACTAAAGTCAACTTTTATTGAGTCTGTGATAATCGCCAATGCTGCTGTGATGCAAGGGCACGCCCTTGAGAACCTGTGAGTTGGACTCCACGATGCGTGTGACTACAAAATCGCCCACATTAATGTCCTTTGCATTCTCGCTGCTCTGCGCCGTGGGCAGATAGGCGGCTGGAACAATTACCTTTATATTGGCATCATTGCGACCAAACCAATAGCTCTCGGATCGCTTACTTTTGCCCTCGATTAAGATGAGCTGTTCTTGACCCTCGAAACGTTTGTGCAACTGCGTGGCGCCTTCTCGGAAAGCCTGCACCATACGAACTAGTCGAGCAGTCTTTACCGCGACTGGGACATCGTCCAAATAGCGTCTGTGTGCTGTCGTCTTCTCGCGCATGCTATAGGCGAACAGGAAGGCCACATTATAACGAACGCTGTCGATCAGTGAGATGGTATCCTCAAATTCCTCCTCTGTTTCACCACAAAAGCCGCAAATGAAGTCACTGGACAAACCGACATCCGGCATTATCTGACGAATGTGCGTCACCAGCTGCAAGTAAGCTTCTCGGGTGTATCCACGACGCATTCTGGATAGCACCGCCGTATTTCCGGACTGAGCGGGTAGATGCAATTGCTTGCAAACATTAGGATAGTCCCGAATGATGCGCAGCACCTCGTCGGAGAAGTCCTTGGGATGTGGCGAGGTGAAACGTATGCGCATTTCCGGCACAGCTTCAGCCACGCTTTGCAGCAGTACTGAGAAGGGTTGCCCACCTGTTTTTGGCTTATAAACCGTTTTGAATCCTGTCGCCATGCTACCAACTGGTTGGGATGTATGTCCCAAGGAGCTTCTGTCTCTATAGGAGTTTACATTTTGGCCCAGCAGTGTCACCTCCTTGACGCCTTGTTCGTGCAGTGTTTGGACTTCACGCACGATGGACTCGAGGGGACGGGAACGTTCGCGACCTCTTGTGAAAGGCACAATGCAGTAGGAGCACATGTTGTCACATCCGCGCATAATAGACACAAAAGCTGTTGGGGAATCCGAGTTTAGTCGCACCGGCATAACATCCGCATAAGTTTCGTCTAAGGAGAGCAGCACATTGATCGCCGAGTTACCATAGTGTCGTGCAACAGCCAACAGTCTGGGTAGATCCTTATAACTATCGGGACCCGCAATGACGTCCACACATTGCTCCTGTTCGAGGAGTTTCTCCTTTAATCGCTCCGCCATGCAGCCCAGTAGAGTCAATTGAAGCGGTTGTCTTTTGCTTCCTCGTCGATCCTTTAGCGCTCGCAGATGTTTCAAGCGATTCCAAATTTTCTGTTCGGCACCATCACGCACAGCACAAGTCACCAGCATTATGACATCAGCGTTGTCAACGTCCTGACTGCGCTCGTAACCGTGCTCCTGCAATATGCTCCACATCACCTCCGTGTCGTTCGTGTTCATCTGACAGCCATACACCTCAAAGTGCACCTTCCTTCCATGCCCATCATAGTCTATTGAATTTAAATATGGTATATTACTCTCTGCAGCACTATACTCGTCGTTTAAATTAAGTTTTTGCTTTGGCTTCACAGTGAAAAAGTCTTTTAGACCCGGTCCACGTACAATCCGTTCAACAAATGTTTCACGTGCGCTGGATTTGTTTGCTGTCGTTTGGGGATCGGTCTCCACGGGGCTTCCAGCACGCACAGTCGCAGCAGAGGTTGCAGCAGATGTTGCAGCATTACTCTGGTTACGCCAATGTTGCCGCAGACCTCTGCTGACCATCTGCCAGTGCAGCTTCATGTCAATTTAATACAAAATATATAAAATAATTGTTCTCTTTTGTTTGTGCAATTATGTCACAGAATTTCCCGGTCCCAGACACTCAAAGGTTGCCACCTAGTAAACCTTTCCGATCTGGTTCGATTTATATTGCATACAAGAAAGGTACATTTGCAAAATAATTGTAAATTGAAATCTTGTTGTTCTTAATTCTATTGTATAAATTTTAAAGCAAGAGTTTTTAAAATTTTGACAGGGATAACGTACTTTAAGCCTTCTTTAGAAAATGCATCTATATGTGAATGGAACTTTTACGCAAGTATTTGTTTATTGCATAGTTTGTTTTTTTGCCTTTTATATTATAAATGTACCTATATTTCTAGGTATCCCACTTTGAAAATACAGTCGACCGTTTCAATTACATTTACAAGAATCTTACCTGACAATTTCTACATAAAACATAAATGAGTTAGTTTTTATAATTTAATAAAAATTGAATTCATTTTAAAATGTTAAGTCGAGATAAGATTTAATTGATGATCCTTACGTTTCCAATTATTTTACCAATGTAAATATGGATACATGAACATAGATCTTTAACAATCATCGTTGCATAGTGTTGGCAATGTAATATATTTAAAAATATTTCACACTAAACCCACTTTGCCTCTTAAAGCTATTCAAACATCTATTTGTAATCTTAGAAAGTTAACAAATTATTTTCTAGATATTTCTAATACATGTTTTCCTTTCCAACAAACTGAACATTAAAGCTACAAGTCAATTTAATAAAATTTAAATATTGTGTTAAATTTATAGTAAAATCACACACCACCTTTATGTATTTCAGAAATGTTGTAGATTTTGAGCTGTAGATGCGGGATGAGTTTTTGTAAATTCCCCTTTTAAGGGAATGTTGAAGATCGCACATCTATAGAACCCCTATAATATGGTTCAGAACAACGAGTATCATTGTGTCTTTGGCAAATGTAAAAGGCCTTTTCGGTGCACACCCAGTTGTTCATTTTAAAATCGCCCTCTCTGAGCCACAAATGCATACAGTGCTCTACGCCAGGAAAATCTGGTTGTCCAGCTGACCAAGAGGTGAATGGCAATGGCAATCCATTTGTGACAGATGTAAAATGATGGTTTACAACGAGATCGTTTCCAGAAATCCAGAACCAAGCGTTTCCATCATATCCCTGGTCCTTTAGATTCGATGATAATGCATTCATTTCCTCAGCTGATTCGATTAAGGCTAAGTCTCCTCCAAATCGACGACACAAGTGTAAGGCATCGAACCAAGTGACCTTCGATTTGCCTATGATGTAGTACTTCTGACCAATTCTTTGAAAAGTTTTTGACTCGGAAACAACACAGGTAACTGGGTGGGAAGGACAATTTGTAAGAGTTAAACGTATTCCGCAGTCACTTTCATTTACACTATATCATACCGTCAATACTAGGCTTGTATGGAGAAAGATCGTCATTGGCCACTGCAAAGCAAATACACAATGAGAGTGCCAATGTTATACACAGAAAGTATTTCATTTTGGAACGAATGGTAATCTATGAATGACAACAAACAAATGTAGGCAACAAGCACCGACTCTGGATTTTATAGTAAATTTGATATTAATTCACGAGCTGACATTGAAGCATATATAGGTGCTCTAGTCAAAAGGTCTTGACTGTGATATACCCTGCTCTCAGCTCTTCTTTATTATAAATCGTACAATTGTCAGCTTGCAGACAGATAAATGGACAGAAAAGAGTTTAGTTCTTAACACATTTCACCGACAAAAATTCTGAGATTTGAGACAATCATATTAAGTTAAGAGTTTCGTCTAAAAATTTTTAAAATATCTTAAACAATAAGACTGTAACAATTTCATTTTTTTTTTAAATTTGTTTAAACCATTTAAATCATCTGTATTTTTATCAGTGTTTTATATGCTATTTGAACAGAGCCCCTTCTTCATACAAAATTATCAATTCCAATTGCTTTTCCATTGAAAATTTTTAATTCCAAGTGCATTCGTTAATGAATTGAATTCATTACCTACGATTATTTGACCTATTTGTTTATTGTGTTTAAGTATCTCTGCGGTGAAAACACATTCTTTGTTCTGACTTTTTTAAGCATACTAACAACTAATTAATTATTTCTTTGAATTTCGTGAAAACATTCTTAAATTAACTTTTTAATTTATTTTTACCGTTTGCAGTTCTTTGAATATATATATGAATGTTACAAAATACTATCTCACTTAAGTTATAGTTAGTTAGATATGTCTAGACTGTACACTCTTCAAAAAAAACTTTAAGTCTTAATTAGACTGCAAAGATAATACTAATAGTAATAATATTGCTAAATATTAATGAGGTTTGGATTCAATATATTATGTATAGATCATAAGTCATTTATAATATACGTATTGAAAGACTCAAATCGACTAAAATTATCAGATGCACAAAAATACATTGCGAAAAATACAAAGAAAAATAAATTTATTTTTAAATTTCATTTGATTTTTGTTACCTGGTCGTGTGTCGAGATCGTGATCCAGAAAATGGTTATGTCTAATGGATTATATATATTGTATGTGTTGTACATTAAGATCAGTTAATAAGCCTGCGTTCTGTCTAGTTTGATTTATATATTTTCTTAATTTTTTTTTATTCTTAACTAACTTCTTAACTTTGTCTGTATCGAAGCATTGAGATTAGGGTTGCATTAAGAGCGAATTTTCTTTGTTACTGCAACGCACAAAATCATCAAGCAATTGTTGGGATCGAGTTACGCCTTCGGCTTTTGTATGCATTTTTTAGGCAATTATCCTATGTCTTGAAGCAAGTAGCTGATTTGAAACATTATAACGCTGTTTATTTAAATGGTTTTATAACTAATAAACGATGCTTTGATAGAAATTCGATAGAAAGTTTGCATTTCTTTAATAAAAATGAATTTAGAAAAACGTAATGGAAGTTGAATCACCTTATTACCCTTTGGACACAAAAGGTTAGAGCTCAAGTTTGAAATAAAAACTAAAGCCGATAGGTGTCGCAGTCCAATAAGAAATCGGGAAATTATTTAGTACACAATTCAGCCGCACCTAATAGTACCGAATGTAGTCGCTATATAGAATAGGAATTACATTAGTACAAAATAAATCATACAGATGGCGCTGTAAAGCGAATTTAAATATTAGGATTCAAAATGCAATAACTTTACGATAATTTCATAAAAATATAAAACTCGAAACAATATCTCATTAGGGTTAATTTTTTACTTAAATTTAATTTTAATTTAAATTAAATTGTATATTTTGAAGTTTTTAATTGCTAAATGCATTACAACAATAAAATACAAATGTACCAAAGTTGATGTCAGAAAATAACAAAATAATATTAAAAAAAGTCTATAAGTATTAGACACCTTTAGTGGAAGAAAGTGGGGTTTTTTAATATGTAATGTTGAAGGCGTGTGTATATATTTTGAATGGAATACAGTGTAGTCAAGTCAGAATCAGTTAAGTGTGTTATACTATACATTCGAATGCAAGTAAATATTCATATGTCTTTTCATTTGAGTTGAATTGAATATATACTCAAATGACCGCATATTTGGGGGTAAGAAAGTACTCGGCCTCATTATAAGCTTACACGTGTGGTCGAAATAAATAATGCACCGTGGAGACAAAGTGGCTAGAAGATGTGACGATACTGCTGCACATTCGTACGAGGATAGGCCAAGTGCAGTTCGTTGACGCTTTGTGGCTTTGTGGGCCAATAACTGAATAATTGCATTTACTTGTTCTTAATACCAAAGTGGTTAGATTGAAATATACTTAGTGTGAAGCATGTAAGTGGGATTTCAGTTATGGGCAGGTGACGGGATATGGGCGTGGCGTCTGGCATATTTGTAAACACTTGCAAGCACAAATATTTTAATGAAAATGAAATGAAAATTCCACTTTTGGCCAAAAGAATTTCGTAATTACAGCGAAAAAATGCGGTAATTAAATTCATGAAGTTTTTGGCTCGACGCAGCGAAGCGATTCTCCCAATGTCGGTTCTAGAGTTGCCACAGTCCCAGCATCCCAAAACAACTTCAAGTGGGTGTTTGTGTGTGTGTCTGTGTGTATGTATTTTGACCGCCTTGTTGGTTAAACATTTTCTTGTATTTTGTCGGCACTTTTCCGCCAAAGTTATTTTCGCATGAGTTTCGCTTCTGGCCGCTATAAATCTTAGAGCCGAAGTTTCACTGCTTCAAGAGAGTCGGATTAGTGGCTGTGTGGATGACGATGAGGATGAGGATATGGATGTGAATTTGAGTGTGACTGTGAATGTATGTGGAGCCAAACAGCTTAAGCTTATGTCGTCTTCCGACAATTCCTTCTGTAGATTTCTTCTATGTCGGAATAGACGTAAATTTTAAAAAGCTTGTCAATAATTCAGTTCTCCATTTCGAATACATGTATTTATTACTCGTATAGCTGAAGCAATTAATCCGACAATTCAACGCTTCAACACGCACTGGATACGTTGAGCTTATGTAATATCCAATCAAATTGGAAAATTAAATTAGTATAGAACTTGCAGTTGGCATCTTAAACGTTCTAGAGTTATAATTACATTTAATTTAAATATTTATTTAAGTATTCTTTTATATTGAATTGTAGACTTAAATTAAATTTTTAATCACAGTTATTTGGGTCGTCAAACAGTCTATCAATTGGCTTACCGCCAACAGTTCAACCTGAAAGCCAAGAACGCCAGACTATCCTCCTCCTCCCACTATCGGCCAACCAAAAATGGCACTTTTAGGCGCCATAACGTGGGCACACGCATAATGATCCCTTGAATGGCTCAATGCGTAACCGTGGCCTTAAAAAGCAGCCAAAGTTTGCTCACAGATTTCCATTTTTCGAAAAGCCATTTGCCCCAACCTCTGCCATAACAGTCAGTACAGTGTCGAATGCGGGATGCCCTGATGCGTTATACAACACTGAGTTCGGTTGGGGCGGGGATAGGATGGGGTGGGGCTGGTTGCACAGCGGTGTTAACGGCACTGCTGAGAGTAATTCGCTACCCAAAACAAAGCAGTGGGAAAAAGTAACCCAATGTTAATAGAAAATGTTTTGCTGTCGTCGTCGTGCTCGTTGTCGTTAAATTGAAATTGTCGCGCAAATAAAAATTTGCATATTTTAGCATTGATTTTGTTACCCCGCTTTAGCTGCTGCGATGAGCCATGAGACTGTGGATCCCGTTGCGAGGCCCTTGGGATACGCTTCGTATGCGCAATGTTTGAATGCAGTCAATAAATTTGGACAAAATCGCAAAAATTGTCCAAATTAATTACAGGACAGTGCATAAAACACACAAAAGCTATGCCCAGACACTAAGCTAAGCTATGAACCCAAAGAGATAGAGCAATAGAGAGAGAGAGAGAGAGAGAGGGAGAGAGAGAGCATGTTGCGCTGAGGTCTCATTACTGGATGCCAGCTCCAGTTGTTGTCTACAGTAAATCCTGACGCTGTCACAATAAAATCCACTCAAGCTAAACATACGTCAGCAGTGATGAGAACGAGAACAAGGCCGAGCCGGAGACCAAGAATGGAACTCATCCTAAACCAAGTTGAGCCCGACTCCAAAGGCAAGTTGCACAAATTTATGCGCTGGTCAGGATGAGCATGGAAAAAACGGTGTCCCTGTCAGTGACTCGAAGGCGCAGGGTGTAATACAAAACGGCTCATTGATTTATTTACGAGCTCGACTGATGTGACTCAGCCTATCCCATTGTATCCCATCGTCGCAACAGTGGGCGAGGCAGAGCATAAACAAAATTAATCTTTTGAAAAGAAATATAATGTAATAATATTATGGCGAAATTTAAAAGAATATTTTTATTGTTGTCAGTATTATAACTTAGGCTTTGTATAAGTTAAAAACATATTTACTCTTATTGTTGTATTTAAAATTTCAACTGGTAATAACTGATTTTATTTGTATGAGAATTAATCAAAATTAAAAGAATATTCAGAACTAAAAAGTTCAACTTAGGTCTTCATTTAACTTTTATCTCTTTATTCATATCAAGTAAATCGGTTTTCCTTTATATAATTCGCTATAAGCTTAGAGAATGTAAGCTTGTTTTTATTGCGTTGATTCCACTGTGCAATGGTCCACATGGTGCACACTGGACATGACCTTCTCTTCCAATCCCATGCCCATCTAGAAGTTTCATTCTCGCCGTCTTTGCTGTACATTGTGACTTACATAAAGTGTACTCGACTTGTTCGTGGAGTCATTTGAGTCCCCAGGACCGTAGATCTTTAAAGAGGAATGGCTTTTGACACTCAATATGTCTGGTGAAGAGGAAGAGAACCTTCAATATTTATGCTTCGTTGTGATCAGCTTTAAAGGGTGTGTTTTTCGTCGTTTTGTTGCGTTTCGTCTCGTCGCATCGTTTGCTGGTAATTTCATTGTCACGTGGCGGTAATTACCGGTGTCGGCAGACATACACACACAGGCACACACACACGCACACACAGCCGGAGTCACACAGCCACACATGGATTTGAACTGCACGCCAGTCAACACTCGTTGGCTCAGCGGGCTCCACAGGCTCTGCATGTCCTTGCATGTCCCTGCAGGTTCCCGCGTGCTGTGTCGCGTCGCGACGCGTTTTACAATTTCAATTCATTGAATTTTAACGGCGCCTACAACAAAAACGCAGTCGCGTTTGTTGCATGCCACCACACTCCCTGCTTCTGTCCCTGTTCCTGTCCCTGTCCCTGCAACTGCCCCACGCATCTGTCCCACGTGACCAGTGTTAACCAATGTCTGTAAAACGTTGTGTGCAACATTTGGCGGAGTGTTGCTGCTGTTTCCTGCTGACTGCCAATTGGCAACTGGCGGACTGGCTCAGACTGCAGGCGGCCTTTGTCAATAACCATTGTCCGTTGGACTCTGGAGTCTGAGTGTCCTGATATTAAAACGTGTTTTATCACGCGCCGCCATTTCGCGGCCGGGTATTCATTCCAATTGCGGCAGATTGCACTTTTCAAGTGCCTGTTAATGCACTTGCATTGTGTGTGTGTGTGCGTTTGTGGTAGTGTGTGTGTGTGTGTGTGTGTTGGCCAAGTTAAAGCTGCTATTTTCTAACAGCAATTCAAATTACGAAAAACGAGCTGAAAATGTCACCAAAAAACGGAAAGGGTTGATGAGTAAACTGTGCATTCCATTTCAAAAGCAGAAGCTCGAGCAGCAGCAGCAGCAGCAGCTGTTGTTTGTCCTTTGCCGCCATTTTGTGCGTGCCAATGCTGTCCTACTCTTGTACACACTCTCTCTCCCTCTCTCTTTCTCTCTCTCTCTTTTTGTCTCTCTGTGCATGTGTTTTAGAGTTGCTACAAGAGCTTTTTCCCGTCAAATCTGACCTTTTATATGGTAAATTTAGAGATTCAAAAGTCAGTGGGAATCCTTGATTGTATTATATTTTCTGCCTTATATAATATATATATATATAACACATTTAATTTAGTAATTAAATTTTAAATTTGCACTGCATAAATAATTTCAATAAACTACAATGATTACACTCACAATACTCACATTATATGTACAATTTTATTTGTCCAACTGAATTTAACAAGATTTTTAATAAACATATTTTATTTAACATACTTCAATTTATTATTAAATTTTTGTTTGCTGGATAGCTTAGTTTTTATTCGAAATTCTGCCCACCAAATGTAGCCGTTCCTGCTGCTAAAAAGGTGGCAACACTGATGTGTTTGCTACATTTTCGTTTTGCAATTTCATTAAATTCCAGCATCCGCCATAAATCTTCCACTCTTCAGCAAGGCTTCTGTGCTTTGAAGCGATAAAGGTACGTCTGGCTGTGTGATGGCTGCCCCCAAAATGCCAAAAGCAACAACAACAGCAACAAGAGTAACATTCACAACAACAGCAACAACAACAGCAACATTGGTTTTATATTGGGGCACACATACACAAAATGGCTGTTGAAGTGGTTGAAAGCGATTACGTTGAATACCAAAGGTTGATATGTGAGAGTGAGTGTGTGTGTGTGTGTGTGTGTGTGTGTGTGCGTGATGGTGTGTGATGTTGTGTGTCCCGTTACTGTTTAAATGTTGTATGAATGAGCCTTTTTTGGGACAGGCTGGACAAGCTGAGCGGAGCGAGCGAGTGAGCAACCCAACCAAAGAGACTTATGTGGGGTTTGTTTTTTGGGGTTTTTCGCTCGAGCTGTAACTGTAGCTGTAGAACGCTGTTCGAAAGTTTGTTGGACGGTGTAGAACATAAACATGGGTTAGTTACACTAACACATGGCCTATTAACTTGTGATAGCAACTGTCAGGCACTTAAAGTTGTCCCATAAACATATTAAATACTTAATAAGATAGCATCATAAATGGAACGAGTCTTCAAACAAAATATCTGTCTCTTCTTTTGCTGCTGTCATGGAACCTTAAGGACATTACCCCCGGCTTATATTATGTCGTCCAGTGCAGTGTCCAACCCCTTAGCCAAGGAAAGCAAATCAGATGATGGCCTAAGTGTCGCAGGACTCAAGGAAACGCAGCTGTTTTGTCGCTTCTGTTGCTTATTAAATTGAAATCCCCGCTTCAACTTGTCGCTCCAGCTGCAGTTAAATATTTTCGCAACCGCAGAGAAAATTATTATTTTATTTCTTCATTTTTTTTCTCTCTGTATGTTTCGCTTTCTCCAGCCACTTTGGTTGTGCAGAAATTGAAATTGAAGTACAACTCCAGCAATGCTCACATTTAACTACACTACAATGAGTAAATTTTCAGGAATTATTGTGCAACATTTTTCTGCTTCACTTACAATTTAATCGAATTCAGTTAATTTATAAATATTTCCATTGATTAGATACAAATGTTGCTTGTAGAGAATATTATGAAGAGACTATAAACGATTGAAATACATTTCCAAAAGTCACCATCTATTTCATTGCAGATATTTTACCATATATATTTCAGTTTCTTAGACATAATATAATATTTAATATTTTTTGCAACACATGTTTACCATTTCAAATAAAATCAGATGGTAAACTCATTTGAATTTATTCACCATATATTTTTATAAAATGTAAATTTTTAACACTTTAACGTTATTTTGTCATTACAAATAAATGTTAATCGAGTTGACCACATACAATAAAAGAAGTACATATATTTGAAGTGGGTAGAGATTTGTTTGTTATCAGTTTTCACAATTGTAATAAAGGGTATTTAGAGTGCTTTGTCAGCTCTTATTTGAACATTCTTGTTTTCTACTTGTATATAAATATTTTTTGAAATTTTGTTGTTGCTGGTTGACAATTTTATAAGCCATCGTCGACTCTTCCAGTTGCTGTCCCGTCTGTCTCTGCAGCTCCTGATGCTCCGCCTGCTTCTCCTACTCCTTCTGCTGCTGCTGTTATTCCGGCTGCTGCTCCTCTCCTGGTGGTGGCATTGCGCGTGGCGCTATAATTGAATGTCTCAGGTGTTTTGTCAGACATTGCTTAAGCCTTTGCCGGGATTTTCTTCTATGGTCCCCCGTGCCAGGCTGGGTCCAAATGATTGCGACTTTTAAAGCGCTTAAAGCCTTGCAGGCCATTTAAGGAATGTGTTCCTCAAAAGGATAAGGAGGGGGGAAGGAGGAGATAGCAAGGGAAGGAGGGGGGGACGGGGGCTTTGCTTAGCGTGTGACATTCAAATCCGCACTGTTTCAGTGCCTGGTCTGCCTAATTAAAACATTCATCTTCATTTTCACCTTTTGCCTAATTAATTCACACAAAAATCAACTAAATTAATATGAAAAGAGCCAAAGAAGCTGCCAAGTTAGCTGACCAGGTTCCACACCTCTCGTCTCCCCCTAACAGTTGTTGTTGCTGCTTTTCGGACGCTAACGAGAATTAATGGTTTGCAGCGTGGCACACAATTACAACGACAACGATGAGGACGAGGACGAGGAAAATCTTAGGTAAGCAGCGAAATTGTCACCACGCGCTGGAAGAACCTTAGCTACGTAATTGGCTTTGTGTATAACTGTATAAGTGTATATGGGTGTGTGTGTGTGTGTGTGTGTGTGTGTGGGGGGAGTGTCAAAAACTGCTCAATTTACGTGTCGTGAAATTAATTTATGCCCAATGCAATAACCTCGGCAACGTCAATAAAATACATTACAAGGCAACAGAAAATCCATCCAACTAGGCCAATAGACTCGTCAGATGGGGAGATGGGAAGAGCGGGATGGGGGGAATGTGCCTTGAGTCGATGCCTAATTGTGCTTTGTCAATTTGAAATTAAAATTGTATGCAGCACATACATACATACCTAGATACATACATATAACAAACATACATGCATGAGTGTTAGGTGTAAGAAATGCGACTTGCGAAAAATTTCCATAATTTAACGATATATATGCAAGTGGCGCAATTGAAGCGTAATTAGACTTTGGCACTCACTCACACACAGAAACACACACACACACACACACACAGATATAGAGAGATATCACATATTCACAAACAAAATTGGCTATCGTCTGGTGCGGGCTGCTGGCGCTAATTGGTTTCTGGTCAACAGCAGCAGGAGCAGAAACTGGGAGGGAACTGAAGCGGGAACTGAAGCTAGAGCATCGCCATCTTTGGCTGCGATGCCTTTCAACGGACGCCAATTAAAAACGTGCGCACATTATGCTTTATTGAGCTCTCACTCCACTAAAGAACGAAACGAGCATCTGAAGCATTCGGAATGAAGGCCTTCCCGGCAGGGGAGGGAGGTGGTAGGCAGGTTGATCCCCTGCTCTGTTACCTGGTGCCATATTCCAATTCCGAGTGCTTGCTGATGTGGGCGTGCCTTTTAGCAATAATAACGTCCGTTGTTGGCCATAAAACAAATCATACAACTTTATGGTCACCTTACCAATACCAATACCAACAACAACAGCAGCAGCAACAACAACAACAGCAACCGCAACAACAATGTCCACTGCGAACTTTATCTTTTTATATGCAGCATTATTGCCACAGATTAGACACGGGATTTGGTACATTGTACTATACACATACATATATAGACATTGGAGTACGTCTGTTTGTATGTTGCATGTTGGATGTGCCTTCATTTCTTATTCTTTTTTTTGTTGTTTCCCTCTCTTTTTTTCGATTGCCAGCAGAACGAATTAAATATGACCATTTGTATAATGGTCCAGAGTCGAATCCGCCATGCGATACACACGTATCGTATCTAGTGATGCTTATGTGGGCAGCTGACGGTGTGAGGGGGTGTTAGAGGGTGTGAGGGGGCATTTATATTGGAATACATATTTGTTATGCTGTGGCCACTGCCGATTGCAAAATGCATGACATTTTCTGTTTAATTTTCAGTTCGGTAAGTGCTCAGGCTTAACTCGGACTCTGCGTATCAGGCTGTTGGAATGGGATGCAATGGGGAGGCTGCAGAGCCTTTGGGCTATTGAGGATTTTAGAGATACGACAGTTGTCGCAGGACCCCCTTCCCCCCTATTGAGTTGCTAAATTTCTGGCCTCGTTACGACTCATATTAAGGCTTGACCATTTGCATTTTGAGGATCGTTTTCACACAATAAAGTATTCGGACTGTTGTTGTGAAACGTATTTTAAGTAATGTTAGCGTGGCGAGTGAGAAAGTAAATAAATTATTAATATAATAAAAGTTACAATAAGTATAATCTCTTCATAAAAACGTAAATGAGTCTGAAAAATTAAAGCAAACAATGATTGTATAATGCATTTTTTCCTTTATTTAATCAGTTTGGTCAATGTTAATGCATTACAAATATTCAACAGTTTACTGACTAAAAACTTAAACGAAGAACACTCATATACATACCTTCCTTTTTTATAATATATTATAATAAAGCATCAACAAAACTTAACAAAATCACTTAATTAAACTTATACTCAGATTTGCAGAGAATTTCACAATACAAATATTTAATTGTAGGGAAATGTCTGTAATTCTATACCATATCCAAAATTGTCGGAATAGCGAATATGAATAAAATATACATAATTACTTTCTTATTCTATAGCCATCTTTTAAGATAGAATGCAAGTGAAATATCTTAAAAAGCTGAAGTTAAATTCAAATGAGAAAAACAAGATGCGTAAGTTAAATAGAAGTCAACTGACTGCGATTCGGGAGAGAGTGAAAAACAAAGAGTAGGAAAAAGAGAAAGGTGGAGTGTGAGGCAATCTGTGTGTGTGTGTGTTTGTGTGTGTGTATGTGTGTGGGTTGTGCTGATTGCGGATGCTCTGCTCCAATGTGCGGGCACCAGTGTGCGGCATTTTATTTCGCATTAAGAGATTAAGATCAAAATTAAAATTTAAATTACCACGCGACACGCTGCGTGACATTGCCTGTGTGTGTGTGTGTGTGTGTGGAGAGAGTCTGGTGGATGTGTGTGTGTGTGAGTGTTCTTTGTTTGCTGTTGTCTTAAATTGTTGCAATGCTTTGGTACTTTAGTTGAGGTTGAAGGGGCAGCCGCCTTGCCAGTTGCTAAATGTTGCAAGGATGCCTTAATTAATTAATTGGCTTGACAGGCGGACAAACCGGCAAACAGACAGTTTACCCAGTTGCTGCCCAGCACCTCCCACTCCTCCCGATGCTGACGCTGTTGCCGTTGCTGTTGTTGAAGAGACGTAGAAGTAGCATCAACTAGAGAATGACTGACAACTTAATTGGCTCTTTTGAAAAACTTGCCATTAACAAGCTGAAGTCGCTGGCAGAGCATCGTCTCTGAGTACTCTATCTACATACATATATATCACATATATATCTATTACGCGAAATGTGGCACACTTTTATATATGTGGCAACAACGAAACTGACAGCCTCAAATTAAAGCGGACCAAAAATATGGCAAGCAAAGTCTCGTTTCTCGTTTTTGCTTGCCGTTGATTGACTTTAAGTAAAACTTTGCGCACAACAAAAGGAACAGTAGCAAAAGAGGCTGCCACACCTGGCATGAATCCCCCCTGCCCCCAAATGCTCTTGGCCAGGATCAGGAAAAGGGCTGCAAGTGACGCAGCAAGCTGTAGCGCAACTGAGAATATTCCAAAACATAAAAGCACTAGAAAAATTTATGAGCACTCAAGTTGATTCAATTTAAATTTTTTTCTGCTTGCCCCAGAATCCGCTGCCATCAGCAGCAGCCAGAGAAAGAAGCAGCCACAAAATGTGACGCTGACATTTCTCTGGCTTTTTTCTTTTTCCTTTTCCTTTTTTTTTAATTAGGCTAAGCCCATGGCCAAAGCCAAGTTACCAACTGTGCCTGCTTGCTAATTGTGCAAACGTTGTGGCAAGGGGTAAGCGTAGTGCTGTGCGGGGAGGGGGTGATGCAAAAGCAGAGGCAGGAAAGGGGGCGTGGCTTCTGCTGTTGAGCACTGTTTCCGCTCAGCTCTGGTTGCTGGTCAGGTTGCAGGTCTGCCTGTAAACAATACAAAACTTTTTGGGCCTGTTGGTGTTTTTGGACTTTTTAGCAAACAATAACAAAAGCAACAACAATCATAGTTGCAACCTGCAACAAACTACAATATCAAGCAGGCGGGAGTGCACAGCTCCAAGATACCCTGGCAATATTGAGAATATTGTCTTAAAACTTTTATTTATTTATTTTATTGTCTGGCTATAAGCAGCCGACATTTAAAATTTATATTTATATTAAAAAAATAAAATTTATTAATATTAAGTAAAACTATTTCAACATTGTAACAAAATTTTTTTATTTAAATATTAATATCAACTATGAACACAAGACACAAAGATTAAATTAAGATTTTTACAATTAAAAGACAATTACATTTAAAATATCTATATATTTTACAGTTTTACAGTACAGCAATAAAATATTTTAAAAAAGTAGTGGTCATATTGTTTTTTTCCAATTACATATATACATTTTTATATACCAAGACTATCTCTCACATTTTCGAATTGCGGTATTATCCTTAACTTCCAACGTGTGATCTTGACGCTTTTATTCAGATAAGCATCCGGATACTTATCAATAATATACAGTGTTTTGACAAAATATCATAAAAGAAACACATTCGATTTCTGATTCACAGAATAGCTTAAGTACATACACTCTTGAACTATATTTTTATATGTTCTCTGAACAATAACAATCAATAAAAATATAGAGAACATATTTTTGTATAAAATATAAAATATGTGTATTTTGACAAACTGTAAATTAATACTTTACAGGCTTAATAATGCATTTTAAGTTAATATACCCACCTGCAGAGGTGAAGAAAGAGTGCAGCCTGTGCAAAAGTTGTGCACCTTTTTGAGTGGCATCAATTCTGACATTTACCTGCAACGTCGTGGCAAAGTTTTCGATGCTTCTCGCCTCCTAACTAGGCGGCTTTTCGCTTAAGCCGATTCCACAATGAAGTAAGGCAACTATTTTATATGCCACACTCACACACACACACACACACACTCATGCGCTTAAATCCGTTTGCAAAAGCTGCAAAACTTTTTTGATATACAAAATCAGGCAGCGCCTTGGCGTATGCAATGGAAAAATTATAAAACTCTGAGTGTGGCCAGGATGTGTCCGGATGTTTGTCTGCAAAAATAACAATTACTTGTACATCTGTGTGTGTGTGTGTATGAGAGCTAGAAAGTTTTTTGGCGCAATGGCACGGAAGTTGCAGGTGGGACGAACGGTGGCATGTAGAAACTCAACTCGACCGGGGCATTAAAGATGCCATAACTGAGTGTTCTGCGTTGTGTTGTGTGTGTGGGTGTTGTGTGTGCTGTGTGTGTTGTGTGTACTGTGCTCTGTGCCGGCCGTCAAAACTTTGTTAAGTAAAACCTCATGTGCATCTAATTAAAAATATAAAAAACTTTATTTTAAAGCCGCCAAAGAAAACTTTGTCTCCAACGGAAGCGAGTCTGCTTCTCTTTCTCTCTCTGTCTCTCCCTCTGTCTGTCATATTTCTGTATTTTGTTGTTGTGTATGCTAAGAGGAAGTAAGGCGAATGTAAAATGTACTCAAAGTTGTTGGCATGTTTATCAGAAGGAATGTAGAAAAAGGATTTTTGCAAATGAGCTACAAAATTGGCATAACTTTGTGTAGATAAGTTTTCGGAATTTTTGCATGTTTAATTAGCATTGTGGCAAGCATTGTGGCCACCATATATGGACAGGCTAAAGCATGGAGATTGTTCTGTAGCTGAAAGACAGGGCCTCAAATATTTATTAATTTATTAAAATAATGTGAATCTTTTTATTTTGTTCGATATTTAGACTAATATTTGATTCGGCAGCAAAGTTGGAAAATACATTTTCTTTCTGTCGCTGTTACGGAATTTATAAATAATTATTAAATTTAAAGTCATTTCCTATATTAGATTTTCTTATCACTGTCCATTTTTTCGAACTTATGTCGCAGTCTTCAAACTGTCTTAGCTTTGTGCAAAATATTCAGTTGAAATCGAGTCTAATGAAAATTCAATATTTAGTGATTACTCGGCATTGATTATAAATGATTTCATTTTCATTTAAAGTTGACAATTTATAAAATCTATAAGTTTTCTACGACTTGTTTCCCATTCGACTCTGAATACCTTTAAAATTGGTCTCTGTTGCAACCCCTTGGAAGAGTTTCCCAATGTCCTCATCAGAGGCAGCTCAGAAAACTCATTTGATGGGTGCAGCTGGCATTTTTGTTACGCCCACATTTGGATGGCTGGGCGGGAAGGAGTAGAGAGTAGAGAGTAGAGTCTCTAGCTACAAGTCAAGAGCTTAATGGTTTGCCTGTGACACACACATACACACACACACACACACACAAAAAAAGAACAACAACGACAACAACGAACAATTTGAGCTGGTAACTAACCAGGAATCGTAGTTTCCGTTCCAATAGCATTCCTTGCTGCTGAGATGCCAAAGCCGAAAACAAAACCCGCTTGGTCGGAGCCAGAAGAATGACTCCACTGACAACCACAGCCGCAGCCACAGCCACAGCCACAGCAATAGCCACAGCCAGAGTCAAAGTCAGAGCCACATCCAGTTTGAGTGACTGGCGCTGACTTCGACTTGTGCGTCTCCACAACGTCCTGTGATGTCATTAATGCAACTAGCATCACACAAAGCCGAAATGCTTTGCATTTGTGCTCGGCCTGGACGCATGTGATATGAGTGCCCAACCCTTGTTCCATTCGTCCTTCCCCATTGCCCTTTCCCCTTTCCCCTTCCACAGTGCTAACCCTTCGCGGCGAACAAACAGAGGCGGCAAAAAATAACAAACGAGCACAACATGAGCTGAAAATAAGATTTTTGAGTCATTTCGTTTTGTTGCGTTTATGTTTGCTGGCCTGCTCATCCTGTTGTGGTCCTGCGGTCCTGTGGTGGTCCTTGCTGCAGCCTCGCAGCCTCTGTCGTCATCATCCTCGCATCCTCGTCTGCCAGACTCTGTGCTTCACTGGCTGATGTATTCATGAAATCGTGTGATTAATGGCTCGCACAACATTTGCACACACTACCCAGTCATGGACGATGCCAGTTTTGCTCCTTTCAGCTCGTGCTGCTGCTCCTGCTGTTGCTTCTGCTCTCTGGCTGCCTTTCCAGCTACCACTGCTCGACATGCGGCGTATCTGTCTGAGTGCAGATAAACATGCCAGTTCCCTACACCACCGAACACCACAGAGAATCCCCACTTTGAATTTCAGAGAGCCGGCAAATGCTGTGCATGCAAAACGAGTCGAGGAGCAGAAGGATGAAGAATTCAGCACGCAGGACGAAGGATGAACGATGGCGACGTTGGTCACAAAAATTTTCCGGCTCTGCGCGTTTTGGCTGCCATTTTATCTGAGCCGCATGAGGCGTTGAAATTAACAAACATCCTGGTGTACACCAAAAAAAGAGAGAACAAAACAAAAACAACAACAACGAGAAAACAAACAACAAAAATGCGACGTAATTAAAGCGAATTTAATTGCTTTATCCTTATAGAGGCAGAGCACACCAAATTTGGCCTATAACTATGCTATAATCTTTGACACTTTTATTGCGGCTCTAAAAGTTATTAACTTGATTTAATAAGCAGCTCGGACACCAACAACAACAACAACAACAACAACTAGTACAATAACAAGCAGAAGCGTAACTGTTTAGCATTTCCAAAGTTGTCGCTGTTATCTGCGTTGAAGGAAAGTTTTGAAAAGCCAAGAAATTTGATCGCCTTGGCATTCGGAACGTGGCTTTAATTAACTCATTTTTCATTGGAATTGCCAGCGGCAGAGAGCTTAGGTAATCTTATCGGTATACATACAAATACCGTGGCATCCTTGCGGCCATCAGTCATCAGAGGCCAAAGCCTTTGTCCTGACTGATAAGCAGACGAAGCTGCTGCTGGCGTCGTCTCTTATCAGTTTGAGCTTGAAATTGAAATTGACTTTTGATTTTCACACAGCATTATGCGCTGCCGCGTAGACCAAAATATAAAATATATGGTATGATAGTAAAGGCTTAGCTTGGCTAACAAAACTAAACACAATTGCAAATTGCAAATTGCGCAACCTGCGTCGCGCCCCATTTTCAATTATGTACAGTGTAATTTACTTTACGGTCTTTTATCTGGGAAAACAGCAATTTCGTTTGTTACATTAAGCATAATTTTATGATGCCAACAACTTGAAATGAAAGTCCTATAAAACGTCCATTGACAGCGGCAACAATGCCATCCACCTACCCCCTCCCCTGTGGCAGCAACAACAACAACCAAACAACACCAACAACAACGAAGTGGCAAGTTCTTTCATTTTTAATCAAGTTGGAAGTTGAGGCATTTTTTGCATGCCAGGTCCTTGGCATCCTTGAGCATCCTGAACGTCTTGAACGTCTTGACAATGACTGTCATTTAGTTGGGTCAAAGGTAAATGCGTACAGACCGCATCACCATCACCACCAGTTACTAGACTTTAAGCCAGACACTTTTTATGGCCAAAAAGAAACCTCAAAATTGCAGATTTAATTTTATTTTATTGCACTTTTGTTTCGTTGGCAAGAAAATTGTTTCTTTATACACAAAAGTGTCGGACAATCTTAGACTTAACTTCGTTTCCTTCAACTGCTTTGGCAGTTGATTTGAAATGCACAGAAGAGACAAGAAAAATTGCAATTTTCTGTTCAACTTCCACCAATCTTATATTCACAAATTTCCAAACAAATCTGTTACATGAATTTCCAATTTGCTAACACAAATTTATTTTCCAGCAAAGGACAACAGGATTATCGGAATAATCCGTCTGCAAGCGATGATTTCTCATTAATAAACATAAGCAAGAAATTGCAAAAAATTAACAATGGAAACAGGAAAAAACGAAAACCAAAATCAAAACCATTTACAACTTCACTGAACAGCATAAAAAACGAAAACATTTTTTTTTTTGGGAAAGGAAACGCATTTGGTGCCATAATATTTGTAATCAAACGCAGTCATAATAATCAAGTCGTAAAAAACAAATCCATTTTCGCGCTTGAATGAATATCAAGAGATTGGCAAGGAGTCAGACAGCAATAGCAACAACAACCACAATAACGACGACAACAACAACAACCACAACAACGATGGGTAAAAACAATAATAGTAATGACAATGGGCAACAACATTTTTACACCTTTTGCAGCATCAGTAGCTGAAGCCAAAAAGGATCAAGGATAACGACAACATCGACATTGACACTCGATAATAATGTAGACCGCACTTTGTTTTAGCCAAAAACCTGAATGGAAAAAACGGTAAAGAGTGCTTAACAGTAAGATACCCTGTGAAAATTTTTAATCTGAAAATTGTTAACCATAATTTTGCATTCTTCTCGTATCGTAAAACAACACATTAAATGTTTTTCTGCTACGTTTTATTTTCTTATAAATTATCATGACAAATTGGACAGTAATTTAGGATTATAAAATGGCAAAATCAAAGTTCTCGTCAATTTCAAACTGTCAACTTGATTAAGACTTAACTGATTAATTTTTTTCCTCTATTTCTCTACAGAATTCGATTTTAATCATTAAAAAACGTTCGAATTTATTCCTTTATCTTTATCTGTTAAGCTTCTCTTATAAATATTGCTTCAAATTGCGGAATTAACTTAAACTACAGCGAAATTTGTAGTTCCTAGTTTTTATGTATCTGAGATCAACACTTTTATTCAGATGGAGAAAACTATACGTATCTATTTATAATGATCGGCAATAAATATACATAATTTGGCAACTGACTGTTGCATAAATTCGCATTAAGTTAGAATACCCTTTGGCTGCCAAATAACACGCGGTATAATAAAGCAGAAGAAAAGTCAACATGCACATAAAAAACAAATAGCTCAATGACTCAGGCGGAGTTTTATGAGCTGTGGAACTGAGATGGAATATCTCAAGATCTGCAAGAGGACAACCTGTAAATATTCTGCTTTATTTAACAGAGACTGTGACTTCAACAGTGGCTATGACAAATCTGTGGCTACCCCCATTAAATGGTTGTAAAAATCAAACGGCAAATGCTGTAAATTATAATGTAATAGAAAAATAATAAGCGAGTTCATCTCGCCGCGGAGATAAGATCATAAAAATTGGCAAACTCGTAAAACGTCAAATGAAAAGCTCTAAATAAGTTTTCACACCATACTCGATTTGGCGGGGAAGCATCCGGAAGGGGGAGGGCAAAAAATGGGAGTTGGTAGCATCATTACACTTGAGTGTTTTACAACTTCCGTTAAGTTTGCCGGGGCCATAAAGTGTAATCTTCATGTTTTTATTACTCGCTCGACCCGAATGGCAGATGTGTTGTCAATGGAACATCGAGGACATCAAATTGACAGCTCCTTGGAGTCGTAAAACTCGAAACAGACGGACGGACGGACGGATGGACGAACGGAGAGGGAGAGAGAGGGACTACTGTTGTGTACATATATGTGGACATATGTTGATGATGTTGGCGGTTGTCGGTTGGCTCAAACTCGCATTGGGGTAATGATTGTCACCGGCTAAACAATTAAATTGAGGTTAGAATGATACATAAAAAGCGCATAAAAGAGCCATAAACCCGAGCAGACAATACGACCGGGCCAAGAGCGATGCGAACCCGAGAGCGACAACGATAACGATGACAACGATGACGATGTCGTCAACGCATCGTAAACGTTTTAAGCTACAGTTTATTTTCATTTCGAAAGGATAACAACAATAGCAACAATAGCAACAACATGACCTGTGTGCGATCTGTGGCCTCGTAAAACTTGGTGATAAGACACTCGCCGTTGTGGTAATGATAATAAAATTATAATTTCGCCTCTACATATGCTTTTGCTGCTGCCCCAAAGTGTCTATCTTAGAGATGATGACTCCAGCCCCAGCCCTGCTTCTCACTGTGTCCCTGGGTCTAGTCCTGTGTCTGTTTATAGCCCTTCTCCTCCCTTGAAGCACTTCCCGTTTAAGGCTCTTTGCCATGTGAGAAATTGTAAATTGCGCTAATCAGCATTTAAAATTAACTAAATGCTTGACTCTTGAGCCAAAGTTGTTCACTTGGCCCTTGGACGGAGGAGTCTGTGTCTAATTCCGGGTCTGGTTTTGATTCTGAAACTGGTTCTATGTGTGGATTGTTGGATCGTTGGATCGTTGGGCTATAAAATGTCCAGAGTCATTGTGTGGCATTAAGTGGTTAAGAGATGCGTTTTTCATGTTTCTTGTGGCAGTAAACATTTGGGGCATGTGGCACGTCTTTGTCAGTGATATTATAATGGATTGGTGATTACAATTGATTGTTTCCGACTCCATTGGGTGAGCGTTAAGTAAGTCTTACTATCTTCTGAAAGTAACTTCTTAAACTCAAATTGTTTTCGGATTAGTCGACAATTAATTTATTAATTATGTGTTTGATATATCAAACAATTTAATGTTTTTGAAGTTAGTTTTTTTAACAAATGATTTAATAATACAATCATTTAAGCAGTTTCAGATTGTAACATTAACTTGGAATTGTGTAAATTTCATGTATTTGTGTTAATTAAAATGTAAATTCTTAATATTATTACGCAAAATTTGAGCCATCTTTAAATTGAATAAGCAATGCAATAAGATTAATCAAAACAAGATCATAATAAGTATGGAGACTACAGAGATAGATTTATATTTTATATTCTTGGATCAGACATCATAACAGTCTTATTATTATTGTATTGTAATTATTATATTTAATCTATATTATTATTATTATTATATATTAATTATTTTTATTAAATTATTATTATAAATTGTTGTAAAACTCAAATTCTACAGAAAAATTAAAATTGCAATGAGTTACAATGCACAAATTAAACAAAGCATTTAAATATTCAATATAAAATGTCATGCTAATGAAATAAAATCTCTTTCAGTTCTAAGAAATTAAAGCTAAATATGTTGAAATCATTGAATAAACTGTTTTCGTACTATGGTGCATTAGACTGTAAGTGAAATTCTAATTACTTTACAACTTGCAGAATACAGGCATTACAATAATACAACTGGCGATGAGCAGGACACTCTCACATACACACCCATAAAGGGACGATTACTTCCGCCATTTTCTATGATGAATTGCTACTTTTGCTTAACACACAAATACACAGACACGCAAACACAGAGACATACACTCAAATACATATATACACCCATTAGGCAGCCGAGAGAAGATGCGCAGACATCCATCGAGATGAGATGCATGGGGCCAAGGCAGTTAGCGACACAGATACACACACACACACACACACACACTCACAGACACATACACGAAAAAAAGAATGCCCCTGTATGCTGTAGATACACATTTATCCAGTCGTCGACGGCGTTGACAGCGCCAACGCCAGCAGAAAAAGCGCAGGACGAAAAAGGACTTGCCCTGTGCTGGCAATGTAAAGCAGGTGAAGCAGCTCTTGCTCGCTGTTGTTGTAGCTGCTGTTGTAGCTGTAGCAGCAATTGGTGGCAAAACACTGTAAGGACACAGGAAGTGCACTTTGCGCACACACACACAGCCATACACACTCCACTCACACTCGACTCACACGCACACTCACAGACTCACACTTGTTCGGATGTATATAGGAAAAGGACACCCTTGCCGTCATTGGGGTGCTTTTGCCGTTTATTTATGCCTGGCAATCATAAAGCGCGCCCCATTCTCACACACATACACAGAGAGACACGCACACACACACACACACACACACACACACACAGTCATACATTCAGCGTCTGGCCGTAAGGGAGAGTGCAGGTTATGGCTTTCTATAACTCAGGTTCTGTTCTCATGTCGCCTCTTTCTGGCCAACAGCTACAGTCGCTCATCCGTCCGTGCGTCCGTCCGTCCGTCCGTCCGTCTGCCTGGCCGCGTCTGCTGCTGATGTATTCCATACAAATTGCAAGTTTTAGTGCTTTTATTTTTCGGCACTCGCCGGCAAAAGAATCATCCATCAATGGCAATACAACGGCAAGGACAGCAGCGTTGTGGAGAGAAGCCAGAAGCAGACGCGAATCTGAATGCTTTTTGAGTGCTGCTGACGTTTTTGTGTCGCAGTCGCAGACGCAGACGCACCCAATATCCAGTACACACACACACACACACACACACACACAGGATAACAACCCCCTTTGGCAAAATTTGTAAATTTTGCGCTGTAAAACAAAAACAAAGCGAACGAAAAAAGCAAATTCTTTTGCCGGCATGCAGGCTCTTATGTTCGCTCTCTTTCTCTCTCTCTCTCTCTCTGTCTCACTCTCCCACTCAGTCACTCTTTCGCTGTCTCTCTTACTCTCTCTCTATCTGTCTCTCTCATACACAGTGCCTTCGCTGCGTTTGTAGAATAATAGCATAAAATATTGTTGTCCTTGAACAATTTACTTTTATTTTATTTTTATTGCCTACATTGCGGAGTCTCCCGTGTGTGTGTGTGTGTGTGTGAGTGTGTGAGTTTGTTTTGGTGTCTGCATTGTTGTTGTCGTGCCGCGCTTTTGGCTTCATTAAATTTATGTTGCAAGCGACCATGCCCCCGAGTGTGGCAATGTTTTGGGCCTAGTTGCACGTGCCGCGTTGCCGTAAAACAGATCGTAAAACTTTATTACTTGCGGCTTTCTGTTTGTATGCATGTGTGTGTGTGTGTGTTGTTGTCATTGTTGCTACTGCCGCCGCTGCCGCTGCCGCTGTCGCTGTCAGCTGTCAAATTGAATTTGTTTATATTGCCAACAGCAGCAGCCGCATCAACTCCAACAGGTTTCATTTTCACTTGCCGGAAATCATTGCGTCATGCTGATATTTAGTATTTTAACGCCCGAGTGAACGACCCCGCCTTTTCACCTCCCTCCCCCCTCCCCGTTCCCCTCTCGTTCCCGTTCGGGGTCCTGTCATGCTCAGGCTTTGTGTTTAGGCTGCAAAGTCGATATTTGTTGGTTTAGGTCAGTTAGTTTTTGGCTTTGACAGCTCAAAGTCGAGGTCAACTTTTGTATGCCCATCATCAGTTGGCGTGTCTGTGTCCTGTCCTGTCCTGTCCTGTGCTGTCAGTGTATCTGCGTGTGTATCCATGTTTATGTGCTCCCACTGGTCGAGACGCGTCCCAATGTCCAATGTGACGCGCCCTTGTCAGTGACCAAATATAAAAAATCGATTTTATTATAGCCGCCTGTCTGCCATCATCCTCTATATAGATTTCCTGTCAACTGCGATGATATTGCCCTTTGTCTGTTTGAAGTTCTGGCTTTGACAGGCTTAAATTTTGTCAGCTCCTCGTGTTGTTTAGCTAAGCCAGTTTAAAGACTCGCACTGAGCACGGCGCGTATACGTAATATGGGAGCATGTGTGAGGCGACAGTCAGCGATTTGTGGGGATATTGCAAATATAAAGAGTAAATATAGAATATTATTAGGGTTTAATTGATTACTTAGAAACCTTATGTTGTTCTTTAAAGTTATTTTAATAATTATATCAGATACATTTCGTGGCAGCTCGTAGTCAAGTTAAAAATCCAAATATAAGTTATGAAATGTACTAGTATTTATGATAATAAATTTTATCTACAATTTTAGGAAATCTTTGTTTATTCATGGACTAAAATATAGCGTCATAATTCTTAATTACATTAATTAATTTAATAAATTGATTTATTATATTTACAATAAATTTGTAGGAAACTAACAATAATTTATTTATCAAAACTTTGATTAAATTAAAAAATGATCTAATTATAATAAAATAGAAAATTATGAATAATTAAGTAAGTAAAAATGATTATCTTGACACACACAAATATTTGAGAATTAAAATGTCTATCATGATAGCATCATCATGTTTATTATTAATAAAACCAAAAAAATGCCAGCTGATTTTTGTAATGCTGTTGATCAGAGTTTAAACGACAATTTGCTAAAATTGCGTCAAATTTGCTCACAATTCCAAATTGAATGTTTTTGTTTGTTACGAATAGAGCAACAAAAGGGAAATCGAATAATATAAAAATTCGAAAATTGAGTCAAAAGAACATGATAGTTTGCTAGATACCCTGTGAGTCAGCTATATGTTCTTTTCAGTCTACTCCCGCTAGGTGGCGCCAGAAAAGATGCAATTTCTTAAAAGATGAAGAATATATATAAATTGAGGATAATTCAACAAATACTAAACATTAATAGTCTGTTAAATGACTCAGTTTGCTTTCTATTAATTTATACAGGGTATATTAACTTCATTATAGTTAATTAAATTGCAACACGCTGAGAGAACCAAAAAGCTCACAAAAGCTCTCTCAGCATGATGTCGTCGTCATATTAAAGTTGATGGAATTAATAAGTGGAATTTCTAGTCAGATTAGTGCTTTGCCAAGTGTTGAGAGATTCAGTTGGCAAAATGTTATCGAGGCAGCTGTTCAGAGATAGAAAGATCTGTGTACAGATCCAACAAGTTCGGAGAGCGCTTGCAACAAAAGTAAGCATAAATAAAAAGAACTGTGCCTTACACAGTTTATTATGGAATTATTCTTTCTTAAACTATGGATACAAAGTCTTTAGAGGAGGCGAAGCCGTACTCGGAGTTACCTGGTCCCAGTCGTTTCAACTTTATATGCTCTATGTTACCGGGCGGTGAGTCGATGAAGAGCTTTTTACTCGTCAAAAGCTCCATCTATTTCAATTTCAATTTCAATTTCAATTTCGCTTTTGGTTTATTCTTCTGTTATTGTTTTGCTTGATTTCGGATTGTTATCAACCGGCAATTGCAGGTCGCTATAGGAATGCGCCGGTAAATGAAATGTTCCTGGATCTTGGTAAACGATATGGAGATATCTTTCGCATGCCTGGAGTGGCTGGCAATGACATCGTGATCACCATGAATCCCGTGGACTATGAGACGGTTTTCCGCAACGAAGGTCAGTTTCCATATCGACGCAGTTTCTCCACACTTGACTACTTCAAAAGGGTTCACAAAGCCGAACTATTCGAGGGCACCGATGGACTAACCTTTGGGTAACTTTTCTTTAAATTAGCAAATCTTTCCCTTTAACTTACCAATAGATTTATTTGTGCAGCAACGGACCCGAATGGGGCAAGATGCGATCGGCTGTGAATCCCATTTTGTTGCAACCACGCAATGCCAAATTGTATGTGAATAATCTGGTGCAGGTCAACGATGAGTTCTTGGAGCGGTGAGCAGATGTTACTCAATTTTTGTAGAGGATAACTTGACACCTTGGTCATTTTAATGCAGAATTCGTGCCACAAGGGATACCGTAACCCATGAAATGCCCGATGACTTTGCCGAAGACATACGTCGCTTGGTGTTGGAGTCCATTGGATGCGTATCGCTCAATACTCGACTCGGTTTGCTGGCTGAGAATCGGGACAGCGAGGAGGCTAACGTATTGATCACAGCATTGGGTCAGATTATCGAGCTGAGCTTCATTCTGGACATGCTGCCACCACTGTGGAAGTATGTGCCGGAGCCCAACTTTAAGAAACTCATGCGAGCGTTGGACACAATCACAGACATTTGTTATGGACACATTCAGCAGGCTCTGAAACGCATCGAGGAGGATGCCAAGTCGGGATGTCCGAGCACCGAGCCGGGGCTTGAGAAGAGCATCCTGGAGAAGCTGGCACGTGTGGATCGTCATACTGCCGTGATTATCGCCATGGATCTATTCTTCGCCGGTGTGGATCCAGTAAGTAGACAAGAAGCATATGAAAAGTATGAAATAGTTAGAACAAATCGGGAAACTTTCTTTATAAACTATACTTGGGATCAGAACAAATAGTTAAATCAATAAACCTATGTCCGTCTGTCTGACTGTCTGTATGAACAAAGAGAACAAAGATGTGGTAAGAACTACAAGCACCAAATTTGGCATGTTATCGAAGATATTAATAGCAGGATAGTTTTTAAAGCTTTTTAAATATACCATATACAAATTTTATTACAAACACAGTATAATCTCGGAGGAGTTAATACTTATAAGAGACAATTATACAGAAAGTATGTGTTATAATGTACTAATATCTATACATCTAGTGAGTCGGGCAGTCTCAACTAAAGCTTTCTTCTTTCTAGACTCTTGTCACTCTGGGCGGCATTCTCCTAAGTCTGGCCAAGAATCCCACACAGCAAGCCCGTTTGCTGGAGGAGATTAAGGGCGTGCTGCCGGAGAAGAACTCTCAGTGGACAATGGAGAAGACGACTAATCTACCCTATCTGCGTGCCTGCATTAAGGAGGGTATCCGCATGTATCCCATCGGACCGGGAACTCTGCGTCGCATGCCATGTGATGTGGTATTGAGTGGTTACCGCATCGTGGCTGGCACAGATGTTGGCATGGCATCCAACTATCAAATGGCCAACATGGATCAGTTTGTGCCACGTGTACGTGAGTTTCTGCCAGAGCGTTGGCTTCGCGACGAGTCCAACGCAAAGCTGGTGGGCGAAACGTCCACACCCTTCATGTATCTTCCCTTTGGATTTGGACCACGCGCCTGTGCGGGCAAGCGCATTGTCGACATGATCCTGGAGATTGCCGTGTCTCGGCTAGTGCGCAACTTTGAAATCGGCTTCGACTATCCCATTGAGAACGCATTCAAGGCCCAGTTCTTTGTGAAGCCCAACATACCTTTTAAGTTTAAGTTTGTAGAACGCTCTGTATAATACTCTCGTGTTCAAGATATGCCAAAGAAACGCCGCTGAGCGGTCCATCTCAGCGAACATACGTATCTCAAGTGTCCCAGGGCGGTTCCAGGTCCCATCTGCTCAATGGACTCTTCAAAAACAACATCAACAACAACAGCAACAACGAGTACAACAATAGCAACTACTTGACTCAATTGATTTTGGTTTCTGCCCCACAAAATAGTCACATATCCTGCGAACCTTTACATGAAAGGCCACTTGTCTGTGCTTGCCAAGGAGCAAACACTCGACTGCCTCTGGATGTGTCTCTGACATGGCAGAGCATCAATTCTGCCCCTTACATGTGTAATAACCATCTTGGTAATGTATTTAAGCTATCACAGAACAATGTAAAGATGGAACTTCAGCGAGTGATTTGTGATTATAAAAATTTGTTTAGATCAGAAATATTGGTAGAAAAGTAGAAGCTGTGGAAGGTATACCGAACAAATTAATCACTTATGAATCCTATAATACCTTAAACGATAAACGATTATTAAAATAGTTTATTTTATTAAATTAAATGTGAACAACTTAAATTTATACTTAACTTGCTCGAACTCAAACATAAATTTCAATTTTTAAACTGAAATGGTTTATCTCTTAATATTGCTGCCTACTTTTAGGCTGTCAAATTAAAAAATACTTTTAATTGTTTCTTTGTAATATTGAGAATAAGAAATATAAATCGACAACAAATTACAGGTACTACATTATAGAAAATTCGCAGAGACTTAAATGAAAATTCAAAAAATAGTGTGAATATCCTAAGTCAGCAATCATATTTATAAAGCACAATATCAAATGCTCGACATACTTTCAGGCTGTCAAATAAATTTACTAAAAACTGCAATATTTCTTGAATATTTAAAATATTTATTTTTGTGTTATTTAACCGAATTTTTACTGTATTCCTTTATCTAAAGAATAGCAGAGTGTGCTTTTAAATCATTCAACTCAAATATTAAATTTAAAGCAAATAAACTATTATTATAAACTATGATAAATTCGGAGTTTCTCTATTGTCTATTTAAGTTTAAACGTGTTTAGCTTGATCAAATATATTGAAAAGTACATACAAAGTTGATAAAAGCTTTTGATTTGTTTAAAGCTTGCGAAATGATTTTCTCTGTGGACTTGGTAAAGAATTCATGGAATTCTTTTTGTACTTTTTGCAGTTCGTTATCGGGAAAACAAATAAATGCGCCGGCATAAATAATGCAAAAGTATTCATTTTGACATCGAATAGACAAAGTTGCATTGCCCATCTATGTTGGCTGGTTCTTGCCACCTTTTATGTTTCCACTCTGACATCTTGTTGTTGCTATTGTAGTTGTAGTTGTAGTTGTACTTGGGCGGAACTTGGACAGTCCGGGGTCTTATCTGTGTGAACTGCGCTGTTGGCATTGCTGCTCTCGTATGTCCTGTATTTTATGCTACTTTCCGTTGGAGTCGTCGTCTTGTGCATTATTAAAAGTATGTTCTCTGATGGCGCCAGTCTTGGGGAACCTCCACCATTCCTCCCCCTTCTTATACTCCCCTCCTGCAGAGCAGTGCCACTTGAAATGTCAATGCTGGCCATTGCAGTGCATAAAGTTTTATCGTGACCGGCACAAGACGAGAGACCGGAGACGAGAGACGAGGGGAGGCGATGCTTTAGTTGCCGGAGCTTTGCCCACGACGTTGGCAGACAAACAAAATGAATGGAATTCATTATTCGATGGGGAGGCGTCTCTTAAAGCTGCTGTTAAATTGAAAATGCATGTCAAATATCACACACAAATCACGAGTCCAACTCAGAGTCACAGTCACAGTCAGAGTCAGAGTCAGAGTCAAGTTTTGTTGTCTGCTTTTAGGCGGCGTTTGGCATGCATTTGCACTTTATGACATGTAGCCCCCATAAACTGAGCAATTAGACATGTCCGGCTCACACACACACACACGCACACGCACAAAGCTCTCACATACTTACAAAAACACGTACACAGAGAGAAATGCGGTCGTAGCACAATTGAGTATACGTTTGGAAATTATAATTTCAAATTAATTAAATATATGACTACATGATTGATATGAGTACGAACTGTTGAAATTCAAGATTGTATATCTTTACTTAAGTACACAAATCCTAATTCAAATAAAGCTCTAGTATTTAACATAAATTCAGAACTCGTTTCAAAACATTTTTTACAATGTATAATAACAGGAGAAGTTCCTAAAGTGTTTCTTTTGAATCTAAATTCAATATTATCAAATCTTATACTGTGTTATGTTTAATCAAGTTATTAATGTGTGATTTAAGGTCGTAAGTACTTGATATTTTCGCTCTGTGTAAACGTTCACATGCAGTAACATCTTGACAATTGGAATTTGGCTTTCGCATTGAACTTTGACCTGCCATCAAGGCACGTTGTAGGGCTCCAGCCTGTGACATGACATGGTCCTTCATTGCAGAGCTGCCAATTTGTGAGTGGGCAACTGCAACGACAACGACAACGGCAACGGCAACAGCTCGGGCGTGGCAAACAGACCACGTCTAATGATGGCATACATAACCTGCCTATCGTTTGCCGCCACCTTCCAGCCGCCCACGTCCGGTGTGTCGTCCTGGCTGTGGAACTGCTCCTGTTCCTGCTCTTGTTGCTGCTGCTGCTGCTGCTGCTGGTTCTGTGCTTGGTCCCTTGCAAGTGTCATGTCACAACGCACTCGGTTTGCTTGTCAATTTCGCAGCTGGGCGTGGCTGGGCCTGGGCACGAGCATGACTTGAGCCCCAGTGAGAGGCATTAGCATGTAAAAGGCAAAGTTTAAAGGAAAAAATACCAAATAAAAACAACATTGCAGCGCAGGACAATCAGCAGACAGACAGAAGCAGGAGCAGAAGCGGAGCAGGAGATAGGAGGAAGAGCAGGAGGATGAGGACTCTCTCTACCCCCTCAAGTCACACCCAGGCTGCGACCCGCCCTGACAGGCTTCCATGATTAATGGTTGTCAATGGCATACTGTTGTTGTTTTCGTTGCTGTTGTTGCTGTAGCTTGTGTTGCTGTATCCTGAGTTCTGGAGTCGGCTGCATATAAAAAGTAATTTTGTTATTTTAAGAAAGTGCCCAGGACTAAGCTTCTCCTCTCTCCGTCTCTCTCTCTTTGGGAGGAAATTGATTCAGCATGCGGCGTACTTTTTTTCCAGATCGTTGCCACAGGAATTCCCCCAACTGTTTCTCGAGTCGCGCAATTTCGCAACCTTTTGCACCCCGCCAAGACACTGTACTGGTTGCCAGAACACATCCTTTCCCCTTGCCCTTCCCTTCCCCAGCACCATCCCCACTCCCACATCCTGTGCTGTGTTAATGGCATTGGCAATGGGATATCAGACGGAGGAGGAAACAAATTTAATTTATTATTTTGCAAAGCAGAGCATTTCTAATCGAATTGTATTCTAAATACGCCACGCATTCGAAATTGAAAAATTGAAAAATTGTCCCCGATTTTGTTACGCTTATTCCCGTTGTTGTTGTTGTTGCTGTTGTTGTTGTTGCTGCTGTTGTTGTTATTCCTGTTCACATCGCTTGACTGCGTGTTAGTTAAAAATGCGAATTGTTTGCCTTTGTTTGTTTGGCTGGGGAAAATTGTGGTTATCAGATTGTTGACATTAATGATGTGTCTGTGTGTTCTTGCCTCATTGAAAAATGCAGATTGAAGACTGGAGAATGTCTATAGCTGCTGATATACTCGATATTGTGCATAATAGATTAATACATTTAAAGCAGTTCTGATTGTTGGCCTTTATAGGAGGAAATTTGAGGAGCTTTTGAAATAATTAAAGAAATACATCATTGAAAGTCATCAGAAAGTAATCACAGTCACTGTCGATCTTTCATAACTCTAGTACATCTAGTTTTCCTGTGAAATTAAAAATATTCAATCATTATTTTCAAGTTGCGAAAATTCGCATTTTTACGAAGGTTTTCCGTATATTTTAAGAAGACTGTTTGACAGCATTAATTATATTCTCCATATTTGATTTGGTTGTTGTCATTATAAAACTATTTATGTGCATAATATAAAATTCATAAGACAATTTATTCAGAAAACTAAGTTAAAACTAAATTTTGTATATATTTAATTTAAACTAAAATTCAAGGTGCGTTCACATTTCATTTAATTTGTTTGTTTGGATTATTTAAACCCCATTTCTTTCGTGTCATAAAATGATATGATCAGGAGAAAGACTCAAATTTTTTTTGGCTTCTTTTTCGCAACATGTAGTTGATGCTCTTATTAATTTTCCAAATGAATTCCTCGCAAATATAAAGGGACAGACTCAATGACAAAACACAGGAAAGACGGACAACATGTAAAAAGAAAAAAAGTAAGACTGATTTTGCATATTACCGAAGATTGAATACTCTTTGATTGATATCTTTCTATTATAATGGCGAATATACACTTTTCACGGAATTAATTTAGTTTAGTTTCTATGTTATCAGGTTAATAATAAATTTTGCTACATTTCCTGATTTACTATACAATTGGTATACCCTTTGCAAGGGTATACAAATGTGGGCAGTCATTTGATGCGATTTCAACACTGAAATCTACCAGCAGCTCACTTCTATTTTTTTTTTTTTGGCAACTGTTGGCGACATTATTACGTTATATGCTTTACGCCATAAATGTGCTTCGTTACGGCGTTACGTCGTTACGTCATGGTGGCCCTAGTCCCTGTCCAGTTTCTAGATCCCACATTCCCTGTTTTTAGTTGCCTTTCGCTGCATAAAAAGTCGAGCAAAACAATGGCAAATGTCTTGCATGCTGGCATCATTGTTATGTGAATGTGACGACTCTTCAACTTCCGTTACGCTGATGTGTTTCCGTTTCCTGTTTTATGCACAACTCTTGCGCTTTGTTGCCCCTTTTTTATAATGCGGCGTCGCTGACGAAATGTAACAAGGATAATATCAGCAACAACAACAACAACTACGAGTAGAACAACAATAAAAAAGCAGAAGCTGCAACAACAGAACAAAACGGCCTGACGATTTTACGCCAAGTTGATTTGCCGCCAACATCTCAGTTGCTCAGTTGCCAGGCCAAAAATGTTGTCAGTTCCACATATACACATATTTATAGATATAAACATACATATATATACATATATATTTATATATTGGCGTGCATCCTCAATTTCCTTTTTATGTTATTTTAATTTTATGTTATTGTTATGACACAATGAAAATAAAATTGAATTGACAGTGAAGCTGAAGGCTGCTTCTTCCACTCAAAGTAAGACCCTTGACAAAGAGGTGAGTCTATCTCTCTCTCTCCCCCGCTCTCTCGCTCTCTCTCTCTCTCTGTGTGTGTGTGTGTCAGTTGGCAGTGACGTTTTTATTGCCCGGTCACAGGATATTCAAATGGGCCATAAGTGTGGTTAAAGCGCTTCGTTCGCTTGGCTAAATCTCAATCGCAAATCGCAGTTTGTAGTTCGCAAGAGAACTTTCAATTTTCAATGCTGCCAGCTGACGGCGTGACCTATTCCAGACCCTGGCCAGGAGGGTGTAATGTAAGCCTCCCCTCCCCCTCCCCCTCCCTCCCTTAAACGTTCTTGGGCTGACAATCTTATTTGTCGCGCAGGTTCAAAACAATATCATAAAGTAATTTATATGCCAGCACTTGGAGCCGGAGTGTGGGCGTGGTTCCGATGATATATGGGTGAAATGGCTTTTTAATGACAACGACGACAACAGCAGCTTGTACAAATTAAACACACCGTGGGAGAGTGAGAGAGAAAGAGAGAGAATGAGAGAGAGGAGAGAAGAGAGATTGCCTGTGCATGGAAGCTACACTGAGAGGAGGTTGGCGGACAGCGGGGATATTTGTGATTGACCAGACCGCCTTACACCGCCCAGCGTTAATTTTGATTGTCTTTGGGGCTGCTTGATAAATGGGTCACACGTACGAGTTGAGAGTTCCCTAATAGATGGATGTTGTGACTGCGGCGACTTCATCAAAAGCAAACCAAAAAAAGAAATAAATAGAACTTGACTCTGCTTTAAGGTCAACCCATTGACCATTGATGGGCAGGAGATTTTTTTCTGTTTAAATATTCATTTAGCAGGCACATGAAGTGAGAGGAAGAACACAAATCGGACAAGGGCTACTCTGACGCTGACTTCTGCTCCAGCTCCAGCTCCAACTCCAACTCCAATTCGGTAGCTGAATCCAACTGCGGCTGTTGTGTTGGCTTTGCGCAGATAAGAGAATTGTCCTGTCAACTGGAATGATATATGCGCCAGCGCATTCAAATTGGGCTAACAGACGAAACCACTTCTCACCCCCCACCCCCCCAGTCTCCAGTCACCACTCCTCGTTCCACACTCCCCACTCTCAGACAGCCAAAGAGATGGCCGCACACGGGCAATGGAATTGGAGCAGGATTCTCTGGTTGCCTCCAAACCGGCGGATGTGTTTTTCTCGCACATCAGCGTGCGTTTCCTATAGCATAACGTTGATAGTCCCAAGTCCCACCCCATCCTGCATCCCTCTCAAATGAAATGGATTTTTTGTTGTAGCTGATTTTTCATTCTTTTTTCGTTTTTTTTAAGGTTTTATTTTATTTTTTTGAGCGGGTTTGTCGAGTTGAAAAATTGGTGTGAAAATTCAAAAGGAGTTGCAAGTGACTGTGTGTGTGAGGGGGTGTGAGGGGGAGGGAGGGGGGATGTGTGTTGCAAAATTACTTCGTGTGTAAAATTATGCGAATTGCGTACGGAGAGCAAAAAGAGAAGTAACAACAAGAGAAGAGAACAAGAGTAGGAAAAGGTGCTCGCATATTCATGCACGTACATAGTTGCTAGGGGTGGTAGGGTTGTCGCCTGTCGCAAGGCAGGGTTGTGCTGGGCAGGGGTGTCGCCTGCTGCTTGGCATCTCACTTTTATTGCATTTCAACACTTGCGTATGCGAGCATGCAAAATTTCTCATAATAAATGTAATAAATAAAAATGTGAGTTGAAATGTGACAGTTTCTGGAAAAAAAGAAAACGAAATGAGGAACGCGAGTAAACTCAGGTTTGGGTTTGAAATGAAAGGATATAATGGGTATGGGTAGGGAAATGGAATATGCGAAATGGGAAAGAGATGTTACTGAAAGTAACGTTCTGAATTTGGATGCGTGACAGTCAAGCAGATGTCTTGTTCCTGGCAGTCTTATAAGTTATTAACAAGGCTTAGATGGAAATGCAAATGCGTTACTCCCACACTTATTGCCAGAACACCTAAAAGTTTTCTCTTGTTTCAGTCCAACTCTGGTTCTAATCAAGTGTTGAATATATATTGTAAATAAACGAGTCATTAATGTGATTTCTGTCTTTGAATAATAGTGTAGACAATATTCAAAGTAAAGAATTAAAATAGTTCTAGATATTTAAACAAATTTGTAAATATTTTTAATGGTTACTATTATTTGCATTATATATGATATTACTAATATTATTATATTTCCTATATAGGAAATAAGTAATGTTAATATAATTTTTGCTAAATGTGCAAATGTAAATGATTCCAATAACGATATTAATGCAATATATGATTTATGATTGTATTTATGTATTATATAAATTTGATTCCCACACATGAGTAATGCCTAAACTTGGACACTCAATTTTATTAATTTGGTGAACTGCCGCCCAGTACTTTATCCAGTTATTCCCCAACTATTCACTTTCGTGCTGTCAAATTTGTCAAACTACGCAGTGAGAGTAATAAACCTAGTAACAAGAACAACAATCAACCAACAAATGAAAAAAAGGCACTGACATCAAAATCGTTTAATGCAAAATCAGCAGAAATTTTCAACGCTGCGAAAAGCAGCGTCATCATTTACAAGACAACAACAGCAACAACAACAGCAACAACAGCAACAACAACAAACAGAGCAAGAACAACAACAGACATGAGAACAAGGACAATGAAATAATTGACGCCATTGATGCCAGTTGGGGTATGAGATCCTGGGACCGAGGATATCGGATATCGCGGAGAGAGAGACAGAGAGAGCGGAGTGGGGAGAGGGGATAGGGAGTATGGATTATGGAGTACAGACCCGCAACAACGTTCTTTGAGAATTGAGCTCATTATGGCATCACGACTGCCATGCCACGCCCCCATTAGTGTAAAAATCATGCCGACGCCCACTTTTCTTTTGGGTGGGTTGAGACCCAGTTGGAAAGCGGAAAGTTAAAGCAAGCAAAACAGCCGAGTGACGGTCAAACACGAGCTGAGGGCGGAGAAGTGGGCGGGACGCCATTACCCAGAGACTGTGCCAAGGGGATGTGGCTGCCTAACGATTTCAAATTGCGCCAAAGATGAGAAACTATGAGCCCGTATCAGTTTCTCCACTTTCATACCCTGTGACCATTCAAAATGGACTTGGAGGGTTAAGTCACATAAGTGTGAATCAATTGTGTGTAACAATCAGGCAGAGGTATTTAGCTGTACTTTCTATCATATACTGTAAAGAATGTATCACATACTGTACTGCTAACCATAAAAAACACAGCTATTTACTGTGTATTCTTATTATATTGAAACTTTTAAGTGTAGCACTTTGTAGCACCATATACCATATAAAGTAAGTGTAGACCAAGTTTAGGAATTTAGGATATGGTACAGTTATCCTACTTATAAAGATAGAGATATTCTTTCGAACTTCTGTATAAAACTAAGCTTTCTCTTTTATAATATTTCTATAAAAATAATAAAATACCTGAATTTTAATATATATTGTGGTTTCCTGCTTTCATTGTTTTATAAATATGATAAAGATTTCAGTGCAATCAGATAAAGAAAATAGAAAACATTTTAAATGTTTTTAAAAAAAGGATTTTTTAACTCTTTGGTAACGAGAATATGTTGTTTTTTAAGATAAAAATTAAGTATTTCGATATGTTTGCGTGTGAGCGAAAATATTTGTATTAGAGGGTATCACGTAGTCGTGTTCCTTCGTCTGATTGGGTGTGTTGGTTTTGTGATTTTTGTGTGCGACAGCGAAATGAGCGCCAAAAATGTTGCTTAGGCTGGAGATTGATGTTGGCAGCCATTTGAGTGCTGCTTAGGAGGTGCCACAGGCGGGGGCATGTTGACGAGGACTGTGTGGCTGCCACATGCCACAGTCCACTATTCGCTGTGCAAGTTGCCAGTTGCCAGTTGCCAGTTGCCCGTTCCCTGTTGCCAGTTGCGAGTCAGTTGCTCTTTGGGGCGTTCAGGCTGAATAAATGGGTGTAAAGGGCAAACAAAATGATTAATTGCTCTGAGCTTTGATCGCCTGCATGCACACAACAACAACAGCAACAACAGCCAAACAAAAGGGTGCAAAGGATGTGAATCTAGATGAGGACGTAAATGTAGATGTAGAAGGGAGAGGCGGAGTGGGAGAGAGTGAGGATGCCCTGGCTTCGGGCTTCGGGCTGCTCCGGCGTTGTAACAGAACGACTTTGCTTCCGTTTGAATAAACAAACACGGAAATGTAACCCTCGAATTTGCAGGCAGCAGCAGGAGATGCAGCAACAGCAACAACAGCAACAACAGCAACAGCAACAGCGACAGCAACAACATCAGATAACTGGAGCTGACCAGGATAGCAAACTATTGACTGACCAAGTGGCCGGCGGCAAGAGAGTATCTATTCTACCCACTTCAGCTGCTCTCCGAGGACGAGAAAGTATCACTCAACAAAGCAAAGCGCAAAGCGTCGCGTTTTATCCTTCAAAATCCTCTAATGAGAAGGGTTGCAAATTTGCTGTGGTCGCTGCTGTCTCTGATAACGTGGCCGGTGCTGGCCAAGCATCGGACGGATAAAAGGATAATGCGGGTCCACTCAGTCCGCTCTCATTCCCCATCGCCGGAGAGTGTGTAATGTAGCATGGTAGGCTGGCGATTGTTTGTTTTAAAATTACATAAAAATTGCTGTGTATTTAAAAAAATAAAAGGATTTCAAGGATCAGGCTGTCGAGGTCGAGGTCGAGGCATATGAATCGCACATTTTACTGCCATCTTTTCAGCTGGCATCGTAAACTAGTTGGAGTCAGGTTCGTGCATCCAGCAATAAGAAAACAAAAATTTAATGAAAAACGTTGCGGCCATAAACATTAAGAAATTTTAGTCCGCCTTCGCAGACTCCTCTCGACTCCTTTCCCCCTCTCCCGTATCGCCCCGTATCCCATACTAACTACGACCCGACGATAAGCAGACAAATCGCTGAGAAAAATACGCAATTTAAATGCATAACACACACAGGACATGCCTAATGCCAATAATAGAAAAGGAAATCCCGTCACAAATCCTCCGAAGGCAACGTTCCGTGTATGAGAAAAAAATTATGTGGCTCTATGAAACACACACACACACACACAGATTATATGGATGCGTATGTGTGTGAGCCAAAAGTAAAAGACGTTAGAAAATATAGAAAGTAATCTTGCTGAGACAGGAGGAGCACACACGACTCGGCCTCGTTGTGGCAACCACCTTTGGCGACATTTTGTTGCAGATTAAGTTCTATTCGCACATGGCTGACTTGAAATACGATACACATACACAATCATATCTGGCCGCATGTGTGTGTGTGTGTGTGAGTCTCAAAGTAATTGGGACATCCTGTGAGCATATAAAGTGGATATAAAGTAGCAAAAATCGGCCTCAGGGCACATTGTCGCACCGGTTCTGGCATTTTTATGTGTTCAAATGTCGTCGTGCTTCATCCGATTCTCCTCCCCTTACACAGTCCCCCCATCCTATATCACCCTACCCCAAAAATAAAACCTACTATTCCCTGGCATGTCGCTTTTTCTGGAATTATTACAATTTCATGCTTCTTTTTTATTTTATTTGTTGTCGCGTGGAGCTTATGATTTCTGATATATGACATGGGGCCAAGTTCAAGTTGCAGCTTTCCTTGAAATATATTAATAAATTCTCGCACATCTGCCTGTGAGTGTGTATGTGTGCAGTCACATATATTGAAAACGTACAAATGTCTTAACTTTTAAATACTTCCAACATTATAAATATATCAATTGCTTTCTCTCTGGATGCCTAAATATTCTCTGCAGATAGTTACAGACTAAAAACAACTGAAATCAGCGAGAATGTACAGATTTTATGAGAAATGCAATTAACAATGTATTTTATATGACAATAAAAATTATATAATATAAAAATTAATTATTAAAACAAAATGTTTATTAAATTACTCCACTTGAAGTTGAGTTGTTATTATAGAGTTATTATTTAAACACTTGAAACTATATTTAAATAGATAACTGATCATTTTAAATTTAAAATTTCTTGAATAACTATCAGACTCTTTTCTGTAATTAGTCCACAAAATAGAATAAATATTATTTCGATATATTTATAATATATTTAATAAATTGAAAATATAGTAAATTAAATGTACATCAATATCAAATAAAATCAAGATTCATAAACGTTTGCAATACACAATCTAGTAAACAATATAGAAAATATTGGATGTATGGTTTTACCTTTAAATATGATAATATACATATATATTTAGGCTGTATACATTTTCATATGATTTTGTTGTTGTTCGTAAATATTGTGAATAGATTTGCATTGTTTGCAATTGAATGGTTCACTGTACCCTTCACCCCCTCACCCCGCAGCCACCCACCACCTCACCCCTTGGCGCGTAAGCTTATTGTATAGCTTAATGTCTATTGCATTTGTGTTTTTGCTGTTGCTGTTGCTGTTGCTGTTGGTGATGGTTTCATTGCAGCAACTGCAACAGCAAGAGCAACAACAAAGTCCATTGGATCGGGGCAGGCAATGCAAGGTAAATATAATAATGCAATACGAGGACAATAGATGCCATTTTTATCACATGTAAAACAACAATGAAAGCAATATGCAATTGCTGAGCATCTGGCAGCACCACAAGCCTCCAATCCCGTTAAAGTCACCAGGCCCAACTACAATCCCAATCCCAATCCCAATCCCAAACCCAATGCCAGACCGAATCGCAATCCCAGATCCCAGATCCGCTGTCCCGGCAGTCGTGCAACAGAAGCCATTTGTCAAATGCGCCGCCAACGATGTCGATTGGCGGTGGTGCGGTGGTGCAGCGAGGCGGTGGTGCGGGGCGGGGCGGGGCGGGACGGTGTTGCAATGAGATGGCGGCATCGTCAAATGTGCGGACGCTGAGCCGCAGATAAAACCGTTCGGAAAGCACAAAACAAACATCAAACAGGCAAACAAAAAGTACAACAACAACAAGGGCAACAACGAGAGCAACAACAAAACATGCGCGTGCATGAATATCAAATGCGACACGCAGACAACAACAACAACAACAACAACAACAACATTAACAGCAACAACAAAAGGATGCGTAACAATATTTTTCACGCGCCGCACACACCGATACATGTGAGCGAGAGAGAGAGAGCGAGAGAGAGAGAGAGAGAGAGGAAGGGAGACACACATTCAGAGAAGCTGCTGGCATATCCTTGCGCCATAATGGGATTATGGCCGATTAATGCATTGACATGTAACGATTTTCGATTGAATTTATCGTTTTTCGGCGGCTCCAACCATTTTATTCATTTACGCCCACACGTATGCAACGATATTTGCACACACACACACACACACACACACCTCACACAGAACATGTGTGTCGCTGCGGGTGTTAGAAAACAAAAGCGGCGTTGAGACAACACACAATGCACAACACACACACACAACAGACAACACACAACAGACAACACACCAGAAAACAGACATGAGACAACAGCACAATATGCAAAAGCGAAACTAACGCGAAATATTGACGCTTCTTTTGATAAGCGACACAAGCAACACTTGTGTATACACTGTAAATATGTTTTAGATACTACACGAGAAATTCTACAGTTACTTATCTGTCAGACAGTTTCCATACTTTCAGCTAAATCGACCTGGGATAGATACATTAACCATTTAGATGTATTTTCTTATCTGTTATGTCAAATTAAGTACTCTATCTTCTGGTGTCTAGAGTTCGCAGGACTTTTATATCTAACGTTTTATAGGTAATGTGTTTTGGCAAATTCTAATCTATCACTCTGATATTAATATTTGTATTCATTTCAACAATAAAATAAGAAACAACAAGAGTTATATGTCGCCTGAATCGGTAGATGCATCTATCTATAAAATTTTTATAGATATCCAACAGATATAACCACCCACCTCTCTTTATTTAATATCTGTCAGCGTTTTCAACAAATAAAATAAATACAAACGTAATCACATTTTAACACTGACAATCAAATATTAATATTGTAAAACTATTTTAACGTTACATTTTTAATTATGTTTCTAAAGTTATTTTGTAGCTGATAATTGTACAATAACTGTCTCTTAATTTAATAAGAAATCCCGAAAATATCGTTTAAAACAAAAATACTTCTAAAAATAACTTGATGTTTTTGGCAGAGATACTGTTATAAAAGTTACATTTCTTTCATATCTTATATTACATATTAAATAGCTCTTTGCCGATGAACTTGATTTTCTATTAATTGACTATAGATTAGTTTTATATAGATATTTTTGAACAGCTAAAAAGTATTTAATAGTGATGACACCTGGAGTGTAGATACTTTTGTGGCCTTAGCAGGCGGCAGATACAATTTTTTTTGCGGCTTGTAACTCAAGCAGATAAACACAGTAGATACTCTATATAAAACACTGTCGAGTTGCTGTTGTTCTTCATGTTGTAGCATTGTTATTGCTGGCATTGTTTGGCGTACTTTTTAGGCAATTAAAACTAACAATGCGACAGTCCGGGGTCGACGGCAAATGACAAAAGACAAAGGCAACGTTGACTGTGATTAACACATGTAAGTGACGCAGTTGGGGGGAATGCAGGATTTGGCATTTGAGAAGCAGAGGGAGACTGAGAAGGAGACAGAGTGGAAGGCGAAGGGTCAGGGGATATGGTAGGACATGTGACGCTGGCCGGGGTTTGACTTTATCAATTGAGCGTCATAAGCTGCTCCAGGGTGGCTTCTGCTTCACGGTGGTTGCGATGTCTCTCCTCCTCCTTCTCGCTCTCGCTCTCCCTCTTCATCTCCTTGTCGTTCTCTTTCTCGTTGCAACTGTCGCCACTGGCGTCGATTAAGTCGTAATTAGATTTAAGGATATGGCACCAGCGGCACAGCAAGATGATGAATTTCTCTCGCTGCTCTCAGTGTGTGTGTGTGTGTGTGTGTGTGTGTGTACACCCCACGGAGCCAGAGCACGGCCAAATGAGCAATCCACAGTAGTAGACGGGCAGCAATCGGAGCTGGCAGCCGGGCAGCCGGGCAGCTTATGGCATGTTGCGCGACCTTATCAGCAGGAGCAGTAGTGGTTGCTCCTGCACAGCGAAGGGAAGGGAAGTGGAAGGGAAGGGGTGGAGAGGGGAGCAACCCCTGCCGGCGATGGCGCGTGTGTTAATCAGCGTAATGGTACGTTAGTCCTAGCTCACATGCTGCACAGAGCGCGGGAGAGAGAGAGAGAAAGAGAGAGAGAGAGAGAGGGTGAGGGTGTGGATGAGGCAAAGAGAGAGTGCCAGAAGGAGATGTGAAGGGAGGGCAGGGGATGACCTGCTGGTGGTCTTTAAGCCTGCCCCGATTTCTTGAACTCGCTTGCAGCATTATTAGCAACAGCGAAGAGTATCCTTTTGTGTCCTTGCTGGTGGCACTATTAGCGTGTCTGTCTGTCCCGTCTGTCACTGGATTTATTGCAATCATTAATCTTATTTGCCCGCACCCACCACTCTCTCTTCCTCTTCCATCACCATCTCCATCTCCATCTCCATCTCGTATGTTGCACTTGTTTCCCAAAGTTTTTATTAAATTTTTGTTATGTTGCCTCGCTTTGATTTTATTAATTTGGCCTTTGTGCCAGAGTCGAAATGGCCAAAATGTTTTCATTATGCACTGCAAGTTGACTTTTGATTGACGTCTGCCAGAGATGCTTAATGTTTCACAGGCTTTGGCCAATAATTGCTCAACACTTCAGCTGGAGGTTGATCTTCCACCCCCTCTCCCCCTGCCCCTTCCTCTGCCCATACCACTGCCAATTCCCCGCCTGTACCCAGTGAATAGTTCCACTGACTTCTGGCCATTAATCATCCGAGTTGCAGCAACTTTCGGTTGGACTCTAATGCACAGTGCATTTGGGATTTAACTGGGATGCCTCCAGCAACAACACTTCTTCTCATCCCAAGGGGGAGGGAGTGGGAGAAGAGTAAATTGTAAAGCTCAATTAATTTTTTTCTCCACAAATAAAATGATTTATTTCATTATTTCTAATGAATTTTATTTTGTCTGCCGAAATAACATTTTTTTTTTGGTTTGTTCGTTAGGCTAAAAGTGTTGGCAAGTTACCAAGATTATGTGGAATTTATATATGTATATATATATATATAAAATAAAAACAGGCTGAGTGGAGTGAAAGCAATTGATAAATCTATAGAGTCGAATATAATTAAAGTACACTTTCGATATGAAGTACTCAATAACGTAGTCGAATTCCGGGTCAGAGAAATTATTTATTTATTTACCAACTGAATAGGGATTTTTCTTTACTTTGTGTATATTACAGTTACTAGCAAACTTTGTATACCACTTTTGGTCCATAACTGATCTGAATAAATTATTACTTAAAGTTCTTAACAGAATTCGTAGATACACATATTTCAAGTGACGTTAACAGATTGTTTCTTTTTATTTATATATTTATTTAATATTTATTTATAATCAGATGTTTGGTAACATAATTTAGTACAATCATTAGAATATATTGCTTTAAACACTTTTAAATCATTGACTGACATGATATTCATACTAAATTTATCACATTTGTCAATAAAGAATAATGAATGAAAAGTTATAAGTTAAATTCTAAACGTTATCTGCTTTTGTGGTTTCAAGAGTGTTGATAAGTAAATAGTGTTGAAAATGAAATAAATGAATTTCATACATTTTTAAAGTGTCAATAATATAGTATTTATTTGGATTAACATACATACTTTACATGTACATATATGTCTTATTTTAAAATGTACATGGCAAACGTATTTACAATTGGTTTGTGATTATAAAGGCGTATCGTGCGTCATGACGTGTGCGAACATTAAATGGCGTCGTTACTGCCTCCCACTTCACTCAGGATTCAGGATTCCTGCCCGGTTCTGAGGCTGGTGATGGTGATGGTGATGGTTCTGGTCCTGGGACTCGTCCTGCTACTGGTCTATGCGGCACACTTGCCATAAGCGCGGATATATGATGCGTATCTGTGAGATACATTCCATATAAATACGAAAACAAGTGGAATAAATACGAGTGTGTGTTGCTTTAACATTTAAACAGCAGGCAACAAACATTACACGCATCGCTGTGTGTGTGTGTGTGTGTGTGCGTGTGTATGTGTGTGCCAAATGTGCGTGTAATTGCAAATTCAATGAATTGTTTACATTTCTTTGCGCTTGTTGGCGTCACATCCGCCTCTCTTCCCTCTTCCCCCTCCCCTCTTTCCATTCCGCTCTTCGTCTCTCTTACGTCAACTCCAGCTGGTCATGTTTTTTTTTTTTTGAGCTCTTGTTGCTGCTTGTTGGGTTGTTTTTTATTTTGTTTTTTGTTTTGTTTTTTTCATTGGTGATTTCATTTATAATTCGTGTGCAAAATTAAATTAAAGCCAACTGACAGGCAGCAAGAACAAGAACAAGAACAAGAACCGGCAACAAAGTTGAACCTCCCGCCGGCATTGCGTTTTAGCTGGCAATCATTTCCATTAGCCATGGCAGCCAGCAAATTTCACATAATTCACAACTGGAAAATTGCTGTCAGTTGCGCCGAAGAAGAAAATTTGAGTCGAGCCTTGGCTTGCATGGCATGGAATGGTTGCGACTCCGACTCCGACCCCGACTCCAAATCCGACTCCGGCACGCATGCATCAAAGTGCAACAACAACAGCAAGAGCAACAAAAACGAGCACAACATTTGGCCAAGACGGCACAACAAAAGGCTAATTGCAATTTGACTGCGTTTTACAAAAGTTTTGCCAGTCGCCGCGCATTGAAATTGCTTTTTTGCTATGAATAATTTAACTTTTTTGACTTTCGATTTAGAGAAACACACGAGAACACGAGAAAGTTACCACCTCCACTCCCCTCTCCCAGAAGAACCAACAAAATATACTTATATATAAAAAATAAGAGAACACCTGAAATTCTTTTGACATTGACAGCAGGACGAAACGCAATTTACTCCACTCCCAACTGCAAATTCCAACAAATGTCAGTTATACTGGGTTGGTGTTGGTTAGCGGATTGAAAAGCGCTTTTCCTGCCTGTTGGCCAAGTTGTGCTTTCTTAATAAATTGGCTCAATTTGCCACACGCGCCAAATTAAAAGGCGCCTGGGAAATGCCACATGTGTTATATAAAAATATATATGAAAATAGATATATATGGTATATAGTATGAGTATGCAACTAGCTACAAAAGTTGCAACGTGTACAGCTCTCCCAGGGGCACAGACTGCGTCCAGTTCTAGTGTCAGGTCTAGAGAGCTTCTCCAGAGTTGCCCCTTTTGTTGGGGGACTGCGAACCCTTTGCTGATTCATTCATCATTCATCATATTAAGTGTTTTATTACACAATGTGCCTCTTAGTCTCTTAGGCGCGTCTCAAATCCCATTACGGTAATTAAATCACATCCATATGAAAATTACATAATTACAATTCACACACACACACACGCACAGAGACGTAATAGCTCAAGTTTATAGAGTCATACTTGATATGCACAAGTCTATAAACATATTAAATATAATTTACTTAATGTCAACCCTGAGAGGCATTTTTAAGCGACAGCAAATGAAATTCAACACTTTGTCAATTAGTGAACCAGAATTCCAGGAGGAAACTGGCCCAGCAGCTTTACTTACACTTTTTCCAGTCACGGGTGCAAAGTTCAAAGGGTGACCGGCTCTATGGATATGATTATGAGCACGAAGTGACCCCGAGCAACCCTTGATTCCTTTAGATATTTGCACTTACTTGATTCACGCCACATTCCATTCCATCGTCCCTCAAGGACCCCCAAGGATTTGACATTAACATTGGTAATTAGACGTCATTTTCCGAGGGGGGAAATTAAACCAAACCAATCCAAACCAAAACAAAGCAAAGTTTCCTTGTTTGTTTTTCGGGTTTTTGCAAGTTGTTGGCAGTTGTTGGCACTGCTCAGATTTGGCCAACACAAGAAAACATTAATCAAGTGGAGTTCGGCATGGATTCGACCGAAGTTTGTTGTTTTTAGTTTTCAGATAATAAATATCTAACCGATACGGAAGACTTTCTAAGTATTTGGGAACATTTTCCTACAGAACGAACGTGGAAGTTCCGTGGTTAACTGCAGTATAAACTATTTGGGTGTTATCGAATTTTATTGGAATATTTTGAACAAATTACTCCATACATTCGTCAGATAGTGAATATATTTCTTTTATTGACAATATGTTATTAACAAAGTGTATAAGATGATGTATAAGAAGAGAATAAGAAAATACATATTGATTGGCGATAATTAATATTGATTTAAATTTTGTGTTATTTTAGAAACTTGGTGAAATTGTCACTGGTGTGAAATAGACGCAGATTCTTTTCTAAATATTGTTATCTCTAAATATATGAGGATTTCCTTATCATTTAACAATTTAATTTTCAAATCTCTGGCTTACATTTACATTTACTTTATAAAGCTCGAAGCAAGCAGGTGTGTGTGTGTGAGTGTGTATGAGCAACTATCCATTACAGTTAGTGGCATGAAGACCACGTCAAGCGCTAATTTCAGGCAGAACTGAAAACTGAAATGAGTAAAAAGAAAACAAAACACCTGCAGCAAAGCTAAAAACATGCAACATTTGGAGAGACAGGTGAACAGACAATTGCACACAATTCACAGTGATATCGAATCGCATAAAAATAGAGTATCGAGAATCGAGTATCGAGTATCAAACATTAAAATAGCAAAAATGCATTCTCAAATGGCAATAATTTGAAATTCTCTCGCAGAGCGTGTGATATCTCAAAATGTATATTACGAAATGTGGCAATGTCAGAAATGTTTCTAACACTCCAAACAGACTGGGAAGAGAGCTGATAGTTGCAGAGACAAACTGGCTAAAGAGACCCCTTCCAGGTTGCAAGTTGCAACAACAACAACGACAATTGCCACAGAAGCTACACTCGAATGTCGTGTAGAGAGCTCGTATCTTTCGGATACATTGCCGAATGACAAAATCATAATTGCTTTTACACAAAATTCTATGTTGTAGCAGCAGAAATCGAAGAGTCTGGGGAGGATGTGGAGATGAGGAACGGTGGGGGAGAGTGGTCTTATCCAACCTGACAATGGTTTAAATGTTTTGATAATGCATTTTATGCGAGTGTAAAATTAACAGGCCAACAGACAGCAGACAAACAACAACCGACAACCGACAACCAACAACTGGCTGGCCAAATTACACAAAGTGTTGCCTCATCGAGTTCTCATCCCGGGATCGTGATTGCGTTGGGTATGTTGGGTATGTGGTTTTGCATATGGATGCCAATTGAGAAAGGAGGCGTTTTATAATTAAACCACAGTCAATTACAGACAAAAGCGTCACTCAGACTAACGGAGGCAAATTGCCTATGGCCCATGGGCAGAGCCGATAATTGGGTTTTCATATTACGAATTGGGTCTGGCGGATTTGTGGGCGTACACTATGTTTAGGATATATCTAAATGCTGCGATTGGTAATTGCATTTCACAATTTAGCGACAGGCAATTTGAAGGCCACGTTTCTCAGATGCGCCGCCAAAGGAATCAAAATCGGAATCAGAATCGAAATCGAAATCGGAATCAGAATTGAATCTCAACTTGCCATTCCAGTTGCCGTTGCAGTTGTTGCTGTTGTTGCTGTTTCAAGTCACATCACTTTTTGCCAGCCAAATCGACAGACAGTTGACAATAATGCTGCGAATAATATGACGAAATGTAGAACATAACCGCCGACAATGGCCAGACTCCAAAGAGATATGTGTGTCTGTAGCTTCTAAAGAGGCAACAGATTCGGTTGCAGCTCCAGTCACAGTCACACAGCACACACAACACACACACAGCACAGAATGAACGGCCATCAAACATAAAAATTTACGACAAAAATTGCCAAGAAACACATGCTCCACATATTTGCCGGACATTTATTGAAGTTAAGTTCGCGGTGCGGCGCATAAATAAAACATAATCCTTTGCAGCGATGCCGCAATGAAAGAGAGAGAGAGAGAGAGAAGAGAGGGAGAGGGAGTGAGAGAGATCGGAGCAATGCAATCCAAGCAAAAAACGTCAGCAAACTGTTAACAATGCCAAGAGTCTGAGCGAAGTAGCTAAAAGCAGAAACGCGCCAAAGAACCTGTGCGCATGTGCAATTGATCGAACAAGACTGATGGAGCAACTGGGATTACGTGGTGCCCCTGTCTCTCTGTCTCCTTTCTCCCTCCTCGTATCCCCGCTCACTTCCTCCTCATTGCTTGCCACAACTTCAGCTTCTTGCCAATTGAGTTTGCAAGTTTTTGCTGCAGCGGATTGTGGATTGCGGATTTTTTCGAGATTAAGCTGACTGTCTGTTCGGTTCTGTGGTTTCAACTTGGCCGCCACTTGGCCGCTTCGCTGAATTTATTTAATCTGCAGCGGCGTCGGCGTCGGCGGCGACTGCTCAAAGCGACGGCAACGCATAATAATTTTTCACATTCAGCCGGTGACGCTCCAAGATCGTTGCAGCCAACGACAACAACAGCTACCACAACCAGAACAACAGCAACAACAACAGCAACATCGACAACTGGCTACTGACTTACATACCCGAAAAGCGCATTTATCAAAGTCCCCAAACGAGCTGACGATGCGTCCGGCTGCTGGGGATCCAAGCGAACTGAGTCCACTCATGAATGAATGAGAGGCTGCATCGGACCGGGTACTCGATGCTGGGATACTGAGATGCTGGGATGCTGTGGGACGGATGTGGCCGTTAAGTGCCGCACTGAAGCGTGCAGAGCAGTTTGGGGACAGAGAGACACAGAGTCAAAGACAGAGACACATCTACAGACACAGGTACAGATTGAGAAGTCATTAGATACGAATAAGTGGCCAACTGGACAGCATTATGAGCTATGGCCAATAACTCAGCCATACCCGCTATTATTGTCCGAATAAAGAAAAAATAGAGAAGAGTATCAGTTTCTTACTAAAAAGAAGCTGCAGTCGAATTTAGAGACAACTAAAGATATTTGTAATATCGGATTGTCTGAGATAAGAAAATTTACCAAGAAACACAACTTTATTTGAATTTTGTTTTTAATTAAAATGTTTTGTATGAAGAATTCGATAACGTGAATATTTTAAAATGTAATTTAATTAAAATCAATTCTTTGCATAGTAGTTTTAGAAAGAACGATGAAACAGTTGTTCAATTTAGTATAAAGAGTGTAAAGCAAACAAATAAGTAATAAGTTTAATTATAAGAAGTATTTTAAGGCAATAAGTATAAGTATTAGTTTTAATACCATCGTTGTACCACTCCAAATTCAAACACTTTTATAGTGGTCTTATTAATATATTTAAGACGTGCTTTGTAAAATATCAATAGGAAATGAGAATATTTTTCCAAGTCTATTTAAATGAATTCCGAGACCTAGAAAACTGTTCCATTTGCGATGAACATGTAAATATTCATGGGTTCTCGAGATATAAAGCATTTTAGCTAGAAATAAAAAATAGAATGATAAATTGAGCGAGAGCAAAGGAAATTAAAGGACATAAGGTTCTAACTAGATTACCAAATCGGCAAACAGAAAAAAGTAATGTAAAATACAAAGAAAAACTGAGAAAAAGGGAACCTGGACTAGCGGAAATGTCAAGCAATGCCAAACAAAAAAAAAAAAAAAAAAAAAAGCAAAACAAAAAATGAAGGATAAAAGTAATTAAAGCCTGTAATCAAAGGCAAAGAAGAGGGCCAAGAATAAAAAGAAATGTAAGACAAACAGGACAAGCAGCAAACGGGCCGAAAAGAAATGCAGGCAAAGTCAACGACATTAAGTAACCAAATTCTATGCAAAGCATTTTTAATTATAAATTATTCAAATTTACAAACATAAATCATGGCACGGCGGTCGCACGCACATAGCCCGAGAGCGATTGCGATAGCGATGGGATGGGATGGGAAAGGGGATGGGAAGGGGATGGAAAGGGGAAGATGGGATGGGCAGGAAAGGAGGAGGGAAGCGAGATCCTGGTGCGAGGGTTGGAGGGAGACAATACGACAGAAAGGTGCTGGGAAAATGTGTGTAGTGCAGAGGCTTCTCGGACTTGGACTCATAGGCTTTGCCTTTGGACTTGCCTCTGACTCAGCGGGTATATCACACGCATCGCGCCACATTCGCATAATCCTGATTTATTGCCGTTTTGTAGTGATTGCACGAGATTACGCGACAACAAATAGATCCTTCATTCGGCCCTCAGTCACGAAATGCTAAATTGTAATCAAACAATGGAGCAAAGCACAAAAAAAGTCAACTCGATTCTCTTAATTTACAAAACAGCAAAACAACTGAGCGTGGAAGGAGATGGGAGAATGGGGAGTGGGCAGTGGAGAGAGAATTGCCGGAATGGGAATGTGAAATGGAAGAAAATGAGATTTGAATTTAAAGATTAGGCGCATGTCCTGCCGCGCATCCTGGTCAGATGTGGCTGCAACTTTTTGTCGCTTACCTTTTTGTGCTTGGCTACACACACCAATACACACGCACACACAACACACACAACACACAGAGCACACAGAGCACACACAGCAAAAAAGATAATGCCAGACAATGGCCAAAAGTTGTCAGCCAACGCTGCCCCGCCCCCTTTGAGACCCGCCCCGTCTTGGGGCTTCTCTTTTCAGCTCCTGCGCCAGATAAGCGCACACAGAAATCATTAATTATCCTTGTTTCTTGTTTTGCTTGACTTCTGATTCGCTTTCAGCTTCTGCTTTTTTCGTGCCAAGACAACAAAAATAATAAAGAAAAAAAATATTGATTTGTTTCTAATTTTAATGAAAATTTTGCCTTTTTTTTCTCCATGTTTGTCGTCTTCTTGGCTGATTTCCTCTTTTGCTGTTGGTGTTGGGTGTCGCCTTAATTTAACTTTTTTGATGCTCGTCCAGCGATAGTCCTTCTTCCGTTTAATAACTGTTTTTGTTGCTGCTGTTCTGTGTCCTTTCACTTATCGCAGTCTTGTGCTTGGCTGCAGCAGCATCAGAGTCCCCGAAAACTGTCACGCAAACCATTTTCCAAAACTAATGATGGAAGGTATTTTAATTATATTCCTCGACAAGTCAAGGGAGCTCGCTATTTCCTCCTCTGTGCATTGCTGCAGAAATTTTCTTATCATTTTCATTACTCGCTGACTCGTCTTGGCTTTTGCTTGACTGATTTTGAATTTTGTGTCGGGCTCAATTTGTGTGTTTTTCTTTTTTATTTTAAATACATTTTTATTCATTCGCCTCATGGTTTGAAATGCAATTTGCTGGGCAGCATCATTAGCAAGATTAATGAGCCAAATGCTGGCAGGAAGGGAGGAGAGCATTAAAAAATGCTGTATATAATGAATGGTGAATGGAAAATAGAAAAAAGAAAACAGCAAACAGCAAACAGAAAACAGAAAGTAAAATAAACTTGAAGCAGCAAAAGGAGTAAAGTGTCCTGCTCGTTGATTACAGTCGCACCACGTGCGAATTTATATGCAATAAGAATTGGAAAATATATATATGTTCTTGTAGTGTACGTGCGTGTGGGTGAGCAGCACACACACATACACAGAGAGAGAGAGAGAGAAAGAGAGAGAGAGAATTTTGCGCATTCGCCTCGCCGCACAACAAATTTGGCGTCGCGTACATTTCATGCATACCAAAGAGCTTGCAACTGTGGCAACACCGCAACCAGACTCACACTCACATTCACATTCACATCCACATCAGCTGGAGCTGGAGCTGGAGCTGGAGCAGGACCTGGAGCCGGAGCAGGTGCCTCGCAGGATAACATGCGCGTGCCGCGTTCACTGCTTGGGTTTTGGGATTGCGAGTGCTGCTTTTGCTTGTTTATCTATTTGCCTTAGTATTTCTATTTCAATTTCTATATCTCTTCTTTTTTCCGCCTTTATCTTTTTAAGAAATCCAAAAGATTAAAGCAAGCGGAGCTCAGCTGAAATATTTCGCTTTGCACAAATTGAAATCCAAAGTGCTTTTCAGCCTCAACCCTAAAAACTCTAGCTCCCTCTTTCCATCCTTCCCCCTCTTCCCATCCGACAGAACTGTTGAGGAGTTTTGTGGCACAAGCTCTGACAGAAATATTAGCATTTGCGGTTGTTCGGTCTGAACTAAGAACATGAGAATGCGGCAGGTGTTGCACCTGAAATGCAGCACGTTGAACTGACAACAAGATGTGCGACATTCCTAGACGGCATTTGTTGAAAATTTACTAAGTCTAGCTGAAATTCCAAGTGAGTAACAGAAATGAAATCTTCATATTTATACTTCGATCATTTAAGATCTGCGCTGCTGTTTAGCCATCAAATATTGAGGTTTACTGTAGTTCAAGTGTCTCCTGGTTTATACTGCTCTCTCTGTCCAATCCTAGAATATCTTCGTTCCCGACACCTGGCTGGAATTTATGCGCATCTCGCCAGTTGCTTAAAAATTCTAAATGGCATTTGCCGACTTCTACTGCGGAGAAAGGAAATATTCGGTGAAGTCCATAAAAAAGGGATAGATAGGAGCATACGGAGAGAAAGAGACTGGCCAGAGGCAATTCCTTTAGCGTCTTTGGGTCTTTGATGTTGTCGTTGTCACTTCAGCGGCCATGTCATAATTACCAAAGTGAAAATTATTAATTTCGACGTTTAAAACAAAATGCGCATAATTGCCACGGAACGGGGCACGATGGAAACGATGGCAGCGGTGGCAACACCAAAGAGATTTATGCAAGCTGTGCAGAAAAATTGTCTAAATCGGTGGCAATTGCGAATGCGACTGTGGCAGTGGCAGTGGCAGCGGCAGCTTCCACCGAATTACGCGGAAACGACGGCAATGGCAGCATTTGCCACGCTAATTGCGTACGCGATAAATCTTGTCAATTAAATTATAATGTTTGCATGCAGCGATGCCAAATGCGATGTTGGAAAAACGCTGAAGAGGCAACCGACGGCTGCAAAACGATCTGTGCGATTATCGAGTGTTTTATCACCTCAACAGGCCCCTGACTCAGACTGCGACTCCGACTGCGACTCCAACACGGAATCTACAACTCGCTGACTCGCTCCCTCGACTCTCTTCACCATATAATTAAAATGTTCACAAGTGCCACAACGCATTCGACTGCTGCATGCTGCATGTGGCAGCGCCCAATGACAGCGCCAAAGCATCCACATCCACCAGAGACTCCGATTCAGAGTCAGAGTCAGAGTCAGAGTCAGAATCAGAATCAGGAATTTTGAGGCGCATTAGTTGCGCTGCATTTGCTGCTCATATGTGAGAGTTGCAACTGCAACTGGGCCGGCAGCCGTTGCCACTGCTGTTGCCACAGTTGCCGTTGCAGTCCCACTCATAACCGGAGTCTCAGTCACAGTCAGAGCCACTGTGCCACAACTGAAACGATCCCAAATTGTATTGGCAGCGGCGCCGGCTGCCATTTCAGGTTCCCTGGTTGCCTTGTTGCCTGGGTGCGTGGACTGAGCAGCGACTGTTGAGTTGGGCACATAAATTTCCAGCTTGTCAGCTTTTTGATATATTTTCATAAATTGCTAGAGTGCATTAATTAATTAAGCGGAGCTGCAGCAACATTTTCGGTACCACTCCGACAAATTTCGCAGGAAGCTGCACTTCGTACAGTCCCTATAACTATTTTCACTCATCATCCTTAAAGGACTTGGGGTCCAGCAGCTGCTAAAATAATATCTACTTAAATGAAAAGCCATATTAATTTTTGAACAAGTTCTTTATTGCATATAAAAGTCGTTTTATTTAAATTTTATTAAACTGTACTTCACTGAATAATCCTTGTCAATATCGTTACTTATTTATTATACATTTTTTAAAGGTTAAGCAGATTCTTGATGAATGAATGATTTAAATTTTGTATTGTTAAACAATAATAAAGTTAAATTGGATCTTCCCTTAGAATCCTAAACGAATCCTAGTCCTATCGATTATGTATGAAATATCGTTTATTTTGCATATTTATTTTGTACATGATGAATTCTAAAGTAGTAAAAGTTTTTATTTACTTCACATCCAGTCTTCAGTTATACAACAAATTTATATTGCTCAAATGTCTTTAATTTCCAGAAATTTTAGTCATTAACTTGTTTCTATTACTATAGATTTCCCTTTCAAAAGTAACTTTGCGGATGTGCAACTTTCAATGTTAAAATTCAACAAATTTCCCAACCAACAAATTTAGAATCTTTTAAATCAATTTTTTCATATTCTACGCTTTTATTACTAATGCTAAACAATATTTTAAATTTTGCAACATCAAATAGATGCTCAAAATTATTCCGACCCCATCTTATGCATTTCCTTCGATTTATTAACATTATTTGAACACATCCCAAAAGTATGCAGCAACTTTTGGCCATCACAAAGTGTCAGCAGCCATTGTTGTTTGTGTTGCTTGTATTGTTGTTGCTGTTGTTGCCGTTGCTCAAAACGCTGTGTTCGTATGATAATAATAATAATAATAATAATGAAGCAGAACGAAAAAAATATCAAAACTAATTACTCTTGTCATATAATTACAACTTTTAAATAACAATTTAAATAATTTGCTTGCTGACTTTTGGAAATAATAGTTTCATGCACTATAGCTGAAACTGAGACAATCAAACACATACGCGACACACACACACACACACACATGGATGTAAATACAATTTACTGCACGCGATGGTCAGTGGTGATGGCAGCAACAACAGCAACAACAACTGAAGCAACAACAGCAACCAAATCGGAGGCCGACTGTAAAATTCCTTTAAAGTCGTCAGTCGACATTTGAGTGTAATTTTCGAAACTGATTTTACATTGAAACCAGTTAAATTGTCAGAAAAATCAACTGTCAACATGTCAAAAAATCGTTGGCTATGCAAATGTACATTGTACGCACACATTGGTGCATTGTGTGCGTATGTGTGTGTGTGTGTGTGTGTAAAGACGTGCACCACTTCAATGTGGCAACAATGCTGATTGTACGCTTTTCGATTCCTCAATTCAAATTATCTGAAGTTATTTGTTGTTGTCGTTGTTGTAGTTGTTCTTGTAGTTGTTGTTGTTGTTGCTATCGCATAGCTTATATCGTAATTCTTTGTTCATTCAAATTCTAAACTAATTGGATGGACATTTGCTTCTCTTAGAACGTCGCCGTCTGTGAAGTGGTGTCTATAATCAAATCGAGATACTCGTAGACGATTGAGAGAGGGAATGAGAGGCAATGAGAGGGAAAAGTAAAAAGTCCTTTCTTGAACAAGGTATTAAAATGTCAGAGCTGTGATGAAATGCGTATTTCAATGTCCAATCAGTTAATTGTTCTTTGCATATTTCAATTCTTTTCTAGATTTGATTGAATTCTAAATAGTTTTTTGCTCTGTCATACATATTCAATTAGGTTCTCTGGTTACACTGAGCGAATGCGGCGTTGCTTTGTAAATATTAACCAAATAAATATATTTCTTTTGGGTCAACGCAATCATCAATCTCAATCTCAATCTCAATCTCTAGCATCTGAACCGTATCCCAGTTGTCAGTTGCTTGCTGCACTAATTGGCTGACAGAGCTACGCTTGTTGGCCACTCAAATTAGCCAATTATGAAACGAGATATTAAATTAAATCCCAATCGAATCAAACCTTTTGTTTGGCCTACAACAATAAGGTAACCGCAGAGATACAATGGCCAAAAGAAGAAAACAGAAATTCATGCAACTGTCAAGACAAAAGGGCCGCTCGTTGACATGTTGGCCAGCTATGGATAATACAAAACCTGTGGCTATGAGACCTCTCCTGCACCCAATACCCGATGCCCTATACCCGATCCCCAACCCTCGACATCGACCCTGTCTCAGTCACGGACATTGCATTCAAATTGTTCAAATTGTGTGTGAGTGCGAGCTGTCAACAGTGTTTAATTTTGGGAGTCCTCACTACTTAGGTGCTCTGCTTATGTGCTCACTGACGTGCCACATGCAACAATCCAGGAGAGAGCACAGCACAGCACAGCACAGCACAGACCTGGCCGAAACCGCAATGCACTTTGACCAGGGAAGAAGCAACGCATTATTACATGCGAGTAATATAACGAGTACCTGCAAGTGAAGAGGTCTCCGGTCAATGTCTGGCAACTCAACAGGCTAACAAATTATCAAGCTGTCGCTGGCTCTTTCGTTAGTCCCCGGGAATGTCACGCAAATGGAGATGGGAACGGGAGCGGGAACAAAACGGGGAGGGTGAGGGGGAATGTAAATGTAGCGAGGACTCGTCCTTTGTATGAGCTTTGTCCTTTGCGCCTGAAATGCGATTGCATTCGCATTGTGCCTGCGGCTGTTTAATAGCCACACCTGTTCAATTAGTCAATGTAACCACAAATTCTGGTTAAATTATCGCATTAAAATGTTCGTGCTTAACCTCAAAATGTGCGTGCATGTCCAGCGCCAGAAATTCTCCTGCTGTTTAACCATAGTCCGGACACAGACCCAGTCCCAGTCCCAGACCCAATACCTGTGCATTGGCCCGGCCCCGTAGGGTTGTTGTTACCATCACTTTGAACTTTGCTGCAACCGCTGCCAGTTAATCAGCGCACTTGCCCCTAACCACAGGCCCCTAACCTCAAACAGCGGCAGCAACAACAGCAACAACAGCAAACAACAACAGCAACAACAACAGCAACAACAACGACCATTCGACTACAACACGTACAGTTGAGTGCGCGGCAAATTTAATCGCTAATTATCAGCACCAACTGACACTTACACTGGCAACAACTTACGCATGCGTGTCCATGTCCTGGCCGGGCTTATGAGCACCGAACGCATGTCGTCATCATTAAAAGCCCGAAAGCTTCTATCTTTAACCAGAACGACGCTCAAATACTCTTAAATAACATACTCTTAATATGCATTTGATTTCGCATTAATAGCATCTCAATTTACCTTTGGCAATCATTTCAATTTGCAATTAAAATTTAAAAATTAGCAATAATCTCAAATATCAGACTTATACTGAAATTAACACTATTAAACACAAGAGAAATTTAACTTGTTTTTAAATGAATTACATTATCAAAGACCATACATTATTTCTGTTTAAGATTCAAATGAAATGTCATCAGTAACAAAAGTCAAGTAATGCGCAAATTGGATTTATTATATTCTGTAAGATTTTTTATATCATATTGGGATAAAATATACCGATTCTTTGTGGAATTGAAATTACCCTGAAACTATCACTAACTTTCGCATAAAGAGGTCTAATTGTTTATCGCATTAATGAAGTTTTACCTAAATAACTCATTTAATTTTATAATATACTCGTACAATTTTAAAAACTATTCACCAAATAAATAATCGTAATTCCTCATTACAAAGTTCATACATAATCTGTTTTAAAATGCATTAAAATTACATTAGATTTATTGATGAACATTTAAAGTGAATTTTATCCAGAAGACTCGAACCTTGAGCAAACTACATTGAAAAGTTTGACTGCCCGCATCAAGAGGAAGAACCGAGTGAAATAAGTCGCTTATTCACTTTATTCGATATCCCGACTCCAGGGTCTCTCTCTCTATCTCTCTCCCTCTCTTTGTCTCTGTCTCTCTCTCCGTCTCCGTCTCCGTCTCTGCGGCTTTGACAAATTATCAACTGTCACTGCTTAATTTTTTGGCGCACTCGGGCAAGTTTTGGACCCAGAGGTTGTCTTTGGTAGATCCGAGTCGCCTCGAGTCGGTGTCCCCTGTATTCATTTTCGCTTTCGTTGCTGCGAGTTGTTTTTGCATTTTTATCTGCAACTGGCGACTGATATCGTTGACTTCATTAATTGAGAATTGTTGTTAAGCCCAAGCCTTTTTTCCGGTTCGCGTTTTTCCATTTACATAATTTATGATAAGCAGGCGCGCCTGGGCAAACAATAATTTTGAAGAAATACATTAATGCAATCAATGGGATGTTGTCTGGAATGTGAATGCGATGAGTGCGAATGCGAATGCGCGACGAGACTCTGAGAAGGAGCTGAAGAATTGTGAAGACTCTGCTTTAATGCTCCTGCCGCCTGGCAGGCTTAATTAAGTTGTGACTGCGACGGGAGGACGGGACGACGACGACTGGACGACAGGACGCCTGGAAACTGCAACTGCAAAGCTGGAAAGATGTAGCTGCACCTGGAGCTGGATTTGGAGTTGGAGTTGGAGTTGCGGAGCTGTTGCTGCCACAAACAGTTGATGAACTCTACGTGTGAATGTAAATTATTTTGCACACAGCGGGCGAGCGACACTTGCAGCAGTTTAACTTACACTCGACTCTCCGACTCCCCGATGTCTCGACTCTTCTACTCTTCTACTCCTCGACTCCTCGACTCCCCATTGCCAGGTGCCCACTGTAGGAGTACATTGCAGACTGAAGACTGTTAACTGCACTTCTCTTGCTCTTCGACACTCTCCTCACTGCATCTCTGACTAAGAGTATGAATACAAGAGCGAGTGCGAGTAAGAGTTCGAATATGCTGGGTACTCGGTGCGATTGAGTGCTTTTAAGTCATTTGTGTCACGACATGCTAATTTCACATGAAATCTCTCGCCGTCGGCTCGACCGTTGGCCCAGGCATGTCTGGTGGTTTTTAGCTTGAAGCCTTGACACAAACACACGCACACACACACACAGACACACACACACCCTATGTGTATATTGAAGTGCAGGCTAGAGCTAACCAAGCCGAGACCAGCCTGTAGCTTGTGACATCAACAACGTCGTGCATGTCCCAGCCACGTTCATATCCACATCATGGAGGCACCCAACACTACTTGCCCCGCCTCTCTGCCTTCCGTCTCCCTTCTTCCTCCTCCCCCCCCCACTCCCCACTCCCTGCTCACCCCCGCTCCCTCCCAGTTGGCAGCATCGACAACGGCACCTGGAGTGCAGCACTCAAGTGTACTTGCGGTTTTTGCGTCCATTGCTGCCAATGACATTTTCCTTGCTAAAGTGCAAAATTTACCGGTTCACAGCTGCCGCAGAATGAGAGGTGGACGCCCACAGTTCAGTCTGCTGGACACTGGACATTGGACACTAGACAGTGAACACTGGGCACTGGTCACTAACGCCTTGACCAGAAGAACAATGCCTGGTGCTGCTGCAAGTGGCTTTACTTTGGGCATTTCATACTCCAGCCATGATTAGATGTCGTCGGTTGTCCGTTGTCGGTTGTCCGTTGCCGTTGTCGGTTGTCCGTTTCGGTTGTTTTAGCCGCTCTGTTGGCCTGGCAGTTGCAGTTATTAGGTTGTTAGTGGCATAGTCTATGCCATTTTCATCGATTTATGCAGTTCACAGCATCTAATGTACACAAGACTCCAACCCGGATATCCCATCCTCCTTCTCCTCCCTCTCTTCTCTTTTTTGGTAGGCGTACATTGTCGTTTACTTAATGGCGCGAACTTGCAGAGTCCTCCACTTGGTCTGTGCCTCCAGGATGTGTCTGACCAATGACAACTGCTTTCCATGGCGATTTCAAACTCAGTTTCGACAGATTTTTGGTTTTTGAAAAAGCTTAAACTGAGGGAGAATTGTTTGACAAAGATATGAAATGATATGATAATAACTCATTTATTTTCCGGTTGGAGAAATCAAAGAATTAAGTCAGAGTTGTAGGTTTGTCAAGAATGAAATATATCACAAGTATAATACAATATTTCAATAGTTCGAATAGACATATATAAATACTCTTTGAAGTATGCTAATAATTTACTTTGAGATATTAAAATAGCTAATTTATATTTACATATAAAACTTCATTTTTCTTCATTTGAAAAGAACCCTTCTGTTAAATCATAATAGTTACTAATAATACTTTCAATATGTAGGAATAATGTGTGGCATATTCTTTATAAGATATGCAATTAATTGTCGACCTTAACTATAAAAGTTGAAGCATCAGTTTTGTGATAGATTTCACATATGATAAGCATTATCAGTTCCCGCGTGGCATACAACTTGCAACAGTTTTTGTGCAACCCGCACCTGTGTGGAGAGTTCTTTGTTTTTGCCATCAACATTGTCAGTTGGCTCGGGGACAATCGCAGGCTCAGGCGATCCGAGTCTTAGGCCGGTCGTGCCTCATATCCTGAGTCTGCAATATACCATAAACAACGTATATAAGGCTCTGGAGATGTGGAGTCTGCTGGGTTGTCTGCTCAACTGCGCCGGCGGCAGTGTCTCTTTGATGTGAGCCAACTATCAAGATCTAAACGCAGTCATTAAGAACAAACAAAACGACTTTATGGACAGCAAAAAGTACGAAAGCAAACCGATCTGAACCCGATTCCGATCCAGGGGAACTCAGCATAGGAACGAACAATCACACATCGATGCCGATGTGAATGTGAATGTGGATGTGGTTGTCGTTGCCGTTGCTGGATTCGGAGTCAGAGTTTGGAGTTTGGGCTTTCGAGTTGAAGCTGGAAATGGAGTCGGAGTCGGAGCAGGAGCTGGATCTAGGATCAGGTGAGCGAGCGTCTGTGTGATCTTTATCGAACTGCAGACAACTAATGATCTAATAAAACCGAAACCAAACCACACCAAAAACTACAACGAGTGCAGCACTCGATGGCGATGGCGATGACGATGACGATGGCGATGTGGAAACCAGTTCCACATTGGCGTGGATTACCAAATCCAAACACAGCAGTCGAGCTCCCGATTCGACTTTGAATCGCACAACAACAACAGCAGCAGCAAAAACAAAAAACAAGGCAGAAAAACAGAAAGAGAGAACAAACGCAGTTGCAAGTTGCAACAAGCCGACAACTGGTGGGAGGATTGAGGGGGAAGGTGGAAAGAAGAAAGGAAGGCATCTAAAGATGCTACAGAATCTGAAGCGTTTATCTATGATCTTATATCATGTACTTTCGACATTACAATTGCGGTAAATGCTTCTAGTTTTTAGTTTCAGCGCGTACATGAGGCAGCCGCTGTTTTTTATCAATGGCCAGCAATCATCGGCATCGACATCGTCGTCGTCGCCGTCGTCGTCGGCGTCGTCGTTGGGTCTGGCCAAGAGACCAAAGACCGGAGACTGAAGACCTGAGCACAGAGAAGAGACTGAGAACAGAGACCAACGCTCCTGTTTGCTACACTCAACCCGGCAGCAAGCTACCTCTGACTCTGCCACTGCCACTGCCACTGACTGTGACTCTGCCTCCAACTGCAATGCCTTCCTCTGCCTCTCTCCCTGCTTCAGCTGCAGCTCCCGCTGCTGCCACAGCATGCAAATGCGACATTGACTGTTGCTTCTCCCTGGCTGCTGATCTGCATACCAAGCAACCGTTTGTCTCTCCTCTTCCTTCAGATCGTTGGCGGCGATTGTTTGTAGCCTTTTGCTGTTGCTGTTGTTGCTGTTGCTGTTGTTGCTGATGTTGTTGTTGCTGATGTTGTTGTTGCTGCTGTTGTTGTTCGCTCGGCACAATCACAGCAGCAGCTCCGAGTTTTGTACGCAAATGTGGGCAACGTTGCCGATCATTTTGATATAGTTCGATAACAATGTGAGCTTCAGTCTGAGCCTGGCCTAGTGGTTGACTGTCGACTGTCCCGGTCGACTGTCGCTGTCGTCGCACATCCACATCGTCCGCATCCACAGTTGCTAACAAGCCCGCCATTCGCCAAGACAGCGGTTGGCACATCGGCAGAGTTGGGGACAGGGGCAAGTTTAGGGGCATCATCACCGGAACCGTTCAACGTTCAACATTCAACGTTCAACGTTTTTCGTTTGTTTGCCGCCGCTGAAGCTGTTCCCGTTGCCATCCTGGATGGATGCTTCTGTCTCCGTCTCCGTCTCCGTCTCTGTCTCCGTCTCTTTCGCTGCCTCTACCTCTTTGGTGTGGCTGGCTATGGGGCATGCCCCACTCTGGCTGCTTTTATGGCCGCTTCCATTGAGCATATTATCATAAATATGTATCAAATTGACGTTGCATCTTCTTGAATTTTCATCTTGTGGCTACTTGTCATTGTCTTTGATTTTTCCTCTACTCCTGCAGCTTCCCCTCTCTCTTGCTTCCCCTTGTTCCCTGCCCCCTAACGGCGTCGCTGTCATTGTCTATGGGCATCGAAGTGGACACTGGTCAGGAGTCTTTGATAAGCCGACATTTTGTGTTGTTGCAGTTTTCGGTGTAAGTATCTGTCGCTGTATGTTTGTCAATTGTCTTATTCTTCCTCTTCTTCTTCTTCTTCGTCTTCGTCTTCTACATGTGCCTCACATTGCACAATTGTAGCATTGTCTTCTCGCTAAGATTGGCGCGTCTCCAAACCAAGGATTCTCAAGCGAACAACTGTAGCGAATTTGCGGAACGAACTATAATAAACTCTAAGGATTCTTATAAGCCACAAACTATAATAAATTCGAATAAGTTACACAGAAAAAGAGTTCGGCATATCTGGATAAAATCAATCCAATGCAGTCTTGGGACTTTTTCTTAACCAAGTCTAAAATACTCGTTCCTCAGCAATAATAGTTTTCTTTAATAGTTTTTTAAGTGGTATTAAATATTTTGGCCTTCTTTAAAACCTTGTGTAATACTAACTACTTGAATAATATAATATAAAAATTTAAGTTTTCAGTTTTTGTTTGTTTATCAGCCTAAACAACATGGAATTTTAATCTATATTAATAACAATAATAAATGTAAGCCTAAAACAATATTATTCAGAGAAACAGAAAAGTTTATAGTATCCTCATTTCTTCTCATTATATATTTCCATAGTTTATACATTCAATATCCCAACTAGAATCTGCACAATTTAAGAATTTACAAGTAGAGATCTATATCTTGCACATTACTTTTTGAAAAGAGACTCTTATGATAATTATTATCAAATTGCTTAAAATGTCAGAAGTTTGTAAATATTTTTCACATTCACACTTTTCTATTTAATATGTTCAATCCAAAAATATATTTCTTAATTCGAGATAATTTAAAACATAAGCTTAAAAGATAAATAAATGAAGCTGAAATATGTGTAATTATTTCTCTCTTCCAAACATGTTACATTTCGGGTCTTCAAGCTAAAACTCTTGTATAATGCTCTGCTCTGCTCAGTCAGTTTACTGATCTTTCATTATGTTATGCTGGGTGATGGCAACAGCTGTTTTTAAGGCTAAGATACTAGAACGGCAGCTTCTGTTGCCTGTCGTTTTGCCAAGAAAATTAACTAACCCAACAAGCGATTTCCCCCATTTGCTGTTGCCCTTTCCCTTCCAGTTTCCCTAGCTATCCTCATTTCCCATTCCCATTCCCATTCCCCTTTCGTGTTCCACTTCCATTTCCTTAATACAGCTGCAATTCAATGTTGCAACGTTGCAAACTCGGCGCGCTACCAACGAGCGATGATAAATGTTCACTTAATCAGCATTTAGCGTAATTTCAGCTTTTACAATTTCTGGACTCGACGCGACGCGATGCGATGCGATGCGATGCGACTTGACTGGATTGGGTTTGGTTGGGCAGCTCTGGCCTGGCTCCGGTTCCTGGTTTCTGGTCTCCTACAACAACCACTTCGCTTGGACCACAGTCTACGATGAGTTCAATTTGGACTTTTACTTGCAAGTTGCAACTTGCAACTTGCCACAGTGTGTCTCCAACTGCGAATGCAACTTGAACGGAGAGAGGGGCCGAGTTAGCGGCCAATTATTTATGACATGAAATTACAAATTCATTTTGTTTAATTTTTCACAAATGCTACTCCCTCTCCCCCTCTCTTCCTCCCTCGCCCCACCCCTTCCGCTGCGATGTCTCCAGCTCTGTGCAGGGCACCTGTTGCCATTGCCAATTGCCAATTGCCAGTTGCCATTTGCCAATTCTCCGGGGCCAGTGAGAGTGTCCAGCAGTTGGCCAGTTGAACATTTCTATGGAGACTGGGGACCGGGGCCCGGGGCCGTCAGTCCAGCCGGCAAATATCGGCAAATATGCACCCCGACGTAATTAACTCGGCTCGGAATCGTAAGTTAGTCACCATTAAACAATTTAAAATTCTTAACTGCTTGCGGGGATGAGACTCCCAGACAGAGACGGACCGGACCGGACCGGACCGGACCGGACCGAAGCTAAAGGTAAATTGCAATTAGGCTTCGGCTTTGGCTTCTGGTTGCAAATGCAACAGCAACAGTAACAACAAAAAGAAGAAGAACAGCGACTGCCCATTCGGTACATGTATTTATGGCCCCAGGGCCAGGGCTGGGCAATGTCTTCGACTTGGCAGCAGTAGACGATAATTTCGTAATAGCCGACGACTTTGTCTTTGTGCGAGCGAGATGACCAACTGGCTGGTGGGCGTGTCACATGCAAAAGAGCGAGTCAGAGAGTCGGGGAATGGGAGAATCGGAGAATCGGAGAGCGGGGAAATCGAGTGGAACGCCGGCCCCATCAGCTTTTGTACAACTGCATTAGAGGCACAGCTCGACTCAACTCAACTCAACTCAGCTCAACTCGGTTCAGCACGGGGACCATCAATTAAAACTCAGCTCACGGCATTGCTAAAAATGTTAATAACAATAATAAACGTTATCTTAGTTGTTGTTCCTGTTGTTGCAACTGTTGTTGCTGTTGCTGTTGCTCTTGTTGCTCGTGCTGTTAATTGTTAAATTGCGTTTTTGTTGCCAACAACAACAGTTTGAAAGCCGTAAACTTTATTGAGTTGTGGCAACTGCGACTGAGACAGAAGTGCAACTAGAACTAGAAGCTGATGTAGAACCACAAACGAGATCGAGAATGAGAACTTTGTGATAACTAACAACAATAACAAATTAAATACTCCGACACAGAATGCTTATCATTAAATTGTCGTCCATTCAGTCGTCGTCCACAGCAATTTGTATGAAATGCTGCCCACTTGTCACTCTATTCCAGGTGCTCAAGTTTATCTCAAGCGCTTGGCCAAAACGAGCTCACGACTTGGCATCGACTATGACGACTCTGCCACAAGGAGTCGCTTGTCCAGTCTCTGCCTCTGCCTCATCGTCTGCCTGTGGCAAGTGCGACTTTTATGGGCATTAGTGCGACTTATGTTGTTTGCTGCGTCCAGGAACATTTCTCTTCAACTCGACCCTCAACCCTCAGACGAGGTGTTCATGCGTGCGACACGCTGTGCTCCGTACTCTGTTGCAGGAAGCAGCAGCAGCAGCAGCAGCAGGAGAAGTAGATGGAGTTGGAGTTGAAGCTGGAGATGGAGATGGAGGAGCAAAAGGAGCTCAGGTACGAGAAGCATTGGGAGCTGTCACTGTGCCGCATTTGAATTTCTGAGTTGCATACACAAAATTTCATACGAAAATCCACTTTTTCAGTTTATGAATTTCTCTAAAAGCTCACAGTGACAGTTGTTGCTGTTGTTAGTGTTCTTTGAGATCGCTCCGAGCTCAGTTGCCATATGCAAATGTATACAGTTTTTAGCCAGAACTGCGCCAAGTGGCATGATATTCAACATATCAAAGGATTGCCGGGTTTCATCCTCATCCAAAGCGTCGGTTTGTGCCTGACTAAAAAGGGTTTCTCATAAAAAGCTACTTACGAATTTATTTCCCAACAGCAAATACAGATTTTGGGACAGCAAACTACTACATAGACATGTTTTACATACATATAGTCGAGCTTAAATGTAAGTTACATCGATTTGCTGTTGAGCGAAATGTGGCAAATATTTCGGATCAACTTGTCTGCATTAGAAATGCAATGCAAATATTTTAAGTGGTTTCTGACAGCTCCCATTTTAATATTCGTCACACAAAAAAACGACGCAATCTAAAATTGTTATCAAGGTTTTTCAATATACTAAATTAAAATAAATCTAAATATAATTTAATTGTGTGAATTATTTATGCTATTTGTAGAGTAATAGCACGATATATATTTATTCGCATAGTAAGTTTAAATCGGCTCTTGATTCCCCTGACAGAAGTATTCTAAGGAAATTATTATTATTATTAATTAGATTTGTTTAATTAGTTTGATTTCTAGCGTTAGAACTGTTCTTCTAGTGGCAACCCGCAAAAATGGTATTAGAAGTAGAGGGATTACTAACTAATAAATGAATACATTATTTAGATGTAAATTATGATATAAATGTATTTTTAGTATTAGAGATTTTGATGTATAAATTAAGCTATTTATGTTTAAAAATTATTCAAACTCAACAAAAGTCGAGTTAACTTTCGTAAATCTAATAAATATCTCGTATATTCCAAGTCTTATTGATTTTAAGCAGTAACAAAATATGTTAGGTGAAATTTATATTTGCATTGTGTTGTGTTCAAAATGTTAATGGAAGAAAATTGTGAAATATCTCAAGATTGACTTTAAATGGTAAATTGTTGGTTAGTTGACGCTTGTAATTCTAGGATTGAGTAGTATACACATTAAATTATATGGAAATAATATTAAAGCAATAAATAACTATATTTTGAGTAGTCTTTATTTTAATGATAATCATAAGAAAAATAAAAAAAAAAATAAATAAATATAAGTGAACAATATTCTGTGTAGAAATACAGTCTGTAATTATTTCGGTATTTTAGCTCATGTACATTGTACACGTACCTACAACAACATGAAGAAGAAAAACAACAACAACTTCAACTATAAGCGGAATGTAGGAAGCAACAAAGAAAAAAAGGAGTTGCATTAAATGCACTCGACTCATGCAGTTTGAATGACTAAAAGTCAAAATTTGCGACAGATACGACTATATATTTTATGCAGAGACCCGTGGGCGGTCGGTCGGTCTGTCGGTCGGTCGGTCGGGTGTCATATGTCGTATGTCGTCTGTCGCGGGAGCTGATGTCGGGGATCGAGTCGGGGACACAGTTAGGGGACTCGGTCCAAGCGCGCGCTTATGAGTATTTTGGAGTTAAGTGAATGGAGCGGGAACGGGAGTCGTCCCATGCTGTGACTGTGTGTGTGTGTGTATTAGTGTGTGTGTGTGTGTGTGTGGTGTGCATAATGCGGGAGAGCCATAAATTACATTTGTAGGCGTTGGCAGGTGTCGCCAGTGCTGTCTGAAATCGCGATAAATCTTCATGTGAAATAAATTTCATAGAAATTGCTTCACTGAATTTTGTTTGTTGCCTTTTGCTCGACTTCGTATTGTGGCCGTTGTTGATGTTGCTGTTTATGTTGTTGTTGTTGAAAGCGGATGTAAAGTGGGCAAGTGGCAAGTGGCAAGCAAAGTCCTGCGGGACACTCTAATAAACTTGGCCAGGAGGTGGCCTGTATGCTCTGCCCCTTCCTCTTACCCCTCCCTCTCCCTTTTAAGCTGGTTAACATCACCGCACTTTATACAATTTCACACAGTTCACAAGCTGTTGCATTTAAAATCAGCTGCTGAGCAGTAAAAAGTCAAGTTTGAAATTCCGCCGGAATTGCGCATGGAAAGTCTCTCTTCTCACCGCTCTCCCCGTCTCTTTGTCTCTGTTTCTCTTTCCCGGAGTGTCCAAGCAAACCAGCATCCAGGCAACTGCGCTACAACGACTGCAACAACAACAACAACAACAACAACGACGACAACAAACAGCAGACACACTCTAATAAATCATACGCACTGTCAAACAGAAGTGCTCCAATTGTGGCCCAAAACATTTGTACAACTCATGAGGCCCCCAGACGTGACAAGCTTTATTTGAGGTTTCAAACGTGGCCGCTCCTCCAACGACTTTGTCTGCGACGAGGCTCAATCTGTGTCCGTGTCTGTGTCCAGGTACAACTACAACTTGTACTTACATACTGCGCTCACGTGTACCTCATTTTTTATGATCGATCAGTCCATTAAATAATGAGCAAGGCAGCCAAGCAGCCAGTCAGAAATCTAGCTGGCCAACTAGACGGGGAACTGCAACTGGCAAGTTGCAACTTGCAACTTGGTTGCCAGTCTGCGCCTGTCTGCCATTTATCGCTCCCTGGGCTGTGCTTTGCTGGCGACGTCTGCTTCGACACGGCTCGGTTTGAATTCCATCGTGATTTGTAACGACATTTATTTGGTCCAGCGAAATTAGAGACAACAACAGCAACATCAGCAACTACCACGACTTCGTCTCCATCTCCATCTCCATCGCCGAATGCAACTTGAACTTGCTTCATTTTTATCCTCATCTTCATCCGCATCCTCGAATCATCTGCAGTTTCGGCCTACGCACTTCTGCATTGCAGTTAGCCGCAAATGCTGATGATGGCAATCACATCACAGGGTATTCGAACTTACTGGGCATGGCACTCCACTCATTTAAGCAGTCATACCTCCTTGGGCCTTGTGTTGATTAGCCGGATAATTCTACTAGCCAGAAATTTGCACCATCACTTGCCAGACTGGGAGTGGCTAAGTCCCATTGTTAGCTGATCTTGTGTCAGGTTCATATTTCTGTGTCTGTGTCTGTGTTCTCAGTGCTTTGGCATTTCACGCAGTTTCACTTGAATGAGTGCTAAGCTCGTAGAAAGGAATGCAATCTTAAGTACAGATTACAGCTAAACCTTAATTGTGATCAATTTAACTACACCTAAACTCATTCCTTGCGACACGTCATTCATCTTAGTTTCTCAGAGACTCTCTGCATACTTTAAACTCTTTAGTTATTTACTCTAAATACTCAAGTATTTTATTTGATTGTCGTAGAAATTCATTGTCATCATCTATTATTTATAATAATAATTTTTGGCAGATATAATGATCTGATCTCATACTTAAATCATTTAATTTTCAGAACCAAGAATCTATATTATATTGAAATATGTGTAATTGGACATTTATTTAATTTCTGGAAATAAATCACACATCAGAACAGCTTTTATTTGTTAAAAGAAAAGACTATTATGTTATTCAACTGATTAATTCAAATCAATAAGATTTTTTCTATCTTCTGTTCTTTTCCATTAATGTTAATAATTTAAGAAATTTCTTTGACACTTTATTTATCAAAAGTCTATATACTATATATCGTAAGTTAGTCAGTTTCATCAAAATTTTTATTCTAACTTGGATTATTCAATTGCAACTATTCAGATTCTTAGAATATCAAATAAATATTGCTTTATTAGCGTTTATTTATGAAAGTATATATGTATAACAATATGTAGTTTGTATATCAGTTAGCCTATATTAATTCAAATCAATATATGTTATTTCACAAATTCCTTTTACTTAATTGGATCATATCAGCGGGTGTTTGGGTATTTTTCAAAACTGTAATTAGTATTTCTTCTTCAAAGTCTATTATCGTTTTAATTTATATTTATTTTGCTGTGAATTGGGACAAATTAATGATGTTTTTTGTGCATTTCCCGGTCGGTTCTCACAATCCGCAAGCGGAGCACTTGTTGTCATCGGTCGCCATGAGACACTGAGTTGAAGAAGGGAAGGCGAACGACTCAATAAGATGAAATATATGGTTAGCAATAAAAATCGGTTATAATGCCTTTGCTTTGGGAAAACTGAAGAAGTCGGTTGCAATCGGTTGCTGGTTTCTTCTGTTTCTTTGGCTACTGCGACAACTGCCAACTTTCAAGTGAACCGGCAACGCGGTTGCCGACAAAGGAGCAGAAAACGGGCGCCGTGCCACGATCTGAGTTGGCCAAGACGGTACTCTTTCTTGGTAACCCGAGCATCATTAAGAGTGCCATTTGTAACAATAAATTCGAATGCGAATGCGAATGCGAATGCGAACGCATTGGAGCTGGCGTTGCAACTGTTGCAGTTGGTACTGATGTCCGCGGAGCAATCGATATGCCTATTAAATTTAACAATTAGAATTTATCAATGAAATCCAGCAGAGAGAGAGAGAGGGGGAGAGGGGGAGAGGGAGAGAGGGAGAGAGGTCTGGATTGAAGTTGAAGCTTTAATTATGGCTGTTGACAGAGCCAGCGGGAAGTCATAACTCCTTCAGAACTTGGCCGAAACTTGCGACACAGAGCGAGACAAAGGAAAAGGTTTTGTTTTATGTTGCAGCCGGCGACAAATTAGGCGCATTGCAACAGCAGCGACTACAGCAACAACAATAAGTACAGCAACATCAGCAGCAACTGCTGCGACGGCAATACGCGCAACATTCCGACTACGAGTATCCAACATGGCAATTTCCGAAATTACATCGTGATCTGAAACTGCAAATTTCCAAAGTGCAACAAAGTTCAGAGCAATTTTAGTGCAGCAACAGCAACAAGCGCCCGCCAATAGCAACAGCAACGACGGCAACCACATCTACAACAACAGCAACAGCAACAACAACAGCAACAGCAACAACAGCACATTCCTTGAGAGATCTCTGCGCCTGCGCTGCGAATTCAAATTGCTTCGTGTGCAAGAAAATTAGTCTTACCTGGTTGCAATCCCTTGCCAAAAGGCAAGCTGCAACAACAGCAACCACAGCAACAACAGCAACCAGCCAGCCAATAAGAAAGAATGAAGGCAGCAAAAAAATAAAACAACTTTTATATAATAATAAGAGCAACTTGGCGGTATCCTCAGCACAACGAAAACTAATCAAGGGCTAAACTAAATCCAATCCGATTGCGAGCCAAACAGCAGGCGCTCCAGCAAAACAGGCTTCGAATGCGACTTTGGATGAGGTTCGGGCTTTAACTGAGACGCGGACGCGGACGCAAACACAGACTGAGCCCGCGGTGGCCGCAGATAAGCGAGTTGCAACAACAAGAGCAACAACAACAGCAACAGCAACAACAGCAGCCATGACTTTCGCTGTTGAGAGTCGTAGGCTTGCCTGCAGCAATGGGTATCAATGAGTTAGCCAGCCCAAAAAGAGCTGCTGCGCCATATTGGTCAGTTTGGAGTTGGAAACCGGAGTCGAAGTTGCAGTTGGACGGACCCAAAACTCTGTCTGTTGTCCAGGCAAACTGTTGATGTTTTTAGGCGGTCGCACGTCGTCAGCGACAGCAGCAACAGCAACGGCAGCAGCAGCAGCAGCAGCAGCGCTCACTACTTGCGATTCGTGAAGTAATTACTATAATTACCTTCAAGGTAGATTTTCCAAAATGATGCGAGTGCGAGTGGCGGGCAGTTCTGGCCAAGACACGGAGCCAGTTTGCTTCGCCTGCCTTTTGTAATAATTTTGTTTCGCTCTTGTTGTTCCTGTTGCAGTTATTGTTGTTGCTGCTGTTGTTGTTATTATTATATGATACAAGCATTGCAATGGCCGTTCCTGTTGCTCGTCCGTCCACTTGCATTTGGCTTGTTTGCTGCCAATTTCTTATGTTGTTACAGTTTGTTCTGCTCTTTTTTTCGTTGCTGTTGCTGTTGCTGTTGCTGTTGTGGTTGTTGCTATTGTTGCTGCTGCAGAGTTTTGCAGTATAAGTTGTAGTTGTTGCCCCCACTTAGCTTTTTCCTCAGTTTAATCGGAAATTAAAGCTAAAGGGGCTGCCAGCCACGACTTTAATTTTCGTTTGCAGTTCAACTCGATTACTTCTTAACTCTCCTCTCTTCTCTGGTCTCTCCTCTCTTCACACTCCACTCATCTCTTCCCTGTTGGCTTCTCGTCTAATGCCTGCAACATCTTTGCGGTCTCTCCGTAATTGTTTCGCTCATAAATCATAAATTTTCGCTTGGGTTCCATCTTTTCCTTTACATTTGACTGCAATTTTACTTGGCCAAATTTGAGGACTCTAAAGATGGGAATTACTTTTCCCAGACTGAAAATTAGTTTAGCCTCACATGTTTGACGCTTGGTTACAAGGAAAGTCTCAAAGGAATTGTTCTGTGCTGCTTTTATAAAAGAGTTAATAGGAATACGACTTAAAAATGTAAAAAATCGTAATTATCGAACGAATATTTCAAATATTATGTATACATTGACTAAAATAAATGTTGATTAAAGAACAGTTAGTTTCCTTTAAATCAGTATTTAAGGAATTAAACTTAACCTCATAGAAACCATAGTTTTTAAAATTAACGACGAATTTTATACGATTTTGTTTAAATATATTATATGAAAACAATTTATATTGAATGTAATCAAAGATTCAAAAGAGGGGGATTTTAAATTTTGGTGGATATAAATATTATGATGGAATTGAAAAAAATTAATTTAAAAGTTAAAAATAATTAAATAAAAATTATTAAAATAATATCCAACTTACTATCAAACATAAATAAAACAAGTGTGTTCCTAAATTCGAAAAATATTCACAAGTTGCGCTTTGTTATTTTATAGAAGTGAAGTTAAAGTATTTTAGTTTATTATAACTTTTTTGATATATTACATATCAAAAAAGTCTTGAAAATTTTTGAATACTTATTTTTCAACTGCGACAAAAGTCGATTTGACTACAGAACTTATCAACTTGCCAGTCCGAAACTTTAACTTCATTGGATATCGAATAAGTGTCAGCATTTTAAAAGTGTTTTTTGTTTTTGTTGTTGTTGTTGTTGCTGCTGCTGCTTCCCCTTTTCCCAAATTCGAACTAACTACACTTTAATGTAATTCATACAATTTCCATTTGTCTAACCGTCCATTAATCATTTGCACGCTGCTGCGCACGAACAGCCAAGGGCGATTCTCCAGTTCCAGTTCCAGTTCCAGTTTCAGTTCGGGGTGACTTGACCAGCTGCCCCCGAGTCCCCGAGTCCCCATTTCTTGTTCCCCTCTTCAGCTGCCACTCATTTGCCCCCCTCCCGGGGTCATCAGTTTGGTTGTCGGATCACCAAATTTGAGGCTTTGTTTACGTGTGACAATCAGGCGACAAGTTGGAAATCAAAAGCATCGCCCAACTAAAATTTATTCATTTGGCCTGATAACTTTGCGAGCAGGAAAAAACAAAAGAACTTCTTTTGTATTAGTTGTTGCTGTTGCTGTTGTTGTTGTTGTTGTTGGCCTTGCGGTTGGCGAAGTTATTAGGCGCAGTGAAGCATGCGCTGCAAATTGGTACACCTTGACGCTTCACTGAATCGGGGAGAGGACAAAAGGCGGCCAAAAAGGCAGTCATCTCAATGGTGGAAGGGGGATGTGCGGGGGTGTAGCGAAAGTTTCTGTTTCTTGGCTATCTGGCTGATGCTTAGCGGCGATAAAGACAAGACGCGCTTGATTATGAGACGAGTCATGGGCATGGAATTTATTTGTTTGGTACATTTATTTATGAGCTTGTTCGACTGCGCAGAAACAAAGGAAAAGTAGGGAAAAGAAAAGTAATGTCAGGCGAAGCCGCAATCCCAAAAATCCAATGCCAAAACAGAATCATTCAAGTGCAAACGGAAACGGGCGCCCAGAACTTGGTCCTGCTCTCAGTCAGTCTGTCTGTTTGTCAGTCCGTCCGTCCGTCTGTCTGTCAGTCGACTGTCGACTCAAGTTTGGCATTGCCGTTTGCCGGGTCCGGCAGGAAATCAGCGATTAAACAAGCAACTAACCAGCAGGCACTTCAGATCTTCGCCTGCGGCTCGTGTCCGTTTCCCGCTCTCCATCTCCCTCTCCTTCTCCATCTCAATCTCTGTCTCCCTCCCAACTCCATCTCATGGAAGTGTGTAATTTTTCGGTATTAATTGCTCCAGCGAACAAAACTTTCCAGCTTCCAGTTATCTGGCCATGGACTGACTTAGAAGTACTATAATTGTAGTATCTTGTAGTCTTGTAATTGCTTGCAGCGTCTGCCACGTGCCACGCCCACAAAACAGGCCAATTGGCAACCGGACTTGAATACAAGTCCAAGTTGCACCTTGAACATCGGTTTGAAGCCGTTGAAACCATGCCCGCCACATGCCGCATGCCACAAGCCTCTTGCCACATACCGTTGCCTGCATTATTTAGGCATTTGTATATCCACTTAAGGAGACGGGGAAACAGTTTGTGGGCGGGGCCGCATTGCTCGTGACCTTTTGCATTTTTGTTCTTGCCACACGGCGACAGAATTTGCGATGGCGACGACGCGAAATTTATGCTCACATGGCGCCTCGGATAAGATCTGCTTGGAGTGCCTCGTGCCGCAGGCTGAGAGCCACATTTGCCAGCGTTTGTTGTGCGTAGACGTGCTGAAAGTCCTGCCACAAATACTATACAGGCAGCAACAACAAGGATATGTCGCTGAAAGCATTATCAAATATTATGCATATTTTGTTAGCTACAATATACATTTTTTTCTTTTTTTTTTTGCTCTCCTCATGCAAATTGTGCTTTCTGCTCTTTCCTTTCGCCTTTTCGATGTCTACAAAGTTTGTTTTATCTCATGCATAAATCAGTTAGTAAAATATACAAAAATTGTATACGAGTTTATGAAAAGTGTGGGGATTTAGATTGTAAGTATCGTAGGGAATATTTATATACCATATATATATAGAAATTTCACATTCTGCGGGTTGTGTCGAGTCGATGCTGGCTAAGATAAAGAAATTGAAAATTCTACAAAGTAAATTTAAATATGCTAAGACATTATTTATGTATATGTTATAATTGTTTTACAATTCACCGAATTTATTCTACAATGAATTTTATTTAAATCCCAAATGACAATTTTAAAAAATAAAATCACTTTACACATTAAATTGAATTGTAACTTTCAAACATTTATCTTAATTTCCATTTGCCGACTTCTTTAAGTTGTGAATAAATGGGAAAATGCAATAATTTAAATTACACAATGTTTCTTTAAACTTAAACTTACACAATTTAATGAAACTTAATTTTATTTTTCTTATTTATGATTTTGAAATGGAAATACAGATGATGTTATTCTTAGGATCATAATATCAGAAGGATCACTTTTGGATCATAATAAGATAGTTAATTGTGTGGCTAAGAGCATGTAAATTTATTTGAAGCGCATTCTTGTTTCCTTTATGCTGTTTCTATTTGCCGTTTAGTGGAATGGAACTGAGCTGCTGGGACATTGAGTGGCAGATGGGCCTGGCCACAATGTTTGCCTCATCTTTCACGATTGCTGATTGCTGATTGCTGAGCTGCATTCTCTTTTTGGGTGCAATGCTTTTGATTGCAAAGTGTCCGGCTGCCTCACACGCCTCTAATGACGTCGCCTCCCACACAAATTAAGCTAATGCGACTGGGGTGACCCCCTTCTCCTTTCCCAACCCCCAACAACTTACCCAAGTTGGTGGCAGCAGCCAAAAGCTGCACTTGTGCCCGTGTCAGGCGAATGCAAATGCCACAGAGCCTACGAGAAATGAGTCGACGCCAAAAACCAACAATCAAAGTGCAGCGAGGGGAGGAGAGTGGGCAGCAGGGGGATGGAGGGGGCGATAGGAACAGAAACAGCGACAGTTGACCAAGCCAAAAGAGGCTCTATCCTCGGACTGCAGTACTTCCATATCCATCCTATTCCCATTCTCATTCCCAGTCACATTTCCAGTCACATTCCCAGTCCCATTCATTTGGTTTCGTTTCGTTTCGTTCTTGTCGTTGTCGTTGTCGTTTGTCCCTTCATTTTGACACGATAACGCGTACGGCCATCGCCGTTGCCGTCGCCGTCGCCGTTGTTGCCACCAACGCCGCTGGCCGGAACAGAGCCAACCATCTTTGGCAATGCGCTGGCGCTCGACATCTCATAAAGTACATGACAGGACATTAGAAAACAGCAGAGTGGAGCACAGGCAAAAGCAACGGCACCAGTCGAGGCCAAAGTGAAACCAGCAAACGCCTCCACATGCGCACATGCAGAAGGAACCAGGCGGCATGTGGCATGTGGCAGGAGGCAGGAGGCAGAAAGCGGGAGGCATGAGGCTGTTGCAGACAAGGTGCGGGTGTGTCAGAGTGTGTGTATTTTGCTGTGTGGCACATGCAAATTTTGCCATCGCCATCGCCATCTCCGATCCCCGTTCCCCGTTGCCCCAACGCTTGTCGTAAACATGAAATGGGTTTATATCGTTGCTAAAATTATTTGACATTTCTTGGACTTTGCACATTTTTACGAGCTGCAGCTCAAGCTGAATGTCGCTCCGCGTCGCGCACATTTGACTGTTGACTCGGAGACCTCTTTAGCTTCACATCTCTACATCTCTGGCCCTCCTCTTCCTCTCCCATTCCCTCTCCCAATCCCTCTCCCAATCCCTCTTCTTCTCCCATATCATAATGCACTCAGTTCGCCTTGCAAGTACGTGAACTTCTCTTATACGTGTCTCGCTTTCTAATACTCTACAAATATTTTAGAAAATATCTAACTAATATACAAAGTCTGCAAATGTTGAACAACTTTTCTTCTGTACCAAGATTTCATTTGGTATATTGAAAAATTAATTAAGAATAAGAGTATAGAATAAGAATAATAATTAAACATATATTGATTTTTAGACTACACATATATTTGGAGTCTACGAATTTTGTAGATTTGTTAGATTACATTTCTGCATATTGTTTACTTTAGTAATTTATCTATCACATTTCTAAAAACAATCCTTAAAATTGCAACATCTTGTGCGAAGTTTGAATATTAAAATTTTTTAATCTGTGAAAAATTACTTTATTTTGACACTTTTGTAAGTAACAAGTGAAAAATACAAACTCAAAACACTATCTTAATTATTTTTAATTAAGTAGAATTTGTATAAATAGTAACTAAACTAACTAGTAACAAAAGTAACTAAACAAAGTTAATTAAAACAGTTCGATTATTACGCTCAGGTTGATGCTTATATATTTTACTTTTTTAGTGCATAAAATCGACACTTTTTGAGGCAGTGTCTAAAATCTTAGCTGTCATCATTTATGGATATTTTGTTGATTTTAAGATCTGCAATATTTCTTAAAATATTTCTCATAATAAGTGTATTATCAGCTCGACGCTGAAAGTGCGAAAAACTGTCGCTCTGTTTTCATGTTTGTTTGTTCATTTGACTTATTGTTGGGCGCTTTGTTGTTTGTTGCTTGCTGTTTGCTGTGACGTCGACGTAGACATGGATGTGGCTGTGGCTGCTGCTGTGGATGAAGATGTGGAGTCGGAAATGGGCGAGAGCTTGTGAGCTTGTGGGCGTGACATACTCCGAGTAGCTGCTGTCGCTGACGTTGACAAGAAAACGCCATTTTGTGATTGAATGTCACAGAAAAGACAACAGGGCCAAGAGGGCAAAAGGGGGAGGGAAGGGGCAGAATGCGGAATGCGACTGGGAATGCATGGAGGAATGGACAACGTCGTCGTCTTTCCTGGGGGTTGCCCTTTGGGGAAACTTTGCATGCATTTTGGCTTATCAACATGCACACGAGAAATGGCCAAAAGGGCAGCTCAAGCAACCAATCGCAGACGGCAAAAGCTGCTCAGCTGCAAGAGGCCAAATGGCCAGCAACAACAACTACAATCCCGACAACAACAACAGCAACAACAACAACAATAAACAGGAACAAGAACAACGACAATGCCAACGCCAACGCCAACGCCAATGCCAAGTTGGACATGCGCGCGCCCAATCTGGCATGCAAATGGGACGCCTGCAGCCGCCAGTCCCCGCTCCGCTCCCCTTTCCATTCCTCCCTTCACTACCCAGCTAGCTTCATGCACCCGATCCCCCCAGGCTGGAGCTGGCACAAAATGTTTGCTTGGCACGCAACATGCAAACATTTTTGAGTTAAGTTTGGCCGTTTGGAAGGGGCGCTGTCCTAAGTGCATATGGCACACACTACGCACTTTTGACTTTTGATAGTGTTAAATGCCACACACACACACACACACAGAAGGAAGGAAGGAGAACGACACCGCAGCGCATGTCAAGCGACAGTGGCAATGCAACTGTAACAACAACGACAACGACAACCGCAATTTCTTTTTAGGCACGTCGCGGCCTCAGTGTCGCCACATGCAGATATGACTGCAGAATTACGAGTATTATGGCAACAAGTCGGAACACCGCAACAACACTACCAAAAGCTCTAGCTGCCACAAATATGACTCTGTGTGTGTGTGTGTGTGTGTGTGTGTGTGTGTGTGTGATGATGGGGGCAGCAATGCATGTACCACATTCGTCTAGCTTCGATGGCAATGCTGATAGCAATTGTTGTTGGTTGGTGGCGCCACAGATACAATGGAAGACCAAACATAGTCATAGACCTCGAAATCGTTATCTACTGTTGGCCTCGATTCCCCGACAAGTTATTCTAACCGTATTTTTAAGCAAACGCTCCTCAGAATTAGTCATATTAAAAACAAATTAAATTTATACATAATAAAAATGAATTGATTAATGGAAAATAATTGAATATTCGGATTTTGATGAAGATTAATTTGAGAAAGCAAATAATAATGAAAAAATATATATTCCGGATGGAATTTGATAAGGATTTAAAAAAGTTACGACAGTTTGATTTTTTTAAAACCGCGTTAAGTTGAAAGTTAGGAATAATTAAATATTGAGTATGGTGATTCACAACAATTAATTTATAGATAGATCGTCTTATCTTTTCTCGCGTTAAAGAAGTACTCTTTAAATTTCGGGTAATTTATAAGACAGCTGTAATATTATTGAATTCCAAATGTATTTAATTAATGCTGATTAGCTAAATTTATTTTACACATGCTTTTTCTAATGTTATATTAGGAAGTGTTCTATTATTGTTTCTCGACTTCAGTTTATATGTTTTACAGTAACTTTTAAATGGAAATTGTGATATATTTTGATTTATAATATTCAATTAACATTTTGTATATTTTAATAAACAAATATAATTAATTTGAGACACATGTTTTTAAATTAAAATAGTTACTAAATCGTTTTATATTGTAAATATACTAAGCTTAAAGTTACCAACAAATAAATTAATTAAACTTATTATTACTAATTAATTTATTATGACATGTGAATAAATGTAAACCAATTGCGGAAGAATTATTTCAAGTAGCTAAAATATAACACAAAATAATTGAGGAATAATAGAAGAGGCGGCAACTGAAGGGCGGTTGTCAATTTTCACATGGCTGAAGGTTTTGCATATGAAAATGTTGATGCATAAAACTTAATTCGGTGAAAAATACCTACAGAAATAATTAAAAATTTAACAATTGTCGCATGTTGCACAAAATAATTGACAAATTTTCATATTTAATTGAAGAGCGCACAGCTGTGGCAATGGAAGCTGTCACGAGGGGATGCCATGGTTGAAATTCATAAACAATGCACAATGCCCAAGTGTGTGTGTGTGTGAGAGAGTGTGTGTGTGTGGATGTGTCCATATGAAAGTCATATATTCACGCACACAGCTGCAGATGAAATGACAGACGAACAGAGGGACAGATAGACAAAGGGACAGACACATTCAGACAGACAAATGGACAGACTCTGTCTCTCTCTCTCCCCCCCCCCCCCCCCCCCCTCTCTCTCTCTCTCTCTCTCTCTGTCACTCTTTGGGAATGACCAATGGGGAGCCTGGGAGTTTGGGAAGGGGGCGTGGCTGGGCTGTGATGCGCTTTGTGGCAAAAATTGCAAAATTAAGCAGAAAAAGGCGAATTGTGAAAAATGCTGACGTCTGATTTGTGTCGACAATGCAGCTCCAACTGTTGTGTTCTGCTTTTGCCCAGTAAAGCGCTTTTTTATTGTACATTATTATTATTATTATTATTATTATTATTTGGCCGATAATGCAACAACTGCAACGGCGACTGCAAACTGAAATGAAACATACACACAAAATGCATATAAATAAAAATTGAAAAATTATGTACATTATATTAAAAAGGCAAATAAACGACAAGCGGAAACGAAGCCATTTAAGTGGAAGTTAACATCCGTCCGACAATGGCCGCCGGTCAGCGCAATGAATAGCAAACACGACTGACTCCACCTCCTCATCCTCCTCCTCATCCTCCTTTACCTCCTGGAACCACAGCAACCTCCTCTTGAAAATAAAATAATATTGCATTATTATTTGCGTATTGTGTGTGAGTTTCTCTCTCTGTATGTGTGTGTGTGTGTGTGTGTGTGGATTGTGTGGCATATAATCGGACATTTCAGTTGTCATTTCATTGTCGTGTTTGTTGCTGTTAATGCAAAAATAAAAAGCCACCATTATCCCCAACCATGAGCAGCAGGTCCAGATCCAGGTCCAGGTCCAGGCCCAGCTCCAGGCCTCCAGGGACAACAAGAACCACATGTGAATACCGCAGGAGAACTGCGGGAATCCTGCCCAGCAACTGGCCACAGTTCGCTGCAACATTGCAGTGTTGCACTGTTGTCCTGCGCACATTTCATGCCACATTTGCCGCACTCTCAATTGATACGAATCCGCCTGATTATACGAGAAGTCCGTTAGTTAGCCGGCCAGCAAACCAACCAACCAACCAACCAAACAACCATCCAGTTAGTTGGGCAGGCAACTAAATTTTAATAGCGCTCATGATTTCTGAAAATTGAAAATAAATTAGTTGTGTATCATTTTTCGGCTGGTCATCCCATTTTTTTCCATTTTCGCTGACTGTTTGCATAATTAAACACTGGCGTATATCCTGTCCGAATCTAAATTGACATTTGGAGCAGTATAATTGCCACTGCGAGAGGAGAGCGGGTCATGGGGTCAAAAAGGGTAAAAACTGTCAATGCGTTTCGTAGAAGACATATAATTATTGCAATATTAGAATATTGCATACTCTTTTCAATAAGTGAATAAGTGAATTTTTATAATGCTAAGTTTTCGATGACACTTCAAATGAAACTATTTAATTTTCAAAATAAATTTTTCCAAATAGAGTAAAAGTTAAACTTATATATAAATGTAATATATAAATTAATGGCTTATTATACAAATTAGCTTTAAATTCATGGGAAATTGTCCATCATTTTTACTATGGATAGAATAATAATAACATAATTATAATTTGCATATTATTTTGATATATGTATAAATGTTTATTTATTACTGTATTTTAGTTTCATTATTATGCATTCGCTAGTCGCATGAACTTTGTGAATGTTGTGATGGTTTTTGCTTACTCGCAATTTATCTGAGGGAAGAGGCGACTTTTATCTGCGGAACTTTACACATTTCGTTCAATAAACGAATTTGTTTGCTGCCTAATTAGCAACGCATATTTAAATAATTCCCAATTTGATAAGCAGACAGTTCTCAACTTGAGCTGTCAGTTAGCGTTAAAACGCCATTTTGTTTGCATGCCAATTGTAAATATAACCCGTTCCCGGATTCCGATCCGGTTGCAGTCCTGCTCCGAATGTCGAGTGTGTGTCTGTGTGCATTTGTGTGTGTGTGTGTGTGCGATAAATGCCGAGAAGTGCTAAATTATTGCCGATTCAGTTTTTAATTTGTGCCCTTTTGTTGGAATTTTCACAAATGCAAAAGTCAAATGTGGTTGCATTTTTTATTGTATTATTTGTCTGTTGCGGGGAAACTTAATTGACTGTTGCAGTGCCTATTCCCCCCTCTCGAGCCTTTCCCTTCGACATCCCTTACTTCGATGCTAGGCTTTTCAAATTGTCAATTAAGTTTTATTTAATGACATTTTCCAGCGCCACTTTTGAGGTTATGTGCGCAGCGCACAAAACTATGCAACACTAATTGTAATTGCGCTTCTCGGCCGCCATTTTGAAATTTGTTTTTAAGTAAGAATGTGGGGGGGGAGGGGCGGTGTCAACTGACGGCAATTTATGCAATTTTAGCTAATTAAAAATTAGCGTAGAGGCAACGAAATTGCGCAAGAAATACGCCGCCACCTGGCGAGCAACTGAGGCAACTGCTTCGGATTCGGTCTCTGCTAAATTTTAATTAAACTTGCAGCATTGGTAATTAAAATTTGCTCTCGACTGAGAGCCTTCGCATTGGCCAAGCAAACCAAGCCAAACCAAACAGATGCCCATTCCAACCTCCATCCCTCTCCCACATCCTCCCGCAGAGGCTGAAGCGAAGAGAACCCAATAAACAAATTCCCCGACATGTTTAACACTTTCCGCTGGCAAAGCACCACAAAGCACCGGGGAAAGCCAGTGAAGCTATCTGGCCTTTGTCAGTCTCCTGGCATCTCAACAAACAAAAAACAAAAGACAGAGAGAGACAAAAAGGGGCTAAAACTTTGTGTAAATTCCATTTTCATGTTGTTTGGCGATTAGTGTCGCTTCCGAGGGGCGGGTTCCATTCTTGAAATTGTTATGCGGCCATTAAGACATTTTATAATTCTTTATGGGCCACGGCCAAAATGAAACTTAACTAATGGAAACTGCCTTCAGAATGAGCACTCAACGGGAGATGGACCGCCCACCGCAAAGAGGTCCTCAACATTCAAAGGTATTTAAATATTTGAAAATTAGCATTGATGCGCCCTATTTCCATATTTCCCTATTTCACTATTTCCCCATTATTCTCTTGATCAGAAATGTATAATGCGATGATTCGCAACATGCTGAGCAACCCGTGCATATCAATTTCTTAAGGGAGAAGTGCTGCCAAGAGAAGAAGAAAAGAAGGGAAGAATTATGCGAGTATTGTAAAGCACATTCACAACTCAATTATCGCACACACTCACACACACACACACACACACACTCACACTCACTGAGACAGAAAGTGGCAACCCCTTCAAATTGGGGTCGTGGATGAAGAGGCGAGCGGCAAGAGGGTGGCGTGATTTACGACACCCAGGCGGCGTCACCTGAGATTAAAAAAGTAAAAAGTAAAAAGCTTGTCGAAAGTAAAAAATAAAAGGAAACCCATTTCCAGGCAAAAGAAAAGTTGCTTGCAATGGAGAGAAATAAAGGCATTAAAATCACTGACAGCCAAAAGGATTGTGCCACACTCACACCTCTGCCATCCCACACACACACACACACACACACACACACACATAAATGTATACACAATAAAGGTTCATACAAGTGCCTCAACTTGAAGTTCGGGCTTGGTCTTTGTTGTTGCCACCAGAAAAGGGCAACGTCGACATCATTGGCACCATATGTTGTGTAATTTGTGTTATTGCCATATGAAGTCGCACACACTGACACCACACACACACACTTGGCTTATTATATATGTGACTATGTGTGTGCTGTTTCTTTTTAGACATGTCCCACGTCTCCCTCTTGAAATCGATATTTAGTTGTGAATTTTAATTCGAATTACTGCATAAAATATTGCATTGCACTTCATTTTAATTGAATTTACACACATACACTCTCACACACATACACACTTACACACACTGGCAAATGTGTTTGCGCATTGTCACATGTGCGACACGCCCACTTTGGTATTCATATAAATTACTCAACTGGCGATAATTGCGGCCCATCAATCTTAAGCACATCACACAGGAAAATTGTCAACGCAAAAAGCCGTTTGTCGTCTGACATGAGCTGCAAGCCAGCTTAATGGCCAAGGCCAAGAGGGAGGTGTTGAAAGGGAAGGTAGAGGAGCAGGGAGAGGAGGAGCTGGAGAGATGGAGAGGGCATCGCGAATAGGCTTCATTAAGGTGCGTGTGCTGTGGTTGGATGCTATATCTATAATTAAACAAGTACCTATCACAACACTAAATGAACTAAGCTTAACTTTAATATAATTCAATTTTTACGAAAAACTATTTATTTTGACACTAACAAGTAACAAGACTAAATATCTAAGACCAACTGTCGTAATAGTTTGAGAACAAGTCTAAATTTTATTGCGTTTCATGTAACTAGAAAGTTTCATTTTTAAATGACCATGTCAGAAATTTACTTAAAAGTTCCTATCCCGAGAATTTTCAGAATTTTCTTATCAAACATTCAACTTAATCACATTATTTTTATCAAAATGGTTTCTGGGAAATACTCTATCATTTCCAAAAAATCTAGAGACAGACATGCAACATTTATCGCCATGTAAATTGTATATAATCAGTTGAAAGCATCTTTGAAATTCAGACCAAAAATGATGCCAACTTATATGACTTAATTGTGCGTTGATTCCTTATAAGAACTAGACAAATAAAAACCAATTTCTATCTGCGAAATTTGTTAGAAAATGCTTTTAGTCATAGAAGCTTAAGCCTTGCTTAATTTAAGTCCAAGTCTGTCTTAATTGAGCACATCACTTGATGTGGCTTGCCTTTTTGATGGATTCTATCTTTTTAAAAATGAGTGTACCCGCAGCTGTCTGGTAATAATCCATTACTCAGTGCGGTAATCTTATCATGCATTCCAGAGTCACTCGGCTTCATCTCCTCCTTTACTCCAGTTTGTCCACTCAACTCACTCACCTCAACACGCACATCATTAACAAGGCAGCTCAGTTTCACTCGCAAATTACTCATTAGAAAATGTGCTCATGCTGCTGGCAGCGACAACAACAACAGCAGCAACAACAGCAGCCACATCTGGTGGGTGGCAATTGCTCCAAAATGCCACCAGGCACGTCTAACAGTAAATACAAGCTACAAGCAATACAACACCGTGTAGAAACTACTTCGACTGTTGGTGGGCCGCATCCCAATCTCTGAGAAGGCGAGGAAACCGCAGCAACATCAGCAGCAACAACAGCAACAACAGCAATAGCAGCAACATCAGCTGCGGCAGCGGCAACTGGGGACTTTGTCTGGCGTCGCAGACTGCGCCAAAAGTCAAATTTTGTAGATTGTAATAAATCAAATAGCAATTACATGAAATTAGGCATGTTTTCTCAATTTTGCACACACTCACACACACACCCAAACACACACATAAACATACAAATGTATGAGCTCAATTCTCAATCCACATTGCCACATGGAGCACGGGTTGTGGCATTAATTGCAGCAGCTGGGCAACGGGAAAATGTTGCCGCGGTCCCCGTTGCAAATTGGTTGAAAGGGTTCAAAACCGGCAACTTGAACTTGGGAAAGTCGACGACGACGGTGGTTGCAATGAAGTTTCAGCTGCGAGGTCGAAATGGAATTGGAAATGGGATTGGAAATGATGATGATGTTCGTGGTGTGGGCGGCAGCATATGTGGCAGCTTTCTAATTATGTAAATCTCTGCATCTCAGCTGCAACAGCAACAACAGCAACAGCAGCAACATCGGGCAACTGCCGCTGGCCATGGCCAAGTTACCGACGACAGGCGGCAGACAACATGCAGCAGCAGCAGCATCACAGTGTGGAAGGGGCAAGATCAACAGACCAGTCGACCAAGAGACCAACAGACCAAAAGCCAGACGAGACCAGATCGCACTCCTCCTTGTTGGACAGCAAAGTGCGTGCTTTAAGCATATTTATCTTATTTTTGCAGCGTTTTTGGATTTTTATTACAAATCAATTGTAGCATCATTAGCATAATTTATACAAAGCGTTCGCTTAATGAACGATCGCATGGGACTTGGACTTGAACTGGGACTGGGACTTGGACTGGGACAGACCCCGAGGCAATTGGCAGCATCTTGGAGAACATGTCAGAAATTCTCTGAACACGCTCACTGAAAGATCCACAATACTGACTACAACACAAATAATTTAAATATCATACTAGTTTATCAAAGAACTCAACGGATATATCGAAGCTTTATCAGCAAACTTATTTACAAGTCAAGTTTTATTGTACTTAGCTACATTTTGGTAATATTAGCATCAGTAATTGCATTCTCAAGTACTTAAGTGTAAGAGGAACTTTCACAATGAATACTCCTTAAATCTTTTCATTTATGAATATTTGTTGCTCATATGCATTTTCCAATCATATAAACCAATAAAATCTGCACATTTTTATATAAGAAGCGAAGTAGAGAGTTCGCTGGACATGTCTAATGAAAATGAGAACAGTTTACTAAATTAGAGCATCTAATAAGACAATGAATAGCGAAATTTACAATGATATTAATTATGTTTCACTTCTAAGTGAAATGCAGGGCACTGTGGGACTAAATCGGGATTGTCAGTAGTTCAAACGTAGCACAATCACGATCATCAGTCAAATTGCAAATCCATGGCAAATCAAACGGCGCCCTGACAATTTGACTTGTCTTGGATTGGATTGCAGTGGATTGGATTGGATTGGATTGGATTGTCTTGGGTCTGTCTTACATTGTCGTTGGTCTTGGTCTCTGTCTGGGCTTGTGACTGAGACTGGGACTGGGACTGGAACTGGGACTGGGACTGAGCTTGGGACGGAGACTGGCGGCTTGTCGCTTTCCTGCGCCCATATCTTGGAACAGCGATCGGTCACGTAGCGCCCGCTGCATTTTGTGGCCAAATGTAGCGCCAATTGCTACGCATTTGCGAGCACCGAGGCGCCTATAACAAATGCCAATCGTGTCGTGGACGTGGACGACGACGACGCCAGCGATATTTAATTGTTGCTGCGGCGGCAACTTATCGGGGAATTCCAATCGGAATTTTTAATTTCTGCCAAGGCCTTAACCCGGCCAAGCAGTCGCCGCGACGGGCTCCTTGTCTTGATGGATGTCACTGCAAAATTCAGAATATCGAATACCGAATGTCGAGTGCCGAATGCTGAATGTTCAATGTTGAATGTTGAATGCCCGCAGAGTTGTCGCTTGTGCAGCTGTATGCAAATATGAGAAGACAAAGGCCAGAAGCGACTTTGGCAGCATCTGAAAAGCATCTGAAAAGTTGGCCAACTGTAATTACCGGCAGCAGTCCCCGCTTTTGGCCCCGGTCAGCAGCGTTGACAACTTTTTCACACCTGTTCAAACAAGTTAATTAACAGCTCGCAAAACTATACGAGTATATACAGAAAACCAAAAAATAAAAAATACAAATAAAATGAGTATACAACGATAACAAAAAGTGAAACAACAAACACTGAGCGCTGGCTCGAGCCTATGGGAAAGTTTCTAATTAAATGATTGTCATCTGTTGTGCGCGCCTGGCCAACTGTCCAGCTGGCCAACTGTCTAGCTGGCCAACTGTCCAGCTGGCTAACTGAACACTGACCGCCACCAAGCGACAAACAACGAGCAGAAACAGAAACTGAAACTTTTGTCATTATGCATCCAGCGCGAGAAAGAAAAAAATAGCATACAACTGAAAATTATTAACCAAGATGAGGCAGATGGGGCAGCTATGGAGTCGAGTTGGCCAACACTATGTTGACTCTGCCCCGGCAACAGCGGAATCCAGAATCCCGGCCAGAGTTAGCACTGGAGTGCAAGCTCTCTCTCTCTCTCGCACTCTCTCTCTCTCTCTCTCTCTCTCTATCTATGTGTGTTCCTCCAGCAATGAGGTCATCATCATAATTATCAGCATCATCATCATCGCATACATCATCTGTAATAAAGCGACTTACAAAAAAATCATCAAATATCAAAATGAGATGTAGTATCCACTAAAAGTTGCTTTCCCACCTCATTGGCGCCAACAAAAAAAAAAAGAAGCAAACGAAAAACAAACTCTATATGTTAGAAAAATTTAACTTGCCATTAAATAAATTTAACTAATGAAAAAATTGTTAACTTTGGCAAGGCAACAGCATAACAAACACGGCATCTTAATTAAAACTGCTGTTAATAAAGTTGCATTGAGTTAAGATGAGGTTATTAGTCTTACATTTTACGATTGGTGTGATGGTAAGTCAGAAACTTGGAGACAAAAACCTTGAGCATTTCAAAGACCTAAGTGTAATGTCAAATGCAATACTCAGTTCACTAACTTGTTTATTTTCTAAGTCTATTTTGGATAGCTCCATTAAACTACGTATATTTGAGCAAAGAAAGTTGTATATAGTTGAATAACATATCTTTTAATAATTATTATAATTTTTCTCACATTTATTATAATAATTTTGGTATATAACGAATTTTAGAGGATTTGATCTCAACTATTTTCAGCTCACTGGTCCGCGACTTCAAATAAGATCAGGTAGCTACTAGAATACTTAAATTCAATGAAACAGACATTAAAATACATATATTTAAATATGCAAGAATTAACAAAATATTTTCTATTTTGTGGTTTATACAATTTACTTTAATTAAGATCCACAAATTGATCCAATCGGTGGATATCTATGCAAATGCAACACAATTTGGCTTTCCAACATTGTCAGCTCTCTTTTCATTAAATTAAGAGCAACTTTACTTTACCCCAAAAGTAAAATGGAAAATGGGGGAAAAGGACATAGGACAAAGGACGTGCAGCAGGTAGTCAAAAAGTTCGAGGACGAATAAAAATCGATGCATTTCAAATGGAGTTGAGTTCATTAAGCGGCTGTTGAATTGCAGAACGCAAAAGTGAAACTTGGCAATCGCTAAGCCATTGAATGACCATCCCGTGGAGGCTGTGAAGGTTGTGGGCGTGGTGCCATCCGTAGTGTTAGCCGGTGGATGGACAGGACGAAGGGAAACTTGCTGAAAACAAGAAACGACATCGAAAGCAAATCAACCAAAAAAGGGTTAAAAAAGCAATAAATAAAACAAGCATCGACGGCGACAGCCAAGCTATTTGCTTGGACCAGGGGTTGCCAGGGGGGCGAGAGAGTGTGGAGGGTGGGAATGGGGTATGCATTGTACAACCCTGTGACAGGCAAATCGCCAAACGAATACCGTGGGGATGCTGCTCCTGTCTTCTATATTCTCTACTCTGTCACCCGTTTCCATCTTCTTCCCCAACTCCATCTCCTTCCCCATCTCCATCTCCGTTTCGCGTATGTGTGGCATTTTCATTTTGTAAATTTGTTTTGCTTGTTCCGTTTGGCTTCATTTCCGTTTCCTTCGCCCTGCTTCCCTCCGCCCACAGGCCGCCCAGTGTTCACCAATTTAAATGGGGAATGGCAATGGTAAAAACAAGTTTTTTATTCGCCAGTCGCTGACGATGGAAGTGGAAAGGGAAGGGAAGGGAAGGGAAGGGAAGGGAAAGGGGAGTTGAAGACCCGTTCCTAATCATATGGTGTCGATAAGAAAGTGCGTGTGAAAAGGGTTTGTTGGCTGCATAAATTTGAATTATAATATGACGATGCTCTGTCTCTCTCTCTCTCTCTCTCCCACTCTCCTGCTCTTTCTTTCTCTCGCTCAGTGCATATACTTGGGGACGACAGCTCCTTCGACAGATCCAGACTGGTCAGAGCGCTTGCTGTGCAATTTGTGCTGTGTGCGGAATATGTTCCGGCATATATTATGGAGATTTCTTTCTTTCCGGCTCGAGCTGCCAATGCATGATATAGTGATATAGTGCTGTACTCTCTCCCTTTCTGTCTCTCTCACACACACATACGACACGCGAGTATCCGTGTTCCGTGTTCCGTATTCCGTATTCCGTGTTCTCATATCCTATTGGGGATTTGCCTAAATCAAAAGTGCGTGCTTTTGAATTTATCAAGGTGCTGGCATTGTCCGCTCATCCGTCCCTTGCCCCTTCTCTCCCTCTGCTCCATTCTTACCATCCTCCTGTGTCCATTTCCCCTGCAAGACTTGTTTGTTTGCTTAGCTGCGGTTGGAGGATTCCGGGCGGGTTTTTTGTTTTGTTTGGCAAGCGCCGTGATTTATGGCCTCGAAAGTTTTTGGCGTTTGTTGTGGGACTCAACGCGTGCCAAGACTTGGATTAGGAATCCTGCTGGTCTGCGAATGGCTGCGCATCAGGCTAAGTCGAAGGCTGAGTCGATGGCTAAGGGGTTTCTGGCCATTTCCACATCAACACACACATACAACACACTTGGACAATTTGTTAGGGCCAATAGATGCGTAGCCAGCTTAGCCCCTAGTTAGTTGCTCAGCCATTTGGCGACTAAAAGTGCAAAACATGACATTTGGCGTTTATGTTAATCACCTGCGTGAAAGCCCGGGCAGCTGCAAGTCCCAGCCCCAACCCAGCCCCATTCTCATCCCCATCTCAATCCCATGCCAGTTGCCAGTTGCCATCTCCATCGCCATGTTCTACACCAATGTTGACAATGACAAATACGCACACGAGCCCCAGTCACAGTCACATTCACACCATTCACAACCACATTCACTTCCACATTCACAATCACATCCAGAGCTAATATATGCAAAAGAAACACAAGTGGAGGACAGAGGGATTTGCACTTTTTGGCTAGCAGGAAAATGCAGCTAATGAGTTGAATTGAACATCGCTTGAGAACTCATTAAACGCACACAGCACACAGCCAGGGAGACAGGGAGGATGATAGGGAGAGTAAGAGAGATAATGATGAATTTCCATAAGTCGCCAAGACGCGCCAGCCACAACAGGAACGCAACTCGCACATTAATCTTCCCCAGACACGGAGCTCCGATGGCTTCGTCGGTTCGTCGCTTCTCGGTTGGCGGTTGGTGGTTGGCGGTGACTGCATCTCACAGTTGTGGCCATTAGGTTGTTGTTCTTGTTGTTGTTGTTGTTGCTACATTGTTGGTACGTCCCGCTGTTGTGTTGACATGCGTATGTGTTGTTAATTGCGAAAAAAGGATTACGGGCAGACGTTGCGACTTGGTTACGACTTGCTTGCTGAAGATTACACTTAAGCGTTTAGAAAGTTGAACTGCATGAATAGGTCTTTAGATTAGCATATTAGCCAGCAGTAAATAAAGCCAACAGATTCAGTCTTTAAGATAACACAGCATATTTCACCTACTAACTAGTTACAATCATTCAACAGACTTGAAAACTGTTTATTATGTTTAATGTATGTTTCTCACTATATCAATCAATTCAAAATATGAGTAAACTAAATATTCGCAAGTAGGGAAATATTGGATAATTCCATATGCTATTGTCTTTCTGTTTTTCTGATAATAGAAAAAATGTTCGACTAGTATATAGTCAGACTATATATGCAAAAGTATCTTTAAATAAAATATATCTGGACGATAGTCGCTTTGTTCGTGGTAAAGACAAAAATCACGATTTAAGGGAATAGAATTTGTACATTATAACAATATGAGCAAATGCAGTAGAAAATAATTCTGAAATAACTGCAGTAACTATAATGTTAGTAATTATAATAAATAAGACTCTTGCTGATTATATTTCCTGGTGTCATCCAATCTCAAATTTATATAGCAACATAACTTATAAGGAATCAAATAAAAATGCCTAAGACTGACATCATTTGATTAAATATCTTATTAGAGACATTGAATATAGTTTCTAGCAAAATCTCAACTTTGCCAACGTATTTACTAATTTTAAATTTTTGGCAATTTCAAATCTGAACTTTTGTGTGAGTTCAATATGATTTTATTTATCGCTCAGATGTGTATTAAATAATATTTATACAGTAGTTTTTTCACATTTTTCTATTTTTTTGTTAGTTATAAGTTATAACTTTCATCGATCGAACAGTCGTAGTCAATGTCGTCCTAAAACAATTCACAGTCTGTGAAGTCGATGGAGTTTGCATTATAAGTATGTGTTTTAAATTTAATCCAAGCTGGTCACTCGATTCCCACTCGAGACACACTTGAGCAGGAGATCGCACGCCCTTCGATAATTAGTGGACATGGCCATTGAGAGCAGCTCCAGCTGCTGTCCAATCCGGGACAGACCGGAGCAATAAGGACGACCATTTCGGGCACGACATAAATCGTGAGGCCGAGCGTCGTTTGCAATTAGCAGGGCAACAATGTCGAACTCTTAATCAAAAGTATTGAGACCCAAAAGCAGTGGTTCTTTTATGTGCCCTCACACACACACACACACACACACACACACAGAGATGGATACATATGCATGTGTATTCACAGACATAGAGTTGTAGTGAGAACAATGCGAGAGCAGCAACAACAACGGCAAGGACAGCAACAACAACAACAACAGAAACAGCAAGGACAATAGCAACAAACATGCGGATGTCCTCTGACACTTCCTGTTTTTCTTATTCACTGATTTTTATTCGCTGTTTGAGGATACGCAAATGACCCATTTGGGGGATGTTATTACTACAACAACCAGGGCACAACCCACCGACTTGTACTCCAAATGTCCCCTCCCAGCGCCCAGGGCCAACTTCATCCCTTACCCCCAATTGGCACTTGGCTTGGCTTTTGGCTTTGCTTTTGGCTTTGGCATAACGGCACATGCCAAATGGGCACATAAAAAGGATAAAGAAATTATTTTCACATTGAATACACGAACGAGCTGCCATGATAAGCGAGAGCGACTCCGAGCCCGACGAAATCCATTGATGTAATTTTTACAATGTTGCGTCTTGAGATTCTGTGGCGCCTCCACAAGCTCAACAAATTTCATGGAAGCCCCAAAACGAGCGCACGGGGACTTGTTTTGTGTGTTGTTATTATTTTTGTGTTCCGTTCCCATTGTTGGTGTTGTTGTTGTTGTTGTTGTTGGCATGACGAGAGCTGTGTTATTGTTTAATAGTTGCCAGCCCAACGTTCGTTGCTATTTCGAGTATTGTTGCAGAGCTGCGGTCAAAGGTTGCGCATACGACACGTGGCGCGTCTCAAATTCGCTCGCAAAATAAAATAGAGAGAAGAAAACATAATAAAATAAAATCACAATAACAATAACAATAAAGAAGGAGAGGCAGGAGAGGAACGAGCCTGCAAAGTCAATGAGAAAAATTGCAACGCGTGCCAATAATTAAGTTGCCCTCGAAGCAACGACTTCGACCCCGTCTCCGTCTCCGTCTCCGACTTCGTTCAACCCTTTTTTGCCGTGGCATCAAATTGCAAGCCTGATGCAGTTGCTGCTCCTTTGTTAGCGCTCAAGCAGCAGCAGGCTGCTAAGGATGAGGAAGGACGAGTTGGAGACGAGTGACGACAACCTTTCAGGTTTTTGTGTGTGCACTGTGCACAGCTTTAGTGTCCTGTTTGCCCATTGTGAGTGACTATTGTTGTGGGTGTTGTTGTTGTTGCTGCTGTTGTTGTTGATGTTGCTGCTGTTGCTGCTGTTGCTTGCGTTATATTTGGTACGCCCTTTGTTGTTGCCTGCGCTTTGTTTGGTATTCTAAAAATTAAATGCACAAAAGGCGGATTTTATTTCATCAACAAAACGGGAAACGGTAGCTTCTGTTGTTTGTTAAGCATCGCCCACGCAACAGCAACAACAACAGCAGCAACAGCAGCAACAACCACAACAACAGCAACAGAAGGAGACATTTTTTTTCCGCTTGGCTTTTGTTGCAGTCGTCGAGTCTGTCGCTTGCCACCTCCTCCTCCCCCCTTTCCATGGCTTTAACTGAAACCACAATAAAAACAACAATTGCTCCAGAAACAGACGTTCCACTCAACGCAGCTGAGCTCTCTCTGCTCCTTCCCCTTCCCCTTCTCACCCTTTCCCCCTTTCCTGATGCTATCCTGTCCTATGTCCTCTGCCTGCTCCTGCTGCTCCTGCATTTCATTCATTTGAGCGAATCTTGCACAAAGGTAGAAAACTAAAAACTGCTGCGCTCTGCATTGTTTTCATTTGTGGCTCAGGTCCATGTCCAGATCCGGCTCCTGATGCTAGTCTAGAGCTGGGGTTCAGTCGGTTGTTGGCTGTTGGTTTTCCAGCCGACTTTCTATTATTCTTTTTTATTTCTCCTCCTTTTTTGTCGAGTGTGCTCGGTGATTGCGTACCTGGCCCCTTTTCGGCTGAATTTGAATTTGCTTGAAAACATACGTTAAATGTGCTTGGCCTATGATAAATTGTAGTTTATACATGACTCGACTTCTTCTCCACTACATGAAATAACTGTATGGAGCAGATTTCTTAAATGGCAAATGGTTTCAACTGTCGTTCGAGAAATGTACTCGACTTTTGTGATTTTGTCAATGCAGCCGGTGTTGAATGCAAATAAAATAAAATATTTTTATTTTCTATTTATTTCCCTTCAAATAAATTCAGTTGAGAAATGAAAAATGCATTGACTACAAAAATTACATAAATTTCAAAATTTAGACTTAAATGAAAAACTAAATTAAAGTAAATTGAAAGACAATAAAGAAATAGTTTTTATGTGTTCTTCAGAATATTATTATAAATCTACTGCTACAGTTAAAAATATAGTGAATACGGCTGAAAAATAAATCGAAATTATTAAATAATAATATTGCTTTATTAAGTTTAAAAAATATTATGTACAATTATTTACTTATCGATCTATCTACATATTCAAATGTATATTTTAGTCCTAAACTTAATTTTGTACTATATTACATCTATTGGTTGTTTATCAATCTATTAATTAGTCCCTCAATTTTTTATAACTTAATTTTAATAGTGACCTTTGTTAAGTAAATTTATTATATAAATATTACTTATCAATCTATCTATAAATTTGTCCATCTGATATTCATAAGAATCTATTAAGCCATATTTTTTATTATTTAATTTATATATAATTATATTTAGAATATTTTCATTCCTAAACTTCCATATAACGAACCATGCCACTTACAACTATGGACTAATTAAGTCCATCTTTTTTTATAACTTTAATTTAATAGTGACCTTTGATAAGTAAATTTATTATATAAATATTGCTTATCAATCTATCTATAAATTTGTCCATCTAACTTTACATAAGAATATTTTCATCCCTAAACTTCCATATAACGAACCTGCCACTACAACTATGTCATATATATATATAAATAAATATTTCTGTTTTCAGAACTCCCCCAAAGGATCAACTGTAACTGTCTTGAGGCCCTCTTCAGTCTCAAGTCTTAAGTGCGGATAGAAGTTGCTGGCAGGCACTTAAGTAATTGTAACTACTTGGCCTGACTGATATTGCCTATTTCACAAATTATTATGAGGCCCATTTGGAGGCACATTCTGTGCCCCGTTGATGCCGTTCTGCCATTTCCCATTTCCCATTTCCGTAACCATTGTTGTTGTTCTCGTTGTTGTTGTACTTTACGCCTGTTGTTTAACGGCTTGATGCCAAAAAACGACGCCAACGTTGCGATGGCTCTGAGCCTCATCGCATTCAATTATTTCGGCATTGTGTTTGCCTCCTCCATGTATCTGTATCTGTATGGTATATGTATCTCTTTCTGTATCTGTATTTGCAGCTCTACGCGTATCTGTCTGTCTGTCTGTCCGTCGACAAGCCGTAGGCCAGGCGGGTGGGTTTTTTGTTTTGCGCTTTTTGTTATTGTTTGGATGTGCGTACGCTGGAGTTTAATCTTATCGGCGCTCAAAGATCGCCCGGGTCCAAAACTACTTCATTTGACTCCAGTGCGTGAGACGGTGAGTGCGAAAGCGTATTGCATAATTTCACAATTTTCCATTTGATGCTCGTTTTGTGTTGCCGCCGTCGAGATGTTTGTCTAATCAACTGTCATTTGTTTGACGTCTCCCCGAGGGCTGGCAACGTCGCCTGCCACTGCCGCCGGGACGCAGGACGCACCAGGACGCACTGCACATCGTCGCCGTTGCCACTCTTGTTGATTACTGCGCGGGGGGACAGTACGTAAGCTGTAGAGGGGGGAGGAGGAGTGGAGGCGGAGCGGAGCGGGGCGGGGCGGGGCGGGTTTTGATGGCTACAAAAAAGTTAAAAGCCCAAACGCGCCCCGTCACAGTTTCCCGGTGACAATGACAACAAAACGTAAACGTAAACGTAAACGTAAAGCCAAATGTTGTTTTCAGTGAATTTGATGACTTTTATGTGCGTTTAGACAAGAGATCAGACGCTTAAGATGTCCATGGGGTTGCCTGCCTGGTTTGTTGCTGTTGTTTGTTGTTTGTTGTCTATTGCTGTTGTCTTTGTTGTCGTTTGTTTGACTCTCACTTGCCGGTTGTTTGTATGCTCATTGTGTGGTCGCCATGTCAATTGGCTTAAGGCGCTTAAAATGATTTCTAATTGGCAAATGGGGCGTCAGTAAACCTTGACAATCTTCTATCTAATGCGAAGTACGTCAAATATTTTAATACTTCTCAACGAGATTGGAAACTTACACTGATTACTGTTACAAATAAATAAGTTTATCAAATTTCCGCATTTTATTTGCAACGATTCATTTATTGCTATTTTTAAAATATACGTATTTCTTTATGAAAAACAAATCATCATTTCAATTTGTAGCTCATAAACTTTTTGTTTTTTTTTTGTGTAGAATTTTTTCATTTGTTTAATTTATGATTTATGGCCAGTAAATTTTCGTCTTAATATGTGACATTATGGTTTCCAAAAACTAACTTTTAACAGTATAAAACTACTTTACTTTAAGTTTATTCATTATCTTAGGCTTAAACAATTAATTTTAATGCTCTTTACATATTTTTCAAGCTAATTATTAAAGTTAAAGCTGTCGAAAATATTTTTGGGCATTTTCTTTGGTAAGAAAGCTTTGTAATTGCTCGACACACGTTTGTGAATGTACTATACAAATTCACACTATTGTTTGAATGTTGTTGCTGTTGTTGATTTTTGGGGACTGTGTCTCATAAATTCCAATTATGTCAAATGTAATATTTTAATAAACACTTTCGCGAAGACAGGGCTAAAAGTGCGAGAGACAATAAATCTTTTGGCTCGACCGTTGGCCTGTTTGGCTGTTGGTTGTTGGTTGTTGGTTGGGCAATGTCAAAACGCGCAAGCGGAGCAATTAATTAACGCCTCATTAAAATAAAGCCGCAGTCGTCGGACTTTTCTTTTTCTCAACAAATGTGAGAAAATGCCAGAGACAGCGAATTGTGTTCGCCAAACGTCTTTGGGCAGGTACAAGTAGAAGAAGGAGGTTGAGGGGGAAAGAAGAAGCCTCTCGACATATGCAGATGTGCACAGGTTGAATTTTAGGTGAGATTGGAATTGGAATTGGGATTGAGTCTCTCGGTCGGCTCGGTCACATAACGGTTAGGCAACTTATCGATGGCTTAATCAGACTGCCTGTCGGGGGGAACTGGCTCAAATAATGGCTTGATAAAGAGCTGACGGGCCAACAGAGAATGGAAGCCAACTCCCAGTTGGAACATTGAAAATCAGCTCGAATTGCCATTAAGATTTTCGGGGCAATGCAAAAGGTAGATAAGGTCGCTTGCACTGCCAGGATAATGCAAAATGAAGTTGTTTTGCTTACCACGATTGGTGTACACTCAAACACACACACACATACAGAGGCAGCGTGGCACATTCAAAGGGTTGCGCTTGCCACAAAACCCATCCACAATCCCTGGGGCGACATTTTGCGTTTTGGTTTATGCGTCAGACGCAAAAGATGCCGCCGTCATTGTCTTGAGCTGCTCTCTCTCCCTCACCACACCCCACCCTCTTCCCCCCGCCCCTCCCCTCTTACTCTTCTCACTCGCTCAGAGGGAGCGTATAAAAATTGCATTTTTAATTATCAGCAACGTGCCCGCAGGTTAGAAAACTAATTCCAAAGCAACCCCAACTTGAGCATTTGTAAATTATGCGCCAGACCGAAGGACCTGAGTCCCGTTGAAGGATCTGGGCGGGTTTGGGGTTGAACAGGTTGGGGCTAGGGTTGCCTCACCTGACGCATTGATTTGACTTGTAGAACATCGCCAATTATTGAACTTTTACTGACAACATTTGCATAAAAAGGTGCTCTAATTGAATACGCCTCGGCTCTGGCAATAGAAAGACGCTGCTCGTCGAAAGGATTTGCCCCACAGGAAAAGCCGGTAAAATTAAAAAAAGGCTACCAAACTCACGCAGACCGAGCCCGAATCCGAACTCGAACCAGAGTCGATGTCGGAGTCGGAGTCGGATTCAGTATTCGCCATAATAAGAAATTCAAATAAACCGCGCGCTGTCATCTTAAGCTATGCCACGCCTCCTACCAACGCACGCCCACGTCCATGGCTCCACTTTCCCCCTGAACTACCTCCTCCCTCCACTTACCACTCAGCCATCAGCTTCAGGTTCAGTTGGCGTTGCTTTTCCCCATTGTGGGTTTTGCTAAACTTGAGCTTAGCAGCTTTGGCATCCTCAGGACCGATCCAAGCCGGGCACGGCCCGCATTTGTCGTTCTTCTCATTCTGGTTGTTGTCGTCCTCATCGTCCCAATCGTCCTCATCGTTTCCATCGTCCCCATTCTCAGCATTGTTGCCTGCACGCCGCGTCCTTGCGCACTTTCCAGTCGACAGGATTTCTCAAAGATAAGGGAATTGCTCTGTCAAGTAAAGTGATATATGGTCCGAAAGGACTTCAATTTATACAATTTCTCTTATTTTTTCCGCTACTTTTTGCGTTTTTCTGTATGCTCTCTGTGCTGTTTGTTGCCTTTTTCAGTTTGGCTCTGGTGGTGTTGAAGTTGGGTTGGGTTTGGTTTGGGTTTGGTTTGGGTTTGGGATTCAGTTCAACTTGGGCTCTTCGATGATGCAGGGATGGAGGGAGGAGTGCCGGTTTCGGGGCTGCTACTGCTGCTGTGTTCCTCTCGACAAAAATGCGAATATGCGAGTTTAGTTTATTTTTGTGCTTTTAGACAATTTTCATTTATTTGCTGGAGTTGCTCTTCGTGCGGCTCGGAAAAAGCAATACGTAAAATGAGAAAATAAGGAAAATAAGAATTCATGACCTTCGGTATGTGCTATAATTTAATACACTACCACTAACATAACAAGTTATTTGCTTTATTTTCGTCGTCTTCGGATAAGTTGTGAGTTAGGAATGGGAAATAGAATGTAATACAGCATTGAAATAAGGAAGGGGATTGGAATTAACCAAATAGTCCGACAAAGGGACACCATCATCGAGTATTTGAATGGGACTTATAAATGAAGAGAAGTATAAAGTAGTGAGTAGAAAATTTAAGTTATCGAGTACTTTAGGTTAAACTATTAAGTTATAATTACAATAGTACAATAGTTATAATCCATATGGTAAAGAACGTAACTAGCAATAAAGATTTTAGTAACGAGTAACGAGTAACGAGTAACGAGTGGTAGACATCTAGTCGTTCAGAACAAGTCTAAAATATATAATAGAGATATCACAAAAATTGTTAAGATTGCCTTTAACGATGAGTAGAAATAATATTAAGCACACTTCGAATCGTTTGGAACAAGTGTAAGATATAACGATGTCGCAAAAATTAGATAAAATTCTAATTGAAATTATTTAGTAACGAGTATCGAGTTGTCGACATGGAATTGTTAAAAGAGGCATAATTTAATCATCAAAATTAGTTTATTGAGCTTGGTCTTACAACAAGTAAAATGTACCTAAGTATTTGGTAACCAGAAGCGCTTAGTAGTTAGAGTATTCAAAGTAACGACTACTTGAATTAATTCGCAAAGAATATTCATTTTACAGAAGTCATGAGCAAAAGTGCTGAGCAAATTAAATATTTGCTACAAGTATTCGAAAGGACCTTCATGAAATTAGGATTATGCTGGAAAAATTGGAATAAGGATTACGAAAGCGGAGAAGTTAAAGGAGAATGTAAAATAGAACTACTGATGATGCTCGAAACACAACAAGGATGATGTCGAGGAGGAACAAAATGGCATTAATACGACGGCAGTTGTTGTTGTCTGTGTGATTCGAAACAGAAAATATGCATTTTAATTTTAATAAATAAGACAAAATGGCGTTCGCGCAGATTTATGGGATAAAGGCGACGCCAATAACTGGAGTAGACGACAATAGCGACAACAAGAAGCTGGGCAAATGGAAAATAGGAAATGGGAAATGAATATGGAATGGATATTTGCAGAGCGGACTGGTAAAATATGGACAGGGAACTCAAGCTGAATGAAGTTGCAAGATGAACCTAAAATCTGGCACAAAATGAATAACTTTACAAGTGAATGAAGCTGGCTGACTGTCTGAATGACTGTCTACTTGGATGAGTCGATGACTTGGCACTGCCAAAAGCAAGCGAATGAGCGAAACTGAAGCTCAAGCTGGAAACTGGAAGCTGTCAGTCGCAGAAGTCGCCGTTGCGGTCTGCAATTGACGGGCGCTTTGTGTGGCAACTGTTTTTAGGACTCGCCAACAAAAGCGACCGTCGCGCAACAGGGGACTGCTCCTGCTCCAGCTCCTGCTCCTGCTCCTGTTCCTGGTCCTCGTTGTGGTCCTTGTTCTGTTCCTGTTTCTGCCGATGGTATTGTGTTGGTCCTTATGCTTTGCCAGAGATGCAGAGATCACCCAGTTTATTTTTGTGTTGGGGGTTGACTGGTTTGTGGTTCGACTTGGCTTTGATGCCTTTAAAGCAAAAATAAGGCATTCAGCTAGAAACACACACACACTCTCTCTCTCTCTCTCTCTCTCGCATATACGTTTATTGAGAGCAGACAGCGAATTTGCGTTAAATTATAATTAGAATTTCTTTTTTATAGGCAATCACGTGCATGTGTTCGTGCGTGTGTGTGTGTGTGAGTGTCTGTCTGATTGTGTGTGTGTGTGTGTGTGTGTGTGTGGGCGTATGCGTCTGCCTTTCGCCAATGTTGTTGTTGTTGTTGTTGCTGCTGTTGCTGCTGTCGCTGGCTGCTGTTGTAATGTGTCCTTGGGGCGTCATTTAATTGCTTTTACCAATTTGATTTTCAAGTGCCATTAAGCCTGCCACGCCCCCTTTCAGGGCAGCGAGGAGGAGCAGCGCCCGCATGTGGCAGAAAGTGAGAGCGAAACGATGAAAATGGTGGCATGGCAAGTGGACGTGGAAGTGGAAGTGAAAGTAACGCGCGTGCTTCAATTAATTGGAAACTGAATGAAACTCCACAATTACCCGCCACCCCGTCCTACCCCTGCTCCTGGGACAGTTCATTGTCTATTTTGGGCCAGCGGCTCAATGAAAATGCAACGCGTGACAGTTGCAGCGCAGTTGTTGCCACATAGCCTCAAAAATTCCTCTAGTTCCCGCCGCACCGCACCGCACCGCTCCACACTCCCCTCCCCGTCGCAATCCTCGCTTCCCAGTCCCATAATTAATCGCGTATGTGCGCGGCACAAAATTATTAATTGCCACAACTGGCAACTGTCGCCATGTTTGTTGCCACGGCCCGAGGAGGGGCATGCAACAAACGAACGAACGAACGAACCAACACGAACCTGACGCTGTCGTCGCTTCGAAATTTCAACAGAAATCTGTCCCTTTGTCCCACGGTCTCTCAGTCGTCACAGTCTTTCCGTCTGACAGTCTCACAGTCCGACAGTCCGACAGTCCGACAGTCTGACAGTCTGGCTGTGCCATGTCATAAGTCGCATGCAACATAGCGGCTAATTGTTAGCAGCTTCCCGCTGAATCCTCCGATGCTTATTAATAGAAAATTAAAGCAATTATCAGTGCAAAAAGAGAAAAGATGGCAAGGAAATCGACTTTGGCTGCCTTTTGGCTTTGCATGAGTAATTTTGCGCCACATGGTCACAGATGACAAAAACATGCAACATGGTGGCAACAGCAGCAGCAACAGCACAGCAGCTCCTCCTCGAACAGGAGCAGGAGGATGCGATTCGAGTGCGCATCGTTGCATTTCGCATGAAATTAATTACTTTTGGCACTTTTCATTGAGCAAACATAACATTTCTTTTGCCTCTTTTTCCATTTTCCGACTATTTTGCTCTCTTATATATTTTTTTGTTGCTTTCGCTGTTGCGGTTGCTTGTTTCATTCAGCGCCTGAGAAATGAAAGATTGTTGTAAAAATTAATTACGCGCCAAACGCACACAACAGCAGCAGAAGCAACAGCAACCACAACAACAACAACAGCAGCAACAACAACTATAGCAATCAGCAAACAGACACACAAACAGAACAAAAAGCAGCAACTGCAGATACACAACTAAAGACTGATACCAAAAGTAAATCCCAAATCATCATTGGCGCACTTCAAACACTCGCCAAGAAGCCAATCCACTCAAACGTTTATTCATTCATTCATTTATTTGTTAAATCTAACGACGAAGCATCCATCCATCCATACACCATCCATCCAATCATCCATTCATCCATTCAGCCGTCCAACCATCCATCCATCCATTCTTCTGACGGATATCCATCGAGTCGTCGACTCGTCGAGTCATCGAGTCATCTGCCCATCTGCTTGTTGGTCGGCAATTTCAATGCCAAATTCGAACGCAGGCTAATTAAAGTGGTGTCCACCCACCAGATGCACAACGAATCTCAGTCGCCGTCGCCGTCGCATCTGGACAACTTGGTCAAGTTCTCGAACGGACTTCGAGTTCCACCTCGACTTGCCAGTCTCTCTCGCTTAGTCCTCTGCTCCAAGCGGCCCTTTTGTTGCCAACTCGCTTTGGGCCCTCTTTCAATTTGCGCATTTTATGAGATTTTTGTGGCTTTTTGGACGTAGCATTTACCAAAGCCATTGACATTCCTATGCGCTACTCTCACCGAGTTCAGCATTGGTCAGTTGAATCAATTCTCTATACAAATATCAGTCAAATTATATATGGAAAGTACAGCATTATCAGTTCAATAAAATTTTATAAATTTCTATATATCTTGATACTCTTTTGAGACTGCGATTTAAGTACTCTTAACTTCCCAAATCTGTTTTCTAAGTTTGCACTCAATACTATAATTTCTTCTATTGAAAATTAATGAAAATTGGCAACAAACAAATGGAATTTTAAAATAAATAAACTACAACCATTAAAACTTGTTGAGATTTTAAAGTGTGGTAACAGGAAATTGGTTTCTTGTCAAACCAATTTTATGTATGTATTTGAAATTTATTTTTAGTTTGTATTTCTAAAAGCTTAATATATGAATTAAATGTGTTTATAACAATAGTTGAACAATTGTTGGCAAAATTCATTTGTATCAATTAAATATACTTATTATTTTAACACTTCCAATAGAAAACTGAAATAAAAAGAGAGACCTAATAAAATAGAATTTTTCTCAGCTCGTTTTTACACTTTTTCCATCGTTCATAATTCAGTAGGGCATTTGAAAGGCCTTAGACAGCCAGGCATTTTGCCATAGGGCTCTGCCCTATCCACCATACATAAATATATGATCATATATCATTTAACGATCGTGGGTCCGTCGCCTCACATATTTATTAAGACTTAAAGCCTCACTTGAAAGGCTGGGCCAGCCTTTCTCTTTGCCCTGTTGGCTAACTGAATGTGGCAGGCTTTTTGAAAAGCCCGCTAGCATAAAAAGCCTTCGTAATAATTATATTTTAGTTTTATGGCCTGCAAAAGTGACCGGCCCACCAAAAATGGTCAAGTGCCCGGACCTGAAGCTCCGACCGTGTGTCATAAAATACAAACTGTTGCATAAATGACACCTAGACGGCACAGGCACCGACCAGGCCAGAACCCAGTGCTGCCAAAGAGCGCAAATCAGTGGAGATTCGAACTGTTGTATTGAGAGTTTGTTAAAAGCGCTTTACGCTTCGGTACGGGAAAGGATGGAGTGCGAAGAGGGTGGAGTGTAGAGGGTGAAGTGCTGTAGCTGTAGCTGGAGAGTTGGCAAATAATTCAAACAAATTGACAGCCGCACATTACGCAATGGAAACTGCAACGCTGCACTTTTGCCATTGTGTCCACCAAAAACGATTCGAATGCGAATCTGAAACTGCAACTGAAACTGAAACTGAAAACGAATCCGAATCCGAAATGGCTGATATGCTTGCTCTGGTTGCTACGTTAGATAGATCCCCGATAGAGGCAGAGAGTGCGCAGAGAGAAATCTAATTGCCGAATGCAGTCGATGCCAGAGTGCAAAATCATGTCAACAGCAATTTTCCATTGTTAACAAAGAGCGAAGGAGAATGGAGTGGAGAAGAAGTAGAAGTAGAATTAGAAGTATGGGAAGGAGTTGGAGTTAGAGATGGAGTGCAGATGGAGATGGAGATGGAGGATAACTGCAGCTTCGTAAGTGCGTATACTTGATTATGGTTTTATTAGCACTGCGTTGTCGCTGTTGATGCTGTTGTTGGTGTTGTTGCTGTTGTTGCTGTCGCTGCCTTTGGCATTTCTTTGGCTAATTTCGTAGAAAATCCTTGGCACTTAAATTTGAAAACTAAGTAAACCCCAATGTCGTCTTACCCCAGTGTGGCAGCAACAGCAGCAACAGCAGCAGCAGCAGCACAGATTGCCACGTACAGCTTAATGCGGTCTAAGTGCAATAATATTACTTTACTTCATTTATTCTGTGCAAAAATATAACAAAGATGTGACAGTCAAGAACAAGAAGAAGACGTCGGTACACACATACACATACACACACACACACACATGCACTTACACATCTACAAGGAAGCTGAAGCTCAGCACGCAATAATGATGATGTCATTGTCAATGGAAGCAGCAGCAATACTAGCAACAACAACGATAGCAACAACAACGACAACAACAACGACATCGTTGTCAATGCTGCGACTACAACAAAGCAGAGCAGATGTAACTGAATTAAGCATTAAGTGCGGATATATAAACAACCCCACCGAAAAATGAATGCGTGGGTCGAGTGTAGAGTCGTGTGGAGCGACAAAGAGAGAGAGATAGAGAGAGAGGGAGAAAGGTGGAAGCAGTGGAAGAAGAACTCAGCAAAGTTCGTCTTAAAAACGGAAGGAAGCATAAAATAAAATGCAGCAACAGCAACATCATCATCATCATCATCAGCAGCAGCAGCAGTGGCAGCAACAACAATGCAACATGCAGTTCAATTCCTTATACAATCTGTACATATTTCTGTCTTTATCAACATGCAAGCTCTTTCTTTCTCTCTCTCTTTGGCACCCGCTCCGTTGGCAGCCAAAAATATACAAGGATTTTAAGAAATTATTGCGACTTTTATAATTTTGCCCACACACAACAAATTTGTTGACATGCGCAAAATGTTGGCCACAAAACAACGCAGACATTTCCAATTGTTGTACTCTTGTGTAAATTTGTTGTGCTGCAACATTCTCGCCTTGTTCTCCAGATTCAATATATACATATAAATAAATTCTATAGACTCTAGTGTATCGGTGTTAGCCGCATCTGCAATATCTTAACAAATGCAGATGCATTCCAACAAAACGAAACTGTCGTTTCTGCCATGTTTTCAATAGAGTTTACTTTTGTATTTTTGCTGGCATCCAATCTGAAAGTGGGCGTCGAACTGCAAGTGGGTGTGGTCCTTGTCTAGGAATCTTCTTTTGTATAAATTTCCAGCAAGACTTTACGAGTATGAGTTCTTCTGCGGAAAATCCTGGCTAAAAGTCAACTGGCAGACAGCATTTTTGATTGCAGTCAAATGCATTAAAATTGATTGCGAATTTTATTTATGGCATATGAAATGAGAGCTCGTTTCCATACCAAACTGCAATTGATTAACTCACATTAAATTGATTCTCTAATTTCATGCACTGCACTTAATCATCCACACACAAACTATCTGAAAATGACTCGACTACAATTGAATATAAAAAGTTGAAATAATTTATTAATATGGATTTAACTATTTTGCGTTTTGAAATATTTCACATTAGTCTTTGGGATATCGAGCTGTAAGATTTCCATTTAGATTGATTCCTTTTATAATTTCGTACATTTATGGAAATCATTTTTGAACAGATTGATTGACTTGGATTCATCAAATTCAAAGAGTATTCCCATCAACTTTAATGTAATCTTTTGGTGATCCTGCGTAATAAGAAGAATCTCATCTGTTTTATGAAGATTTGAATTGATGCACGCATTAAATTGCAGTTCATTTTGATGCTTTCGTGAATATAACTCAATTTGGATTCACACAATCGACTAAAGTCTGCGGGCCACTTGAAAGTCTGAAGAGCAGCATAATCTGTTCGTTGAATCTGCATTGGAAATCATTATACTCATTAAAGTCAAGCCAATCCCCAAATGCAGAGAGAAACCACAGGGATGCAGTTACTCCCGTGCTCGTTTCCCGTTACCCATGGACATATCGTGTGTATGTGGTATATATAATTTATGCCCTGCGATTGTTTCGCACACTTCACAATCTGTTCGAGTTACATTTTTATTGACAAATTGCGTTGATTTTTGCGCTCATCGTTGACAACTCTCTCGGTTTTGGATTCGGATTTGGATTCGGATTCAGCATCGGCATCGACATCAGCATGAGGGTTGCCCTGCTCCCCTCTCTCCCACTCTCTCTCTCTCTCTGGCATCCCCTATCATCTCGCCTAACTGGCAACTGTCTGTGGCCTGTGTCAATGGCACTTCAAACTGCAAACGACCGGAACTAGCAATTGTCATTTTTGTGAGTGGCCCCCCGCACGGTGCTGCGCATCGACAGCTCGACAATCAAGCAAACAAATTCAATTATGTAAATTTAGACATCAGCCAGATACACTGCAGATATGTAGATACATGTGTATCTGCAAGTACGAGTCGAGTACGAGTACGAGTACGAGTAGATACAGATATAGTTGCGGTTATAGTCGTATGAAAAAATGATGCCAGGAATGCCTGCAGCTTATGTGGGGCAAGTGCGAGGCACACTCTATGCTCTCAACTAATCGAGGCTTCTTCATGCCACATCGCATGCCACATACACCAGCACAACATTACAAATGCCGCCCGGCAGCCCACGCAGCAAGTGGACGACTCGATTTGACTCGACTCGACTCGACTCGACTCGTCGTTTATCGCACTACATTTTTCATTGTATCAATTGTCAAAACAAAGTTTTTGGATTGTCGCCACATTGCCCAAGTCGACGAGTTCGCGTGGAGCAATTCCCGCCAGTCTCCCTTCTCCTCCTCCTCCTCCTCCTCCAGTTCCTCCTACTCGCAGATGCCGACGATGACAGTGGCTGATGCTCATGGCGATGGCGATGGCGATGACGATGACGACAACGACGACGACGACGACAACGGCCGTGGTGTTACTTTCAATTGAACTTAATTAAATTTGTAAGTGAATCTAGTGCGGGCTGATGGCAATGACTACGGCTACAACTACAACGGCTACGACTCTGTCCGCTTTCCCCACTTTATCTGGAACAGTGCATTTCACGAGACGGCACAAGAGTTGACAATGAGGAACTGCGACAGCGACAGCAACTGAAACTGAAACTGAAACTGGGACTGGGACAAATGAGAGAATGTCTGCTGCGACAATTTACATAATTTAAGTCATTTAAATTATCCGAAAACATTTCAATTCATTCTGTAAGTTGCACCCACACTCACAACTACATCACACTCACACCCAAAATCCCGTGCAGCTCTCGACTCCGACTGTGCCTCGGATTCCCATTGTAGTCCCTGAATAGTCGCAGTCTCCCATTGTTATCTTGTTGTCTGAATGATTTTGCGATTATGTAAAGTGCATTAATGAGCCTCGGACCGAAACTCAAATTCATAGCTCCAGGCAATCCCAATGAGTGGATGGATGTCTTGACAGCTTTACTATGAATGGGCTTCATATCACATTACAAAAGACAATAGCCACATCCACAGCCACAGCCACCGCCACCGCCACAGCCAAAGCTCCAAACGAGACTCTTTGGCAGCTCTGACTCAGACTGAAAGTGAGCTAAGCAAATTAGCTTTGCTGATTGGGTATAAATTTCATTTACTACAACACAATAGACTTCTATTGTCGATGGCTCAATGCATTTGTTGTACGCTGAACAGATAACAACTTTGGTAGGGCGAAAATATCTAATTCTTTATTGTAAATTGGCTATCTAATTACACAAAAACTTACGGCAAAAGATATTTTAATAAAATATTCATGAAAAAACTGTAGCTTAAACATTGAGAATAAATTGCCTTTTCTAAGCAATAGTATTACAGAGAATATAATATTAATATATCTAAAATAGTTTTAATGTTGATGAGAATGTGATTAAGTAAAAATATCCAATGTAAAACTTATATATTTAGTACTACTGCAAACTTCCAGCCACAGAAATTGACAATTGACCGACAGCTTATCAACAACAATGTAATCGATAGCTGAAATCTTCAGACAATATTGTAAAAAGGAGAGAATTATTATAATTTGTGCAAGTTGTGTTTATTACTCGAAAAGATGGATCTAGATGATTCCTTTTCCTGCTCACATTGCAATTGCATCTGCTTTGATCTGGTCCTGCATATAGCCGGGCTCTGAGCTGATCCCACTTAAGTCCTGCCCGACTTTTTGTCCCTTCCTTCAATGTGTGTGCGAAATGTGCCTGTGTATGTGTGTGTGTGTGTGTGTGTGTGTAGTGTGTCTATGTGTCTATGTGTTTGGGTCTTGGTGCTATGACGACGATGATGATGCCATAAAAGAGATAAACCCGTCGCATAAAATGGTGTCACATATGCGCAACATTAATCTGTTTTGAAATTATAAAAGTGGAGTGTACGCAGCAACGATGTTGGGAAAAAAAATATGAAATTAAAATAGCAACCACCACGGAAAGTCTAAGGCAAGGGGTCGGTGAATGGGCCGGGGAAAGGGTGTGGGAAGTCGGTTGAGGGGCTGTGGCTTTTGTAAGCGCAGTTTACAATGTTTTTTTTCTTTGTCTCGTTCTCTCAAATCATATTCATATGCAAAGCGAGAGCAGCAACAACAACACAATGGCAAAAAGTAATGATGCCAACACCAAGCGTGACATTATAACAACAGCAACAACAACAGCGGCAACAACAACAAGGGAACAGGAGGCAACATCACCAGGCAACAGGAGGCAACAATAACGAGGGAATTACGAGCATCAAAATGCGCAATGAAAATAAATTAAAGTTTCAGAAACAACAAGAGTGCCGGGTGGCTTGAGAGGAGAGAGGGGGGGTAAAAGATTACCGGTAACTGCCTATGAGATGGTGAGGCATTTGGGGGGAGATGGGAAGGGGGGGAGGTGGGGAGCAACTGCAATTGCTACAACTGGACAATATTATGAACTTTGTGTAGGTGGACAGTTTGTGGGACTAAAAGAAAAACTTTGGGAAAATATATAAGAAATTTGCATAAATTGACAGGAGAAATTTTTGTACGCCACCGCATAATGGGCACTTGGAGCAGCTGTAAACAGCTCGTAAAAGTAATTACAGCAGCGGACAGAGCGGACAGAGCGGACAGAGCGGACGGGGAGGACGAGCAGGATAGAGGGGCGAGCCTATAGGGCGGGGGTGTTGGTAATTTTGTGTCTAATGTGTGTGTGTGGCAGGCTACTAATTATAGGCAACTTAAACGCAACTAATTTTCACACTTGGAAAATGATTAAAACTCCATTTGTGTGGAGATGTGCGTGTGTGTGTCTGTGAGTGTGTGCGAGAGAGAGAGAGAGAGAGGGAGAGAGAGAAAAAAGAGAGAAAGAGATAGAGGGAAGCAACAGCGTTTAGCGCAGCGTGCGGGCCAAGCAACCCGCTCAGCACCTTGGCTAATTAATATTAATTGAATTTGTTGGTCAAGCGTGTGTGCCTGGTGTTTGTGTGTGTGCGTGTGTGTGTGTGTGTGTGTGTGCGTGGCAATCCGCACAGCTGTTGCAGCATGGAATTTTGTTTGAAATTAGCAGAAAGGAAAGAAAAGAAAAGTGCATACACTTCACACCAACTGATGACCAACTTCTCTAATGCCTAGTCCAACAGCGTCGACACTTCAGGGATCGGGAGTGGGACTCAAAGCGGGAGCGGGAATCGGAGCGGAAACCGGAGCAGATGAAGCGTGTGTCCCGCACGAACGTTCCAGGCAATTATTGTTCAATTATATTGGCCAGCTAGATATGAATGGTATATGGCCAAGGCACGCAACAAATTGGTCGAACTCTCTAACCCTTAAACGTCCGTCTGGTCAGCTCGGCTTGGCCCTCTAACTATACAGTTGACCAGCTGACAGTTGGTAAATGGCAAACGGCAAATGGCGAACAGACACCCACATCAGTTGTCAGTTGCAAATCGTTGTGAATGCGGCGAGTTCCCATGATACCAAATAATCCATTCCATGGTACAAATTGTGAACACAAAGAAACATTTTGGTTTTCATAATCATTTATTTCATAATTTATTACAATTGAAAATTATGTTCAATATTTTCTCATATTTTGCATTTCGTTTGCTCTCCCATTCTCTCCATATCTATATTTCTTTCATCGAGTTGTTGTTCTAGTTACCAATATGCTCATTATCTGAGGGTATTTGTTTTTTATTTCTTTACATAGAAGCTTCAATTAGTTTATTAAGTTAATGATACTTTTCTTTTCAATATATTCAAGTTTAATTTTTTTATTTTCATTGTTTTCTTCATTTAAACCTAGAAATTTAGTTAAAGTTAATTTTTACACGCACAAACATTGATTTATTTTACTTCATATAAATATATTAGTTTTCTTTTCTTTTCATTTTTGTTTTTATTTATTTATTAATTTTTGCTTTTGCTTGATGTTTTATGTTCTTGTTTAATTTGCTTATTTATTGCAACTAAAGAGTTAGCTCTCTCTCCTTTTCTAACTCCATCAAGTGCACACTTTCTCTCTCGCTCACTCGCTCGCCCGCACTACTGTGTGTGTGTGTCTCTCTCTCTCTCTTTCTCTTTCTCTATCTGTCTCGCTCTTCTATACCTTGCAATGCTGTCTCGTGGGTAAGTTGTAAGTTGTATAAATCGTTTGTGCACTTTTAGTCTATGCTCAGGGTTGCATTTGCTCCGTTAATTACAAACTAGCATTAAATACAGTTTATTTCCTTCTCTTTTTCTTTCTTTTTTTAGTTGTTATCGGTTTAAATGTATGCATGCTATAATTTATGCAAGTTCTTGCACTATTTACAAAATATTTTCATTGAGAGTTTATCAAAAATGTACAATAATTATTAAATATTTGTATGTAAATATAATCATCGTAATAAATGTTGCTGTCTTTCTTAATAATCATATTAAATATTTACGGCGTATACATTAAAGTTTCGAGAAAAATCACATTTTAATTTAAATTCTGATACGAAAAAAGGTTGAAACATAAAAAGCATTAAAATTCATTTCATATACAATATTATTATTATTCAATATTTATTTATTTTAATTGTATTCTGCATCTACTTGAATGGGTTTCTCAACCCTTATCCTCATCCTCATCCTCATATCGTTTTCTCCCATTCTTCCTGCTACTTGTGTTACATGTATTGTGTGTAACGCTTATCAACACTGACACATAACGGACACATTTGAAGATGCCAAGTCAAGCGATCACACCACATACAAATTCAATTTCATTTCATTTCTAAATTACTTTCATCTATGTACTAGACCTTGTTTTTTAACACATTATCATACATCATACAGCGGTTTTAATTTACAAGCTTTTAGTTACGATGCGAATGCTTCGGAAACAGTTAACATGTTGGCACAAAGAGAGAAATAAGAGCCCTCAATGGGAAACGAAAAAATATACCATATATGTTACATTCCCTGTTTCCATATCAAATAAATACATAATTCGCTTTTCTTTTAATTCCTTAAGAAACTGTTGTATAAATGTACCAAAAAAACAAACAAACAATGACATAAGCATGTTCTCTTTTTATCTCTTCATCTCCCTCTCTTTCCTGCTTGTTCTCAACATGTTAACAGTCTTACGAAGATGAGTGCTTTCTTTCATCCTAACAGAATTTTGGTTCCTTGTGCTTAAGCCATTATAACTAGTACATACATATTAAATATTATTTGGGGCTTTTAAAATTAATAATAATAATATATCTAGGTATTTATAGTTTATATTCTATATATACTTACACATATATATATTTTATATATATGCATATGGATATATATAGACTCGTATACATCTTTCGCTCATTCAATATTGGGTTTTTCATTTAAGGCGTTCTGTACAATTTGCGTTTTTCAAGTCATTGGTTTGTATTGATTATTTAACTACCATAAAGACTAATATATTACTATCGATGCATAAATCGTATAATTCTGTATATTTATAGTGAAAATTTTGCAATTTGCGTTTTCCATTCCATGTTTAATTTGTTTTAAATACTTAGGGCTGGCGAAAAAACATTTGCCATTAGCAATTTGTAAATAAGTTTTTGTAGTTATATTTTTGTATCTGTGCAAATCAATAGCATAAGTTTTCTTTCTGGGGTATTCTTTGAGAAGTTCGTATACGTTTGAGTGATTGTTTCAAGTATAGTTATAAGTAGATGAGTGTTTTTCAATATGATGATGTGTGTATGATTCAAAAATCAGAAATTTCTACAAAAAGAAGCTCTCGATTCATGTTCACTTAATGAGTATAAATAGCCAAATAAGATTCACCTTTTACCTTCGTGTTATACTGAGCTTAAAAAAGGTACTCACTTTATCTTCACACACACCATTTATATGATACGAGTATATTCAAAATGAAATTGTACAACACTTAAATTTCAGTTTGTTTCTCTTTGCATTTACGTATATTCGTTACGATTTTAAATTTATTATATTTTATTTTATTCTTTTATTAACTGTGTAAATTCAATTTAAACGCACTTGTGCTTTCTGAATTCAGTTCAATTGCTTACATTTAAAGAAAATCACGCAAAATCAACGAAAAAGTCACAAAATCCTCTTTGAGAGTCGTCCCACTGTACATACATAGCCCCTGTGCCGAATTAACTGTTGGAAATAACTTAAGAAATTGGGAATGTCTCATTTGCTGAAAGCGGAGAAAACGAAAATCAAATAAAAACACAGATAATTTATTTTTGCAATTATTTTCATAGATGCATTTTACTCGTATTTTCATCATTTAATCTTTCCATTTTGTATTGTTTTTAAAATTAAATCATTAATTAAGTAAATGTAATAATAATGATAATAATAATAATAATAATAATAAAAATAGTAACTAAATATAACGCATACAGATTAGAATACATAAATAAAAGTACAATTAGAAATTAAGCATAATTTATTAATTATTATTTAAATGTTTATCTTTACGTTTATGTATATGTGTGTGTGTAGATGTATATGTATATATATATACATATATATATACATACGTATGTGTATTTACATACTCGTATGATTATCTGTACTCGCATGCTTTTAGTTTATTGTTTATGTGTGTGTATCTCATGTAAATGATCAGTTTTTAATATATTTTTTGATAGTCAAAAACGTAATTTTCTTGGAAATAATACTACGAATACACACACACACAGAAAATGAATACATTCAAAAATAAAATTAAATTTATTTCAATCAAAATTAAATTCAATTTCCGTTTGCTTTTACTGTAGTTTAAATTTTTGCTTAAGCTTTGCATTGCGTAAAATTAGAAAACAATTCAATAAATTGAAATTAGAGTGCTAAACCTAAGATGTACATATACATATATAAGTAAGTAGTTGGTAATTAATCAGTTATCATTAAGTTTAATTAGTTATCGTTCTGTTTATATATGTACATTTGTATGCATACGTACAAACAAAGGTAAGTATATTATACTACATATATACGAAAACAAAAGCGTTTACTACAACTGACTTGTTACATAACTAAACAAAGAAACTAAATTCTAGCAAAGAATTTCCTTATCATTTTCCCTTTTTTAGTATTATCTCTTTTTTCGGGTTTTCTTTTCATTTTTTGTAAATCATAGAATTGTACGCAGCTTGTGGTCTGTTTTCAGTATGGATCTCTCTATTGCTTTGTGGGCGGGGCCATTTACTAAATTCAAATTAAACACTAGTTGTATAAAACAAATCAAATCAGAGTTTTATTATTATTTTTATTTTATTTCTGGCTTATATTCGACCAAAATGGAGCTTTAGTTTTCGTTTTGGATTGCGCCTAAATTCATGCTGCGAAATATTGCCTTTTGTAGCTTTTGAAGTCAAGATTTGCATATAAGAATTGAATTAGTAAACCTTTTCTTATTGTTGTTTTAGCCAAACATTTTGGTGTGAGTGTGTGTGTGTGTCTGTGTGTGTGAGTGTGTGTGTGTAGTTGTGTGTTTATTTAACTTAGAGCTAAGCGTTTCATTTTGTTTATGCATAAATATCTTCGTTCTTTTCTTCTTTTGTTGCTTGTTGTAGTTATTTATGTTTAAGGTATACACAAATAGTTTCATTTTAAAATGTTTTTTTTTTGTTTCTCATTTTATGTAGTTGCTGTTGTTGTTGCTGTTGTTGTTGCTGTTGCTGCTGTTGCTGTTGCTGTAGATACTGTTGTTGCGCCTGCCTTTTGATTAGCTAATATCATCGTTTCCTTTTCGTTATGGTTTCTCTTATGATTTTACTACAATTTAACTTTGATCTATTACTTGACTGATATTGCCACACGGTTTGTTAGCTGTTGTTGTTGTTGTTTTCTTTCAATGGTCTTGATCCTGGCTCCTGATCCTGATCCAGAGCCTGGTCCTGGTCCTGGCTCCTCTCTGCTATGTAGTAGTAGTTTTAAGCTATGATTTTGGCTTTGTCGCTATCAGCTTGCTGCTCAACATCCGCTTCCGCCTGCGCCTCTCGCCTCCGCCTCCGCTTCCACCTGCTTGCACCTCTAGTTCCGCTCGCACATCGTTCTTGGATTCGGTTGCCGGTTCAGCTTCAGCTGCAGCTGCTGCTACAGCTACAGCTGCGCCATTGGCAACCGCATCGGAGTGCGGATTCATGTATCCGTATCCGTCGCCAGCGTTGCATTACAAGTGCTGGCCGTAGTACTCAGCGGGCGGGTAGTGGGGGTAGCCTTGATGGAAGCCGGGATCGCCGGGGGGACGATGCATCATATGCGCCTGGCTGTCCATCATATAGCCCATGGCATCGTGACCATAACCGGAGGGACCTGGATGCGGTGTATAAACTGTTGAGAGATTCGCATTTGTTGCAAATTCAGACAAAGAGAGAGAGAGAGAGAGAGAGAAAAAAAATGCACATAATTAGAAATTGCGTTCAAAATTAGGCAAAGCTCCTAATTGCTCTTTCTTTTTTGCTCTGCGCTATTTCATAGTTATGGTTATTTTTTTGTTCAAACTGGAGGATGGGAAGATGGTGGGAAAGGTTGAGGGTTGGTGGAGGGAGGGAGGATGGGAGATGGGGAGTTTTGTCGATATTTACCTGCTCGATTCGATTGATCGATCATCGGCTGGACAATTCTTCGCCGCGCATTGATGAACCTGTAAGATAGAGAGAGAGAAAGAGATTTTATAGTTAGAGTTTCTTCACTTTATATATTTAATTAAGCAGATGACAAAAGTTGGAGTTATGAATTATTTATAAATGATTTCAGCAGACTGCGGCGATTTGCAGCAGTCTGCTTTATGTGAGCAACTTAGCCATAAACTAAACCAAATCTTCGCCAGAGTCACACTTTTTGCGGGCCAGTCTAGAGTCCGAGAGAGAGAGAGAGAGAGAGAGAGAGTCGGGCGAGATCAATGGGCAACTGTGAGCTGGGAATGGGAATCGAACTCGAACTCGGACTTGGAATGGGAATACTTGGCTTCACAAAGCCCAATGCCGACTTTGGTTATGATTGTCGTTTAATAAATGCAATAAGAAATAATAAGCAGGCCGTCGGTGATGCAGTCGCTGATCCGTTGCGTGAAGGATCAACCAAAGAAATGAAATGATTAAAGCAAAAAGCCGCCGTCGCAGCCGTTGCAGGAGTGACAGTCAGTTCTGGGGGCAACTCAAACGATGTTGACACAGAAAACATACACAGGGACAGAGACAGAGACAGACACACACGTAAAAAAGCTAAATAATCAAAGTAAAAAAGTACAACAAGAACAGGAACAGGAACAAAACGAGTCGGACATTAGCCAAAAACAACAATGAGCTAACTCATTGCGATTTAGCAGAGGTTAATGCACTGAAAGCAGCTCCTGAAATCCCATTCCATACACATGTATCACATAAGATACATTTCTTTTTCGTTTCGCCTTCATTTTTTGTGTGTTTCTGTTCATTTTTTTGCTCATTTTCAATTTGCAGTTCATTTCTGTTGCTCATTTTGAGGCGGAAATTGTTGCAACGCCCTGGTATCGTTTATCAAAACGACAAAATGGAATTGAGTTCCGTTGCAAACGAATTCGGCAACATTTGCAGCCATGAGGCCACAAGAGGCGACTCTGAGACGATGCGACGTTGTAAGCTGCAAATCGATTTGGCCGCTGGCTGCTTGACTTGATTGGCTGACTCGTTGCAAGAAGGAAGAGCGGAGAGCGGGGAGCATCTTCAGTGGGTATGTGTGGCATGTGGCATGTGGCATGTGCTCGTAATACCACAAAACCTCAGACTCAGACTCTGGCCATAGCGTACCATTTGCAGTGTTATTTATGTACTTACGCCATAATTATAACTTTTTTTCTCTCTCTTCGCTCTGCAGCTGTAAGTAAGCGTTAATATTTAAAACTTGGCTACAACAAAACTTTTTCGATTACCGCAGTAACAGAACTGAAGTCCAATGTCTTACTTTTTCTTCTTATTGGGTGTTAATGGACTTTCACCCCCCTCCTCTGTGCTTTACTCTCTCTCTCGTTCTCTCTCTCTCCATCTGCTTGGTCATTTGAATTGCTTCTTACGCAGTTTCTTTCTTTATTTTCAGCTCCTCAAATTGCGCAAAATAAATACACATTTAGCTGCCGTTGGTGGTGGTCCAAGCAACCTCTTGGCCAGCACCAGGGACAGCACCAGGGACAGCACCAGGGATAGGTACAGGTCCAGGGACATTCCCCAAGGATTAGTGCTTTGGCGAAGGTGTCGTCTGCCAGCCCATAAATAACCAAAAGTGTCAACATTTTATTTTGCTATTTTCTGCTAACGTATTTTTTCCTTCTTCTTATTTTTCCTTATTTTTCCCATGTCTTTTTTTTTCTTTATTTCGCCTGGCTTTCTTTCTTTCGCTGTCAGCATTTGCCTCCTTGGAGTTGTTGTCTACGCAGCGTTGCGTGCTTAAGCGAAATGGTCAGGGGTCCTTTTAGCCCGGTCCTTGCCACTTTCTCGGCTACTCTGCTCGTATTTGTTAATTTGCAGTGTGCTTCAGTGAGCGCGAAATTCAATTTAATTGAGCTGAGTGCCTTCCGACAGTCGAGTTCGGCCCAACCCAATCCATACTCAGACCAACTCCAACTCCAGTTCCAACTCCAACTGAGGCTCACACATTTTTCGCTAGATTTTATTATGGCCTGTCCCTGCTTAAAAGCATTCCATGCCACAGACATGTTGCATAAAAGATTCAGCAACGCTTTTAACTGGCTCCCTGCAAGCTTTTGTAGCAATCCCCATCCTCGCCGTGCCCCGCCCCTCGCCCCTTGCCTCTTGCCACTCAGCTTGTTGCTTTCTGGATCTGGCTGCAACTCGTGCAACAACTGCAGCAGCAACTGCAACAGCTTAGAAGCTTGTCTTGTCTTTTCCATTGGCTGCCAGGTGTCAAGTTTTGCAGAATGTCGCATAATGTGCAAAATTTGATGAAGTCGCCTTCAAGCTCTCGACAAGTCTGTGGATCCGTAGCAAGCCTCGACAGTCCCTAGGATTTGTTTGGCCCAACCAAACAGGCAACATGCCCCATAACTTCATTTGCCACGTTTCACACATTTACCTGCAGTTTCAATTTTGCATGCCAGGTTTTCTCAGTACTATTTTATTTTCTTCTCTCTTTTTTTTTTGGCGTAGGCGCATTATAAATTTTCTTGACTTCCACTGTAAGATGATATTATAGTTGTGGTATCTGCTCTGGTTCTAGCCGGGATTCTGTTTCTGGTTGAAGGTACGACATAAGGCGTACACCTTATGGCCTTGTATTTGCATTACATTTGTGAATCCGCCAACTCTTGTGGCAATCACATTCACAGCTTGACACGAGAGCAACAGATGCTCATTGGAAAATTACAAAAAACGAAATAAAAAGAGGAAGGGACTGGCAACTCTAGCACAACAAATTTAACATAGACTTGATGTAGTATTCAGAATCGAATCGTTTTAAAACAAAACATCATTTATTTCTAAGCAATTCTATAAACTGCACTTAATAGAAATATTAACGATATCAGCATGGAATTTGAAGAACGATCCAAAATTCACCTCACTATATATTCTGAAAGTTTCATAACGATCCGACTGTTATCAACCATTTATATTCTTACTTTAATCATAACCTTATTCTTGAGTTACTTCAGCGAATACTCACCAATTGTTTACTTGCAGTATCGTTAGGCCAGTGTCCTGCGCCAATTGTTTTTTCTGGTCCTCGGATGGGTAGGGATGCTGAAAGAAGTAGAAGAAATGTAGAGGGTAAAATCACGGAAATAAATTTACAGCACGCACAATTCAATTAACACTGCTGGAGCATAGAAGATTTACAATCAATAAACCCACTAATCGGGGATCTATCGATCAATCATTGCCAGTGGGGCCCAATAAACCTATATATATATATAGGGAGTATCTGGGAAAATGTTGAACCTGTCAACTGCTGCACTTGAAATGCGTTTCCCTCCAAAAGAGAGAATGAAAAAAATAGAAATATAAACTATTTCTCTATGGCGTTTATTTTATTACTAGTTGAGTTCAGTTTTTGGTGAATGTTTATCTGGATCTCTGACCAATCGCTGCCCCTTCTCTCCCCCCCACCTCGTGCTTATCAGCGCTGCCACTCAAAATGTCCTCAATTTTGTTGGTCTCTGCAACTGCAACGGCAACGGCAACGACAACGGCAACGCGTGTCGGTAGCGCCAAATGGGCAAACAAAGCTACCAAGGGAATGGAATGGAATGGCAGTGCAGGGAAGAGTAGTGGAGCTGAGGGAAGAGGAGTGTCGCTGCTTCTCATAAATCTTGCAGCCGGCGGGCCGCCACAGTGGCGTCAGTGAGTAAACAGAGTCCGCCCCTTCCACCCTGCCCCCCACTCGGTGAAAGTCGGTCTGTGTAGGAGTGTGTGCCAGTTGCTGTTGCAGTTGCAGTTACTGTTGTAGTTGTAGTTGTAGTTGTGGCAAGCTAATCTAATCACTGACTGACGTTGCTGGCGCTTATTACAATTCTCTATTTGTTTTCGTTGCTTTCGTTGTTGTCGTCGTTGTGTTCGAATCCTATTGTTGACTCAATGATTTCACACTAACCAAAAAAAAATACTTATAGAAATGAAATAAAAGAATGAAGTGAAGTGAAGTGAAAGACAGAAGCCAGAAGAAATAGAAGATCAGACCTTTATTGGGCACATGGATAACTCCAGATTTCTCTCCCCTTCTCTCTCTCTCTATCTCTCTCTTTCTCACTCTCTCTCTCTCTCTCTCTCTCTGAGCGAAAACTGAAAACGGAAATGCCTGTCAATCCTTGGGCTTTTGTTTAACTCTCGATCCTTTGGCGCATGCGTTGCCTTTGCCATTGTTTAATCACCTTTAACCCCTTATCCCTTTATTCCTTTTACTCTCTTTTCCGGCAGATTTCCGGCAGCTGTGGGCGTTTTCAAATTTGCCACTCGTCGCTCACAATTCACAATCAACTTTGCTGTTGTCTATTGTGAATGGGATTGCGATTCGCAGTCTGCGGTTGCTGCCAATTGAACTTTTGAGCGATGTACTCACAGTTGTCTGCACATGCACACACTCACACACACACACACACACACACACAGGAAGCAATTGCGCTTGTTGTTGTTGTTGTTGTGCAATCTACCGTTTTCCTAGCCACTCCCACAATGGCAACCGCCTGCCAACGTCTCCAAAATATACGGATTGTCACTTATATACAAGTCAACACACACACGCACTTAAAGTATACATATATATATTTATTTATATATCTATTTATATATATATATATATATAGAGAGAATTTATGTACAGATAGATAGTTGTATTTTGTTGTAAATGGTATATATATTGTATAGTTTGTAGTTTGTGCATTCGGTATTCAATATGCAAGTGCTCAAGTGGCAGGAATTTGGTATTCCATTCGAAATGTGCAACGTTGCAACATCCTTGTCGCTTGTCCGTCCGTCTGTCCCATTTACCCGCATGTCCTGCGTAATGTCTGTAATGCAATTTAGTTGCCTTGTTGTCCTTGCCGTGCACACCCATTTCTCCTCCTCCAGCTCCTTGTCAAGCTCCTTAAATGCATTTTCCTTATTGTTTGTGTTTAATAAATTTTGCGTGTTGTCTTGTTGTAGATATTCTAAGTGTGTGTGTGTGTGTCCCTGTTTATGTCGAGCTGTCCGACAACAATATTTGTTTGCAGTGGCACGCCCAGTGTCCTGTCCCTGTCCCTGCCCCTGCCCCTTCCACTCCCTCTGTTGCCTCAGAGTTCAAGTCCTGACAATAGCCAATACTAAAACTAGTATATGAAATTTGTGTATTGACAAATAAACGTAGATGTCCATGTAAATACAATAGACATGCCATTGGCAATGTTTGTTGGCCTTTAACCTACACCTCAACCTAAATCTCCACCTCCCATCTCCCACCTCCCCAAGCTGCGGCTTCTCTGCTGTTGCAGCTTCAACTTTTGGGGAGTTATAAAATGCTTAAGAAGTCAAAAGGCATAAATTACATGCAGGTAAATTAAAATGGAATTTATAGCATACTTTGTGGCGCTCATCTATTTAGAGAAATGCTTTTACACATCTGCCTTCGAGACAGGGAAATTGTCCGAGTTTGAGTCCAAGTTTTCATTGGGGCTGACATTAATGCTATTGGCTATAAGTTACGGCCGATGATCAGATCGCATTTCAATGAGTCTCATAACTTTAACAAATCTATTTCCCTGCAAAATACCTTGAGATTGACAGATTGTTTACCAGATCTATTTTTGTTCTAGTCTCCTTATCATTCAGCAATTAAATCGCATCTATAAATGTTATCAGTGAATTTTCTACATTTTTCGAGCGAAAGTTTCTCTTTTAATTTAATTGTTGACATGATTCTCTAATCGCTCTCATATTATCTCATTAAATTAACAATTTAAGAAGCAGTCTGAGTTCGCCAAAAAAGCGGTTAATAGTTGCATTAATTTCCTAATTCTATATTTGATTTGGAAATTCTAAGTTTTTAAAACCAATTTCCAATTATTCGGAATAAAGATCTCCGGAGTTGTCCAATTCTATTTACTCCTATTATCAGCATATCAAAAGTGCATTTATCCAAATGCTTTTATTTGTTATTCTTTCACTCAACTCTCACATTGCACCAATTACGCTAATGTAAGCAATTATGCATTTTGCACAAGACACACACACACACACACACACACATACACGCAGACACACACAAATCGACAGACTAGAGAATGAAGCGAGTGCAAACATGTCAAGTGAAACAAAGTCCATTTGGTTTATTAATTTACCATACGACAAAATAATTAATTACTGTCACGCCTTTAAGTTGCCTTTGCCATGTTCTCTTACCGCCCCTCTCTCTTGTCTCTCTTAACCCGCTTGTGTCTTCGCTGTCAACTTGCTGTCCCCTCTCTCTGTCTCGCTCTCTCTCTCTCTCTCTCTCTCTCCATCAAGTGTGTTGCAGTCTTTGTCTAGTCGCTTAACTCGCTCCACTTTTTCCACATATTTTCGCTCGTGTTGTGTGTTTATTTAAACTTGGCAAATGAATTTAAGACAATCAGCACACACATGGACACAGGCACCCAACCACCAGCACCCCTCTCCCCTCCCCCATCTCCCCCCCCTTTCCACACCCCAGCTGCTTGTGTTGTCGACAAGTGCCAGGCAACCTCAGGCCTAGGCCTATGTCTCGTTTCTCTCTATCTCACTCTCTTTCTCTGTCTCTGTCTCTTAGCTGGCTGGTCACATGATGTCAACATGACTGCAATGCCGTGACACATGGCACAACAAGCCCAAGACGTCGACTCCAGCTCCAGTTGCAGTAACAACAACAACAACAATGGCAACAACAACAACAAAGCAACTCGGTAATGCACACGTTCAACGACGCCAGCGACGCCAGCGACGCCGCCGCCATTAACAACGCCAAATGCGACGCCATTTGTGAAACAAGCTGCAACAGCAACAGCAACGGCAACGGCAACAACAGCAGCAACAACAAGTAACTGCAAATTGCTGTGGCGTCGGCGGTGAAAATTGCATTGCGACGTCGCGACGCGTCCGACGAGTCGTCGGCCTGTGGCAGCCATTATGAAGATTTTTGCAGTTGCACTACATGTCTAAACAGAGCCAAATGAGTGTTTCCACTCCAGTGGCAAGCAGAGACAGAGACGGAGACGGAGCGAGACAGAGCGAGTGAGAGAGAAGGAGAGAGCGGGAGAGAGACCAAAGCAGTGGGAGAGAGTGCAGCACTAATCGCAACTTTGTCCTCATCCTCATGTTGCAGGGGAAAAACAGGAAAAAAATAATTTGCAACAAACGCGAGGCATGCACAAAGTTATAAAGATGCCCTTTGGCCATGTTGTGTGTGTGAGTGTGTGTGTGTGTGTGTGTGTGTGTGTGTGTGTATGAAAAGGTCAAGAAACTGACAAAGGTAGGAGAATTACAGAATTATGTATGCATATCCGTACTTCCGACAGAGGGAGAGAGGGTCAAAGGTTTAAATTGAGCAAGTGCCACACTTTGTTGAATCCACAACTGCCCTGAGGCATGTGACGAGAGCAATGACATTTTATAATACAATTTGCAATATTCAATCTTAAGTTTCAGTTGCACTAACTTTCAGTTGAAATGTAAACTAAAGAGACTTTATTCTCTATTTCTCAATTAAATTTAAAATAAGTTTAATTGAATTTCTCTTCTAAACTGTGATTTCTACACTTTTTCAAAGGCAACCAAAGGCAAATCTCTAGTTGAAAGTTTGAGTTTTGATGAGAATAGCATTAAAGTGTACTTATTTCCATACGTCTGGCTTTTTCAACGATTGAACCTCAGCTCATCATGATTTTCTGTAGCGCATCTTGAGTTCGTCTTTGCCTGACTGTCCGTCCACACATGAACATGCCACACACTAAGCGCCGCCGTCGCTTTGGGCTATAACATGCAACATGAGCGCTGACAACAATGCAACTCTTTGCCACACAGTCTACTTGCCTCGTTCCCTTGCCCCTTCCTGGTTGCCCCCTTCCATCCACCAGTCGCTTCATGCGCCTACCATTTAGGCCATTTTGCGAGTTTTTTTTCGGGGGTTACTTTTAAGTGTTGCAACTGTGGCAACAACACAACTCTGGCCAACAAGAAGAAAATTGCCAGGGTAGGGAACTCGGGGAGAAACGCGACTCGGCAACTGGCAACAACATGAGGCAGAGAGTAGGCGGAGCACGCGAAATGAAACTTTTTGCCCCCTTATGTTGCACGTTGCCAGTTGCCAGTTGCCTGTCTGCAATGCGCGCCAAATGTAAACAAAATATTCGCGCGCCTGCCATAATTATGGCAACAACAACAGCAACAACAACAGCAGCAACAACGGCAACAACAACGACAACAGCTACAACTTGCATGCAGGCAATCAGCAACAACAAACCAGCCATGCATTGCATTGCCCTCGTTCCCCCTACACCCCTTACCCTACAACCCTACTCTACTCCCTCCCCACTCCCCCTCTGTGCACACTTCCCTTCTTCCCTGATGTTGGCTTTCTGCCGTTTGGCTTTGTTTTTGGTTGGCTAGCGAGTGCGCTTAACCCAGCCCCTGTTCCAGTGCCTTTCCGTACCCCTCTCCTCTCCCTCTCCCTCTCCCTCTCCCCCCCTTCCCTACCACGCAGCTCCTCCGCAGACTGCAGTGCACTTCATTAGCACCATCATCGCCATCGTCATCGTCATCGCCATCGCCATCGTCGCGGTTGTCTTATTTGGGGTCTGGTTTTTTAACGACTTTAGAAACGCCATCGTTGGCATCATGAGGAATCAGCAATGGCTGTGGCCATCAGTTTGACAAGCTTGGCATCGAATTTCACTTGCCAGTCGATGTGTGTGCGTGTGTGTGTGTGTGTGTGTGTGAAAAACTGTTAAACTGTTAATTATGCCAATTGGAAAAGCTGGTGATAAATCAAAATGCATTTGCATTAAGCATTTCAAGAGAATACAAAAAAGGCCGAAGCAGAAACAATTTCTTTAATAACATTAAATGGCCAAATGGAATAAAAATCAGTCAAGGATATGCAGGAAGTGAAGCAGCAGTCGGGGGTGTAAATAGAGACAGAGGAGGAGGAAGATGGAGGCTGTGAAAGTCGAGCCGCAGACGTCGACGCCTTTGCCGGGTAAACATGAGTGATGCGCTGATTTAAACGGCAATCCATCAATGTCAGCGGGGGGATGGGCGCTACTTACTTAGGAGGGGGAGTGTGGGGATTGTGGGTTGTGGGTTGTGCACACTCTGGACTGTGGGGGTGGCTATTCGATTTTAAAAACAGCAACAGCGCCAGCAACATTCAGAAGCTGAGCAGATAAACATTCCAGCAGCAGCTTCAACTTTAATTTCCGATTTGTTTGCTTATCGCCTTCGGGCCTGAAACTCGAAGGTCTTGGGCGTTGGTCACTCCAGACTGCTGCTCCTCCCCATCCTACACACACACACAACACACACACACATTTAGGAAATTCCATTAAGATTTTTATCATTTTACATACGCAGCAGCAGCAGCAACAGCAGCCGCAACTTCTGGCCAGCAAAAAGGGAAAAATGTGGCTAATGGCCAAAAACGTAGACCAGCAGTTTGAACTTCCTTAACAGCCGCTTGACCGTTGCACATAAAATCTTATAGTTTTATTTTTGCTCTCACTTTATTCTTATTTTGTTACTCGTTGCCCTCTTTTTTTTTTCTTTTATTATTTTGGGATATATAGTATCGGAAAGGAGGACAACCCTTTGCTTAACTTAAAGTGGCGCATAACAAATCTGTTTACGAGTATTTTGTACATCCGACTTCCGTCTGAAGTTTGAACTTTGATTTGACTGAATTTGGGATTTCGATTTGCCTTTGCCTTTGCCTTTGACTGAGACTGTGACCAGGAGATTTTCTGGCAATTGCAATTTGTTTTTAGTATCGCATTTTGGGACAGTCCAAATGGCATTTATCTGAGCACTTTGATGACTCAAATGGAAATCTAATTGGACGCGATGACCGGTCAATAAGCCCAGAGTAAGAAACTGGCCTAAATGGTTACTTAAGCGTTGCGGTTACCGCTTCTTAAAAGCCACATTTACGGCGTAGTTGATTCGACATCAGATCATCAATTTCAGGTCTAAACATCTACACTATCTTATCTCAGAGTTGAGTTGTGTATATTCGTTGTTTGCCAGCTGGATTTCCATTTATTTGCATTGCCAAAGTGTAACCACACCCACTGTGACTTTGGTTGGTTGCTTTGCTAATCTTATCGAGCTGCTAACAACAAATAGAATTGGCCAAAAACTGGGCCTGGCTAAGCACTTATCACAGCCCGAAATAATAGTGTTGATTTCAAGGGGTTAAGATTACGATTTGTTGCTGTGATTGGTGCAATTACAAGTGATATTTAGTAAAATAGTAAAATAGATGTGTTTAGCTAGTGTTTAGTTAGTTGTTTGCCACTTACCGTTAAATGCTGAAACAGCCACGCTCTCAATATGTTTGTTGCTACTTTTGGGAAAATGCCACGTTTCTTTTGGTTCTTTTTGCCGCTCGCATCGTCGTCCTCCTCCCCGGTTCCCTCGCCGCTGCCTATGCTGGCGTTGCTGGCATCACCTGTGGAAAGACCAGTGGAAAAGAGTAGAGGGAAAGTGAAATGGATGCAAATTCAAGTCAAGACAACTACTTCTATGTCAATATTGTTACAGCACTTTCCCACTCCCAATTTCAACATTTACCACCATTCTCCATTCTTTATTCCCCATTTACAATTTGCATCCGCATCCGTTTGCCGTTTGCCGTTGCCACAACTCACAAGTGCTGTTTACTCATTTTGGCCAGAAGTAGTTGTTGTTGTTACTGTTAGTGTTAGTGTTAGTGTTCTGGTTTATGACTGTTTGTCAAGTGGGCATAAAATAACTTTACTTGACTCGACTCTCATCCAGATGCTGCTTAAACATAATGATAATCATAATCATAATCATATGGATGACATTGTTTGTGGCTGCCGTTTAAGACAACTCAGGTCACTCTATTTCTCCCTCTCTCTCTCTCTCTCTCTCTCTTTTTGTCAAGTCTGCCTACTGGCTTGTGGTTTATAAACAAAATTAATATTTGTCATACGCTGTCTTTGGACTTTAGCTTTGCCTTTGTCTTTGCTGTTGCCTCTCTTGGTTTTTGGTAATGTTCATGCATAATTTTTGGTTAATTTAAATTTTCTATGGCTTTTATCTTTTGTTTGCTTGGGTAACAACAATTTCCACCCTCATTCGCACGCCACACTCCGCACTCTCTCTCTCTCCAATCTAGAGTCTAGAGCATTTCCGTTGGCATTTGTTTTCCTTTCGCCTCCTCCAAAGACCATGATCTTCATCATCATCATCATCATCAGCAGCAGCAGCAGCAGCGCGATGATTTTGTATATTTTTGTTTAATATTAAGTATGTTATTTGTGTGTTTACTTAAAGTTTTAGTTACACTTAAGTAACTCAAATGCCATCGGATGGAACAGGAAGCCCCAAATGGTTGCGCACATGCAAACAAAATAAACCAGGTCCAAATTCCCTATCTACTATGCTATACTGTCCATACAAATCCAACTAGCCTGGCCTAATATTGCATAATTTCACGCTTCAACCTCTTGCCTCTTGCCCCCCCTTTATTCCCCCTTAGTCCCCGGACCACGCCGTGGCACAGTGTGCCAAAACAAATATTTCTCAACACCAAACATAGTGCGTCTGTGAATGTCTAACTTGGAGAAGCTATGACAGCGAGTTCCTCTCCTTTGGTCTTTGGTGTGCTTCATAAATTTTCCATGCTTTATCTTTCGCACAACACCTTTACCTTGCCTCAACCTATGTTTTTTACCCCTACCCCGCTCCCTCTCTCCATAGTCTGCAATGTTGCTTTCCCTTCACATTTGCTTAACGCTCGCTTTTCATTAATTTTTCAGTTAACTCATTCATTAATTTTCAACAGCACTGAAAAATTTCACAGTAGCACATGCCCCAAACACACTCACATACACACACACACACACACACACACACACACATTGTTGGTGGCAGACTTCACGCCATTTTGCGTAAACCGGAAGTTCGTTTTGATTAATTTAGTCGCCGATGGAGACGTTTGTTGAGTGGTCGACGAGCCGTGTGCTTGATTTTCTAAACATGACCATAAAAACACAGTCCAACTGCCAGACAATAGACACCGAAACACCCAATACCCTACACTTTAAATATTTTAAATAAACAAATCCCAAGACTGTTCCAAATTAAAATGTACAGCACAAGTTAGAAATATCTAAGTTTATTGTAATGACCAAATGCGTGTTGAATTAGAAATACCCTACACTTTAGTTAATGCTTTTAAAGTTGTAAAATTAATTTAGCAGAAAGAGCCTATACAAAAGAAGAAGGCCAAAAACAAAAGAAGTTCCCAAAAGTGCGCACTTGTTGGTCGCATTTTATTTTTGTTGGGATTTCCACTTGTGGCCCGTGAATGGAGTCTGCATAATTTAGCAATTATGGAAATGCGTGATTCTGATTGTGTTTGTGTGTAGGTTCTTTTCACTTGGCTCCTCTGACCAGCCAGCAGAGCAGAGCAGAGAAGAGACGAGAAGAGGAGAGATGAGCTAAAGTCCATTATGGATGCAGTTGCTCTTATCGGGTTCGAGTTAGAGTTCGGGATCGGGTTCGGCTACGGGTTCGGGCTCGGGTTCGGGTTCGGATATTCGACTGCACTTTAGGCTGATGTGAACACACACACAGAAACTCACACACACACACACACACACACACACAAGGCATATATTGAGCAACTAGCTGCTGGCACTTAACAACTTCATTAAAAGTTGTTTATGATCCTCGAAATTGATTATTCCACTCATACGTAAAGCGTCCCCAGACGCAGACGCAGACGCAGACCAGGCGGCATCGTTGCCATCGTTGCCATCGTTGGCCAAGCACTCAAATCGCGCCCAGGCGCGCGCTTAAGAAAACATGAAATTGATTAATGCATTTGGCTGCAACATTGAGGCACATTGAGTCAAAGATACGTATACCATATATACATATATATGTAGTGAAGTGGAGAGTGGAGTGTGGGAGTGGGGAGAGTGGAGGGAGGCATCGCTGGTGCCGTCGGTATCTGCTGCTGATATGTAAATTCCTTCAAGTGGATTGCACTTTGCGCCAAAGACTCTCGACTCTCAACTCTCGACTCTCGAATCGAAGTCATTTCTTTGGCAGTGTGCTCCAATTTTACATTCACTTCGTGGCAGGGATCTGGCAAACCAAAACACACAATTAATCTTTGGCCAGAGCCGCTTAGCTGTTGTTGTTGTTGTTGTGTTGCTGTTGCTGTTGCTGTTGTTGCCGCTGCTTATTATTGTTATAATAACGATGTGCAAAAGCACTTGTGGCACTTGAGCGGCACACTCGTGTAACAGAGATTGGGAGCACATCAGACTGCTGGACAGGGAACTGGAGACAGCGGATTGCCATCGAGATGGGTTAGGTGGGGGGAGGGGTGGGGGAGCTGCTACTCCAAAGTGCTTTTTGTTGTAGTACTTACTATGCGGGAACGATAAAGCGGCGCGTATTTTTTAATTGAATTGTTAAGCGCAGCGCAAAACTTAATTAATTTTCACTATAACTTTGGCGACTTTATGGAAGCATCCAACATCCCCCAACGTTCACTCTCCACTCTCCATGCTCCTTCCACCACTCTACATCTCCTTCTGCTTCATAAGTTTGTCTTGGCCAAATAAATTCGAAGCCGTCGCAATTTTCGTAGCGGGTGGCAGTTGGAGTCTGTTTTGGGTGGCACTGTAACAAGCATTTTTATTTATTATTGGCTTAAAACGAAGGCAGCAGCAGCTGCTGTAGAAGTAGAAGTAGCACAAAGGATGCAGGAGCCACTGCGTCTTTGGTTCACGTCCAGACAAACTGACAGCAAGACAGACAGACGTATGTTGTTATTATTGCCAGCAAACAGCGCCCATCCCCCGCCCCTAACTACCGCCTCAATCTACAATGGGAAAATGTTTGCTACAGTTGCCATTGGTTGGTTGCCCCGCTTGCCACATTTTTCTACAATTGCGCAAAATTCCAATTTGCAGTAAATTTTGCGATTTTTCCTTTATACGGACATACAAAACATTTTTAGTTTCCTGCTGGCTTTTCTTACTCACACACACAAACACACACACTCACACACACACGCAGCCATGGCGAGAATGCCACACATATATCTATATTTAGTTGGAACGGACTAAGAAAACCACCCACATTCAGTTGTCGCCCCTAAAACCATCAGCATTGCAGGATACCTCGGTCTAGGATCCTTTCCCCCCAGAGGTAGAGCAATTCCCCGCATCCCCTTGCAACCCCACATCCCTGGGCAATGCGAGAAGTATAACTAAGTTGCATGTTGACTGCGTATAAATATTGTGAATGGGTTTAATGGAAGACTGTTGACCATTTGCTAAAAGATTTCACTTGACAAGCCTGTGATTTAACTCAACAACAAACAACAAACAACAATAGCCAGAAAGTGCACAAACATTCGAGAAATTCAATCAGAAAGCAACAAAAATACACTTTAAAATTTCCGCAAATAAATGTATTATTTGGAATAGTTCTTGACTAGTCTAAGAATTGTTTATTTATGTTGGTCATACGATTTGTTTCTAGGGTTTTTTAGTTTTCGAATTATTATGGTACAAATCTCCATGAATTTCAATTCAGTCTCGAAACTATGTTGAACTTTCAACTACATAAATATTTAATAAATCTCCAAAAATTAAAAATAAAATGAATCTATTTAAATTGCTTCTTTTTCCGACATTAAAGTTTAATATTATATTCAGACAAATGCATTTATATTTGCTTTTATTATGACAGTTTTGTAAAAGTTTTGCTGGCAGATGAAAATTGTTAAACAAATCTGGCATAATGTGGGGGAAATTGAACTGAAAATTGCCAGGAAAAATAAATAGAATATAGAATTATATGCGATAAATGCATTTATAAATTTCAATAACAAAATGCACTTTTACAAACTGTTCGCCGGAGCAAAACAAAACAAACAAATTGCTTTTCAAATAGACAACAATACAAAAAGTAGATGAACAAAACGGGAAAAAAATGAAAATATACAAAAATTTGTTTTTTCACTCTTTGGGCCAAAAACGCGTAGCCAAATAGACAAAACAACGAGCACTTGACTATGAAGGCAATGGGGGAAATGGGGTCTATGGTAACATGAGGATAGGAGGAGGGGAGGGAGGGATAGGGGGAGCTGTCCCAGCTGAAACGAACCGTGGCAAGTCGCAAGCAGTTTTCAATTAGTTTTTAAATAAACTTTTTTCGTAGCTGCTTCACATACAAAATGAAAACCAAACGCCAAACTTTCCATTTTCACGCTAGGTGCATGAGTTTTTTTCCAATTTTTTTATTCAAAACAATTTTTGCGCCTTCGAGTTGGAGGCATTTTGTTTATACAAAATCATGCCAATCGTCTGTCAATCATTTTCCAATGGGCACAGCCCCCCAAAGTAACACTGAACATGGCGGAAGTCTGCTTAAACTCACAGCAAAGCACACAACACTACGTAACACTACGCAACACAGCACAACACAAGGCATACAGAAATCTGCATCCTCTATGGCATAGGCCAAGTCGAGGAGCTTCTCTCTCAAGTGTGAGCATTGAGTCAATGGGGATGGGGATGGGGATGGGGATGGGGATGGGGATGGAATGGGGATGGTTGGGGTTGGCCAACTAATTGAGTTTTGCTTTTAATAATAATAAACAGCAGCTACGAGTAGCAAAAGCAATTGACTTGCGGCTTTTGTGAGACGGAAACGGAGATGTAGATGAAGATGGAGATGGAGATGGAGTTGGAGACTGCGACGTGTTTAGTCTCTCGCAACTTGAGGCATTTAATTGAATTCAAAACATGTCAAGAGAAATCAGCAAACGCCTTGGGTGGCATCCTGGCAGTGCTAACTGTTTTGTCACACGGCACCACAAGTGCTCAGCTCGACAAATGCAAACACTTGAGGGCCAAGTTGCCTCTTCCCTGCCTCTTCAGCTTCTGCTGCTGCTGTTGCTGCTGCTGCTTCAAGTGTGGCCAAAGAAGCTGCGCTTCAGTCGAAACCCAAGTCTGTCTTGGCCAAGTTCCACAGCGTGTCCACTTGAGGCCAAGTCGTGTGCAACTCACGCATGACAAAAGCTGTAAAAAGGGGCGTCATTGTTGTTGTTGTTGATGTTATTGTTGTTGTTGCTGGTTGCTGGTTGCTGAAGTGGGTGGCTAAACAACAACAGCAGCAACAACAACAAACACTTGTGCTCGCTTGCTAACCAAGTGAGACCTCCAAGGTGTTGCCCTGATCTCGCTTATTAGCCAAGTTAAGCAAGCACACACACACACAGCACACACACACACACACACACACACACGGTGAAGTGATTTATGCGCCTGCGCCGCTTTAAGCCAAGTACTTTTCATTGCCTATGCGATACGATACGAATATGAAAAGTTTATTGAATATTACGTGTATGATAAACATCGGCAATTAATTTTCCGACACTTCACTCGCTCGGATTTGTCGCACATCTCCGAGTCAAGAGTGTGGAGTGTGGTGTGCAGGGGAGTGCGGTGATGGAGAGGGGAGTGGAGGGAAGTGAGTTGCCACTGCCACTGGCTGACGACAATTATGAAAAGCTATTACTTTTATACGATCGGCAAATTAATAAAGCTTAAAGTGCTTGCCATATGACTTAATTAAATGTTGAAAAATTGCACGGCGTCTGAATAATTGATGGGGCAACTTTGTTGCTTTCAATGTTGTTGTTGTTCCTGTTCTTGTTGTATTTTTATACTTTTGTATTTTCCAACTGCATGGCAATTGATAAGGCCGAGATGGCTTAGAATCAGTTGACACACTTCAAGCCAAGTTATCAAATGGATTAAGCCAAGTTTACACTTGTCAGTTACAAACGTACAAAACAAATTGCTGCTCAACTTAATATGTTCATATTCACTGAATAAATAAGATAGTTAATTGAAATTCTCTTAATTCCCTTTTATGCTAAATTAAATCAAAAACATAAACAAAATAAGTTCTTCTCTTTCTCCTTAATTCAATGAGCTAAATAAGTTTGTATTTAAAACAATACATTGTGCAATTGGATATAGAGATATAAAACATACAACAATAGTGTGTCAACACTTCCAGTCATTATATATTACAATAAATTTATATAAATCAAATATCTATCCACAATTGTTTAGTGCATGATTTGAAAACACTTTGATTCATTTTAAATATAAATTCAAGAAACATATTTGAATTAGTTTTTGATCTATTCATTTTATTTATTTAAAAATGTTGAACCTATTCAGTTAAACAGCAGTGTAGCTGTGACTTTTAATGAATGCAAAGTTAAGTGGAGTCTAATCTCAGTCTCTTGACTATTTTCAATGTTTTTTCCCAGGCAGTTTGCACTTTTCACATGGCAGTCGATACTTTAGATGTGACTTTTCAATAGCCATTATTTTCCATAAGCAATTTACCGGCGAGCACTTAAATGTGACCAATTTCCCTAACGATTTTCATGTGCGAAAAGCCTGCAAATTATGTACAGGCCTCAAAATGATGATGGATCACCAATCGCACAGCGCCATAAAACGGCAACAAGTCAATAAGAGGAACAACGGCCGCAGAGGTTTAACCAAAACTCATGCATGGCATATGCAGACAGAGAGAGAGAGAGAGGAGGGAAAGAGACTAAAGTCAATAGCAATTTTTGTAGCCATTTTTTGTGCTTTCCAATTTCAAGGGGAAGGAGGAGGAAGCTGCCACAAAGCGGGAGAGAGAGACAGAAAGCGAGTGGGATAAAAAAGGAAAGACAGAAACGTTTTGAGGCATTAACACAAAAGCGGCTTTAGCTTTTGGCTTGACCAGTTTGCCAACACACACACGCACACACACACACACACACACACACAGAAATGTATCTTTTTATGGCGGATTTGTGTGATCCGCTGCAATATTTCGCAGCAGCAGCAACAGCAACAGCAGCAGCGTCAGTTGCATTGTTTTGCCGCCAACAAAAAATATAATAATAATAATAATAATATTGCTTGTTGCAGTTGTTGTTGCCGCTGCCGCTGCCGCTGCTGACGCTGGATGCTGCAACATGTTCATGCCTCATTATTTTTATACGGATTTTTGCGGTCCGTTGAGATTGGTAGGTCGGTCGCCTTGGACTTTTGGCTTCGGTTCTCAGGCTGCTGTTCACTTTTTTGCTCTTAACAAAATCTGCACAAAAAACTGCTAAAAAAAAACGTCCAAAATATATTCGAATATATAAAAAGCCGCCCAAAGTGCTCAAAAGTTTATTAAAATTCCGAGCGTTAATGGCAGCAACAACAACAACAGCAGCAACAATGAGAAAACAGCACAAAAAATGTAAGCAACATAAAAAAAAGCAAAGCCAACACATGTTTTCACGCCTACCCACAAAAAAAAGGCGGACCAACAACAACAACTACAACAACAGCAAAGTAACAACAACAAAAAGCTGTCAGAGCAACCGCCTTATATGCAGATTAGCCATATGTGTGACTCCCAACTCTGTCCCTCTCTCTCTCTGTCTCTCTCTCACCTCTCACATGCATCTCTGTCGCTCTCTTCACATATGCAAAATCAAATTATTCAAATTCAATTATTGTCAATTTTATTTATTATTAATGCGCATAATTGTCAAATTTGGCAAATTTATGAACGCAGTAAAGAAATATATACAAAAAAAAACAGAACGCACATACGTGTCTGTATATCTGGGCTTCACACACACACACACACACGCACTCACTAGTGCGTGTGTTGCAGTCTTCTCCGGAGTTTATGCAAATCTACAAACAACGAACGTCTGGACAAGATTTCTGTGCGCTTTGCGCTCAATCCGCACGAATTTATGAGACATGTTGAAATGCATCTCACCTTGATTGTGGTCCCGTCTTTGGTGGCTCCACCTCCCCTCCCCCTTTCCCTTCCCCATCCCCCTGCCACAATCCCCCATTAGCCCGCAGCTGAAACTGCAGTCGTATATATACATATCTATAGATATATTCACATAAGAGCATGATGATGTGCGTCTCACAAGTTTGAAGATTAATGGCATCGCGTTTAATTTGTTTTTGGGTGTTCTTTCAGTCTTTAGACGAGGGTTGGGCTTCTCTTGGATACTGACACTGAAACTGGAACCCCGATGGAGCCGGACTCTGCATATTTCTTATGCACATGCCATGTGTAGTGTGGTGTAGTGTGTAGTGTAATTCACTCACATTGACACGACATCTAAGCCGAACGGAACGTGGCCCACAGGTAGAATATCGATGGGACGAGTAAATCTATTCACAGACTTCCAGGCTAACTGGTGTCTCTCTGGTGGTTTATGAAGTCTGGAGATGGGCGAAGAACAGAGTTCAAAGAGTTCACATTTCTTACGTATTAGGAATATATCTATACAAATAGCTGATCTTTTTATATATCTTACTGGTTATCTTTTCTTTCTTTTAAATTGTATTTGCCTTTCTCGACTTGATTCCTTTGATTTTAATTTTGGACTTTATATAACTTTTGTTATTTATTAAACGAAGTTTATATATTTTAAAGTTTCTCTTTACTACCCCAAAGTTATATCTTTAAGTCCTTTCTCAATTCTCTATATTTAAATGTGCATTTCAAGCTTCAACTAATAAAAGATATTCCAAATACAAATGTAGTTTATTTATTCTTTGTATGAAAATGAACCCAAGTCCATAAAATTAGTTTTCGGAATGCAGTCCAACTTCTGCTGTCCAACTTTGTGTCTATGACACGTCATTTAACAATATTTCGCTGCTTTTATATGCAATTCATATTATTATTTTCAACATGATATTAAGCAATTCATAAGCGTGTAATTTCGTTTAGCACAACAAAGAGGGATGAAAAAATGGAGAATATAAAAATAAATGTCTGCCGTTGATTTTTGACATCGAAATTGCAGCAGACAAAAGTCCAGGCGGGCCCCACAAAACACCGAACACCGAGCAGAGAACACAGAACAGAGAACCGAGAACCGAGAATCGAGAACAACAACATGAGGTTGTTGCTGTTTTTTTAATAATACACTGAAAATGCTTTTTTAACAGCATGAAAATTATAACGCATCAGTCACGACACGAAGACCAGCCCCCCTTTCCGCTCCCTTACAAACCAACTCCTCATGCCCCTCTTTCCGGTGTTGTTGCCTCTTATTGTGGCATGTGAAAATCTTTCAACGGCAAATTGCAAAACATTTTTGCTACACGTTTTGCCGGCTCTTCACGGCCATATTGGGAAAGAAAGAAAAGTCAACAGAAAAAAATAGAGAAAACTAAAAGAAAAGAAGAGCAACAACAACAACAACAAGGAAATAAAAACAATGCAACAACAAAATGGTTTGTTAAGCAAGGAAATAAGACATTTGGCAGCAGAGATTGGTAAGTTCTAATCGCAGCCCAACAAAATAATGGAGAAAAAGAATAAATCTTTTGGAAAAAGAAATAGTAATATTAAGAACTCGTATCAGCTTTATAATATGCAAATTACAGTTAATCACTTGAAGCAGTCGCTGCATAAATTAACAGCTAACTCTGAACTCGCCTCAATCTTGGACCAAAATCAATGACCTGTCTGTCTGTCTGTCTGTCGGTCTGTCTGTCGTTCTGTCTAGTTCGACGAGGCGAGGCGAGGAGTCTGCTCGACTGCTCAGCAACTGTCTAATAATAATGAAATATTTCCTTAAAAGTTGCCCCCAAACTCAGCCACAAAAGCCTTTGTAAGACATGATTGTCGAGGTTGTTGCTGTTGCTGTTGGTGGTGGTGTTATTTATGTTGCTCGATGCGGCCATACTAATTTCAAATTTAAATCTTTCTTTCGCTGTGCGACCTTTCATGCCTACCAGCCATATCGAGATACTTTGTATATTTATAAGTATATATGGTAAATGTATTTATCTACATATATAATATACTGCATACTTGTGTATATTTGTTAATTTCGAAAGCGTATTAAATTACACACACTCTCACACACACTGTCCAACTGTTTTGTGGTGTTGTGTGGTGTTGTGTTGTGCTGTGATGTGCACCCCCGCGCTCAACACTCGCCGCTGAGTTGAAACAAGAATTTCAAGTATGCTTAACCCAAAACACAACACAACACAACACAGAACCAAATCGAACAGAACCGAAACGAACAGAGAGTCACCGAAACGGAGTCTCAGTTGAGTCGCAGTCTCAGTCACAATCTTGTTCTTGTTCTTATAGTTATTCTTGGGTCTCTCGCTCGCATGCCCAGGGCCGGGGCTTAAAGTATTTCACAGGAAATCTTCGGAAACGAGACCCAGGCAACAATATGTTCTACACATTTCTTATTTCTTTCTTTCATTTCTCAGTTTTTTTTTTTCTTTCGTTTTTCGGGCTGCCTTGTGTGTGAGAAATCGAAATCCCAAAAACTAAATCCCTATAATGCCTTTGGAGAGGGGGGTACGGAATGGGGCAGAGGCAGGGGCAGGGGCAGGGGGAGACCCCTGTGAGTGTGTGTGTGTGTTTTGGTATTTTATTTTATACTTTTCCCCCTTTTTGTTTCAGCAGTCAGAGGAGTCAGCGGAGTCAGCGGAGTCGGCGGAGAACGAGCGTGCGCACAGTCTATAATAATGATAAGATGGCTCTTAATCAGAAAATTTATATGGCCCCAGCATTTAGTTGTTGTTCCAGCCTTGTGCTGTTGTTGTAGCTGTTGTTGTTGCCGTTGCTGTTGCTGTTGCTGCCGCTGATGCTGATGATGGGTTATGCCCGTTTATAATTATGGGTCCTGTCAAATACTAAATGAAGGGCGCATCAAAAGGCAGCCAGCAAGTCACAAGCTATACAATTTTCAGTTTACACTGAGATCGACACAGCGAGAGTGTAAAAGAGATAGAGTGAGAGCGAGAGCGAGAGCGACAGCGTTACGCTACGTTGCAGATTCTGCTTCTTCTTTTTCTTCAGCTTGTTCGACATCGCATTCTTTTCATACAAATATATACATAAATGTTTTTTTTGGCCATTTTGAAGCAGCTGGGCGTGATTTTGGGCCTACACTGAGGCTTTTCATTGGTGAATGCATAAGTATATACGTACTTTATTTATAGGAATAATAATAATATGGATTTAAGATGAAAAAGAAAGCTTACCACTTGCACTCGTTCCGAAATTGTCTGCAAGAGAGGAGAGAGACATGAATAAATTAGTTGAGAATGCATAGTTAATTTCACTTAAACTATAAAACGCCCACCTTTCACTTGAATTTCATTAACAAATTTAAAACAAACTTGACCAAAACCCAAACCAACTTGAAGCAAATGAATTATCTTTCTCAACAAGCTCAATTCGCTGGCATTCTCAAATTTTTCAGGCCTCAAAAACCCGAACCACAATAAATCTTTTCATATTTGTTGTGTGTGTGTGTGTGTGTGTGTGTGACTCAGGCTCCAGCTCCAAAAAAAAGTCAAATTTTTAAAATTTTCGTGCAGACTTTAACCGCAACATAGAGTTGTTGTTATTGTTGTTCTGGAAGTTGTTGTTGCTGGCATCAAAATATGATATATATTCACACACTCTCACACGCATTGTGCAGGCTCCGCTCTCGGCAATCAATCAAATAACTATGGAGCCTCCGGAATCAGTCCGAAGTGTGAACCAAAAATATTTGGAGCAAATCAAATGCAGCAAATCGGCATAAAAAACACACACACACATAAAAGGAGAAAAAACAACAGACAACAATAAAAAAATAAATATAAAATATGTGAAATTTAATTTTTGTTTTTGTTTGAAATAAATATTCTTTTTTATTTATGCATTTTCACACGCAAATCAAATTGTTTAGCTCTGTTTTTATTGTCCATTTGCAGCCTCGAGGGCAATATGCAAATTTTGAGTCGAGGTCTCGCAGCTCATCTGGTTTTAAAGTATTATTTTAAATGGTATATTTTGTGCTTTTCGAGCTCAGCTTTGGCTTTGGCTTTGGCTTTGGCTTTGGCTCTGGAATTGGAATTGGCCTTAACGAGTGCGAGACCATTGGCCATTTTGCTATTGGCCCATAGCTTGTATACTTTATGGCGAACAGAAAGACCAAAATCAGACGCTGAGCATGGAGGACTGAGGATCGAGGATGGAAGATCGAGAACTGAGAAACATGTGTGATAATCATCTCGTCGGCCGTTGAGCTGATTGAGTTCCATTTTGGTCTCGTCAGTGTCGCTGATATGGCTTAAAGTAATTCCTTGAGTTGCCAGTTCATACTTTAGCAGTCATTTAGCCACTTTGTAATAACATGGCTAAGAGTATTGGCATCTGCTCTGCTCTGCTCTGCTCGGCTCGACTCGGTTCTTATCCCTGACTGCGTTGTCATTTAAGTCATCGAACACGCATTGCAACATTGCTACATTGTACACATTGTACACATTGAACATTGGAGGTGACGCTCCAAACTGACGGTGTCAATGTCGCTGCAGTTGTTGTAGTTGCTGTTGTCGTTGTCGCTTGCAATGTCAGTGTCCTGCAGCGGCCATTGCCAAGCTTCCTCTTCCTCTGCCCTCCCCTTCCCATCTCCATTCCCATCCCGTTGCTGCAGTTCATAAATAATCGTCTTAAGTTGATGCGGTGACTGGCGGCGTTCGGTGGTTGTCAGTCGGCTGGGTGGTTCGTCGTTCCTCGTTCGTGGTTCATGGTTCTCACCAAAGGTCTGCCAGAGAACATTGCGACAGATTAAGCGCGAGTCGCCATCATTGCAACCCAGCAACAACAACAGCAACAACAGCAACAACAACAAGTATCTTTCGGCTTTAAAGAAAGCGCTGTTCAAGCCTCTCAAATATTCCAAAAACGTTTCAATGAATGTCGCCGACGCAGTGCCTCAATTTTTTCGTCACTCTCTCCCTCTCCCTCTCTCCCAGTCGGTCGCCCAGTCGCTCTCCCACTCGCACCCAGGCAGCAGCAGAGAGGTCGTGTCTGATCCCATTTTAATATTCTAGATACTTAAATAAAATACGTGTCTGGCTTGGCCAACAAACGTTTATTGTTTGTTAATTGATTTGGCTGGAAGTTGTCGCCGTCGTCTGTTAAAATGCAAAGTGCAACTTCGACGAACTTTGCGACTAGTCGAGCGCAAAAAACAGAAAACAAACCACAAACAACACACAACACACAACAATGACACACACACCAAAAGACATATACAAGAACAAATACAAATGACATTTCGTATGCAAAATTTGTTGGGCTCAACGACTTGGCCAAGTTGAGTGAGTCTCTCTCTCTCTCTCTCTCTGTCTCGCTTCTGGCCATCATGCTGTTGGCCTGGTCGCAATTAATTTGCAGACAGCGAACAAAGTTAAAGTTAAAGCCTTGAGTAATCCAATATGAAGAAGAAGAAGAAGCGGCGGCAAAGAAGCAGAGTTGACAATTCTCAAGGACTGAGATTTTTCACAGTTTCTTTTTTCTATTTCAATTTCGCAGTTTCTCATTTGCTCAGCTTGACAGCTGGGCACTTGGGTCATTTAACGGTAATTACCAAAACAGAGAATTTTCCGCGAAAAACATAAGTGTGTGTAAGTGTGTGTGTGAGTGTGTGTTTCGGCCAAAGCAGTTCAAGTGCCGACAAAGCTGGCCAAGTGAAGCATGTTAAAAGACGAAGCGTATAGAAAATGCAACGGACCACACGATTTTACCAATGTCTAATGCTCCCAATGCCGAAAGCCTGGCCCAAAAAGAGTCAGAGACTCAAGCGCGACTCCAAGTCTATTTATGTGACCATTGAAGTGGGCCTAGACTCTCGTCTCTCGTCTCTCATCTCTCCACTCTCCATCTCTCATCTCTGCACTCGACGCGACTCAACTTGACTCTGTAGTGAAGTGGTTTGTGTTTCTTGGCGGCTTTGGCTTTGATTTTTGCTTGATTTCTTTCAAAATCAAGCCAAGAGCACAGGGCAGAGGCGGAGTTCTAAGTTGCAAGTTGCAAGTTGCAAGTTGCTAGTTTCCAGCTCGAAGCTCCAAGCCGAAATAGAGTTGCCGAGAGACGGAGCACAATGGAGCACAGGGCACAGAGATGGCAAAGTGAGGCAACTCCGGTTGCTTGCCGCTTGTTCACTTGACTGTGACGCCATTTTCAGGCAACAAGCAACAGCAACAACAGCAACAACAGCAACAACAACCGCATATGCAAAAGAGCCAGAAAGCAAGTCAAAAACGTAGACAGAGCCCAAGACTCAAGAACATGTCCAAAGGCGAACCGCCAAAAGGATAATCAGCAACAATTTAGTATTATTACACCACGTTCGAAGCCATCGAAGTCTAAGTTAAAAGCCGGGCAAACGATGGGCAGAGGGGCGAAAGGGGAACCGGAGGGGGGAGGGAGCGCACACAAAGTTGTCTGTCAGTTATTTTCAGCATTCTTTTTTGTGTTGTGTTGTGTTGTGTTGCGTTGTGTTGTTCCTCTTCTTTTAAGCCAGAGTCTTAGCCACGAGGCCGAAGACCGAGCTCAAGTATGCATTTCAAAGAAAATCATTATTATCGATGCGGCAAAGGAGGCAACGACGCGGATGTGAAGCTGAAAGCTGAAAGACTAGAGACTGCAGACTGCAGACTGAAGACGGCACAAGAAGATGGAGAAGAGGAAGCAGACACAGATGCAGAAGGTAGACTGAGCTGCAAGTTCATTCCTTTTGGGTATTTTCACTTGGACGTAGATTGAGTTTCAATGGAAAAATGATTTGCAAATTGACTTTAACGAATTGCTCGAGTGAGCAACCTGCTGGCACTTGGAATTTTGATTACACCATAGACACATAGATGTTGCAGAAAGAGACAGCAAGCAAAGGAGGGACAAAGACAGCGACAGAGTGCGATAGAGAGAGAGAGAGGGAGAGAATATTAGAAAAAAGCTGCATCATAATTGGCACGCATTGCAGGCAAGAGCTCCGCCCCCTAAAGCGAAACGCATAGTCAAACTACACTATGCAACATAAGCAATATTCATCATAACGATAAGCAGTGTTGAATTGTCAAAGAACTTTGATAGAAATGTCAGTAAGTAAAGGAAAATAGTATTTACTTGAAATATTCTTTCTTTCTGACGTAGCAAATAATAGAACAGTAAACGCTTTAAAAAATAGAACATTATCATTTAGCAAAGCAGTAGTTTATTAAAGGAGTAACCAGATTGCAGAAGTTGAAGAATAGGTCACCATAATGATATCAAAAGTTTGTTGAGTTGCCAGATCGCTTAAGTTGCAAATATCACTTGGATATATAAAAGTGTTCTGCAGAGTTTCAAATGCTAAACTGCAAGTTGATTGTATAATGGAGCTGCCAGATTGTTTAAATAACAAATAATATAGAATAATAATAAACAGATGACTCAATTAAAAAATGCTACTATATTTAGATAGCTACTTTATTTCTACAGCATCTCAGAAGTGAATAGAAAGAAAAGAACTTGTCAAAGCGCAAGTTTGTTGGACAGTGCAGTTTGGGGTGCGTTTGCCACGATGTTGGCCATGGTTAGTGGCATTGGCTTGACTCTGATGTGAATTGTCTGTTGTCTGTTGTCTGGCTGTTGCTGTGATCCTGATCCATTGGCTCTTTGGCTGCCTCAACGCTATGAACGCCATTATCAGCATCATAGCAACAGTTGTTGTTGTTGCCAGTTGGCCAGTTGAGCAGTTGGCCAACTGGCTGACTGGCTGACTGGCTGACTGGGCTGCCTTTGTTTGGCATTTTTGTGGCCTGTGGCAAGTTCGTATATCATTATAGAAATTACCTACTGCGCCGGGCCGTGAGGCAGCGGCCATTGTTAGTAGTTTGCCATTAACGTTAACTCTTTGGCACAATCTGGCCGACGGATCTCTCTTGTGCTGGCCAAAAACACACAAAAACAAAAACAAAAACAACAACAAAATAAAGAAAATACAATCGCGCAAAAAAAGGAGAACAACAATGCTACACTACTGTCATGTGGCAGGTTTCTATTTAAAAAATGAGTAGTAAAAAAAAGCGAAGCAACAAAAAATAGAAATCGATATTGTAAATCAATGAAATTTAATAGAAAAACATTGACGTCAGTTGGTCGCTGTTACCGATAAGTGAGGGATTAACAGTATATTTAGGGGAATTAATAAAATTTGGGGGAATTACTTACCAGGACTACCAAGGAAGACTGAGGAATACAATCGCCGAGAGGCGTCTGCATTGCGAGCATCGGCAGGTGAGGACCATTCTCTTCGACACCATCGTCCTGCAAGAGAGAGTGAGAGAAGCCGCACATTAGTAAATATGTATATATAGGTAAATAAAACAGTAGTAATTGTGATAGCAACTATCATATCTCGATAACTCGATAGCTCGATATCTCTTATCAGGAATCTTAAGTTCTTAACGCGATTTGTAACAGTTGTCAACTTAAAGATTTGCACAATATTGACAGTATGTTAAATATGTTAAGCCAGAGCATGCACACACACACACACTACACACACATCTACACACACCTACAGACACCTACAGACAGAGTTAAGACTTTTGTGAGCTGCTTTCGTCAGACGACTTTGAATGACAGGTGCGCCCACAAGTGGAACATGCTAAGCTCCCTCCCCCTCCCTACCTCCCCACTTCCCCCCTCTCACCGTCACAAGCTGTCCCCCCTCCTTATCACAAACGGTACTGCCCCCTTGCCACCCATCTAATGACCAATTTAAGAGCATAAAACTTTAAATGAAATACACAGTGCCCAAAACTGAACAAAGGAGAGTGTAAAAAAAAAAAAAGGAAACAAGCAGCGAAAAGAAAATGAGAAGAATGAAAATGGCGCTAATAATAATTTGGTTTATTGGCTCTAAAGCACAATGAAGACACTGAAGGCCAAGTGGTAAGGCGTTTCAGGCCAAGTCCAAGAGGGGTGCGATTTCTATTACATTTTTTTCTTTTCCTCTCATTTTTATTTCTGTTGAAAGAGGGCGACGCACCTTTATTTAAATTCTGGCTTGGCCAGTGCAACAGCAACAACAACAACAACAACAACAAAGTAAAAAGAAGAAGTCGAAGTAGAAGTAGATGAAGGCGTCTGCTTCGTTTTCTTAATGGGCAATTTTGTTGGTAGTAATGGGCACGTTTTATGAACGCTTTTGTGGGGTGTTTATCGTGTACACAAGGGGATGCCTCCCCCTCCATCCCCCCCACATTCCCCCTGCTGTGGTGGTAAAGTGCAGTCGAAGGGCGGTTGACAATTTGGCAGTGACTTAGTTTTTAAAATCAAATTATTAATGGCATATTAAATTGCACAGCTGTCGCACCTGTCCAATCAGAATAAATCCATAATCAAACAAATTAATTGAGTTGATCAGTGGCAGCGAAAGAGACAGCAATAGCAACAGCAACAGCAAGCTGACAGAGGGACAGAGACAGAAGAAGACTCCAAAACCAAATTGTTCGCACATAAATCTTTGCACTAAAAATTTTATTGTCGTTTTTATAGTTAAAAAAAAGAAGAAATTTAAAATAAAATAAAGAGAGGCGACAGCGACACAAACTACTCAACGGCAGCAGCGACGGCGGCAGCGGCAGCGCAGCAGCAGCAGCAGCAACAGCAGCCCGAGCCAAACAGTCTGCGCTGAAGCGCTCTCAGAGAGCGCTGCTCACTCACACTCACACTTACTCTCCCACTCACACTCACACTCGCAGACTCGGTAGCAAAAGCAATTTCCCCGCCGCGTCGTATCGTAAGCATATCGTAAGTTGAGCACGCTGTCTGCTTATATCGTAAGAAGGCAGCGCCATTGCTTAGCTCTAGCAGCTGTCGCGTTTGTGCAAGCGAGACGGCGCTAGTTAAATACGAACACTTACTGTGTGCATGTGTGCGGCAGCGAGACGAGGCGAATTGAGGGCGAATTGAGTTGCGAGACGAAGCGACCAGTCAATAAAAAGGTTTCTTCTCGTTTTCGCTGTTGTTGTTGCTGTTTGTTGCTGTTGCATGTGCATGTGTATGTGTAAGTTGTTGTTGTTGTTGCTGTTGCCGTTGGCGCTTTGTTTGTAGCTGCCAAAGCCAAGTTAATGATTTTGTGGTTGTTGCTGCTTATTATGCAATGTTAAATCAATAAATTGACAAAAATGTGCGCGCCAAAAACATAAAAGTAACACACACAAAAAACCATAAAGAAATGTTTTCCAAATAGTTTTCCGCTTGTAAATGTTATGGTTGTTGTTGCAGACACACGAATTTATGACATTTTAAATAGCCGGCGCGTTTTTGTCACAATTTCAACTAAACAACAACAAAAATACAAATATATAAAAGACTTAAACTTAAACATTTATTGTGATTTTTCTTGTCTCCTTCAGCATTTTGTTAGCCCCATTTTTCGGAGGCTATTTATAGTGTCACTATTTTGAGTGCCTCTACCCGAGCACCTCCCCCTCCCCTGCCATTTTCTCTGCCCCTTTCCACACGCCCCTCCCCCACGCTGACACTCAAGTGCTGATAAATGGCGCTAGATTCTCTTTTCTGGCCCTCTGAGCATTGATTAGACTCGAAAATGAGAAAATGTGATGGGGGAAAATGGGAAATGCAACGTTTGAATGTGTTTTTATCAATGTTATCAATGGAACAAAGTTCAAATGCAGCCAAAATAACAGTGAGTGACACACATTAATAAGTGTGCACACACACACAGAGCTATGTGCATACAGTTAGGCAAGAAAGTGCTTTGACAAAATACAAATTCACCTTTTCAATAATTTACAAATAGCCAAATTCACTGAATGATTCAACTTAACATGAATAGAATTTAAATAAAATAGACAATCAAATGTATTAGAAAATATAATGTAAATTTATTGCAAATGGATTTCTGTACATTTTGGATTTTGTCAAAACACGTTCGTGTCTTACTGTATGCACACATATATAAACAATGAATTTTCCATATTGCTGTCATTTCCACATTCACTACGAATGGAAGAAGCCACCCCAGACTACAACAACAACAACAACAACAACTAGAACAACAACAGTAGCAGCTACAACAACAACAATTGAACCCCAAATGCCATCGTCTGTTTCTGTCTCTCTGTAACTCTGTATGTGTTGTGTGTGTGTTTAGATAAAATTGTGTTTCGAAAGTGACAGTTGAAATGATTTATCACTTGCCAGCGACTACTGTAAGGCGCAAACGTCTGTCCCCCTCCCCCACCCCACCCTGCTATAGCAGCACACTCACCCTCCACCTCTCCACCAGCCCCTCCTCCTTTCACTGCCCCCCTGCCCACCATCTTTGCTGTCTGTCGTCAAAGTTTTTAGCAGCGTCGCTTCGCATTTTTGTGTAGAAAAATTGAAAATTGCTTTTTTCGTTTAGACCAAGCAGAACTCCTAGTCCAGCCCCCATTCCCCATTCACCCATCCCCCAACCCCAAGTAGCAGTCCCTACTTTCACTCTGTTCCACGTCTGCCCCACTCATGCCACTCTACGTGCCACAACATTGTTGCTATCACAATCAACTTCATCTTTCCAATTTTCTACTATTTGGCTTTGTTTTTTCTCACCCCCTCCCCCCTTCCTATCCTCTACCCCCTGCCCTTGCCCCTCAATGCCACAGAGCCTGCTCCCTAGTCGAGCAACAACTTTGTTGCTATATTCTGACTTTTTTATATGAAAATTTAATTCCAGCCCCCAACTTGGCCCACAGTCGCCCCCATTTCCATTTCATGTCTTTCTCTATCTTTCTCTCCATATGTATATATATATGTGTGTGTGTGTGTGTGTGTGTGTGTGTGTGTGTGTCTGTGTTGCGAGCTAATTTAAAAATTTTTGTAATTTTTTCGCCTTGCTCTTTTGGAATTTTTGCAATGCGCGACAAAATGATTTATGTCGCTGCCTGCGCAAAATTAAAAATATTACAAAGCAACAACAGCAGCAACAACACCAACAACAACAACAGCAGCAACATTTGACAAAACGACAACAATGTGGACATTTAAATAACACACAAAATGAACACAACAAATAAAAGAAGAAATAAAGAAAACAAAAAGCACATTCAAATGTATCTGTATCTATATACTATACGACTGTCTGTGTGTGTGTGTGTGTGTGTCACTTTAAACTTTAAATGAAAATGTTGCAGTGAAAATATTTGTTGGCTTTTCCGATTTTATGCCAAACAATTTCGAACGACGGCGGCGGCGTTGAAAAAAAATAAACAGAAATCGGGAAAAAATGATGGGAAAATGGGAAAGGAAAACCGCAGCAATTTTTCATCATTTTGCACGTGTAAATTTTCCAATTGGTTGAACGCTTGAAATGCGTGGGGATCGGGGCGGGAGCGGGGGACAGGAGGCAGGTCAGGATCAGACTCGAAGTGGGCGTGACCAAATCGAAGTTCTTATGAATTTTTCAATTTACTTATCGATTCCAACAAGGACACTAACAGGTGAGAAGCAGCTGAAAAGGATGCAGGGAAAAGCAGGAGGAGAATCAAGTAGAAAAGCGATGGGGAAAATCTGTTGCAAGTGCCGTCGGCAATTCGGAAGAAAGAAAACATCGAATTTCGACATTAAATGCCAAATTGTTAGAAAGTCCAATTGAAAATCGTTGCCTAAAATTATAAAAAAATCTACACTCCCAGATACCCTGTAGAGTAAGCAAAACCAAAGGGTGATTCACTTTAAACTTCTTCCGGATTTTTGAGCATTTTATGGAAAATAAAGAATCAAAAGGTTATTATTCTAGCATTTTTTTGGATAATTTCTTTTTTTGTTATATGAACAATAAATTTGCTTTTAACTTAAATGATTGCCTATTTTTTTCTTCGTTTTAATTACATAATTTCTATATTATATGCCCTGCAATTTAAATTATTTTCCAAACATCTTTTGCATTTTTTATGCTAAATCCAAAAAGTAAAACAACAATTTTAAATTGTGCAAAAATCCGCAAAAGTTTCGTTTAAATGAGCTGACATTTTATACCTCATTCCGTCTTTGTCCGTTTCATCTCTCCCTCTCTCACTCTCTCTCTTTCTCTTTGCCAGCTACATTTCATTTAGACATGTATGTAATTGTTGTTTCTGTTGTTTGCTGCAACATTTTGCTGCTTTTTCCGTAATTATTCACGTGCACAAACGAATTTTATATTCCCATTTTTTTTGTAGTACGCCAATTTTTTAAGCACTAAAATGCAAGAGCAACGTTTTTATTCTGCTTTTTTTATTTCATTTGCATACCCTGTAAACGGACAGTTAAAGGAACGATGTGCAATAAGAGTTGGTATGGACCTGGTGGAAAATTAGGAATTATTTATTATTGAAATATACAAAATAATCCGCATTGAAAAAAGAATTACAAATCCCAATGAAATTTACTTTAAAGTGAGTTGGCAGTTCTAAAACTTTGAGTATCCGAAAGCTTTTCAAAAATCTTTTATAATAAAATTATTCCCGAATAAAAGACATTTCTCAATTTAAGTTTAATATTTTACACTACGAATTCTGGATGAGACTGTAAACGTTTAATTTTTACATATTTATGCAATATCATTAAAGTATTCATATTAGATTTTTCCTTCAGCATAAGTAGACATTTTCTAGGGTATCTCATGGTGAATATCATGTGATAAAGCATTGCACCTATGTGCTGTGTGTGGCCGGAAGGTGGCGCTGCTGCAGCTGCTTTACGACTATGCAAAAAGCAGCAAAAACAACGAAATTTGTCTTTGGTTATTGTTGTTGCTGGTGTTGTTGTTGCTGCCATTGTTGTTGGCTGTTGTTGTCATTTTGCCGTTGCAATTTTTACAACATTTTCCATGGCGACGCGACGTGCGCTACATTTTTGTTAAATTTAAATGAAAAAGCTTTTCGCGCGTAGTTATAAAAATAATGGCAGGCTTAAACGAGCACCGAAAGAGATGGGAGATGCAGTCACAAAGGGACAGACAAAGAGGGAAAGAGTGAGTGAGAGAGAGAGAGAGAGAGAGAGAGAGAGCGGCAGACAGTTGCTCGTGTTGTTGTTCGTGTCTAATGCATTAAAAAATGCAAGCAAACGCCCAAAAATGGATTTCAAAAGCTTAGCTCCATTTATATTTTAATGCTGGCAATGTGGGCGTATGGGCGTGTCAGCTTTAACTGGCATATGGTCGGGCTTTCAAGCGATTTACTGGCATTTTCGATTGCCTGGTTTTTTGCGAATTCAATAACATTTCGGAAAGCGGCACGAAATAAAAATAAAACACACAGAAACAAAAACATGACTTGTAACTTAAGCAAGGCAAAAGTTTGTCACCAACGCGACCTGATACAACTCTACCCCCCTCCTCCCTTGGCTGAGCATTCATCTTGGCCATGTTCTCAGACTCATTCTCAGTCTCAGCCTCAAATTCATCCTGTGCCTCATCCTCATCCTCAACCTCAACCTCATCCTCTGCTTGCTTGACGACATATCGCTTTACACTTGAAATGAATTTGAAAGTCAGACGCACAGCTCGTAACTCTTGCCTCTCACACACACCAGCCACACACACACCAGTCACACACCAGCACACACACCAGCCACACACACAAGACACACACGGCGAACAAGAACAACAACAGAGAATGAGCTGAATCTGAACATCATCAGCACTTGGTCCAATGGAGGAGCCAGTGCTCAGGTTCCTCTCCTCCGCTCACCCTCTCTCTCTTCCCCCCCACCCCTCATCATCTCCCTGTCTCCCTTTATCTGCATGTTGAGACCCGCGCGACTAATATAAACGTACAATGGACCAACTTAAGCTGAAATGACAGTTGCGACATGTTTGCGTAGGCGTGTGCGATCTCCGGGACAACAACAACAACAACAACAACGCAACAACAGCAACAATCACAACAACAACAACAACAACGTTGCGAGGCAAATGTTTTGGTATTAATTTTTCTTGTTGCCAGCCAGCTTGCAAGCTGACAATAAACTTTATCGCATTCATGTGAATGCACTTTATGACACCTACACAGGCAACGCCAGCAACAACAACAAAAAGCAACAACAACAACACCAGCAACACAACAACAACGAAACTTGTTTTCTTTTCTACTTCGTCTTGCTAAGAATTCCAGCTAAGTATGTACTATACGATACATACATACATATATTTAAATATACATTTCCAGCTATAAACATTAAGCATTCCACATGCTTTATCAAGACTCAGTTTATACTTTTGAATGCAGTAATAATAATTTAAAATATGTCCTTAAATTTCAAGCGATTGAATTGAAATCTTCGTTTAACATTATATTAAAATGAATCTTATATAGCTCTTCTCATTCATAAACAATTAATTATGTATTTACTACAAAACTCATTAGGTTATCATTGTCATTAGAAGGAAAAACGTTTGCAAATGTTTGCCAAGAATTTCGCTCTGATTTATAAATAATTATTATTATTTTTAGAATAAGATAGCATTTCAATAATTATTTTTTATAAATTTAATTCTTTGTATAATTTTCTATTTTGGTTTGCATTAGTTTTCATTATTATTGTTAATATGAACTGAGTAACATTAAATTTCAGGAAACTATTGCTTCGCATTATTATTATGAATTAACAAGACGATTCTTTTAACTGTGAATTTAATTTCAGCTTTAACTGTGCGAGTGTGTGTGTGTGTGTTGTCTTCTGGAAATTAGCTAGATCTGACGATGGTGATGATGATGAGGTATTACTCCCTTCGCTCCCTTGACTTCACTTTGAGTTGCGGTCAGTGGGAAACGTTAACGGCACGGCGTCTGGCCGCCTCGTGACTCAGTCGTCCGTCACGACGGTCACGTGACCCTAATAAATCACAGAATTAATGTTACGTAAAATGGAGTCGAAGTCCTTCAACGTTGGCAGGATAAGAGAGAGACACAGAGAGAGAGAGAGGAGACACAGACCAAAAAGCAAATCAAAATCAAAGCTGCATTTTACGTTTGCTTCAATGAAGACAGAAGCGGGAGGAATAGGGGGAAGAGGGAAAGCGGGGAGGAAGAGGAAACTGTGCCAGCCGGAAATTGAAAAACGTTTGCGGCATTTCTGATAAGCGACAAACACAGACAAACAAAACGTGAGACCAAATGAGTGTAAGAATACAGATGCAGATACAGATGCAGAACAGATTCAGATACATACACAGATACAGATACAGATACAGCTACAGCTACAACTACAGATGCACTTACATATGTGTGTATGTGTCATAAATGCGCCTTTTAATTGTCGGACATTTTTTATTTAATAACTTTCGCACTCAACTACACTAACAGTTGCCGTCTCGCTCGCACATTGGAAACGCAGGCGCATTAGTGGCCAACAGCTACAACAACAATAACGACAACAACAACAATAATAACAAGAAGCACAAGCGCCAGAGCATTACGACCATTAAAAATACCCAAAACGACAACGACAATTTCCTCATTATCGTAAAATTTATTCAAGCAAAATAAATTCATTGGTCGTTAACCTTGACACTGGTTTTTCCTTTTTTACAGTCGCAGACGACACCACACACACACACCAGTCTTCCCTCACTGTCACTCTCCCTCTTTCTCTCTCTATCACACACATACGCATAAAATTCATGCTATGATGCGTGTTAAATAGTCGCTGTCATTTCATTGCGTCTGCAACTTGCCATTTCTAGGTGTGTCTGTGTGTGTGTGTGTCAGTATGTGTGTTCTTTATTATATCAAGTCGAGTTCTTGACCAGACTTCTGTGCATGTTACCAGAGTTTATCAATGAGCTGGCACAGCTTTAAGCCGACTTTACTACTTCAACTTTCGGCAAGGAAAGGTGAAGGATTTGCAATTTTTACACTGCTCAACAAATTGCCATTACTTGCAGTTGGCCATGACGCGGCAGAAGTTGCTGGCTGAGTAATTTTAGCCCTTTCTTCTGCCCAGACAGCAACAACTACAATAACAATAACAACAACATTTGTGAACGACACACAAAATGACGCCAGTAAGTATGCTACAATAATCGATAAAAGCGCGCTTAAACTGGAAGTGTGTGTGTGTGTATGTGTGTGTGTAAGTGTAATGTTTTGTTGTTGCTTGAATGAACACACACACACTCTCACACACACACATAAATCCCTAATTCGACTGTGCGATTTGTCATGGCAGCTCTTTTTGTTTCAAGGGGTTTCCACAGTTCTAAGGGGTTAAGTATGTGGAGAGGGGAGCGGGGGGATTGAGGGAACTCCCTGCTGTTAATGTATCTTGTTGCAAGTAGCAATGCTGCACTTGCCGCCTGTCATGCCAAATTTATGCGCTTGTGCAAAACTTGTTGATTTACATCCACGTCCAAGACAGCCAAAAGTTGTTAGCCATATTGTGAACTGTTCTGTATCTGTATCTGTGCCTAAAAGCCAAGTTAATTAACCGAAAATTCATTAAGTCACAAGCTCATATTTAAAGTCTCACATTTTAACTAAATTCTTAAGCTAAAATCAACAAATTCAATTCGAATTCTTTAAAGCAATTCATATGTAAATCTCAGCATGTATCCATAGATGGAAACTGTAGATGTATCTTGTATCTTTACGTGTATTGCTGTGACACCCAACCACAAGCAGCGAAATGAATGAAAGCATGGCGAAAAATAACGAAAATAACGAGAGAAAAAAGTACGTAACGTATAAATGCTAACCATATAAATGAAGAAAAGCTTTTTTCATGCGCAGTCACTGTACGTCTGTCTGTGTGTCTGTCTGTGTGAGTGTGTGTGTGAGTGTGTTACTCTGTGTGTGTACTATGTGGCAGCTGTCTGTGTGCGTATTGGCGAGGATTGCGACTACGACTACGACTACGACAGGGACAGCGACTCCATCTCCTTTTCCTTTCCTTTTTCTTCTCCATCTCCATCTCCTTCTTCTTCTCCTTTGCCGCTGTCTTCTCCAGCCACGATTCGGACATCGTTTGCTTCTCGTGCCTCTCCTCGTGTGCAGCTCCAGCTCAGCTCCGGCTCAATGTTGAGTTGAGTTGAATTGAGTTCTGTTGTCGTCATCATCGTCAGCCTTTTATATAAAAAACCGACAGCGAGTCGAGCAGCCAAGGAAAATGCCTCACACACATACACACACAGCACATTCGCTGCAGCAGCTAACATTTTTCTATATATTTTTCTTTACTTTTTTTTTGTCCTTTTTTGCATTTCTTTTATTTCCAGTCAGCAGAAAAATTCTTATACACAAGCTGCGTGTTTGTGTTGCTTTTCCTTTATTTTTTTTTTTTTGCTTTCTTTCGTTAGTTTCTTCCAGGCAATGTTTGGCGCTCTCTTGGCGCTGTGTGTGTGTGTGTGTGAGAGAGTGTGTGTGAATGTGTGTGTGGAGCAGTCAGCTCACTTTTCTTTTGAATGATTCGATGATTTTAAGCGCCTGCGTTATATGAAAACCAATCGCATCAAAGCACCCCATTAAATTTCATCGTCAGGCATATATCCTTGCCACACACACACACACACACACACACACCTCGCACACACACATGCTTGAGATAGATAGACTGACAAGGGACATGGCATAGAAATAACAACAGCTGCTGCTGCTGCCTCTGGCAGTGTCTGTGTCTGTGACTCTGACTTGGGTGGCGCCTCCATTTGCGTCCATCCATTCGTGCAGCTGCAACATCGTCTGCGCCTTTCAATGGCAGACGCGGCATCGCGGCCTGAGGCAGTGTTTGTTATATGCCATGGAAATCCGTCAGCAGACATTGCAGCAGCCTCTCTTTTCCTTCCCTTTCCCCTTTCCCCATTCCACAATCCAGCTGCTCTGCCCCCAGTTCCACCCACAAAAACCCTGTGCATTGTCATCATTATGTGCTGACGGCGTAAATGGCTCTATCAGCACAGGAGGCAGCCTTTTCGGATGCCTTGTGCCTTGTATATGACATGCAGCGACATGCAGGGACATGCAGGGACTTGCAGAGTGAACTTGCACAGACTTGCAGACTCTTGCATGTTGGCTGACTTGGCTTTAAAGCTCGCCTTTGGAGCCCCAAGCCGATTTAAAGTGCTTTTAATGGCTTCATGAAAATACACAAGTCATCTCTTGGTTTAAGGGCAGCATTCCAATATATACATACATATATATGTGATTGTGTGTGTGTGTGTGTGTGTATATAGCTAAATACTATCTATACATAGCCAGTCTATCACTAGCTCCGCCTGCTCCCACTTCCCCTCCCCCTCCCCCTCCGTCACCCTTTGCCAGCCCTGCACTTTTCCCCCTCTCTACTTCTTTCCCAATCTTCTACTTTGGTTTCGGCTTCGGCTTTTGCTTTATTTGCAGTTCTCGTCGTTGCCCTTACTATTTTTTCTTTTTTGGCGTTTTCTTCTTTTTTTTTGCTGGCTAACATTTAATGGGTTTTTCAGAAAATTGCATTTTCTTCTTTGGCACTCTTTAGTCTTTTTGTTTAGCTGCTACTTTTCCAGCTAAAGAGTCATAGTTGCTGTTGTTGCTGTTGCTGTTGTTGTTGTTGCTGTTGCTCATGACCATGGCTGCCATATTAGATTTTGAATGCATTTCCGCTTTTTGCCGCAGCGTGGAAACTTTTGTTCGCTATGTTGGCTGCTATTTTTCCGAGCTAAGTCTGTATTGTTGTCTCTATCTCCCTCCACGCGCTCGTGTGTGTGTGTGTATGTGTGTGTGTGTGTGTGCAGTGAAAATATTTTGGACTGACTGACAGCTGTGCCAGGGCGCGGAATGTAGTGCATAGAAAGAGTGTACTCTAAGTGTTATTTGTGTGTGTGTGTGGGTGTGTGTATCTGTGTGTATCTGTGTGTATCTGTGTGTGTGTGCTCTGGCTCCTGCTTAACTCTGGTTGGCTCTGACTCTCTGGCTGCATTAAAAGTTTGTTTCATTTCGCTTTAGTTTGTTGTTTTGTTTGATGAAAAAGTCCAAGTTGTTGCGCAAAAGTTTTTATGCAAGTTTTGCTATTTTGGCAAATGGATACACTCCTTCCCCTCCCTCCCCACACATTGTTATTGTACTCGCTGTCGAGCTATATCAAAAGTTGTCTATGTTAGGGATACGGGCAGTGTCTATAAATTGGTAGCTTCAGTTTAAGCTTGCTATCAATGCATGAAGTTTCATCAAACTTTAAGCCAGCTGTTGGCTAATAAAAACCAGTCTTAACTTTACATGCAACTGACACAAAAGTTGCCACACACACACACACACACATGGCCATGTATTGCATACCTTGGGGCGCCATCTCTTTCTCCTCCTCTTTCTCTTCCCTGACATTTAACTAGACCACACCCAAAAAAAATAAAAAGAGAATCACATTAATTTTCAAAATCAACATCACTAAAAATGCAAACCAAAATAGTCTTCAATTCATCAATTCAGTTGGCTATTTAGCATATTTGGTTACACATTCAAGCTGGCTATTTTAATGGCCAATAATAAAAGTCCGATCGGTTATAATCGATGATGTGACCGAGTGTGTGTAGCATTTAACGGCCGTAAATCTTCAAGGACGGACAGCAGCCACGAGTCAATCATCAGTGATGATTTAACGATGCCATTTCAACGAAACATTTAATTGCCCCATCGACAGATGACAACACAGTTTCCCACCTCCAAAATGGTACTCGTAAATACGAACAAAAGGCCGAACTTGTATCGTTCACATTTAACGACATGTCAAAGGTCGATCAAATGATTTTATGTGACAAAATTCACCTGAAGTTTTCAACTCTCACCAATTTCAATTTCGTTAAATGCATGCCTAAAGTGGGAAGCGGGGGGAAAGGCGTTTTCTTGGCCGTTTTCAAATTGAAAACGTGTCCAACAGCAGTCATCAATTTTTAAACACGAGTAATCACTTTGTAAACGGTACAGAGACCAGTTCCAGTTTCAATTCAGTCCCAAGAAACTTTGTCTAGTCCTCAGGGGGGTTGACTTATCCCAAGACTGAACCGACAATAAGGATGAGAATTGAGCTTAAGGATAAGGACTTTCTTTTTTTTTTTTGGGCAAACTGACAAGCATGCCTCAAATGTTGCTCTATCGAGTAAGGGGACGGGGGAGGAGGACGGACGACTTGATTTCCACATTTTCGGCACGTAACTACGTAAAAGTTGCACAAATTTTTATACAATTTGTTGCATGCATAATTCATGCGGACAGAATCGCCGGAATTTGGGAGCATCAAGTGAATATCAAGCGCATATTGTGGTGGATTTGTGGATTTATGTATTCCAGCCGTAATACGTAATACGCAATCGGAGGAGTGGCTCTTAGCCCGGCCCAAAACACTTCTGTCCTTTTTTGACAGCTTAAGCTTAAGCGCCCGCGCATATGCCATGGAATTATGATGAGTTGCCCAAAAGGCAGAGGGTAAATTGTATTATTTGATGTCAACTGATGATTTCAGTTAAGTATGAAAAGTGCTAGAATTTGTAGACGAGTTTGCAGCTAACAAAATAAATGGAAATAAACTGATATTATGGAATGTCTATCTCGAAAATTGAATAGTTTCAATTAAAAATATTATGAATATAATTAGGAATAACTAAAACAGAGTAAAGACGATTTTAATTGCCTACAAAATACACATCAATTTATTTATTTGCTTTTTTGTTTGCGTTTAATTTGTTATGTACCTAAATATTTACTTGACGTTGTATTATATTATATGATTTTAAATATATCTCTTCTCCTTTAGCTTGGCACTGTAGTTTTATTCGCAGTGCTTTTTTAATGAAAATATATATCAAGAAATTTTTCGATAAGTTGAGAACTTTTCTTTTAATTATGTATTTATTTAAATAGTCCCATCAAAATTAGACAGACAGCTAGACAACTAATTGGCAATTGCTCGAAAAACAACAAACAGCGAGAGAGAGAGAGAGGGTGAGGAAGAGGGAGAGGGAGATAAACAACAAGCAAAGAGACATGCAGACAACAATACTATATATTCATGTTAATCTATTGAAATAAGCGCCATCATTTGTCTATTAAATCACACAATTTAAACAGTCTGAACTTTGAATACCTTCAGCGTTTAATTGATGTTTCGGCTTTTGTTTCAAAACTCAACTTCTCAATACCGAAACTGAAACTGAGACTGAGCAAATTTATTAAATTCTCATTTATCAACATCATAAATCAAAGTTTATAGACGTCGCGTTCAGTTTTCAGTTTTCAGTGCTTTTTGCTTTTCGCTTTCAGTTTCAGTTTGAGTTTTGATTTGGATTTTGTCAGCTGACAACAACAACAACTTGTCTATATATATATATATATATATATATATAGATATATGTATGTGTATATATATAAATTGATATACACATTGGAAATGATCTATCAACAGTTGCCGTTTTGGCGTTGATGTTTCTGGTTTTTGTGTGTGTTTTTATTTTTCTTGTTTATATTGTATAATTTTCTGTGTTTTTATTTTTATGTCTTTCTGCTCGTCTCCTCGATTTGCCTTTTATGACTAGTTAATTTAGCCAGTTTTTTTGATTTCGATTCGGCATTTTATCGTTGTTGCTGTCACTGTTTGTTGTTGTTGGCTTTTATTGAAAAGGGGACCCAATGAACTATAAAATGAAATAAAAACGCTGAATGCTTCAAAAACTGCAACAACTTGCACTTGACAACTCACTGACGGATGGAACGACGAATGGACGGACGGACGGACGGACGGATGGACAGTCTAAAATTGTGGCTATGACGTATATATTGTACATATATGTATGTGTGTAGCATACGAGTATTAAATGGCAATCTGTCAAAAAGTGTGCCTCACTTTTACTTTCAGTTTGACCTTTGCCAGCTGTCAAAATGGCCGCTGCAAGTGTCAAATGTTGTTGATGTTGCTGTTGTTGTTGCTGTTGTTGTTGATGTTGATGTTGTTGTTGGCTGCTGCTGTTGAAGTTGCTTTTGACAGGCGGTTGGTCGGCAATCGCAAAAGTGCGAAAAATGACGACAACAAAACGCGGCTTTGAACTACTAAATCATTTTTGACAGTTGCCGGCGCTGCGACAGCGACAGCGGCAGCGGCAGCGACGCCGGGGAAAGCCCCAAGCAGCGCAGTCAACGTCACGACAGTGTTAGTGTGTGTGTGCACACTTTAACCATGACCTTGAGCGCTGTTACACACAGACACACAGACATTTGCTGCTTTTGTTTATGCAATAAATTAAAAGCAATAATTTTTCATCTTGAGGCAGCAGCAACAACAACGGCAACAACAACAACAACAGCAGCAGCAGCAGCAGCAACAGTTGAAAGTTCGCCCGCTGCGGCACAGCGCATTAATTTTGTGTAAAGTTTATACACACACAGACACACACACACACACAGCCACACAGACAGCAGCAGCAAAAGTGATAAAGCACCGCAGCGACATTGGCAGCGCAGTCGACGGCTGGGCAGACATTGTTTTTAGCATCGCTGCGACTGCGTCGCCGTCTCTCGTTGCAGCGACCGCTGTCTCCCCCCCCCCACACTCTCTCTCACTCTAGCCCCCTCTGACTCGCGCTCTTTCGCCTTATACCGTCTACCGTTCAATGGATAACGAATACGCGCAAAAACAATAATTCAACTTGTGGCTGACTATATGTATATACATACCATATATATGTATGTATATGTGTGTGTGTGTGTGTGTGGCTCCACATACGTTCACAGTCAGAGTCAGAGTCACAGTCACAGGTTCAATGCACGCTTTGCGCCTGCGCAGGGCAAACAAATTGCACACACACACACACAGACAGCACTGTATTTCTGTTGCTGACACTGTCTCAGTCTATCTCCCTCTCTTTCCCTTGTTCTCACTCTCTTTGTCTTTCACTGTGCCATTAATTCTAGCGCTCGCCGGCTTGTTTGACAGTTCTGACAGACGATTATTTAAAGTTGTGCTTAAATGCTCGCTCTCTCTCTCTCTCTCTCATTCTCTCTCTCTTGTGTCTGGCCATGGTCATGGCTATTGCAGTTACTGTTGTTGTAGTTGTTGTTGTTGTTGTGGGCGCACATAAGTCACACACACCACACACAAACAACACACACACACACACAGCAAAGAAAAAAGCATTGTTCCAGTTTCAGGCCACGTTGCGTTGCTTAAAATACAAATTACACTTTTTGGCATTTATCATTTTCGTTTTTCATCTTCTGCTCTCCATTGCCCTCTCCCCCCTCTCCCTCTTTACCCCACTGTTACTGTCTGGCCAGGCCTAAAAAGTGTCTGTGTCTGTCTGCAAATGTGTTTACTGGGTTAGTAGGTCCTGCTGCTTTGACACACCAATTAATTGTGCCTACAGAGACAAAAACAAGGGATAAAATCATATTTGAAATCCGCTAATTCCCGGTTTCTTAGGTCATGTATGCAATACTTTATTTAAGTGCGATTACTCTCAGCAATATTCTAGTCTTCTGTGGCATTTCTAATGTTATTTTAACCGCATATTATCTTAACTTAACCATAATAACGCATACTTATGTGTAAATTGAAATATTGAATTTAAGCCTGATTTCTGTTTGTTTCCTGTGCTACATTAAACGGCTAACGGGTCGTATTAGCCATATCGTCTGTCGGTCTGTTCGTTGCGGCTACTGTCGAACCATTTTTACCACTATTGCTAATTTTAATGATTTTTATGATTTTACACACAATTTTTCAACTTAACACTGCGTGACGTCATAAAAAATATATATGCACATATTGTATATATATATATCTATACTGCAGACATCTGCATTGAGTGCAGGCGACTCTTTGCTTTTTTGTTTTATTTCTGCAGGCGGTCAACATTTGCCGAGTTAGCCGAGACAGCAACCAAGGCCATAAATCAAAATTTGCAGTAAAAATCACGTGCCAGGCAAACGTTTGCTGTGGTTCCTGTTGTTGTTGTTGTTGTTGTTGCTGCTCCTGCTGTTGTTGCTTATTAATGAAAGCGAAAAGTGAAGCTTATATAATCACGTCCAAGGGCTCAGAATCTGGGCCGGCTATCAAACCACGAAACTGCCACTGCGCACAGCGCGAACACAGATTTTCACATCAAAAACTGGCACAAGTTCATCATCTAGATCGCATGGAAGGAGCTGGAGAAGGCAGAGGGTCAGGAGTAGCAGTGTTGACTGCTTATTTGGCGGGAAAACAACAAGACAAAATAGCTGAATTTGAGGACAGCAACATATTAAATTAAAAAACCTTCTAGTGTTTTACATATGATTTTCGACCGAAACATAACTTAGCAAACATTTTATTAAGCAGATTTCCGAAACATATAGATTTTTGATTCGAGTCGAGACTAGTTATAAAAACGCTAAACTGGCAGCACTGAGAAGCAGAAACAGAAGCAGCAGTTGAGAATGCAGGTCGCTTTTGAGGGAATGGGATGGTGGGGAAGGGGGGGGGGGAAAGCGTGACATGCACGTTGAAAGCTCTCGGACCGCCAGTGTTCAATTTATGAGCCGCAGACAGTCTGCCCTTTTTATAATCGATTGTAGTTTTTAATTAAAATTTAACTTTATAATGATTTTTTATCAGCTGCCTCAGTGGCTGCCTGTTTAAGTCTAAATTAAAAAGAAATTTCTCATTTTAAGAGTGACGGCCCAAAACAGGAAGCGGCAATGGACGCGGCGCGCTAAGTGGGCGTTGGCCAGGCCGGAACGTGATCGACAGCGGTAGCTAACAGCCGAAGGATTATTGACAGACAGGCAGAGAGAGAGAGAGAGAGAGTGCGATAGACAGATAGAGACAGTGAGACAGATAGATGGACAGACGATCAAAGTTTGATCACGGGACAAGTTGGTAAGTTGATTAATGTGCGAAACTGACGAGACGTGTGCTCCACAAAACACAACAAAACAAATCAAATCAGACAGAAAGATATAGGAAGAGAGAGAGAGAGAGAGAGAGAGGGGGGAAGAAAGAGAGGCACAGAGCGACTACAATGTACGAGTATTCAATATAATGTGTTAAATGACTTAATGTGGAATGTGACTTACCATCGTATGTTAGTTCTGAAGGATTGAGTGATGATAAGAACTTACCATCTGCAAAGAAATACAAAATGAAAATACAAAATAATTTATTACATTCCCATTTAATTATTAAATATGCATAATTAAATTATCTCTATGTTTGTGGCCGTAAATGTATTTGTTGTTGGCTTTTAATATTCGGTTTTGTTCTATTTCTTTGTTCTTCTGTCAATTTGCACACCTTTACAGTTTGTCGTTTCCTTTTTTCTTTATTCATTTTATTTCATCTTTTTCGTTATTTTTTTTGCTGTTTTGTAATACATTATTATTATTAATACGTTTATTGTGCAGCATTTAATTTAATACACGCCACGCCGCATTATGCACAATAATTATTTTAAATTCACTTTGACAAGCAATTTTACCGACCGCAACCACCTGCCCCGCCCCCTTACGCCCACCCCTCCCCACAACTGACGCATCGCCTTTCCCATTTCCCAATGTTTAATTTAATTTAATATTTTAACATTGTCTCGTGTTTTAATGTTGCTGTTGGCAATTTTCTGTGTTGTTTGTTATCATGCAACAAAAATGCAAATTAACGCACAGATTTACATTTTTTTTCGTGTCTATTTTAAAATATTTATAGCTGTCATGCTTAATTTTTTCCATCTCTTTCATTTTCTCCCCCCTCTCTCTCTCTCTCTCTCTCTGTCTATGTTTGTTTGCCTGTCCAATTGTTTCCATTTCAATAAATTATTTAATTTTAATTTTAATTTTAGTATTTGTGTTTTTTGCCCAACGTTTTTGGCATTTTATGGCGCATAAAATGGCATTTTAAGCCCATCATATGAAGGCCATAAACTATTCGCTCTGCCAAAACAGTTTTATGTGCGATTTTAAGAGCTGAGCGTTAAAAGGCTTAGCGCATTTGAAATTATGTTTAAATGATATAAATAAATCGAATTAAATAGCTTGATAGTACAGATTCAGTTTCAAATATTTAATATATATTTAATGTTATCTACAGTAAAATGTGATACCAATATTTGAGCTGTAAGCTCAAATACTTGTTGTAAATAAATCAATGATAATTAACCTGCTGCAGCGCGCAGAAATAATTTTACTGTCAATGTTGTCAGCGCTGACAGTCGAACATCTTAAATCATTTCGTTGCTGTCCTGTTGCTCAAGGAATCGGGTATCGAGAATTGAGAATCACGAATCGCGAATTGACACTGACACTACAGGAGAAAACAACAAAGCAAAGAAACAACAGCAATGAAAATTAAAAAAGCGCAGCAGAGACGGACACTAAACACGGCTAAATGAACAACGCGCCCCGAAAATGCCAAATGCGTAAAATAAAATGCCAATTCGCACTCACAGGATGGCAGACTGAAGACTGCAGACTGCAGACTGAAGACTGAAGACAGTAGATTGAAGACGGTAGACTGTAGACGGGGAAGGTGAAGGTGAAGCGCAGACGCTTCAGGCCTTGCGACAAAACACCTTTTGTAAATGATGGCAATGGGGACTCGATTTCTGATGCCTCGATGCTTGGACGTCAAACAACGCCGTGGTGGCAATTAAATGCCCTTCGGTCGCTCATTGCCAACGCCTCACTGTAGCAGTTGGAAAAACACAGTGGCGGCCACAAATAACGCCCAAATATGGCGCAATTTCATTCGTAACGCAACGAAACGAATCGATTGCCGCAGTTCAAATGAGAATCGAGTCGAGTCGACTCCAGTTGCGTCCAGTTAAGTTGAGACGATGCCACCGATGCCGATGTCGATTCATTTCAATTCGTTGCGTTTCGATTTATTTATCACCTGTCGTTGGAAATTGAAATTGCATTTCGCTTAACCCAATACACAACACACAACACACAACACACCACACACCACATACAACACACAACTTCGATGTCGCCATCTTCCCCTCAACTCCTTCGTCATCTCGGACTTCCCTTTTTTTATTATGCTCTGTTTTTGTGTCTTCTTCGTTCGTTTTGTGCTTTGGTGCCATTGGGGCCATCGCCCCAGGTAATCATTGTCAACAATTAATGAACGCCTCTGTGGGCGTGGCAGTATTTTAATGAACAGCACACAGCGCAACTCTCTGACTCTCTCCCTTTTACTCAACAAATTAGCAAGGCCTTTTCTATTAGAATGCTCAGCAAAAAGAGAAAAAAATTAAATAATAATAATAATTTAAGAAAAAACAAAAAAGCCTCATCAACATAATGTAAGACGCAGCTCGGGGCGATAATGAGCTATAATGGAGTTGGCCAGGCCAAGAAGCAAGAGCCTCTTAGGCCTCCACTTTATTTATCCACCTCTTTTTCTTAACATCTCATCTCTTCTCTTCTCTTCACTTCTCTTCTATTTTCTTCTCGTCTCCTTTCTTGTATTTTGCATATTTTAAAGGCTTGGATTCATTCGTTGATCGACTAATCGGCAGACAGTGAGCACAGAAAGTCGAGGGACAGATGGAGACGAAGACTGAGACGGTGACTCCACTTTGCAGCTGTGCTTATCAATGCACTTTGCCGTGCTACACGTAAACTTACTTTACACGCGTTAACTTCTGATAAGCACCTGACCGACCTGAGTGAGAGAGCAACAAAAGCAACAACAACAGCCACAAAAACAACAACAATGTCCAACTGATAGCGCTTAGAATTGATTTAAATCGTTGTACTTTGCATATTTTGTGCATTTTTATGGCAAGGATGTGCACTGCGATTGCGATACATGTTGGCAGTCATTAGAGCAGCAATTGACCAGGTCTTAAGCGACTGAGCCACACTCAGAAAAATAATCAAGATCAACAGGAAATATTCAAATACAAACGTTCTCAAAAGAACGAAACTTTGAGTAAAATATTCAACCAAAGCGAATTTCAAGCGCGCTTTTTGCAAATCCGAAATTCCTAAAATTACATTAATTTTGAAATTGTTTCAAGTCTGTAGAAGATCAATAAATACTAATTTAATTACATAAAAATATTATAGTTCCATTAATACTAAAAAAAAACTATTATCTTAACTAGATTAGTATAAATATCATTGTTCTTTCCAAAATATCTTAAGGAGACTCACAGATTTCGTATTGACCAGTGTTGTATACATTCTGGATAATGATTCATAAAATGGGATTGTTAATTTATACCACTGCCTTGTTGAACTTTAAACTAAAGAGCGAATAACATTTAAATTCAGATTTTAAGTGCACGATAGACTTAAAATTTAAAAACAAATTGGAATAAATTCCAATTCGGTCATACTTCATTTTGGGATGACCTATTTTGCTGAGTGCATGTATCGTGCACTTTTCCGCTTTGCTGGACTCGGACTCAGTCTTGGACGCAGACTCGGAGTCAGTCATGGACTACGACATGGACTTGAGCTCGTTGTAAGCTTGGTTGCTTTGACTGTGGCTGTGGCTGTGGCTGTGGCACGCGGACTTTTGTAGCAGACAAAATTGTCGACAAATAGTTTACACGGCCATGAAATTGTGCTGTCCAGACAGCAAGCAGCAAAAGAATGTTGTTGTGGTTGTTGAGGTGGTTGTGGTGGTTGCTGGAATGCGCACAGCTCAAAGTAGTTGCAAACATAACATTTGGATTAAATGATTGAGTGTAGCATGCAACAACAGCAAAAGCATAAGGCAACGGCAACAGCAACAGCAATTGCAACAACCACAGCAGCAATAACAAGAGCAACAACCAAGCAAGCAAACGAATAAACATATTGGAAATGCCATAAAAATTGCAGCAAAGAAAGCAATTCAGCGTTTGAGAAGCGCATCGAGAGGTCCACGAATGCGGCGCATGTTTGAGAAGCGCGTAGAAAGGCGCAATTGCCTGCTTGGGTGGCCCAGTAGATTGTTGGCCCATTTGGCGTTTGGCTTTGCAGTGTTTAATTAAATTATGTGGCTAGAAAAAATGCGGTCATTAATTCATATCAAAAGGGTAATTGAAAACCGCATAAATTAAACAAAAAGCCATTTTTTTTGCTCGCTTGCCGCATTTGACATTTGGCTGCATTATAGTTTAATCTTATTAAAATATTTATATTTATTTAAAATATGCATGCAATTTGTTAATTTAACTGCTGCTGCGTTTGCTGTTTGCCATTTCCCCTCAATTCCCATTTTCCATTTATTTATGACACGAATTTTTTAATTGTCATCTTTGTTGTTTTTATTTCCTTTTTTTATTAATTTTATTTACTATATTTTTTGTTGCTTTGCCACTGCGCTTAATTGCATTTTGCATATGAATTAATGAATTTTTTATCAGTACACTCACACACACACACACTCTCACACTTGCATTCGCATATGCAACGCCTCCATCTACTCAAATATGCAATATAATCTATCTCTCTCTCTCCCTCTACCTCTGCTGGCATCATTTATTTCATTTTATTTTTTCAGGGCAACTGATAATAGAATAAATACAAAAATAAAATACATTACAGAAAAAAACATTTGCCAACCGCAGCGATTTTTGTTTTTTGTTGTATTCATTTCATTGGATTTATTTGTTTGCTGTTTCTGCCTATATTTAATTTCATTTGTGGTTGCCAACTGGCAAAAGGGAGAGAGCGAGAGAGAGAGAGTGCACAAGTGCAACAGAGTCAACAATAGTTGCATCAAATAGGCTGTGCAACTGACGGCATATGCTAATTTAAGAGACTGTTTAACTGGTTTTTGTCTTCTGAGCCCTCTCAACAGACTTGAAGTCCATTAACATTAATAACAGCTTGATAAATGTGCGTATTTCTCAGTATTCCAATTGTCTTATCATTACAGCGTGATCTGCTTTTAAATGCACATAGACCAAAAAAAAGGGTTAATTTTCGTATCGGTATCTGACAAGAATTTCCTGGTTTCATTAAAATGCAATTAATATAGGCTTTCAGCACGTTATGTGACAGACATTGGGGTGCGTCATAATTAATATCTGGTAATACCTCTATACCTCTATACCTCTATACCTCTATACCTCTATTAACAATTACGCACACATAACTCCGAGCCATTTCATTAACTGTACATTAAATGTATGTACAGGGCCTAAAAGAGACTGAAGGCTAATGCAATTGTACAGACATAACACTAGTGTTCATGTAAATATTGCCAGAAGACTAACAAAAGTACAATAAGTGTGTGTCTCTCTCTCTACATATAACTCAATCCATTAACGTTTTGATAAAGGATCTTTATGACGACACTCCAAGCGACGGCGGCAATCATCATCAGTAACAACAACAGCAACAACAGCAATTGCTTTGGTACGTGTCAGTTGGTAAGAAAACACACAGAGATAGAGAGAGAGAGAGAGTGAAAAGTAATTGCGTTTAAATGCGTTTACATTAAGCCAAAATGCAGTTCGAGTCAAGTCGGACAGACGCTTGGCCTAATTGCAGGGTGTGAGTGTGTGTGTGTGTGTGTGTAGTGTGTTTGTATAGTATCTATCAAGGACAATTATTATTACACTTGTAATGTGACCATTAATGGCATTATTAATGTCAGTATTCACACTCGCATTCTCACACGGCAACGCAGAAATATTCCAGCCGAAATTCCGTTCTACTAGACATCCTCTAACTATACCTATAACTATATCTTTATCTATATCTACAACTATAAATATAACCGTCTCTATCGGCACTATCTCTATTTCTAGCTCTGTCTCTGTCTCATCTATCTAGCTGATGGCGACTTTACGACATGCAAAGCCAAAAGCAAAACACTTTGTGTTTTTCCCTCTCTCTCTTTCTCTCTCTCTCTCTCTATCACTATCTCCCCCACTCTATCTATCTCTCGCACTGCTTCCCGCTTCGAGGGGATGTTCAGTTCGGTTTCAGTTTACGACTTTTTAATAGTTCTCACATATTTTTTATAGATTTTTCTACGCCCGCTTTCTTGTGGTCTTCCCGCTCTGCTCCACTCTCTTCCCCCCTCACTCTTCGCTCTCCACTTGCCACGGTGTGGCAGCAACGCTTTGATGGAAATTATTTGTTATTGTTGTTGCTATTTTGGCCAGCACATAAAATTGATTTCCTTCGCTCGCTTTGAACGGGTTTCCACGTTCGCCTGTCATTAAATTTATGTTTATGTCGTAAAATTTAGTTCGATTTTTGTGGCTGTTTTTGCTGGATGCCTTTTGATTTCATTGCATGTCATTGCAGCGCACTAAAAACCCGCTCTCTCTCTCTCTACCCTCATCTCACTGTCTCGACCCCTCCCTTTCACTCGCTGCCGCTTGGACCACACCAGGTGTTGCAAAGGGTTTGTGTTTCGCACAGCCCACGCGGCGTATACGCAACTTTGCAGGCAAACACACAAAAAAAATGGCACAACAACGAAAAGTAGATGAAGAATAAGAGAAGAGCAACTGGCAGGGGGGATGGAGGGGAAGTTGTCGCTTGCTGATATAAACAAACGACAGACATTTGTTTTTATTACACACCTTTTTGGGGCTTTCACTTCGCCCTTGTCGAGGGGGTGTGCCAACCCGCCGAGGGGAGAGGGTGTCAGGAGTGAGAGGGCGGGACACTACATTCTAGTTATTTTAATGCACATTTTGTAGGCAATTCCAAATTAGGCAATGTTTGCCAATGTTCTACTTGGCCCTTTTATATGGGCCAAGTACTCTCTCAATGTTGCTTCTCCTCATTTTTGTTGTTGTTGTCAAGGTGTGCTGGGAGGAGGGAGGGGGCGGTACTCGGCTGAAATTTGGTGGATGGTTTGGTATCTCCCCCCTGTCGTACTTATAAAAAAGTAATTTTCTCATTTCTTGCTCTCGTTCGAGGCTTTTTGTATATTAGAAGAAATGGCTTTATTTATTTCTTATATGTAAGTGGCGGCAAAAGTTTTTCCCTGCCACTTTCTTCTGCATTTCTTTTTCTTATTCCATTTACTTTATTCTTTTTTTTTTGCGCTTCTACTTTTGCTGTTGCTGTTGTTGTTGCTGTTGTTTGTTGGTTTGGGCGCCGTTAAATTGGCAAGTTTGTTGTGCTAAGTTTGGGACTCGCTGCTGGAGCACATAAATTAGAGGCACAAATTAGAAATTATGTGCGCATTTAAATGTGAAGAGCAGCTCCTATAGTACAGCCCTTAGTCAGTTCCATATGTTGAGCTCGGGCCTGTCTGTTAATGAAATGACTGCGTGCCGTGCGGCTCTGCCTCTGCCTCTGCCTCTGTCTGTGCCTCGGCCTTTTACTCTAACTCAATGAATATTTGAAGAGCCTGAAAAGGCAGCAGCCAACGGCCAAGAAGAACAAGTAAGCAAACCGAACCGAGCCAAACAAAATGAAACTTTTGCCAAGGCGCCATTTGGCGCTACAAAATAAAATCGGAAAATAAAAAAATGAGAGATATTTTTCCATTGAAAGGCAAAAGTTGTTTAAATTTAGCAACCGACACATGTGTGTGCAGTGGGTGAAGTGTGTGTAGAAATAAAGAAAGAAAAGCAGAGCTGAAGCAGAAGCAGAAGCAGAAGCAGAAGAAATGAAAATTAAGAGAAATATACTATAAAAGGAAAAAAAATAAAGCAGTGCAGCATTTGCGTTCTTGTGTCTTGTCATCATTTTATTTCGGACATGGGACAATTGCAGATGATATTGTCGAGGCACAAAGACAAGTTCAATGATCCTCAGCGAGTGACAGCGAGAATAGAGGCGAAATGTTAATGTATTTTGCCAGCACTTCGTACAGTATATGCATATAGTATATGCCCATACTGAGAATGATCTTCTAAGTGCCACTGAATGCTCCTATGACCCTGAAAGTCTTTTCTTTTCTTTCCCTCTTTTGCTCGTTAGTCACACGCACTCACCTCAGTTCGACAACTTTATTTGCGTCTTTGGTATTTCATTTCTCATTATGCACTTCACGGTTTCCTTTCCCTCAACCAACTTGTAAATATAACTATAAGTTTCACTAATGTCGTTCATCATTAGGCTACCCCAAAAAAAAAAAAAAAAAAGGAAATAAATATAAAATGAAATGTATTTACAACAATGTTTTCCACACATTTTCTTCCTGTCGACGCAAGATAATTTGCCTCGTTTGTCTGTGCTCCCATTACAAAATGTCAAAAAATGTTCCCAAAAAGCCGACACGCCCCCGAGCCGAGTGAAACGCCCACGACACGCTGCCGTTGCCGTGCCGTTGCCGTTGCCGCTTTATAGAGGAGAGAAAATTGGAATGCTTGTAGGTGGCATAACTACATGGTAATGTTAATGCTAGACTCGGACTCGGACTCGGATCAGGTAGCCAGGCAGCCAGGCAGCTAGTTATGTAGGTGGTTCAGTGGTGCGGTCGCTTAGGTGGTTGAGCGGTTGAGCGGTTGGGCGGTTGGGCTTTTGGCAGGTTGTTACGCCCAGTAAAAGCGCATAATTTGTCATTGAATGTTTGGTTTTGGACTGCCTTCACTTTTGGTCAGAATTCTTGTACACGCTAATGTCTTAGGTGTTGCCTGTTTGCATAAAAAACTGTATTTGCCACCCTCTTAACGCAACCGGAGCTGCTCTAGCGTTTTAACTAATGGGCGTGTGTGTGTGTGTGTGTGTGTGTGTCGTGTGTGTATCCACTCGAAAAGTTGTTGTGCTTGTTGTTGTTGTTGTTGTTGTTGTTGTTCAAGCCTAATTCATTTGTTGCTTCATTTGTGGCTCACATTTAAAAAGCATTTAGTGAAGAAGCGACTGGCATACAGTGGCGGCCATAAAAGCGTGTCCACTTACTATCTCGGGTCGCAAAGTTCGCTACCATTTAATGCACACACATATAGCCATATAATTATAATTGCTGATAAATGTTTCATACTAATAAACACTTAAAGCGAACGAACGAACGTCTGACATGATGACGACTGCGACGACGACGACGACGACGACGGCGACGGCGACGTGTGACGCTAATGACACTTGGCGTCGACGACGACGTTGACGTCGACGCTGGCATCGGGGCAAAAATGGAATGATTTGTGTGAGAGATTGCATGCCTCACAGTGATTTGTGATTTGTGTGCTGAGAAATGCAATTTTAAACGGGGAAACAACAACAAAGGCAACAACTCGCAACTTGATAAGCCACTGTCATCACTGCACTTCTTGATAGCTTTATTAAAAGCCAACAGGCGACTGTTGTTGTTGTTGTTGTTGCTGTTGTTGTTCCTGTTGTTACTGTACTCATAAAATGGTGATACATTTATTAAAGTTGCAAATTTAGCTGGCGTCTCAATAAATGTGAAAATAATGAATAATAAAAGTCAAGAAGAACATGATTTTTTATGGCTGACATGTCTGTTGAATGGAGAGCAAAATGAAAACAAATGCAAAAACATAAAAGTCCAAAAGCCACTGTCTGTTGATCTACATGAATCTACACACTCACACACACACACACACACACACACGTGCATAACCATTAAATGGACAGTTGTTATCAGCATATGGTTACTGTGTGAAAACTGATTGAGTTCAGCTGTGACTAATTTATGCGGCAGCCAGTGTAGCAAGCACAGCAGCGATTGAGGGAGAGGGAGGGAGGGTGCAAAAAGAGATCATAACTATATTATGGCGATAAGTTTCAAGCTAGACAAATTCAAGTCAAAAAACAAAATAGTCATGAGACCAACCCATGTAAATCGAGTCGTGGCTTCTTCTCTCTGCCACTGCCCCCTGCCAGCCTTTCCCCCTGTTCCGCTGCCACAAATATAAATACAAAAGATATACCAAGATGGAAAAAAAACCAAATTGTATATGAAAATTTCATGCCTCAAAACGTAGCAAAAGGAAGTTTGCATTTTGTCTGCACGCGGCGGCAACCCTCCTGGCCATTGTTGTTGTTGTTGGTGTTGCTTGTTTGTCAACTACGCTGCGACCTCTGGCAGTGGCATTGACAAAGTCCAAGTCCAAGTCGAATACGGCATTTGCCGCCCTGTTGCCAAGTTGCCTCAGTTGCCGCAGTTGCTGGTGTTGATGATTTTGTTGATGTGCTCGTTGAGTTTGATGTGGCACAACGCAAACGCGCAGCCGGCACTCTCCTCATGCGCCACCCTGTACAGTGAAACCCCGCACCAAAAGCCAAAACGACGAAACGATGAAATGAGGAAAACGAGGAAAACCTGGCCCAATCCCGGGTCTGGGAAATTCGATGCGCATTCTATTCATTGGCGTGTCGGTCCTAGAAATATGATAATGTGCCAGCAGCGAGAGGAGCAGCAACAGCAGCAACAACAACAGCAACAGCAACAGCAACAACGAAACAAATATGCAACAGTCAGTTCGTAAATTTTCATTGTAAAATAAGAAGTGTGTGTCTGTGTGGTGTGTGTGTTAGGGGATGAAGATGTATTGCCTTTTGTGCAATTTGACGTAATGTTACATAAGCTCTCTCTGGGCTGTGTTAGGGTGATCATTATTGAAGGGCACAGGCAACATCGAATTTCTGTTTCAATTTTTATGATTGTAAAAAATAGTAAGAGGAACAGAGTGAGAGAGAGAGTGACAGAGATAGAGCATAACGTGCGGCAGCTGTTGCCCCTTTTGGGATTGGTTTTCATGCACACAATACATATATATACTTCATTTTTTTTTGCCAGGTCTCGCATTTGGTTTCGGGATTGAAACTGGAATTGGGATTGAGTTCGGGGTGTAGATACATACAACAGATATGGGTAATTTTTGGCAGCCGCGCCGCAGTTTCTATTCAAAAGTTGTTTAATGCGTAAAATTTTAATTTTATTTTTTTTATGTTGCCGTTGTTGTTGCTGGTGTTGCTGTTGTTGTTGTTGTTGTTGTTACTGTGCCACGTTGGTGGCGGAAATTGTGTCAGCATTTTGACAAAAGAGTTAAAAAGTTGTGGGAAAGGCAGATGCTTGGATCATCAGATTGACTGATGTCTAGGTGTGAATGGATATTTGCGTTTATCAGGGAGTGGCAAGGGAATTCCCAGCGTAACCAGTAAATTGCTTAAATTAATTCATTAAATTACAGCAACTTTAAATTGTGACAACTTTATAATATAATATTAAATATATATTGAACTTTGGCTTAGTTCTGTAAGATGAAAGATGAATAGAATAATCCATTAAATTAAGATAGAAAATAGTCGAATAATCTGTAACATATTTTATTTATATTCAATTCTCTATCCTATAAATATGTGGACTGTTATGCAAATTGAGTGCTAGCGATTGCACCTTTTATCTAAGCCTAATGAGTTTCCTTATGCCATGTTTGGGAATTTGCATAGAAAACTAACATGCTCTTCCGTCATGGCTAAATCAGAGCTTCTAGGTTCCTCTTTCCCCTCCCCTTAATGTCAAACGAACCAAATGTAATTCTATTAAAAGCAAACCAAGAAAAATACAACGAATAATGCTTTCCCATTACAACAGACAAAAGACAAATGGCAAAAGTGAGAGAGAGAGAGACAGAGAGAGAGAGAGTGAAGAGAGGGAAATAGAGAAAACTCTCAGGCTCTCATGCGAAATTGTTGGCCAGGCCCTGGAAAATTGTCTAATTGTGCGTGGTAAGATAACAAACAGCCAACGGCTAAGACCAGAGCTTCCTGTTATTGTCATTGTCATTGTCATTGTTATTGTTGCTGTTGCTGTTGTTATGGTTGTTATTGCAGCCGTAACACATTTCGTCAATGTAAATAAGCAAAAATTGGGCAGCAACAACAGCAAAAAAGATAATCGCCTTAGTGGCGAAAAAAAAAAAAAAAAAGTGCACTTCAGGTCATGTCAACTGAATCAGACTGCGGATGAGGATGAGACTGAGTCTATACCATATAGGGGGGATGAGGATGTGACTAAGGAAGGCTGGCATTAATGCCGCATTGACAACAACAAGCTGCCACACACTCACACACACACACACAGAGGTAACCACCCCTTGCAACTTTAAAAACTGTAACAATTGGCAATTGTGTGGGTCTTGCGGCTTGACGAAATACGGATGACGATGTGGCAAGGATAACACGCACTTTTAAAGGTTGCCCCACGCCATGAAAGTTAATTTACGTCACGCAGCATTTTCAATCAATGTCAGGCCAGGGGGTTGCCAGCCGAAGGGTTGAGCCCTGCCGAGGGTTGAGTGTTGATTTCGAGATGTGATGAGAATGAGATGAGATGAGATGAGATGAGATGAGACGGGAGCATTGAAAAACATCGGTCGCCCGCTGCTCTTGTTTATTTTCATTCATTTTCGCAGCTAAGGCAATCAAATTGATCTCGTTTTGATTTGCATTTAAGCGACACTTGACGAGTCGAGCGACCTCTTAAATGTATGTAAATAAACACACGGACCTTCACATATTTTCATAGCCTGTCATTTGCTGACATTTATCGCCTGGTTTGCCTCCTTAATTGCGCATTAACTGTTGCGCCACAGAGAGAGAGAGAGAGAGTGCGTGTAAGAGAAAGAGCGTACAACCGTCATCATCGTCATCGTCAATTTCATTTACTTTTGTCCATTTCCATCGTCATCAGCATTTCTTTACTTCAATTTTTTTTTTGGGCAGGTCACAACCCAACGAAACACGAGTACAAATATTTTTTAATTGAATGCATCGCTGGTAAGCGCGACGTTGATGAGGGTGCCCCATAATTATAGGGCCCAAAGACTTAACTCCAAACCCGATTGAAGTCCGACACGAAACTCAAAACTGTCGGCGGGAACTGGCAAGACGACTGTCGACTGTTGACTGTCGACTGTTGACTGTCGACTGACTTGTGGCTTTCCATCGACTAATTGCTGGGATTATTTATTTATGGAAATCTATCTAGCCAAAAAGTCGTCGCGTTAACGCCCCTAACAATTTCGATCGTGTTGAGGTCCGCAATTAAGTGAATCGAGCTGGAACTAAGCAGAGACAGCTGAGATCTACTCGTCCTATTACATGGAATTATATAACCAATATGGTAAAACCTTAAAACCGCTTGGCCGAAAATCAATCACACTCTGATAGATCTGACAGATCAGCGATCTCTAGTATTGAGACTAGAAATAAAACATTCAAATACTCTACGTGTAAACACTTTATCATATCATAGCAAATCTTTATCTATTCTAATCATTCTCTTGCCTCATTAAATTACTCTCTTAAATTACTTTTAAGTTAGTCATCTCTTTGAGTTAATTACTGTGAGAACTGCTTTCACATAATTCCACAATTTGATCACCTTTCCCTAGCGGTGATCATTTAAATCTAACTATTAATTAAATTCTTTTTTCAGTTGTTCTCAATCTACATTTTACTGTTAAATCGTTTATTTTGTTAAAGCGAAAGTTTTGCTTAAATGAAGTACAAGAATTTTTGCTTTAAGTTACTATCGCTCTTTGTCATTACATGACTGTCTCCTGGCAATTGCCTGACCTCATAATTTAGAACGGTTTGAGCATTTCGACTACACACACACACACACACACACACACACACACACAAGCAGCTCTAAGTTAAGAGCCTTGACAGTACAGAGGACACATCCTTGTGCCGCTTTTACTTATGCTACGTATTCTTTATGCTTTCTGCAGAAAAATTCCTGTCAAAATTGATAAAAATCACATTTTCCATTTGAATAACATTTTACGAATTCGTGCATAAAATTACGACAACCCTCGGCAGCCGTTGCTACCCTAGCCCCATCCCCAACCCCTAGCACTGTCTCCCGTCTCTGTCACTGTCTCCGTCTCCCTCTCCTGCTTTTGTCCCTCTTCCCTCTGCCCCTCTTCACTTTGTGTGCAGTGGAATTTTCTGCAGCAACACTGAATTTCTTTGGTAACCACATTCCTGACTGCCTTCTTTTCATTCCCATCTATTTGTCCGTCTCTTTGTCTGTCTGTCTGTCTGTCTGTCTATCTGTCTGTCTGTCTACTTAAAATGTGGAAAATATCTATTTGCTACGCCCGAAATACGCGTCGCAAATTTGCTCAGCTAAGGGAAATGAAGTGAACTCAACGAAAGCGGCGAAATTTTCTTATCGCCATGGCGAAAATGAAATGAACATTAAAATTTGCTGGCTGCCCGCAAAAAGTTATTCAACTGTAGATAATTTTCATTGAGACACACACACACACACACACACACACACATTGACACTGCAGCTTCAACTACTTACGACTATGCCAAAATTTAATTTGTCTACAAAGTAACTCGACGTGTAGATAAATCAATCAAAATGGCGCAAAACACAAAAAAACAAAAAACCAAATATAAAAAACAAAAGAAATAAGAAAACCGCTCGTAAAACGCGCTACAAACTCGACTAGAATTGTTGCTGTCGGCGCACTTTAAAGTTTTATATATATTTTTAATTTTTGTTTATTTTTTTTTGTGTTTGCAACAACGTTTGACGTCAGTCCAGTGGATTGAGTTTGGCGTGTGCACCACCTTGGCTGCCCCAGCGTCCAGTTTGCCCTGCTCCCCCCTTGCCCCACCTGCCCCATTTTGAAAGCCATCGCAGGGCTTGAGAGCGCGTCATTTGGTCTATGGAGCACGAGTATGGCCGAAAAGTTGCGCCTTCCTCGAAACGAAAAAAACGGAAACTGCATTATCACCGTGGTCGCCACTCGAGGCCCCAAAAGCAGCGGACGAGATGCGACGAGTGGTGTCTGCCCCGAGAGTGTCTTTCTCGAGTGGTGTTTGCGGTGTTTTGTTTTGCTTGCCGGCAACACACAGAAAAACACATAAAAATATTTTGCCTATCACCATAAATAATTCAACGTGGAGCTCCAGTGACTCTGCCAAGCATCGAGCATCGAGCATCGACTACGAGCATAAAAATCTTCAAAAGAAGCGCCAAGTGCGAAGTTATTGTTGTTGTTGCACGCACTCAAAATATTAAAAAAAAAGATATACGAAAAAAATGGAAGAAATAATATGAACTGTGGCTGCCACACAACAACATTTTTTGAAGTTGGCGTTGGAGTGAAGAAGAGTCGCTCTGCAACATGCAAAAGACAGGCAGTCTACGAGTCGAGCTTAGGGCTGTCCCTAAGTATCTCTCTGCCTCGCACTTGCCATTACAGATACAAATGTATCTGTCTGTCCGTGTGTGTGTGTGTGTTTAAGCTTTAAGCCGCGTTACTCTTTATTCAAGTAGTTGTCTGCTCATGACTGTTGCTTCAAACAGCCGCACAGCAGCACTTCAAACTGAAGCAAACAACATAATCAAAAAGCGACAAAGCGACAAATCGCCAAAGGTGTGAAGAGCTTATACTCGTTTCACAAAAGCTCACATCATGATCAACAACAACTCTCAAAAACAATTTTGGAAATGCACATATATAATTTTGGTAATATTTTAAAATTACTGCTACTCATAATTAATTGTTTTCTGATCGTGTGTTGTCTAGAGAATCTTTAGATAAGAAAACCTACAAAAATGTGTTTTAAAATTTGGAAACATTAGAAAATGATTTCTTGAAAAAAGAAAAAGGAATAAGTATGGAATAGCTCCATCTATAGTTAAAACTAACTGCATTGAAGTATTAATATTGGAGTAATTAAAATATTACTCATCATTCTCCTTTTTTGCATATACAAATATGATTGGAAATTCATGATTGGAGTTCGAGTCACTCCAAAACCTTTGTACTATAAATTTGTAATTACATAAATGTATTTGGGAATTCTTTCGAGAAAAGAGTTACAATATTTTCCACAAATAGTAGTACAGACTGAAATAGCGATAAACGACAGGGTTCAACTTGATTTAACACTTTTAGATGTTGTCTATTTTGGTAATATCAGTTTTCGGTATGGCAATTGTAACGATTGGACTTACCAGGGTCTGATGTATCTAAGACAGGTGGCTGCTGTGATAATGGACCGGGAGTACTACCAGCGCCCGGCGAACGCGCGTCATCGTTCATTGCGCCTCCATAGGACAACGATGAGCTGGGCGGCCGCTGCAGAGATGAAAAGAGATAGAAAATGGAGGGTATGCTCATTAAAATATATAGCAGATAATTATATGATGTACTTATTCTATGTGTGTCATGCACTTCAATAGATAATTATATTGTAGAATAACTCGTATATCAAGAAGTTGGCAAGCATGCGTTAGGTGTTTGTTAGAATTAGTTACAAATTGCTTATAAATGTCGCTTTCAATTGACACGCCAACCATAAAATGAGGCACATAAAACTGGACATACAATCGACATAAAGTCGCAGACGACCGCGTCAATGCCGATGTCGATATCCAAGTCGATGCCAATTCCGATGCCGATGCCGCTGCCCGATGTCGATGTCAATGACTCTGTCCGGGCTGTCTGGTCTAGTCTGCACGACTGTCAAGTTGTCAAAACTGCCATAGTCCGGCCATATTATGGCCAAACAAATGCTACGGCGATCGTGGTCTAGGCCTAGACGGCAACAATCAACAACAGCAACGGCAACAGCAACGGCAACAGCAACAGCAACAACAATCGTGTGCAAAAATCTATAAACATATATACTATAAGTTATCAAATTAATATGCAGCAGCTGGCTGTGCCTTGACTTTGCCTCTGCCCCTTCCTCCACCTCTGGCTCTTCCTCCACCTTCGCCCTGCAACTCTGAACGTCTTCTAACTAGGAGTAGAACCTCAACAGCCTCGTCATCTTTTGCGACGACGATGGCGGCATATTAAGCGCTCTGCTCAGCAGACTGCAGAGACCAAAAATGTCAATGTCCAGCCTGGCCATAGCCATATTTTCTCCTGCTTCCCCTCCTTCTCCACCTCCTCCACCGCTGACGCTCTCAGCCAAGAAGTCTTGCTCGAAATCGATCGGTAACAGCAATTTAAATTCTGCTAATAACGACAAAATTTGTTGTCGCTCGACGAAGTCAACAAAAATATTACGCTTCGGCATTAATTTCGTGCACGTGCACATGAAATACAAATAAACATAGTATATAAATATATATTATACACATACTATATATACACACTTATAAATACACACATGTATATTGCCCCTCCCTCACCTCACCTACTGTTGCAATTTTTTGTATTATTTTTCTTTTATTTTTCGTTTTTAACCATAAAATTATTATTTTCCCAAGCTCGTAAAAATTCTTGACTTTCGAATACAATAAATTTCGAGTGTGCGTACAAATAATTTGGTTGATTCATTTGGAATGCAGAGCGCATCGCATGTGTTTTCGCTAAATATTTGTTAAATCGCATATTAATAGCGCCCTGCTATAGACAATTCATGTGGCTGCATTAGTGTGAGTGTGAGTGTGTGTGTGTGTGTGTGTACAATTTAATTGACTAGCTCAGCACGAAGGCAGCAAGATGTTAAATCATAGAAGAGGAATCAATGTAGGTCCAATGAACTGGGAACTGATCATTAAAGAGCGAGAGGGAGAGATAATGAGAGAGAGAGAGAGAAGACTCAACTCAATTCTCGCTCTGTTTAAGAGTGCAAGACTACAACATACTCTGTGTGGAAATATTTTATTGAATTACTACTCAGAAGTATTTAGAAGTAACAGGGATTAAGATCCAATTACCGCTAGGGACGGGAACCCACGCTAGTGACGAAACACTAGGGTTTAAATAATCAGATAGTAGATAATAATGTCTTAATAACTCATATTCAATATCGTTCTTCACATAATTTAATATCACAAATTTTGTTGCATGAAAAGATTCTCGTCACTAGACTTTAACCTCATAAGATATTATTTTTTTATACTATCACAATTATTTTATTTATTTTTTTACATTTGCTCAAGGTCGTTATACATTTTTATTTTAATTATCGTTCCCGAATTTGTTCTGAGAAACAAAACTTATATCCAACCACAGGCTTACATCGGATGTGAGTTAGTCAGAGACATTAATTGTCTGAGGAAATCTATCTTGGAGCATCGCCAATTGGTCAAAGCTTACTTTTAATTCCTGCTCCAACGCTACTTTCAATTTCACAACACAAACTCAGCTCAGCTCCGATGGGCAATAGAAGTATTAATAATTAGACACGTTGTCTGCATATTTAAACTCGTCTTCTCTCTCACTCCATCTTTCTTTATCTCTTTCTGCTGTCTGTGTCCGTCTCTGTCTTTGTGTCAGCATGAAGTACGAGGTGTCTTTTGATGGACGCATAAACAATTTCGTAGCTAAACGAACACGACTCGACTCCATTCGGGACTTGATAAGCTCTAAGCCTCTCATAGGCTCAATTGTAGCAATTGTCGTTCTTTTTTTTATGATTCTTTGGCCAAGTTTATGGGCTATAAAAAAAACGGGGCAACCGCAGCCTAATTTGTGGCTCATTAAAGCGAGCAAATGAAACTATTTAATTAGCTACATTAAACTTAAAAAAATATATAAAAAAGATATAAATGAAACAAAGGGCTGCATTTTCCCAAACGAAAACGAAACTTTCCTTTTACGAGTGAGTGGAGTCGACTGAACTCGACTCGACTCGACTCGACTCGAGTGAAATTCGATAGGTCTGTCGGTGTGTGGACTCCGCTCTGGGTTCCTTACGGGTTCGACTCGGTCAACTTGGCGAATCTTTCACACTTGCCGCACACTTGTGAGTTTTGGAGTTGCAAGTTGCAAGTTGCTGTGTCGCAAATCGCTATTGAAATTGTATCGAGTTACACCTGGCGAGTGTTGCATGCAGATAGCCGAGAAGCCGCTGCGGCATGTGGCATGCGGCATGCGGCATGCGTCGTGCTAAATGCCAGTCGCGCTCCTTGAAAGCCAGCAGGACAAGAGCTGGAGTTCGAGTTCGAGTTGGAGCTGGAGCTGGAGCTGGACAGGACTCCGATGTGAGTGGGAATGGTAGTGGGAATGGGAATGTGGCACAGGGTTGTTCAGTTTATCGATGCGTGCATTAATTACATTTTCAATTAGCAAGCGACCAGGAAATTAAGCTATCGAATTGCCATTCTGATCATTGTTGTTGTAGCTGTTGTTGTTGCCGTTGCTTATCGCATCGCATGTCCTGCGACAATTATTATCAAATATTGGTTTTTATTTAAATGATGAGGCTGCTTTCAATATTCATGAAATGAAAGCGAACTGAGACCCAAGTGAACTTGGACTTGGACTTGGAGTTGGAGTCGTCTTCATTCCATGCCGCTTCACATCACGTAATGTTGCCCCCGCCCCACAGAAAAAAAGGGAGAGAAAAAACTTTTTCACTTTGCCATCCCTTTGGGTGCATTAAAATGATCAAGAAACAATTTTCGTTTACCTTTTCGGCGCTGTGGGGTTTGGGGACCTGCCACGTACACTGTGTGGGGTTTGGGGACCTGCCTGCCACATGCCACATGCCTCTTGCGCCTTGCCAGTCACAAATTATTTATTTATCAACTAAACGCAGCGTCAATAAGCAAAATGGCGTTTGTAGCTCTTTAAATTTTTGATGAAACCGAAAACTCAACTCGACATTGCTGTTTGTTTGAATGCGCACAAACATGTTGTGTGTTGTTGAAAAATTTGAACGTGGCCAACATTAAACAGCCGCAAAATTGTGATGCCAAGCGTGCCATAAAACGTAATCGCTCCCCATCACCATGCCCCTTATCAAAGTGAACAACAAACAACGAACAACAACGCAGCACTTGGTCAATTGCTGTTGGTCAAAAGTTTTTGTTTCGATTGCCCGGACACTTCATTATGTTGGCAAACGTTATTTCTGGTCGGTCAGCTTTCCAAGTGACTTGGCTAAGTCGGCTCAGCTGCCGCATAATTGGTCCTTGCCGCGTGGCATGCCACACAGCCTACAGCCTACAGCAAAAATGCAGGGAGTCAAACGAAAACATGCAATTTTCGCTAGAGATTTTGGCTATATAATTAACTAACTGATAATCACAGCGCTGCCTCGCCGAGTTAATCACTACAATCAACAGTTAGTAGTGCTGCTCAGTCCCCGTCTCTTGCCACACCTCCTTCCCTCCCTCAACATCCCCCTGACTGCTTGCCGCACTCTAACAAACAGTACAATCAAATTATGGCGGGCGCTTGATTCTTTTAGCTGAAGAACAGAACGGAACTTTGTTTGTTAGCGCGTGGGAAGCGTTTTGGATGTACTTGGCTGTATTGGGTGCTAGGTGGGCGTAAGAGGCGTGGCAGCGCGTGTGCCATCTCAAAAACTGTGTTGTTATGATTGTTACTCATTTGCCGGCGACACGAACTCAAGTTCGTTCTCTAATTGCCCTGCAGCAATTTCTGCGTGCATTTGACATTCGATGGGAATGGAAAAGGGATTGATAATAGGAATGGGAATGGGAATAAAATTGGGACTGGCATTGGTTGTTGTATTCGGTATTCGGCCTGAGGCGAGCTGAGGATTAGACCAGCCTCATTTCACAATTAAAAACTGCAGCTTAGCCGAAAGGACAAGGACCCAATAAACATTGTCAGTTTGCTTGTGGCAAATGATGTTGTATTTACTGAGCCCAAAAGTGGACGTGAAACATATTTTTCTCTTTGGGTGTGTGTGTGTGTGTGTGTTGGCAAACACTCACAAATAGACAGCCACACTCACACACACACACACACACACACGCTCAGTGAGTGACTGTGAACCACAAGACAGGCAAACAACACTCGAATCCATATCCTTAGAACAAATAATTAAATCCTTTTTACATGGCCGCACAGACAGCTAAGTTTTCGCTTATTCCCGTATCTTTCTGCTTTCTGCGTTCTATTGCCACAAGGAGAGAACGGCAGCCCCTCCTCCCCCTTTCCACTCTTACAAATACCAATCCCAATCCCAATCTCAATCCCAATGCGTAGAAAAAACCCCGTCGGCTGTTTATTTTGATGGATTTCATGTTTGGCAATGCTCGGGCACAAAAGCTTTTGTTTGTCTGTTTGTGTCGTGTTTGTTGTTCTTGCTGTTGTTGTTGCTGTTTTCCTTGTTGTGGTTTAGCGCCCTGGAGCAGAGCTTAGCCAGAATCCCCGAGTCCCTTCCAATCACAATTCTTGCCCCATTCTTGAGTCCGTTCCCTTTGTCAGGCTGCGTTTCAGCTGCTTCTGCTTAATTAACGGTATATGTGGCTCAAGGCCCCCACCCACTAGTCGCCCACTTGCCACTTGAGCAGTTGTTGTTCTTGCTGTTGTTGTTGTTGTCACCTTCTGTGTATTTAATTGCGCACATGGCATTTAATTGTTTTTCAAATTTGTTCAAGTTGTAAAATGTTCGCTGAATGAAATGAAATTTGTTCCCCATTTACGTGTGTGTGTGTGTGTGTGTGTGTGTGTGTGTGTCGTGGCGTCTTCATATGTGTGCTGTGTGCCATTTTGTTTAAGGGTTGAATTTTTAATTAAAGTGGCTGGCATCGTAGGAGCATTGCTCCTTGCAACACCAATCAGACAGGCGGGGCAGGAGGTGCAGGCTGAGTCTTGGGGTGGAGGTTGTGGTGTAATGGTATGAGGAGGTGTTGCTGCTGAAACAACTCACAATATGGCTGCCTTTTTGGGGGTTGCCCAAGCCGACACGCAAATTGCTTCAGTTCTGCAAATGTAGATACATATGTATCTATACATATATAAACACACAAACATACATACATACGTAGTATCTGCCAGGCAGTATAGACTATAATTTCAATCAAATTGCAAGTTAATTACACACAATTATACCACACACTCACACACACACACAGATGAGTGGCAGCTTGTTGTGCCTAAGTTATTTTCTTCAACTTTGTATTAAACTTGAGTACAATTAAAGAATCAAAATGTAATTTACATACAAGTTCAACTTAATTAAGTATATTCATAAAATTGCATATAATTGTTGGTAAATGGTTGAGAAAATACGAAAAATAATAATTAAATTGGTAAATCAATAAACATACATTTTTAAATGATTAAACGTTACATTTGCAGTAATAATTACACTTCCAATAAATAATTCCAAGTATTTTAGAAACATTTCAGTGCATTTCTAGGAGTTGTTCAAGAGTTTCTTGAAAAATTAAATCAAAATGTAAATCTTGAAATTTAAAATGTATATTAGTGAAAATTTAAATAAATGCCATACGAATTAAAGGGAAGTATTAAGAATATTTAGTGCAACTTACTGCATTTTTAGTTAATGATTAAAATAAATGAACACAAAATTCTTTCAATTTATCTGAGTTTATTTAATTTGTACTTCTATTAATTTACTTCAAAACAGTAAATTATTATCACTTGACCATCAATCTGATTTTCCCAGTAAATTCCATAAATAGTGGCGATATCAATTCAACAAGCACTTATAAAATGTTGGTCAAAAATAAAAAAGAAATGTTCACAGATATCTGTTTACATTTGCAGTTAAAAGTTAAAAGCGACTCGAACTAATCAGCTGGGGGAATTTTGGGCTATCTGTAAGAATGAGCTAATGGGGCAGATAGATAGGCGAACTGACCATGGAGGTGGCACTCGAGTGGCAACATGTTAATTTCATGTCGAAGCACTTGACATAATTGTGCGACTACACCTGTGTGTGTGTGTGTGTGTGTGTTTGTATCAGATACTACGGAAGATCAGATGGGGCGTCATTACTCATACGCAACGTTGTCTAATGTGCAACGTGCTCGCATTCTCTGTCTCTACATCTGCATCTATCTCTTTTTGGGCACAGGAAATCTTGTGTGCTGATATCGCAGAGTGGAAAAAGCACGCCCAAGCACAAGTCTGTGATTAAATATTTATAAGCTGATAACAAATTGAAGCAGGTACCTAAGGTAGCTGTTGTTGCCTCGTCGCGACGCAACGCAACGAGTGCGAGTACTACATTTTTTCGGAAATCTTGTGCAAACAATGAAATTAGTATTTTGATAATAAAAATTCAGAAGCTACCTAAAGTACAACAACAACAACAACAGCAACGCCAACAACAATAGAAAAAAAAAGAAGCAAAATAGAAGCAAAGAATGAACAAAGAAATATTAAATAGATAAGCAAAATAGACCCGCAATTGTGGCTCTATCAACTTATCATTTGTTTGACTTTGTTATTATGTTACACAAACAGTGGAAAAATAGCTAAAGTAGCCCCGAAATAACTCAGAAGAGCGGAGAGTGGAGAGGAGAGTAAAACACAGAGACAGAGTCAGAGACAGCGCCTTGAATATTGGATGTTGCATAGACGGAAATGGAGCACGGCTTTTCGCGTTGCACGTTGCACGTTGCACGCGATTTGCATTGGGCAATGTTCACACAGAGTGTCAGTGGGATTTATCTGAGTTGCAAATCTCAGCTATCAATTTGAACTTCTCACAAAGCCCAGCCAAAAGAGATTAACATGTGTACTTACAGCTAGAGAGAAAGAGCGCGAAAGAGACTTGAGACAGAAAGTGGACTTTGGACTTTTTAATTTCCAACTGACTGCAGTTGTTTGTTGCCGTCTGCAATGCAAATAAGATAATTATTCAAATGGCATGTTTCACACAATTCCAACACACATTCCTTCCAAGTCCAGACGCAATGAAGAAAGCAGCCAGCGGGAGAGAGAGAGAGAGAGAGAGAGAGAGAGAGAGGAGCGAAGAGAGAAGAATCACGAAAGGCAATGGAATCATTTTCTTGCCGGCTAAAAGATATCAAGATAGCAACATGCAAATGCTGCAATGATCGCGCGAAATAGATTTGCATAAGCTGACAGAGTGTGAGGGGAAAGAGATAGACGAGGCAGCAGCGAGAGGGAGAGAGAGAGCCAAAGGGGGGAGGTTAAACTGATGCCCAGTCTCAGAGCCCGTTCGTTGCATGTGAGAACATTAATCGTGTAATTAATTTGATGCATGTGTATGCAAAGTAATTTCATGTAAAGTGTCACACCCGCCCGAGACCCGAGACCCGAGATTCCCCCGCCGAAACCCGAGAGCCGAACCCCTAACAGAGTCCCGAAGACAGCGGCAACAGTTTCTCAATTCTTGTAACATGGCGTGCCAAAGACAAAAATCAAACTACATACAAACAGGAGACAAGCCAACAGGCAGACTGACCGTCCGTCTCTCCGACTGTCTGAACGTCTGTCTGTCCGCCTGACAGTGTCAAATAGATTCCGCTGGCTGATAGAAACGACAGCGCCATGGCATGAAGATTAGCCACATCGTGGCCAGGGATCAGAGCCAAGTGTCCTGACCGTTTGTGTCTCCGACTTGGAACTCAGCTCATTTGCAAATTACGTGGACGTCTCGTTGTCAGCGCCCGCCGTCGACATTTTCATTTCGTTTAGGCCAAGAGATTCTATAGATTTGCATTCCTCAAACAAGTAGGTATTTTATTTTTCATTTACTTTTCGGGCTGCACCATGACATATGCAATGTCAGACTGACTAGCGTGCCAAAATCTCAATCTCTGCACACGATAAGGCCGAAGAAACCCCAAGGTGTTGGACACTTGGCGTTCCCGTTCATGTTCTCCCGTTCCCCGTTTCCCGTTCTCCTCTGACGTTCGCTTATCGCCTTGCGCTCATCTTGTTAGCCAGATAAGCCGACATTTGAAATTAGCTGGCCAAGGCGGATACATGGCCATAGACAAGGCATTACAAGGATTTCAGCTTGTCTCCAGACCGTGTGCCGAAACTGCCAACTCATGCCGTCTGTAGCTCATATACTATATACCATATATACATATATATATATATATACTCATATATAGAGAGTAGATTGATATAATGCACTGATAAATGCTGCGGCTCGAAAGTAGATCAAAAGATTCGCAGCCACGCACATTTTGTTATTGTTATGGTCTCTTTAGCTGCTCGACTCGACTCGGCTCGACTCAAGTCTCTAGAAATGCCGAAAATACACTTCACTTAAACAACGCCCCGAATTCAACTCGATTCCTGCTGTGTCATGCTTGCCGCGAACTTCAGCACGTTGCCCATACTAAAGTATTCTCTTAAAAGGCCTTTAAAAAGGGGGCGCCAGGAGGGAGGCTCCCTCCTCCTCCTCCTCTCTCTCAGAAACCCAAAGCTAAACCCAAAACTGTCCCATCATTGCCGACCAGGCGCAGTAGACTAGAAGACGACGCGTCGTCGCCATCGAACATCGTCATCACGATGACTTGGCATTTAAGGGGAAAAAAGAATCAATAGAAATAAAAATGAGAAGCCGCATTGTTGCTCTCAGTTCTCAGTTCTCAGTTCTCCGTTCTTAATTCTCAGCAGCATTTCCCTTTTCATTTACTCCATTTTGGGACTCGTAAATCAGTCGAAAAATCAGTGCAAAATCAATTAGAGTTGCTCGCCAAAACGCACGCACTCATTTCGGCCATTAACATAGGCCAAGTGTAGCCCGGAGAGAGCCATAAAAATTAGAGAATTTTGTGATTCCTGTTATTCACTCGGCCCGAGCTGGCCTGGGACATCCCACTGGGTTTTGGCCATTTGCATATTATCGTGGCAAGATGCTAACCAACCGAATTTCATTACCCCAACCAAGTTGCAAGTTGCTCAAATAAAATCAAAGGGCAGTCAACGCAACGCTAGCGACGTTTAAATGAGTTTATTACGTCTTTTGGCGTTTACCGTTAACAGCATTTAGCCAAAAAAAAAAAAAAAAAGCTTGGCGGGGCTAAAAGCTGAAAGCTAAATGCAAAAGGCAAAAGGCAGAAACGGGTGCATCATGCTCGTAATGAAATTTCCATAGATTTGCATAAAAAGGCATCGACACTCTGTCAGTTTGTCAGACCGACAGACCGTCAGACCGTCAGACCGACAGACCGTCAGACCGGTGAGATGCCCCAAATTAGATAATGTCTAAATTGGATTTAAAACACGCATTTTGCGGGTTTCCAACGCTTGCAGCCACTGCCAGAGATGAGTGTGAATAGCAGTGAATACCAGTGAATGAGCATGAGTATAAGTGTGAGTATGAGTCTGAAAGTGGGTGTGAATCAGCAGCAACCATTGAAGACCCATCGAGACAACATCAAAATAACATTAGAACCGCTTTTTGGTATTTCCCATTTTCCATTTTCCATTCTGCACTTTTTTTTTCTTTATTACGTTTTTTGTTTACGTTGTCTGCGCAGTTGAAGGGTTGCAAATTCCGTTGTGATTTGTATGCAAATGCTGAACGTGGGCGGCATTGGAGGGGGATGCATGAAATTTGATTTTATTTTAAGCGAAGGAAAGGGGACAGAGGTGTTTAGTATTTTTTATTTTGGACCAGGCGCTAAGAACTGCGACGAAAGCCAATTATAAGACATAATCAAATTAAGTTACAGCTGCATTCAGAATAGAAGCAAACTAAAAGCGCATATTTGGAATTAGGTTTCGACTTTAAAGCAAAACATGTTCCTTTTTAAATATTAATATATTATGTTATAAACGTTACGTATAACGTAAACAGTTGTTCGTAACGATATAACTAATAATTAAAATTAACAAAAATAACAATTGTGTGTTCGTTTTTAAATGTTAATAAATAGACGTTACGAAAGTACGTAACATTCTTAACACGCTGCAAGGCGTAAGAAATCAAGTAGCACAAATTCTCCAGCCAACACTTTTGGACATTGGGACATTCTGCATTAAATTCCCGCCACTTTTTGCCACACAAGATTGGCAAGTTAATAAATTCAGTTGCTTGCCACATGTAATGGGCATTACGTAATTTACATGCGTTGTGGCATTTCAACGATATGTGGCGCTATTTACACGTGTTGTCGCCTGGACAAGTTCATAAACTAAGGTTTCAGTTTTTGAGGTCTGAAGTGGGAAGTGGAAGTTGTAGTTGTAGTTGTAGTTGTAGTTTAAGTCTTGATGTTTTGATTGTGACTTTGTTTTGGGGCGTGTATGTTTAATGTTTTTTCTTTAGACTTATTTTTGTTTTGCTTCTTGTTGCTTGACGCTGATTGCGTGGCATTTTTCACATATTTCTGCTGCACATTTCGTGCAAAACTTAATTATATTAACTGAGTTATTTGCGGCATTTGGCGCGCTCTGACTTGGCCAGGCCAACGACAACGAGCAGGTGTTGTCGTTGTTGTTGTTCTGCTTGTTGCTGCTGCTGTTGAACGACAGAAATTATGACAACTCAACTTGACTAACTGGTGTGGGCCACTGTCGCTGTCGCTGTCGCTGCTCCCTACAAGTCGGCCAACAGTTGTTCGCACCTAAAAGGCCAGTCAGCCAGACGGACAGACAGACAGTCGGACAAATGGACAAATGGACAGATGGATGCAGACAGACAGGCGACAGGCGGCGACAGACGCTCACAATCAACAACATAATTAAAGGCACAAATGCTCATGTCGCGGTCTCTTGGCCAGACTCAGCCAGCTTGGGGCAGCAACTTTTTGGTATGCAAGGAGTTGCAATTAAAAATCAATAAAATGCGTGATTTTTGCAATTTTTGCAATGCAATTTGTAATTGCAATAATTAAAATGTTGCCCCTTTTGCTAAATGTTGTTGGTCTTCTTGCTGTGGTGTCTTTATGAGCTGCTTAATCAAATTTTCACCTCAAAAACCAACTGAGTCACATTACGAAACCCGAACCCGAACCCGAATCCGAACCCGAGTCGAAATCGAGCAGAAACAGCAACAGAAAGAGAAACAGGAATGGCAATGGGAATGGGAACAGAATCAAAGTGGAAACAACCCCTGGTCCACAGATATTCAGGCAATCAATCACATCGTCGAGTCGCATAAGCCACCCCTATGTGGCCTAGGTACACCCTGTGCTCGCTCAGGGGCGCAACAAATCGGATTAACTCGCACACAGACTGTACCAACCGAAAGCAGAAGTAAAATCAAAATCCAAATCAAAATCTGAATCGAGATTCACGCAGGCGCACACATACATCCTGACAGCACGGGGAGGGGGGCATTTGCTCTAACAATTAACTTTTGTTCTTTCCCTTTTTATTCTCTCCCTCCCATTTTTTTTTTTTTTGATTCCTTTCTTTTTACACACGGTGGGCGTGGCTGTAGTTGGACAAAAGGTGAAAAACCCGAAACGAGCAGTCAACAGAGATTGAGTTTTGTGCGATCTTTTTGTGCGATCACCACAAACGTTTACCAACACTGTGTCGATTGTTGGGCAACGTGTGCTGAACTGTCAGTGGCTTGTCAAAACAGCCATTGATTACGTGTCCAAGGCTCTGATAAGAGACGGGGCCAAACTTAGGATCATTTGCGATCGTCTAGCTTAGATTGTGACTAGGATTGTGAGTTGGCAACTTGTCGTTAGACAACACACAACAACAGTGAACAACACTCAACAGCAACAACTGCAACTAGCTTAATCGGGTCTTTAGGTTCTTCCAATCGCCTCTATTGCGCAACTAGCCAGAGACGCACATAGAGATAGATAGATAGATCTAGAGAAAGATAGATAGATAGTTAGATAGATAAAGGCATCTCTCTATGCTTTGCCACAGTCAATTGAAATTCTACGCATTCCGGCAAACAACAAACAAGTACACACACACACACACACACACATATTTATATATATATGTATTGTATATATATATATTTAGAAAAATGCATATATAGAATTCTCAATTGCTTTCGCATCATTACGTCTGCGAACAATTTATTTTTATAAAAGCGAAGCGAAGCGACGTCGCTGCCGCTGCCGCTGTTGGCGTCAACGCCGCATTTTCGTTTTCCCGCTTTTCACGCCAGGCAACGACAACAACAAAGGCGATGATCACGTTTGAAAAGTGCAGGAAAATTGAAGAAAAACACTGAGGCATGAAAGCAGCGTTAAGAAATCAAATAAATTTTATTGTATAAAAGCGCAGCAAATGCAACAGCAACAACAACATCTTCTACAACATCAACAATCTGCAGCAAAAACAATCAACGAGCCTGCCACGTTGTAAATAGTTTACAGTTGTGTTGCTGCTGCTGTTGTTGCTGCTGTTGTTGCTGTGTTGCTGCTGTTGCTGTGGCATTGCCTCTGCGGTTGCACACACTTTTCCGTTGCCGCCGTTCGCGCTGCAATCGATCGCAAATTTTTTTTAGTTTTATTGTAAACAATTTGGCTGGCGGCTGGCGGCCACAATACGATCAACATTATCATCATCATCTTCATCATCATCATGATTATCATGATTATCATCATCAGCTAGCTAAATGGGTGTTGAGTGCAAAGTGTTTGTCTATGTTCTCTCTCCACACAATCCAAAATCACCACACAGACCCCAATTGCATGCAACATGGCGTTCTGAGCGATATTTTCAATTTAGTGACCCTGTACTTTACAAGTATAAAGGAGCTCTAAGTTTTCGAAAATCCAAAAAGTTTTAGACACCAAAAGATATACATGTAATTTAAAACAGCTCGATACAGTATTGTTTTTCTTTACATCACCTGTAAATAAAAGACTGTAAGAGCTAGAGTCACTAAACTTGATATGTAGGCTCCTAAATTCACAGGCTTGGTCGTACCTTTTATTTTCATGCCACACCAATCGAGAAAACTAGTTACCATAGACTTTAATACTCATGATCAATTTCATGATCACTTAGGTTTTCAGGCAGTTCTAACCATATCAGCTAGTAAACCGGCCAGATAATCAAGAATAAGAGAGCACAAATTACAAGAGTAAATGAAATTTGTATAGAATAAGTGCAGGGTCTCTCACAATCGAGTTTCCTCAACTGTTCGAGCACTCGATCTGTCGATGGTCGGTGTTAAATGCTCAATAATTTTCCTGCACTACATATATTTCTGAAATTTTCTGATTTTTGCTGCCTTTGTGTTTTTTGTTTTTTTTTTTTTTTGAGCGACGATCGTTTACCAAATTGCATTGTCTCTCTATAGAGTCGAAAATCGAAATGACTTTGCGGACACAGCGGGAGATGTTGAATTTCTGAATGCAGAATGCATCTTTTGCTGCTCGAATGCTTCTTTGGGGTTTTTCAGATTTAATTTTATGTCGGTTGTATGTTTCACATGGCCTTGTGCACAGCAACAGCAACAGCAACAACAGCAACAGTAACAGCAATAACAATAACAACAATAATAACAAGAGAGCAACGACAACTGCCATGGAGATGGAAGTTTTTGGGGCGCACTAAAAATAAATATAAATGAAAATAAAAATAAAACTAAAAATACGAAATACGAAATACAAAATAAAAATAATAAAATGCGAAATACAAGTAAAGCTTAAGAGCCAAGTGAAAGAAAAAAGAAGGCTCTGTGAAGAAATCATACAAAGACTTCAACTTCAACTTCGACTTGGACTTGGACTTGGACTTCGACTCAGGGCCAAAAACTTTTTGATTTTCATAATTTTTGCGTTGACCACAAAAAAGCAACAATAACAGCAACAACAGCAACAACACCGACCACCACGAACGCTCCATGTTAACGACTTTGTGCCTGATCGCAGTCACAGCCACAACAGCAACAACAACAGCAACAACATCAAAAATAACATCATAAGCCTGAGGTCTGCCCAGTCCCTATACCATCCCATTCCATCCCATTCCATGCCATCCCCATCGTCATCTCTCTCCCTCTACATTGTCTGCCGGCATCATCGTTTCCTTAACGTAAAAGTTTCATTTTCGTTACCTTTGCGCAGTGATACCGAAAAGCAAAATAACATCGAAATGAAATGAGACTTTGTCTGGGCCTTGTTCCAGATGCCGTTCATGCCGTTCCTGCCCAGGTTCAAGCCCCGGAATCTGGGCAACAACAACGGCAACGACAACAACAACAACGACAACGGCGACTGCACCAAATGAGTTTTTGTGCCCGGCCGCTGATGATTTTTGAATTGATTTGTGTTGTTAAATATTAAATTCTTATAAGTCATTTGCACTCGGTCTCAACCTGAACCTCAACCTGAACCTCTGTCGGAATCGGAATCGGAGTCTGAGGCTCAGTCTGACTCTGGGGCTTGGTGTATTGTGCTGTGCTGTGCTGTGCTCTGCTGTGGTTTGTGTGGCTCCAAATGACAGACAAGACTGCGATTGCTCTGACTGTTACTACGACTTCCAATGCTGCCCCGCCCATCGTCCGTCCCTCTGTCCGTCCGATCGCCCGTCTGCCCACATATATCATTTACACTCAGAGCTGGGAGACACAGATTCTCGACCCGGTCGCACAGCGGTCGGTCGTCCAAAAATGGCAACGCACCAACAGCGTCCGGAGTGTGTCTTTGTTGTATTTATGAATACGTATATATCTCGGTATCTATATATATATATATATATATACATACACTTATTCTGGGGGGTGTGGGGCCGAAGATGCCGCTGTGTGGCGCGCAAATAACAAAAATTATATTTTCAAGGTGTTCTTTTGCACATTTTTTTTATTTTGAAATTTTAATTATCGTCGTTGCTGTTGCTGCTGCTGCTGCTGCTTAAAATTGCAATTCGCATTCACAGCACAGCTGAATGATAAAAAAAATCAAGTAAAAAATAAAAATACAGCGACAAGAGAAAAAAATCATAATAAATGTTTAACAAAAGTTAATAAGCTTTTCGCTTTTCGCTTTTGCTTGATTTCATATGTATGAAGCTGTATTTTATTGTCGTTTTATGGCGTTTTATTAATTTCTTTAATGGCTGCACTGCAACCAGTTAGAGACAAGGGCAGCGGGAGGGGGTGAAAGGGGTAGGAGGTGGGGGGTGGACACAAGGTGTGTGTCGAGTTTAAAATAAATCGGAATTGTGGAATTGAATGTGTGTGGCAATGATAAGGCACTTTAGCTCGTGTCTCCACTGATTGCCATGAAATGTGTCTACATGTGTGTATGTGTGTGTGTGTGTGTGTGTGTGTGTGAAGAGGCCAAGACTTAAGACTTAAAGCCGCAACTTTAAGTCAACTTCAAGTTAATTAAACTAGTGATTACTTTAAGCATCTCACTGTAAGTACACTTGAAGAAATGACAAACTTGTTTTTAATAGTCGCCAAATCAGTTATTATTATTATAGCTAACTGTAAGCCATAAGATTATTTTTGTGTTTTTGTTTGTTGCTTTGCTTTTCTCAATCTTTCTTCATCGCATTCTTGCATCCTTCGACAGACTTTCACACCATGAAACAGAAAGAAAGCAAGAGAGAAAGAGAGAAGGAAAGAAAGATACATTCAATAAACACTCACGCAGTGCCCAAATGGACTTTAAACAAGTGCCATGAAGTCCAGAAATTTATATGAAAGCTTCAAGTAAGTCTCCCATTCGCCATGTCCCCCCTTCCCCACTTCCCCCTTCAGGCTGTCCCCCAGCAATCGCAGAGAACACCAACAACAAGCGTCTGCAGTTGCATTCATTACAAGCGAGGCAAAGGTTAACATGCAACGAACGGCAACAACAACGGCAACGGCAAAGGCAACGGCAGCGGCAACAGCAACAACTGCTAAAAAGCTTAAATTTCACAACACGCTCGACAGCAACAACAACAACAACAGCAACAACAACAGCAACATGCAGCAATGAGGCACAGCATCAACGACAGCAAAAAGTGCGACGTTGTTGTTGCTGCTGTTGATGTTTCTGTTGCTGTTGCTGGTGTTGTTGTCGTCTCGGACGACGTCTCTCAACTTTTGCGTTTGAGCATTTAAGTGCCAATTAATAACAATTTTTATGAACCGAAGAAATAGTTGACAACACGGCATGGCATGGCCGACAGTTGCAGACGCGTTTGCCGAGTGATGCGCTGCTGCTGTTGCTGCTGATGTTGCATGCAACTAGCAACATGCAAGAGCAACAGCTACAACAGACTTCGACTTCAGCTTCGACTGCGACTGCGACTCCAGGCATGACAAACTAATTTGAAAGCCCATAACATTGTGCAGTTTATGAACAATTATTATATAAGTTTTATTAACCAGTCAACCGAACGCAGCATCTCTTTAATTAATTTGTGATTTTTCTGCATCAGCATTGCCATCAGCATTAGTCGCAATTTATGCCGGCTTATTGACAGTTACCAGACTTCTCAGGCTGCGACTAAGTGTGTGTATGCAAAGCAGTTGAAACAGTCGACCAGTACGAGGGGGGGGAAGAGGGAAAGATGGAGAAGGCAACCGGCAAGAGCTGACTTTGAAACATTTGGCGACATTAATATGATTTAATGCGTTAATTAGCACCAGGCAGCAGCAGCAGCAACTGACTGAGGGTGCAAACACAACAATAACGCAACAACAACACACACACATACACACTCAAACACAGACACAGACACGGACACGGACACGGACACATAAACAAGCGCAACTTGAGAGCATCTGAGGCGTCGCGCTTAAAACCCCAAAAAGTATGCTACGCGTATTCCCAAAATCCCTGAAGCGGATTAGTATGAAGCAAGGACGCTGTGGCATGGAATGTGGCACAGAGGGTGCGGTCTGCCTGGTGCCAACTGGTGAGTTGTCTCCCTCTCTCGCTGTATCTGCCTCTCCTTCTCTCTATCGCCCTGTTGTGCATTGCGTAATTGACGTCAATTTTGTTTTCGCACCGCGCATACCAAAAGAAGCAACTTCTCCACCCTCCCCCTACCACACAGCACTCTGAAACCAAGGAAAGGAATACCCAGAACATCAAGGGGAAGGCTGAGCCTTGGAAATCCAATACGACACAGAAAAATAATTTGCCAAATATAGAAAATTGTGTCGCCCGTCTATGGAATACTTCAAATTGTAATGGCTGGAGTCGCAATAAACAGGAGCTACGACAATGTGAGCTACGACAGCGGAGGGGGAGGGAGTAGAGTAAGAGGTAAGAAGGGTACGGGGGTAGGGGGTAGGGGAGTGAGCATCATATTTCATTTATTAGCAGGCAAAGGAGGTTAGACAGCGTTGGCGGCAGTTCGACAAGCATTTTTATTTATGCCCATAATGCAGGGCATATGCATAGAAGGGAGAAGAGACTCAAGGGCAAAGTACGTGGATGGTGGCCCAAATGGGAATTGCCTGAACTCCAGTAACAACGCCAAGCCCAACAACAACTGAAAGTAAAGTGCGTCAAAGTAAAGTAGCTTAGAGATTTATGCGGCATTTGGCAGGCGTTTGCCTAATAGAATTCTGGCAGAGGGAAAAGTTGCCGAAATGTGTCAATATGGTCAGGTCTTGAGTTGCTAATGAATAACATAAGAATTTTTGCGATAATTAAAAAACTAATCCTCAAGCTTACAACTTAATTGAACACTTTAAGAGATAGGCAAATACAAATAAATAAGACTGTTAAGATGTTAAAATTCATGTAAATTAAAAATTATGAATCGACACTAAGGAAATAAAACAATGCAATAAATAATGTGCAATTTTGGTATTGAAGTCTATAAAACCAGTGTCTTTTCAATTAACCGAAAAACCTAAAATTATTGTATAATTTTAATTGTTTTCTTGAGAATAAAATACTCTGTTAAATATAATCTAATCAATTTGATACAAGATATGTTTTGGAAATATTATTTTGTGAAATGTTTTCAAAGAGAAACTGTCATTTGTTCACCAAGTTACTTTAAAGTTATTCTCCGAGTCATGTGTAGTTTCTTTGCAAGGAGACTTATTTGTATTTATTCTTCATACTTTTTTCTTTGCCTTGGACACGGCACGTGCGCTATTAAATATGCAATAAATTATTTTTGCTAGTTTTTCCGTTGGCATTGCTAAGCTGCCTGCAAATTATAGAAAATCCCCCCTGAGAGACCAAAATGGCACAGACAATGGGGCCACGAGGGGGAGGGGAGGAAAGCAGAATGAAAGGAAATGGGGATGAGAGAAAAGTCAATGTAAGCAATAAGCTAGAACACCATTATCTAATGCTCGGCGCGCCATTGAGGCATAAAGCCCCCAATGTGCAGGGAATCTCACTCCAATATCCGAATGCGAATTCGAATCCGTATCCCAATCTGCTCGGCAATCCGAGGCCCATAAGCGGCAAATAGTGCGCAGGAAATAAAGCACAAAAAGGCAATAAAAATTGCCAGCCAAGCAGGCCTGTTGGCCTGGCCAAGACCAAATGGGAATGGGCAAAACTTTTTGGCTGACTATTTTGTAGATGTTGGCCGCACTGCTTCCGGGCCAATAGAAATGCCAGCACAACAAACAAAGCAACCCCACACACACACACATATCATACATATTTGTAGAGTATATGGAATTGAGAAGAGGTGGGGGTGGGGTTGTGGAGATCTCTCTCTCCCTCTCTCTCTGTGTGTCTCTGGTTGCCCTAATGGCCAGCAGACAGACACTGAGACGTCGCCAGCAGCGGATTTAAGTGCAAGTGATTTATGTGCTCTATCAAGAAGAGTGGGGCGTAAGTGTCCCCCTCTCGCTCGCTCTCTTGCTCTCACTATCTATCTCTCACTCGCAGGACATACGAAAATGAGCTGAGTAGACATAAATGCGGCAAATTGCAAATGGCAAACGGGTTTTGGCCACAGCCAAAATCAATCAAAAGTCGAATGTCAAATGTTGAATGTCGACTGCCAAATGTCGAGCATCGACTTGCATTAAATATTGAAAACACACACAAGTTGAAGGAAATTCAATTACAAGTCGAGGTCCCTTTGATATTTAACCCTTTGTGGAGGAAACGCTTTTAGTTCTGCAGAGCTGCATGCTAAGGTTTATAGTTGCCGTTTAGGCGGATTAAATTACAATTTACAAGTGGCCAATACAAGCTAAGCGGGCTTAAGTGCTGCCCGATGCCCGATGGCCGATGCCGTTGATTGAACCCTTCCCTTTGTGGTCGCGACCTAACCCTCGTGCGTGCCAATGCATCGATGATAATTGAAAGGCCCTTCAAATGGTTAATGCTAGAAATGGGGACAGCAACGGCAACAGCAACAGCGGGGGAGGTGAGTCACTTGGCTGGCTAATCGAGTTTGAAACAAGCGTAAATTGTCCTTTTGATATTTGAGTTGACTTCAATTGCATTTGCGGTGCAAAGTGCAGAGTGCAGCTCGGCAACTCGCAGCTCGGCAGCTTTGGTAATTAACGGTAATTGTGCAGGCACACTCTCCCTCTCACTCACACTCCCACTCCCACTCCCACAATATGGCTTCCCTCGTGGGGCCAAGAGGAAGAATGTGGCCGATGATCGGCTAATGTGCGCTAAGCGCTCTCGCCTGCATTTGCCTAATGACCAAGCGGACTTTGTATAATTTGTAAGCTTTTAAACCGATTTGCAGCTTAGTTCGAGGGCAGCGCACAAATATTTGTTAAAGCACAAAGCACAAAACCAGCAAAAATACCAACAAAAAACTGCGTGTTTTCAGTGGAAAAAATGTTGGGGCAAGACACATAAGTCGAGGGAGACACTGCGATTCTCCATTTCCAATTCCGACTCCGACTCCGATTCTGATTGAGATTGAGATTCAGACTCTGCGGCTCAGATGCTTTAAGCTATTTTGGGTGTCTTGTTGCTCTTTATTTTTTGCGGCATTTTTACGGCATAAATTTCCATTGAATTTGGCAACGCAAAAAAAAAAAATACAAATAAAAAATAAAAGAAAATAAAGTAAAAAATACTCGAAAAATACTCTAAAAACGATATAAACGAAGCACATTGATACTTTTGTGGCTAAGCCAAAAGGTTGACACAATCAGGTAGATATGAGCATATAGAAAGAGTTTCAAGTATATGTATGTATGTATATAGAAATGTATAAATGGGTACTCGCTACAGCAACAACAACATCGACCACAAAGCTGACCATCCAGCTCGCAAATCGCGTTCTTTTGAAGCGGCGGCTTTTGCCGTTTGAAGCAACACTTGACTTGAACCATAGATGGAATACATATAAAAATAAATCTATAAATGTATATACAAAAAAAAAAAAAAAAAATAACTACATATGTACGAAACGACAGCAACAAAAAATTCATTAAGATTTCATTATTTGCCAAGTATTTGTTTTTGATATTTTGGTCTGCTTTGGTTTTCTGATTGAATTTTATGGATAGAATTCCAGGAAAGCCATAACCAATGCATGCGGGTCTTCATTAATATGTGAAACAACCATGAATGAAAATTAGTAAGATATTGGAAAGCACAGTAGATGCAGACTACAACAGACTCTATCAAATTATCGCATTTATATATTCTATAATATATAATAACATTATAATTGTAGATAAGAGATTAGGAAACTTTCTGTTATGAGAAGCTGCAGTAACCAGCAATACGAGAATTCAACACTGTGGGATCAATGAATGGAAGCGTCACCAGCGTTGTCATCGTCACTTTGGCATGTCTTTTCACGCCAATGGGCCAAGGTATCGCATTCAACGCTTTTGGCCTTCAATGCAATTCCCTTGGCGATCGCCAAATCGTCAGTGCGACAAAAATTGCTGAGAGTTTTGTATTTGAACGCGACCTGAAACCCAGAACAGAAACAGAACAAGTAAACCGAAAAGTAACATAAAAAAAATATAAATAAAACCAGAAGAAATATAATGAAAATCAAAATAAAAACAAGATCAGCCGTGCCGCATTTAAAAACTTGTCGAGCTCATTGGCAACTGCATTGAAACATTAGCAGTGATGACATTTTTGCGGTCGCTTCTCCCCACTCTCCCCCTCGGTCACACACCTCCTTTCTTTGGGCTTTGGACTTTGGCTTTGGGTTACCGCACCCGCCTGTCTGTGATGCGTCTGCTGCTTTGGGCCGTTGGCTTTTTGGCTTTTTTTATTTGTCGGTTTATTTTTCGGTCATTTTGGTTTTTTGCTGCTTGCCAGAAATTCCTGACAACGCGACACTTCATACATAATAAAAGTGGATCGCCGATCGTCGATCTCCAAACGCGTCGCGTCGCGTCGATCGTCGCTCGTCAAAAAAAAATCGCCTTGTCGCACACACGATCCGATCCTCCGATCCATTGCACATTGAGCTGTGGCTTAAAGCATTGGACAAACGCTCGACTTGACTTGAGAATGACTCTTTTTTTTTTAGGATTTTTGGGGTTTTAAGTTGTTGGCCATCGTCTTTGTTTGAGCCACCACGGCGGCATTTGTAGGGCTTTCTTGACTTATTAATTGTAGCCTTAGCCTTGGACTTAAACTTGGACATCGGATGGTCTTTTTTTTACAATTGAATGCACAAATTTCGGACAGCCGCCTGTGGTTGGAGTCACAGACAGTATGACGCTTGGCTGAATCAACAGAAAGCCACAAAAAACGTACAGATACATGAGAAAAATCCAAACAGCTAACTTAAAACTGAGGTGAGAGCGCGGCTAATGAGCCTGCTCGACCAGAGAGCATCCTTTTTCTTCATTATTTTCTTTTTTTTGGATTTGGCTCGAAGCTGAGCCAGACAAACAGACACCCAAAACCAGTTCAGTTCGGCCTTTTGACTTAATGCCTATAAAATTATAGGTCTCTCAAGTCCCAACTGGAAAATTGTGTGGGGCGTTGCTGAAGAAATTAATACACGAAGCATTTTCTTTCGTAGCCACTTGAGGGGAAAATGCCCAACACAATAAATAAGTAAATATCAAAATGTATAAGAAACAACAAACTAAAGGTCTAAGAGGCAACACGCCCCTGGCAATCACGCAAAATGCCAAATTACATGTAGCTACCATTAACAGAACGAAATCATCTAACACGCAGAGCCAACTTGGTCTGCCCAGCAACAACAACAAAAAACAACACAAAAAAAGTCAGTTAAGGTGTTTTTCACATGCCGCGCCCGAGTTGAGAATTCGACTCGACTCAGACTCAAACTCAGAGCTGGTTGGAGGACTCGCCCAGCTGCAATATATTTGAGCATATTGCGGAGCAGCAATTTGATCGGGTCCAATGCTCAAGTTTCAGGCGCAGCACACGCATCAAATCCGGTCACAGATCAGGCAAGGCAACAGGCAACACAGGGCTGGTAACAAACAGACAGAGCTCTGATCCTTAACTGTTGTCGCCAGCCCTCGAGCTGCCTTCGATTGCAGTTCGCTGTTGGCTGTTGACACTGTGACACTTGAGCTGAGGCGGGGGCGTCATATGCGGCTCACACGTGCCACATCCATTGACAAAAGCCAGGCCTTCATATGGCCACTAGTTCTTATAAATTTCGAAATAAAATACAGACATGTAATACGAGCGGGCAGCTCGATTTACATGCACTGATATCAAACATATAGTACACAAGTCTACAGAGTGAGAATTGTAAGTTGTGAGTCCTGCGTTGAAAGTTCACAGAGTTCGCGTTTGATTTGAAGCACTTATTAATGACACTTATAGTAAATAAAAGACTCAAGTATGCACATGAAGCCCACTGATAAGGCGAGCTCTCTCTTCTAAGCCGTCTTTAAAGCTCCAATTGGGTCAAATTGTAGCCCAAATTTGGCTTTAGCAGAAGACTGCAGAGAGAGCTGTTAGATCCATGAGCAACTTGAGTGAAACTTGCTGAAATAGAGGATAGAAAAGAAATCCCAATACGTTTATAAATACGATCAAAATGTCGTCAGAGAATAAGAGATGGCTTCCAAAGACTTCCTTCTAAGCAGGCAGATTTCCAGTCATCATCTTCTCATCCGTGGCTGGTCATCAGCAGAAGTTGGCCTAAATGCGTTGACTTAATAACTACATCATCAATTTGGCAAGTGAAAAAACATTCTTTGTACTTTTCAAATATACTTTTTTTCATATATTTATTGGCTAACTCTTTAAACGTTACTCTGTAGTTGTTGTTTCTTAATTCTTTTTCATTTTTGTTTCTTTGTTGTTTTTTTTTATCATTTTGTTTTCATTTAATTATATTATTAGTATACATATAAATAATTAAAAATATTACATTAAAATGTAGTCGTATATCGTATAGAAGTTGCTGCTTGTTGGTTTTTTCTTTAATGTTTTAATTTACGTTTTTCGTTTTGATTGCGTTTTCTTCTCTGCTAAGTTTATCATTTTCATTTTCATTTTCATTTCATGTTTCTCATTTTACAATTTTGCTAAAAACTAAATAAAATTTGTTTCGTAAAACAATAATAAAAAATGTATGCACGAAGACAAAAGAACTAAACTTTATGTATTTTTGTATATATTTTAAAAATAAAAAGCAAAAAGCGTCTCAATTATTTTTAAAATATATTTACGTATATTTTTTTGCATAATATTTTTATTATTATATTTACTTTTGTTATATTTTTATAAAATATCACCTAAAGCAATTACGTATTTCAGTTTCAGTTTTGTGTTTTTTGTTTTGTTTTTTTTTCGTTTTATTTTCGTTTTTACAACAATAAAAATTTGCGCTTAAATTGCAAAACATTCAGTACTCAAAACTAATTATAAGAAATTATTAAACAAATGTGTTCAACAAAATGCAAAAGCTTGCAAAAATCATAGGAAACAATTTGTTGCAGACAAATGTACAACAGTTTTTATTTTTTTTTTTTTTTTTTTGTTTAATGTTAATGTTTTGTTTTAATATGTATAGTGGTAAATTTGCTGTGTTTTTTAACTAAAAAGCAACTAAGATCAGTTGGCCACAGATTTATACTAAAATTACATTATAATTACAGCAATTACTCACTTTCGTGTGATTCTTGTTGTTTTCATATTTAGCAATTTTATGAGACAAAGTACAACAACTATTCGTATTTTTAATTAATTGTTATTAATTTTTTTTTTAGTTTTTGTGTGTATTTTTTTTCATTATTCTTAAGTTGAAAAAATAGTACAAAAGCTTTGACGTATTCTCGTTTTTAGTTAGTAGGTTGCTGCCTGGTTTCTTTCACTAATCAACCTTCTGGTTTTATGGTCTACTCATAAAGTGTAAGTAAGTATACAAATGACTGCCCATATAGCTGGACTGCAACCAAGTGCAGTTCCATTAAGTACAATGTTTGGTAGTTTTTTTTTTTTTTATATTATTTTGGATTTTTTTGAATTTTAGTATGCATTAACTGAAGAAGGTTGGTAGAATATAGCGATAGAGATAGAAGTGCCTAGAGCGGGGAAGAGTTCATCGGAAACTTGTTAAGATGGGTAAACATAGAGTTTAAGTTAAGCTTCGCATACATACTAATACGTAGCCTTCCGTTACGGATACTAAGAACTATATAACGTACATTTAGTTAGACCGCTATAGTATACATAGAGTTGGGGGACCCAAACGTTTCTACCATCAACAAAAGTAGTTGCAATTGCAGCTGATCTACATTGGGTCTGTTGTGTGTTGGGGTTGGTTTGGGTCTAGTCTAGTTGTAAGTATGTCTGGGATAGTATGGGATTATCTTATTCCATCTCATTCATCTTAACTGCTGTTTTGAGCACCAAAAGCTGCGCTGTTCGCTACGTATTTATATATTTTGCTTTCTTTTTTTTAATTATTAATTACATATATTTTTAATAATAGTATCGTGTTTAGCATTTCGTATGGATAAAATTGTTCTTAGTAAATGCTTAAAGATGTTATATTTTTTTATTACTTTTTGTTTTTTTCTTGATCTTCTCATAACCTAAACAGTATCCCGTTCATTACGTATATTAAGTTAAGTTTCGCACTGTTTCTAGCTCATTTAAAATGTCATCGTATATGCGCGTTTCAATTCTCAATTAATTAAATTAACTTTAATCTGTATTTTTGTTTTTTTCTTTTTTTTTAGTTTTAGATTTGTAATAAACAATAATAGAAAAACATATGTTTTACTCTATGTTTTATTCGTATACTTTGCATTTGAACTCAGGTTGATTTTTTTATGCTTATGTATCTTTTCATTTACGTATATGAGTTGCACTTGGTTCTCGATTCTCCTTAAGAACGTGTCGAAATAGGAATTATAAAAAAAAAATTGAAAAAGAACTAGTTAAATAAAAGTCTAACAAGAAAATGATATAAATTTGTTTTGTTTTCTTTCTTTGTGTTTTTTGGCAAGTTCTTTCAGTGTTGTAAAACACATTGAAAAAGGACGTATTGAAAAATCGTATACTTGTTTGCTAAAGTGAAGAATGAATTGAAAAGCCAAACAAAATGAAAATAAAATTTTCGTTTAGTATTCTTTTCTTTTGTAACATTTCTCTTCTTTTCTTGAATGTTTTTGTTTTGTTTTTTTTTTTTTTTCATTTTGTCAACTTGTAAGCTGCCTAGACTTGATTCGTACATCTACATGCTAAAGGTATATTTTATAATAGAGTTTATATATATGTATATATATAAATTTATATATAAGAGAACTTTGCTCTGCGCGCATTCTGATCGGATTTGTGTATAGCTTTCCATTTTCCGTTAGTTCTGGGCTTCTGATGCGACACGCCCACCCACCCACATATACACACTCACACAAATTTTGACAAACACACATGCACACACACACGTACACAGAGACACACGTAGCGAGATTAAAAGTCCGCTTCGTGCTTGATGCGATAACTGGCATAGGTTTCTTCCAGCGGCGCAAAATCTTGAGAGTGGGGCTGTGTTCAAGTTCCAAATTCGAAAATTGGCACAGAGTTGTAATATATAGAGAATTGGGCTTTAGATATCATAGATAATGAGATGATATTGTGTGCTTGTTTGAGTCGTTATCGAAAATCGAATTCGATATCAATATCGATTTATGTTACGTTTTCTGTTTCTGCATTTGTATCTATGTCTGTGATTTTTGGGTTGTGGAGGGGGACTTATAGGCAATATTTACAAGTTTACAAACTCAAAACGATAACACATATATCGGATCGGAAGTTATTGAAAGTAATCGACGCTTGACTATGCATCCGCAATGTCGACGCCATATAAGACTAACTTTCATATCATAATACATGTATGTATATCGATATATGTATATATGTAGTTTCTAAATAGAATTATGTGCATATGTAAATTGTTAAAATTGGTTAGTTTTGGGTTAGTAAACTTTCTGGTAATATATATAGGTATATATTCATATATATATATATATATACATATATATATATAAATATATGTATTTTTTTGTAGTTTAATTTTTTTGTTTTTCGTGTGTTAAGTAAGTGAAAATAATAAAAAGTTGTTAAATGTTTTTTAATAATAATTAATAATATATTGGCGAGCTATATGGGCCTCTTGCAAAAACGAAGTACTGGAACTTTTACTTATTTTGTTTTTCTTTTCTTTTGCATATTTTTCAGATTTTCATAGTTTCTCTTTAGTTGTTGGTACTTTTTACAAATTAAGCAAATTTTGCGCTAATTATTGTTGCTCAGTTGCTGTATCTTCTTCTTCATCTTCGTCTTCTTCTTTATCATCATCATAATCATTTAAGTAATTTACAAGTTGAATGCATTCTATTCTCGTGCTCCGCTGCGAGAGCACAAAAATAAATAACATGACTTTTGTTTTGTATTACTTCTTTTTGTTTGTTTCTTAGTTTTTCATTATTGGAACTTAAATTTATGGCTCTCGTTTCTTTTACTGTACAAAAACAGACAAATTCTAACGGCCAAAGCATCAGCAGCAGCAGCAGCAGTTGCAGTTGCAGTAACAGCAGCAGCATCAGCAGCAGCGGCAGCAGCAGCAGCAGCAACATCATCAGCATCAGAATATATTCGGTTCCATTTGTTTTGGAGCCAGTGTCGCCGCCTGGCGGCCGCTTGGAAGCTCGTTTGTAGTAGTATTTGTTGGTGTTGTTGTTGTCGTCGTTGTTGTTGGTTGTTGTTGTTGTTGTTGTTATTTAAGTCGGTGTGGTGTTACGTCTAGTTGTTGTTGTCGGTGTTGTTGTCGTTTTGGCCGCTGGCGTTGAGTCCTTGTGGTTGTTGTCCTTGTAGTTGTTGCTGCCGCTGTGTTGCTATTGTTGTTGTCGCTGTCGCTGTCGCTGTCACTTTCACTGTTGTTGTTCTTGTTGTTGATGTTGTTGATGTTATTGTTGTTGCTGCTGCAGTTGCACTCGCTAGAAATTTGCTTGATCTTTCGCTTAATATGTTTGCTTGCTTGTACTATTTATGAATTAATTCTCTTGACTAATTTACAATGTGTGTGTGTTCTTGTTCTTGTTCATAATTACGTACAACTTCTTCTGCGTTTTTTGATTGGATTTGATTCATCAATATTTCTTTATTATTTTTGTATTATTTTCGTTATTATTATTGTGATCTTTTGTTTTCTTGTTGTACTTTTGCAAAATGAATTAATTTTACTTAATTTCTTATGCAGTTTCGCAACATTGATATTATGTTTATTATTTTGTATATTTGATTTATTTATTTTTTTTTGGTTATTATTATTGATTCATTTAATCCCAGGGCATTGTGAGCACCCGCTTCGTTTTTGCAAGAAGGTCGTTATCGTACTACGAACATGGGTGCACCACCGCATTGTAGCTCGCCAATATAGGACCATGTGCTCCCGCGAAGGGGGTACTCACAACGTCTGGTGTACTAGCTCCATCGGTGTGCGATGTTGAATCGGCATTACTTCGTCCTTCACCATTTGCTGAACCTAATTCTGGTGGTTTGGTGGTGTCCCGTTCGTCAATCACTAAATCTATTGGCATTTTACCCTTTAAGCATGAGATATATCGATGACAGAAATTATCGCATAATTCATGCACCTGCAATGAGAAACCCGCATTAAGAGAGTCGTGGAGAGAGAGAAGAGAGAGAGAGAGAGAAAGATATTGTATGTGAGAAAGGGCAATGTCAAGGTTCAATTACTTAAATAACTAAATCTCTTATAATTATCTAAGATGATTATAAAAACAGTCAACTGATAAACAATCGATACTCAATTTAATATACACCTAAATTATTCAATTTAATACATTTATCGATGGTTTTTCAGCTCGTGTTCGCTTATAATAAAATATATTGATTTACTCATAAGTTGGACATAATCGAATCAAGCATTGCAATACGTTTTAAGGCCATAAAATCGGGACTTCATTAGGCATTCTGTTGCCTTGTATGGCATTCAACTTGATAGACAGAGATAGAGACAGCTGCAAACACTTAGCGCCATTGCATTCTTCGTGCCAAAAAGCAGCAACAGCAACAGCAACAACAGAGAAGAAAAAACTTGTTTTGCTCCCGCTGCAAATGGCATGCAAATTGCTTTTTATGCGTTAACCCAACAACTCTGTGGACCTGGCCACGCAAATGGTTGATGATGGCACTCAAAAATGGCGTAGACAACGTCAGCAACAACGGCTTAGAAGGTGTACGCGCTTGCAGGCGATAAAAATGCGAAGCCGACCACATAAATATGCATAGAGAGTTCGAGTTGGCGAGTTGGTCTGGCCAAAAAGCATTGGTCGGCAAGGAAGTGCTTGCTGGCCAGCCACGTTTAGCCGCAGGGCACACTTTTAAGCGAGCAGCAGCAGCAGCAGTAACAACAACAACAACAACAATCAGCAGCACGTGCAACATGCAGACAAACACTGGCGTCAGCAGCAGCAACAGCAGCAAACGGGCCAACAAAATGCGTTTTTAAAGCCATGTTGTTGTTGCTGGTACCAAAAACTGCACATGTGTAAGTGTGTGTGTGTGTGTGTGTATGATAAAACAAATGCGATAAGGCCAAAGTGAGTGTGAGTCAGGCGGAGCACATATGCAAATATGCAAAAAGGCTGCGCACCAAAGAGGAATGCAGCCGCCGACACGGCTAAAAAGAAATTAATTGCGCTGGGCTCGAGCAGACAGAGCAACAGCAACAACACAACAACGACAGCAGCAACAACAAACAGGGTGCTCCATTTAAACGAGCAGGCATTTAATTTACGAAAAAGTGCGCGTTGCTTATGCAAATTGCTTGTTGTTGTGTCTCTTGCAACGGCTGCAACGCGGCTCTCGATTTCTTTTTTTCTTTTTTTGTGTTCTTTTTTTTTTTTTTTTGGCATACGAAAGCTGCAACGACTAAAAGCCTGGCTACCTATTAACTTGTTGCCCAAACTTGCCAAACTTGTTTGCAGGCTGACGGTGTTGTTGCCGTTGTTGCTGCTGCCAAAGATGATGATGATGATGATGCTGCTGCTGCTGCTGTTGCCTGTGTTCAATGTTATTGTCACCAAAAATATGACATTGATAAAAAGTGGCAGCAACTGGTTTATGGCAGGACTCAAATTTGTCGTTGCCGCTTGCTGATAACAGCAGCAGCAGCAACAGCAGCAGCAGCAACATGTTGCTGGTATGTATAGCTGTCAAAGTTGCCATAACAATGCACATAAAGCGCGCAATTAGCACGCCAGCAACATGTTGCAGGCAACTACTGCACGCAACAACAACGACAACAACAACAACAGCAGCAGCAGCAGCAACATCAACAACAAGGCATAAATACTTACTAAATTGATATGTTTATGCGGCTTTATGCTCAGTCGCCTGTCTCGGCACACGGGACACGGCCCTTTGTGGCAAGTTGTTGCTGTATTTGTTGTTGTTGCTGCTGTTGCAGCGATGCTTGGACTCTGATAATTTTTGATTAATTTGTCAGCGTTGTGTGTGACAGTTAAACAGCTCATTGCGATATTTATGACTGGCTGCTGCTGTGACTGTGGCCATGTTGCTGCTGCACATTGGGTGGGCACAGCAGCAACTCACTGGGAACAGCAACAGCAACAGCACAGAGGGCGTTGCTTGTTGTAAGCTTTGTAAATGTTACAGTCATTTGTACATCCTGTTAAACAAAACTTTTCACAGTACCCTCCCCCCTTTCTTTAACCCCCTTTGCAATTGTGTTCCCCTTTCCCCATTCCCATTCCCATTCACATTGCCGTTCACGTCACATTTTACAGCTTCCTCTTGCAACACGATAGCATCGCAATGTGTCCGGGCACACACTTTTCTTTCCCTCTTGGATTGCAACTAAATGCAAAGGCATTTTCCTCGTTTTTCGTTCTCGTTCTCGTTTTAATCTCATGCAAATCGCTCCAATCTGCGCAGTGGTAATTTTCGATTTCCGTTCAGAGATAGCGTTAAATGTTCTATACGACTCGAGAGATGACGATTAGACCAGTAGACCAGCTCTAACTCTGAGATTCACACGAAACACGACCGTTTTACCGATCGACCGACTGACACAGCCTCCAGTTCCCCAGTGCCAGGCCCACTAACTATTTCACTCACTGTCAGCAACAAGTTTTTATTTTTATTTTGCCTTTTTTTCAGCTATACACTTTTTTGCACACATTTTGTTTAACAAGCGTGCGGCAAAAAATGTACAACACTGCTGACATTTAAATGAATTGTAATTAAGAAAAAAATAGCAACAACAGCTATGAGAACAACGGCAGTCGACAAGCACTTCAAACTTTCAAACTGAATCTAAGCGACTGACAACAAAACAAATTAATATAAATGCAAAAAATGCAAATAGAAAAAAATAATAATAATAATAATAATATTAAAATATTCTTTGAATTTGGAATTTAAGCGAGGTGAACACTGAATACGCTTTGAATGTACGCTGCCTGTGAAACGTTTACGAATGCACAATAAAGAGGAATCGAAAAAACTTTCACTCTCGAATGAGTGAACTGAGAAAGAGATATACTGAAATGAAGACATCGCATTTGAAATGCTTTTAGCCATTCTTAGACTAATGCTCACTCACTTACAGTGCCCACGAATGGAACCCACACACATCTGGCTTTCCATCAAATCTCGGCTGAATCTTCTAGTGGATTTTTTGCTTAGCCAAATAGGAAAATAAAGACAGAAAAGAGAATAAAAACTAAATACAAAATACAAAATACAGCTGTTGTTTGTCGTCTGGTGTTTGTAGCACCAAACTGGCCAGGCCATCAAAACAAGGCCCCCAATTCGGTGTTGTCAGTGGTGATGGTGGTAGTGGTAGTGGTAGAGCCCCCATGCCGTTCCCGATCCCAATCCCGATGCTGATGACGCTGACGCTGACTCTGATGCCGGTACTGGCCCGGTAAGCCGCCAAGCTGTGACTGCTTACCCCCTGCCGGCTGTCTGTGTGTGTGTGTGTGTGTGTGTGTGTGTGTGCAACTGACCCAACGTGTGTTGTTGTCCGTCAGTCTATCCATCTGTCCCACAGTCTGTTTGTCAATTGCAATGCGCCGTCGTCGTCGTCGTCGCCGCCGTTGAGTGTTTTCTGTTTTCTGTTTTCTGTATTTTTTTTTTTTTTTTGCATGTGACTCTGTGACGAGAATTGTCCGTGCTGGATGGGAACTGAGAACTGAGGACTGTGGACTGGGCACTTGGGGCTGGCAAACCAGTTTTGACAGACACAAGTCTTGAAACGTCTTTTTAACTGATTCTGTGTGTTGTTTTTAGCAGGCAGCAACAAATATCTACAGATACAGATATACGTATGTACATATAGATACAGATACACAATGTATATAGCTGCCATTTGCCAGTCAGCCCGCACATTTTATTTAAGTATTGTTTTTTTTTTTCATTATTTATTTATTTTATTTATTCTTTTTTATTTATTTGATACACCGAAAATCGACCGTTGCATTTTGCTGGCTGCATATAAATGAATTGTATATCTTTTTTTTTTTGCAGCAGTACAAGTTGCTACAGTTCTTTGTGCCGATTGCTGTTGCTGTTGTTGCTGCCAATTGTTGGTTCGTGTGTGTCGCAAGCTGTGTGAGTGACAAATGACAAAACAAAAACCTGTCGTGGGCTGTGTGATGATGATAAAGATCTCGTTCGACTACGAGAGAACGAGAGTACTCAACGTTGTTGTTATACAGGGTGCTGCTTGCAACAAATTGCACCAGCTGGCTACCTGGCTGGCTGACTGACTGACAGATTGGCAGACTGACTGACTAACTCACTGACTGCCTGATCAACTGAGTCGACCTGACTTACTGCACTACTTTCAATAGAAAGTGACTGTTGCTGTTGCTGTTGCAGTTGGTAATTAACATTGGTCAACGCTAATTGCACATTGATTGACTTTTGTTGTATCTGTGATTGTTGTCATTAGCCCAATAGCGACGTTCCAGTTACCTGACAATTCCCTCAACCCCCAACGATAAATGACTTTGGGAGCCTACAACAAATTCAACATATATAGTTTGGTATTTCTCCAGGCCTCCAGCTAATATAACTTGACCAAAATGCGACTCAGCTTCGTATTCTCTTAACGTTTCGCCTTGTGTTCTTATTGTTGTTGTGTTTCTTTATTTTCTGATAATGTTTTGCATAATTTCTTACTTAAGACTTAATTGAAAAAGAAGAGAGAAGAAAACAGAATACACAAAAAAAAAAAAAAAAAACCAACGACGGGTTTAGCTCAAAGCCCAGCTCAGCTCAGCTTCGTTTTGGGCTTCGGTTTCAGTTTCGGTTTCGGTTTCGGTTTTTGGTCGACGCTCCACGCTTCGCTGCGCATTTGCCTAATTAATTTTCTCGGCAGATACCGAGGGTTGGGGCAGGGCATTAATTACGACCACGTTGAGGAACAACTTCCATTAAGACAGACACACACACATGAAGTCAAACTCTTGCATATTATTTGAAATTAAAACAAATTAGGCAACCTGTAATTTTCCCATTTAGAGTATAAAGTGTCCAATAATAAAGTAGGTGTTGCTTGTTGCTTGCATTCCCAAAAAAAAAAAAAAAAAAAAAAAAAAAAATTATTTATGTGCAACGGGACGGGGAGTGTGTATGTGTATCCACACCTCATGAATTAACAACAAAGCAGCGCCGCAAATGAATGCGTTGCATTGTTCACTGGCCGCTCGACTGCAAATATATTTGTATACCCCTCCCCACCCCCCCCCCCCCACACTGCATTACAAACAACAACTGCAACTGCAACTGCAACAGCAACAACAATAATAATAAACACAGGCTGATTGTATTTTGGACAAACACCTGACAAGACAGTCCCCCTACCTCCCCCTCCCCTTTCCATCCTAAAATGCCGCTCGACATCTCGTTTAAATATTTGTCCCTCGCAGTATCTTTGTGCTTTGTATATATGTAGTAAATGTCTTGTCACATCCTGTCGAGCCGCATTTTCTGAACTTATCTATATCTGGAGCTATGCAAGCAGTTTTCATGTTACAATTTTGATTGGCAATTAATGCACGTTTTGGCCACAACCAGCTGCAGTTGGCCCAAACCGTGTTGCCATTGCTTTAATTTAGACATTTGCCAGCGAAAGATATGACTGCATGCTGTGTGTGTTTGTCTCTCTGTCTGTCTGTCTGTCTGCGATTGGACCGGGCCAACAAGCTCAATAAAATGTCAACATAAATGTTACCAATTGAAAAGCGCAACAGTTTGTTATACCCACTAAACTGTTTGTGCATTGAATAGGGTATACAAGACTAACAGAAAATATTAATAAATCATTACAGGATGTCTGCTAGTCGGAATGGCAGTAATTGCTGAATTTTGTTGCATTTGATTTATGACTTTAATGGGTGGTCGCTTTTGGGGTGGTGATAAATGTCCGTTGCTTGGAAAGCAATTCAGATCGCGACTTGTCTAAACATCAATTAATGCTTCAGCTTTTCTTGTCTTTACACAAGTTACTACAACGTATGGCAATGCTTTTTCTATAAATCTAAACTTAATACTTAATGATAAACTAAATATAGTAATTATATAAATTGAGGTTTACTTACTTTTTCTAATTCTAAAAGGTGAAACCGAAGCACTTGTATTGCTTGCACCATCTGCAAAGAGAGACAGAGACAGGGAGAGAGAGAGAGAGGGGAGAGAGAAACGATGAGTTATGCATATCACAAATAATAATAAAATTCATAGCCATAAAGAGTGCTTTCAAACAAATCGTTTGACGCCCCGGAACCACTCACACAAATACTCACACAAATACATACACACACACACACACACATGCACGAAGCGCCAACTGTTAGGGTGACCAGATGCTAATTAAAACGTCAGCTTGACATTTGACATTTTTACGATGCTGCTAACTGCTGTGGCCGCTGCTGTTGCTGTTGCTGTTGTTGTTGCTGTGTGGCTGTTGTTGCCGTTGGTGCAACAACAACTGCAACAACGGCCGGCAAAAACTTTGAAGAATTTCATTTAATGCCAAAGCCGCGACCAACTGAACCGCATAGTAAAATAATAACATAGAGAAAACATGCTATAAACATTTTTATAGCACCAACATCCATATACTCGATATGTGTCTGTTAGTGTGTGTGTGTGTGTGTGTCCAACACAAGTGTAATTTTTTTATTCTCAACTTTTTCTTCTTCTTCGTCTTATTTTTAAGTAAGTGTTACTAAATGCACTTTTAAATGTTCAAACATGCACAGAGTCTAGTCCAGAGGGACAGAGGAGAGGAATGGAGTTACCCGATAGGGAACTCAGTCCACCACAGAGTTGTGGCATGCCAAAATGATTTATGGCCAAAGTACGCAGGCGCACACGGCCATGGCCAGAGCACAAAGCCGATCAACGGCAACAGCAGCAGCAACAGCAACAGCAGCAACAGCAGCAACAACGACAACATGAGTTGCTGCCAGGTCCGGGTGCCTGTCTGTTTGGGGCCAAGTCGGGCTGGCACTCAGTGAGTTTGTACTACAACTAATAAACTAATCTGCAAGTGCATAAAATTAGGGCCACCGCAAGAGATTTCTCTGCTGCAGCTGCTGCTGTTGCTGCCGTTGCTGCTGGCGACTAATACGCCATAAAACCAGCGACATTAAACGGGCAACAGGCAGGCAGCAAGTCAGTCTCCTCTCAGTGTGAGTGAGTGACACATTTACGACTGAGAAGAAACTGAGGCTGTCTCCCAGTCGCAATTAAAATTAGTTTTGCCCCTTAATCTCTTTATATGCAGCAGCAACAGCAGCAGCAACTGCAACAGCAGCAACTGCAACAGCAGCAACAGCAGCAGCAACAGTTGACGCGATTTGTGCAGCCCAATTGCATGCCTCGTTTTGCACTTTTTGCACGCAGCATTTCCGTCTTGATTTACATGGAATTCTGCTGGACTCAGAGACAGCAGCAACAGACATGACTCATGCCACATTAAAAAGGGAACTGGCACAAAAGATCTTTAAGTTGAAACAATTATTGAGCGCATTCTGATCCCCAATAATGATTACTACTTTTCGCATTTAACAGGAATTTTCAACAATAAAAAAAATACCTCAGAGTTATGGGTATCGTAAAAATATTAAATATAACAATTAATAGTGATTGCTTTTAACCAAGCTTTAACGCACTTTTGTGAATAAAGAATTAAGTGAATAAAGAGGTATCTTTTTATACGGCAGACGCTGATTACAGATCAATCAAAAGTTAATATGCCATTTCTGATTAAAATGAAGTGCTGAATGCAGCAAATATGATGGTTGAATTAGAAATACCTATTTAAATGAATTCTTCAAGTTATATGAAGCTCTTCAAGATAAAGAATGCAAAAGATAAGTCAATCAATTGGATAAATAGCAATCAGTTCATTCAGTAATCAAAATAAGCAATATTGAAATTGAAATTTAATCAAAATTGTAGACAGAACTCATATATTTCATGTTGTTCACGAATATGCTTCGACTCAATCACAAATAAATGCAAAATGCATAAGATATATCAATGCATATTGTAAATGAATTCCACACTTGCTGCTGCAGCTGATGTTCATTATTATTATCTTATAACAACGACAACAACATGATGATGATTGCCGTCAAGGTTGCCTTGATGGCATTTGCCTTTGCCTTGGGCTCTGCTGACTCTGACTGCCCAGAATCTAAATGCATTTAACTAAGCCAACATTATTGTTGCTGCTGCTTTTCTTGTTGCTGTTGTTGCTGCTGTTGTTGCTGCCTGTCGTCTTTTGCACAGCCAAAGGCTGCCCATTTAGAGAGTGCAAAAATGTCATATGCATCATTAAATCGTTCTGCTTCATATTGTAGTCGACGTTGAGTCGTTGTGGCTTGTCTCCCCATCAGCAACATCATCATCTCGATCATCATCATCTTGATCATCATCCCTTCCCCAACCCGTTTCGAATTCCCTTTTCGCATTGCCATCCCGAAAGAGCAGCAACAACAACAGCAACAACATGCAAATATCGAAATGCGTGCGAGAAGAAAAAGTGTGGCAACGCTGTCCAATAAAATGACTAAACAACTTAGTCCCACTGTGGATCGCAGTGTGGATCATGTGAATGTGGATGTGAATGTGGACGCAAAGTGAACAAACAAATGCTCATAAATTGCTTTTGGCTGCTGCTAAATTTACTGTGATTTATTCTAAATAAAAGAAAATTATTCAATTGTTGTCATTGTTTTGGGTCAAGGTGATCGCACAGATACACACCCACACACACACACACACACACACACACACATACAATATATACACTCTGTTAGGCCATGATCTTTGTGCATGTTGCATGTTGCTGGCAACATTGTTGCGAGTCGCATTTTGTTTACTTACCAGTGAATCGACTTCGGGATCTGCGGTATAGTAGGGTTTCTGTGATCTTATCTGCAATGAGAGAGGGAGAGACGGAGAACGAGAGAGAGAGATGGCATTAGTATGAGAGAGAAATATATATGTATATATTGTATACTAGTTTCAAATCGTTGCAAATATGCATAAGAAGTGGCAGCAGCTGCTGCTGCCGCTGCTGTTGTTGCTGCTGCTTGTTGTTGCTGCTGTGCTGAATCTTGACGAACGCAGGCAGGTGGTAACTGCAACATCGAGCTACTCCGTGACTAGGTCGACAGTGTTTTCAGTTGTCTGTTGTCTGTGTCGTCGCAGTTTTATGATGGCAGCTCACAGTCCAAGCGATAAGCGATATAAACCAGCAGCAGCAACAGCAACAAAGCAACAACAACAGGAGCAACAACTCAAAACACAGCATGGGAAACACAACATTTGCGTAAAATTTGCTGTTGCTGTTGTTGCTCATCAGAGCAGAGGTGACTCGCTGTGACCATAAAAGCGATTCTCGTTTTTTATTGCAAAAGGCAACAGAAATAAACCACACACTTAGATAAAAATCACAAAAGCAATATGTGGCTAGATAAAAATACAACAACAACAAATAACAAACTAAAGCCAAAAAAAAAAAGAAAAAATAACAGAAAATGGCCACACAGACCGCGACCGACGACCGACGACCAAAAATGCGACAGAAGGTCAAATAAATGCTGCGAATTATTTGATTTTATTATTGTTGCTGTCGTTGTTGCTGTTGTTGTTGCTATTACTGAAGACTGCTCGTGTGGTCGACTCTCACGGAACTAGAGACCCTGCCGCATGAGACCAGCTTGGGTTGTTCTTCAATAGATAGATAAACAACACATAAAACAGCTACACCCGCTGCGAAGTTTTATAATCATGGCAACATCAGCGCAGATCTTGACTTGACCTTGTACAGCTGCTGCTATTGCTGTTGTTGCTGTTGTTGTTGTTGTTGCTTTTGATATGCCAAAAGACCACACACAAAATAACTGTGCAAGGCTGCACTGCAGGCGAGCTGAGACAAGGGACAAGCAACCTGAAGATACAATGACTTCGCTAAAGATTGACAAAAGTATCTGCTGCAATGATCTGAATTGATTTCTTGGATTAGCCCGAACTATGACCTTGTGTTTTGAACTAATCAAGGTTATCATATGAAGTTTCCTTACTAAGTAATAAATAAATAGATACAAAAGTATCTACAGTCATGATGACCTTTAAACTTGAACTTATCAAGGCTAATTGCATTCTTTGCAACTATTCTCAAGCAAAGATTCTACTAAAATATACAGATTAACAGCTATATATCTATATAATGGAAGACGATGTCTGAAGATACTGAGTTAAAGCTTTAAAAGTATCTACAGCAGCTGCAAAAGATGCTGAAGTATTTAATGTGTTGATATTTAAACATTTGCTGTGCTTCTTTTTTAAACTAAACTAAACCTTGACCTATGACCTCGACTCTAGAATTCAACAATCGACATATTTGAAATACAACAAAAGGGAGGGAGGGAGAGAGTGTATTGTAACGGCAATTTGAATTCAACTGTTGCATAGACGACTAATAATCATGTTGCACACACACACACACACTCTCTCACTTATACACACATGCGAAGCAAGCACAACAAACAAGATCAGATCGGTAAGGAGTTCAAGTCCAAGTCAGACTCGTTGGCCAGACATCTGCAGATATGTGGGTACCCGACAATGAAGCATGAGAAAAACGCCCCATTGTGAGGCAAACTGCAACGGCAACGGCAACGGCAACAGCAACAATTGCAGCAGCAACAACAGCAACAACAACAGTCATTGAAGAGTGTATGAAAACGTAGCAAGTTGCGTGTGGAGAGTTGTGCCAAAGTTGTTGTCAGTTGCCCGTTGCCCGTTGGCTTTAATGTTGCATTTTCAAATGCTGGTTGGTCGCTGCCAACACACACACACACACACACACACACAGCAGTAGGCCGTGAAGTTGTCAAACTGGTTTGCATGATAACTCTCCGTTTGGATGGCTGACTGGATGGCGACCAGGTCGCGCTTTTGCTTCAGCTGATATGAAAAGCACGAGGGTCGTGGATTCTTCAACTGCGAGAAGGAGAAGGAGCTCAGCCCAAGGAAGAGAGAGTGAGAGCGGAAGAGTAAGAGGTAGAGGGAGGCTTGAGCTGGCATATTGCACACACGCACTTCTCTCACTCCATCTCCATCTGCACCTCTATCTCTATCTCTGTCTCCATCGCTGCGCTGAATCAAAATGGCTGCCAGCTGAAGCTGAAGCTCAGCTCAGTGTGCTAATTACAAGTGCAAGCATACTGATAAGACGCACTGTGGCTATGTGATGTACCAGCAAATGTAACGTTGTCTGCACTGCAGTTTTTAAAAATGTATAAATCATTGGCAAACAAGCAGAGAAACACACACACACACACACACACACACACAAAACATGAGACAAGTCTATAAATAAGCGACAACGGGCGTGAAAATAACATCAACATGAAATGAAAATCAAGAACAAAAAACGAAACATCATCAACTTAAAACTGAAAATGAAATTGAAAATAGGCAAATAAGAAAAACTCTAGATATTCTAGATATTCTATTCCGGCGTAACAACATTTTGTCAACAGCGCCGCGTGGGCGTCTGCAGCTGACAATTTCATATTTATAGCATCACATTTTCATTTTCATTTTCATTTCAATTTCCAATGCGGAAACCGCTCAACTACCATAGAAAATAAACTCACACACGCACTTTAAAAATATAAAAAACAAAAAAAAAAAAGTATACAGAAAATTGCGCGTCATGTTGAGTTGATTTGGGTTGAATTGAGTTGCGTTGAGTTGAGTTGATTTCGAGTTAGTCTGAGTTGGCCAAGACCAGCACACATTTCTAATCAGCTCATAAATTTTGCAAGCAAAACCGGGTGACTAAATAAAATCACTACTGTTTAGATACTGCTCTTGAAGCGCTTTTATGATGCCCCAATAAATGCAATTATACAACCAGTAGCAACATTTACCACAGCAACAACAGCAACAACAACAAGCAACAAGCAACAACAACAAAGTCCTCGAGGGGATTTGCGACTAGGGGGGTTTGTTTGTCCGTCCCTCACAGGGTATCTCCATGCTCAAAACAGATACGTGACAAGATCGACTCGGTGTCATAAATTGTATGGCATTTTCAAATCAAATGCATTTCATCAACTTTGGCCACGTGCTATCAGCAAAGTAGTTGTCATAAAAGTCCAAGTTAAAACCCAACACACACACACACAAACACAAACACACTTGGACATACTTGGAATTATGATTGAATCAGAACTGCTTTTAATTTCTCACATGATAAATTTATAGAAATTTGAGACACTAAAAACCGAAATAAAAATCGAAACGCAATCCACAAAAGAGCTCAAGTCCATAAAACGCCTCAAATGTTTTTAGCTTGCGTTTGTGTGTGCGAGTGTGCGAGTGTGTGTGTGTGTGTTTGTAGAGAATTTGTTTTTGCTACGTTTTTATTATGCCAATAGCTAGGAGCTGCTCGTCCGGGTCCGCCCGCGTTTATAGCCCTGGCATTGTGTTGGCCATAAACCTGTGCGGGCGAACGGACAGGCGGTTGGTCGTTCCGTCCAATGAGGGGGGAGGGTGGTAGGAACTGCCAGTATATGTGTGTATGTTTGTGTGTGTGCTGTTCGCAGTCTTGAGCACTTGAGTAATGGCCATAAAGCGCGCCCAACAAACGGCCATAAAGCAATTTATGCACCCGGCCATGTCGACTTTTGGAATCAGCGCGCACAGTAGCCAAACAGACGGACAGCGATCACAGCTACCCCTCCACCTGCCATTCCCTGCCCGCTCCTCCCACTCCCTCTCCCCTCCCCCCCTCTCCCTCGCTCCCCCTCTTCAACAGTCGAGGCACTTGAGAAACTGCAGTGATAACAGCCTGAAGTCATTATTGCCCTAAAGATTGCAGCTAAAATATTGTGGAACTGGAACTAGTTCATGTGGTTCAATGCACGTTCTTCTTGTAAGTTTATTTAAGCTAATGTGTTTGCCTCATATGTATGTGTGTGTGTGTGTGTGTGTTGATCTGCAGCTCGGCATTGTGGCGCCTAAATTGTTGCACGTAGCTTCACTAATTTTCATTATTACTTTTGTATTTGGTTGCGTGCCACGGCGCCGATGCCACACTCCACTCCCCGCCCCCTCTCCACACCACCACCCCCTCCTCAGCTACAACGCGGCATGCGGGCGTTGTTCATAAACAAACAAAAAGACAGACAAACAAACAACAAATACATTTGCCGAATTACAGTGCGTATCATTAGTTGTGAGACGCGCTGTCGAAATGTTATCAAGGTTCTCATCTTTGCGTCTCGAAAAGCACGAAAAAATAAAGGAAACCTTAAGCGATTTGAATATAAAGTTCAAATAAAAAATATGCAAAGATACTTTGATCTACACAATCTTATGTATTAATGAGACAATTTGCAGATACATTAAAAGATAGTATTGAGAGCAATAATTAATTGTTTAAGGCAACAACGAATTACTTTAGCTCAAGATAAAGATACATTCGACGATTGTATCTCAAGTGACCTTCGATCTAGTGGAAAACCAAGTGTGATATCATAGAGTTGTCGACATTCTGCCCACATAAAACATATGTTACCAAAATCATTCACTTGAAAATTGCAGTTACCTCAATGCAGTAACCAAAGAACTGTGCAAGCCTATCAAATTTCTCACACCTACAACACAGGTAACTACGACAATACAACAACAGCAATAAGTAGATACATTTAGGTACTTAAAAGCTTGCACAACGAAGTCTCTTGACACTCTGCCCCTCTGACAGCTCCAGCTCCAGTTCGAGTTGCAGTTCCCATTCCATAAAACACACTCACCCACACACAGCACACACAAAATACACACAGCACACACAACACACAAAAAGCTAAACAATAATTTTGTTGTAATGCAATACCAAATATTTTATTTGCTAAGCTGATGACGTTGTGGCTGTTGTTGATGATGTTGATGATGATGTCGACTTTGTTGTTATCGTTGTTGTTCTTGCTGTTGTTGCTGTTGTTGTAGAGAAGTGCTTGTTTAATGTCGCTGATTACCTTTAACCGACATTAACAGCAAAGAAAACCAAACCAAACCAAGCCAACAAAACAAAACCAAAACCAAAACCAAAACAAAACATAAACATAAACTGAAATGCGCTCCATCTACCAGAGTCATCGTTTTTATTTTATCTTTATAATGGGCACACAATATCGGTAGTAAAAACTACAACAACAACAACAGCAATAACAGCAACGACAACTATAAATGCGACAATTGAGGTGACAATCCAAGTGCGAGTAAAAGCAACGAGTTGTTCAGTTCCACATTGCGACTGATTTACTTTTTTTATGACCCTCATCGTCATCATGTTTATAAAACGCACATGTATCTATAGCTACACATGTATATATACATACATATACAAATATATCTATATATATATGCTATATCTATAGCACAGACCACCTTTTTACGAGCCAAAGCAAACGACTCACTGAGGTAGCTCCAAGATACTTCTAACAATCTGGCAAAGAAGCGCGTAAACATTAGCAACATTCTGTATTGTCAATATTTGCATTGGAATGTTACAGCCTAAAAGCAGCAACATCTAGTACAACAACAACAACAAAACAACAACATCAACAACGTCTACAACAGCGGCATGTTGTAGAGATTTGTGTTGACTACTTGTGGCGCATATCAAATGGTACCTGTATATCTGTATCTATATCTGTATCTGTATCTATATCTATATCTGTAGCTGTTGCTGTAGCTGTATCTAATGGATCGCTCACGTCTCGCCAAAGGCGTCGTCTGCCTTTTGGGCCTGGGCAAACATCCGGTGTTTGTTGGCTGATAACAAACCGAAAAATGCAGAAAGTACAGATGTCATAATCAACAGATATTGTGCACGACTAGCACATATCCTATGTGACACAACAAATGTATCTACATAGCACTAGAAGCTTCTAATTGGTATCTATAAGCAATAAATCGATTTATAGATAGCATGTAACACTAAAAGTTAGTCATATAATGTAACTACAATTCACTTAGTGTCCAGATTGTCCTATATATACCCTTTAACCCATTTACATACAGAGCATGCGGCCATCGATTGTCAACACTCATTGGCCAATTTGTCAAGGCGGCAGCTCGACGCTTCTCTTGCTTTTAATTGAAAGCGTTTAGCACACGTCTAGTCCGTGGGAGAGGGCCATAAATCATGTTGGCTCATAAGTAACGGCACATAAATAAGAGCGCAACGAAAAGAGTCAACCAAAGAACAGAATGAAATACTTGGGATGCCATATTGAGATACAAACTGAGAGAGGGAGCGAGAGACATTTGGTTGAATAGTGAAAATATATTGAAATTTGATAAAAAGAAATTCAAATTAGAAAAATAAATATAAATTTAAAGAAATGTTAAAATAAAATGAATGTATTTTTATCTCTGTCAAAACTATTACTTCGCTGACTGTAGCTCAATTTGAATAGAGAATAGAGAATCTTTCAGTGTCTTTCTCGGTGCATTTCTCAGTCTGGGCAGCCTAATGGATTCGACTTGATTGTTTGATTGTTTGATTGTTTGATGAACGTATTAGGGACTAAGTAATGTGGCACTCACACAGCGATAATGTATCTATGAGATACAGCATGCACCATTTCTTAGCGTATATAGAGCTGTTAAAAAGGGTCAAACTACTGAACAAATATTGAAAGTCATCAGCTGTGCTGACGATCCGTCTAACGACCCCAACAAATGAGCGCACAATCTAAACACACACTCAACCCGTGTGTGTAAATGAGTGTGTAGTGTGTAGATTGTACATTTTCGAGTCGGCAAACTAAATAATTACATTTAAAAGGCGCCAAGTGGTTGCATAAACAAATATTTGACTGCACAGAGAGCAACAAATTCTAATTTCGTTGATGAAAAAAATTCCAATTCCAATTCCAATTCAAATTGAAATGGAAGTTGAAATTCAAGTGTAATCAAATGCGGTTGCAGCTGCAAGTAGCATGCGGAAAGTAAATATTCATTGCCCCTGGTGGGTGGCACAGCCTGTGAATCTGAAACTGTGGCAGGCTGTGCCAAATCAATTCACGCTGTGAATGGCAATTGCGACGTGCAACATCAACATCAACATCAGCAAGAGCAACAGCAACAGCAACAACACGACTTCTGTCTACGGCGCAATTGTGGCACGAACAAATCAGCTGTGGGGTTGTACTGCCTCTCCCCTTCCCTCTCTCCCATCCCCTGGCAACAGTTGCGGCTGCGCAATCCGCATCTGAATCTACTGCTCTTTTCGCAGTTTGTATTTTTCCTCCAAGGTATTTTGTTTTTGGCTAACAAGTTGGGCAAATGGCTCAGCCTTTTGTTTGTTGGCAAGCAGAAAAAAAGAAAAAAAAAGAAATTCAAAACCAAAAACTGGCTGCCTTTAAGGGTTGCAAGCAGCAAATAAAAGAACAATGCTTTAATAATACTATATAACGGCGCAGGGAGAGAGCTGAGATTAAAAAGGTACCAAATTCCAAATAAAAAGGCAAAGGTTTCTGTATTTTTTTGTTTTTATCATTAAACGAACCAACTCCGAGTTCAATTCCAATTCCAATTTCTACTGCGAAAGCGTATGCGATTGCGAATGCGACTGAGGCAGGGAATCTCTGGGCACAAAGGAGATTAAGTTCCTTTTTCTTTTGCAGGCACTGAGGGAGAGATGATGAGGGAGAGGGACTGCTGGAGGGAGGAACTGTGGGACGGACACAAACGCAAATGCGTAGAGTTCCAACGCAGTTCCAAGTGAGCATTCCAAGACTACGAGGATTGTGTGTCTGTCTGTCAGTCTGTCTGTCTGTCTGTCTGCCTGCCTGACAATACAACAGCAACAACTACAATAACTGTGCGCAAGCGTAACCTTTCATACCTGATTATTTTTCGGCCTCTCTATAGAAATCTCTTTTCTTTATATTTTTCCTTTGCGTTTTGTTTCGTTTCGTTTGGTTTTGGTTTTGGTTTCTTTCGAAATCAGAAAATGCAATTTACGAAAACAAAAAACCAAAAAAAAAAAAAAAAAGAAAAAGAGAAAAAAGAAGCAACAACACAATGTAGGGAAAAGCGAGATCCCGGCAACGGGGCCAACATTAAATTGCTTTTGTACAAGCCATAGGCCAGGCCGGGTTAGGCCAAGGCATTGATTGGTATTAACGCTTTAACCTGTTCAGGTTTCTTTTAAGTATTGCCAAGCAGGTAGCTGGATGTCTTCTGCTAATCCAGAGCCAACTTCTTTCATTTGGCCAGTTAGTTGAGTTATGGCTCTAGTAGAAAGTTGCTCAATTGCTTTGTCAATGCTCCGTGTGGCATTTGCAGCTGATGTAATGTCAAGGACAGTTGCAAGGCAACAACATGATATACACACAACAAACAACATACAACTGACAACAGATATGCATGTTGTTCATATGGAAAACACACATTCAAATAGAGATGATGAGGCGCGGGTTTGAAATACAAGTATCGTCATCATCAGCATCATCATCCACATCAGTTTACCCGCACTTCATTAATCATCATGCCAAAACAGACAGTCCCCCCCCCACCTCTCCTACCACTCGTTGCAAACAAACGCTGTGTATCTGTAAGATACAACTACACTTAGAAGCAGGCACTGACGCACGCAGCGTTGCAATGCTGCAACAAGAGAATCCACAAGACAATGGAGGCACGTTGTCAACGCCAAAGGCAAACAAATAAAAAAGAATCAACTCATCGCATGTACAAACTATTAGCCAAAATGCCAAAAAGTTGTCAAGACAAACAGGCCAAAAACAGGCAACTGGCAAATGGCAACAAGGCATTGTGAGAACTGATTTTCATTAAAAATTACTTAAAATGAAATCATAAAAATTATTTGGGCAATCAGCATGGGGCTGGCTGACTTTTGGGTTCTTTGTGTCTGCCACAGACAGAGACAGCGACGACGAGACCGAGACTGAGACCGAGAGACAAAGGCTGCAGCACATTAAGCAATTTTTGTATGGGGAGAAATCAGCAACAACAACGACAGACAGTCGAAGAGACGACGACGTCAAATCGTTTTTGGGAGCAACAACATCTTTAGCTTTTGTTGCTTATTTATAAGTACATACATATGTATTAATATACACATGTATATATATGTATATATGTATATTTTAGATCTTTCTGCTGCTGCTTTTAAAGAGAAATTATAAAGCGTTTCCTTAGCTGCATCATTAGCAGCGCCAACACCAAAAGTCGCCTCTAACTAAGCATATGCCAAATGACGATCTCGATCTCGATGTCGATGTCGTCGATCTCGATTGTTCCCCTTCTTGTTCCTTCTCATCTTCCCCCTACCGACTCCCCCCTTCGTGTCTGGTCGTTCTCTTTCTATGGCGTTGGCGTTGGCGCATTTTACGCAGTTGCTTAGTCAAAAAGCTGCATAGATACATATGCATATACGTATGAATATACATACATACGTGTGTACGCGTATACAAATCTAGATGCAAACTGTCTATATAAAATGCATCGACAGTGGGACAAGCTAAAAAAGTATCGCCACATATTTTTAGCGCCCATGTTGGCAGCTCTCAAAAGTGCTGCCTCCCCTCTCTGTCTCTCTATGTATTCCCCTTCCTCTTTCACTCGCTTCTCTCTGCAGTGTTTTGGCTTTGCTTTGCTCGTTTGTTAAAATTCGATGGGCGAATGACATTTTTGAGTTATTTTTGTCAGCCAAAGACGAAGACGAAGACGAAGATACGCCAACAGACAACCACAACAATCACAACAACAACAACAACAACGACCCCAAAGTGTAGAGCAGCATCAATTTAGTAGGGACAACTTAAAAAAGAAATAAGTGAAATTAAATCAAATCAAATAAAATGAAATGCAAGCGACAACTTAGTTGTTGATGGTGTTTGTATCTGTATCTGTATCTGCAACTGCAACTGCAACTACATTTGCCTCTGCATCTGGCTATGGATTTTCTTGGCAATGTTGCCTGCCACGTTGATGTGTTCGCCGTGTCTCATTCACAGCCCAACGTGTGAAGTAATGTTCAGTTCATTGAGTTTGATAACAAAACGAAGAAAGCAATTAAAATTCGACAAAAAAAAGCACGATACGGCCAAAAGATACTTTTAAATGCGATCAAACTGAACTTTATTGGCAGTTCATTGTCAATTTGACAAAAGTTCATCAAAATCTCGCGCCACAAAATCATCAACAACGGCAACAACAACGACAACAACAACGACACCTCGACAAGGACCTAAACTGCATCTTGATAAATGTGAGTGTGTTGTTGTTGCTGTTGTTGTTGCTGTTGCATGTTCTTGTTGCTCGGGATTTTATTACCCATGGCGGGCCTGTCAAAATTCCAAATGGACCATAAATAAAAACATCATTTTAACTGGCCAGCAACAACAACATTGGGTGCTGTTGTTGTTGTTCTTATTCATTGTTGTTCGCCAAAAATGTCGCCGTCATGAAAATCTCTAGATGGAGCCATAAGTTGTGCTCAATCCCTCTCCCTCTCTCCCACTATCGCTCCCTCCCTCTCTTACTCTCAATCCTTCTCTGAGTGTATTTAATGTGATCTCGTTCATAAAAATAACTGACAGCGGGTGAGGAAGAGAGCTAAAAGAGGAGCGAGAGGAAGACGGCAGCAGGATGTGAAGCTGCATGCCACAAGAACGACTTGCAACAATATAATTTGTATGTTAAAACATCGTAAATTATTTAATTGTCAGTGTGGCAAAATATACATATATATATATACAAAGATATATATTCGCTTGTTTCGGGGCTTATTTTATGAGCTCAGCTTTTGCTTTTACTTTATTATTTTTATATTTTTGGAAGTGTCAATTGTGGCATCGCATATTTGTGACATGTGGCAAAGCCAAAGACATTGTTGTTGTCAGCGGCAAATGTAATTAAGTGCAGGCACTTGGAAGAGAGCAAGAGAGAGAGTGAGAGAGAGAAAAGAAGAGAAGAGAGAAGTAATCCGATCATTTAACGGCTTGCTTCGTTAGACTCGTGTGCCGCGATTTTGACAACAGTTTGTGCAGCCTGCTTACGAGTATGTGCCGCATGTGGCACATGTGGCAGCCTGTCTCCAATTACCACCACATAGCCAGAGATACTTATACTTAAACTTATACGTATATACCGAGTAGATAATACAGGGTATCGTGTGATGTATCTGTTTTACTGTTTACCTGTTTACTGAACATTGCAATATCCTCGTTAAACGATTCCGATGAACAAACATCGCCACCTTGCACACCTGGCTCCCTCGGCGTACATGTGGCCAATTCGCATTTCTCGAATATTAGCGCCAAGAGCGGGAATAGCGGATGTCTGCAGGAGAAAGAGGGGAAGTGGTTAGAATTATTTTAAATCTTATTAGTTTAGACGGCTTAAATTATTTGAATTATATTTATTTGTATAAATTAAATTTAATTGAAATAAAAACTGTCTGCAAATTGTAGTTCAGTTTCTCTCAGTGCATTCCTTGGCCTCTTAACTACAATTTCCTGCCATGCAAATGGACAGCAGCTGTTTCTGCTCACAAAAAAAAAAGAGAGAGAGAAAAACATCTACATACGATTATAATCCCACAGTCTACAGTTTGTGAGCTGGTCCTACATTTTGACGGATTAGTCCAGCAAGTATGCATGATTTGACCATTTTTATTTGTACTTGTATATTCGTTACGTTACGTATTTCTCTCGTCTTCTTCCTTTATTTTTTTTTCTCGTCTTTTTTGTTTCGTTGTTTCCTTCACGCTCCAAGCACAAATTGCACCTGAACAAAATTAGGCAAAAGAGCAGCGAGTTGGCCCAAAGCAACTGCCCGCCCAGGCACTTCATTTTGGCCATTAGATGGCGCACACACACACACACACAACTAACCAAAACGATGGTGAGGGTGTAGCCCTGCGCTTAACAACTATTAATAAGCAGACCATGGTCCGAAACCCCTCGACTGTTAATGCCAAAGGGTCTCGCGCTTTTTACAGTTGACTGCGTCGCGTTTCCATTTCCATTTCTATTTACAGTCCCATATTCCTACATTCTCATTCTCATTCTCATTCCTACTCCAATTCCATTTTCATTCCCATTCCCATTCGCATTGCTGTTGGCCAGGATCGAGCCGGCAACAAAGTGAAAGAGTATAAAAAGTGTGCACTCATTTGCCATGACTTGGCATTTGTGACAGGCAGCTGAAGTTGTTGCTGTTGTCTCTGTTGTTGTGTCTGTTGTGTCTGTTGTTGTTGTTGTTGCTTCTGCACTCCACTCGAGAAGGTGTTAAGAGAGTTCTGCGCATGCTCAGTTTATTGTAGCGGCTACCTTTTCATTTCGATTATTTCGTATTATTATTATTATTCGTATTATTATTTCAAGGTGTCAATTGTACAAATAAGAAGCGCATTTTCGAGACTTATTTACAGCATTCAGGTTGCAGGTTGCAGGTGCCAAAGCCGCCACAATCGTGTCCAAATCCAAAGCCAAAAGTGTGCTAATGAAGTCATGCGTCATGTGTTGTGCACACACACTTGAGACGAGGATAACGATAACGATGACGATGACGATGATTATGATGATGAGGACAAACAACCAACAGCTGATTGATGGCAGCTCAAACTCAAACTCAAACTCAAACTCAACTCAACTCATTCATAAAATTGCAGTCGAGAATAAACAAAGATAAAAAACAAATATTTGCTTATTAAAATGCGCAAAAAATGAAGGCAAAAACAAATACTTAAGTGTATGGATTCAAGCAGCTGTCCCTGCCAGTTGCAGCAAATGAAAATTGGCAGTTGCTAAACTCCTTTGTCCAGGATCAGGACACGCAACTGCAGATGATCAACGAATACAAATTGAATGACAAGAAGATCAACAAGTCGATCAACTTAGAAATGAAAAAGCCGAAACCGCATTTTGGCAAATTAACACCAAACAGCAGGAACACCAAACATCGTGAGGAAGAACATGAGGAATGGACTCCCAAATGCCTAAGCACGTCCAAGTGCCGTGTCCGTCACTAAACACACGTCACACCCCCCAAATAACCACAACAACATCGCAGCAACAACAACCGCAGCAGGAGCAACACACAAAACACACATAAATTGAAAGAGAAATTTTGTTGCCAAAAAGGAAACCCATAATTTTGTATTTTGCTCAAACCGAAAAAGGTCACGCCCATTTCTACTCGATGAAAAAACAGGAGAAAAAAAACCCAAAAGGAAAAACATGGCCCTCACTTTATTTGTTGTTCTTGTTCTTTTCGTTGTTTTTTTTTTTTTGTCCTCTGCTGCTTTTAGCCAAGGATCGTTGGCATTAAGTCGCGTGTGCATTTAATTTATGTTACTCCCTCGCCAGCGATATCTTCTTTTTCGGTGTCCGAGAGGTGCGAACAGGCGGCAACAGGTGGCCTCAGGTTCTGCCCAGAGATCGATCACCAACAAATTGGTATTCAATATGTGAGTTAGCTGATCAGGGCAAATTGCTAGCGATCTTCGAGGTGGGAACAAGCACTTGAAAGTTAAGCATACTGAATTATTAAATTGAGCTAAATTCAATTTGTAATTCATTAGATAATCTACGATGCTTAGATCACAGAAATAGGTGAAATAATTAAAATTGGAATATGCAAATGTTCTATATTAAGTGATCTCATTAACTAGATGATACTTAGAACTGTTATTAAGTGTTTGAGTATCAGTCTCTCATTACCATAAGATCTGTATTTTATTAGCAACAATTTTCAGGTCGAATGATTAGTGAATCTCTTCTATAAATAAAATAATGGTCAAATGATCAGTATCTAATACAGATAACTGTAGTTGAATACAAAGTGATTTCATTGTTTGTTTATAAAATCTACTTATTAAAGTGAAGTCTTTTAGTTTGAAAACGGATCTTTTACGATTCATTAGATCAGATTAGAAAGGTAAATATCATTCTACTTAAAAAAAGGATCAACATTTTCTCTCAAGTGATCAGCACTAGTTTTTAGTGGCTATTTATCAAATGATCTACTTAATTTTATTATGTGACCTGATCTCTTTCCAAACTACAGACTGATACTCTTTTGATTTTGGTTCTTGCTTATCGCTTGTTTTCCTTGATTTATTTCAATCTACTTTATGAATGACCGATCAATATGATGATGAACGTGTTATCACAATAACTAAACTGATTGTTCATTCACAGTTGATTTGACGTCAATCGTCAATCGATTTGCAAATCAGTCTTGGCGAGTTTAACTTAACTTAAGTAGTCGAATTTGGCATTAACTTACTCATAAATCGCATCCTTATCACGTTTGTGTACCTCGGGTATTGCGCCCATGAGGTGATTAGTAACCGGTGATACATGACTAGGTGTACCATGCGCTCCGGCCCCGGAATGGTAGCCGTGCATCCCAACTGTGGCCGCTGCCGCGGCATGCGTCATGTGCGGTGAGTGGTGTGAGGGGGAGGCCTTGCAGTCCCGGCGGCCGATGGCCGACATGTGGATCGTACATCGCCGCTGCTGCGGCGCCAGAGTCCATGCCGTAGCCATGCAGGCCATCGTCATACTGTGGATGTGAGAGAGAGAGAGAGAGAGGAGTGAAGAGAGGGAAAATCAGAAATTAGAATGGGAATTATTTTGAATATCTGAGGTATTTCAATTACTCGTTCAGCGTCAGATATTGCCAGCCACAAATTGTACCTTCACATGAGAATTTAATCATACATACAGTGCATTAAGTAATTCTTTTAACCACAATAACAATTTACACTTTTAATAATTATTGCATTTATTCTAAGAACAGAGGGAGGAAATTCGAATGAATTATTTAAATATCTGAGATATTTCCATAATAAAATATAATAATACATACAGTTGATCAAGTAATTCATTTGACAACCATTAAAATGTACATTGTCATTGTACATTTTTAGTTATTTTTATCATTTAATTGAAGAGCCATCAGCAAATTATAATAAATGCTAACTTGGTATCAGATAAATTACCTGACTTACTGTATATTTTTTCCAAGCACGTCAACAAAAATTGAAGACCACCCCAAAAAAATATAGAAAATATAATATAATACGGTTCGCATTGTGTTTGACCTTGTGATTACTTTGGCTGCGGCTTTATATACATAGATACATATGCATATATTGTCTGTACATACAGATATAAGTATTTTTAGTTTATTATTGTTGTTGTTGTTGTCGCTTTGGCTTCTTTTCTTTTTAACGTTTTTTGCATATTAATTAAGCGCCAAAATCAGCAGCAGCAGCAAAAAAAAAAAGTTAAAAGAAGCGCAAAAAAAGTAATTTTTAATGTTATCAGATAATCTGTTCCAATGTGTGTGTGTGTGTGAGTGTGTGTGGGAATGAATAGCAGTGTATCTCGCTAGCTGCGTCTCTCTCCCTCGCGATTGCAAACTGGTTTTGTGTATGCAACAGCAACAGCAACGGCAACGGCAACGGCAACAACTACAGGCAACAACAACAGCACAAAAATATTTTTTAAAGTTCAACGCGGCTGCTCTGTCGATGTGATTACTGCCTTTTGTGATTGTTGTTGCTGTTGTTGCTTTTTGTGTAAGATTTTTATCATTTTTATACTCAAGTGGCGTCGTCGACGCTTCACACTGCATAATTTTGGAGGGGCTGGGACTGGGGCAGGTTGCCTGGAGAGAGAGGCAACCTGAAGCAGCAAGTTGACAAGATTTTTGTGCAGCGACAAGAAATGATGGCACTTTTTGCTGCCTGCCGAACTCCAACTCCAACTCCAACTTCAAGTGAAGTTTTCCCTCGCATTTTTCTTATCGCCCCGGAAAAATCTTTGACACTAAATGAGCAATTGACTGAGTGACGCTTTGCGGCTTTGCAATTGGAATTGGTATAGGAATTGGGATTGGGATTGGCAGCTGAGAGATGGCAGTTGAAGTTGAAGTTGAAAGTGGATATGGGAATGGCAATGAGAGTGAGAATTGAAGTAGCTCTTGACTTGGCCAGGAGTTGTAGTGTCTATCTTTGGCCTGCTTTGAGTAACTGTGGAACTGTATGTGCTGTGTGTGTGTGTGTGTGTGTGTGTCTTGCCACCTGCAAAAGGTATCAAGACCTTTTGTCATTTTGTTTAGCTGCAATCCTTTAGATACACACAACAGATTAGCCAGCAAATCGAGTTTCGACTTTGCTTTCGGTTTTTTGTATTTTGTCACTCGCTCTTAGTGTTGGCGTCTCTTGAATGCAGTGCGAGTGTGCATGCAAGCAAGATACAAACTTATAGATACAACTGCCAGACTCTGACCGGACCAGGCCAACTCAAGCTAAGCCAGGCCAAGTCGAGTCGAGTCAAGTCAAGTCAAGCCAGGCCAGAACAGAACAGAGCAGAGCAGTCGAGCGGTTAAACTATAAAGTTGTTATGCTAATTTTAGTGTTGGTGGCAAAGACGAGCGAATAAACGAGTGAGTGAATCAACGAACGAATACGAATACGAATACGAGTACGAGTACGAGTACTCGTATGAAAGCCAGCAGCCAGCAGCTTGCTTTTAGAAATGAGGAAATTGTGGAGCAGAGAACAAAACAAAACAAAGCAACAGCAGCAGCAGCAGCAGCAACAAAGAGATCTCTGAAAATTACCACAATTTGTACTTGTACATAAGTAATGTGGGAATTGAGCGCCAGTTTCAGTCCCCAAATGAACGGACTTTTGTTACTCGATTCTTTTTTTTTATTTTTTTTTTTTTGTTTGTTGCTGTTGCTGCTGTTGTTGTAACTGAACGCGCCAAAAATCGAACAGGCAAACACACTTAAGACCTGGGACTGAAGACTTAAGGCTTTCCCATTTGATTGATGATCATCTGCGGGCTCGAAGCCGAGACTGAACTGAACCCGAGCCAATGACCTTGTTGAGGCAAACGAAACAACGCGTCAGTCTCTTCCCCCCCCCCCCCTCTTCCCTGCCACTCACTCTCTCCCTCCCTCTCTCTCTCTCTCTCTCGCTCTCTTTCACTGGTGAATCAATAACACACAGGCAACAATCAGTGGACGTGAATGTGGACTTGAATACAACAGTAAACATGGCTGTGTTGCTGTTGCTGTTGCTGTTGCTCTTGTGTCGTCTGATTTTGACAAGTTCAGCGCCGAAATCCTTCAAAAATTTATGTATGTGTAGCCAGCACACATACAGACACATCAGCCTGGCAGTGACAGGCGCAGCAGTCGCATGGCCAACAGGATTCAGGATATTCAGCTAACAGGGCTCAAGAGTTCCAAAGTGGGTGCTCTTGTCCTTGTTCCGTACGTGTATGTGTGTGAGAGTGTGTGACTGTGTGTGTGTGTGTGTGTGTTTTTGTCGTGCTTGCGAGACATTAAGTCATCGAGTCCACAATGGCAACAACTACACAACAACAACAACAACGAAAACTCACTCAACACAATTGTTAGCTTTAAATGCTACAAAAGTTTGTGCAGCACTTTAAGTTTAACACACAGCAAATTGTTGTTGTTGTGGCCGTCCAGCCACATATGTCAAGCTAACCGGTAAAGCCCGACCGACAGACCAACCGACCGCCCACCCAACCAGCCAACAACCAACAAAGTGGGCGGCAAACTGGCCGGGCCAAAAAAAACATTTGCAGCAAACATTTTTCGGCGTGAACTTGAAACCAAAAAACTCTATTGCAAAATGTTGCACTAGATACGACACACAGGAAAGAGACGGCCAGAGCCAAAAACAATAGAGCGAGACAGAGAGTGTTGAGATGGTGGAAAAGAGTGCAATGTTGCTGTTGTTGTTGTCGTTGGGTGGCAGGGGGTAGGGCGGAGGGAGTTTATCTAACGGCGCCAAAAACTGAACAGCGACAGACTGCAAGAATTATGAGTGTGACCGTATGCCAGGCGGCATGTGTGTGTCTGTGTGTGTGTGGTGACAATGGCCGCCATTTTAGCAAGCCCTAAAACTCTCCACACATGTGTGTCTGCTCCACATACAACAACTACAACAACTACAACGGCAACAAAATTGAGTGTGTTATTGATTTCTTATTTGGGCAACACTTTTGCTTTCCACATTGTTAATTGCGACGACGTTTGGCCGCCTAATCAAAATTAATTGTTTATCATGTTGTATTTGAATTTGTTGCGTTTTCTTTTATTTAATATATTTTTTCTTTCTTTTTTATTTTTGTTTGCTTAATTAGCAGAGGAGACGCAGAACGAACTGCGACCCTGAGATATGCGATTGGAATTGGAATTGGAATTGAGATTGGAAGTGGTATTGAAGTTGGAATTGGTGTTGTAGGTGTGCCAGAGAATCGCCCAAGAGTTTGGGAGTAACAGCTCCGTAAACTCGAACCCGAATCCGATTCCGAGCCGAACCCGTAGCCGTACCCGTAGCTTTGAGCCGTAGCCGGAGCATTTCATTAAGCTGAGCACACGCCCAGTTTTATTTCTATATCATTTCTCTGTCTCACAGTATTTCTGTTTTTGGCTTTGGGGTCGAAGCTGATGTTTTGTATAGTTTATTTGGTGTTAGACAATTAATTTTTGTTGCGTGCTTTGGCGTTGTTTTAATTTACAGTTGCAGCCCGAGTCGATTCGAACACGCTCGCTTTTATTGGTATTATTATTACTACTAATAATAATAACAACAGCAACAACAACAACAATAATAATAATAACAATAATATTCGGTGCTCTGTGAAGTTCGTTCAACAAACAAAAGATCCAAATAAATTCAAACATATATAATAAATATAAAAAACGTGTGCATATCTCATCAACAACATTATATTTAAATTCTTTGCACACGCTTATTCATTTCTGAAGTTTGAATTGTTGTTGAAGACAACATACAAAATAGACATACAACAAATTCTTTTTAGCAAAACATATATCAAATGATCGGTAGCTAAATTTAAAGCAGCGCGACTAAACAAAAAAGAAAAAAAACAACAACAGCTCTTGCCTTTTAAACATTATTATGCGAATAAAAAAAGACAGCAAATGACGTCAGAGCAAGAATTTATTAAATATAAATATAAAAAAAATCAAACATGAAAAGAAGAAAACAAAATAACAAAGATGAAACCATTTTCCACCTGCCAAAAACTTATTATCGTCAACTAATTAAATTCGAAGAAAAATGAAATTGAAATCCGTTAGATAATTAAGACCAACTCAAAAAATGACTGATTGATATTTGTGATATTTGTTTCTAGCTGTCTTTGTCTTTCGGCTTTAATGATTTATTTATTTATTTCTCTCGCATTTTATTGATGCTCAAATAACAAAACTAATAAAACAATGGCAAAGAAGACACACGAAATAAAAATGCTGGCGAAATTATACAAATTAGATTAGTCATTCGACTTTTAACTAATTTATGTATAAATACATATCAAATGAACTATCTGTATCTGTATCTGTGTCTTGAATCTGAGTATACGAATATCATTAAAGAAAAGTATCTGCTGGCGCTTTTAGACACGTTTTCAAGGCACTTTGCTATACAAATGAACATATGTAAGTATCTTTTAATCTGTGTGTATGTATGGTATCTGTATCTGCATCCGTATTCGTATCGTATCGTATCTGTATCTGTAGCTATACATTGTATTAATTTCTAAATATATATTTAAAGAACAACTTTTGAATATTATCTCACATTTTCTATCAAATTTTCAACAGCACGCGGCGTCTATTTAATTAAATTGGCTAGCCCAACAACAGCAACAACAGGAACAACAGCAACAAATGGGAAGAACGAGAAGAAGACGAGGCTAAAAGAACGAAGCGGAGTAGCTGCGTCTGCGTCTGCGTCTAGGTCTGGCATGGCAAAAGTTACTCAAAAATACTAAAATAAATTGCGTGCTGATGGCTCATTTAATTTAATGAGCGGCGTGCAACTTGTCTAAATGATTTTCCACGTCTTTTCGTTGTTTTTGGCCCCCGCCACCCCAACATCAACTCCCGCCAACATTTTCAAACTTGTATCAGTAAGTTTATAGTAGACTAGCATTTTTTTTCATTCATTTTCATTTGTTTGTACTTCGAGTAAGTCAAAAAAAAAAAAAAAAATGCGGAGATGTAATGGAATTCACTTAACTTGCCGAAAATTAACGCTCGCTTAGCGCTAATGTTTGGTAGGGGAAATTACACATTGTGCGAAATATTTTTAAACAACAAATTTTAAAGACGATTTGAGCGCAAATGTAAAAAGGAATGAAACTAATGAAAACACTTCCAACGGCAAACGGCAAACGGCCTCTTGGCAAACAACAACAACGGCAACTAGAAACGCACCAGGCACCAAACGAGGCACGCAATTTGATCATTAAACATGAAGCTCTTTAGCACACGAAAAAAACAGAGAGAAGAAGAAAAGAAAGAAACCCAAGCATATAACCCCAGTTGGGGAGAAGCAAAGGAGTAACAGAATCAAGTGTGTATTGTAAGCTATGTGGATACCGATACCAATACCAATACCAATATAACGAACCCCATTTAGCCTGCAAAATATGCATAATTTTCTTATAAATTCTTGTAACTAGCTCCGAAGAGAGAGAGAGGTCTTGAATTGACTTTAAGCTGCGACATGTCCTAAACTTGAGTTCAACTTTTGTGTTTCAAAATGAGTCATGGAACATCTTGAAATTAAATGAATTTCTTGGCCAACAACTATGATTCATTGTGGGTCCAGTCAAGTGTTATCACCGTGCATCTTAATCAAAAAACATAAGACGAGGTAAAGTGCCAGAATTTCTTAGATAATCAGTTTGTTAATTAAAATATGAACTACACTAAAATATGGAAAACATGGCAAACTTATTTTTTAAAAGAAATGCATTGAAGAATATGAATAGATGTATTTTAAGCCACAAAGACAAAGTAAACTCACTATGCACAACGATAGATAGATAGATAGATATACAGATAGACAGAGAGATACCACTGCATAAAAGTCGCACTATAAAATCACACAAAGGCGAAACAATTTAAAGCCAAATCGAAAAACGGCCGCACATTTTGGCCCCAGAGCCGCAACAGCCAAATAAATGGCGAACTGCAAAAGCGACGAATGTCGAATGTCGAATTGCGAATTGCGGGCCGGGAATGCCATTTTCTGCAGTGCACTTTTATTTGATTTTGATTTTGATTTTGTATTTCGTATTTTGTATTTCGTATATTTATTTATTTTTATTTTCGTGGGTATTTCTTCTTTTTTTCGTCGCTCTCTCGAGCAGCGCACACTAGACGAATTATATTTTATGCCACAAATTACGCTGCGGTTAACCTTTAAATTAAAATAACACCAAAACAATTTTTGTGTTGAATGCTGAATTGCAGCAGCGTTCGCGTCTCTCTCTGTGTATGTGTGTGTATCTGTGTGGCAGCTGCACAAATTGCAATTGCAATTGCAAATTCTGTTGCCGTTGCCGTTGCCGTTGATGTTGCAGTTTGCTCGCTTTTTTGTGATAATTTTTGCTTTGTTTTTCATTAACTGTGAGGCATAAAATAATCAAATTATATTTTTGTATATATAAAAATAACTTGACGCCATTTGTTGTTGTTGTTCTTGCACAAAAGTGAAAATTATTGTTAAATAAAATGGAATGAAACTGGAATTGTAATTGTAATTGTAATTGTAAATAATAAAACCACAGCGTGTTGCTCTCAATGAATGCTGCCTCCTGCTTCCTGCCTCCTCCTCCCCGCTCTATGCCTCTTTCACTGTTCTCTGCATGGCCTGGCCAATGTGCAATAAAATTATATGCATCGTATCAAACGCACACACACAGTAACAAACACACACCCATACACATTCAGATACAGATACAGATGCAGATGCAAGCGAACCTGGACCCGTATGGGCCTGTGATAGAGAAATTGGAATCTGAGACTCACACTGAGAAGAGTTGCCACTGTAAAGAGAGCGAGAAGCTCCATGATGAGACAGACAATGCGAGAATTTCGCGTATTAAACCACAAGCGTAAATTTATGTCCCAAAAACAACAACGACAAATTCAAATTGTACAGCAGAGAAGCGGAGAAATGAGAGGAGAACTGAACGGTAACATATTAAAATCACCACAAAATTCCCGCGGGCAGTTTGTATTGTATTGTACCATACTTGTATTTTTTTTTTCTTTCTGTCTTTATCGCACTTTTTAACTGTCCTCTCCCCAGAGAAATGGAGCCCTATATATACATTAATATGCATATATGTACACTTGTATATATGTCGCATAACATAACTCAAATGGTTGCTAATTACAACTACATACTCAAGGGATTTGCTCTCGTTTTCTTGTAGTTTTGAAAGACTTAACGATCCATAGAAAAATCAAGTTCGCTTCACACGTCTATGTTAATCAATTCATAAAGTTAAAGCTGGTAAATATGTTGGTATGTGATTGTATCAGATTGTATCACAGTGAGAATGACAGAGACGGAGAGTCGGTCAGCTGATTAGCATTTTATTTATGGCTAAAGACGAATTAAAAAATAATAATCGAAACTATGGAGTATAGTTAAAGATGACGAAACTGGGTGTAATTATGTTGAAAATTTCCATAAATATTTTGGATTATTTAAGGAATTTTCGAAAGAAGAAACAGAGAATCTAATAAGTAGTCTAAAAGAAAAGTCTTTCCAACATTTCAGAATATATGCATTATGATATGACACTGCATAAGATTAATTTATTGTTACAGATACGGATATATTAATAGTAATTATCAAGAATTTGTTAATTATCAATGTCATACCACTTGATAAATTGTTTCCATAAAATCAAGTCACATCAGAGGAATAAAATATTAATACAAACAAATCTCCTACAAGAAACACCGACGGCAACACAATTGGGACTTTTACACATTTTAACTGCATTTTAATAATCTACACTAATCATTCGAACTGTGGATAATTTAATTGGAACAGATATCAAATTCATTATATTACACTTTCCACTAAAACTTATTTAAAGTTGTAAAACACAAAATCTCAAAGTTATTTTCAACATTTCATGTAACTAACTTTAAAATTACGTTTTTAAGAACATTGAATGGACTGTTTAATCATTTTTGAATATCCCAAAAAGCCGTCGCTGAAAAGAGCCGACGCTAAATGGGACATTTGGGTGAAAAATCGAAGAATCGTACAATTTGATATGGAATTATTCACTGGCACTGACGCTGAACACTCTATTAATTTGGGGGGTTATCTTTCCCGAAGATTACTTGATGTATTACTTACCCTAGGCTGAGCCATTAATGCTCTGGGAGCGACGTCTAACCCGATTTGTGCCACTTTTAGTGGTGTACAGACAACAGTTGGCGGCGCAACACAAAACGAGGGGCCCGCGTCCCTTGCGTCCACGTCCTCGTCGTCGTCCTCGTTGTCGGCGTCGTCGTTGTCGTCGTGATGATCTTTGTAGATCTCTAGATCGGTTTGGGGCCTCCTGCTACGCTTGATGCTTTAAGATGTATTTTTTGTTTTTTTGCTTTTCTTTGGGATTTCTTGCTTGACACTCACAAAAATATTATTAGAATATGTGTATTTATAATATTTGAATTTTTAATTCTCTCTTTTTTTTATACGCAGTTCTTCTTCTTTTGCACTTTATGCTTCTACTACTGATTCTTCTGCTTCTACTTCTACTTCTGCTTCTTTTTCTTTTTCTTTCATTCGGTTTTAACACAGGCACATTTGTTAAAATCTTTGCTTTAGATTTTCTTTATTTCTTTGCTTAGATTTATGTATTTATTTTGTTGTTGTTGCTGGTATACTTTGTTGTTGTTGTTACGCGCGCGATTTTAGTTGTTGTTATTAGCGGGAGATCTTTTTGTATGTATATATATTTTTATTTATATTTATATGTATATAAATGAATGTTTATATAATATTTACATATAATTTGTTGTTATATTCTTTAATTATTTGTGTTTGTTTTGTTTTCTTTTGTTTTTCCTTTATTTTGGGGTTTATAAAAATCGTATACAATTTGTTGTTGTTAGAGTTGCTGTTCTTAGTATACTGCTGTAGAGTTGTGTGTTGTTGTTGATGTTTTGTTTGTTGCTGCTTGTGTGGGCCAGACAACATAGTTTGCAGTTCTTGTTGTTGTTCTTGTTGACGTTGTTGTTGTCGTTGTCATAAATCCATTGCAGCTGCTGCTTTTTCGTCTTCGAACAACTGGACTTTGTAGACTTCTGGACTTCTGGACTTCTGAACTTCTTGTGATGATCTCTCGTCAAGAGTTGTATCTTTGTATCTTTGTTTATTGGTTTGTCGTATACTTCTTGCTTCGAATTCGTATTCGTATTCGTATTCGTATTCGTATAATATGCGCACTATTTATCACAGCTGCTTCTACATACTATAATATACTACAAAAACAAAAACTTGTTGTCAATTTGAAGACAGCAGCTAATCAACATTAACTAACTGTTTACAGTTCTCGATACGTGCACGTTTAAGTTTGGGTTGACGATTACGTTAACTGCACTTTACATTGAGAGTTTCTTGGTTGTTTTTTCTGGCTTATTTGCGTTTTCTCAAAATGAAACGTGAAACGTGAAAATTGTTATAAATGTGTTGTTTGTGTTTTAGCGACGGCAACGCGACGGCGGCGGCGGCAACGATGGCGGTGGCGGTAACACGACGAATGTCCGTTAGCGTATGCTCCGTAACGCGTAGCGTAACGTAACGACCGATCGTAACGTCGCGTAACGAGACGCGCGCGCTTTTCAAGTCTGTTTTATGATTTGTGTTTTAGAATTCTTGTCGATTGCTTGCCAAAGATCGCGACGAGTAAATGTTGTTGGCGGCTTTCGAATTTGTTGCGCTTACTTGACCGCAGTTGTTGTGATTGTTGTGATTGTTGTTGATGTGGTTGTTTTTGTTATTATTATTGTTGTGCGGCATTAACAATAATAAAATGCTATGCGATAGCAATAATAATAGTAATAATAATAATTTCTCATAAACGGCTGCGACGATGGCGACGGCTTCGGCGTTTTCGGCTTCGCTTCTCGCTTCGCACACAACACAGACAGCACAAGCACAAGCACGTCGTACGCGGTTCGAAGGCAAATACACACTGTCAATCATGCTCATGCACGCTTGCACGCCACTGTCTGCCCGATCGTACACTCACAACACTCGCACACATTCACACACACACACAGCGACGACGGCGACGCAACAATTGTGCCATTAAAAAGGTTGTACAAAGCGGAGGCTCATAAATTTACCAGCAGTGCGAGTGCGATGGCTATACAACACAACATTTGACTCCGGCGAATTGTGGTGCGTGCGTATGTGTGCCTGTGTGCTGGCTGTGTGCGTGTATATGTGTGCCTCTGTGTGGCTGGCCTGCTGTTTAGGTTGTTGGTTTAAAATGCGGCGAATTGCTGCTGTGCTGAGAGCGCGCAGTCGCAATCGCTCTCTTCTGAGCGCACTACAAAATGGGGCCCAAAGGCAGAGCGCAAAGGATGATGACTGATTTGTTAGTACGCCTTTTCTGTCATACACACACTTGTCACAATCTGCCTTGGCTTGCCTTCAGTTGCCTTGGCTGTGCTGTTCTGTTCTGCTCTGCTCTACTCAGCGCTGCTGCGCTCAGTTGTGCTTTTTTGTTTTTGCTTTTGTTTTTGTTTTTGTGTTTTGCTATTTGTTTTTCGACTCTTTTTGCGCAACGTCGTCGTTGTCGTCGTCGTCGTCGTCGTCGTCATTTCGTTGTTGGCGCTCGCTCAACGTTCGTTCGTTCGTTTGAAATTTATTTGGCTTTGGCCAAAAGGAGACGGCTTATAGGTTTTGGCCGCTGCCGACGTCGCATCGCCTCTCTCTGCCACAGCGACTGGCAGCAACAGCAGCAGCAGCGTCGTCGTCGTCGTCGTCGTCGTCCTGTGCGTGCGTTGAAAATCAGCAAAAACCAATCCCATTTGTTATTTTCGCTTGAGTGAGTGGCAGTTTGCATCAGTTTGCCATTCAGTCTTCTTTGGTCGCCCCACCTGTGCGCGCAGGCATTGGGCATTGGGTGGCTTTACTGTTGTTGCTTTCAACTAGAAATTGCTGGTTGGGGGTTGAGTGTATTCTGTTCTCTGCTCCGTTCTCTGCTTGTCTCAGTGAGTGCTTTCAGGTGTTTTCTAGTCTTTGCCCCACTCCAGACGTTGTCGCTTGGCATTGCCTTCTTTGACTTGCTTGTCCGTCACTTGCCAGCGCTCAACTTTCGCTCAACTTTTTTGCGCTCTTTGCACACACACACACACACACACACACACACACAGATAGACGCATTCAAAGAGCAGAGCATGCATACACACATATATAAACACACATACAGTGCCAGTCAAATAGGCAACGCCTTCAAAAGCTGCAGCGTCGCTGTCGTCGTTGACGTTCTCGTTCTTCTTGTTGTTGTTGTCTTCGTCTTCGTTGTCGTTGTCGTTTTCGACTTGGACTTCGTCAGGCGTCATGGCGATCCAGCCACTTAGGCAATGATCCTGCCAGCAGCAGCAACAACAACAACAACAACAACAACGCTGTTCGCACCGTGAACTTTTTGCTTTTCTTATTAAAATAAATCGCGCGCTTATAAATTCAACTGCCCAAAATAAATATCCTGGCACACAAGAAAGTGCTTTGACAAATTCAAATTCACGCACAGTTGGTCAAGCAAGTGTTTTCGCATACACTTTTTGTCTATTTTCAAAATAGTTAAGCTCAATGCAAATTATTTTCTTATTTTTATAAAAAAACAGAAATTGAATAAATATTGCCAAGAAACAAATAGAAATATTAGTGGCAGATAAATTGTGTAAGTTTTGGGCTCAGTGAAGACACTTGCTTGGCTAACTGTAACAGTTTGTTGTTGTATTTGTTGCTCCCGCGGCCGCTGCTGTTGTTGTTGTTGCTGCTGCTGCTGCTGTTGGTGACGTCGTCGTGTCGTCGTCCTCGTGGCAGTTTAAAAAGCAGTTAACACATATTCCGAGGCAATTTTTCAACAACGCATTTTTGGGCTGTGCGTCCTTTTGTTTTTGTTGCCCCTTTTTCGGGATTTTTTTGTTGCATTTTGTAGTTTGTTGTTGTATTTTGGTAACCGGCGAACGGCGCCCGGTCGCCATTTTCATTTTTGGGGAGCCAACGGCAACAACGACGCGTCGGCTGCTGCGTCGCTGCGACGCCGGCGCTCGTTTTAATGTTGCCGCCGTTTTTGCGCGTTTTTGGGAGCAACAACAATCAACAAAAAAAAAATGAAAATGAAAAATGAAAAATTGCTTTGTTGTTTGTTTTGCTGGCTGGTTGTCTGTTTTGGGTTTTCCTGGCAAGGATGTGGATGTTGCCACTGTTACCCGATGACAAACATAATGATGATGATGATGATGATGATGATGATGATGATGCTGCATTTAATCTGGTTTCCATTTCAAAAACAGCTGATCATAATTTGTTCAGACTCAGATTCCCAGCTCATGGATATATGGTATCCGTATTAGTTTCGAGCGCAGATTGTCTGGCCTCTGGAAACAACACCGCCCACCCCCCGCCCCCTTTCTACCACCCCCCGTCGCCGTCTTCGCTGTATTTTTCTCTCTTCTTGTAGCTTTCGTTTAACTGTCGCCGACTTGACAAATTTATGAGACGTTGATTGATTTGCGGTTTGTGTTTTTTTCTCTTCGATTTTCATGCAAAATTGTTGCAGTTATTGTTGTTGTTGTGTTTGTTGTTGCTAATGTTGCAACGTCAAGGCGTTTAAATTTAAATCTTGCAACTGCAAATTTATGTGCCAAATGTGAACGAATGCAAAACAAATACAAAAATATAAAAATAAAAACACACAACAGAATTGAATTTATTTAAAAATTCAATTAAAAGTAATAAATTGCTAATTTATCTTGGCATGTTATGTGTGTTCCTCTGCGTGTGTGTGAGTGTGTGTGGGTATGGGTGTATTTGCCAAATTGACCTGACGGAAAAGCCAATGAAAATGCGATTCGTTTAATTTATTGCCCAAGTTCAAGGATAAAACGACAAGGCTGTCAAGACATGTGATCAAATTAAGAAATTAACGATTTAAATAGCATTTAACTAATTTGAAAACAATCAAAAATATAAATAAAAAAAGGCAATATTAATTGCCACGATTTAATCAAATTATGAAATCTTTTATACTTCAATATCAATCGCAAGAATTTCTTAAAAATAAATAATTAATAAGTAGATTTTCAAACATATCTCAACAGGTCTGTTGCTTTTAATATAAAGTGACAGAAAAGGAAAATAATAGAATTCAAACTGCATAAATAATGTAATGATATAATAATAATAATACAAATAAATTTTGATTATTAAAGAATAAACTAAGAATATTTATTGGTAAAATAGTAAATAATGGTTTTTAATCGACTTCTTTTTGAAATATTTACATCTCCAATTTGCAAATTAAATTGTATTTGATGGCAAAAATAAAAATAATTAAATTTAGCTACTTTCTAGAGGTCTCCAATTGGCATAAACTTTCTAGAGGGTTTTCCACAGAGTAATTGCATTTGTAAGTGAATCGGAATATTGCATTCTTCTCTGGGGGGGGGGGCAAAGGAATAGGAAAAATGGAAAAAAAGGAAAGGAAGGAGCAATGCAATGGGAATTTAATTTAATTTAATATTACAACTTGGCTAAATTGAAGAGACCATGAAATTTAAATCAGCCAGACCCCAAGCAAAGAGCAAAGACAAGTTGCAAGGGGCGAAGCTGCGTTGAGGTATCCACCCACTAAAGAAAAAAAAAGCGAACATATATTTGTATGTATAAAAAAAGTAAGAAATAAAGAAAGAAAAGGAGGAAAAGAGAAACGGCTGCTTGATAATAAGACGAAAAGCTCAAGGCAGCAAAATTGCATTTGGAAACTTCCAATCCCAGACGAGTACTGAGCATGTAGGAGACATTGGGAGGGATATCAGCAAAGGGGAAAGGGGATAGGGGGAGGGGGAGGAGAGAGACGAAGAAGAAAACTGTGTGCGAGCGAAAAATGTGGCGATGAGAAAGCTCACGCACACCAATGCGCGAAAGTACACACTCACACTCACACACACACACACGCAAGCACACACCGACTGAGAAACAGACTGAGGCGCAGCCAATATGATTTAAAGCGGCGGCAGCGGGCCCCAAATGAGCGCCAACCGTTGCTCGCACTCACACTCACACACAGACAATCGGCACGACAGCTGGCAGTGTTGTTGTTGCTGTTGGAGGTGGTGTTGGTGCTGCTGCTGCTGCTGCCGCTGCTGCTGCTGCTGCTGTGCATGACAATTCATCTCTTTCTTATAAACGCAATTTATCAAATGAAAACGACGAGCGAGCGACAGCAAAGATGAAGACGACGACACGATATCAACTTGATGTGACTGTGTCTCTCTGTGTGTGTGTGTGAGAGGGCTTATATGACTCTGTGTGTGTGTAACTGAAGCTGCGTGTGTGCGACTCGCTCGCTTCACTCAAACTCAAGTTGAACTGAGTGAGTGTCGAGTGCAATGCGAAACTCGCTCACGAAACAAAACAAAACAAAAATGGCATATGAAGAAAAATAGGAGTTGCCGTCGGTGCTTGAGAAACAGCATGAAAATAACAGCAACGGCAACGGCAACGACAACGATTTTCTTTTGGCAGCCCCCAAGTTGGTGTTGCTGAAAAACCGCCATAATCTTGACAGACAAGTGCACAAGTTCTCTCTCTCTCTACTCTCTCAAACACACACACACACGCTCGCACTCTCGCATACTCACACTCGCACTCAGCATTAACGCTCTCTGAGCACGCCGCTCTTCGCCGCATTGTTTTCGCTCGTATTTCATGCTCAAAACGGCCATTTCGCTGCACTTTTAATGGTTTGTTTTTGTTTTCGTTGCGCGCACGAGTAAGAGAGCAATAAACGAAGCAACGAGCAAGGCACGATGATGAATCAATTCGCCGTAGTTTGCGGGAGTGGGCCAGCATGATATATGCGCATTCGCTTTTTATGGCAAACCGTCGAACAGCTGTTTACGAGGCGCGTACAGTTTGCGAGTCATTGGATTCGAATTGCCGTGCATTTCATTTCGGAGTTTTTAAATCATTTACGCATATTTAACGCACGTTTCATTTTGTTTTACCTGCTGCAAATTGTATATATTTACCTGTACGCATCCATCATCTTCATACGTTACCTTTGCGAAATTCTGTGACTTTCAACGCTTTCGACGACGGACGAACCGTCATAAAGGGCTTAAAACTAGACAAACGCTGCTACAAATGTATTAATTTGTATTTTACCTGCACAGGACTCACACCTACAGCTTACTATGTTTTTGGCCAAGTCATTCAACTCGCAATTGTCAAAATATAGTGAGAAGTGTTGTTGGACCTTAAACTAATTCCCTGCGGTGTCGGCAAATTCAAGTTGACTTCATTTTTCAGTCCATGCGACTAACTGTAAATTAAAGTTACACGATGGACCAAAAAATCGATCAATTTGCTCAAATAAATATGCCGGTCATTGGCGGCGTCTCCCCCGCCCACCAACGCCCACCGCCCCCTGTTGCTTGGTCCCGTACAAATGGCTGACAACTTGTCGTCTCGTCACTGGGACGTCTGCTTTTGACAGCCGCCGCCGAGGCCGTCGAGGACGTCGACGTCGACGTCGCTGTCGTGGCAAGTTCACAAAATGCTGTCGACGTTGACGACATTAAACTTTTCGGCCACAAAATTTGAGTTACTAAAGCCACAACGAACTTAAAGTGTTGCTACATCGAAATATGGAAAAATTGCACTTACCTGACTTGTTCAGGGCTAATAACTAAGAAGACTTTTCATCCGAATTAATATACTTTACCTGCAAAAGAAAGAGAAGCAGAATTTAATTTTGTGCAGACAGCAGAGTCAGAAATGTGCTGAAGCAACATGCAAATGATGCCACATGGATGCAAAGGATGCAACGCATCCGAGCTGAGGATTAAGATGCATTTGACATTTCAGCAGCCTTGCCACATGTGTCGAGCACGCCTCCCTTCAGTGCCTCACTCCGCATTCCCTCTTCCCACTTTTCCTCTCGGTTAAATGATCTTCCTCCGTGCATTGTTTTCAGACAGACAGACGGACGGACGGACTGACGGACGGACTAAGAAAATGTTTTTCGTTTTTGATTGATTGCCCAGAAAAACCACTTGAAACTGTCATGGGTGAAAGAGAGTCAGTGATAGAGGAAGAGAGAGAGATGCTGAGGGGGGTGATATTGGAAAATTGTACAGCGAATGAAGTGAAAATGACTTCTACACATGGAGACTCATTTAAAGCGATTTTCCAATGAAAAACTACTTACGCTTGATACTCGAGGATGCCTCCTCTATAAGTAAAATAAATATATATATGTGGTATATATAACACAACTAAATTAAGAGCAGAATGAGCTGCATATGCTGATCAGGAAATACTCAAGTTCGGATTTCCACATTATTTTGATAGCACTTTAAATGAAATCCATCAGAGAATTCAATAGATAGATTTCTTTACTCAAAGATACTTTTGTATTATTAGTATAAACTTGAATAAATGCAAACTACTTTATATTTATTATTAGTGTCAAGTATATTCAATTATATTCAGTTCTTTTTAAATAAATACATTCAGTATTCTTTATAAAAAAGTAAAAACACATATTTTCATGTTATTCTTCAATGAGATGACAAAAGTTTTATATTTTTCAATGAAATTTTCACTTAAAACTTGCAAATATTAATGAATTGCATGGGAAATATTTAAAATCAACATGACGGAACAACAAGTAAAGTAGAAATTGCATTAGGAAGTGTAAGAATCACGTATAGATAAATAAGAAAACTGTATCTTTTTTGATAATGGAAAAACAATGAACTTTGACACCTGTCCAGCAGTTAAAATTCACTTCCAGTCATTTTCTTCTTAGTTTTTAGTTTAAAGACAATCAATTCTATATAAAATATAATAACAAAAGTTTTTGGTTTTTTATTGTTTTTAGTTTGAGCAGAAGAAGTTGAAGTTGGAATGTCTGCAATTTGAAAGAAACAGTGAAAGCGCCGAGAGGGAGAGAGAGAGGGAGGGAGGGAGAGAGGGAGAGGGAGAGTAAATAATAATAATCTAAGAAAAATAAATTTATGTGCATTTCCGTTTTTGTTTTTTCCTTCCGTTAAAGCAAATAACAAATATTATTATCGCTTGGCCACAGCCAAAAAGGAGTCCAAAAACAAAAAGGAAGCACAGGACTTGCCATGTTGTGGAAGCCAGCCAAGTTCTCATTGAGGAGCGGATAGTTCGTCAGTTCGGCGCGACAACAAATGTAAATAGAATGTGCACAACAAGAACAACAACAACAGGAAGAATAACAAGAGCAACAACAATGAGAAACAACAAAATTAAATAATGCCACAAACGATTTCTTATGAAATGTTCAAAAATATACAACACACCGACAACATCGACATCGACAGACACCCAACACACATACAACATTCCATCCGGGTGCTTGGTGGGTGGAAGGGAGGGTGGAGGGGGGAAGAAGGAAAGGGGAATGAAAAGGCGGCAACTGCGATTGGGGGTTTTGTGTTGTGTTGGGAGTCAGAACGGAAGCCGATGCCAGCAACAACAACAACAACAGCAACAACAACAACAACAACAGACACGACTGCGGTCTGCACAAACAACAAGAATAACAACTACAACAACAACTATAACAACAACTCAATGAAATTATTAATGGTCGAAAACTGCAGTTTCAGTTCAGTTTCAGTTCGACAAAGGCGACGGCGACGGCGGGCGACTTTGTGTCCAAATGGTCAGCAGAGCAGGAGCAGACCAACACACACACACACACACACACACACACACACACACACACACAATTGTACACACTCGGCGAGCGAAGCAAATAAATAAATAAATAAATAAACAACAAACTCTAATTAAACGTTGTTTCGAGTGTGTCGGCTTTTCGATAAGAAGCCAGCAACGTGGCAGAGTCACAGTCCAAGCGGCTCCTCCCCTCTCCACTCTCCCCATCTCCCCCCTCCCACGTGCTCTATCCACTCTTCACTCTCCTCATCAGCGTCCTGCGACACAGTTGAAGCCACAGCTTCTGTTGCAATCAGAAGGTGCAACAGCAACAGAAGACAGAGCTAGAGAGGAGAGAGAGAGAGAGAGAGAGAGTGGGAAAGGGAGTCAGAGGAACAGGAGGTGGCAACCCTGTCTGGAGGCTCCCAATTGGCAACTGGCGTTTTGGCCTTTAGCTGCTTAAAACTTGCCAAAAACTCAATCTGTTTAGTTAGAAGCCAAGCAATGAAAACAAAAGCTGTAATAACAGCAACAAAGCAACGACAATAACAGCAACAACAACAACGACAACAACAAGTTGATAATCAAAGTGCAACAATTTCGATTTAAGCTCAAGGTCGTCGCAAATGTGGCATTAACGAGTTGCAAGCTAAAATGTTAATATGAATTTAAAAAAATGCACTTCAAAAATCAACATTGAAAGCCACAAAAACTGGAGATGAAGATCTGTTAATTTCACCTTTGAATTAAGTTGAAATATAAGAACATATTTAAGCGAAAGCCCGGAAAACTATCATAAATATTTATATTATATTTGCCTAAAATTATATTTTGCACATCTCTTGACATCTGTACTTTATAAAGAATATATCTCAATTCTCAACCAATTTAACTTTCACTTGATTACTAATTGTATATAAAGTTAGAGATTGAATAAAAACTTTATTTTAAATAAGAAATATCAAGAATTCTTTGTAATATCTTCAATTAAGCAAATTTAGTTCAGTTCGTAGATTTTTAATGGTAAATGTGAAAAACTCTTTAATATTCAATAATTATTGGGCTAACAATTTGAAAAACTTTCAAAACAATGCGACCAAATAAAGGTTAAAAATATTCGCAAATTATGACAGTTGAAATTGCTATAAAATTCCTCCACATTATAATTAAATGATTCTGTTAACTTTCTTGTTTTCTTAATGATATTTTAATATTATTACTTTATTAAAATGATCTTTAATCAGCCATAAAATCTAATTTTATATGCATTCTATTAATGCAAACTGAAGTGATTTATTAATGAACAATTAAAAACTAGTCGAGAAAATATTAAAATTAAATGTGATTCAAAAATATCAAATGATGTGTACAGTTTATTTTTTGTTATCAGAAAAGTGCTGTTTCAGTAATGTTTATATGTTGAGCAGACTGTTATTAATAATATTATTCAAATTAATTAGAGTTGAACTTATTTTCTTGACATGTTTAAAATGTGAAAACTTCAAAAAATACAAACAAAACCTTGCATAAATTATATGAATTAAATTCAACACTTTATATCTGAAATGTTATAAGCTGGAGATTGTTGTGGAGCAATTTATTGACTTTGAGTTGTTGCTGCTTTTATTTTAAACGAAAATCAATATATTTGGGTAATTTAATACATTTGAGCACATTAACAAATTCTTCACATCGAACAGAGGAGAAAAGAGACTTGTTCAAAAGTAAATCAGTTCTAGTGATGTCACAGTCAAATCGATTTTGATATCGACAGCTCAAGATACAGAGAGAGATACATATATAGATATATATATAGATTCTAGATTCTAGATTCTAGAATGACCCGAATGACCTTTAGCGTGACAGCTCGCATTTTGGAGCTGACATCAAAGCACGGAAATGCTGCCAAACCGGCTAACTTGGCTCTGACTAACTGGCCGCTAATCTCCCAAAAATGTAACATTTGTTCTCGTTGTTGTTCTCGTTGTTGTTGTTGTCGTTGTTCTTGCTGTTGTTGTGGGCAATTTGCATAACAAAAGCGGCTTCAAATCGAAATTTATAAATTGATTTTATTTGGCAAATGCAAAAATGTTGCAGACTAAAAATAAAAATTAACAATACAAAAAAAAAGGAATTGGAAAACAAAGACGAGATCAAAGCGAAGCTGAAGGGAAAAGCTGGACTTGTTGCAAATCTGGTCTTATGGAACAAGTTGTTGTTGTTCTTGCTGTTGTTGTTGTTGTTGTTATTGTTGTTGCGCTTGTTGTTCGAGTTGTTTGCGACAAGCCGTTTTTTTTGGCGACTTTCGGCGAATTATTACATTTTTAATGTTGGCATTTACGTCAAATTAAATTTAATTGTCATGCCAAGCGAAAAATATTAAAATGTCTGAGCTTCATTTTCGAATCCTTTTCGGCTCGCCACAAAACGTTAATAAATATGCATTAAACAACAGAAAGTGACGTCATTTTGGGACGCTCTTAAATGCATTTCCTAATTATAAAAAAAAAGAAAAAAGAAAACTCATAAGTTGCGATTAACTGTGCGCTGTGCCATAAATATGGCATTGGCATTTCCCCTGCGCCGCATTGCACTCTCGCTCTCTCCGCTTGCTATAAATTGTGAGGGGTAAAAGCGAGAGAGCGAAGCGCAGCGCAGCGCAGAGCAGAGCAGAGCACATTTCCCCTGGCAATTACAACACAACACACGAAGCTTACACAGAGCAAAAACTGTAAACCGTTGTTGCTGCTGCTGCTGCTGCTGCTGCTGCTATATTGTCATCTCGCTCTGTCTGCTGAAGCTTGACGAGCTGACGGGGGCTGTCACTTTGGGTCCCGCCACCATTATGGAAAGTGAAATGGATATATCGCTAATGCGCCTGCACATAACAAGGTCGGCAATAAATCAAACGTCGGGCAGCGGGGAGGCGCTGCACAAAAACAAAAGCAACAAAAGCAGCAACAACAAGAGGCAAAAAACGGGGCATTGCCTGGACGCAGGCAATAACAACTGCGGCAACGGCAACGGCAACGGCGGCTGCGTCGTCATTGGCTTCGGCAGCGGCGTCGACGTTTGACAAAAATCAAATCAAAATGCCATAAAATACCCCAATGCTGGCTCCATGTCCATGGTGCTTGGGCAAGGGATGTGACATAAGGGAGAGGGGAATAGGAGGGAGCGGGAATAAGAAAGCGGGGACAAGGGAGCTGGGACTGAGCCTGCGTGCGTTGCCAAACAACAAATGAATTATATGCAATTAATTGAGCGCAAATTTGCAAAATACTTTCATGTGTCTGCGCCTGTGTGTGTGACTGTGTGTGTGTCTCTGTCTCTGTCTGTGTGTGTGTGTGTGTGTGTGTGTGGGCGATTATGGTCAGATATGATGATGGATATGCCTAAAAACGGATGCAGAGATTGCGAATACGCCACGTATGCGCTGCAATTTTGGATGGTTTATGTTCTCGGTTTTAGACACTTTCAGCAATTGAGTGAAACAAATTTTAGTGGCATTGCTCAGCTCCATCTCTTCCCTCTCCCCCTCTTCGACTCTCTCAATCCCTCTCTTAACTAGCTTATAACTGCAGGTGATTTAGTGGCTAAGGAAATTACCAATATTGTGAATAAATAATGCGAACAATTGAACAATAATTTGTAGATTGAATTGCTCAGTTTGGCATTGAATTATTTTGAGTTCTTTGTTGCAACTCGTGTGTAAATAAACAAATATCAAATGAGGAATCTGTTAACTAAATCGTTTTAATTCAATTTAACAGGAATAAACGAATTCGGCTGAAAGCATCGCTAAATAGTTCATCACTTCCAGCAGGAATTTTCTAAAAGAATTTTCTGCTTTCTAAACATGTTTTCAAATAGTTTCCTAGTGCGCATTTTCAAAGTCTTTAAGACATAATAATAAATGTTTTAAATGAAACATCAAGAGAGTTTTTAATATTTTAATAAATAATAATAATAAATATTTTTATATTAATCATAATTTTTTTGAGAGACTAAATTAATTTAAATAAAGATTGGATCTATGCAAAAAACTACTGAATGTTATAATATTCCTTTTTTAAAGTTAATTTAATTTTAAGTGACAAATGCTTTAAATTATTAATTCTGATCAAATCCTTTTAAAGTTAATTTAATTTTAAGTGACAAATGCTTTAAATTATTAATTCTGATCAAATCTTAAAGGAACAAGTCCCTTGTAACAATTTAAATAATTGTATTAAATTGAGTCTCAATTTAAATTGTCCTAACAATATTACTTAATATGATTAAATAACAACACATTTAAAATTGAGTACTTTAAGGCATAACTAAAATATCTCTTACTGTCTATTAAGTCAAAATGGACTCTAAATGTCTTAATTTGAGGAAATCTCAGCTCAGCTGATTAAACGACCATAAATTTGGTCCCATACGAAAGGTTCTTGTTTTTATTTTGTGTATTTTTATTTGAGTTCATAAAGTAGTCTATAAATTCCTGGCAGTGTTGTGTCATCTGTTGATGTTTACACAACTTTCTCGTTGTCGACTTTCCTAGGAATATTTTACGATTTTTATATAGCCCATTGTGTGCATTACATTTATGTACATTACCCGATGATGATAATTTTCACTTGAGCATTTTACGAGCAACAAATTGCGCTACAAATTACACGATAAATAGAAAATTATGACAATCCACGTCGTTGTCTACGGCGACCACAAAACAGAACTTCGACCCCCGATCCCAACACCGACCTCAGGCAACACTCTACCATTTCCATTTCCATTTCCAATTCCAATTCCAGTTCCATTTCAATTTCTAGAGCTGCCGCTGTCACTGTCACTGGCGACCCTTTCACCGGCCGTGACACACGAAACAGGCTCGTAAAAATTCCCGATGCGTCTGTTTGATGGCCCAGTAAGTGTTGTCATTATGACAACGCCGAGTTGTCTTTTCGGGCAGTTTACAAGCTGTCAAAGTTGCTTGTGTAAATTAAATTGTTGCTCCTTTTATTGATATTTCATTGCCGTTGCCATCTATGTCTACGTCTACATTGACTGTGATTTGGCCTCGGCCCCCGTCTTTCTTCTCTGCTCCACTAAATGAATTTCCCAAAAGAAACACTTATAGTTATTTAGAGGGAATATTTGGAAACGCACTCGGAAAAGTCGTAAAGTTGCGCACGTCGAAACAAAAGAAAGTTTTTACGACCATTCTTTTTACACTTGGCCAGCAGCGAGCGAGAGAGTGAGAAAACTAGGCGAGAAGATGGCCATAAATAATGTTGGCCTTGCTGTAGGTAGACTGCCTGTTAGCTCTTCGTTCTTAGCTGTTTTTCGGCATCGCTTCAAGGACCTTGCCTAATAACAGGTTGTCGAAATGGGTTGAGGGACGCGTTGAGCATCGAGAGGCTCGTAAATTTCGTGTTAATTGAGCATTTCACGCCTCGACTGCACTTGCGTTTTAACGTGGCCAAAATGGAATGCAACGTGGCCCATTAACGAGCTTGTCAAAACTGACAAGTGTTCCGTCATAAACTCGTCCAACTTATCGACCATTTTCCATAAACTTTGCCAATCGATGGCACATTCGATCCATGCGATCCTTGAACAACCTCCCAATCCTTTCTTCCCCTCGCTCCTCGATCACTCGGTTAACTTCTTGTGCTCGTCTTTGGGCCACTTTGCCTATTTGCGTTTAAGCCCGTTGAGCCGCGCAGTTGGACATGTCAACCATTGATATCAATTGGTTCCCACAAGGTAAACAGATATCAACATTCTGCGAAATACTAAATGCTTTTTTTTGACACAACCTAATGCCACTTAATGCCGATGTTTGTGTCTCGTTACACTTGCCTTTAAATGTTTATCATTTTTTGGGGGAACCTAAGTAAGTGTACATACTACAACAAAATAGACAAACTACCCAACACTACAACAACAGAAACAGGAACAACAACCACAACTAGAGGTGAGTTGAATCCAAGTCAATGTTGGAATCGGGCGCGCCGTTCTTCAAAATCCACTCAATCATTTTCGTTCACTTCACAAACGTTTTAACTGATCGCTCAATCACTGATATTTTCAGTTCAGGTGCTGCCACACAGAGACGTGGCAGATATGAACCCAAAGCCTGCCCCCTCTGCCACCGCAACTAGGCCACATACAGTGGACTTTCACATATTAGAACCACGGTTGACATTTCATGAACAAGTATTTTGTAACAGATTTAAAAACAATATGATTCACCCAGAAAATAAAGTGTGTATCCGCTTTTAATTTGTACTAAATAATATTTAATTTCATATTCATCTATAATACATTTAATTTATATTTTCATGGTTAATTTTACTTCAAAAATTAACCAATAATATGTTCAAAGAAACTTTGAGTTTTATTTTGAAGTACTAGCTTCTGGATTTATTTTGTAATAATAAATAATCATTGTAATAATAATTGTTTAAATATCTTTAAAAAAAATAAATTTTTTGCTTATATTTATGTAATTTGTAAACACAAAATATATGAGATTACATCATTAAATTTACCCGTAGCTTTAAACCTTTCACTGTGTGTAATGCATTTGAAATTGCATAGCTATAATATATTTGATATTTTAGTTATATTTGATGTATTTAAAATATATTTGATATATTTAATATATTTGATATAGTTGATATATTTGATATATTTGATATATTTGATATATTTGATATATTTGATACATTTGATATATTTGATATATTAGATATATTTAATATATTTGATTTATTTGATTCTACATTGCCACAGTTCTAGTTGATGAGTCTCTACTGTACCAGGGACTGGGGACTTCTTTGCACCCAGAAAAGACCATCGCATAGACACTGCCTGGCTTTGAATCGTATGCATTTAGTTTTGATATTTGGTTGATATTTATCTTTGCTCTGTATTTTTGATTTTGGTGGAAGGCACCCACGTGATTGTTTGCCAAGCTGATAAGCTAAATATGGAAGGCCAAAGGTCAGTCGGCAACCCCAGAGCTGACCGCGAAGTATAAAGTTGTGGGAACTACTCGTAGATATGATTTCTTTGAGATATATAATAATATTCCTTATCGCAAACTTTACTTTCATTATTATTATTAATCTCAAGAGACACTCATGAAAATGTTAAATTCATTTGAAAGAAAATCTACGAAATTTTCACATAAAATTTAAACTAATTCAAAATTCGAGAAATTTGAGAATTTTTCATTCTTCCAGGGTATTATGTAGTCATTCCCCCGCGACGAGCCCTTTCTAACCTAGATATTTTGGAGAGTGTGCGAGTGGGAGTATGGAGCAGTCAAACCCACCCATAGATAAGTCCAACCCCATCAATTTCATAATGAAAGTGATGTGTCAAAAAGTGGGAACCAAATGAATCATCGTTCAATATTTTATGACAGACGCTATATTTGGCGCCAGATCTTGTCAAATCGTTTAATATCAATTACGTTTGGTAACTGCAATCATGATTATAACAAATCAGGTCTAATTTTAGACTTTATAAGTTATTTTCAAAGTTCTTTTTCACTGCGATAATCTCAATCTTAAGTGCTGTTCACTTCACAATTCTCGTGCTCATGCTTAAATAAAGAACAGACTAGCATTTAAATGGATTTTCTTGGTTTTCTTATTCCCTATTTTTTTTTTTTTTTGCAATCAACGTATTATTCACAATCTAAGTATTCAGATAAAACTACTGTTAAGATTGCCCATATAAATCCCATCAAAATGTGTAGGCTTTTACGATCGAGATCGTCGATACTCTGATCATAAAACTCGGCTGTGGAATGGGTCAACTTTTAATTTGATGCTAAAATACTGATATCTCGCCAGACAGACAGACAGCGACACAGAGGAGATGCAGGGAGGGGGAGAGAGGGAGAGACAGCACGTCCCAGGCGGCATTTAAATTGCATATAAAAGTTGGCTTTTATGATTGGCTTCTATTAGCAAAATAAACTATCACGTGTTAAATTCGATCCTGGCAAATACACGGGAATATAAAATGCAGTCGCAACGAGGCAACGCTTTAATTTTGATTTTTTTATGAATTTATTTTAATGTGCAAACATTAAAAATGCCACAAACCACAACGAAATTTAAATTCAATATAAAGCAGCAGCTCAAAAAAGAAGTCGCAATTTGCTGCTCCGACTAACAAGCTGGCTGACTGATTTACTAACTGACTGACTGACTGACTGACTGACTGACTGACTGACTCTTGATTCGACTGATGCCACTGTCTGTACCTACTCAATGCATTTGACAAAGTGCGCAAGGTGTCGCCTTACATGTGCACAGCCCTGGCAAGGATCTGCTATCCCTCGTCCTGCTTTTGGTCCTGTCCTCAGCTCGCTCAAGGGAAAAGCGAAAGTGACGCACAGTTGGAGTTTTTTGGGTAATGAAATTAAGAACGCATCGTTTGCTGCGCTTCGCTGATTGTTTTGTTTCAGACAAACCAACAGATATTGTATCTGTATCTGTAGCTGTATCTGAGCCTGTGTCTCCTGTGTTTCCTCCAAGTGCCGTCGGCTTGTTGTTGTTTCTCCTTCTACCTCATGCGTTATTTCCCCGAAGCACATCGAGTTCAGCTGCACTTTTCAAAGAAAAACAGGAGGAAAAATGAAAAAGAAGAAGGAAAAAGGTTGGCATTGCCTTTTCGACGGCGGTACCTGAAAATCCGCTTAGTGGTTGTTACTGTCCTCGTTTTTGACGACAAGAAGTCAACCTCTCGATTTACGACCATTTTGTTTGAGTAATTTCTGCCCTGTGACTGTGTGTGTGTGTGTGTGTGTTGACTGAAGCGCATCGCCAGGACAAGGAATGAGAACGAGGACGCGGACGATGCCACATGCTCGACAGTAGTGTAAATTGTAAATTGTACAGTTTTTACTTTCAGCTGCCGCTGCACTCAAGAATTCAAAGACTGAAGAACTCACTCAAATGACTCAATTCGGAATTGTCTTTTTATTATAATCATAATATTAATATTAATGTCCGTTTTAATGCCTACATTTATGAGACATACCTGCTACACATATCGTACATTCATTGTTCCTTACTATAAATATTTTAATGCCCTTTATCCCAATCGAAAGCCATTGCATATTTCACAGCCTCATTTGTTTGGTCAGTTTTATGTGCATTTCCCCAATCAATGCGTTGTATAACCGACCAAATAGAAATGTTCACGATTCAATTAAATGATCGTAAAAAACTCGACTCAATGGTTTGAAAATTGAAAGAGGGAGAAAAAAAATAGCTTGAAGTTTGCTCGTAAAATTTCTCAAATTGTTGTTAGAACATAAAAATCATCTAAAATTGGTAATAAAATCAACGGCGCAAAATGAAACCCAACCTGTGACGCCTCCCCTTAATTCCAATAGATTGAGATACAATGCGGAACAGGGAGTTATAGAGACAGACAAAAGAGAAAGAGAGAGAGAGAGAGGGAGATATCACACGCGTGGGAGTTTAAATACAAATATAACTTTTAATTTACATGTTTACATGGCTGGTATATAAAGAAGAGCCAATTCAATAAAGCAAACAAGACTCTAAAATAGCTACACCACAAAAATCTCATCTCAATAAAAATAATTTTCAAGTATTATTAACTCTATGTTTCATTATTTCTGGAAGATTATTCTAATATCATTATTTATTTATCGAGCAGACAAAGAAGATACTTTGCACTTTAAACAAAGTGAGAAACTTCTAATTTAAAATATTAATCATTCTGAATTATATACAATTTAAATGAAAATGAATTATAAATTTTCAGAATATTCCCAATATACCAGCGACTATGTTTGTTAAATTGATTCATAACTTAATTCAAATCAATATAAGTTTATTGTTTGTTATAAATACAGATAATAAATATATCATATATTTGCATGGTTATATTTTTGAAGGGCTTGAAAGACATTAGATTGAGATATTAGATATTAATATCTACGAAGATCACCAAACAAACAAGCACTATATGTGTAAATTGTTTCGCCTCTCAATTTATCTAATGGTCTTCAATCAAAGTATTATCCAGTGGAAAAGCAGACACAGTGTCATAAAGTCGACATGCAGCACCTGATAATAACTGCACATGCAACAGTTGCATGCCCCACCAAACTGCAAACTGCCTATAGGCAAATCAACATCAAAATCAAAATCAAATTCATTGTATGGCACATGGGCCATGACCAAACAACAACAACAACAGTTGCGAGACGGGTTCTAAATGTGGCAAACGCGAAAAACCGTTAAGCATCAATTTTGACGCGCCATAAAACTGCAATGAAGTGATAAGTGCCGCTGCAACAGCAACAACGACAGCAACAACAGCAGCAGCAACAGCAGCAACAACAGCAGCAACAAAGCAGCAGCTGAGAGCAACAGGAATGTGCAGTTGATAGATATTTGCACTGAACAAACTGGAAACCCAAGCGACATCAGCAACAACAACAGCAGCAGCAGCAACAGAAACAACAGCAACATCAGCAACAACAACGGGAATGTTGAGAGCTGTCTGGCGGTCGGACATCCGTATCTATGAGATAACAATGCAAATGCAATGACTCTGCACACACACACACACACACACACATGCATGACTCGAACATTGTGTGTGTGAGCCATGCGACAATCAAACAAAACAAGACTTTTATGAACACCGCGGGAAGTTGACAGCTTGCGTCATTGCCCTGATATGCAAACTGTGAATGTGGAGACCACCCCCTGTTTCCACTTAAATCATCACCACCCACGCCCACAGACACTACACTGTGAACTGCCACAGCAACAACGACAACAACAAGAGGAACAACCTTTCATTGTTGTTGGTTTGCCAATTTTATTGCATCGCGTGCCCAATTATGTATGTGTATATGGATATGGATATGGTTATGGATATGGCTATTGGTATCGTCTCGTCATCAATACGATACATTTTTGCAGCTGAAACAAGCAACAACAGTTACAAGAACAACGTGCAACAGAGCACGATGTGCAACAGAGCAACATGCAAATGAATTTTTGTAATACATTTTCACGAGTGTTAAATTTGATTTGATTATGACAAATGCTCACGTGTTGCACATTCGGGCAACACACGCGGAGTCTGCAACGAGTGCTTGCAACATCAAGAGATCATCATCAGACAAAGTATTTCGTCAAATTACAATCAATCATCTGCGAATTGAAATTCACTTGTCGACTTGTTTAACAGACAAACTTACTTTTTTTTAAGTTTAACTTATTTTGTATTTAATTGTGTGTGTGTGTGTGTGTGTGTGTGTTAGTGTGTGAGTGGCACTTAAATGATGTACTGGTAGTTATCCTGTAATCATTGCTGTGCATTCACTTTAGTAAAAATTTATGGCATTATATAAAATATTTAAACATTTCTGAGGAATATGTTTATCAAATATTTTTTATTTATTAAATATTTTGAATATTTTAATAATAATAAGAAATAATGTTATTTAATGATACTTTAATTTATTTTAACTCATTATTCAACTAGGCAAATTAAAGTTGAACTCGTTAATTAATAAATGCCATTGCAAAATTATGTGCTGATATTCCATCCTTCATCTAGAGTACTATAGGATATATATACTTCGGATATTTGTGACCATTGCACAACTGATTGTAATATTTTAAATTAAGTAACAGACCTGTAAGTTAAGGAATATTAGGTATAATTTAATGATTGTTCTGCAAAGACAGATTTAAAAATAACATCGATATTTACGAGAAACTTTATACAAGACATGTAATTGAAAGGTTCGTTTATTGTTAATTAAATTGCAAGTAATTTTAATTGAAATGTCTAAGGAGTTTGTTGCCTAGACTCGTTCTCATACTCCTATAAATGAGCTTAGGTATTATTAGCCAGTCAACGAATGCATTAAACCGCTTTTAAAGACAACTTTCAGACAGCTTTAATTGGCGTAATTGAAAGGACACAACTCGAAACACTTAACTATGTGCTGTGTATGTATGAGGTGAACACACCTCCTTCGATGTGATTCTATCGACCATAAAATCAATTGCGTATCACTTGGCAAATCTTATCGCAAATCGGTTTTCCAGCACCACAGCATCTGGTTCGGACAACTAATTGACTTATAGGCACTGCTAGGAGGCAAGTCGAACAGCAACAGCAACAGCAACAACTACAACAACTGCAACACTAACCTGTACAGCAATCAGTGCCGCCCATTAAGTGACGCAGCAACACTCAGTTTATTGCAGCTCAACTCAAACCCAACCCCAAAACCAATGCCAAGTTCCAAGCCCCATCACACTTTTGAATATACATAAATTATCTTTATTGGCTCGAATGTCCATCGTTTGTCCATCTGGCCATCTGTCCGACTGGCCATCTGACAACTGAGCAACTCTCGTCGTTGGCCAGGCCGAGTCATTCAATCAGCGTTTGCTCGGTGGCAATATTAACACCACAGCACACCACAGCACAGCACAACACACCACATAACACCACAGGCAGAGGGCAACCGCAGCCTAAAATCAGTCTTGTTAATTGCAGGCGTTGCTGGAGGAGCTGGAACGAGGAAAGAGGAGCGTGGAGTGGGAAATGGGCAACGTGGAGAGGGAGGAGCAGTCCAACTGCATCGTAAATCAATTGAAAATCCATCAAAATGCTTGCATTGTATTGAGATTGCAACTAAGCTGGACAGAGCTTGTTGTGCACACACACACACACACACAGCATAATTTCAATATTTTCGCAATGCTAAAACAAGAACAACAGACAAGAGAGAAACATTGCCAGCTCCATGGCTGAACCAATTGACAACTTAATCCTGCGACATGTCAGTAGAGGCTCAAATGAGATTTACTCCGCGTGCTCGGCGACAGAGTTGGCCAACATTTGTGTTGACTCAGCGAAAAGTTGTAGCGATTTTTCAACATGTTGGCCTGTTCTGTTCTGCTCTGTTCTCTTCTGGCCTGTCCCGGCCTGTACCGGCTCTTGGTGTGGCTTATTTTTGGCCCCGTTTACGGTTTGATTGACAAACTACAAAGGTGTAATTATTTTTAATAAAAATTTTCGCTGCCAAACTGAGTCGACGAACATCGTCGCATGTCGCTCATTGCCGTCGACATAATTTGTGCTGCAGTTGTTGTAAGTTTTCAATCAATTTGCAAGACAACCCCAGCCCCTGTCACGCCATTGGATATGCCCATCCACACGCCGGCCGGCCGGCAATTATGTCAGCGGGCGAGCGAATAAATTACGAGAGTGCGCCAAAGATCAACCGCAGAGCAAAGAGATCGCGCCCAGTTCTCGGTGCTCCGATGAACGTCAACTACGTTGTCGCCATCGGTCTCCCCTTCATCCTTCCTCCCGTCGTTCCATTGTGGCCATAAATCTTGTCCTGGTGGCGCGTTACTCATGCGCAGTGTCCTCGTCCTCGTCCTCATCCTCGACTTGGTCAGACCGAGAAGAGTCACCTCTTATAATCGCATTGCGACTAATTATCGTATCTGGGAATTATTATGAACGCGATTTGCAAATTGCGTGCTCGCAGCTATCGACAGTTTCGTGATTAATTTGGTCGCCGTGAAATCACACCTACAATCGGAAGCGAGTTCAACTCAGCCAATTATGTTGAAAATATATTGATATTCATGAAATTTCAGATACTTATTTTCAAGCATTAGCAAACTTAGTTAATTTAACTTGAGCTGCAACAGAAAATAACTAAACAACACTTTTTATGCAGATTTCAATTAAAGGCCAAATAACGACAAATTTAACATTTAAATCGGTTTAAGATTTGACAGAGTTATTAGAATGTAAAGTTTTTGAAGTTTTTTTCTGGAGAATAAAAATAAATAGTGATGAATATAAAACAACATTTTTCAAGCTTAATTTGAGGAAAACAATGATGAAATTGACGTACTCAATTTAAATCGCTTAGGAATTGACAAATTTATAAAAGTTCCTAGTTCTAGAAGTGTCAAGGGATAATAAATATGAACAGTGATGAAAACACTATATTAATTTTATATTTTAATGCATTATCAAACTAGAAATTGATAATTGATAGATTGAATTTAATGAACAAATGTAAAGGGGAAGGAAAGTATGACAAAAATGAATATTTATGGTAACATATCTTATAAAGTTAGCCCGCCATTTCAAAATAAATTCGTTGAGATTAATTTGATGCACTAGATTCTAACACACAATTATTAAATGAATTTAATGATGCTATTGATATTCAAATGCCAGATTAAATCATAAAATAACAAACACAAAAGCTGGATTATAATGAATGGTAAATTCGACTGGGCCATTTGTTTTTTCTGGCCATATAGTTAGCCATTTATGGCCCACAGTAAAATGGCAAATGATCATGTTTAGTGTACTTTTTTCGCATCTACTATTTGATTAACCAGACCGAGTTGAGATCGTAGATCCCCTGGTGATTTTCCCTCGGCTGCTGCTGAGGTTTTTTCAGCTGATTTGGCTTGTTGTCTTAAGGCAGTTTATTTGGCGCCATAAATCTATCAACGCCGCCGCGTTGCAGCAACGCGTGCGCATGCGCAAACACTGAGCTGGAGGAGAGCCAAAGTATCTGGCGGATTGCATGTATCTCTGGCATGCTGATAGGCCGAGGCCCAGGCTCAAAACAGGCTGAGACCCAGGCAGAGCGGACGGCCGAGGAAGATTTACGGCTGGCAAAACGCAAATGTTGAAGCCGGACTGTCGGACAGTGGGACTGTTGGACAATTGGACAGTGGGACAGTGGGACAGTGGGACAGGCGGACTGAGAGCGCATTTTAAGTTTATGATACGAAAATCAGATTGCTTTATTGTATGCGAAATGCGATCGATGATCGTCGACTCAAGATGAGGGTAATCGTGGCTGGGGCGTACAATTGGATTGAATTGGATTGGCAAGGATTGAATTGGATTTGTATTGGGTATTCGGTATTCGGTATTCGGGATTGGGTATTGGGTACGCCACACGAATTCCATTTATATTTATGATTTGTGAATTGGGTTTTATGATGATGTTATTTGTGGTCAGTCAGACAATCTGACCGAACTATTACATTTTTACGGGCTGGCTTAAAGTGTGAATTTGCCACTTCATTTGAGAGCTTGTAAAGACATAAATTATACTACACTCAGTGTGTGAGTGTGCCAGTGTGTGTGTGTGTGTGTGTGTGTGTGTGCGAGTGTGGGGCGCTCTGGTAGCCATGGTTACTTAGCGCTTTTTATGGCCATGTGAATTGGGCGTTGCGAGTTCGAAAGTGTTGCGCATTAAAGTTCAACTGTGCAACTGTGCAACAACAACAACAACAACAACAACAGCAAGAACCACAGTGAGTGCCACAAAAGTCAACGTCAAAACAAAACAAACAGACGGCATTAATGACGACGACGACGACGACGACCAAGTCTGGTCCGCGACTACTGAGAAGAGTGGCCAAAAAATATATTAATGACTTATCAAGGATAATTTGACAATGCGCAATAAATCAAACAGGGCGTGTGGTTTACTTGCACCCCCCCCCTCTCTCTCACTCTCTTTCTGTTGCTCTCTCCCTCTCCATATTCTCTGGTGACGGTGACGCTGACCGGTGACTGCTGACTGCTGACTGGTGACTGGTGACAGTGAGCACAGAGCTAACCAAACCCCCATAGAGGCATGCAACAACAACAACAACAACAAGAATATTAACATGTACAACAACAGCAAATGGGAAATATCCGAAATGCGATGCTGATGCTTAATTTGTGGATAAGGAGACGAGACGCACGCGCGGTCGCCAGCAAATTGGATGCCCAGCTGTGTGGAGCTGCGGACTGTGCCATAACTTAACACCTTCGCTGCAGTCTCTGGCATTGCACCCAAGTGCAAAATGAATTAAAAAAAATAAATAAAAAAGAACACAGCACACATACGCAGTAGGGTTATTCAAAATCAAATATATTTTTCATTTGAAAAACTCATTCGATATTGTTTCTTCCCTTTTCAATAAGCTACATTAGTTGCATGCATAAATTTAATTCTTATTTTTTAATATAAAATATTAATGTTAAGTATTCTTGAGTATTTCATTGTTAAAATATCTAATTCAAATCATTCGGAATACATAAAAATGTATTTTTATTACTGTACGTATGAAGAGAGTTGAATTTCAGTTAACACAAGTTGTGAATTTCCTATAATTATTAAGACTGAAATGATTACCCTTTGACCATTTCTTTATTAGAATTGAATATAATTTGCTACATTAGTTGCGTGCATAAAATGAGATACCATCTTCTTATTTTAATTCTTATTTTTAATATAAAATGTTAATGTTAAATATTCTTGAGTATTTCATTGTTAAAATAGCTAATTCAAGTCATTCGGAATACATAAAAATGTATATTTATTACTGTACGTATTAATATAGTAATAATGAAGAGAGTTGAATTTCAGTTAACTCAAGTTGTGAATTTCCTATAATTATTGAGACTGATATTATTACCCTTTGACCATTTCTATATTAGAATTAATAAAAGTGATGTTAAAAACTTATTTTTAATTAAATTTAATAAAACAAGAGATATTAATTTAATTTAAATTGCATTGTATTCAAACATCGCCATGTTAAAACATCTGATATATATCTGTTCTCTTATATGTTGCTAAAACACTGCAACTGCTTTCATAATAATTATAAATGCAGTAAATACATATTTATATTCTTTGTAGATGGCAAATTTATAAATTAGTGTTTTGGCCTGAAACACCCCCACAAATAATCAAATTTGCACACACTCACACATCAGATGACTACAATGCCACATGTGAGGCACACACAATTTTGTATAGTCGTCGTGTAAAGCCGTAAGTATCTGTGTAGTGTGTGCTGTTTTTTTTTATTATTATTTTGTAGTTTCTTTTTTGTCAGGCGCATGCATAAAATATGATTGCGTTTCATTTGTATCTACAAGATTGAATTTCTCTGAGGCGCGAGCGAGTTTATGAGCTTGTCAATTTTCTTTTTATTTATTTATATGCATATCATAGTCGGCCGAGGTCTCGTGCCCGCTGCTTGATTTCATAATAATAAGAATACAATATTGAAAATGGACCGTGGGCTGGTCTCACTCATTGCTGCCGCCATCGTCATCGTCATCGTCATCGCCATCGCCATCGCTTTGGCTTTAGTTCTCGTTCTGGATGTGGAACTGACTCTGGTACTGACTATGGTTGCTCTGACTGAAGACCATTGTTGTTGCCTACATCAAAGTGAACCGAAGCGTGGAGCTGCAATTGAAGCTGGAATTGGCGTCGTGGTTGTTGTGTTCTCTCTCTCTTGTTGTGCTGTGTTGTTTGTAGCTTCAACTCACCTTAAGCTTGTAACATTTTATTGTAATTAAGAACATGTAAGTTGTAAAGAGGAGTCGTTGTTGCTGTTTGTGTCGCATCTCATCGGGGGCCCCACCTTATATGGTTGTCTCCAGTCTCCTGTCTCCTGTCTCCTGTCTCTTGTCTTCTGTCTTCTCTCTCTTCTGTCCACTGTCTTCTGTCTCGTGTCTCCTTTTCGCATTTGCAAATTTGTGGCCGCCGAAGTCAAGAGGGCGAGACAAAGTCAATTGCATTCTTAACCCTTTGGGCTGATCAACCAACCAACAAACAACAACAACAAACAACAACAGCAACAACACAAACAGCGACAACAAATAACAGTACAAGTCTAATTAAAAATTAACACACTTGTGCGGAACGAGGACAGAGAAGAGCATTCGTTTAATCAGGCTAAAATCAAGTCTATTATGGCCAGGCTTACACCGCAGATTGGCCGCATGAGAAGCGTACATATAAACAGTCTCTCATTTGAAGTCATCATTAAAAACGACGACGATGCGCCAACATGCAGATTCCCAGCCAGTCAGCCAGTCAGACAAACCGTCGAACTGTCGACCAGACCAGACCAGACCAGACACCGATATACCCGCTCATCGGTCCCAGCGTCGATCCTCGGACAAGGCGCACACTTGAGGCCATGTAATCAACGTTTGCTTACTTCATTTAGCGTGCGGCAAAAGAAAAGCGAAACATGCATACAATCAGTGCTGCCCAGACAAATGAACGTGAGCTGGAGGAGCAGCTGTGAGCTCTAAGCTGGAAGGGAGCAGGCAGCAGATTGCAGGATGGATGACGGAGGACGAAGGAGGGAGGACTGAGCTGAAGATGCCGATGGCCAGTCGTAGCTGGAGATCGTCTGTGCCTCGGTCTGTGCTTGTTGGCAATGATGTATTTTTGATTTCGTATCTTATATTACCAACAACAAGCTACAGCTACAGCTACAGCTACAACACCAACACTGCCAACAACAGCAACAGCAACAGCAACAACAACAGCAACAGCTGCAACAACAACATTCAAAGTGACTGCAGTCATCGTCACAACGCAGATCTCACAGTGGAGACCAACAAAAGTTGATTTCGGAATTTTTATTTTTGATTGTGATGATTGTGCATTGAAATTTGATACATTTTGGCCTGAACGGAGTGGGATGCCAGCAACAGCAACATGTTCTTCTTGTTGTTGTTCTTGTTGTTATTTTTGTTATTGTTGTATGCAAAAATGTTGGCTAGTCGACAAGACATTGGCTGAAACTACCAACTACCAAGCGGGACAGACAGACAGACAGTCCAACAGATAGACAGACAGACGGACAGACGGACAGACGGATCAACAAGCAACATTAATAAGATTGGCATCTCCATGCTTGCTGTTCAAATGTAATTTCTCATAAACAAAAGTGGGCTGACTGGGTGTGTTGCATGCCTCTGGATAATCGGTGCCTGGTCCTGTTTCTCTGTTTCACTGTTTCGCCTGTTCAGCAATTCCACTCGTATTTGGCCATCAAGATAAATATGCGATTTTTAAATGTTTGTGGGTGGCTCTGGGGCTTCTGCTGCAATTGGTGTGCGGCATGAGGCAAGAGGCATGAGGCACGCGGATCTGGTAGCTGCTTTCAGCTTGTTACCAAAGCTATCGCTTGATTTGTCAGTTTCTTGGGTGAAAGCAGCGCTAAGCAAACTACAGAATATCGTTTTAGTGAATTAAGCTATTTTTCTTTATCAACAATTTAAATAAATTTACAATAGAATATATATTTGAAATACGATATACCATTTTAATTAAACCTTATTAAAGTAACAGCATCACCAATTGAACTAATAAGAATGAAAATAATATAATTAGATACTTCTAAATAACTTTTTAAAAACTGTAAGTAGCTGAGGAAAACCCGGACAGTGATAAAGGAAAACAAGACAATAGAGATCTAAAAATACAAATTGATGAAGTCTCAAGGAAAAGTAAGAAAAAAATTAAAAGTAATAAATAGAAATTAATTATCCATCTTTAATGCCGAATCAAAATTTAATTTAAATATTAATAAAATTAATATTCCGCAAGGAAATTTGTTGAGATTTGACAGAGTTACGTCGGATTAAAAATTATGAAAAGCCTAAATTGAAAAGTGTGAACAAAATGAACAGCGATGAGAAACAGTTCATATTCCAAATTTTATGGTAAATCGGCTTTTAGTTAAGTTTTTAAATTTATCATAAACAACTAATTAACTAACTCGATTCATAGTCACCAAAATGAATTAAATTCACGTAGTTCAAAATGAATCGAATTTTTAATTTGTCGATGTATTTTCACATTACTCGAAATAATGCTTGACTTGGATAATTTCAAATGGTACATTGTATCGTAGATTTCGTTATGTTCTCGTATTGCATGACCCACATGCTAACACGATATGCAATACTCGAAATAGTTTATTTAGAATTGTCCCACTTGGGGCTGTCCCTCATTTCCTTGACACGAGCAGAGATTGCCGGCAGTCATAAATATTCGAATATTCGAAATACTTAAATGGGATGAGATGGGATGGGATGGGATACAATATTGAGATGCATGTGTATGAAACAAGAAATCGAAGCTCTTTCAAGTTGAAAATCCAGCAAATGCCGCCCATCATTATCATCAGCGTTTCAAACACAATGTCTAGGACAGATCCGTCCCCGAATCGTAGTCGGAGTCGGAGTCGAATTGTGGCCCTACCCTCAGTTGCTTATGCTAATTCTGCTCCCCCTCTTAACGGCAGACCGAATTCCAAACTCCAAATTTCAAATTCCCAAAATTAAAATCTGTTTTTCCCGAGTGCCATAAGATATGGTTTTTGGATATGGATACGCATGGACACAATGCGTTTGTACAATATTTTCAACACAATATGAGCCAAGGAAATAAATCAAATTGATTAAATTCGAACACGCAAGAGACTATATACACATACATATGTATATGCTTATATATGTATGGAAGATGACGATGGAAGTCAGGAACAATAAGTTGAACGAGAACTGAAACTTCATTTAAATAATAAACCACTAAAAACTTTGAGAAGCAGCAGAAACAACACCGGCAATTTAAATAGAAATAGAAAACCGTTTGTAACATTCGAACAAAGTAGACGAAAAGTAGTAAGGCATTAAAAATTACTACTAATGTGCACCTTACACAAAAGACCAAAACTCCAACTCTGGATCGGATTGGTTCGGATCGGATCGGAGCACAGCGGATGGGATCGCAATGTTTGAATGGAAATGAGTGGGGTAAAAAAGCCAAATACAATACAAAGTCACGAATTTCAACTGAGCTAATGTCTAATAAGTGAGTCCAACCGAGCTGAGACATCTCTGCGACCCACTGCGGCGACAGGGCATTAAAATAAACGAGACCCAATTCATCTTTCGACCTTTTTTGTTAAACCGCCAGCGTCTGCGCTAGTTCGTTGTTGTTGTTGTTGTTGCTGTTGTTGGCCCACAAGCGTCTGAGCACATAAATTGCAAAACGAGTTGGGGGCAGAAACTAAAACCACTTTACTTAATGAGCATCAAATATCTGCTTGCCACAATTCTCGATACAAATCTATTATTTAGTAGCTACTTTTGTAGCTGCTGCACTAACATTTCAATTAATAAACCACCCGCACCACACGCACGCCTCCCCCTCCCCCCTCCCCCATTCCACACACACAGCCATATCCACCGTCACATCCACCGTCAAGTACAAGTGTCAGGGCGAGGTACACGCCGCACTCTCCCATTCCACGACCATGCCACAAAGAGTCGGAACAATGGCCAAGTATAATCACTTTGTTTGCACCTTTGGGAATAGTCAGTGACAGACGCCGTCGCATGAGTGGAGCTCTGAGCTCTGAGCTCCGAGCTCTAAGCTCTAGTCAAGAAGGGCGGGCCGGAGCGATGGTGAGGATCGGGAGTGGGGGCAGGACACTACTCACTATTGCTCGCTGCCACGAGCAATGGACATGCAACCAGCTACCAGCTACCTGCAACCAGCAACCAGAGAAGGGAAGAGAGGAGTGGCAAGCGCGGGTTGCATTTATGAAAATGAGCTGCAGCTCTGCGTCGTGCAATTTGTTAACGAGACAATTGACCAAATGTTGCCCAGAGCTGGCTGTGACTTGATTGTTGCAATGAGTTGCATTAGCTATGTTCCTTCTGGATTTATTGTGGCAGCTAACAAAACTATGTACAACAAATTAGCACTACGATGCCCAGTTCTTATCTTTAGCTGGATCTTTAAACGACTTTAAAGCTGAATTAATAATTAAATAAATATATTTGATTTCATAATAAATTGCACATCTGCAGTTCAAATGTTTAACCTGAAATGGCTTCAATTAAATGGAATTTATGTAGATTTTCTCATATATGCCATTAAGTAAATGAACAATAAATAAATTCAATGGCTTAAGTCTAAAACTCAAGTCTACTGAGGCACACTTAATAGGTGATATGTAAGGCAAGCCCGTTGCAAGAACAGACAATTTACTTTGTAGGATATTTTCAGCTCTCAAAATAATAATATAATTGTTGCAAAATTAACAGAACGAGTCAAGTGTATTAGATGTTAAAAAGAGTATATATTATACCACTAACACCAAATTTAACTTGGCTATCAAAAGCTGTAGGGCTTCCAAAGTTTGATTCGTATACGTAATACTGTGGTATAAAGTAAGATAATTATTCTTCTACAGTAGCTAAAAATTGTTTAGCCTTATGCAGATCTCTTACGATTGCTCCCTTATGGATTATCGCCCACTAGAAGGCGATGCTAAGACAGTAAAACAATGAAACTAGTGGTGCTGTCAGTCTGAAATCCAAAATTGTGGCTCAAGCTCAGCCAACTATGGGAGACAACAACTGTAGAGCGGAGTTAGGCCCATTTAGAGCTTATGGTAGAGAATGGCGGCTTCATGAGCTTTCAACTGACAAAGCGACCGAAGACAAAGCAATTGGCAATTGGCAATTGGCAACTGAGCAGTGGTGGGTAACGCGACGATGGCGTCACTAGCAACAGCAACAACAACAACAACAACAACAAAAATAAGCGCAACTGGAGCTACAACGTGGAGCGGTAATAAAAGTGAAATTAACAATCAGTGAGCGCTTTACGGTTGACATTTCACATGACAGTTTAGTAATGCGATTTAGCAGGATAAAGGACAGCCGCAGGCTGCTGAGCCAGCTAAGGCAGCTGCACTGTCTCCTCTCTCTCTCTCTCTCTCTCTCTCTCTCTTTTACTGGTGGGTCACGAGCAGTGCAACATTCGCCTCATCTCAGTCGGAATCGGTGTCGTTGTCGTTGTCGGTGCCAGAGTCGTTGCTGTTGTTGCTGTTGCTGTTGTTGCTCTTGTCAGTGTTGGTGGCAATGTCGATGTCCGTGGCAACCGCACCAAATGGTTTTGTGAAGAGAAAGTTAATTAAAATAATGAGATTTCGTGCAAATGTTACGAGCTGTGCACCATTCGTTGTGCTGATGAATGTCTGGTCTGTCAAATAAGGCAGACAGCCGACCAATTCAACCAATCCGACCCCGATCCCTCCAGGCCAGCAGCTCCAGCGTCCAGGCTGTCCGAGCTGTCTTACATTGCCATACTCGTAATTTATATATAATAAACGTAGTAATGCACTTTTAATTAAATGCAAAACTCGCTCTCCTACATTTTAATCCACATTTCACAAATGTTTCGCCTCTTACACTTCTGTAAATTTGCATATATTGAATTTGCACATTTGACCTTAGAGCTTTGTGTTTTGAGGCCCTGCATTCTAAAAGAGAGAGGGGTGGGGTCTGTGGGGCCTTTGGGTATTTGTAATAGGCAAATTGATTTTAAACTGTCCGCATTGCGTGGCTTTTGAATTAGATTTTATGTGGTTTGCTTATCAATATTAGATAAGTCGATGGTTACATTTAAGACTTCAATTCAATTGCAGAATACATAATTCGAGAATTGCAGGTTAATGCAGATGTGCTGCAACTAGCATATCGATAAGTATAGATATAAAGTCAAAGGGGGCAATTTTAGTAGATCAAACAAAAATAAATACTGCTCAAAATACCGATAATTTTGTTTAAAAGTCTTATTGTTTTTTGTGATCTCTATAAATATTATATATGCACTAATTGACATTAATTAAATTAACTGCTTAGTGCCCCACAAACACCTTCATTAATATTATATTATGAAACCACCTAATCTATATAAATAATTCCTTCAAATGTATTTAAATTAATCTTAAATTTTACTGGACTACGAATAAACGAAACTAAGCTTATTAGTTGAAATAAAGATTATTGTATTTATTTACGAGCAAAAAGATAAATCTTCGATATGCTCCGTAAAACTCACTGATCTAATCTATAATCATATCTCAGCCAAAAATAAATAATAAATTTATAATTACTGATTTTAATAGACATTGGAAAAGGGTAAAATAATTTGTATACATTATTATAATTTTGTTTAATACTTAAGCACGTTAGGTTAATTAGGCACTTAATTAGTTTGACAGATACAGATATTGTAGAATATTATCAGCTCGGAATTATCCACCTGTTGCGCATATTAGTTACAGTTTAAATTATTATTTTATTGAGATTGAATTTAAAGGAAAAAATAACAAATAAATTAATTTAAAAAAATATAGAATTATTTTTATATGTGTAAGTCGATTTGAATATGCGAGTACCATATAGTATATTAGAAACTCACCAATCAAATTACCATGCCAAGTTCCCTCGTGCCAATGTGCATCCGTTTATATGTATTGTAGAGTAGTTTTTAGCTAGGAACCATTAGTTAGTCTTATTTTGCCATACGATAGCCAAATAAGCAAATCAAAGTTGCACTTAAATGTTTATGATTTGTACCACTGTGCTGACACTTGCAGCTGTCAAAGTTTGCAACAGAGAGCGTCGTTTGTTGCCAAAACATAAACATGTCAACTTCAAGAGCGGCTGACTGAGAGCGAGCACAGAGAGAGAGAGAGAGACACACACACACACAAGAATTTACTCCGCGAGAGACCCGGAGAGACAACGAGAGAGAGAGCGAGCGAGTGAGCGAGAGACTCTTAAATTAAAACACTGAGGCAGTAGGACTACGGGCGAGGGGTGTCGGATACGGGTAAACGGGCATACGGGCGGGGGGTAGGGTACGGTACGGCAGTTTTCCTTGCTCGCGCGCGCTTCTTTTCCACCAAGTCAAGTCCAACCAAGTCCAACACTTTCAGTGGGCAAATCTCAGCTCCATGCCCACATGACACCCGTTGGGGCCAGTAAACCCAGACAGCATCCGCCTCGAGACTGCAATCTCGAATCCCGGGTCGATAGTCAATCTCTTGGCCAGGTTGTGCTTAGCATTCTGGACATGACCACGACGACGGCATCGCTGGCAACGTGGCGGCGACAACAATCACAATAATAACAACAATGAGTCCAACGCGTGGCCCTAACATGACCGGGCGGTCCGTTCCAGCCCTGGTTCTGACTCTGGCTCCGGCACTGACACTACGACGGACAGCAGCAATTTTCTAATATCGCGACAACTTCGATTTTGTGACACGAGCTTCAGTTCTTTTGTTGTTTTTTGTTTTTTTCTTTTATTTGTCAATGGAGCACAAAATATTGTTGCATTTTGTGCAATTAACTTGTGGTTCGGTTGATTAGAAAATTTTAGAAAAATAGCTGCCGTGCAGTTGCTTTTTTTATTTTGTTATTTTTATTATTTTTTTTTTTTTAATGCGGTGGCACAACAAAAAGTTGGCTGACTGTTCACTCGCGTCGCGTCGCGTTTGTCAAAGAGCAGAGCAGAGGAGAGCAGCGAGCGACAAAAGCCAAAATCTCGCATCTCGCATCTCACATCTCGCATCTCACAGCGAACACCGAGCAAACACCAGACCGGGGGCACACACAGCTAAACAGGCTGCCACACAAGGACCCCACGTTGCCGCCATCGAGCGCACCAAAGACAGCAGCGGCAGCAACAACAACACGACGACAATTGCAAAAACCAACAGCAACAGCAACAGCAACAACAGAAAAATGTATAGAAAATACAACACACACACACACAGAAAACAGAAAACAGAAAAAGTGAAGTGAGCATCAAAGCGCACGGGGCAGAATAGTTTTCAACCCGACCAGAAGCCCAACAGCAACGTTTGAGTGTCATGTACAACGCGATGCGGTGATGCGGTGGTGCGGTGGTGCTGTGCGGTGTTGTGGTGGTGCGGTGGCAGCATCCAGCAGCCAGCCTGCCCCCAAATCCAACGTAACTCCGTTGCGGTGGGGCCGCTCTTCGATGGCTGCTGCTGCTGCTGCTGCGTCTAAAAACCGAAAACAATAAAAAGCTCTAACTGGATCTTAGGCCATACTGACATCTGTCTATTCCCTACACATGCAAAAGTCGTCAGCAGTCGAACGGCAGATTCTATCTGATAAGAATTGGCTTAATTTGAACCATCAACTTTAATATTTGAAATCATTCTGATTTAAGTACGACAGTATTGAATTAAGTATTTATTATACAATAAATTGCAAGATAAATTTAATAAAGTTATATTCATTTTGGATCATTAAAGTGAAAATATTTTTAAGATATTCTATTTTTGACAGGAAAGCAATTGTTTAATTTATTTAAAAAGCCTTTCTATTAAAAAAAATTACAAATTGATTGTCAAAACCAATGCACATGTTGGATCATTTAAGCAGAAATATTTCTAAATATATACTATTTTCTGTAATAAAAACAATTCCGAGATGTTATGATAATTGTTTAAATTATATAATAATAATATTTAATATTTAAAAAAAATATAAGATAATTGTCAAAGTACGATCATTTTAGCATCAATATTTCTTGATATATGTTTATTTATTCATGAAAACAATTCTGAAGTGTTATGATAGTTGTTAAATTTATAACCGAATTATTTTAATATTGTCTATCGACTAGTTACCGTTTCTTATACTATATTTAATTAATTAAACTTAACTATATTAATTTGAACTATTGTACATTTAAAACATAAATGTTTGCTCATAATTACTTTTAAAATATGAAGTATACTATTAAGTAAATAATATGTAATTGACAGATTAGACTATGTTAGATTAGCTATTTATTTACAAATTTAATAGAATTATGTTAAGCATTAAGTAACCCACAGCAAATAGTCTTAGGCAGTTAATATGCCCTAACAAATTGTTGTCTAAAGCCAAGCGAAAAAATGCCAAAGCACGCGTTGACACTTTGTGCTCAACACTCGCACACTCGCATACTCCTCACACACACAGAGACGCACACAGAGACGCACACAGATACTATGGGATGCCAGGACACAGCTTTGCTCTCCTGAATTGCCGCACTCTGGAGAGTCTGCTCGGGGCCATGGGCAACGTGAGTCCTGCCGCCCGGAGCAGAGCGGAGCGGAGCAGCAGCTGGAGCTGGAGCTGAGACTGGAGCACGCTGTCATTGTAAACAAAGGATGTGTCGTCGCTCTCAGGGATGCTAACGAGAAGCTTACTTCAGTGACAGAGAGACAGTGAGATGGAGAGAGAGCGAGAGCGAGAGAGTTGCCATGAGATGCTGCTCACTGCGCAACGCATCGTGTTGAAGCTGCGAGGGAAGCTTTTATGGAACGTGCGCGACAGGGAAAGCTGTCGCCATCGACGTCACCGCCTATCGATTTTTAGAGGTCCAATGCGCATGCAAAGCGCTGCATTTTGACAGCTGTCAACACGCCAGCGATGACACTTTGGGGCCCAAAGACCAAAGACCGGCAGCGGCAACGACAATCGGACATGCGACAGGCGACAAGCGACAGCGACAGCGACAGGTAAGGCAGGTAAACAAATTGAAATGCAAAATGCAGGCGACCAAGTGAACGACACGCGTTCATTTATCAAATGTCCATCGGGTTCATCAGCAGATAAGCTGACGCTGCTGGCGGCGCCGGAACTTGGATCGCACCATGGCAATTAAACAATGTCACAAAATATTTGGCTGGCAAATAAATGTCACACTGGACAGGATAGAACGGAACAGAACGGGACAGGGAGCAGCGTCGCATTGGATGAGCTAAATTACATGATAATTAATGAACATACAAGAGACTTTGAGACATTCATATGTACACTCGAATCAACTGCGAGATGGGTATGAATTTTTGATAATTTAATTAGAGTGCCAACCAGATGGTTGACCAATTGCTTGTAAAAATGCGTTACGCCCCAATCCTAAAAGCAGCTCCGCCTTCCCGTCCTCCCGTCCATCATTTCACACGCAAACCGGGCAAAGGACTCGGCAGGCGTTACAAAAGGAATTTTCATAATTAAGCAATTACCCATTTTCGTATTTTCTTATTCTCGTATTCTCATATTTTGGTATATTCCTATTTTAACCATTTGGTGTGTGGGCGTTGCGGTCACTTAGCCTGACCAGGTTGCCATTTGTATTCATTTCTGTGGCGTCACACAAATGTCATAACCATTTTCTGGGTCGGCCCCAATGAGATCGCTCCCGCAACGCATTTCCTAACGAAGATGAATTGGTTTTTTATTCAAATTTAATTTATGCCGAGCCGAAAAAGTATAAACAGCCCCCGCAAGCACCCAGGCCCAATAGATATTACCATGTTTGGGCCCATTAAAATCGCCGAAAGAAACAATTGAGACACGTGATTTTAGTGCCATGCTCTCTGAATATATATGCGTGTCTGCCACTCATCAGACAAGCTGAGTGCCCTTTTGCCCAAAGTGGCAGTCTGATGTCAACCAAATATCATCACCTGGCCGGGCCTGGCCTCTCCTGGCCTGGCCAAGACCAGGTTAAAGCCCTGAAAGGCCCACTAACTGATGGCCATCCGCTGATAACTCGCATTGGCGACATGGCGTTTTCGGTTATTTGTTAGGTGCAAAAAAATTATATCTGCTGTCCAATCGGACACTGTGAATCTATCAAAACGAACATAACATTCATATCTGTTGCCTGATTACGATCTACAAGCATGTTAGAAGTGAGTCCTGCCCACATATTGCTGATGTCTATATTGCTGACCAAGTATGCCATGAAATACGCTTTGCTGGCCAGTAAGTGACCAAATGGAACTTACTTATTACTTATTACCAAACTTCTTTAATTATAACTATGCATTCTTTAGCATTATTATTTATTCCATTTTTTTATTATTGATTTATAATTACATTACAGGGCTGCTTATTTCATATTTATAGATATGCCTTTAAATTGTTTGAGTATAATTAAATATGAATATATAGTCATAATACATTGTTCTTAATTATTACGCAATTTATAATTTCCATTTTCTTTAATTTTAAATATGTTAAAGATTTCAGATATACATTTTGCCACATATATTTCTTGTAAAATTAGTGTGTTAATTTTAAATATCCATTAATGCTTAAAGTATTATTAGTTAGTGATGGAAAACATTAAACAATAAAACGTTGTCCAAAACGAATTTTTATAATGATTTGGATTAAAAATTAATTAAAGTACACAATCACATATTCTAAGGTTTATATCAATTGATAATATAAATATAAAAATGTATTTATTATGTTAACAATTAAATAAATGTTAACAAACCATTTTTAAAGAATAAATCTGTTTCTATGAATACCATAAAGCGGATTCATTACCTACAACCGATTGGGAATTGAAGCCTTGAATTATATTTATTTTTATAAGAATTTCTGATGGAGTAATGATATGCTTCTTTAACCTAGTAAAGCCTGCTAAAATATACACAAAAGTATTTTAAATACACCTTATTTAGCCGCATTTTAAACATGTGCCTGCAAATTCCCACGCCAAATATTTGTGTAATCTGCCATAAGGCACTTGATGAGACTCATAACCCACCTGTTCACCTGAGACCAGGTATGATATCATCAGTGGACACTTGGCTGATCGGTAGCTAGTTGGCCAATAATTGCCGGGCCAAACAATCAGTGCATTCGTGATGTTGGAACTGATGTCGCAGCTGTTGGCTGTTGGCATAATGTTGTCGTCATTGACATAATGCGACAATCTGAATGCGACAACGTCATGGACACACACAGTGAGCAGTGTTGAGATACCTGCCAGATAGCTAGATATGAAGGGGTACACCATGCCCCCCAACCCCTCCTACCCCCCTTATAACCCCGCATTGTATAAACAGCGTTGTGCGCTGCCAAGATAACAAAATTACTGCGTACTAAACATGTGTGTTGAGATACTCTGATACTATGGTACTATGTTACTGTGATACTGTGAAACTATGATAAAAATGTATACGAGCAGTTAGAGTAGCATTTCCAAATAGTTAAATAGTCCAACAACTGAGATTTACGATCCCATGGCTTGGAACTGGAGACGGAGACGTAGACGGAGCTGCTGCCGCTGCTGGCCGCAAATCTGTCAACGTTCTAAGCCGCACGGCAAACACGAAAATATTTGAGTTGCTACAGTTTCAGTTTCTTTATATTTTGTCCACCTTTTTTTTGTCGTTTTCCGTATTCAGTTGTGAGTTTTGAGAGCACATATTTGCCTAGTGCCAGCACAGTAGCGATAAAATGTTAACTCGACGATTAGCGACGTTGGCGTTGGCATTTGTTTATGGTAGAAGTGTTTTCCAGCTGACCCGAACCGAACCAAAACGAACCGAAACGAACCGAGCCTCTAACCAGAAGTAATGGCAACAACTGGAACAAAGTTTTGTCTGCATTGCCGATGCTACTGCCGATGACGATGACGATGACGATGCAGTGGGCAAACAATTGCAGTCTCGTTTCGTTTCCCTGTCTGATAAGATTGCCCAATCTGAAGACGCGCTCTGATAGCCTTTGGCAGCGACCGAAATTCATAAATTACAAATCATTAAGGCGACGCAGACGGAGACGGAAACAGAGACGAAGACGGAGATGGAGATGGAGTTGGAGACGGAGGACAAACAGTCAATTTGAGTGGCACAGTCGGTGCGGCATCATCAACTGGTGTCTCTTGAATGTTGCCCCATAATGCAAGCAAATTTCTGACATGTACATGAATTAGATTTTAAAAACTTGTCCACTTGCAATTGCAGGACATGTTGAGAACTGAGATCTGGCGGCAACCTGTCGCTAAATGGGTTTGCTTGTAAAATTGCCGATGAAACGCAGCAGATAAGCAGACCATACAGATTGAAAGAGGAAGCAGGGCAGATAGAGAGAGAGGAAGAGAGGGAGAAGGATAGGGAGCTTGTCCAAAGGGGAAGCCATAAAAAGGGTAGTATAACGATTAATTTTTTTCACGTTGACATTTTAGCTTAATTGCACTTCAATAATCCCGAAAAAAGAAGCCAAAAGCAAAAAGGCAAAAATGCGTAAAAGGGCATGAAAAGCGGCTGCCGCAAGTCGCGACGTCGACGACAAAGTCCACGAGGCACATACAATTTTAATCCCACGGATATTTGCTGCATAAGCACAACAGCCAGAACAGAGAGAATATGACAAAAAAAAAAAGCAGATAAAAAAAGAAAATACAAAAACAGAAACAGAAACAGCCACGCCACAGAAAACCCGAGCTACGTTGTCAGCTGAATCTGAAAATAAGCAGCCAACGCACCGCATGGAGCAGCAAGTGGGCCAACCCACGAGTCAGAGACAACAAACTGACCAAGCGAGCAACCGACTAAGCGACCCCAGAAGCGTCCAAAACCGGGCTACCAAAGTTGACAAGAAGTAAAATGTCCGACGGACTAATTGGCTTAAACGCTGGCAAAATTTATTTAAGCACATTAGTGGGATTTGGTTTTTGCCATCCGCCGCCGTTCGCATTCTGCCGTGCTGGCTCGAGCAGCTGGCCAACAGATGCCGCCCCTCTTCCCCACCCCCCTCTCAATCAACCCTCCACTGACTTGACATGGCCCATGGCTTTTTGGCATTTGATCTACTTGGCTTTAAGCACTGTGGAATTGATTGAACCTCTTAGAAATACGCGTGGGCTCAAAAGTCTGTAGGTGCATTGTAAGTCAACAAGCCGTATTAAGGTAGTTTAATGACCATTTGAAACAAGGATCATTCTAAAAAATATCATCCGAATGACTGAGAGTATTTCAGATAAACTATTTTTGGATGAGGCAACAGAAAAAAAATTATCAATAACAATTTATTTTAAACTGAAAATATCGAATTTTATTGATTAATATATATACGCTGTCTGTATTTGTATTAAAACAATTGATATGTATATTATAAATAGGAGACCTTCTATAGTTTCATTGGAAAATTCAGCGAATGATAAATTATTGCCTCTTTACATATAATTGTTATAATCCCTGATTTAATGTAAACTTTTGGCTTTCAGAAATTGAAAATTAAACAAAATAAAAGCCTTCTGCTGCTGTGATCACGAGTCTTATTTAATGGGTTTTACCTCCTATCAATCCAATCCCATTCAGTCCCATCGAATCCGTTTTAATTACCCGCCGGTCAAGGCAGTTGTCAAGTTTGTGCCACATAAATCAGTTCTCGAATAAGTTGCCACAAAGTGGACTGTGGACTGTGGAACGTGGACACCGATAAGTTGTCACATGGACTTAGTTCAGCTAAAAGCTTCAATTTATATTTTAGCTACCTTTTATTTAATTAGTTTAATTCAGCAAATGGCGTAAATTTCCTGACAAATTAAGCAGTATAAATAATTGAGTGGGTCCAGGGCCAAATGTGCAAAGTGCAAAATGTATCTAGTAGATACGCAACGACTAATAGAAAATAATGCATATTTAATATGGTCAAAGCGCAAGCAATTTAGTTATTAAATTATTCAAATGGTAATACTAGTTAGATACAATATTATAAACCAACTCGGCCTCGGAATCTCCTGCCCCACTCCAAATGACGCCAAAGAGTCAACATCCCTTGTGCCAGAGTAGACAAAGAAAGGCAAGCTGAAAGATTTTGATCTATTGCCGGGGCCAAATACAGTGAAGCCTCCCCCCCACACATACAAGTTCACAAATCCAATTTTAGACAACGACAAAAACGAAATCGAAATCGAAATCGTCGCATCGATACAAAAGAAATTAAAAACAGCAACAAATTTCTCACGCTGACTGTATGTGTGTATATGTAGAGTATGTGTCTGTATCTGTATCTATGTTTCTATCTTTCTATATCTCGACCCCGAAATTACTTTCACCGTGGCCTGACTCGCTGTGTGTGTGTGTGTGAGTGTGTGTGCATACATTTCACACCCTCAAAAATAGAAATTATCTTCGTGCATTTACGCAAGTTTTTAATGCTATTAGTTCCATCTTAAAATCCCAGCCCCGTCTAGATCTTCGTCTCAGTCTCAGTCTCAGTCTCTGACTCTGTTTCCCACTCCATTTTCATCTCCTGCCCATTTTCCCATTTAGCATCTCCTCTCCTTTCCTTTCCAATTGCCTGACATTTGAAGTGAACCAAATTGTCTGTTTCTTTCACTCACTGTGTGTCCTTTAGCCTTTGCCTTTTATTTCCATTCTATTTTCTCTATACATTCCCATTTTTCCATTTCCATTTCCATTTTCTATTTTCTATTTTGTACTCTGTATTTCTGTGTTTTGTATTTTGTTGCAGCCCCGCGTACGCGTCGTGTTGCACTCAACGACAACGGTTGCCTCTTCTCTGGACGCAATTTTGTTGGTAATAAATCACCTAAAGTCGACATTAAATCTTTCTATTTATTTCGTTGTCTTATTCTTTCTGTTCAACTGTTTTCTGCTTTCCTGCCATTCTCCTGCTATCAGCTTGCTTTCATTTTGTTGCTCTGTCTTCGCACTGACTTTCACACAATCGGCGACAAGAGCCGGGCACATTGCACATGTCTCTGGGATTACCGAGGATATGCCCATTGTTCAGAGTTCAGAGTGTGTCCTTTTTGGGACTGGGAACACTGGGGACTACGACTCTGTACAGATAGATAATATGCAAATACGTGAACGTAAAAATCAACACATTTTCACTACAGTTGCAATTGCGGTCGTGGCCTGTCCAAAAATTATCAATTTCAATAGGCCACATTCAGTTGACGAAGCCAAGCAGAAAATGTTACATTTCCGCAAATGGTGAATGGTAGATGGTAAACGACAAACGGCAACACATTAACACTTAACAAACAATGGCCAAAGTGGCATCCATCAAATGCAGCAGCCAGGAAGCCGCAGCCACCCCACATGATCCATGGAGCCGAGTTGAGTTTAGTTGAGTCGAGTCGAGTCAAGTCGAGTCGAGTTGAGTCGCGGCAGTTGCTTCTGGCTGTCAGGGATCTGTCAGAAAAGCGAGACTGTGAACAATCGCAGGAAGTTCAAGCAACAACAACAACAACAACAGCAACAATGAGAACACCCTGTAAAGCGGCCATATGCATTTGAATTAAACAGCCAGCAGCAAAAACAACAAACAATTTCGCGCTTGAAAACTCAAATAAAATAAAGAGAGTCAGAACAAGCGTTAAACTAATAATTGTCAGAAAAGTCAAAGTCAATTTCGAATTCGAATTCACCAACTGACAAGAACAACAACAACAACAACAACAGCAACAATCGCGGCAGCTGAGCAGCAAAGGGTAAGGATACGACTATATAGAAATAAACCTGAAATTCCCGGCTGAGAATGAGGATGATGATAATGATAATGGCGATGATGATGACGAGAAACGCGAGCTCAATGTCAGGCCAAGTAAGCTTTGCCACCACCCGGAAACAGAAGTGAAACACTGTCAACTGTTTTGTTAGGTATTCCCATACAACACACATGCGTATTACGTATCCTTTTTATCCAGACAAATCCAGACAATCGGCTCCCTTGCCACAACGATCTCAATCAAAAATGTCGTATGTCGTATAATGTATTTGTTGTGCATTTGACATTCATGCCGCTCTGCTGCTTGTCTGTCAACAATTAGCACGCTATTCATCACGGTGTTGACTTTTTGGGTGATTGCAAGAAGGGTCAGCCTCCGCATCCGCATTCGCATCCGCATCCGCATCAGTTTTTGTATTGTCGCCATGTGCGATCGCTATGCGAATTATGCGGTTTATTTAGCTCCACAAACACATTACAATTTTGTGTAATGCCAATTGAAGAGTATCACATTGCAAGGGTCTCAAAAATCCGATTATGAGATTATGTATGTCCTTAAGCGCTTAATCTTTAATGTACAACTTTCACCTAACATCGATTGATTTCATGTAAAAAGAGATTATTGATAGACAACAACCTATCGCAAGCGCTTATCCTGAAATCTTTTAGTAAACACAATCAATCTTTCTTATCAATAGCCTAATCAATCTTTCGACACCGTTTTGTTCTCAAAAAAGAATTTTTATAGCTACCTCTTAAGCCAAATCGTCATTTAAAAGTCAAATGTAAAAGTTTCTTGATTTGTTTCGATTCGATTCGATTTGCAATAAATTCATTTGGGAACGTGAACCTGATTCGACTATTCAAGAAGTGTTCGTTATGGATGATAATGTCAACATAGATAAGCAAGGTCGATGAACATTTGATTGTTATAACTTTTTTTTTTTTGCTATTTCGTTCTAAATTTTGTCTACTATCACGATAGTGAAATTACAGAATTGATATTTTGCTCCCTTTTAGTGTTTTTAATGCCTAGATGCATGAAAACTAAAGAAAATAAAATTAAATGAAAACTTAACTGTTTTTTCAAAAGAATTAAAAAAATTGAATAAGATAATTATATAGCCAATTTTGATATTGCTTCTTCAATGTTCTCAATTTGGATTAATAAAATATGTTACAATTTTAAACGACCCAGTTTGAAGGGTATATCAACTAAAAACATGTGACTTTGATATATACTTATATGTGTTATACAGATATCTACGTCAGCTATCGAAAATAGCTCAACAACATTTTCTTTTTTTTTTTTTTCTTTGGTATTTGTTATTTTGTTTCTCAAAGGTTGCGACTGGTCGCGTATTTTTAATTTTGTTGGGATTAATTTAACTAAATACGAAAAATTCAGAAACAAAACAAAAAGAGTTAAGCATTTCAACTTAGTTTCGGAACTTTGCAGCTTCATTTAAATTTTTGATTGGCCTTCCAAAAAAAAATATAAAAAAAAGCGCCAAGCTCGTTTGCCGATCCAAAACGAACTACAGACTACGGCTACCTAATGAGCAAATGGCGTTCACTGATCGCTTTAAATTAATCTTTTTTTAATTTCTCGGCATTACCGATTAGATGCTGTCGAAGTTAAAGTTCAGCACAGTTCAGTTCGCCAGTAATGTAATTAATATGCAAATTATAAGCCAAGAGTTGCCGAGACACATTCACATTTTGTAGATCTCCTTAAGAAATAAAAACAAATACTATAATATAAAAACCGCACATAACTGAAAAAGAAGACGAACTTGGTCGAAAGGCGCCTGGTTCGCACGTGTGACTGGTCGAAAAATTATGGCAAACAAAATTCGGACTAACTAATCACTAATGGCAGAAATAGAGACTCTCAGGTAGTAAGTGGATGTGGTAGGGGTACTCCTCGCATCTCGCAGCGCGAATCTCGCAGCGCGCATCTCGAATCTCGCATCTGCAATCAAATTTGATTTAGACACCTCGGCCGATATTTATTTATGAGCACATGGCTTTGATTTTAGCTGGCGCAGCGTAGCGCATAAATTTCCCACTACGTTTGCCTCAATGGTGTCGCTGGCGTCGATGGAGTTGGCCACATTACCACGCACAGACCGTAACTCATTTGGGGCCCAATGGAGTCGCCATCGTGGCCATCGTGACCATCGAAGCCGTAAATACTCGTATGCCTGATGGCTGCACTTTTTGGCATGTCGGCAGCTCAACATTTTTGCTAATGAATATGAAGTTGCCACTGCCCATCGCCTATTTGGCTATCGATTGTGGTCGAGTGCAAATTTATGCGGTGGCGACAGGTGAATTCTCGAAAGCGACTATAATTGACTTAACATGATAAATACATATTCAACATACAAGTAAAGTTCTTAACGGAATCAAAAAATAACATCTCTGTAGCTTTAATCGCCGAAATTCATATTGTCTTTAATAAATACTTTGTATAATGAAAAGTAATAATTATAAGTAGTCTGAAATTAATATATTAATATTTAAAAGGTGCCCATTTTATCTCGTGACTCAACTGAATTTATTTATTTGTAGTATTTAAATAAATTACTATTAAATACAATATATTTGCCGAAGATAATATATCATTGAGCTCTGCATAATTATGTAAGATTTTTCCAACACATGATGTGCTTAACTTGATTTGAGTACAATGAATATATAATATTTCTTCATTATACGTTCATCTCTACCCTAAAAAAGCTACATTTATGGATATTTCATTTATAATTTATTTATTTTTAATAATTTAATTTATTCATTTGAAGTAACAGCTTTAAGCTTTTACTATATTTATTTTTTCGATAATGATTAATTTAGTTCACCTCAAAGATATACGAAACATTTTAATTTGCAGCAAATTTAATGCCATTTGAGTACTAATTTGAAATATTGATATTTTTGAAACTGAATCATTTGAAGCATGCTCGTAAAACATTGAAGGAAACCAACATTTATTTATCTATGCCTCTTGAATTGAGCACCGCCTCAGAACAGAACCCGCCCATGTGTTTCTCTACAAACAATATTATGTTTGGGTCAGTAGATTGCAATTTATAATGCCGAGCAGTTTGTTGATTTTTCTTTAAACCAAAAGCTGTCAGTTTTGTATGCGCATACTTTTCATGAAAATTGTTTTTCAAATAAATTTTCCACCCACACACGTTACTCACAGCGCCATACATCTTACTAACAGAAGAAGACGCCTCGGATGGTCGAGGCCTCCGGTGAAACTATCGAAAGATGGCAAAAGATTCTAGATTTCTATAGATTTCCTTTTCCTCTCTTTTCGATTGGTCTTCTCCGATGCCGGGTCGCCGATTTGTTTGTTTATTTAGACATAATGCGCGAATAGTTTCACTCACTGACTAGTTGGGGCCGTCGATCTGGACGAATTGACGGACTGTTATAGCGTCTGCTGAAGGCCCAAGAGTGCTTTGATCTTTATCCAGAGTGTGAGATGAGTGCACATACTCGTGTGAGTGAGTGTATATATATGTACATACATTTATTTGTAATTGTGCGCGTGTGATTAATCAAATGTTTATAAAGAGCGCGGTGACTGAAGGGGGAGTGTGGAATGTTGGTAGGGAGGGAGGACAGACTCGTGACCTGCAACCGAAAATGGAAACAAAATATAATTAAATATTTATAAAAATGTAGAGTAACAACAATGCGTACACTTGTCGGCGTCACCTGTCACATTGTGACATTTCCCACATCAACGGAACGAGCCGAAACCTCTCCGGCTGAGTTGAGAAGCGTCCTACAACAATTTAACATTAATTCGCAGTCAAATAATGTTGCATTTTTTATGCGCAAATATCGTCGTTGTCAAGTGGCAGGCAACAACAGCACAAAAGTCGCAGGATGTGAATATGCTGATGGAAAAGGGATGCAAAAAGGCAGCAGGCAGGAGACAGGAGACAGGAGACAGAACAGTCAGGAGGTCAGCTCCTGCCTCTGTCACGGACTCAGGGTTGGGATTGGGATCGAGATCGGGGTTGGGGTTGTCGTTGGGCTTGGAATTGGAATTGGGCTGACAAACAAAATGGCACTCTAACGGATGTATTAACGCCCCGCGTATTCGATGTATTTTTAAATAAGCAACCAGACGAGAAACTCGTCGCTTGCACTCAAGTTCCTTTTTATTATTTTTTGTTTTGTTATTGTTTTTGTTCCGTTTTTTTTTTGCTGGTGGTTGGACATGTTGCTGCTGTTGCTGTTGCCGTTTCTGCCCCGACTGTGTGCTATGTGTGTGTGTGTGTGTGTGGTGGGTGCTCATCCAACCAGCCAGCGAGTCAACCATCCAGGCAGCCACCATGTGAGCGGCGTTGGCGTCTCTCGCTTGC